>CAWUFW010005099.1:0-1404776 GCA_963921515.1 Calotriton arnoldi
GCATAAATTGACTTGCCCGCCCATCTCCTGCGCTACCTATCAAAGCTCTTGCCTTGCATTTTCAACCTGCCGCAATCGCCTCGCATCCTTCCCGGGCTGCGGCGCTGCTGGTGACAGGGCGTGCACGCTTCGCTCCCTCGCCCCCTTGCCCCCTTCTGCCTTCATTTATTGTTCCCACTGCTGCCGGCCCGATCCCTCCTGCCTTTTGGTGGCCGCACCCTGTATTATGCACTGAGATGGTGCACCAGGAGAGCTCAAGGGCTTCAGATCCCCCGTCGTGTGTCAGCCCGGGCTGAGACAGCTTCCCGGGCACACACAAACAAAGACTGTTTTTTAGCTGCTTTAGGCTGGCGTCAGTCCTAATTGCAGCCGCACCAGCGAGTACTTCACAGGTCTTTAAAAGACCCCGAAATTTGGCTCTAGTTGCGCCTCTGGTACCAGGTAAGGATGCGAGCCGGGGCTGGGTCCCCTGCGCTCCCCTCAGCAGTATAGGGCCTGCCGGCCGCCTCTAAGGCGGCAGCCGCAGGTTGACTGCTATGAAGCAATGGATGGCGCGTGTGGTGTTTATTCTATCTCGAGTTAAATTCTGCTGGTGTCAGAATGAAAGACTCAGATAACACAGGCCTATCCTGAATTTTCCGTGAGTGTTGCGTGCATGTTGTGATGTTATGTGCTCATTTCTGTACACATACCGGAGTCCCTTCCATTTTACAAAGTGAAGAGGGCAGCATCGGTGCGTGAAGCAGAGAAGCACTACTGACAATTCAGCCTGCCTGTTTTACCGAGAAGCCCCATAGACTGATTTCATGTTTGGTGTTGATGCCAGGAAGCCTGCCATGTACATGCTTCTCTGGTCCACGTTGTTAGATTTGTAGTGCAGTTGCTAAATGGTGGTAGCTCCCACAAAAATAAACGTCTTGTATGGTTGCCTCTCAATGAACATGGCTTTGAAAACGGTATGACAGTGGCTGGAATTGTTGCCTTTCCATAGAATCTAATATACCATATCATATTCTTGCAAGAGCAGCTACAGTGAATGTAAAGGTATTTCCACAGCCTTGCATGTGTCACATAGGTAGGTTATGTAGATGGTGTATGTGTGCAATGTGTAGTGCATGTTTTTACCGGTGACACCCAGCAAGTGTGGCCTTGCTCTTGAAATGCTGCAGGTTCAGCTGTTTAAAATGACAGAAGGGCTTCCAAGCAGGTGCCTTGGTAACGTCTAACTCCCTCCTACTGCTATGAACTCCCAAACAAAACTTCCTAGACCTTTCCCTCTTCTACCCCCAGTATTCCCTTTCAATCTAACAGACTAACATGTCCACTGCTCAAATTAATTTCATATTTCCCTATCTTGTGATGTCACTTCCTGTGATGTCACGCGCCGTGATGTCACTTCCTGTGATACTACCTAACTTGGAGAGTCCCCCCACTTCTTTTTTTAGGACTTGTGCCCTGACTAAGGGAGATCCTAATGATTAGTAGCACTAAAAAATTACCATGGCTTAAACACATTGCTAATTGGTGTATATTATTGGAAATGCCGAGTTTGTGGAATTGTCCAGAGTGGGTTTGTAAAGATGAATTGATTAGAGTAAAGACCAAGTACTGGGTGTATCTGACAGAATGTGATGCAGTGAAAACGACTAACAATCGCCTAACAACCCCGTTATGTTTTAAGCTCTGTCAGAAGTTTGAACCCTTTTTGGATCCGATCTCACCACTCCTAGCAAAAAGCTTGTTTGTTTCGGCTGGGCAGCTTATTCTTAAAGATTCCTAACCACCAGGCCATTGATCTAGCAACAGAAATATGCCCTGTATGTGGCCTGGCACAAGAATCTGAGGAACATTGATATTTAATACAAAAAAAAACAACAACAAAAAAAACTTTCAATCCGCAGAAGGTGGATACGGCCAATATGCTTGAATTTAGGAATCAGACAATATCAGGTTGCCCATAGAATTAGGAAGGCCGAAACATCTGACCCCAATAGTCTTTGCACAAGCCGCTTCCTATTTAACTTCTGGATTAGGCGGCAGAAGTTTGTAACTCAGGCTGACTAGGATGGTTATGTGCCTTGGTGGATCAGTAAATATTGTTACTACGATCATGGAGTCAAAGTATATTTTGGGAAGTTTGTGTTCAGGAAAAATGGTGAATTGTCTTCAGCACCTTAAATTGTACTCTTTTTCATTTTCACTTGGCTGTGGATCTACTTAATGAAATCTTTGTATTTTTAGTGTTTTATCCTCCATTTTTATATATTTATGATGCTATTTATATGGACCTCTTTTTTATTGAACATTTTAACGAGATCATTCAAATGTATGGATTTTGTATACTTTGAAAAATAATATTGGTAATAATTTTGAAAAATCCGTCAAACTAGCATTTTTCATTTAATTTAACACGTAGGAAAATTGGTTTAAAGGTATGTGTGGAATCATTTAAATTATTCGTTTTTAATAAAAGTTACATTTACTTATTAAATGAAGTGTATTATTACATATTAAAAGAATACAATTATAATGAATATTTCATATATACAAGACAGCAGGCAGCTGTCGAAAAGCGTAGATGTTGCCGTTACTTTGAAAATAAAGAAGCAAGTATAAATTTACCTCACGGAGTCTGGTTTCTGCTGCGCGTAGCGGTGATTTTTTTTTCTATATGTGTGTGTATATATATATATATATCAAAGGAAAGACCACTTTACTGGAAAGCAAGTCACAAGGACACAGCGGGGAACATGTCGGGAGACTCTTTAATTCACTGGTACAGCTTGGCATAATGCATTTCGGCGTGTCAGCCTTCTTCAGACGCCGCTGTTACCACACCATCACCTCCTCCCTCCTTTGTAGTTCCTCTGGCGCTCCCATTGGTGGGAGATCAGCTGACCCTGCTGCAAAAGGATCCTGCAGTCAAATGTGAGCCTACAGTTCCCAGCGTGCATCTTATCGAGTAAGTGCGGCAGCTGGATCCGATGTTTTTAAAAATAATTGCTGAAGTTTGCCTTGCAAGGGAGGGGCCGTGTAGCAGCAGGTGAGGACATATTGTTAGTGTTAAAAGTACTCCCTCCAGTCCCCTACGCCCGAGCCTCAAAATAGAAACAAACCGGGCTGTAACTCAGGCTGACTAGGATGGTTATGTGCCTTGGTGGATCAGTAAATATTGTTACTACGATCATGGAGTCAAAGTATATTTTGGGAAGTTTGTGTTCAGGAAAAATGGTGAATTGTCTTCAGCACCTTAAATTGTACTCTTTTTCATTTTCACTTGGCTGTGGATCTACTTAATGAAATCTTTGTATTTTTAGTGTTTTATCCTCCATTTTTATATATTTATGATGCTATTTATATGGACCTCTTTTTTATTGAACATTTTAACGAGATCATTCAAATGTATGGATTTTGTATACTTTGAAAAAATAATATTGGTAATAATTTTGAAAAATCCAGTCAAACTAGCATTTTTCATTTAATTTAACACGTAGGAAAATTGGTTTAAAGGTATGTGTGGAATCATTTAAATTATTCGTTTTTAATAAAAGTTACATTTACTTATTAAATGAAGTGTATTATTACATATTAAAAGAATACAATTATAATGAATATTTCATATATACAAGACAGCAGGCAGCTGTCGAAAAGCGTAGATGTTGCCGTTACTTTGAAAATAAAGAAGCAAGTATAAATTTACCTCACGGAGTGCTGGATTTCTGCTGCGCGAGCGGTGATTTTTTTTTCTATATGTGTGTGTATATATATATATATATATATATATATATATATATATATATATCACATATAACAATTTCTTTTGGGTAATAGGAATAATTGCCCGGCTCTATATGTCTTATGAACTGGTCCCCACCAGTATGGTAACAAAACACAAATCACAGTACTGAGATACTACCACATACATATAATAATGGAAAATGAAAAATTTCCTAGCTTTCGTAACGGAAAGTTTCAATTCTATTAAGGACACGGAGGCGAGGATTAGGGATTTCTTTCTTCTTTTATTTATCCCGGGCCTTTCGAGAAACGCTGCGGACCTCCTCTCCCAAGCCTGGGCAGACGGTACAGTTAAGAGATACCGATCGGCTTGGTCACGTTGGGTGGGTTGGTGCCTCCAACGGAGTCTGGATCATGTTGGGTCAGACAATGTCCACATCCTGAATTTTCTCGCTTCTCTAGCCTCGGAGGGTCTAGCATACTGAATGGTCAATACCTTTCTGTCCGCGATCTCAGCAGGGCACGCATCAGTGGCCAACCTCCCTGTGGGTGAACACCCCTTGGTAAGGAAACTGTTGCGTGGCATTCGCTTATCGCATCCCCCGGAGCCGAGATACTCAGTCCTCTGGGACGTGAACACGGTTTTGAACTTACTATCGGGATGGCCGAGCAATAAGTATCTGTCAAGGAAACAACTTTCCTCTAAACTGGCTGTTGTTGTGGTGCCTGGTGTCCTGTAGGCGAGTTTCAGACGTCAGAGCCCTAGATATCTCGGGACGTTCGTTCACGCCAGAGGGAGTAAACTTCTTTGTTACCCGGCTTACCAAATGCCAATTTCGGGTGATCTCCTACCCGGCATTTCCGGAGGTACCCAAACTCTGTGTTGTTCGATGTATCAAAGCCTACGAGGCCATGACAGCAGACTCACGACCTCATGGGGAACGACAATTGCTTATTGCATTAAGGAAACCCTTTAGGGCAGTCTCGTCCCAAACAATTGCGAAATGGGTCCAATAGGTGATGCTGGAAGCAGGCATTGATACGAAGATCTTTGGAGCGCACTCAACGAGGGGTGCGATGGCTTCAAAAGCTTTTGCGCTAGGAGCCCGATTGGAGGATATCCTCAATGCCGCCGACTGGTCTTCAGATTCAACCTTCAAGAGGTTTTACTTTAAACCAGTCTCCTCCATTGGGGCCCTAGTGGTGGATCAGCTTTAAACTCACCTAATCCTCGCCTCCGTGTCCTGACATAGAATGAAACATTTCCTAGCTTTCGTAACGGAAAGTTTCAATTCTATTAAGGACACGGAGGCGAGGATCAGCCCTCCCACATGATAACTCTTGGCTCACCTGGGTTATTAGATTCTATTTTGGTGTGCAAGTAATGGTTTTTCCTGGTTTCTCGCCTATTTAATGTGGAGATGCTATGTATCTAATGGAGACGCTATAGATGTTACTATGTTATTGGACGTTCGCCACAAGCAGTGTTTATGGCTCCTTTTTTCTCTGTTCATAGGTTCAGAGTCCTCGAAGCAAGAGGGTTGAACTTACACAGTCAGCCTTGTCGCAGGAAGAAAGAGGGAATCCGACGAGGGTCATAGCCAGTTATTGAGGCAGGAGCCTCCTGATTGGACAGTTACTGTTGACTGAGAACTTGATGTTTTTTACTGAGGATTCATGGGATATGAAGTCCTCGTGTTAATGCTTTGACAAAATGGCTGCTATTCGAATAAAAAGAGGAAAGAAATGCTTAATCCTCGCCTCCGTGTCCTGACATAGAATCTTGCCTTGTTTCATTTAACTTCTTTATTCTTTCATTTGGTGATTGAATAAATACAGCAATACAGCCTTGATAACTCAGCGAATACAGCACAACAGCCAACCTGTGTTTCGCGCACATTTGCGCTTCTTCAGGGCTGTTAGACACAGAAATCATATATCAAAATTCAACACCTCCAGTGTTAACAAAATAACATCAAATTAACACAATGATAAAACATGATGTTCATCACACACAGAAATTACACTCCTTTTACATATACACCTAGATGCAGAGAAATTCTTTATGTACACTCCGTATACAGAGAACCTTGAATCACACATCTTGATATCATTGTTGTTTATTGCTTTTATTAAATTCCTTTTAGAATCCTTGTCTTTTATCTGATGTCCTAAAAGTTAAGATAAGGTGCAACGGTTGGGACGAAGTGAAGACATACTCCCGGAAATCAGGAGTTTTCCAGCAGGGATCCTGCTGCTGGATCATGGGAAAGTATTAGTCTAGTGATACTGTGACACGAACAATTACGTCTCTCTCAGCATTGACCTACTAAATATTCAAGACTACTACGTCTGATCAAATACGGTCATTTCAGTCTACTTTGCGACTTTTTAATACATTGAAAATATTTGGTGTTCGAATTAAAGAAAACCTAGATACTGATGAGCCTTGAAGAAGTCGTCTTGACGACGAAACACGTGTCGGCTTTCAACATTTCACTAAACATCTACGACGTGTCAACTACTACATACTTCATTGGAAATCTGTATTGAATTTTGATATGAATGACTATCTTTTCATGATTAAATAAACTGACATCTAAGTCAGTTTTTGCTACACTATTTGGTTGTGCTCTGTAATTTAAATTAACAATATTTGTTTAGGGAGTTTTCTTCCTATTACATAACAAACATCGGGTGGATGGCACGGTGTTATACATTGAGCACACTGTAAAACTTTTGATTCGTCTTTATATTATTTGGAAAAACAGTAGGGAGGTGCTGGCGTATGTGCTCTGTACCACTGCCATTCATTGCTTGTAAGTGCTAAGATAAGGTGCATATTTACCCATTGAGTCACTCTCATTGTTATTTCATTATTGGTCTTCTCTCAATCTTATTCAATTAAGTATCTGTGTAATTAACACTCTCTAGAGCAAATGAACACAGAAGAACAATGTAATCGAACCGTTAGTAACTATACAGTCAATAGTATTTGTTATTCTGTAGTTTTACTGAGGTTTGACCCATACTAACATATTTTAAACTAAATGTTAGACGAGTGCCTCCATGATAAGACTAAATTATATTAAACAAGTAATGACTTTAAGGAGAAGTATAAATCAGAATCAATTTACCTTTCGAAATTCATATCAGTTAAACGTTCTATTTTATGCATGTGGTAGTAGCTCAGTACTGTGATTTAAATATATTACATATATCTATCTCCTACTGGTGAGAGCCAGTAGGTAGTTATAGTTAGGACCAAAGTGTCCATAGAAAGAGCATTTTTGTTTTGCCAATAACCTTGCGCCGCTTGACGAAGCCTCACAAAAGTTTTAAAACATATTTTAGTCGGTTAAACTGCTGTTTTGAAAGTTTCAGTGTGATCCGTCAAGCGGGGGCCGAGAAAAAGGGGGGGGGGGAAAAAGGGTGTCTCAAAACGCTTTTCCCCCCAGGTTATGTGTATGGGGATTTTGCATTCTTTGAACACGACTACAGCCTGAACCACGGAGCGGAATTACACAAAATCTGGCAGAAAGCTAGATTTGGTTACGCAGATCACGCTTTCATTTATTTGGTGTAAATCCGTCCAGTTTTTTGAGAGATGTTAAAGGTTAAAAATATATATAGATATCTAGAGTTGCGGATCTGCGAATCAGGGCAAGGCCCTGATTGGCTGGTCGCAAACTGACAGAAAAGTTGCAGCCGGCATTTTGTTTGTCGCATTGGCTGGGGGTGGGAAAAGATGAGTGCAAAAACATAAGGTGGCAGGATACAGGTATCCTGACCCCATAGGACACATAAAGGGGTCCCTTAAGGACCCCTAGTGGGCACAAAATCGCCCATTTTTTTTTCCTCCAGTCCGTGGATCTGCGGATCAAGAGAAAAATGGAGATAAAAACACACCCACTGCATCTAGTTAGGTTTTGAATTTACTCGCGCAAAACCACAAAAATTCAGCAGTTATAGTTATGGTTAACTCCAGTATCTATAACTCACACCCTCACCATCCGACCTAAATCCGGCAGTTCCAAAACCTGAAAGAAGGCAGCACTGTACTGGAAGACTGTCCACTCCTGCGGGTGGGGATCTGCAATCTGAGAGGGGGCACAATTATGGGAGAAAAGGCGAGGGAACAGGTGCAGACTCAACCGAGAAAACCCTGCCCTAGGCCCTCCCAAGGCAGAGAACAGAGAAGAAGCTGATCCTGCTAGGTCCAGCCGCAACGAAACTAACGGGTGAGCCCGGTGTCACAACCACAGAGAGAGGGTCGCGGATCCCAGCCCTTGGGGATTGGAGGGCCCGCCAAGAGCACTGCAGGAGAAAAAGCTGGGCCCCGACAGAGGGATTGCGGCCTTCCGGGTGAGGCAAACACGCCCTAGGTCTGCCGAGGCCGAGAAAGAAGACGACGACGCTGAGCCCGCCGGGCCTCGCCGCAACGAGGCAAACGGGTGCACCCTGTCCCAAGCCCACACAGCGAGAGGCGAGAACCCCGGCCCGGAGGGTCTGAAGGGTCCACCCTGAATACTGCAGGGGAGGTAGCCATGTCCCAGAGGAGGAATCACGGCCTGCCCGCGGTGCACGAGTAAAGAAGCACACACTGCGCCCAATCGCGGCCGATCAGCGAGCCCCCGGCCTATCAGACTGAACCGGGATCGACTGCCCCTGTGTCTGCCGCGGTGGTGGATACCCTCACCCGGAGTCAAGAGGAGGAGAAGGGAGTCTTGCCGAAGCCACCGACGAGATCAAGGTGAGCTGGGCTGCATGACCGAGGGACCGTCAAGACGACGGCCTAGAAGGGATACCAGCTGCAGCGTCCCCTGGGTGTGGCGGGAGGCAAAGAGTGCAGGCGAGAGGGGCCGCGCTACCGGGCAGCCGCTACATTGGGCGCACCCACTGGACTGAGGCTGAGAGAAGAGGTCCCTGTAGCGAGGCAGGAGGCTAACCGTGAGGGCGGAAGGGGCCACAGTGAACTTACCAGGGATCCTGAGAGATGCATTGGCAGGCCTACAAGAACCCGAGCATCAAAGGGCTCCCAAAGCTAAGGAAAAGACAACAGGACACCATACTGCCCCCCCCCCCCTCCCCGCCCCAGCCCGGGAAGGCCCAGAATGGGGCCTACAAAGGGAAAGAGACCTGAAAGGACAGAAAAACCCAACTAGGCCCCGGAACTCATGTCCTAGATATTCTTGACACAATATTTTGTCCCAGTATATTTTGGTTTCCAATATTCTGTCTAAACACCCTTGGTGCTTCCCAGTTAATAAACAAATTGAATTCATCATGACCTAAATAAAAGTCCTGTGATCTCTTTCACATTAGATTGGCCCCAGTTTCTGTACTCCTCCAGAACCAATAGAAATAATATATCCTTTAGCAACCATAACTCACAATGAAAAAAGAACAGTGCCCATATTGGTCTTTCTACTAACTCGCATCCGGAAAGTCTCAGGAACCCAAATGAACTCTCCTAATCCACATACTCCTTAGCACAGTATTCGCCCCATTCTTACCTCAGGAGTCCGAACCTCTCATTGTTGCATTTTATGCATTTTTTCCCACATCAGCACGAGCACTTTATTTGGGGAAATATGAACTACATTTCCCAGAAGTTGAGAGGCACTTGGTGTATGAGGAAATCACGGTGTGGTGCATATATACAGAATGCTCAGATGATGCAAGTATCCTGTGACTAGGGCCACATTGTGGTTTTGCTTTGATACTGTGTAACTTATAAAAAAATTACTTCACCTTCAACAAGATCATATATACGGGACTAGGGGAGAGGAAGATTCCTCTTTCCGAAGCTGCATGGTACCTTTAATGAAGCCGGCAGAGTATCATCCAAGGCTCAATGGAGGGCCGAGAATAATCGTCCATAATTAGCTGCAGCGGAGGTAACCCACCAGAGGGCGTTATTTGGCAAAATGAGACCTCATATCCCAGCGTGCATTTGAAAATGAACTTCCACCAAGGGAGGAGCACTGATAGCTCACTAGCCACAAACACGCAGGGGAAATGCGATAGCCATAAATCACCTCCGCTGACACGGCCTCTGAGGAGATGCAAACAGCGGCATCGAAACGCGTTAGGCCATGGACTTCAAAGGGATGTTAAGCTGCCTGCTTGGTTCAAATGGAGTTTGTAACTCACCTGCAGCTGTGTGCGGCCTCAAGCTTCTGGGCGTTTTGGTTATATATTATGCGGCGGTTCCAGGCCGCAGAGGGATCGCACTGCCTGCAACCAACGGGACTAGGGGAGAGGAAGATTCCTCTTTCCGAAGCTGTATGGTACCTTTAATGAAGCCGGCAGAGTATCATCCAAGGCTCAATGGAGGGCCGAGAATAATCGTCCATAATTAGCTGCAGCGGAGGTAACCCACCAGAGGGCGTTATTTGGCAAAATGAGACCTCATATCCCAGCGTGCATTTGAAAATGAACTTCCACCAAGGGAGGAGCACTGATAGCTCCCTAGCCACAAACACGCAGGGAAATGCGGCAGCCATAAATCACATCCGCTGACACGGCCTCTGAGGAGATGCAAACAGCGGCATCGAAACAGCGTCAGGCCATGGACTTCAAAGGGAAGTTAAGCTGCCTGCTTGGTTCAAATGGAGTTTGTAACTCACCTGCAGCTGTGTGCGGCCTCAAGCTTCTGGGCGTTTTGGTTATATATTATGCGGCGGTTCCAGGCCGCAGAGGGATCGCACTGCCCGCAACCAACGGGACTAGGGGAGAGGAAGATTCCTCTTTCCGAAGCTGCATGGTACCTTTAATAAAGCCGGCAGAGTATCATCCAAGGCTCAATGGAGGGCCAAGAATAATCGTCCATAATTAGCTGCAGCGGAGGTAACCCACCAGAGGGCGTTATTTGGCAAAATGAGACCTCATATCCCAGCGTGCATTTGAAAATGAACTTCCACCAAGGGAGGAGCACTGATAGCTCACTAGCCATAAACACGCAGGGGAAATGCGGCAGCCATAAATCACCTCCGCTGACACGGCCTCTGAGGAGATGCAAACAGCGGCATCGAAACGCGTCAGGCCATGGACTTCAAAGGGATGTTAAGCTGCCTGCTTGGTTCAAATGGAGTTGTAACTCACCTGCAGCTGTGTGCGGCCTCAAGCTTCTGGGCGTTTTTGGATATATATATATATATATTCACTGAAAAAACCATAGGTTTCAGGCACGTTATAGTTAGTTGGACATTGCACTCGTACAAAACCCGTGAAATTCCCCCGTTATAGTTAGTTCAGGTAACTATAACTCGCGCCCCCGTAATGCACTGCTGATGACGTCACATATTACATCACTCATGACATGGTCAGTGACATCACTGATGACATCACTGATGACATCTCAAATAATGCGGGGGAATTTCACGGGTTTTGTGCGAAGTGCAATGTCCAACTAACTATAACTGTCCCTAAAACCTATGGTTTTTTCAGTGAATTTGTAAGCTTTTTAAATGCTAATTTCTAACTATAACATGCCTGAAACCTATGGTTTTTCAGTGAATTTGTAAGGTTTTAAATGCTAATTTCTAACTATAACGTGCCTGAAACCTATGGTTTTTTCAGTGAATTTCAAAGGTTTTTTAAATGCTAATTCCTAACTATAACGTCTGAAACCTATGGTTTTTTTCAGTGAATTTCAAAGGTTTTGTAAATGACAATTTTTAAATGCATTAATTGTTATATTTATTTTTTCGATACTGATTTACTACATTTTTTTAAAACTATTTATTTTTAGATATTTTATCTTTTAAATTACATTGTAATTACATTATACATTACAAAATATACTTTCTCAGAATGAATTACTTTAGTTTAAATACTTTGCAAATAGGCAATAGACTTTTAAGTACAGTAGTTACAGTTGTTGCAATGGGCAACACAATTTCAAACACAATGCAACATTGAGCTCAATGTGAATTTCTACTTAAATGCTATTAGTTACTTTATGGATTACTTTTCTAACCACAGGACTGGATCCTAGATTCAGTCCTGGCACATCTCCTGTAAACAGTTGAGTAAAAGCGTTTTGGTTACAGTAGTGATTTTTAAGGAATATTATTGTATTTTAAAAGTTGACACTTAGAAACGTATTCACATAGAATCACCAATGTTATCCTATGGGAGGAAATTCACTTAGCAGGTAAGTAGTGTTATCGTTACTTTTGCTTACTCAGTGGTGGATCCTGGATCCAGCACTGGTGCATCTCCTGTAAACAGTTGAAAGAATGCGTTTAAGTCATACAGGCGATTTTTAAGGAATATTTGTAGTTTGTGAAAATCGACACTTTGAAACTTTTCTGCTGAAAACCAGACAATGGATTCCTATGGAAGGAAATACAAGTTACTGTTAAGTACGGTTAGAATTACTTTTCAGGATCAGTACTGGGCTCAAAGATGCAGCACTGTGGTCTCTCCTGATAACAGGTGAGTAAATCGGAATTCGTAGTTCTGCTGATTTTAGAGGAATATTTGTAAGTTTCAAAAATCGACACTTAGAAACTTTTTCAGCAAAAAGCAGGCAATGATATCCTATGGAAGGAAATTCAAGTTACTGGTAAGTACGGTTAAAATTACTTTTCAGGATCAGTACTGGGCTCAAAGATGCAGCACTGAGGTCTCTCCTGATAACAGGTGAGTAATTCGGAATTCGTAGTTCTGCTGATTTTAGAGGAATATTTGCACAATGGTGAAGGAAGGGGGTGGGGCCTGAGGTGACATGTCTGCAAACACGCCCTGTGGCGCGTTTTAAGTTGGAGAATTAATTCCTCCTCAATCCTGAGGGTCCCTAGGGGCCAACTAGCCCACCAAGAACCTCCAGTATGCGCCAGAGGCTGCGTTGCAGAGAGGTGTACAGAGGCCACGCCCTTTTACAACACTCTGCAACGCAGCTCCGTGGCGCTTACTGGAGGTACCTGGTGAGCTAGTTGGCCTCAGAGACCCTCAGGATTGAAGAGGATTTCATTCCCCATCTTAAAATGCGCCACGAGGCCTGTTGCACACATGTCACCTGAGCTCCCGCCCCTCCCTTCACCACTGTGCAAACGCGCCCAGTGGCGCATTTTAAGTTGGGGATTAAGTCCCCTTGAATCCTGAGGGTCCCTGGAGTCCAACTAGCCCACCATGTACCTCCAAAAGCGCCACATAGCTGCGTTGCAGAGAGGTGTAAAAAGGGGCGTGGCCTCTGAACACCTCTCTGCAACGCAGCCCCCTGGCGCAAACTGGAGGTTCCTGGTGGGCTAGTTGGCCCCCAGGGACCCCCAGTATTCAAGGGCAATTCGTTCCCCATCTGCAAACGCGCCAGGGGACGCGTTTGCAGACTGCTGCAGGGTTGGGGTGGGGCCTCCGGCACGATGCCGGTCTTTTTAAAAAAAAAAATGTGTATGGGAGGGGGGCTGCGTGGCCCCCCCTTCCCTTGGCCTCTTTTGGCCCCGGGACCCCATCCCCCGGGGCATGAGTATTTTTTTTTTTTATTTTTTTTAATTAAAATAAAGCGGGAAGGGGACCCCATCCCCGGGGCATGCCCTCTTTTTTAAATTTTAAATATTTGGAGGGGCTGCGTGCCCCCTCCTCAGGCCATCTAAGACCCGGGGACCCCATCCCCGGGGCCGGCCTTTCCGTTTTTTGTCCCCAATCCCCCCCACAGTCCCGACGGCTCCCCGCGTCCTGCATTGCTTTTCCACATGGGGAGCTGCTAAGATGCAGCTCCCCGTGTGGAAAAGCAATCTGCTTTGAATTTTGGAAGAGAGAGCAGGTTTCCTGCTCTCTCTTCCAAAATCCAAAGCAGTTTGCTATGACAGGACGGGAGCCGCGAGGGCTCCCGCCCTGCCATAGCAAACTACAGTGTCCCGGGGTAGGCACCCGGGACACTGCAGGAGCTCGGCCCTCGGGGGTGGCGGTCCCCAGGGCCATCAAGGGCTCCAGGAGGGGGGCCGCGCGGCCCCTCCCTTCAATTGCACAGCCCCGGGGAGGTGGTGGTCCCCGGGGCTCCGTAACGGACCCCCACATTTATTTTCTAAGTGCCCCGGGGAGGTCCTCGGGGCGTGTGGGGGGGCTGGAGCCCCCCCACACAGGTAATTTCAAATTAAAAACAGAAGCCCCGGGGGGTGGCGGTCCCCGGGGCTGCGGGAGGGCGGAGAGCCCTCCTGCTCCATTTTTTTTATAAAGCCCCGGGGGTTGGCGGTCCCCGGGGCTTGGGGGGCCTTAGAGGCCTCCCATATAAAACATTAACCCACCCCCGCATGCCCCCGGGACTTGGGCCACCCGGGGGCAAAATACAATCGAAGCGCGGGAGAACGCGCTTCGATTTTTTTTTAAAAATCGGCGGGATCCGCGCACCCTAAGCGCATCCCGACGATTTAAAAAAAAAAAATGCTTTTTCTGCCCAGGAGGTCCTTGTGGGACCCCTGAGCAGACCTAGGGGTCAGGGTGTTTCTACCCTGCCCCCTTTGCTGCGCTTTGCGCACTTGTTTCTGTCCCTCGGTTCTACCGAGGGATAAAATGGCTGCCAACACTTCCTGATTTGGAGTGTTGACAGCCACTTGACAACCAATTAGCATGCAGCTCGTGATCGGGAGGGTACCGCGGACCCTACTCGGCCATAGATATATATGTGACTTTACTTTTGATTTTCTCAGGAACTACTGAACGGATTTACACCATTTAAGCAAAAGGCACGACACTGAACCAAGGGCTACCTCTTTGCCAAATTTGGTGTAATTCCGTTCAGCAGTTCGGGCTGTAGCTGCGACTAAAGGTTCCTATGGAAAAATGAATGGGGAAAACGCGTTTTGGGACCCCCTTTTTCTCGGCCCCCGCTTGACGAATCACCCCAAGACTTTCAGGATAGGAGGCGGACCGGAGCGCCCCAACAAGTTGGAAGCTTTCGCGAAGATTCGTCAACCGGCGCCAACGTTATTGCAAATAGAATGTTGCGGTTTTCCTATGGAAAATAGGTCCTAACTATAACTATCTACTGGCGACCGCCAGTAGATTATATATATATATATATATATATATATATATATATATATATATATACATACATATATCTTCCACCAAACGTCCAGATCTTTGGAAATGCACTCAACAGCTTGCCTCCCATTCGGGTCTTTAATTTCAGCTTCCCCAGCATACCAGCAAACATTAGTGCCTGACGCGTTTGAGGCTAATGAGCCTCTTCCTCAAAGGCTGTTTGAAATGTACACGGCGCATAGAGTGCTCTTTCTCTTTTCAATATAGGCAGCACGTTTTCATTGGCTGAGTGCAACTTTATTTAATTGGCTAAGTGCCTTTACTCCACTGCTGCATTACGGGATATGTAGTCCCAAGAGCACTGACAGTTCCCCTAAGTGGGTTCTTTCCCCATCATTACCGGATCCTACCAAGGATATTAATTATGTTTTATAAATACATTGGCGCATATAACCCACTTAGGGAATGAACTGTCAGTGCTCTTGGGACTACATATCCCGTAATGCAGCAGTGGAGTAAAGGATCTTAGCCAATTAAATAAAGTTGCACTCAGCCAATGAAAACGTGCTGCCTATATTGAAAAGAGAAAGAGCACTCTATGCGCCGTGTACATTTCAAACAGCCTTTGAGGAGAGCTCATTAGCCTGAACGCGTCAGGCACTAATGTTTGCTGGTATGCTGGGGGAAGCTGAAATTAAAGACCCGAATGGGAGGCAAGCTGTTGAGTGCATTTCCAAAGATCTGGACTTTGGTGGAAGATATATATATATATATTGTATAATCCAGTTTGGAAAAACAAAAGTAGTAATATGCGCCTTTATAGAACAGATTTCATAGCAAGTAATATTTATGGATTAAATTTCTTTATTGTGATTGCTTGTAAAACAGGTAAAAAAAAAAAAACGGCAGATGGTAGAGCCACCAGTTGCAATGAATACAATTGTATATTAGCCCCAAAACTCCCTACCAGGACCTGGTGACCTGTTTAGAGAAAGCGGTAAGAAAGAGCCCGTGTCTCCCCCCTCCCAACCCGCTTAAATGGCCATGAGTTGGTGTAGTGTTGACATCCGATAAGTGGAGTAGGCATAGGTACTTGGGGCATGTTAGCTCACGAAATTCCATCTTCAGTAGGGACAGGAAGGGCTTCCAGAGTTTGGGAAACGTGGAGCCCTGGTTCGTCAATGTGAGGGTGATTCGCTCCATCCCCATTATATACCACAGTCTATGGAGCCAGCCTTGGTGTGTGGGAATGTGTCCGGTGCCCCAGTGCATTAGTATATTCTGGAGATCAGCCAGCAGCACCAGTCCAATCTGTCTACCCCTGTGAGATTTTAATGGAAAGGTAAGTGCGTTAGGAAGCCCCAGAAGCACATATGCTGGGAAGCGAGGGATATCTGTTTCTAGGTGCTTGTCTATGTCGTTAAGAATCTGTGCCCAGTATGAGACTAGCTTCGGGCAGTCCCATAGTACATGAAAAAGCGTACCTGAAGCTCCACGTTGGCGCCAACAATCAGGTGACTTAGATGGTGCGTATTTATGCAATCAAGCCAGGGTAAGATACCAATAGGTTATGATTTTGGTGGCAGTTTCAATGCCTGGGATGTTACGAGCTGTGGGTCAAAAGCGGTAGTAAATATCTTCCCATTCTTTTGAAGATAATTCCCGTCCTATTTCGGATTCCCATCGTTTTTGTCCTGGGGATTTCACAAGTGTGTTTTCAGGGGCCAATAGCTTATACAAATGTGTAATGAGTTGTGTGTCTGTCGTGCTAGAAAGTAACCAGTGTTCATAGGAGGTAAGGGGTCGTTGTGCCCCTGGGCGGTTTGCCGGATGCATTACCCAGCGGCGGATCTGGGTGTAGAGCCAACGTTCGCCTTCAGGGGGGTTGTGTTCTTGGTGGAGGCAGTCGAACGGAATGGGTCCCTCCGCATCAAACAGGTGTCCCAACGATCTGCATCCCGGCTGGTTCCAAGGATGAAACCCGGGATCAGTAACTGCTGTGGTGAAGTCGGGGTTCCTGACTATGGGTGTCAGGGGGGGGAAGGGAAAGAGGTGAGGGACCTCTTAGTTGCCACCCTGTCCCATACTGTTAGCGCAGGTTTAGTGATGGAAGAGCGATACAGGTTGGGGGCAGTTCGCTTTTGGGAAGAAAACGGATTTTTCACGAGTGTTGTCCTGCAAGCGCCCTTTCCATAAAGAGCCAGTGTTTTTGGACTCCGCGCGTGACCATTCAACAAAGGCTCTTAGTTGGGCGGCCCTATGGTACTGGACAAGGTCCGGGACTCCCAGGCCACCCTCCAGGGGGGGGGTGTTCTATAAGCCAGGTCTCGGCGGGGGTGTTTGCCCGCCCATACAAAGAGGTTCAAGTCATTCTGAAGGGAGCGAAGCGAGCCCGGTGGCGGTTCTAGTGGAAGGACCGCCATTTTCACCGCTGCTATCCTTCCGAGCCAGGAGAGGGAGTGGTGTCGCCAGCGGCTGAGATCGGAGCGAATCTGGCGAATCAGAGCACGGTAGTGGAGGGTCACTGTCTAGGGTAACGTAGGGGCAATCTGGAGACCTAGATATTAAATGTGTGTAGTGGCCCACTGGAGGGGAAAGGACCGTCGGAGATTAGAGAACGATTGTTGTTGCAGTGTTAGGTTGAGGGTTTGCGACTTATGAATATTCATTTTAAACCCCGATGCTCGGCCAAATGTAGCGAGTTCATCCAGGAATGCCGGTAGGGAGGAAGTCGGGTCTTCCAGAGGCGCAAGAACATCGTCTGCGTACAGACTTATGGTATGTTGATCGCCGCCGAATGGGACTCCCTGTATTGCCGGATTGGATCTGACTCTGTGCGCCATAGGCTCCATCTATAGAGCAAAGAGTAAGGGAGACAATGGGCACCCCGGTCTGGTGCCCCTGTTGATTGTGAGTGGCGTGCAGGAGTGTCCGTTTACCCGAATTACTGCAGTTGGGTGGTCGTAGGCGCTGGAAATCCACTTTCGGAATCTTTCGCCTATGCCGAAGTACCCCAGGGTGGCCTCCAGGAATGGCCAGTGGACCCTGTCAAACTCTTTCTCGGCGTCAACCGATAGCATTCGTTCTTGGCCATGCATCTGAGCTTTGTCTATGAGGTGTAGGACCCTCCGCGTATTGTCGCCACATTGGCGTTGTGGGACAAAGTCCGCCTGATCCAGGTCAATGAGACCCAGTAATAAGGGATTGAGGCGCACGACTAAGATACCTGTAAAGATTTTGAGATCAACGTTTAAGAGGGAAATCGGTCTGTACGAGGAACATTTGAGTGGTATCCTTCCCCAGTTTAGGAATCACTGCTATGGAGGCCATCCTCATCAATGGAGGGAGGGTTGTTGAGCTCCCTAAGGCGTTAAAGAGTCAGACAAGGAGGGGTGCTAGGATCGGACAGAACATTTTGTAAAAAAGGGCCGGGAAGCCGTCCGGGCCCGGGGATTTAGCAAGCTTTAGTCGGGATATGCAGGAGATGACTTCCTCGATTCCATTAGGGTGATCCGACTCTTCCCTCTGGTCCGAGGTTAGGGTGGATGTGTGTGCTTCCTGTAGGGATGCTCAAATCCCCTCCGGCTGGAGGTTATGTGCAGTGTATAGTTCTTGATGAACAAGTTACTTACCTTCGGTAACGATATATCTGTAAGAAACATTAGTAGTGATAGATTCCTTACCTTAGAATATCCCCAGGCGTCAGTCTGGATCCGGAAAGTTTTCGTCAGCAGTACCCCTGCGCGTCGGAAGGTGGCGTCGAGCGGCTCCACGTCCGTCGTAGGCGTCATGATCACCGGGATGACGTTGCGGCAGCTACTTAGACGCTGCCCTCGCGCGCGGACGTCAGATCTGTACACGACTTTCCGCGCCAGGAACGCAGAGCCATGCAAGATACTGACCACTGGTGCATTGAAACTAGAGCCCTGAAAGGGATGACCTTAACCCTAGAAATCAGTTCGCAGAACGGGGAGGATGGGTGGGCGGTAAGGAATCTATCACTACTAACGTTTCTTACAGATATATCGTTACCGAAGGTAAGTAACTTGTTCATCTGAAAGAAACACATAGTGATAGATTCCTTACCTTAGAATAGATACCCCAGCAATACCAACCCCGGTGGTGGGTCTGCGAACCAAGATCACACCAGAAAGTCACGGAGAACAGAACGGCCAAAGAAGCAGTCTCTACGGACTTGGCTGTCAAGGCAATAATGCTTAGAAAAAGTGTGCAGCGAGGCCCACGTGGCTGCCTGACAGATGTCTTGCAGGGGGACACCACGACCCAATGCAGTAGTAGCCGCTGTTTCCCTGGTAGAATGGGCGCGCAGCCCCACCGGAGGCTCCCTCTTAGCCAGAGAATAGCAGGCTTTTATACACAAGACGACCCAGCGGGAGATAGTCCTCTTGTGTACAGCCCGGCCTTTCTTGGCGCCTACGTAGCCAACAAAGAGCTGGTCATCCACTGGGAACTGTAGTGTGCGGTTGAGGTAAAATGAGATCGCACGTTTTGGGTCCAGACGGTGGAGCCTCTCTTCCTCTCTGGAAGGGTGCGGAGGCGGAAAGAAAGTGGGCAAGGTGATAGATTGCCCAATATGGAAGGCAGTGACAACCTTTGGCAAGAAGGATGGACGTGTGCGTAGCACAACTTTGTCCGGATGAACAGATAGAAAAGGAGGTTTACAGGAAAGAGCCTGGAGCTCACTCACGCGCCTAGCGGAGGTGATGGCAACCAGGAAAGCAGTCTTCAAAGTCGAGAGACGAAGAGGACAGTTGTGAAGCGGCTCAAAGGGAGCGCACATCAAATAAGTAAGAACCAGGTTCAAGTCTCACTGTGGCATCACAAACGGAATAGGAGGGAAAAGGTGAGTAATGCCTTTGAGGAATCTATTCACGACAGGGGACTTGAAAAGAGAGGGCTGATCAGGTAGCCTGAGAAAGGCCGAAATTGCAGAAAGGTAGCCCTTGATAGTGCCCAGAGCAGAGCCCTGCTGGGGCCAAAGAAAGAAGGAACAGTAGGACCTCAGAAAGAGGGGTAGAAAGGGGATCCACAGCCTTTGCTGTGCACCATGCCACAAATTTGTTCCACCTGCAGGCGTATACCGATTTAGTGGAGGGACGCCTGGCTGCCAGAATGACATCACAGACTTCAGGAGGCAAGTCAAATGGAATCAGCTGTCGCCGCTCAATCTCCACACTAGGAGGTGGAGGCTGGACAGGTTCAGGTGGAGAACCGTCCCCTGCTGCTGCGACAGAAGATCCTCCCGAAGAGGCAGTAGGATCGGGGGATCCACGGTCATACCGAGTAGCTCGGCATACCAAACTCTTCGAGCCCAGTCTGGAGCCACAAGAATAACTTGGGCCCGGTCGCGTCTGATTTTCTTCAGCACTCTGGGTAGAAGTGGTATAGGCGGAACGGAGTACAAGAGACCGCAACTCCACTCGCGACGAAAAGCGTCGCCGAGCGAGTGCTGCCTTGGAAATTCCAACGCGCAGAACTGCTGACATTGCGCGTTCTCTTCGGTGGCGAATAGATCTAACCAAGGCTCTCCCCACTGTTGAAAGAGACCATGCGCCACGTCCGAGTGAAGACGCCATTCGTGATCCATCATGCACCTGCGGCTGAGTTCGTCCGCCCTGGCGTTCAGTGAACCCGCCAGGTGTTGAACCACCAGGGAAATGCCCTGATGTTCCAGCCATGTCCAGAGGCGCAGAGCCTCCTGACATAGGGTCCACGACCCCACCCCGCCCTGTTTGTTGCAGTACCACATGGCGGTGGTGGTGAACATCTGCACCACTCTCCCCTTGAGAGAGGGGAGGAATGCCTTGAGTGCAAGTCGGATCGCCCGAAGCTCCAGAAAGTTGATATGGAGCTTGGACTCCGCCGTAGACCAGAGGCCTCTGATCTCCACCTCTCCCATGTGGCCGCCCCATCCCAGGAGGGACGCGTTCGTCACCACTGTGTGCTCCGGTTGGGGAAGGGAGAGGGATCTGCCGCTGACCCAATGCTGGTTCGTGAGCCACCACTGCAACTGTCGTGCAGTGCCCTCCGAGATCTGGACGTAATCGGACAGATTCCCCTGATGCTGCGCCCACTGGAACTTCAGGTCCCACTGCAGAGCCCGCATATGCCATCTGGCATGATTGATCAGCAGGATGGAGGAGGCCATGAGGCCCAGCAGCCTCAAGGTCACCCTGACCGAAACCCAGGACAAGGGCTGAAAGATTGGAATCATAGCCCGAATATCCCAGACTCGCTGTTCGGGAGGATAGACCCGAAACTGCGCTGTGTCCAGAACTGCTCCGATGAAGAGGAGCTTCTGAGAGGGAATCAGGTGCGACTTCGGCACGTTGATGGAGAACCCCAGCAAATGCAGGAGGTCGGCCGTAGTCTGGAGGTGGGGGACGACTGCCTGGGGCGAGCCCGCCTTCAACAACCAGTCGTCGAGATAGGGGAAGACTGAAACCCCTGATCTGCGCAGATGAGCTGCGACCACCGCCATCACTTTCGTGAACACCCGAGGGGCGCTGGTAAGGCCAAAAGGGAGCACGGTGAACTGAAAATGCTCGTGGCCTACCGTGAACGGTAGGTAACGCCGGTGGGCCGGCAGGATGGGAATATGAAAGTAAGCGTCCTGCAAGTCCAACGCTACCAGCCAGTCTTGTGGGTCTAGGGCAGACAAGACCTGAGCAAGTGTGAGCATCTTGAACTTCTCCTTCCGGAGGAAGAGATTGACGTCCCGAAGGTCCAAGATAGGATGCAGGCCCTTGCCCTTCTTTGGAATCAGAAAGTAGTGGGAATAACAACCACGACCTACTTCTGGCGTCGGAAAGCGCTCTATGGCCCCCTTGGCCAAGAGGGCCGCAACTTCCTGCTGGAGAAGTGCCAAGTGATCCCCCGACACGCGGTGGTACTGAGGTGGCATGGCTGGAGGGGTAGTCTCGAAGGGGAGGGAGTAGCCCGTTCGGACTATTTGCAAAACCCACCTGTCCGACGTGATGGTGCGCCAGTGGGGGAGGTGATGGCGAAGCCTGCCACCCACTGGCGTTTGATGGGCCTGAAAGGTCGGACTAGGAAGGTTTGGAGGCAGTGGTGGCGGGGGTGGAGGTGGACTGACCCGGCCGCTGGCCCCCTGAACCGCCGCGGCCGCGCGTGGACTGTTGCGCCGGCCTGTGGCTCTCTTGTGAACGTGGTGGGTTGCCCCTTCCGCGAGCACGAAAGGAGCGAAAGGCAGAAGGCGGAGGAGGGCGCGTGGCCGAAATGCCCAAGGACTTAGCCGTAGCCCGTGAGTCCTTAAAGCGCTCCAAAGCACTGTCTGCCTTGTTGCCAAAGAGGCGAATGCCATCGAAGGGCATGTCCATTAAAGTGTTTTGGACATCCCCCGAAAAGCCAGTTGTCCTCAGCCAGGCGGGGCGGCGGAGCGCCACTGTCGTGGAAATCGCCCTGCCTAGCGAGTCGTCGGTGTCAAGGCCACAACGGATCGTGAACTTGGCTGCATCTCTCCCCTCAGCAACAGCCTGGGTGAGTGCCGTCCGGGCCTCCTCCGGACAGCTAGGCAGCACCTGCGCTACCGTATCCCACAAGGAGTGCGAATAACAGCCCAAGAGGCATGCAGTGTTCACCGACTGCAGCCCTAGGCTGGCGGAAGAAAAAAATCTTCTTTCCGTACTGTTCCAGCCTCTTGGATTCCCTATCCGGGGGTGCGGAAGGGAATGCGCTTGGGGAAGCAGAGGCTTGGACAACCAAGCTCTCAGGGGTGGGGTGTTGAGAGAGGAAAAGGGGGTCGCCCGGGGCCGGGCGATGGCGTCAGGCCACGTTCCTGTCCACAGGAGCCCCTGTGCTGGGCTTGGACCAGGAGCCCAGAAGAACATCAGAAAGTGCTTCATTAAAGGGCAGCAGCGGCTCCGCAGAGGAAACTGCTGTTTGAAGCACTTCTGTCAGGAGGTTAGTCCCGACGGCCACAGTAGGTAGCTGAAGGTGGAGTGCCTCAGCAGCCCTACGCAACACCACAGAAAAACTAGCGCCCTCCTCCGTAGCCACGGTAGGAGGAGACATCATGCCAAGGTCTGGAGAGGTGTCCAGACCACTGGCGTCCCTCAGCTCCTCAGCCCAGTCCGGGTCATACTCACATTGAGCTGCGAGAGGGTCTTCAGACCCCTCCCAGTCCTCCCCTTCCTCCTCTTGCTGTTGTACAGGCCGAAAAGGAGGAGGATGGATATAGGGAAACAGATTCCCAAACGGCGTCGGAATCGGCGTCGGTCGACACTGTTCCGGCACCGTATCCACTTTGGGGCTGAAACCGGGGCAGACGTCGTCCGGTGCGCCGGGCAACGTCCAACGTGGTGCCGGTGGGGTCGACGTCGGTGGAGGTGTGACTAGGTCAACCGGCGTCGACCGGGATCCACAACGGAATCCATGGGAGTCCTGCGGCGCCGAGGCCGGAGCCGACGGCGTCAAAGGGCGAGGACTCCCAGTCGGGCCCGCGGGGCCCGAAGGCGTACCAGAGGGGCCGGACGGCCCAAATAGGCGAGCCATAGGGGACAGGAATACCTGGGCCGGAGTCGCAGATGAACCCGGGAAAGGCGGGTAGGTCACCGACGACTGCGTAGGCTCCGACGGAGCCGCGGGGGTGGTACCACCCACACCCTCAGCCGAGTCGCGCGACCG
This sequence comes from Calotriton arnoldi, assembly GCA_963921515.1. Lineage (NCBI taxonomy): Eukaryota > Metazoa > Chordata > Amphibia > Caudata > Salamandridae > Calotriton > Calotriton arnoldi. The sequence goes on from CAWUFW010005099.1 coordinate 23,398, forward strand.
GCGAGGAGAAGTCGAAGAACGAGGACGTTTCTTCGACTTCTTTTTGTGCTTCGCCTTACCTGACCCAGAGTGCGAAGACTTCGATTTGGACGACTTCCGATGTGTACCGGCTCCGCGACCGGTCCCTCGACCTCCCTCTGGACCGGGACCTCTGACGGCGCGGAGCCGACTGCCGGGCTTCAAACAGCTTTCGGGACCGCTCCCGCAAAGTCTTCGTGCCATGGCCCGGCAGTCGGGGCACGACTTGGGGTCGTGGTCGCGCCCCACGCAGAAGAGACACACGCGGTGCGGGTCCGTCACCAACATCATGTGATGACAGTCCTCGCAAGATTTAAACCCGGGCATCCCTGACTGCACCAGGAGTCGTATCGACTCAAAAAAGCGGAGACAAAAATCTCCAAAAACTCAGTCAAAAATGACTAGGGGTACCGCTCTCTCCAGATCTGCGCTTGCTGGCGCGGAAAAAGAAAGAACTGACGTCAGCGCGCGAGGGCGGCGTCTAAGTAGCTGCCGCGACGTCATCCCGGCGATCAAGACGCCTACGACGGACGCGGAGCCGCACAGCACCACCTTCCGACGCGCAGGGGTACTGCTGACGAAAACTTTCCGGATCCAGACTGACGCCTGGGGATATTCTAAGGTAAGGAATCTATTCTAAGGTAAGGAGTCTATCACTACGTGTTTCTTTCAGATAATAGTCCCTAAATGTCTCCGCTCTGTGAGAGTCCCCGGTCAATATCCGTCCCTCAGAATTCTGGATCCAGTGCTCCTGTCGCTAGATCCTCAGCCTATTGGTCAAGAGTTGCCCCGCCCGGTCTTCGCCGACGTAGTATTGGTGCTTTAAACGGAGTGCGGCTTACTCTGCCCTGTCCGTGTCAATGCCGGCTAGTTAGGATCTAGCGTCTTCCAGCTGTCTCCACACCGTGGGGGCCCCAGTCCTTTTGTGGATGCGCTCAAGCTCTGCCACCTGGTGGGAGAGGGCTTCTCTCTTGGCCTTGCGTTCTTTATTTTCAGCCGACGAGATGGCAATCAGTTCCCCCCTTACCACTGCCTTTAGTGCATCCCATATGATGGAGACAGCAGAGTCAGGACTGTCGTTGATGGCCAGGTAGTAGTTGATGACCTTGGTAATGTGATCTACGTTTGCAGGACGCTGCAGGAGACTGTCTCTCAGGAGTCATGTTTTAGGGTTGGAGTCGGCGTGTGGGGTCTCAATAGTGGCTACCACCGCCGCGTGGTCCGACATGGTTCGGGGTTCAATGGTGACACTTTGTATTCTAGGGAGCAGGTCAAGTGTACCCAGGAAATAGTCCAACCTAGCGTATGTTTTATGCGCAAATGAATAGAATGTATAGTCTCTGGTTTGTGCATGAGTGTTTCTCCAAATGTCGACTACGCTAATTTCCTTCAGCCAGTCATTCTTTTTTGGATAAGGCTCCCATCTGACCCGGTCTCTGAGCGGATCTGTCCATATCATTGTCGAAGACAAGGTTCAGGTCGCCCCCCCACCAGGACTGAACGGTTTAGGGTCCCCATGGTCTCGGTCACTGCTTGTCTTAGAAAGTTCTCCTGCCCTTCGTTAGGAGAGTATGTAGTCGCTATTGTGAGAGTTCTCCTTTTCAGTTCGGCCTCTTTGGATAATACTTTGCCCCTGAAGTGCAGAGAGATTAGAATGGCCACCCCTGCTGTCTTATTCTGGAGGGATGAAAAGTATTGGTGTGGGAAATGTTTGGAGCGGAGCCTATGCTCATCCTTCGGGAGGAGGTGTGTCTCCTGCAGTAGGCAGATGTGGGCCCCTGAGTGCTCGAGATATGATAGGAGAGACCTTCTTTTCAGGGGTGGTTAAGGCCTTTAACATTTAGTGTGAGAACCTTCAGTTGATCTGTCATTGGACACTAGGGATGGAGTCTATACAGAAGCCACCCTTGAACCGAGAAGGAGGCTTGCGAATGAAATGTGTAAAATGTTTTGCACGTGGGAGTAATGAGGTCAAGAGCTCACGTCGGTGGGTCCCAGGTCCAATCAAAGGGAAAAACATTAGGGAATCTAAACCCATAACAGGGAACAACAATACAAGATAAAAGCAAACATAAAAAAGGGTGAAGTCCATTTCTGGGGAGTTTATTTGGTCACAGGTTGGGGTCATGGATGCCGCTCCCCCTCCTCCCCCCCGGGCTAGGCGCCCTGTGCTCAAGTAATGCGGCCAGGCAGAGATGGAGTAAAGAGGAGGTACAGGACGGAGGATCAGAAGAGGAAACCCCAGGAGTTCCGAAGAGGAAAACCCGATCAGAGTTGGTGCAGCTTCCCGTCATGGTGGAAGATTAGGCGAAAGGGATGTCCCCACGAATGGCGTACTCCCGACGCACGGACGTGCGCGGTGATGGGGCGGAAGTCTCTGTTTCTGGAGGGTTGATGCTGCCAGATCTTGGTATAGTACTGGGTGATAACCTTGATATTGGAGGGGATGTTGGCTTCTGGCGTTCTGGGGAATGCTTTCTTTCAGGGGGAAATCGAGCACGCACGTTAGGATATCCGGCGGAGGGGCATTAGGCAAGCGTCTGGGGCCCACTCTGTGCGTTCTGTCAAGCTTAATGACTGTCTCTGGGGTGGCCCCTAGGATGTGTCGGAATAAGTCCTGTACATAGGAGGTGATGTTGGATCCTTCGGTTCCAGAAGGAACCCTGCGTATGCGGATATTGTTCCGGCGTGATCTTTTCTCCAAATCTTCTGTATGAGCCTGGAGGTCCAGGTGTTGGTCTCTGAGGCAGAGTATTTCTTGCTGGAGTTGTTCTATTTCCTCCTCCCGGCCTGCTTCTTGGTCTTCTAACGTGGAGACTCTCTCACCCAGTCCATCTAGATCACGCCGGGTTTCTTTCAGTTCCTGTGTGATTTCCTTCCGAAAAGATTGGAGGTCCTCCCGCAGGGAGGCAAACAGCGATTCCAGATAGGGGCGTGTGATCGGCTCGTCTGATGTCCCTGAGCCGGCGGGCCCATCGGGTGTCTTCGAGGGCGCCTTGCCTCCCAGACCTCCCGTAGTCTTAAGGAGCATGTCCTTAAGAGTGCGATCTTTCTTTCCCCGAGCTGTAGCCATGTTTGTGTTGGGGTAGGTGCCAAGGGGTGGGCTGAATGGTGGTGAATAGTCCGTCTCCACTCTGAGTGGGTCTTAGTGTCTACATTAGCCTCTGGGAGATGCGGTGCATGCCCCCGCGGTGAAGGCCCCGGAGGTGTAGTTGGCCACTCCCCAGGCTGTTCCACCTATGATATGTGGCCCCCTTTGCAGCCACAGCTAGCTCCGGTGTACTCCCTGCATTGCAGGCTCCTTCATGCTGGTTATTGGTGCATGGGGAGTGGTCAGAGGGCGTGCCGGGCACACAAGAGGGGCCCACCGCAGTCGCTGGCCTGTGTGCGTTATGTGGCTCTTAAAGCTGAGGATCAGACCTGGAGCGGGTTGCGCCCTTCAGCAAGAGCTGTGCGTGCTGACTCCGTGCCACTCCCCAATGGGAGAGCACCGTGCTGTGGGGCCCCAGGTGGCCACAATGTTCTCTGCACGCCAGCGCTCATGCCACAGTGTAGGCCGCTCCCTCCCCCTGCCTCGGGCACCAGTGCGGCAGGAAAGCAATCTGTTCCTAGCTCAGGTTCATCACCCTGTGTCCCCTTCCATCCAGCGGGGTAGGCGCGTAACTCTTCACTGCATGTCCCGGGTCCTCTGCTCTTCAGTGCCGTGCCCCCTCCCGCCACTGTTACTACCGCCTCCCGGGGGGCCCTGGACGGAGTCTATCAGTGTCCCGTTATTGGGGTCTTGCACATTGGGTGGCAGCTTCGGCTCCTCCCCGTGGCCCTATGGCCGTGCTCTGTCTCCCTCGCCCTCTCACCTGGCGTCAGGGATGAGCGATCACTGCAGGCAGCGGTCTCTTCCTTGCTACCGCCGGACTTCTCCTTCCGGACCCAGCTCCGTATGGGCTCAGCCTCCTCGTCCGGCCGGCCCGCCGCGGAAGCCAAACCAGTCACCGCTATCAGGAGGGCGAATCGCGGGCAGTGCTCTCCTGTGGTCGTCTGGGCCTCCATGCCCGATGTACAGGCCGCGTCTCTGCTCCGGCTTACAGGGGTGTAGAATTTAATAAAATATCCCTAAAGAAGGGAACCCCCTCTAGTTATTCAATATTAGGTCTGGGAGAAAAGGGGGACAATCAAACCACAAAAAGTCCTGACTGTGTTGGGACATATTAAAATTTCTTAGGAACCAAGGTTTTCTTTTTTGTTATCTCCACCCAACCGCTGGCCTTAACCAATTGCAAGTCATATCCGGTCCAAAATGTCCCGCCTAAAAAAATTTTTTATTTTCAAACACACATTTACCAGTCCACCCCATGTACAAAAACCCCCCTCTATTGAAAGGTGTATGAAAAAAGGTGTACAGGAAAGAAAGTACCTCACGTAAGCATCACCAGAAACTGCTGGTAGGTACTCACCAGTTTGCCAACGTTTCTCATCATCGGTAACTTTCTTACCCGTGAAAAGAAGAGAAGAAGTGTCCAGTATAAAGTATAAGAGGTGAAAAAATGAATAAAGTGAAGTACACACAACAGTGTTTTCGTGTCAAAAGAAAACCCCGCACTGTGAGAAAGAGTAACCACTTTTCTCCAAATAAAATAGTTAGGACTCACACATCCAAGTTTTATTCCATGGTGTGAACCTACTCGAATTTAAAAACAGACTGCATGTTTCAGACCACTTTAAGATGGGCCAACATGTTTCATTGCCACTCTTCTTTACGGCAATTTCTTCAGGGCTCGGGCCACACTTCACCTCACTGGATCTCAAAATTTTTAACCACGGGTGACAGGTGGTAGCCATCAATATTCATACTGGCTCCCCACCATATCGAGAGGGTATCCTTCACTCGTAAGCCCCCTTTGCGGCACAATCTGTTGCCGTCCGTATAACGCGTTTACACGTGTATACCGCTACAGCTACGTGTAAACGCTTCTTTTTCCATAACCCCTGGGAAAACAATGACGCTCATAAGTAAACAAGTCCATGTCCAATCAGGAGCCGCCATGATGTATAACTCGCATTGTCCCTTGTCAGTTGCCCTCTTTCTTCCTGCAACCAAGCGGTCAGTGGAAGTTCCTCACTCCTTTTTGGCAGAGCCCACTCCTGTAATTTAGAGAGAGCACCGATTAACCAGAGAAAACATCTTCGGCATGCTAAACATTAGGTAACACCTAATCAAACAACCATAATGTCTACAGTATCACTAAGTGATATACCAAGATGAAAAAGAGATCTAGAAAGCTTACTTACTCCCATACATAGATCCAATAGCCTGGGTGGACCATCATTCATGAGAGGGTGGTATAATATTTGCCTCCGAGTCCTTATTAGAATTGAAACTTTCTGTCACGATAGCTAGGAAATTTTTCAGTTTATGTCAGGACCCGGAGGCGAGGATTATGCTGCATTAAAGCTTATCGACCACCAAGCGCTCCTGCCGACTCGAAAAGACATGGAGGAATAGCAAAACCCCAGAAGCACGCACCGCCTACAGAACAGCCACCATAGCACACCACCAACTCATCAAATCCACAAAGAATAACTTCCTCCAAGACAGAATCCTCACCAACGCCCACAACTCCAAAGAACTCTTCTCCATCATCCAGGAATTTGCCTAACCCGGCAGTGAAACAGACGTCCCACCCTCCCAAGACCTCTGCAACAGACTCTGCACCTTTTTTCACCTCAAGATTAAGACGCTCTACGACAGCTTCGACAACCAAGACCTCTGCATCAGTTCAGGCCGGACCCTCAGCAATGCCACCCAACAGAACCTACTCACTCGGACCCAGCTCATGACAGAAGACACCTTAAAGACAATGAAGAGCATCCACTCTAGAGCACCCTCAGAACCTTTTCACCCGCCCACATCTTCCACAGAGTCGCCACAGCCATCGCACCCAAACTACGCCAGACGATCAACTGCTCCCTCGAGACCGCGACATTCCCCGACGACTGGAATCACGCCGAAGTCAACCCCCTCCTGAAGAAACCCTCCACAGACCCGGTGGACCTCAAGAACTTTAGGCCCATCTCACTGCTTCCTTTTGCAGCCAAGGTCATCGAAAAGGCCATCAACACCCAGCTAGCAAACTTCATCGAAGCCAACAACGTCCTGGACATCTCCCAATGCGGATTCCGCAGAAACTACAGCACCGAGACCGCCCTATTCGCCGCTGACAACATCCGCGCCATTCTCGACCAGGGCCAAAAAGCAGCCCTCATCCTCCTGGACCGCTCAGTTGCCTTCAACACCGTCTCCCACCGCACACTAGCCACCAGACTACAACACACCCACATCCAAGGAAAGGCCCCCCAACTGGACACGCTCATTTCTCACAGGCAGAACTCAGCAAGTTAGACTCCTGCCCTACCTCTCAGCTCCTACAGAGACTAGATGTGGAGTACCCCAGGGATCCTCCCTCAGCCCCGCCCTCTTCAACATCTACATGGGCCCCCCTCGCAACCATCTTCAGAAACCACGGGCTCAACAGTCTCCTATGCCGAAGACACCCAGCTCATCCTTTCCCTCACCAAGGAACCCAACATCACCAGGCACAACTTCCAAGAAGGGATGAAAGCCGTCACCACCTGGATGAAGAAGAGTTGCCTGAAACTCAACTCCGAGAAAACAGAAGTCCTCATCATGGACTCCATGAATGAATGAATGAATGAATTAGCATTTATAGAGCGCATGGCTACCAGAAGGCCTCCCAGCGCTAGGAACAGAGCCAACCAAGATGACCGGCTTTAGGCGACCAGGAACAAGAACGTTTTCAGTTGTCTACGGAAGGACATATAATCGTCCTCCAAACAAATGTGATTTGGAAGGGCATTCCAGCTCTTGGAGGCGATGTAGGAGAATTGTCTACCCCCACTCCTAGACCTATATATTCTAGGGACTACTGCCATACGTTTATTTCCAGAGCGCAAGGTTCTACTGGGACAGTGCGGATTGACAATGGAATGTAGGATGGGTGGACCCTTGGAGGCCAGAATCTTGTGAACAATACATAGGGACTTGAACTGGATCCTCTCCACAACTGGAAGCCAGTGTAGGGCGGCAATAGATGCTCGCGCAGATTCTCTGTGGGGGGTCTGTAAGAGGAGTCGAGCTGCACAATTCTGCACAGTCTGGAGCTTTTTTATCGTTGAACGCGGGGAGCCCAGATACAGGGCATTTGCATAGTCTAGACGAGAGAGAATTAAGGCTTGAACCAGCAGCTTCCTCGCCTTCAATGGCAGCAGGGGGAGGATTTTCCTAACCATCCTAAGTATTCCATAACAGGTTCCTGCTACCTTCCGGGATTGTTCCTTCATATCTAGATTATGATCAAGCCAGACTCCAAGGCTTTTTATTTGTTCTTTAGGGGGGGGCATACTGTCCAGACATTTAGGCCATAAAGAGCTAGGAGCTAGTGGGGAAGGTTTACCCAAAAACATCAGATCAGTTTTTGCTCCATTCAGTTGCAGATATGAGCCCTCCATCCATGCTGACACTTTTTCCAAAACAATCGGCCAAATTGTTTTCCCTGTTCCCAGATTGATTAAGGGAAACAATCAATTGGGTATCGTCCGCATATGTGACGATCTGTATGCCAAAGGGTTTAACAATATTGGCCAGCGGGCTCATATAAATGTTAAAGAGGGTGGGACTCAGGGACGAACCCTGAGGAACCCCACAACTCAATGACATACTCTTGGAAATAGAGTTGTCCTCAAAAACCTGAAATGAGCGGTCTAAAAAAGACTCCAACCACCTTAGTGCAGTTCCCGACACCCCAGCTTCTCTAATTCTAGAGACCAGCAGCTGATGATTAACGGTATCGAAAGCCGCACTCAGATCTAAGAGGACCATTGCCGCCGAGCCTCCGGCATCCAAGATTTTCCTTGCTTCCTCAACCACTACAATCAGAGCTGTCTCTGTGCCCTGATGGGGTCTAAACCCAGTTTGCGATGGATGAAAGCAGTCATTTTCTTCCAAAAAGGTGGACAAAATGGAGTTGACATGCTTTTCCGCAATTTTTGCGATCCCTGGAAGTAGCGAGATCGGCCGGTAATTCGCCAAAATTTCAGGGTCCGAACCTGATTTCTTAAGCAGTGCTCTCACCATGGCTCGTTTCCATAGGGAGGGGACAGTCCCCGAAGCCAATGAAAGATTAATAAGTTCTAAAATCGTGGGCGCAACTGTATCAAAAACTTGGTTCAAAACGGTGGGGGGGCCCATATCCCTAGGGGAACCTGATTTTAGTTTATTAAAATGGATTTTAAAGGGATTTTGTGTCCAAGGGAGGGATGACCGCCAACGAAGTAACAAGTGATTTCGATTTATTTTCCAATGGGAGGTCCTTCAAAGGGGTAGTTACTGGAGGAAATGCTAAATAAATAGATTGATTTTTTTTTAAAAAGAACTCTGCTATATTATTGCAGCGTCCTAAGGTATCAACAGCGGGTGAGGCTGGGGACGGGAGGCTAATTAGGGATTTAGCAATTTTAAAAATTTCACGTGGGGAATTGGAAGCTGATGAAATCCTAGTTGCGTAATACAGGGATTGGGCTTTCCTAAATTTTTGTAGCCTCCCTGTAGACGCGCTTCCTCTCCTACGCATAGGGCGACACCTGGTGGCCCCCTGCCTTCGGAACCCCCCACCCCGACAGACCATGGACGAAACCTCTACATCATACTGGACTCATCACTCACTATGAACCGCCAGATCAACGCCGTATCCTCGTCCTGCTTCAACACCCTCCACATACTCCGAAAAACATTCAGATGGATCCCTCCGAATCCAGAAAAACGGTCATGCACGCCCTCATCACTAGCAGACTAGACTACAGCAACGTCCTCTACGCCGGAATCAACAAAAAATTCCTTCACAAGCTCCAGACCGTCCAGAACGCCGCAGCCAGACTGATCCTAGACATCCCCATCACAACCACATCACCCAACACCTCCGCGATTTCCACTGGCTTCCCATCGAAAGAAGAAAACCCTTCAAGCTCCTCACGCACGCATACAAGGCCCTCCACAACATCGGAGCAGCATACCTAAACAACCGCCTCTCCTTCCACGGACCCAAGAGAAACCTCCGATCAGCCGACCTCTCTCTGGCCACCATCCCATACATCTACAAGACCATAACGGGTGGAAAGTCCTTCTCCTACCTCGCAGCCAAGACCTGGAACGACCTCACCTCCGGCAAAGCCCTACAGTGCTGCAGTTCAGGAAGGACATCAAGACCTGGCTCTTCAGATGACCCAAGTACCCAACGGACCCACCCCCCCCCCTAGCGCCTTGAGACCCTCACGGGTGATTAGCTGTGCTTTACAAACCCCTAATTGATTGATTGAGGGCTGCTATTGAGGAGACTGGCTTGAAATAAAACCTCTTGAAGGTAGAATCCGAAGACCAGTCTGCTGCATTCAAAATGTCCTCCAAGTGTGCACCTAAAGCAAAAGACTTTTGAGGCCATTGCCCCCCGAGTGGAGTGTGCACCAAAGACCTTGGTGTCAGTCCATGCTTCTTGCATAAATCACCGCACCCATCTTGCTATAGTGGTTGAGGAGCCTGCTCAGAAGGCTTCCTCAAAGCAACCAACAGTGGTTTCTCCCCTTGGGGCCGAAGGTCCGTTGACATTGCCTCATAGGATTTGATGCACTTGACCACGCACAGTTTAGGTACCTCCAGGAAGGTGGGATATGAGATCACCCAAGAATGACTTTTAGTCCGTCTCACGACGTGAAAGGTGACTCCATCCGGAGTGAAAGATCTTCCGGTAATGTCTAGGGCCCTAACATCTGATACCCTTTGGCATGAAATCAAGCACAACAGAATGGCCAGTTTAGCTGATAACTGTTTCCGGGATAGGTATCTGTTCCCTGGCCATGAGAACAGGAGATTTAAACCCTTATTTACGTCCCAGGGTACGAAATATCTAGGTTCCAGAGGCAAGGATATTCTAATGCAGCAGAGCAACTTCCTAACCAGAGGGTGTTCCCCACGGTAAAGCTGCAATCCCCCTGTGGCCTGAGGAAATCGCAAATCTAAATGTATTGACCGATTTATAGGCCATGACTCCTGCCGCCATAGAGGCCAAGAAGTTCAGGATGTGGACAGTGTCCACCCCCACGGGATCCAGACTCATTTGCAGACACCAACCCACCCAGCGAGACCAGACCAAGTGATTTCTCTTGACGGTACCGTCTGCCCAAGCTCGAGAGAGGAGGTCCGCAACGTCTCCCGATAGGCCAGGGACTTGCCATCTTGATCTGTAATCCTCCATGCATCAGCTGGAGGTTCCCGTTCGTCACCAGGTGATGAGGGTTCCCTGAGGGATCGCTCAGGAGATTAGGAAGCTGGGGTAGATGGGTTGGAGAAGCCCAAGAAAGTTCTATCAGAACTGGAAACCACGCTTGCAACTTCCAAAGAGGGGTGAGCAACACCACGTCCGCCTGCTGCCTGCGTACCTGAGTTGTTAGACGCATCACCATGGCGAATGGGGGAAAGGCATATAGCCCTGTTTCCACAACCAATCTTGAAGGAACGCATCGGTCGCCACTGTTCCCGGCACCGGTCTCCAAATGAAGTACCGGGGAAGCTGATGGTCCAGTCGGGACGCAACCAGGTCTATCATGAATGGCCCCCAGAGGAAGAACAGTACCTGAAATATTGCGGGGAGAAGCCACCAAAGACTGGCGGGAGTGCCAGTCCACCACTTAGTTTGCCGATCTAGGGAGGTGTTCCGCCATCACCGAAACATGGTGCTCGAGACAATACTCCCAATAATGCTTGGCCATATTCGAGAGGGCCTTGGACCAAGTCCCCCCCAGATGATTGATTTAGCGGACAGCTGCTACATTGTCCATCTTCAGCAGGACACACAGCTTCACTCTGTCCCTGGTCCAACACTTGACTGTGAAGGAGCCTGCCACCAATTCCAGGCAGTTGATGTGCAGGGACTGTTCTGCGGTGGACCATGTTCTGTCGGTGGTGAATTGCCCACAATGAGCTCCCCAACCAAAACCACTGGCGTTGGACTATCACCAGGTCCGGTTGCAAACCGAAGATGGCGCCACCATTCCACGCCTTCATGTGGGAGAGCCACCATTGGAGCTCTTCCCTGGCCTCGTCTGAAAGGGGTACATACTGTGAGTATGTGAGGCCACAACGAAGACGAGAGGTTATCAAGTGCTGAAAGGCCCGGAAATGGAGAGGCCCTGGAAAAATGGCCTAAATTGAGGATGACTGCAGGCCTACCACATTGGTGGAAAGAGGTTCTCGGTTTTGTTTGAGTCCTTCTCACCTCATGCCAGATTTTGGCTATCTTCCTGGACGGAAGGCTTAGCATAGCCGCCACGGAATAAGTCACAAACCCCAGAAAGGTGGTGAAGCGCGACGGGGTTAGGCTCGACTTCGCCTGGTTGACAGCAAACCCCAAGGGCTGCAAGAGATCGACTGCCATTTGTAGGTGGCGGGACAGAGCAACTGGGAATTGGTCCATCATAGGAGAGGTGTGGTGCAGCGGCCAGGGCAGCTGACTTCGGAGCACAGGGCTCACGGTTCGATCCCCGGCTCTGGCGGCAGCTCAGCACCATGTGACTCTGGGCAATAGCTCACTTAATTTCCACGACGGCCCCCAGCGCCTTGAGACCCGTAAGGGTGAGTAGTTCGCGCTTTACAAATACGGATTTACATTTTTTTAGTATATCGTTCAGGTACACAATCATCCGTATACCGGATGCCGAAAGGAAGAGAAGTGAACTCGAATGTTTGGCCCTGCCATTGGAACTGGATAAAGCGTCGAGGCGGGGTAAAAATGAGCACCGTCAGATATGCATCTTTGAGGTCCAACAGGACCATCCAGTCGTTGAGCCGGAGATCACGGAGGAGGTGGATAGCCTTCATTTTGAAGTGGCGGTGTACCATCCAGGTGTTGAAAGCCCGAAGATTGATTACCGGGCGTTCACCACCGTCCTGCTTCTGTACCAAAAATAGATTGCTGATTAAACCCGAGGGTTGAGGATCGAAGGGCGAATTGCCCTTTTCCCAGAAGTTCCTGGATCTTCTGGTAAATAAGTGTAGTCTCTGGCCCAGAAAAAGGAATGGGAAGTGGGCGCACCGGCTGAAAACGGGCCCCGTAGACCTCTATATGGAAGCCCGGTATTGTTTGGAGAACTCGGGCGTCGGACGTGAGCGTCAGCCAATTGTCTGTGAATTGTGCCAGGTGACCCCCCCCCCCCAAAGCAATAACATGAGATGAGTGAAAAACTCACTGTGTGAATTGGAGTCAGTTCCTCCTCCGCGGGGTCCGTTGCAGTGACCTGTGGGGTGCGACCACCCTCTGGTGGGGTAGAATCCCCGAAGCGCGAGGAGTTCTGCCATTGCCCTTGCTGAGATGAATTGCCTTTACCAGAGGCAGGATACTGGAACGGCCAGCCCCGGAGAAAACAGGTTCATTGAAAATGCGCTTGACAGTAGATTGGGCTTTGTTGAGTGAATTAAAAGTGGAGACAAATTTACTGAGCTCTTTGACGAGCGGATCGCCAAAGAGCCCTCTCTGCGCCACCAGTCCAGCCACAGAGGTGGCCAATTACCCTAACTTGGGGTCGATCTTGATAAGCAAGGATCTGCGCCTCTATGTGGAAATAGCGCAACTGGCATTACCCATAAATATGATGGCCCAGCTGGACAACACTAGGCACAGCTAGGAATTAAGGCCCTGGAGGCCTTGGCGTCCTCCGCCATGTCGAAAATCTTCACAAGTGGGCTAGTGACATCCAGGAGTTTATCCTGGCATGACTGCCAGGAGCGGCTGATGCCCTTTTTAGGGTCCTTAATGCACTTGGCCAGAAAAGTGGCCATACGTGCATCAATATTTGGCGTGAGGGCCACTTCCCGTTCAAAGCCGTTGGACATTCCGCCCAAAGGCGGTTCCTGACCTCTTGATCAAGCGCCTTCCAGAGCCTGCTGGCTACATACTTGGCCACCTTATTACAGGGAAACAACTTCGAGGAGTGGGTGTGCATAAGGTCTTCAGAGTCCAAGAGGTGTGACTGCGTGTCAGGGGGAACCTCACTATCAGGCTGAGACCTAGTAGGGGAATGGGAAGAGGGACGCCAGGACCGGTCATGATCGGAGTCGCCTTCCGAACCCATAGGTGAACCATCCGAAGGTTAGGCAAGTGTCGGGGAGATGGGGTGTTGGCCCCAAAAAACACCTTTTTCAACCTGGCAAAGACGCCCAGGTCCACCCCTGCATCATGCTTACACGGGTTCTCAGGGTGGTAGGCAGAGGTCATCTTTGGAGGCTCTGGGGCCCAAGGCCCAGGAAGGTCTTCCCTCGGTGCAAGGGGCTGTAGGCACTTCTGTGCCAGCTCCATGATCTTCTCCAGAGGGCTACTGCGTCTGAGACCGCTCTAATTATGGAGGTGTCTGCCGCGATCAAGTACCTTGCACCGATTCCTCAAGGTTTCTTCCACAGGAACTGATGACTAGTCTCCAATCCCAAACTCCACTGCAAGCGAACAATTTATTCACTCCCAGTAAAGAGGGGGAAAGGGGAATGGGATTAAAGAGAGACTCCACTGCGCTGCCTCGTCACTTTGGGTTCTGATCTTAACTCTGCGCCTACAATACAAAGCGACACATTAATACCTCCAAGACTTATGCCAGACTACACTCTTTTAATAGTGAATAATCTAAAAAACAACTGGTACCTGAACCCCTGCAGTGATGTGCCACTCTCTTGTTGTAGACAGTTGTTGATAGTGTAAGCGATAATCAATTCTTTACTTTGCAATTTTAATTCTTGTCTTATCTTATGTTGCAGGTAGCTGAAGAAGCAGAGGATGGTAAGTATAATATATATATATATATATATATATTGCTGCATACGTTGCTACTAATGAGGTCTCTATAAGCTACTGGTGCCAACTGAATAGGTGATATCGCTGGGAAAGTGTCTTGTATATTGCTGCGCAGCAGCCGCTGCTGGCTATCTCCTTGACTAGTAAGTCCTTAAGTAGTAACATCTGTTTTACATGAATAAAAGTTCTGTATATTTCTAAATTCACTAGCTCAACCTTAGACCCCTGTTACATCACAGGAATCTAGTCGTAACTGAATGAAAAACAATTGCGGGACTTAACGCTTGAGCACAGCTGACTGACAAAAAGAACACTGTCCCAAACTTCGTGATGTCTCAAGTCTTTAAGAAAATAGCACTGGACTTACTTCTGGGAAGAGAGGTTGACAGACTTCTACTCACGAGTGCTGAACTCTCGAAAATGGGAAGGAGCGGAGGTTTAGACTTCTTCCTTAATGCTGTATGCGCGTAAGAATGACCCCTCAGGAATGCGGAGGAAATGCCACACGCTGCGAGAGTCTAGACAACCAAAAATGCAGGCGGCGAACGAGCGAGAAAGAATACGCTCCGTTCGCCCTCAAGTTGACGGTTGAAGTGCGCTGCACCTCAGGTGCGGGCGCGCGATGCCATCAACCATCAAATCAGCCCAAAACACTAGAACGTCCACCCCAGGTACCTGCCATCGTGAAGGGACCGCTATGCTGGCACACATTAAAGAGAAAATCGGCGAAGCCGATTACACGAGTAACTAGCCAACCGCTTTCTTTTGACCTGAAATTGGGGATGGATTTGACACTTCCCCAAGGCAGCCTTGACAGCCGCATTGTAGAAATCATCTGTGACCAGAAAATAATCTACACCCTCCTCACAATACTCCTCCATGGGGTTTGCGAGGCAGGCATGCTGGAAGATATATGTGTATATATATGAGCTAGTCGGTGGCCACCGACCAAGTGAGAGGGATTTAGGCTGAGTTGGGAGGTAACCCCAGGGACGTTCAGGAGACTGCAGATCTTGAAAGTGCTTTGCGGACAAAAGGCTGTCTAGCGGCCCCAAACAGAAAGAGGAATTAAATTGTTGGCAGGCATTAGACCGGAAGGTCTGAATGAAGGGACCTATGCATAGGTACTTGGCAAGTGGGGACATACAATCCACTCTATGCCTTCCACGGCAGGAAAGACCAGGCAGACAAAACGCCCTGAACATTTGATACAGGCTTCAAAAGAAACGTATATTGCAGCCGGGGCAGTCTGCCACAAGCTCAGGAATCCACGCTCCTGGGTACTGTCCTACCCCGTAGGGTGTTCGTGCTCCAGGCTGGTGGGGCTTATTTAGGGCGTCAGATGCCGCGGGCGGAGGCGCTCAGCTATGTGAAATTGACGTGCGCTCCACTTTGTGGTCCAACGAGACTATTAGAGCGTCCGCGCCAGACGCGAAAGAGCATGCGCCCTCTAGCGGCTGGCAGACCGGCGCACGCTCAGCCCTCGAAGGAAATTACGATACCAGAGCAGCCTCGAAGGAGTGACGAAGCGTTCCTACCGCCACTGATAACAGCAGTGTGAGCACCTTCCTGAAAGGAAAAAACCCAGACAATATCTCAGAGAAGCAGTGCACCACCACAGAGCTGGCCATATCACAGGGATAAACAAGTATGATAAAAGGGGGGACCGGAGTCCCAACACTTGACTGACACGGCTGCGGGCAAGCGAAGAAAGAGGGCAACTGACAAGGGACAACGCAGGTTATACTTCATGGTGGCTCCTGATTGGACACGGACTTGTTTTCTTATGAACTTTGTTGTTTTTCCAAGGGGTATGGGAAATGAAGTTTTTTGATGGTTATGTTGAGACATGGCTGCTGTGCAATAAAATGAACAAAGTACATCATAATCCTCGCCTCCGGGTCCTGACAGAATTGTCCGTAAAGGGATGTCATACAAATAGGCTGCATCAAAACCCCAACTAATTCCCCCCCCCCCCTTGTGAACTTGGACGTGTCGCCTGGTTGATAGTCTAGAGTTGTGGAGATGTGGGTGCGGGAGGGCTTACTTCAGTAGGTATGTGTCGGTGCAGGTCGTGACTGCTTTGTGGATTGTGGTAGAGAGCGATCTATGGGTAGGGGAAGATCCTTTCGGTATTACGGCAGGGATAAGAGTGCCATATGAGCAATATGTACTATTCTCCGGGCTAGAAAGCAGTGGGATTGCCCAGACAGCGGGACCTGTCCATGTGGCCACCAAAATAGCCCAAGGCTGTCATGACTTAGGGCTCTGAATCATGAGCACGGAACTCCTCCAATAGAGCATCCCATTCCATCGATATGAGTTTTTTACGTAGGCCTCTGTATTCTTCTCTCCTCAGAGCCCCACTTTCAGCCAAGCCCCACTGCAAAACTTCCACCAGCTATCTACCCTAGGGGTCAGTAGGGACTTCCAGGGTCTGATGATACGCCTTTTAGCAGAGAGCAGAGCTAAGCCCACAAAATGCTGTACCACCCTAGAGCCTTTGGGCTGTGGAGACAGCCCAAGTATACAATGCTCAAATGTATTCCAACCATGTAGGCCAGTGAGGTCTCCTATTGCTGCTGAGATCCCACCCCAGTAGCCAGACAAGGAGGGGCACATCCAAAGCATGTGCATCAGATCAGCGTCCCGAGCGGAACAGCATGGATATGCTGAGGAGGCCCCTGGGAACATGTTATGGATTCTGGTGGGGTCAGGTATGCTCTATGTAAGATCGAGAATTGGATAAATTTAAAACTCAAATTACTTGAGATTTTTTTAGGATATTCTCATAAACAAGCCCAGTCCTTATCCGTGAGCTCCCGGGCCAGGTCATTCTCCCATTTAGTCTTTAAAGGGGTGAGTGATGCCATGAGGTGTTCCCGAAGCCCCCGGTAAAGCCATCGTATTAAGTGCCTCCTGTGTTCCATAGTGTGCAATGCCTGGAGCAATTAGTTGGTTATGGGTTCTGTGGCATCTGGTGCCCATTGTTTTCGAACATAGTGGAGGTTACTAGTGTGTGGCAAAAATAATGTTTCTGGCAACCAATGAGCCTGCACGAAATCAACATGTGACATAAGGGTGCCATCCACAAACAGTGAACCCACAGTTGTTAGCCCTGCCTGTTCTCATGGGGCCAGCCTACGCATCGTCAGCGTACCTTAGGAAGTGGGCAAGCCACAGAGCAGTATATTGGACGCATAAGGCACCTATGTGGCTGCATATTTCAGTGCCATTTTCCAGTAGGTGAGGGCTGTGCGCAGCCGAAGTGAGCTAATATGCAGTGAGGCGGCCCAGGGCAAATCAGTCTATGCAAACGACCCTGATTAAGGTGGGCCGTTGTTTGACCTATTTCCATGAGGTCATGTCCAGTCAGTCAGTAGGATAGCCAATGTAGTTGTCCAGCTATGCAATAGGCTTTGAAGTCAGGGGCCCCCATAACGCCTCTGGCCATTGGAAGCTGCAGTTTAGCTAGGCTGGCTCTACGGCACCCTCCTCCCAATGTAAGATCATTCAATATAGTGTTTAGTAACTTGAACACCCATGCCGGTATTACAATTGGAAAATTCCCAAAGTGGTATAATAAGCATGGCAGCATCACCATTTTTGCCAGGGCCAAACGGCCCGCCACCCACAGCGATAACGTGACCTAAAAAGCCACTTGGGATTTTAATGTATTGGCCGTACGTATAAGGTTACCTTCTAACAGGTCTTGTGGGTCGTGGTATACCTGAATCCCAAGATATCAAAAGATGCAGGATGCTATTTGTAAGTTTCTCACCGAACCGAAGTGTGCGCTCCGCATGGGAATCAGTAGAATGACACATCATTGATGACATCACTGTGCATGGCGGGGGTGCAAGAAATAGTTACTTGAGTTAACTACAACTAGTGCATTTCAGTGGCGTTTAAAATTATTTTAAATTAAATTTTCACCTACCTATTACGTCACTGTAACAGTTGTTTTAAACTGTGTGTGTGTATATATATATATATATATATATATATATATATATATATATATATATATATATATATATATATATCCAAAGGATTCCGCCACCATGCCACTTGGAAAGACGAAAATGCAGACCCAAGATCAGTGCAATAGTCGGTTTATTTGGTAAACTCCCGCACCTCCGCCATTACGCGTTTCAGCCTCCAACGAGGCCTTGATCACATGACACGAAACGGAGACAATGTTTTTCATTTTAAAGTGCAAGTGACAGGTAAACACACGTGATTTCAAAACATGATGGAAATGGAAGAGGTATTGATTGTCGCTTTTAAAACTCATTATGATATAGCATAAATACACTTCTTTAAATAGAGTATAATGAATATGTGCAAAAGGAGCAAAAATGTGCAATTAATAAATATTCATAAATTAGTATAAATATTCAGCACATAAAAACACATGGTAAAAATCAGATTAAAACCCATAAGGATAAAATCTAAATAACCATACTGTGTTGACATACATCAGGTTGAGCTCAAGTTGTTAGGCACGTGGATAACATGAAATAAGACCCTGTATAAAATACACAATAAATCTTAAAAACATTGATATCTGCCAGGGACATGTCATGATTCTGTGATCCCTGTAGCTCATCTGAGGGTCACCCATAATGGTAAAATATCATAGCTCTTATTTATAACCTGTATAAATATGCACATCATTGTAATGCTATATAAAGCAAGTAAGGCAAATTCAGCCCCAGTGGGCATACTTCCATCGGTTTTCTTAAAGTGCTAGTGCTGCTAAAAAAATCATAAAAGTGCCTACACCACTCTAAATCACGGCCGTGATTTAGTTAAAATAATGTATAAAATTATGATAAAAACTATTTATAGAAATATGTTAAAATGAGAGGCAGATCTGATGTTTGAATAGAAAGGATGATACATATCATGAAAAGTGCTAGAGGTAGAGAGTTTCATAAACAAGTAAAGAAATCCTCACTTGCATTTAGACCCAATGGTATTTTGCAATCCAGCTCTAAGATGTATTGAGTTTCCAACTTGCGTAAGAGGTGATCACGATTCCCACCCCTCCTGAGAGGCAAGACAGTGTCAATGGCAAAGTATTTTAAATACTGTAAATCACTGCCATGATGTTCTTTGAAGTGCCTTGCCACTGGATAGGCAGCGTCATTGTTAGAGATAGCTCGCATGTGCTGGAGTATCCGTTTGTGAACCTGCAATCTGGTACTCCCCACGTAGCGCAGGCCACATGGACACTCCAGCACATACACTGCAAACTCAGTTTTGCAGTTTAGGAATTTGGTTATCTCAACTGGTTTCTGTTTAAAGGGGGTGGTGTATGTTTTGGTATTGTAGCCATATTTACACGCTCTACAGCTGGAACATTTAAAAAACCCTGTTCTGGTGTTAAGCCAATTTTTTGTTGAGATGACCTCAGGACTACTCCTGACCAAAGCATTGCTCATGGAGCGGGCCTTCCTGTAGGTAATACTGGGAGTTGCTGTTAAACGTTCACCCAGTATGGGGTCATTGAGAATCAGGGGCCAGTTCTTATTAACAATTTTTCTTAATGTTTTATGCTGTCGGTTAAATGTTAACACTAGTCTGGTAGGCTGGTCAACAGATTGAGAGGTGTTGGAGTCCCTCTTGTTTCGATCAACTAATATTTCTGAGCGTTGTAGATTATTGGCCTTGTTCATGGCTGCCACAACCACACTCTCAGCATAGCCTCTGGCTATGAATCTGTCCCTGCTAGCTCGTTGGGCCTGCATACAGTCTGTTTCTGTACTGCATATTCTTCTGATCCGCAGCATTTCCCCATAGGGAATGCTGTTGATCAAATGAGGCGGATGGTGGCTGGAAGCATGCAGCACAGTGTTGCCGGCTGATGATTTTCTATGCAGTCGTGTTTCAAGCTTGTTGTTAGATGTAAAAACCTCTACGTCTAAAAAGATTATACTCTCCATGCTTGTTTGGGCAGTGAATTGCAGGTTTAAGCTATTGTCATTCAGTTCCATTATGAAATTATGGGCTTCCATTTCATTACCCTTCCATATTAAAAACAGGTCATCAATGTATCTATACCAGCAAAGAACATGCCTGGAAAGGGTGTCTGTGTGTGTTGCCATGAGGACCCGCTCCTCCCACATGCCCATATGAAGACAGGCATAACTCGGGGAAAAGCAGGCCCCCATGGCAACTCCTCTCACTTGCTGGAAGATTTGGTTGTTGAAGAGAAAGAAGTTATTGTCTAAACATGTGGAAATCATGGTCAATAACATTTTGTTATGCATGCAAAATTGTCTGGGTCGGGTGTTTAAATAGAATTCAGTTGCCAGCAGGCCATCGCGGTTGTGTATGCTTGTGTATAATGAGACAACATCTAGCGACATAAGCAAACAATCATCATCCCATTGTACATTCTGGATTTTACGGAGAAAGTCCCCTGTGTCCTGTATGTATGATGGGAGTTTCTTCACAAGGTCTTGAAGGAAGAAATCCACATATTTGGATGTGTTCTCCATTTTGCTGCCTTTGGCCGATATAATGGGCCTCCCCGGTGGTCTGAGCATATCCTTGTGGACTTTGGGGATAAAATATATTGCAGGTACAATGGGATAATCAACTTTTAAAAACTTAAATTCTTCCATGCTTAGTAAGCCAGCGGATTTCCATGCCAATAGTTTGCTATTGAACTCATTCCATGCACTTTTGACTGCTAAGATGTTACTTTTTTTAAAGCAGTCTCTGTCGTTGAGTTGTTTTTCAGCCTCCTCCATATATAGCTCTCGTGGCCATAATACTATGTTGCCACCTTTGTCTGATTGGCGTATGATAATTTTATCATCATCCTGTAGTTTTTTGACCAACTGAGTGTAAGTGTGGTCCTGTTTGGTATATTTCCTAGGAGATTTCATAGTGTCCCGATAAAGTTTTTTCAATTCAAAAGTGACTTTATCATGGAAGATATCCACATTGTCTCGTATCATTAATGGGCAAAAAGTAGATTTAGGCTTAAATTTAGTTCGAACTGTTGCCCCCAATTGCCGGGCTTCCTGATCCATTTGACCCATGATTGTATTGTTCTCATCAAATAATTGCTGCATATCTGTCAAAAGTTCTTGATCTCCTGCTGTTAATGTTGGACTAGTGTTACTTTCCGCAGGTGCTATTAGTGTAGTGTCATGATTACACGTCCCTTGAATTGCATGATGTTTCCGCAGTTTCATTTTACGCACAAACTTAAATAAATCTATTCGTGTCTCTGCGTAATTAAAGTCTCTAACAGGGCTGTAAGTGAGACCCAAAGTTAATATTTTTCTTTCATCTTCACTTAAAACAGTCGTGGTTAAATTGATGACTGTATTTTCCTCCATTTTGGTGGTTAGCGTCTGTTCCATCTCCTGTTTGTTGGTTTTTTGCTGTTTGGCTTGTTTTTGCTTCCTGCATTGGCGTCTTGCCCGTCGTTTTTGGTTTTGTCGTTTGTTTCTCCTTTGTTGGCATTTTTGTTTTGTTCACGTGGGCGTAGGGTTTGTCTTCTGTCTAATCGCAGGTAATCCAGCTCCTGACCCAATGATGGTTTGATAAACCCCAACGCCCCAGAGGTTATTACGGCCTGGTCATTGTCAGAGCCACTGTCAATGGCTGAGCTTAAGTCAGATGCTGATATATATATATATATATATATATATATATATACTTAGGCAGACGCGTTTCAGCCATTCTTGGCTTTCCTCAGTGCCGGTCTCACGGACTCCATAGTCTCTCTGGGGGTCAGGCAGAATGCAGTTGATAAGTTGACCGCTCCCAGTCAGGTGGTATTCACCCCTCCTCCAATTAAAGGTGTACCTGCATCACGAGAACATCCTCCCAGGCAGGTGCATGCTGGGTAATGTAGTCCAGATGGATGTCTGCACAGTGGCAGGGTCACTCTAAACACCATGTGATGCCCCAAACTCGTTGGACCTGAGCTACAGTCCAGCTTGAGTGCCCAGTTGGATGAAACAAAGCCTCCTGCCGTCCCCTTACTCAGGCATTAGATATTGCCTCCTCTCTCCCCTTTTGCAGCAAATACGACCAGGTGGTGTTACCAGCTGCTGGGGGGGCTCCGCGTTTTTGCATTCCAGTGCAAACGTCCAAGGTTGCTGGTCTTCCGCGGTGCTCCCAACCGAGATTATATATTACCTACTGGCAGTCGCCAGTAGGTAGTTATAGTTAGAATCTCGTTTCTATTCAAAAAGCGTTTTTTCTTTTGCCAATATCTTGGGCGTCGTTTGACGAATCTTCGCGAAATTTTCAAAACTAATGGCCCGCTCAGGTTGCAGAGAGGTGGTCCGAGGCCATGCCTCTTTTTACACCACTCTGCAAACGCGGCTTCTGGTGCACTGCTGGTGGGGCGATGAGGTCCTCGTGTCCTGAGGACCTCAGGATACAAGTGGACTTCATCCTCCGAGCAGCAGTGCGCCAGAAGCCGCGTTTGCAGCGTGGTGTAAAGAAGGCGTGGCCTCGGAACACCTCTCTGCAACGCAGCTCTGTGGCGCTTACTGGAGGTACCTGGTGGGCTAGTTGGGCCCCGGGACCCTCAGGATTCAAGGGGACTTAATAGGGACGTTATAGTTAGAAATTAGCATTTAAAAAACCTTTGAAATTCACTGAAAAAACCACAGGTTTCAGGGACGTTATAGTTAGTTGGACATTTCACTCGTACAAAACCAGAGAAATTCGGATGTTATAGTTAGTAGACATAACTATAACTTGCACCCCCGCAATGCACTGCTGATGACGTCACATATTACATCACTCATGACATGGTCAGTGACATCACTGATGACATCTCAGATGACATCACTGATATCACTGATGACATCATCCATGTGATAATCTGATGCACCTCCTCACACCCTAATAAAACCTTTTATACACCCACTCTAAAAATACAGACTACCAATATCGAAACCATAGACAGACCAATAGCAGTTAGTACATACCCGCTCAGTAATTCCTAGGTCTACACACACACATCCACTCATTCACCCTTAAAGTAACTCATACATGCAGTCACTCATCAATACAGCACTATCATATGCACTCATACACCTATACATACACTCACACACCGCCACTAACCCATAGACTTACTCACACACCTACTCAGTCATGCAAAGAATCAATCACACCCATTTACTCACCTATAAAATTATACACAAGACCACCTCACTTATTTATACAAATACTAACACATACTTACTCTCTTATACAAATCACTAATACAAGCACACTCATCCATACAGCCACTCTCACAATCACTCACTCTCACGTATAGTCATTTATATACTCCAACACTCACATATACTGCCTTTCACATATGTAGTTACTCACACATGTACCACTGAGACATCCATTCACTCACCAACACAGCCCTTCACAGATGCACTCTTCAACCCATACACCCAGTGAATCACCCACTCACACATCTATGCACAGAGTCACACCCCCCCCACCCACTCACACAGACACTCAGGCACCCATACAGATACTCAGACAACCAATCAATAACCCATATACACAGTCATCTAGCTACACACCAACCCATGCAGCCACTTATACACCAACTGACAGACTGATACAGACATTTACACAGTTTACTCACTAACCCATGCATTCAGTAAGATACGCTTAATCAGTCACTTATACAATCAGTCACGCACCTACTAAATCATCCATTCAGACACTTATACACCCACTCATTCTTCAATACACCTTGGCATATATATATATATATATATATATATATATATATATATATATATATATATATATATATATATATATAAAAATCATATTTAAACTTTAAAGAAACACATTCACTGGATGATGTCATTAGTGATGTCAAATGAGTGATGTCATATGAGTGATGTCATATGAGTGATGTCATATGAGTGATGTCATATGAGTGATGTCATATGAGTGATGTCATATGAGTGATGTCATATGAGTGATGTCATATGAGTGATGTCATATGAGTGATGTCATATGAGTGATGTCATGAGTGATGTCACTGACCATGTCATGAGTGATGTAATATGTGACGTCATCAGCAGTGCATTGCGGGGGCGCGAGTTATAGTTAGCTGAATTAACTATAACGGGGGAATTTCTCTGGTTTTGTACGAGTGAAATGTCCAACTAACTAGAACGTCCCTGAAACCTGTGGTTTTTTCAGTGAATATATATATTTTTTTTTTTTCGCTGGAAAAAACAAAAGGCTACTGGGACCTTATAGTCTGGAAATTGAATTTAAAAAACCTTACAAATTCACTAAAATACCAAAGGTTACAAGGTTGTTACAGTTAGGTTCATATTTTACACACACAAAACCATAGAAATTCAGCAGTTCAATGGTCAACCTTCAAGCTATATGACCACAAAGATATTGCCAAAACCTTATGGACTATAAAACCAAACAACCATTACAATGATTCTCTCCCCTCAAAATGTTTATCAACCATATTGTCATCCCCATTTGGAGTAAGATTATTAATGCTTCGCTGTCCCAAGGATCCTTACCAGACTGCTTAAAAACTGGTCAAGTGATCCCCATCATAAAACAAGCATTGGCATAGCCAATAGGTCTCGCCTTTGGGGCCTTATAAGTATTTAGATATGCAGCACAATATCCTTGGTGCAACAACATCAACTGTTGCATGGCTAAACACTTATAAGGTCCAAAGGCGAGACCTATTGGCTATGTGGCGTGTAATTATGTGGCACTGAGTGGTATTATGTGGAGTGTATGTTGCATTCAGTAGAGTGTAATTATGTGGCGTGTAATTATGTGGCACTGAGTGGTATTTGGAGTGTGTGTTGCATTGAGTGCAGTGTAATTATGTAGCATATAATTATGTGGCACTGAGTGGTATTATGTGGAGTATATTTATGTTGCATTGAGTAGAGTAATTATGTGGCGTGTAATTATGTGGCACTGAGTGGTATTATGTGGAGTGTATTTATGTTGCATTGAGTAGAGTGTAATTATGTGGCATGTAATTATGTGGCACTGAGTGGTATGTGGAGTGTATTTATGTTGCATTGAGTAGAGTAATTATGTGGCATGTAATTATGTGGCACTGAGTGGTATTATGTGGAGTATATTTATGTTGCATTGAGTAGAGTAATTATGTGGCGTGCAATTATGTCGCACTGAGTGGTATTTTCTGGAGTGTATTTGTGTTGCATTGAGTAGAGTGTAATTATGTGGCACAGTGGTATTATGTGGAGTATATTTATGTTGTATTGAATAGAGTGTAATTATGTGGTACTGAGTGGTATGTGGAGTGTATTTATGTTGCATTGAGTAGAGTAAATATGTGGCGTGTAATAATGTGGCACTGAGTGGTATTATATGGAGTGTATTTATGTTGCATTGAGTAAGGTGTAATTATGTGGCGTGTAATTATGTGGCACTGAGTGGTATTTGGAGTGTATGTTGCATTGAGTGCAGTGTAATTATGTGGCGTGTAATTATGTGGCACTGAGTGGTATTATGTGGAGTGTTTTTATGTTGCATTGATTAGAGTGTAATTATGTGCCACTGAGTGGCATCATGTGGCATAGATTAGTGCGTTCAAGGAAAACTCATTATTATAAGTATTTTCTCCATTTTACAAATTTATTCTAATAATATATAACAGATCTTTAAAATAAATCATGCTCACTCTTGAAAATTCACGTATTACCTCACACTCAGGGCTCAGGCTGATATAAGCAATGCCTGTTTTATATTAGGGGAAGAAACACATGAAAAAATCCAGTCAATTTTGTTGATGTTACAGGAATCATTTAGGGGCAGTCTTGTATTCGAGAGTTCATTCTTAAATACCAAGTAATATCTTGAATGCAATATTTTTAATTGAGGCTGCTAAAAAATATTTTTCAATGTGTTTCAGCTCCTTATAACGCTTTAGGGGCCTTCTCAGGGCAATGATTCAAGAACTGCAAGTAGTACTGCAAACTAAAAAGTGGTAGCATTGCATTTACTATACTGCATATAAAGAACTGCTTCCTTGAGCAGGAAATAACTCGTCAATGTCCGCACAGCAGAGCAGTCAAAAGGTCAGCACACGGAGGGGTGCCCAAGAAGAATACATTCAATTCAGCCGTGTAGTGGTATGTTGCCCCTAACAACCTCTAAAGTATCACCACAGACATCAATACCCAATGTCCAGTGTGCTGCTTCCTGTAATATTTCACCAGTACTGCTGGTACACCAAATCATTGGTCTAGTTGCAGAGTGTGAAGTAATATATGAATTTGGAAGAGTGAATCTAATTCTTTGCAGAAGTTACTATGAAGAGATGCAACAATATAAATGTTGGAGAACAAGGTCTATGGTAGCATTGTACTCATACAAGCAAGTCTTCATAATAAAAATCCCCAGAGGAACATCTTTCATTTTGGCTTAAATACATATAACATATGGATGTCCACACAGTATTGAATCATTAATTAGTGCTGGCCTTCCAAGTACAATGCATGTTATCCGGACACATCAGGATTAGGATACTGTTTGCTTGGCACATAAGAAATGTAAGTAAATCCAGATCTTGTTTAGTATTTTTCCCCCTAAAAAAACACGAGAGATCATTTTCCATTTTTAAGCACACCGATGGTCCCAGTTGGTTCTATGTGAAAGTTAAACATAGTGAAATCTGATAATAGCACGAGTGGAGTCACAGGCGAAAGCCCAAAGTCAGGCCCTGTGCCCAGATGTAAGCACAGCAGCAGGCGATGCCAACATGTCACTCTGGGTAGGTGATGAAAATAGGATCAAAACCCCACTGTGATTATAATTGTTACAAGTACTTACAAAGTTTTCCCGCCGATCAACAAATGACATTAGAAGGAATATGTGAGAAGTTAAGATTACAGCACTTAATATACATGTCCTAACCGTTGTTGCCTGTACGGTGAAAGCTGGAATTCTCTACGCAACGAATAGATTTCCTTGCTGTAACTGAAAAAGTGCACTCCCATTAAATAAAACCTTTCACGTTAAACTCTTTTGATAAGCCCTCAGAAACAAAATACGGCTATGAATGTACCATCAAATTTGGAAGAAAAAAATCTTATACCCAAGGATGGCTTAAATAATTATAATGATAATTCTGTAGAGCGGCAGACTTCCCTGTGGATAGAAGAACTGTAAGAACACTTACTGACACAGTCAGGGGTACTGCAGACACGTGTCAAAAACTTTTGACGAAGACTTCGAACCATCAGTAGTAACGGAGCCTTTCACCACAAGCTAATGGCATATGATGCAGAAGCCGAGATTTTATTTATCGAGCAAGGTCAGTTTTCACATTATATGTATTGTTACTAGTAAGGTAAATCAATGTTATTTGAAATATATTTTGTGGTATCAATTTTAAAGTCATCAGCAGTGCATGCGGTGCTAGCGTGACGGGGGTGGGCTCTTAACTGCAGAGCTAATGCTATGAGCAATTTCTAGGTGTTATTTTTAGGTACTGGTTCATAGCCACTGCGGCCCATGGAATTTGCGTTTCACTTTTTTTTTTATTCCGATAACAGACCTTACAAGCCAACCAAAACATCCATTTGACAAGGCTGAGTGGAAAACGTGTGCAGGCACAGACAAAATAATTACTGTGTGCACCATAAAATAAATTGTCCCTTGGCACTTGAAAGAAAGATGCAAAATAATTCACTCAAACGCGCGCGAAGCAGCAGCTGTTTGCTCTTTTTCGAAGCACATACTCGTGCTTGTGGCGCGCCCCTGCGCGCTCCCGCAAGGTGTATGCCGCCACGAGTATGTGCTTCGAAAAAGAGCTGAACGACGGCTAAAGGTCTCCTATGCAGCGCATGCGCGCTGCGTAGGCGAGACCTAAACAGGGAACCCCTCTGACCCGAATAATTTTCATCCGGTGACCAACATTCCCATTCTAGCCAAAGCACTGGAAAAATGTGTGCAACAACTACTGAGCCAAAACATTACTGAATTTAATCTATTAGATGACTGCCAATCTGGGTTCAGACCACGACATAGTATGGAAACAGCAATTCTCCATATAGTGGATGACGCTCTACTTGCACTTGACCATAATGAAACTGGTCTTCTAGTTCTTCTTGACCCATCGTCTGCTTTTGACACTGTAAACCAAGTTAAACTGCTAGAGCGACTTGAAAATAGGATGGGAGTATCGGAATCAGTCCTAGAATGGTTTAAATCCTTCTTGGAGAACAGATCGCAAAGATTTTTGGCAAATCAAAAACTGTCCTCACCATCCCCTAATCCGATTGGAGTACCACAAGGCTCAACACTATTCCCCTCACCATTCAGTCTTTATGCTGAACCACTAACTGAAATATTACAGCACGCAAACATCTCCTTCCACATGTATACAGATGACACAGAGTTATATCAAGATTTCATCGCTGGAGGAGATCAAAACAATAAACCAGGCACTGATGATGACCGTTCAATGGTTAACAGGCAATCATCTTAAACAACACAAAAAGCAGAATTCCTATTGATATCCCCCCGAAAAGCTCAGCGATAAAGTAATAGACCAAGATGATCACTGTGCTAAATTGTACCCCGATCCTAGTGGACTCAACCAAGTCACTAGGAATTACGCTAGATAAGAACCTAAACATGCGAACCCACATCAACTCGATGGCAAAAAATGCCCGCTTCCAACTGAGCTATCTTATGAAACTGAAACCATTCATTGAAACATCAGACCTTAAAACCGCAGTCCAGGCATTAGTTATCTCAAGGATTGAATACGGATGAACAACTTTATCAGGACTATCCAAGATTTCAACAGCTCCTCTGAAAGCTTGTCTCAATGCAGCTGCAAGACTCATAACAGACTCTAGAAAATTCGACCACATCTCTCCACACCTGGAGGCTGTAAACTGGCTGCCATACGAAGCAAGAATTCAACTCAAGCTGGCATGTATCACACACAAAGCGATACACTACAAAACACCAATTTACCTAGCCCAGAAAATTAGGATATCCGGAGGAAGCAGATATTCTCAGAGCGCCAGAGATCTTCTACTGAAACTCTTGCTCTTCCATAAGAAGTGAACGTACGATAGAGCGTTCTCTGGAGCTGCACCTAGAACCTGGAATTCGCTTCTCCCAAACATTAGAAGAATCCAGACTACTTCAGTATTCAAGAGCAAAGCTAAGATCTTTCTAACCAACAACAGACCTAACACATCAATGGGTTAATCAGAGACTGTCCAGATAATCCTTCGATGTATATAATCTGCCCTCTCCAGAAGATTACATAAATGCAGCATAACAGACTATTCCAAATTATAGGAGAGAAACTATCTCAATAATCAGCCACAATCATTTTCCTTGAAGTGCGGGTGGGCATTGAGGGACTGGCCCAGAGTAAGGCCCCCGGACCTGACGGGGTCCCCCCGGACCTATTCCGGGATAATACTGATGTATGTATATTTAAACAAAAACAACCAGAGCAAACCTTATATCCATGTGAACACGGGTATCAAGTAATCCTTGAGAAAAAACATTCACATGGAACTCATTTCAATCTTCAATATTTGAGTATCACAGATATTTCTGTGTGGACTAAATCACATACAAAGGCAATGCAATATTTCAAACATTAAAAGGAGCAATGATAACTCAGCCAGTATGTAACACGGTTCAGCTGAACCGAGTTTAATCAAAACCAATATGGATTCTAACATTCAATTAGGTTGTGTACAGTGAAAGAAGAAATAACAGACCCCAGGTGTGTAGTCAACCAAGACTAAATGAAAGATAATAAGAGAAGTGAAAAAAATGGGAATCAACTCGAAAAGTGATTGGCTGATACACATGTAAGACAGCAAATTGGCTGAATTTGATCTCACGTTATTCATTAAATATTTGAATGAATGCCAATGCTTCCTCAAATTCACATCTAATCACGACAGGAACAACATCCCATTCCTCGACCTGAAAATCAATTGTCTGGAAAGTCAGCTCATTGTGTCTCTCTACAGGAAGCCCACTGAACGGAACACATTATTAAAATATAAAAGTTTCCACCCTCGGGCCTTGAAGGATGGTCTCCCGTTTGGTCAATTCCTGAGGCTCCGTATGAATTGTTCCCTTAAGGAGGATTACTTTAGAGAAGGAACCTTCTTGAGCACCAAACTACGTGAGCGAGGTTACCCTAAGCGACTGATCAGAAATTCCATGAAAAGAGCTTGGTTTAGCCCAACGGAACAGATCCTTCAAACACAGACTAAAGCTAAAATGAACAAAATGGTCTGTGTCACTACATTCTTCCCCGACACTAACAATATTGTGAAAACCATCGAAAAACATTTGCCGGTGCTTAAAACTATAGACACATTTAGAGAACTCCCTCTCTTCTCTTACAGAAAAGGTATAATTTAAAACAGGCATTTGTCCATGCCAATACAGAAAAAAATCCAAAGGGATAATGCCATCACGTTTAGATGGGGTTTACAGGTCACTATACATGTGGCAGAAGTACTGCTTGTGAATTCACTTCAAACACAAACACATTCACACACAAGGGAATAACAACCACCTTACGACACCAAACCAATTGTTCTTCAACTAATGTGGTTTATTGTATAGTGTGTCCCTGTGGTCTACTGTACGTTGGACAGACTACCCAACAAATCAAAACAAGGATCTCGCAACATGGGAGCAGAATTCATTGTGCGGTCCTCACAGCACCAATGGTCCTGCACTTTGTACAGAAGAAACACAGCCCAGATGACATCAAATGGCTGTGCCTGGAACAAGCTAAGTTGCCATCAAGAGGAGGCGACATGAAGTATCTCCTCCAAAAACTAGCGTGCAAATGGGTAGACACTTTCAATACAATAACAAATGGACTTAATACCTGCGATGAATAGCGCTCTTTCATTTCATTGATTAACTAAACCAACCTGTGTCCAAGCCTTTGATTTTTCTTGTAAATGTATTTAAAGGGCAGACTACCTTTCTTGTGCTGTAATTGATTATTAAAGATAGTCTGCATGATTTCCCTGTGTGGGCCCCCTTTGACATCTATGTGCCCATGTAAGGTGTCTATTATGATCCCCCCCAGGGCATACCATTTGCCTTATTCTTTCTCCTGCCTTCACCCTAGGGACCCGGCTCTTTCACATCTTGGTTTCCTTAGACACTAACTTTCAATAGCGGCTGCTCGCACCTATCATCCCTCGCTGATTTTGAGGTGTGGCAGATCCTCCATCTCGGGTTATAAAATGACCCACGTCACGGCTGCTTCTCTAGTAGCCACCGCCGGCATCACACCAGCAAACCTGCTCACTAGCACTGAGGTTCTTCCACCACTGTGAGTACGTTTTTGGCACCATGGGTCGATCCCCGCCCCTGCCTACTATATCCACACAGATTTATAATTTTAATTCTTCCTGCCCGCCTGGCTGTAGACATTGTTTGCGATCAGCCTCCGCAGAAAGAATTCCTCAATAACTGCTGCGTGCATCTATCCTCTCCCCCGGTAAACTGAGGTGTGCCTCATCCTCCCTGTCTGGGAATTACCCACGTCACGGCTGATGCTATAGTAGCTATACCGCCGACATTAGACCATCAAGCCGCGCAGTAGCGCGGAAGTTGCTCCACACTTGTGAAGATGCATTTTAGTAAACACAAGGAGATGATGGACGGAGCGCTGAAACTTTTCAGACACTCACCCCCAGTCACAAATCTGGGTTGAATCCATCATCGTTCTTTAGCTCACTCCGCCACCCCAGTTCAGACACAGCTTTATGCAAATCAGTCTTGACCCTGTGCCTCATGGGACCAGTCCAGCCCGAACTGCCAAGCCAGGTCTTCACTGGACCGGAAACAAGCATCCTGGGACTGGTTTCGGGCTAACAGCCCTCATCAGCCAGGCTAGCTTGAATCCAGTGGCAAAGTGAGCAAGGGACGGGGGGTGAGTGTTTGAAAAGTTTCAGCACTTCGTCCATCATCTCCTTGTGTTTGCGATGCATTTTAGTACAATGGGTTCAATCCCCACCCAGGCACAATATTTTAAATTTTTACTTTTTCACAATTATTTATTTTCTTTGCACTCGTATCTGGAGGCATTCTCCTCCACTGGTTTTGCCACGATCACAGTCATGCCATGTCACCGTAGGCTTCCCGCTTCTGATTGATTGCACAACAGTTGACACACCCCGCGACGTGGCCCCTCCTCGAGGATGCGACGCAGCATCCGGGCTGACTGCTTATCTTCGGCACTTGCCAGTAGCCTCAGATCCGGCATCAACCAGCTTTGGACGTGCTACTTTGAGTACAAATATTACATTATTGTATCCATGACTTTTTGTACCTGAATTTGCTGTCTCGCATGTCTATCAGCCAATCACTTTTTGAGTTGATTCCCATTTTTTCACTTCTCTCATCAGGGGTGTGGAATTTAATAAAATATCTCCTTGTCCATGGGGCAAGTTGCTTTATAAATCTACTTGTCCTGTAACAAAATCCACTCGTCCCTTTGGTGCCATGTAGTGCGGCGACAAATTATGACAGCAATCTCATTATATATGAGCTCTGATATAGCCTCTCTGAATATGCCAGGGCTCATGACCCTGATGTATCTTGTAACATGCCTTTACTAAACTTTCATCAGTGTTGAGAAACCATAGGAGTAACATATAGGACGTTGGTTCATTAATTCTGTGCTGAGGCACCACAAGAATAACATATAGGAAGGGGGAGCGGAGCTTGCCTGCAGCCAAGATGGACGCGTAGTCGGAGAGCTCCGTACAGCCACCGCACGCTCCGGCATTTATCCTGCATCAGAGCTGATTTTACAGCTCACAACCACGTACGCCTCAGCTGGGGAGGCACTTGCTGACATCTCGAGCCGTTTTGCGGACGGCGCAGCCTTCTGACATTGTCGGCGGCTGGTGCGGCGGTGGAGGCCGGACGCCGTGGGACGGACGCCCCTGTGCTCTTGGAGCGGCTTCGCCCAGCTGGTGTTCCTGTGTCCTGGCGGTGAGCGGGCTGTGACTGAGTGGCGCCATATTGCGGGAGCCTGGGGGTGCTGCCTCATATGATCTCCGGCTGCCGAGTGTGAGGCAGGATCTCTGCGGAGACGGCGCTTGCCTGAGCCGCAGTGGGAGACATAGTCCCTGCCGGGCTGGGTGAGTGCTTTGTTCTCGCAGCTAACCCTTGCACTGTGACTTCCCCCTCAGGCCTCCATAGACGCTTCGGAGCCGGGGACTGCTGTATGCATGCTCTATGGTGCTGGGCCTGAAGCGGCCATCTTGGAAATCCACTACGGTGTGCCCTGCTGGGGGGCTTCTCTGGGGGCAGTGTGATTTGTGCTGTCCGTCTCTACTCTCCGCAGACAGGTCGCTGCCCAGTGTCGCAGCGGTTGCCGCTAACGTGCTGGATTGTTACCAGAACATTCATTATTTTTGGGACTCTGGGGGGGCCTGTGCCATTCTTGCGGCCTAGACATTTTCCGCGCGCCCAGTGGGTCCCCGGCCTCCCTGCCTCTCTGCCCCTCTGGGAGTCCGCTGAAGTGAGCACATATCTCTGGGGTCATATCGACGATCTAGCAGCCTTGATAGACACTCTGTCTCCTTACACGGCTCCTGGCTCTCGCGGCTCACTGCGACCGAGACCTGGTGGGTGGCAGCCGGCCCCTTTGGTTGTGCTTTGGCAGTGAGGAGCGCGTGCACCGCCTGCGACATTATGGGCAAGCCAGATAAGTCCCAGCCCAAGCTGACTTTTGAACACCGCAAGTCGAGGCGCCAGGAGGAAGCGGCGATCTCGGCGTTGGTAGATGCTGATAACCCTGCGGAAGACCCTGTGAGTGACATTAAACAAATAATTGCTGCCATGCAGAGTGGTCTGACAGCTATTGATGCCAAGATAGACACGCTGGCCTACAGGATGGCGGAGAGAGTTGAGAAGCATACAGAGAACCTAGATATGGCGGAACGCCGTATCACTGAAACAGAGGAAGCTCAAGCTGACACCAGCAATGCTCAGCAGCAAGTTGAGAGGGCGCTGGTCGCACTGCAGGACCGCGCAGAGGATTTGGAAGCCAGGTCGAGGCGATGCAACCTTCGTATCACGGGCCTTCCTGAATCTACAGCTACAGGGCCCATGGAACCCTTCATCGAGCAGCTCCTCAAGAACCTATTGGGGGCTGAAACCTTCTCCGCTATGTTTGTAGTGGAGCGGGCACATCGTTCACTAGGTCCTAGGCCCCGACCTGGCGCTCCCCCTCGGCCCATCATCGCTAAGCTCCTTAACTACCGTGATAGGGATGCAGCACTTCATAAAGCAAGAGAACTGGGCGCATTGCACTATGAGGGCTCCTCCCTCTCCCTCTTTCCTGACTTCACCGTCAGAGTCCAGGAGGCCCGGAGGCAGTTTGTTCCCCTAAAGCGCAAGCTGCGAGATCACCATCTTGAGTATGCTATGCTCTATCCGGCGCGGCTGAAAGTTCTCTTCGATGGCAAACCGCGAATTTTCTCTGATCCGCAATCTCTGCAGAAGGCTCTGAAGTCCTGGGAAGTGGCGGGTAAACGAAAAAGAGCGCAGGGTGAAGGCACGGATGGCGATACCTCGCCTCATACTCTAGACAACAATGACAATGCAGGAACTGTGCCCTGTCCTTTCTTCCCTGTGTACTTTGCTGGGCTAATCACAGTTCCGTCGCTGCTTTTCCTATTCTAGTGTGAGGGGGGGGGGGGGGTTTCTTTCCCCTTTACAGGATGGTGTTTGATGATTGGAGTATTGTTTCCCTGTTGATCTCCGTTACATGAGCGATTATGGATGCTCTGTTGTTGGTTCTTGCCTCCTTCCATAGCCCATCCTTTGTATTTGATGCTCTGTATTAGTTCAAGGTGGCAAGGTACTGGAGATTGTGTTGCGTGATTGCTGGGTAACATCCACCCCCAAGCGTTGCCCGTTGCTACTGACAATGTTTTCGAGTTTGTTTTTTGTGTTTGCTTTTTTCTCTTCACATGAGTATAATGTGTGGGTTTCTGTATGGGGAGGGTTGACTGCCGCTCTTGCTTGGTTGGGGTATGCAAGACGTGGGCATTGTTGGGATTTTTTTTGTATGTATATGATTTTTTTCTTTTACAGGTCCTGTATTATGGTCACTATTTCTTGTATCGGGGGGAGGTGTCTCCAGTTAGTGGTGTATGCGGCACTGGCACTTGTTCTCTCTACATACTAATTACAAGGCAGTATGGCTAATCGGAAGTGTTTGAAGCTTTTGACGTGGAACGTTAGGGGTCTGAACGACCACAGAAAAGTGCGTAAAGTCCTAGCCTATTTGAAAAGAAAAGAGGTAGATATCGCTCTATTGCAGGAAACGCATCTTCACCCACACTGCAGCTTGCTGACAGGAAGTCGAATGTTGGGGGTTTTTCATGCTGCCGGTTTCACCTCACACTCTAGGGGCGTTTTAACCTGGGTTAATCCTGCTGCGAATCTCCGGATGGAATGCCATGAAGCAGACCCTTCTGGTAGATACGTGATCACCCGCTGCTACAATTCCTCTATTGATGTACTGGTGGTAAATTCCTATGGCCCAAATTATGATGATCCACAGTTTTATCATTCTCTATCCCGGGCTATTAAGTTATACTCTCCTTCATCTGTGGTGTGGGGCGGGGATTTTAACTGTGTTTTGAATCCATCGTTGGTCCGCTCCAAGGGCCCACTGCGGCTGCCGCCAGAGCGATCGCTGATGTATCTGTACAGTTGCAGATGGTTGATGTGTGGAGGACGCGCTCGAGGGACATGGGTGGGTTCACACACTACTCAGCTCCTCACGACACACATACACGTATCGATTATTGGCTCATTTCGCAAACCTTGATGTCCAGGGTATTGGATTGTGAGGCGTTAGCTCGGACACTCTCGGACCACTCTCCTATTTTATTGACTCGAACCGTTCCTCCAAGCGGGCCACCTCCCTTCCTGTGGCAATTCTCGCCCTATTCGTTGCTTGACGCAATCTTTAAAGCGGAACCGAGCGACGCTATCTCGGAGTTCTTTGCACTAAATATAGGCACAGTGGACTCTTTTGCCACTGTGTGGGAATCCTTTAAGGTTTATATTAGGGGTATTGCCATCAGCAAACATGCGGGGGTTCTCCGTTCAATTCGTGGCAGATTGGCGCTTTTGGAAACTCGGATTGCCGCGTTAGAGGACGAACTGTTTCGGGGGTCCTCTCCACAACTACTGGACCTTTTAAAATCCACAATAGCCGAGTTCAATGTTGAGGCGGATAGCGAGGTTAAGCACATGGGAAAATATGCTACAGCTCGAGTATATGGGGAGGCGGATCGGCCGGGATCGGTCCTGGCAGCCATGGCGAAACGTAGGTTAGACTCCAATGGTATCCCCTACTGTATCTGCATCCCCTGACTCGACCGGATCCGGTAGCTGTTGCTAATCAGTTCCGGAACTACTATCAAGAGCTTTACAGCTCAAAAGTGTCCCCCAGCGATGCGAACATAATGCAATATCTGGAATATATCGAACTCCCTTGGTTACAAAACTGGCATAGGGAGTTTTTGATGCGTCCTATAGAGCTGCAGGAGATTCGTCTGGCGTTGAATTCTATGAGAGAAGGAAGTGCGCCTGGACAGGACGGGCTCACGGTGGCGTTCTATAAAGCTTTTAGTGACTTGTTGATCCCCCATTTGGCCACATTGTTCCAGGAAATTGGTGCAGCAGGGTTTCTGCCACAGACTATGCGGGAAGCTTTGATCGTTACCTTATTGAAGCCAGATAAAGATCCCCACCTTTGTTCCTCATATCGTCCGCGCTCTCTGTTGAATGTGGATGCTAAGGTGTTCGCTAAGATCCTTGCCAATCGTCTTTCCCCACTGCTGCCTCAGTTAATTGGCCCGGAGCAGGCCGGATTTATTCCAGGTCGCACACTTTCACACAATCTCTGCACGGTGTTCGGTGTTCTTCAGCATACCCGCCCAGATGTCCCGGCAGTGGCGGTCTTCTTAGATGCCGAAAAGTCGTTCGATTCTATTGAATGGCCGTTCCTCTATGCTGTCCTGCGTCGTATGGGGGTTGGTGATGTTTTTTTACAGTTGGTCGGGGTCCTCTACAATAAGCCGAGTGCTAGGGTTCGTGTGGGAGATGTGGTGTCTGACCCTATTGTCATATCCAGGGGTACCAGGCAGGGATGCCCGCTTTCTCCGCTCCTTTATGCGCTGGCAGCTGAACCCTTGTTGAGAGCGTTGAGAGAATATCATAGCCATAGAGGCCTCCGCTTCACTAACTATAATTTGATAGTGTCAGCCTATGCGGATGATACACTTTTGTACATCAGAAACCCGGAAGTACATCTTCCTCCGGTCATACGCGAGGTGTTGCGATATGGTGGGTTATCAGGTCTGAATATTAATTGGGATAAGTCTTTAGTTTTCCCACTGACTCCTTGTACCACCCCTGTGGAGCTTGACTACCCTTTGCAATGGACCTCTGACCCGGTTCGCTATCTAGGAATCAGAGTTCATTCGGATGCTGACCTAGTGATCCGGGCTAATTATGGCAGAGCGATAGTGAAATTGAGTGAGGATGGGGACCGTTGGATTCGCCTCCCGTTGTCTTTAGTGGGGAGAGTTTCATTAATGAAGATGGTGGTGTTACCTCGCGTACTCTTTTTGTTTGTCAACATTCCCATTGTGGTCCCCCGTCATCTGTTTAAGGAATTGCGGGTGTTGATGGTTAGATTGGCTTGGGCAGGCAAAGCGCCGCGAGTTTCTATGAACACACTTATGTTGCCGAGTTCTGCTGGTGGTTTGGGTGCTCCAGATTTCGAGCTTTATTACAGGGTTGTGCAGGCATCACACGCGCATGCCTGGGTACATGGGCCCCAAAACCTACCGCATCTTCACATAGAGAGAGTTGCTGCTGCTCCCGAGCCACTGCCTTGGCTTATAGCTAAAGCTCCGATTAGACGCTGGGGTGTCCTTGATTCAGTGAACTCCGTGACTCATGCGTGGCACTCCCTTCTTGGTTTGTTCACCGGAGCCCAACTGTATTCGCCCCGATTGCGTATAGAATGGTGCCATTGGTTCGTTTTTAGTTCGGATAGAGGTGTGCTCCGTGCGCTGCATAGTTTAGGTCTGTCTGTAATGGGTGATTTGTTTAAAGATGGTCTGATGTTCACTTGGGATGATTTGATCGCTAATAAGGAGCAGCCCTCTGTACTAACACAGTTTCATCGCACGAGGCACGCATTGCGCGAGGTGTTCGGTGAGGAGTTGACAGAACCGGTGGAATCCCCTCCTCTGTCCATTTTACTCCGTACTCTGACCCCGGTTAAGTTGGTCTCTAAATTATATGTCTCGGCCTTACAAACTAAGATATCTCCATACACAAAGGCTCGCCTGGCTTGGCAGGCAGACATCGGGGAACAACTTTCGGACAGCATATTGTTTTATTGCTGTGAAGTTACCCGTAAAATCTCTCTAAACGGCAGGCATAGATTGGCACGTTTTAAATTTCTCAATAGGGTTCACTATACACCGGAGCGATTGCACAGATATGGGTTGCGTGATTCTGACTGTTGTGAACGTTGCGATAGTCCGGGAGCTGTTTCTACCATTTGGCGTGGTTGTGTCCCCCTGTGGCGGAGTATTGGAGTCAAATTTTTGCCACTCTGACTACCATTGTGGGTACCCCTATCACTCCTGATCCTTTATTAGCTCTACTGGGTTATACGAAACCCCTGCAACAAAAAAATTTCGTAAACTGATAGCTATGGGTCTTCTCTTGGCCAAGCGTAGGCTAGCAATGAGGTGGCTGCGGGGTCCTCTGTCGACAGTGGCTGAATGGGAGAGAGACATGGTGTATTGTAACACCCAGTCAGATGTGTACAATGAGTTGCTTCCTCCTTCTTCCCGTCCCTTAAGTTTTTGGGGCCTTTTTGCTCAATATCAGGAATCCAATCGCATTGCAGCTGAAGTACATGAGAACTAAAGTGGTGGTGCTCTGTTATTCCAAGCTTTCTTGATGTATCATCATAGTGCTGGGGTTACCCTTCCCTGAAGGATGCTTGTGGGGTGATCGCCTTCTCAACTATTTCATATCCCCTTGTGAGATGCCGCTGCCGTACTGTAGCAGCTGGGTATGCTGTACGCCTCTTCCCCCCTTCAGTATCGTCTAGCGGTACATTGTATATTATATGTGACCTGTGTTTTCCTTTTTTTTTTCTCAATGTGATTGTATTTTGCTATTGTTTGCATAAATTTCAATAAATAAATGTAATAAAAATAAATTTTAAAAAACGAACAACATATAGGACGTTGGTTCATTCATTCTGTTCTGAGTAATATATGGATCGTTGATCTATTTTGTTCTGACTAATTTGTTCTACTCACATCTTTAGTCCATTCTATGTGTTACACATAGACCGAGGAGTCTGTGTATTCTTAATTTTGCTATATTAGCCTTTTGAACTTAATTTGTAATTAAGTTCTTTGGCCTTTCCAACATGGCGCATGAAATTACAGTCCTCTTTCTTCACTCTTTGTAATGAACAGTAGACTGTAGACCGGAATTTCCAGAGTTAACCACGCGTATAAATAGGAGTGGTTACACGCCCATTAGCTATACGCACGCAAGACGACACGCGGCTGGACCAACACAGACTCTGCCGGTAAGAGCTATTGCCCCCTGCTACTTAACCTTAGCCTTTTCCAACAGTAGGGACAGATACGCCACTCGTGTGCTCTTTATTCTCGCTCTTTTTTAGCGTCATGCTGCCTATTTTCTAAAGCTAAATAACTGTTGAAGGTCCATATTACTTCTGTATTAGTGGAAATGCACAACTCATTTATAAGTATTTTGGATCATTATTTCCATATATGGTTTCCCTAAGCTAAACGGTTGGTTCATCACTTATTTGTGATTGTAACAACGCTACCCGTTATACATTACAGTTTGACACCTCACCAATCGGAAATATATGCAGCTTGATTCATCAGATACTGATCTATATTGGTAATGTTTATACCCCTCCACCTGTAGCACATAGCCCCTCTGATAAAGACATTATAGTCAGCTTTCTGAATCGTGGACATTGTTAGAACTTGTGGCCCGCTTTTTCTTCTTGCCAGTTTCTTTCATATTACATAATCTGAAGAAATCAACAGTAAAGATGCACTAAAATGCCTTTTATTATCAACATGACAGGACCCTATTAGTGTGTGGCCTCATACATGCATCAAAAGGTAGAACTTAACATCGAGCCTATCTGTTTATTGGGCTATGTGACGTCACACCAAACTCGTTCATCACGTTTTCTTCTTGTTCACCTTTACAGTATCAAGGATTCCATCCTTATTGGTTCCTATATTTCGAGACAGACAGTTTGTTGCATCTTGAGTCCCATGTTATGCTTGCCCCTCTCTGTGGAATCTTGATGTGATGTCACCTTACAGAATGTTGGGAGTCAAATAGCCACAGTTGGCTGGGCTGAGCAGTATGCTGGCTGCTCCTGGTGGGGTCTCGTTGTGATCTTGTACCATCTTGAATAAAACCTCTTTGAATCACATGAACCTGCGTGGACTTGATCACTACACAGTTCTTGCAGTCTTATGACGAATCCTATGTTAGGTAACTTGGCTCTTTTTAGTGATTTTCCTTCAGCATGTCCACCTTCTAATGCATGCCTTTTCGGCTTCATGGAATATCTATAACTATCAGATTTGCCATATTCAACATTTCCTCCATAGTTTACTGCACGAATAATGCATGAATGGGGGTACCGTGTTGCTGTCAAATTGTTTATGACTTTTTTTTATTATTTTTATAACAAAATCTTTTTTAACATTATTCATTTTGGTTGGTTCAAATTAGGGGAGTGCACATCTCTTTTGTATCTTTTCTTTTTTGCATGGTGATCGATAAGGCGGTTGCACACACAACAAACCTTTAATAAGATCGCTAGAGCTCTAACCTACCTACTATAATTGAACTTTTAGAACGACCTTCCTGTAAAGGCCTGAATATAAAATAAATTAAGTAGGCAACCACATACAGGTGTGATTTTTTTCTTTTGTGTTCTATATAGTGAATGTTGTGGCGGTCTCCTGACGAAGGCATTCCAGCCGAAACGCGTGTAGTGTGTCAAACTACCGCCAGCCTTCTTGTTCATCTCAGCTATTCGCCTTATGGATTTTTCTATCAACTATTTGAGGGTTTTATGAATGACTGTATTATGCATCTGCTTAAAAACAAATGGAAAATAAAATACATGAATGCATAATTTAGAGTGTATTAATTTATATACACACAATGTAATATTGGACACTATATCAAATCACATGGTTGGTTTTATATTGTAAACTATTTAATATTGTCCTAT
Source organism: Calotriton arnoldi (assembly GCA_963921515.1). Taxonomy (NCBI): domain Eukaryota; kingdom Metazoa; phylum Chordata; class Amphibia; order Caudata; family Salamandridae; genus Calotriton; species Calotriton arnoldi. The sequence goes on from CAWUFW010005099.1 coordinate 64,726, forward strand.
TTGAGATAATTTATTTAACAAAAATATATCTTTTGTGATAAAAAATAATAAAATTGTCAAGTATGTTATCTTGATATACTGTAATTGCATAGTTTCCTTTTGGTTTGACTGCATATGTGATATATTCCTTACTTGCTTAGGTTCTTTTTTCAATTGATATGCCAGGGATCATACCATGGTAGTGTTTGAATACTTGCAACCCCCTTATGTTGCCACGTTTCTGCAGATCTACAAACTGGAGCTGAAGGTAGTGGTAAGCAATAGTTCCAGGGTCAGAATGCCCTTTTGAGTCTGTGCAAACCTACTACCTTGCATGATTCAAGGGTTTTCAACAACTCTTCTCTAATCTTTTCCCATACTGAGAAATGTTGGAAATTTACTCCCGACAATGGCAGACGTAAACCTTCTTCCAGATTTGGGAAAAAAGTGGTTGGAGGGAAAGTGAACTTGCAAACACTCAAGATTTTCGCATGAGCACATCTACACATGCATATTTGCTCATGCTAAAATGCAGTTCACAAATATTTTCTAGGGGTACTATTTCTTGTCCTAATATGTACATTTTTGGTAATTCACAAAAGCCGTACAGCTGCACTTAATGCAAGGACATATACCATGGGTGCACTTTCAAGACTTTCTTTAATAACTGGACCCCTAATTTGGACTGGCGTTGACCGTGACCTTTTGTGTTTATTAAAATTCAGTCTCTCTCTCTCTGTATCGGCTGGCTTCACTGTGAGTGACAGCATTCTGCTCTTTCACAAGGAGCATATCGGCACACAAAGTAGTTTTGTTCAGTGCCAGTAACTACAGTGGCAGTGTGTGCTTTTTGAGACCAAAAACCATTTTTGCTTTTGCCAGCGTTTGTTATAATGGTGAGGGCCTGGCAGCTCCCACACCAATAAGGTTTTACATCAACCATGCCAAAACAAGTCACACATTGACAAAACTAAAAAGCTGACCACCAATTTCAGACCTACTGGCTTTGCCAATGCTGGTTTATTTTTGTTTCCCATAATCTTATTGAAACTGGTAACACTGATTTTCCTTTATGAATATTTTTGGTAAATACTAGCATGCATCAACCCATGATACTAAATGATGCTGCAAAGAAATAGTACCTGAAATTTTACAGTAGTTTAGCAAAATATTTTTTTTCCTGCTTTAATTTTTTTATGAACATTTTATTTTGAAAGCTAAGAATCATCAATCTTACTTTCAAGCTTCTGCAAATATTTGCATCAAATCAGAGAGCATTATGGGAGCATTATACATAGCCTCATATTGCTAAACTTTGGAAACGTGTGTACACATTTTTATACTGGAACCACTTTCAGTAGTGCAGTCAAAGCTTACAACATTTACTTAGATCGCTCACCCTATTAATAAAGGCTTTCAATTAATGAACCATAAATACTAGTTTGAACAAAATTAAAATATGGACAAAAAAATTACCTTAGCTGCAGATAGTGCCCTTCCCTGATCTATAATATGGTACTGCAAACTGGCAGCCAAAGGGTTTGTGCTGCAGGGGTTGAGCCTACTTGCTCCTATAGGAATTCCACATCCCTGAAAGGGCAGAATGGGATTGTTACGTTGAGATGTTACTATGTCCACGGAGGAAATCAGGATCTGGTTACAGCATACCAAGACAGATCAATTGGGTACAGGCCAGGAGGTGATATGCTGAAGAGTTTTCCTCCGGATTGCTGGTTTGATTTTGCAGTTTTATTGAGATGCTGTGGGTTTAGTCTTTATTTATGAAGATGGTTCTAAGCCGACATCCTTCCAAGTTTGAACTGTTTTGCGGTATCTAGGTAAGTCCCCTAGGGATTGGTTATGTGACGTTACAACGCATGCCATTACCACACATGCCGTTGCAACGCCAGACTTTACCCAGACTTGCTGTCGGGGGGAGCGCTGGAAGTTGGAATAGATTAATTTTCTATTCCAACTCCAGTGTGTGCATCAGTAGGGAAGGTGTTGGAGTTAAATCCAACACCTTCTATCCATTGCTACACACCTTTTTCTTTGCAACGGCATGCGGGGTAAATGCATGCGTTGTAAAGGCTGTTTCCCCTAGGGATTATGGCACACATTCCTTCAGAATTGGGGCGGCTACGGAAACGTAGAATTGTTTCAGAGGGTACGGTAATGAAGTAGGGCAGATGGAAGTCGGGTGTTTATAAGCGCTATGGTCAGGCGTGTTTGGTTGAGTTGGAATAAGGTTGCTGATGTGGCTTAACGTTCTGTTTTCTTTGTATAGGTTGTAACGCAAGGCCCCAGAGGCGCATTTCCAACATTTGGATTGTGGGACATTCTTTGGTGCGTTGGACAGCAAAACAAGTGGAGTCGCGAAATTTCATGTTTACTGGAACCTGAGATTCATGATTGGGCCGGGGTCTCCGTCTCGAAGGACACCCCCATCACATCTCCTTTTAGAGAAGTGGGCTTAGTCTCCACCTACTATATCAGGTACATTAAGGGCATGGCAAGGGGAATAAACCCTTTCCTCTATTCGCGCCGTGATTTGGATTACCAGCTGCTATTTTTTCTTGCTCCAGAGCAACTTTTACTGCTGTTGGGGGGCTCCATCCTGCTGTGCTTTCAACCAGGGCCGGACCTTGCTCCAATAGCACCATGAGCAAAAAGAAATGTGCCGCCCTCACTACTGCTGGTGAATAAATTGAGGCAGCAGGCCCTATTCACAGGTCAATCCTTGGCTGGCTACAGTAAAGCAGCAACGTGCCTCAGAACACACATTTTCGCACCTCCCCCAGCTCACCTTAATCACTCACAACTTAGCTCCCTCAGACGTGTTTCAAGTTGTTTGTTGGGAAGGGGTGTTGATGTGTGGCGGCAGAGAGTGAGAGGTAGATGAGAGTGTAAGGTAGCTGACTGATAGGTTGCTAGAAAAGCCTTGACTGCAGCATATTAAGAAGGATTTAAAGCACTTTAATTGAAATTACTGGAGCCACAGTAGGCAGCGTTGCTGTTTGCCGGACCTTTATGCAAACAGTTCTTTTTGCCTCTCTGAAGATTGACGCCCTGGGTCCAGCTCGCACACGCCAAAAGCCAGCCCTGCCTGTTGCTCTGTGGGCCTTATCTTTGCTCTCCAGACCCTTTGGACAGAAATGAAGCCTGCTACAGCCTTGCCGCTTTCCCGAGTTCTACAGTTACTGTTTTATTGGATCGTGCTGTAAGGCAAAGTTTGATTGTATAGTTCATGGAAAGTAAGAACATGTTGTGGGGGCATAGCTGCGTGGGGGTGCGTGGGGCATGCGGACACTTTCCCACACAAGAATACTGACAATTTGTTCAAGTTTTTGAGATTCTGCAAAGGATTGGGCGTGATCTATAAATAGAACTTAATGTAAAATTGTTTATTTTCATTTTCAACATTCACTTTCTGATTTTGTTTACTTTAATTATCAATCTGGTCATATGTGTAACTGTGAACACATTTTAAATTGCATTCATCTCATATTTACTGTTTTAATTATGAAAGGCAAGGGCGCTAGAGTGCCAGCTGCAAAATGGCCGCCACCTAGTGAGGCTCTGCAGTCTGGACAGAGGATCAGGCAATTATCGGGTGGAGCGAGCGAGCATCGACGGCCCCAAATTAAGGGAAAAGGCATCGGAACACCCCGGCAACGAACGGACGCAGCCTGGGAGGTGAGAACCGCCGGCCCAGCAAGAAAAGCCGCGACAAAGTGCTGCCGCGGGTTTCGGCCTGAAGAGCAAGATGGCGGCCCGCGCCTCGCTGCCTGAGAGGGGCCGATTTGTTGGACCGCTGGGGCGAGAGGGGAAGTGCCCTGCCGGCCCCCTGCTGCAGCAGCAGCGGCGGCCTGAGAGGGGCTGATTCATTGGACCGCTGGGGGGGAAGAGGGGAAGTGCACTGCCGGACCCCTGCTCCGAGTTGTGCCCGGAGGGCGAACGTGACATGCCTGCATCGGCAGCTGGACTGTGGACCGTGGGCATCTGGTGAACTGCTCGGGACGGGCCTCACCCCGGCCACTGGTGAGGTTGAGGGCCGGAGCCGAAAGGAAGGCCCGCTGGACGTTGGTGAGCAGGGGAGCCGCACTGGGTGAAAGCGCACTGGGGAGGCGGCCGGAGGTGGCGCCCCTCTTCTTACAGCGCTATGACAAGGACGGCCTGAACCATTGCTGGCCTGGCACCGAGGAGCATAGTGGCAGGGCGGCGGAGCAACGGCAGCCGCGGCTGAGGGCTGGACTGCGGTGGGAGCGCGGCTCCCCTTGAGCTAGAGTTTGCCTGGCTTCCCCTCGGCCAACCGTGGGCCGCAGAATATCAGACCCAGCACCATACAAGACCCTGGTGAGAGCAGCTGCGAGGGAAGGGGGGGGGGGGAGGCGGGGACACCGCTGCATGGGCACTACTCTCCCCCCTTGGGTGGCATGAACCAAGGAGGGTAAGAGAATCTCCCATGCGCCCACAATGCGGGGGGGAGACCTGCTGGATGAAGTGGTGCTGCTGCATGTAGGGAGCCCCCGGCGAGGAAGGTGCGATTGGAGCGGTCCCCCGCGCGGGCTGGGCGACGAGGGAAGATCCGTGCTGCTGGGCCGGGCTGAGCGCCGCAGGTGAAACAGGTGAGCTGCTGTGGACCTGTGTGGCGGGGTCTGATGTCAGCGGCAGGAGCAGAAGAACAGATTACCGGCGTTGGAGAGGCAGGCGCACATCGGGTCTCGCCTGGAAAGTGCGAAAGGTGCGTCAAGGGGCACAGACGCGGCCTGGCTGGCAGTGGAGTGTCGGACTTAAGCCGTCACAGCTGACAAGACGATTATACGACGTAACCCACACATCGCAGGATTGTGGTGGCGGCACAGGAACGGCGGCGCTGTCGAGCGCTCTCCGGGTGGGAAGGCGGTGAGCATACGCCATGGGCAAGACGGACACCAAACAGCCCAAACTTTCATTCGCACAGTGCAAGACTCCCCGGGGGGGTCCCTCCTGAAGAGGAGCAGTCGGCGGCGGCCATGACCTCCATGCAGTCACTGGAGCCAAATATACGCAAAATGTTCACTGAATTGAAGCAGTCCCTCTCGAACATAGATCTTAAAATCGACTCAATGTCGGACCGCCAGGACCGGCTCAGGGACAAGGTCTCGAACCACGATGAACGCATCACGGAGGTCGAGCAGCGCACCTCCGTGCTAGAGGAAGAGCACACTGCCACCTGAGAGAAGCTGCTCCGCATGGAGAAAGTGCTGGAAGTGGTACGCAGCAAGAATGAGGACCTCGAAGAGAGATTGCGCCATAATAATCTGCGCATTATGGGGATCCCAGAGACCACGGCTATGACCAGAGTCGAGGAAATGCTCAGGGTGCTGTTTGGAGACTCTCTCAAAGGTCTGCATAGTAGAGCGTGCTCACAGATTCCTAGGCCCGAGACCACCTCCGGGAGCCCCGGCCAGGCCAATAATAGCGCCTGCTGAATTATAGGGACCGCGATGCCGTGTTGCTCAGAGCCCAGGACTTGCAGGACACGAGGTATCAAGGCAACGCGGTCTCCTTCTTTCCTGACTTTACCTTAACAGTGCAGGGCGCAAGGAGAGAGTTTGTGCTGGTGAAGAGAATGTTGCAGCAGCAGGACATTAAGTCCTCACTCCTCTATCCGGCAAAGCTCCGTTTTTTTCCCACCAGGGCAAAAGTATGTTTTCCACCGACCCCAAGATTGCCACCAAGTTAGTTTGCTCCCTCAAACAATCTACATCGTCCGCACGGGCGAACAAAGAGCTTGCGGTGGGGGACCCTCCAGATGAGAATGACTAAGGCCCTGCGTGGTTTACAGTGGGCTGAGAAGTAAATGGCATAACTGGCCGGGCGGGGATGATTGATTCCCCATGACACATCTTATCTTTCCCAGGTTGACTGTCTACTCTGCAACTATAGCCTGGAAGCTCACCCTGCTTGCCTGAATGACGGAGAGGATTCTCCTCCCGAACGTATCCTGTCCGGCCACCCAGCATACAACTGCTGGGTACTCCAGAGCACCTAGTGCCACCCTCAGGGAGGAGTCCCATGGACGTTCTAATTGTTGGCCGTAGAGGGCCGATTTGGTTTAAGGGTTTCGTCTGTCAGCCATGTTGGGGGGGCAGAAGTGGGTGGGCCTGTTGGGTGTGGGTCAAACCAGGAGTGCTGCAATGTGTTTTGTACTTTCTTTTTCTTCCTTCTCCTCCTTTTCTCTCTCTGGCCCTTCTACAACAACAAATGGAGGTGTTGGGGTATCTAGTGCATCAGGACCCGTATGATCCAAGGGATGGGTGAGACCACTAAAGGGATGAATGCGATCAAAGCGGTGACATGGAATGTACGTGGTTTGAATGACTGCCGTAAGGGGAGACTGGTAGCAGCATACCTCCACAGTCATGGGGCAGACATCTGCTTTTTGCAGGAGTTACACTTAACTAGCAATAATTGCGCGCAACTAAGGACAGGATGGATGGGAGAGAAATTTGTGTCAGGCTACTCTAATTACGCCAGAGGTACGGCTATAATTCTCAGGAGGGGACTTCCCTGGGGAACGCGCGCAGGGGAGGTACGTAATTGTTGCGGGGGAGCTGGGAAGGCAACCGGTCAGGCTTGTATCGGTCTACGGGCCAAATGTAGATGAAACCGCAATTCTTTAATGAGGTTTGGAGGCTAACAGGGGGGGGAATTTCAATGCGATTTTGGATGTGAACATGGATTGGTCTGGCGACTCCCGCCGGCCCCACCCAAGGGCGGTGGAGCAGGTACGGGCCATTATGGAAGACCACGAGCTGGTGGACGTCTGCGACGTTGACACCCACTCCAACAGGAGGGCACTTGTGTATCCACAGAGGGCCCCACTTGGTCCAGGATTGATTATTGGCTTGCATAGCGTGACGTGGCCACGTGGGTACCCACAGCTGCTCACTCGGCCTGGTCTCTCTCTGATCAAGCCCCAGTGCTGCTGAAATTCACGTTGCCGGACGCGGCACATAGGCCCTTCATTTGGAGGCTCCCCTCTGGTGCACTCCGGGATCAGGTATTCCGAGAGACAATTTGTGCTAATATAATAGAGTACTTTGAGTTAAATAGTGGGACTGTGGATTCGCCCTCGGTATTGTGGGAGGCTTTCAAAGTGGTAGTCCAGGGTAAGTGCATCGCCAAGCAGGCAGGTGTGCTGCGTTTACTCAGGGGAGACCTCCGACGTTTGGAGGGGGAAATTCGAGATCTCGAGTGGGAATACTTCGAATCAAATAATCCAGCAACCTTGGGACGCATTAAAGGGAAGATTGTGGAATTCGAGGAGGCCGCGCATAGAGAGACGCATTACCTGGGCAAGGAGGCACGTGCACGCCAATACGGAGAGGGGGACCGAGCCGGGAAGACGTTGGCGGGCCTCCTAAAAAAGCACTGGGCTAGTGAGTACGTGAGCGAATTGCGCAGTGGCGACGGAGAAGTGATCGCTGGCCAGGAAGCGGTGCAGGCTGAAATGCTTGCATTTTATATCTCTCTGTATTCGGCACGGCAGACGGAGGTGCACCCGGATCCGCTTACCCTCCTGGAATCAATCGAACTCGCCTGGTTAAGTGACGGGCAACGCAGCTATCTTGATGAGCCCTTCTTCGAGGAGGAAGTGATTGGGGGGATTCGGGCTATGCCTGGGGACAAGGCTCCCGGGCTGGACGTACTCACAGCCTCGTTCTATAAGGAATATGCGCCGCTTCTTGTTCCCCACCTTCTCAACATGTATGAGGAACGGGGCACAGTGCCCCCCTCTCTTCGGGAGGCGCCAATTGTCACCATTCTCAAACCTGATAAGGACCCGTAGTTATGTGATACCTATAGGCCACTGTCGATCATTAATCTGGATAAAACGATACTCGCAAAACTACTGGTGTTGCGTCTGCTTCCCCTGCTGCCTGCTGTGTTAAGGCCTGACCAGTGTGGCTTCGTCCCGGGGCGGAGCACATCTCACAACCTTCGTACCTTCTTCGCGACCATGCAGGAAGTGGATTGTTTTCTCCCTGCTGCGGCTGTCTTCTTAGACGCAACCAAGGCCTTCGATACCTTGGAGTGGTCGTATCTATTCACACTCCTCTCCCAAATCGGCATCAGCCCCCTTTTTCTTAAAAAACAAACAAACAAAAAAAAAAAAACGCGTTATTGTACTCGGGCCCCGACGGCGAGACTGAGAATCAAGGGTCTGGTATTGCCCCCCCCCCCCCCCAAATCTCGGTGGCCCGGGGTTTGCGGCAGGGATGCCCACTTCCCCTCTTGTTCGCAGTAGCGACTGAGCCGCTCGCGGCCAGGCTTCGGCAACACCACGCATACCGTGGACTAGATTTCTCATCTAGGGTAATTTTAGTTTCTATGTAAGCGGACGATGTGACCTTATATGTCCAACACCCAGCCGAAAACCTGGACCCACTCATCCGGGAAATCATCCGCTTCGGAGGCTTATCGGGAATCACCATAAATTGGGGGAAGTCCACCATTTTTCTGCTTACCCCCGCCACTAAACCATTCCAGTCGGAGTTCCCACTTAAAATGGGCGAACTCTGGTGAAATACTTGGGGATCTGGCTTAGCCGGAACATAGACAAACTTTGGAGCTACAATTATGGCAAGCTCATGGAATGGCTGGAGAGCAGACTGAACAGGTGGAAGACACTCTCTCTATCCCTGGTGGCCCGGCTGGCCATCGCCAAGATGGTGGTTCTCCCCAAATTCTTATACGACTTTGTCAACCCGCTGCTTCCCCTCACAGCTGCATTTAAACGGCGATTACGCTCGAATCTGACATCTCTGGCATAGGAGGGCAGACAGCCCTGCGTTGCATGGGAGATCCTGACATTGCCGTTCGAGCGGGGGGGGGATGGGCGCTCCAGATATGGAACTGTATTATAATTGTGCTCAGGCTCAATTTGGCTACCACTGGGTGTACCTGACCCTTTTTATGGCACACACTGCCCCGGGAGTGACAGGGCTGACCCAATACCTCTGCACATGGTGCCTTTTGGACCCCAAAGGAGACCCCGTGCAAAGGTTGATACGGTAGGCTGTACAGTATGGGCATGGCGGGAGCTTAAGCATTAAGCGTGATTGGATACAGTATTTGCCCCCTCGATACCACTCAGATATCCAGAATTGCCCTTCACTGCAGAGACGGGGGTGGGTCAAAGACTGCGGAAAGTCCAGCTTCACACGATGGGGCAGGCGTTCCCCAATGGGGTGTTCGCTACCATAGATGCGGCTCTCGGCGAAGACAACACCAGGATGTTGAATAGACTGACATATCAGCTAAGAGCAGCGCTGCGCGCACTTTTTGAATCCTTCCCAGTGGCGCCACCAACATTGCAGGTGCTGGAGGAGTTTCTAGCGAATCCCTCGCCGCGGAAACTTATTACCCGCCTGTATTCGGGAATGCAGCGCGCGTCACAGGTATGTGTCCCCCCCTGCGCAGTGCGAATGGGAGATGATCCTGGGCGGTCCCCTGGAGGAGGGCACGTGGGCTTATTGCTGCGCGCAAATTAAGGAAATGTCACCCAATTACAGACTGCGGCTTATTCATTTCAAATTCATCCACAGGCTGTACAGGACCCCTGTCTGGCTGCACAGAACTGGGTTGAGTGAGGATGCGAGATGCATGTGTTGCCGAGCCCCGGAGGCCTCTTTCCTGCATGTGGCCTGGGAATGCCCGGCGGAGGTAAGGCATTGGGAACGAATTTTTAATGTACTGGCCTTACCGACGGATGGTGAAATTGAATGCTCCCCTCTGGTAGCCTTGTTGGGGTATGTACGTGGAATACCTGCGGAGCACAGGAAACTTGTGGCCATGGTGCTGCTGCTGCTAGCAAAGCGGAGGCTGACAATCTGTTGGGGCCGTAGGCGCAGTCCGAGAATGACTGAGTGGCTTAAGGACGCAGCACTCTGCCACAACCAGCTGTCCGATTACTGGGAACTAATGCCCGCACAGTCGCAACCGAAGAACATATGGGCACCACTGCAAAGTTACCTAGACTCTCAACCCCCTGACCAAGGGGAAATCACACTGGGAGAGACATAGGCAGAGCATTGATCATGCTTAACACTTACGGGAGCGTTGAGCTCGCCGACGTGGCTGGCAAGAATCTGCTCCATAAGGGCCAGAGAGTAGTCCCTTCACTTCCCTCTTCTCTGTACCCCCCTCCCTCTCTCTCTTCTATCTTTATCTTTTTTTTTTTTCTTCCTCCCTGTGGTTTGCATGGTGCCCTGGAATCCATCCAGGGAAGACAGATGCTATAAACGACGGAAGGACTTTTAATGTTTTGGGGGCATATGCCAAGCTATAATGTATAAGATTATAGATCGCTTCTTGATACTCTCACTCAACTCCGTCCTAGATCATCAAAATGTAAGCAATGAGCCATGCTGTTTTCTTCTTTTTGTGAAATTCAATAAAAAGAAAATTAAAAAAAAATATATATATATATATATATATATATATATATATATATATATATATATATATATATATATATATATATATATATATATATATATATATATAATCTACTGGCGGTCGCCAGTAGATAGTTATAGTTACAACCTATTATCCATAGGAAATCCGCGACATTCTATTTGAAATAACTCTCTTGCCGGTTGACGTATCTTCGCAAAATTTTCAAACTTTGTGGCCCGCTCCGGTCCGCTCCTACCCTGAAAGTCTCGGGGATTCGTCAGCGGGGGCCGAGAAAAAGGGGGTCCCAAAACGCGTTTTCCCCATGCAATTTTCCATAGGAAACTTTAGACACGGCTACAGCTCGAACTGCTGAACGGAATTACACCAAATTTGGCAAAGAGGTAGTTCTTGGTTCAGAAAGAACCCTTTTTGTTAAATGGTGTAAATCAGTTCAGTAGTTGCTGAGAAAATCAAAAGTAAAAAGATAGTGATATCTATGGCCGAGTAGGGTCCGCGTACCCTCCCGATCACGAGCTGCATGTTAATTGGCTGTCAGCTGGCTGTCAACATTCCGATTCAGGAAATGTTGGCAGCCATTTTGTCCCTCGGTAGAACCGAGGGACAGAAACAAGTGCGCAAAGCGCACAAAGGGGGCAGGGTAGAAACACCCTGACCCCCTAGGCTTGCTCAGGGGTCCCACAAGGACCCCCTGGGCAAAAAAAAATAATTTTTTTAAAAATCGGCAGGATGCGCTCAGGGTGCGCGAATCCTGCCGGAGAAAAAATCGAAGCGCGGTCTCCCGCCTTCGATAGTTAATTGGCCCCGGGTGGGCCAAGTCCCGGGGGCATGCTGGGGGGGTTAATTTTATGTGTGGGGGCCTCTAAGGGCCCCCAAGCCCGGGGACCACCACCCCCGGGGCTTTATGTATAATGGTGCGGGAGGGCTCTGAGCCCTCCCGCAGCCCCGGGGACCACCACCTCCCCGGGGCTTCTTTTTTTAAATTAAAAACCTGTGTGGGGGCTCCAGCCCCCACACGCCCGGGACCACCACCTCCCGGGGCACTAAGAAAAATTAAAATGGGGGTCCGTTTTGGACCCCCAAGCCCCGGGGACCACCACCTCCCGGGGCTTTCAAAATGTAAGGAGGGGGCCGCGCGCGCCCCTCCTGGAGCCTGTGGTGGCCCTGGGGACCGCCACCCCCAGGGCCGGCTCCTGCAGTGTCCCGGGGTGCCTACCCCCGGGACACTGCTGTTTGCAATGACAGGACGGGAGCCTCGCGGCTCCCGTCCTGTCATTGCAAACTGCTTTGGATATTGGAAGAGAGAGCAGGGAAACCTGCTCTCTCTTCCAATATCCAAAGCCGATTGCTTTTCCACATGGGGAGCTGCATCTTAGCAGCTCCCCATGTGTACGCAATGCCGGCTCCCGTAGGACACGGGAGCCGGGCGGGACTGTGGGGGTTTGGGGATCCCCCACAGTCCCCAACGAGAGGCCAGGCCCCGGGGATGGGGTCCCCGGGGCCATAAGTGGCCACGGAGGGGGCCACGCAGCCCCCCTCCCCAAAAGTAAAAATAAAAAAATAAAAAAAAGTGCAAGGCCGGCCCCGGGGATGGGGTCCCCGGGGCCAATACAGGCCCAGGGAAGGGGGCCACGCGGCCCCCTTCCCGTTTTTTTTTTTAATTTTAATTTTAAAAAGGGGTAAGGCCCTGGGGGATGGGGTCCCCAGGGCCTAAAAATAGGAAAAAGGAAGGGGGGCCACACAGCCCCCCTTCAGGGGGGAAAAAAAAACAAAAAAACAAAAAAACGATCGGGCCCGTAGGCCCCGCCCCCTTCCTTCACCACTCTGCAAACGCGCCCCCTGGCGCGTTTGCAGAGGGGGAACGAATTCCCCTTGAATACTGGGGGTCCCTGGGGGCCAACTAGCCCACCAGGAACCTCCAGTATGCGCCAGGGGGCTGCCTTGCAGAGAGGTGTACAGAGGCCACGCCCCTTTTTACACCTCTCTGCAACGCAGCTCTATGGCGCTTTTTGGAGGTATATGGTGGGCTAGTTGCACCACAGAGCTGCGTTGCAGAGAGGTGTAAAAAGGGGTGTGGCCTCTGTACATGTCTCTGCAACGCAGCCCCCTGGCGCATACTGGAGGTTCCTGGTGGGCTAGTTGGCCCGTAGGGACCCTCATGATTCAAGGGGACTTAATACCCCAACTTAAAACGCGCCACGGGGCGCGTTTGCACAGATGTCACCTCAGGCCCCGCCCCCTCCCTTCACCATTGTGCAAATATTCCTCTAAAATCAGCCGAAATACGAATTCTGATTTACTCACCTGTTATCAGGAGAGACCTCAGTGCTGCATCTTTCAGCCCAGTACTAATCCTGAAAAGTAATTTTAACCGTACTTACCAGTAACTTGAATTTCCTTCCATAGGCTAACATTGACTGGTTTCACTTGGAAATTCTTCTAAGTGTGGAGTTTTGGAACTTTAAAATATTCCTCTAAAATCAGCCGAAATACGAATTCCGATTTACTCACCTGCTATCAGGAGAGACCTCAGTGCTGCATCTTTCAGCCCAGTACTGGTCCTGAAAAGTAATTTTAACCGTACTTACCGGTAACTTGAATTTCCTTCATAGGCTAACATTGACTGGTTTCACTTGGAAATTCTTCTAAGTGTAGAGTTTTGGAACTTTAAAATATTCCTCTAAAATCAGCCGAAATACGAATTCCGATTTACTCACCTGTTATCAGGAGAGACCTCAGTGCTGCATCTTTCAGCCCAGTACTGATCCTCAAAAGTAATTTTAACCGTACTTACCGGTAACTTGAATTTCCTTCATAGGCTAACATTGACTGGTTTCACTTGGAAATTCTTCTAAGTGTGGAGTTTTGGAACTTTAAAATATTCCTCTAAAATCAGCCGAAATACGAATTCCGATTTACTCACCTGCTATCAGGAGAGACCTCAGTGCTGCATCTTTCAGCCCAGTACTGGTCCTGAAAAGTAATTTTAACCGTACTTACCGGTAACTTGAATTTCCTTCCATAGGATATCATTGCCTGCTTTTTGCTGAAAAAGTTTCTAAGTGTTGATTTTTGAAACATACAAATATTCCTCTAAAATCAGCCGAAATACGAATTCCGATTTACTCACCTGTTATCAGGAGAGACCTCAGTGCTGTATCTTTCAGCCCAGTACTGGTCCTGAAAAGTAATTTTAACCGTACTTACCGGTAACTTGAATTTCCTTCCATAGGCTAACATTGACTGGTTTCACTTGGAAATTCTTCTAAGTGTGGAGTTTTGGAACTTTAAAATATTCATCTAAAATCAGCCGAAATACGAATTCCGATTTACTCACCTGTTATCAGGAGAGACCTCAGTGCTGTATCTTTCAGCCCAGTACTGGTCCTGAAAAGTAATTTTAACCGTACTTACCGGTAACTTGAATTTCCTTCCATAGGCTAACATTGACTGGTTTAACTTGGAAATTCTTCTAAGTGTGGAGTTTTGGAACTTTAAAATATTCATCTAAAATCAGCCGAAATACGAATTCCGATTTACTCATCTGTTATCAGGAGAGACCTCAGTGCTGCATCTTTCAGCCCAGTACTGATCCTCAAAAGTAATTTTAACCGTACTTACCAGTCACTTGAATTTCCTTCCATAGGATATCATTGCCTGCTTTTTGCTGAAAAAGTTTCTAAGTGTTGATTTTTGAAACATACAAATATTCCTCTAAAATCAGCCGAAATACGAATTCCGATTTACTCACCTGTTATAAGGAGAGACCTCAGTGCTGTATCTTTCAGCCCAGTACTGGTCCTGAAAAGTAATTTTAACCGTACTTACCAGTAACTTATATTTTCTTCCATAGGAATCCATTGTCTGGTTTTCAGCAGAAAAGTTTCAAAGTGTCGATTTTCACAAACTACAAATATTCCTTAAAAATCGCCTGTATGACTTAAACGCATTCTTTCAACTGTTTACAGGAGATGCACCAGTGCTGGATCCAGGATCCAACACTGAGTAAGAAAAAGTAACGATAACAGTTTTTACCTGCTAAGTGAATTTCCTTCCATAGGATAACATTGGTGATTCTATGAGAAAAAGTTTCTAAGTGTCAACTTTTAAAATACAATAATATTCCTTAAAAATCACGACTGTAACCAAAACGCTTTTACTCAACTGTTTACAGGAGATGTACCAGTACTGAATCTAGGATCCAGTCCTGTGGTTAGAAAAGTAATCCATAAAGTAACTAATTGCATTTAACTAGAAATTCACATTGAGCTGAATGTTGCATTGTGTATGAAAATGTGTTGCCCATTGCAACAACTGTAACTACTGTACTTAAAAGTCTATTGCCTATGTGTAAAGTATTTAAACTAAAGTAATTCATTCTGAGAAAGTATTTTTGTAATGTAATGTATAATGTAATTACAATGTAATTTAAAAAATAAAATATGTAAAAGAAATTGTTTCTAAAAATGTAGTAAATCAGTGTGAAAAAAATTAATATAAAAATTAATACATTTAAAAATTGTCATTTAAAAAACCTTTGAAATTCACTGAAAAAACCGTAGGTTTCAGGCAATTATAGTTACAAATTAGCATTTTAAAACCTTTGAAATTCACTGAAAAAACCATAGGTTTCAGACACGTTATAGTTAGAAATTAGCATTTAAAAAACCTTTGAAATTCACTGAAAAAACCATAGGTTTTAGGGACAGTTATAGTTAGTTGGACATTGCACTCGTACAAAACCCGTGAAATTCCCCGTTATAGTTAGTTCAGCTAACTATAACTCGCGCCCCGCAATGCACTGCTGATGACGTCACATATTACATCACTCATGACATGGTCAGTGACATCACTGATGACATCACTGATGACATCTCAAATGACATCATCCACGTGATAATCTGATGCAGCTCCTCACACCCTAATATAACCTTTGATACACCCAATCTAAATTACAGAGTGCCATTCGCAAAACCATAGACACTCCAACACCAATAACTACATACCCACTCACTGATTCTTAGGTCTACACACACACATCCACTCACTCACCCGTACAGTCACTCATACTTATGGTCACTCAGTACAGGACTATCATATGCACTCTTACTCCTATATAGACACTCAAACACCGCCACTCATCCATAGAGGTACTCACACACCTAGTCAGTCATGCAAATAATTAAACACACTGCCATTTACTCACCTATACAGTTATACACACACCAGCTCACTTAATCATACAAACACTAGCACATTGTTACGCTCTTATACAATCACTGATACAAGCACACACTCATCCATACAGCCACTATCACAATCACTCACTCTCGCTTATAGCTATTTATATACTCCAATACACATATATACTGCCTTTCACATATGTAGTTACTCACACATGTACCACTGGGACATACATTCACTCACTAACACACTCTTACACACACTTACCCACCCATACAGTCTATCACAGATGCACTCTTGAAACCATCCACCCAGTGAATCACCCACTCACACATCTATGCACAGTCGCACACACCCCATCCACACAAACACTCAGGCACCCATACAGATACTCATAGAACCAATCAATAACCCATATAGACACTCATGTAGCTATTCGCAAATCCATGCATCCACTTACACACCAACAGACGGATACAGACATTCACACAGTTTAGTCACTAACCCATGCATTCAGTAAGATACGTTTAATCACTCACTTGTAGAGTCAGTCACGCACGTACTAAATCATCCATTCAGACACTTATACACCCACTCATTCTTCAATACGCCTTTCCCTATATATATTAAACATATTTAAACTTTACAGAAACACACAGTCACTGGATGATGTCATCAGTGATGTCATTTGAGATGTCATCAGTGATGTCATCAGTGATGTCACTGACCATGTCATGAGTGATGTAATATGTGACGTCATCAGCAGTGCATTGCGGGGGCGCGAGTTATAGTTAGCTGAACTAACTATAACGGGGAATTTCACGGGTTTTGTACGAGTGCAATGTCCAACTAACTATAACTGTCCCTAAAACCTATGGTTTTTTCAGTGAATATATATATATATATATCAAAACAATACTGACCTTAGGTGATTTTACACATTTTTGTACTGGTAGGGACATTAAAATTTCAGTTAGGCCTGTATAAAATCGGCTATATGGCAACACTATGTGTGGGTTGTAACACCCCCCCCAAATGTTTGAATATTGACCTGCAGGATATAGACTAAAGCAGTGATCTATTTTAGGGAGATTGGATACTTTGGGTGGAGGCTAGGGATGTTAGGATGCAGGTAGGACAGGTACCCTGGTAAGCAAAAGACAAGAGATGCCAGGGTGCAGCAGGTGCAGGGTCACCAGGGCACAGAGGCCAGAGGCGGACACTGAACCCTGATCATTGTGGCATTTCCCAGTTCAAATAGGGGACCCATTTTCTTTCTTGCACTAGCGCCCATGCCATACTAGCTACGCCAATGACTGCTGCCAGAGATAAACACTCTTGGAAGTGAGGCTTTTTTTTATAATATATTTTATTGGCATTTTGGATATAAGCAAACAAACAATCAGTACATTGGTGGAGCGTATCATGGCATACACAATACATGATCAAAAATCATATCAACAACGGTAAGTCTTGTGTATCAACATTTGAGTGTCGCATCTCCCTTGGTGTTTATCGCGTGTTCTGTATCATGAAGCTTGTCCTGGTTAGCTAGGTGTCCCTCGTCAGCTGCTATCTTCTGAGTCCTGCCTTTCTAGGGAGGTTCACAAATATCACCCCGGAAATGATTCCATTTCCCCCATATTCGTGTCCATTTTGCGGGGCAGCCCCGGTGCACGTATACCGATTTCTCTGTCACCATCGTGTGGTCCATATCCCGGCACCACTGCTGATGTGACGGGGACAGCTCCGCACCCCAGTGTTGTGCTATATTACGTTTGGCTAATGTCATTCCAAGAGTCACCCAGTCCTGGTCTGCGTGACTTAGGTCTGTGGGCTCCCAGATATTGAGCAAGCATCTTTTGGGTTCTAGCAGGAGCGTTACCCTAGTGACTTGTGTCATCGTGCGCAGGATGGCCTCCCAAAACGGAGTGATGATTGGGCAGTCCCATATTGTGTGCCAGAAGGTGCCGTCGGCACCACATTGTCGCAGGCAGGAGGGAGTGTTCGTCCTACCTATCTTATGTAGCAGGGTTCTTGTGTAATAGATGCGGTGTAAGATTTTTAGTTGTACTAGTTTTAGTGTGCAGGGTATTGCAACGTCCTTCGGGGACGCCAGGGCTGCCAACCAGTCGTCCTCATCCAGGTCCCCCAGGTCCGCCTCCCATCTCCCCTTCAGGGCCGCCGTAGGATCCTGCTGATTGTTTATTATCTTGCGGTATGTTAAGGAAATGGCTTTTTTAGATAGGTGCTCTGTAAGGAGTCTGTCCTCCAGTGGGGAGGCCTCCGGTAGGTGTGTGGCTGTCGGGATTGCTGTTATTAGTGCATGTCGGATCTGCGCGTATCTGAAGGCTTCAGTCTGTGCCAGTTTGTAGGTGGTTTGTAATTGAAGAAGTGAGGCTTTTTAAGTTTTTTTTTATAAAGTTTAATATTATAGCTGGACACTGTAACTTCTTCTTCAACTATTGGAGGTCTTGTGACATGAGAACATAGTGCACCTTTCTCAGGACTGCAGTGGGTCGGGAGACTTTCGTGGTGGGATCACCTAGACCCATATCATTCCCAGTGGCATAACATTAAATGATGGGGCCCGACTGCAGAATGTGATGAAGGGACCATGAGCTGCCCATATCTCACATATACTCATTGGCCTTGGGGTGAAGGGGGCCCTCTGAAGGGTTGATGGGCCCTCTAGAGGGTTGGGGGCACCCCTGCACCTAAAGGCTGCAGAGGTCTGGTTACACCCGAGCATTCTATTCTAAGATATAACCAGCGTAAAAATATGCAGAATTAAGGTGCTCTGGGACACAGCTTTCAAATTTAAATTACAAAATGAAAATTGAAGTTTATCAATGAAAGGTTTGACATACCATCATAAGTAAAACAGACAAGTTTGAATCATCTTTTTTGGATTCCGATTGGTGGAAATGCACAAATCATTTAATGCAGTATCACTGATCAACATTTGTATGTAATTGTATATTGTGGTGATCATTTGAATCTGGAAGAAGGAGTGTAGCTCCTGCTTAGGGGCATAGGGTTTAATCTTCTGCAGTAAGTGGCAACCAACTCTTGTGAAAAAGGCAAACACCCTAAAGTTGGTGTAGGCAGTTGTATGAGCCAGTTGCAAGCCTGGTGGCGTTGTTTTGTCTAGTTGCACTAATAAGACTAAAGGAGAGATTAAACCATAGAGAGCTATCATGAATCTGATGCTGTCCATTACGCTTCCTGCAACCAGCTTCCAGTCTGTCTAGGAGGAAAGGGTGTATTTTGTTGAGGGGCCTCATCTTGAAATTATGATTACATAGCAACCTGAATCTCATGGAATAGTAGTAGATCTTTGGAGGTAGACAGTGGTTACTCTGGATTCACACACTTCTCTTGGACCCTCAGCGTTTGGTTTCAAGGTTTTTCTTCTGCACATCTTTACTTTTTGAGTCTCTGCTTTGCTACCAGTTCTTGTGGATTTCTGATGTGTTAACCTACTCTTGCTCATCTTACTTACTCCTATTACTCAGTTGTCGAAGATGGTAGAAATGCAGTTTTACACTTCCACGTAACATTCCATTTAAGAAGCTTTCTGGACGTACCAAAAGCATTCACCTGTGTGTAGGTTTACAAATTCCCTCCATGGTAACATGCACATTGCTTCCAGTCGTATACTTTAAACTCACAAATCATTGGTATTCAGGGTTTGTCTAATTAGTTCAGTAGAAACAAATTAAGACTACAACACGCAAAATGCTTAGATCTCTGTACCACTATCCACCCCATAACCCTAAATCACCCATATATCCCTTTACCACAACCCACCCATAAACCCTAAAATTACCCTTGGCTCAATTTACCCCTACCCATCCTTAAACCCTAAATTCACTCATACATCCCTTTACCACTACCCACCCCTAAACCCTAAAATTAACCTTAGCTCAATTTCCACTACCCATACTTAAACCCTAAATTCACCCTTGCAACCCTTTACCACTACTCACTCCTAAACCCTAAAAGTAACCTTAGCTCAATTTACTACTACCCTACCCTCTACATGCTCTGTATACACTCAGAATCTACCGTTTGTATCATGATGTATGTTTGGAAGTACAGATGATGTAATTTAGGGCTTGTAAGCGATCCAGAAGCGACAAAAATTGGGCCTGCAGTGACCCACCCGAATGCACCCTTTGCCCATCCAGATGAAAATTCCTGGAGCCGGGCCTGCTTAACCCCCGTGCACTGCTGAACCCATAGCGCTGGTCTTACTCCTTTTATAAGTTATTGTCTGCCTCCTGCTAATATCTAGAATCATGCTCTCGCTAGAGTCGGACCGGGACAGAAAATAGACGCAGGCATCAAATTAAAAGTGGCCCCCATTAAAGAACCAGATAGCTAAAAAAGCGACAAACATTTATTTACAAATCGGCGCACTATTAAACTTGTAAAGACGCTGTGCATAGGTGTTTCACTAGGTATGGGAGACTGCATGCATCAGTGCTTGCTGTAGGCAACATGTGTGGTACAAACGAAGAATCCAACAGTAAAAACCCGCCGCCACACCATCAAACAAGCACACAAAGCAGTCCACACACTAACCTGTCAGGTTCAGCCCTTCGGGCACGGCCAAAAAGACCTGTAAGGTAGTGCGACCTTAACTCCTGGTCCTTCTTTCTAAAACACAGCATTTTTCAATTCTTGTTTTATTTTCTCTTGGGTCCGCCTCTTCACCTCTACTCTGTACCAATCCGAATCTGAGATAGGTTGAACATCGACCATTGGGAGGACGGCTTTGTTAAGAGGGCGGGATTAGAAGTGTTGCTGGCGCATGCGTTCGTTTAGTCACGCTGACGTGTGGGTCACGGGACGCTAGTCTTTGGGCTTCCTGTGCTGGTAGGTGATCGGAGGGTCTTGCTGAAGTTAACACCATGGTGAGTATGACAGCTGTAAGCCGGTGAGTAGTACCGAACAGCACCCGGGTATTCCACCGTACAACATCACATATGGTTGGGAAGGCATCACCGCAAAGAGCGCCCAAGGATAGACGTTGCATACAGAAGAGTATGATGAAAAGTTTGTCACTGTCCTTGGCCCGGCATTAAGTGATTACAGGGGCGCAACTAGACCCAAACTTCAGGGGTGGCTAGCACTCGCAGCCAGGGCTGGCCCTAGCACTGGTCGCACACGGTGCAACAGTCTTTTTTTGGCGCTCCCTCCCCAATGCCTCCTTCTTCATGAATTCCCTCACTACCACTCACCAACAATGCACCTCATCTCTCTATTGCACCTTTCTGACAAACGTTTCTTTTTTTTTATAGCGCACTCCTAGTTTACTCGCACTCAGTTCTGTGCTCTGCGTGGTGCACGTTCTTTGTAGCAGGCACATTAACCCTCTGGGCTGTGTGGGTGGCAGGAGTGCCCATGTGAGTGCACAGTGAGCAATGCAACAATTTAAGAGTAGGGTCAGAGGAGTGACTGCAGGGTGAGTGAGGTGACAGTATGAATTTGGGTGCGGATGTAAGTGTAGAGTGGGACGAATGAATGCATGGTTAGTGATGGGCTTGTTTGAGTGAGACTGCAGATTGAGCAGTGAGGGGGACAGGTGAGTGAAGTGTCACATGAGTGCAGGGTGAGTAGTGTGCTCGTGTGACTGCAGGGTGAGGTACAGGGTGAACTGCGCAGGTGCATTGTGAGTGCAGAGTGATCACCGTGGGTGCTGGGTGAGTGGGTGAATGGTGTGAGTGCATGGTGATCACTGTGAGTGCAGGGTGAGCGTGAAAGTGAAGGGCGAGAATGAGGAGTGAGTTGTCTGAATGCAGGGTGCATTCTCAGACACTTGAAGTAACTCAGCTTGTTATTGACGGCAGCGTAGGGTTTTCAGATATAAGTTAAACTATTGCTATTATGGCATTAATCAGGGATCGAGGGTGGAGGAACTAAATAATGTGCTGATCCTGCAACAAACTTCCATTCTTATGATTAGGGTTGCCAGCTCATTATTTTGATGTCCCAGATGGTACAAAAATAAGCAGTCCCTTAAAGCCGTATTTTCAGCACTTATCAGCAAATCTAAACAGAAAGCACTTTTAATTGTGTTGTAGGGCTGCCTGAATGATCCATGACTGATAATTAAAGGGAACAAAGATAGAAAAGTCACCTTACAAATGAATACATACTTTTTATTTATAACCCTATTTAGTGTCAAGACGAGGTCTTTGCAGGCTCTTTAAACAACACATGGCTGGCATTTTTCTTTTGACAACCCTTCTTTATATTCCTTTTCATGAAATGCATTTTCACACTACCGCAGTAAATGTAAAATACAAATGTAAGGAATAGGCAGAGTAGGGGGCCTGGAAGTACTTGAACCAGAAAAAAAAACTAAGCCTCAGTAACCATTTTACAAAGGTATGTAAATATGCAAATGGGCTTTTCTGGTGTGCCGGAGATAAGACTCCAGACACTACCCAGCCGAGCCCACAGCAGCCCAGGCTGAGACACAACAGAGGGGGCGTGGGGGGGGGGGAGCTGAAGCCCTTCTAGCCCTATGGGCGTTGTCCACCTGAGTGATTACGTTCATGGTTGAAGACTCCTGAAGGTAAAGCCTGTGGTAAATGTCTTCACTACCAGTGTCCTGTGTATTTAGTCAGTTAGTAAGAGGTTTGACTAGGGCCAGGGTTCAAGTCCTAAAATAAAGAAGTTGGGGGAGGGGGGGGGGGACTCACCAAGTTAGGCTGAATGGGTGTGACATCACCCATGTGAAATCGCAGGAAGCGACATCACGGCACGTGACATTGCATGTGGCATCACAGGAAGTGGCATCATAACCCATGACTTCACAGGATATGGGTTCAGATCTTAAGACCGCACATACGTGTAGCTGGTCTAACATGAGTACATTTGAGCACATTACAATATTTAACAAATTAGAATTTGCATTGAGGTTGTGCCAAAATATTGACGCAACCCAGACGCAAAATCAGGGCCTCAACTTATATATTTTTTTTTAAAACCCTGCCACAGAGAAATTGGCAAAAAGGAGACAGTGGCAGTACATCTGTTCTGCTTAATTGGTTACAATGTCTGTATTTTAAAATATCTCATGGGGTTACTGCACCTGCTGCTGAGATCTTTGTGTGGCAGCTACATCTCATGGAATAATAATAATGTCAAAATAGCACTGGAGGATAACCTATTTGCTGGAGAGATCTGTGTTTTGCCTAGTCCTAGTTTTGAATCAAAGTAGCAAAGAGGGGGTAATGTGTCTCCTGCAAAGCACATTTTGTAACACGTAGATGACAGTTTTTTATTTTATGTAAATGGGTAAGTGGGTTACTGCTTTTAAGACGGAGATCCTTTTGTTACTTGCAGCTTATAAATTGTAATCCTTCTAATATAGCACAGTGAGTTATGAAGGACATGGGGCTCCTACACATTGTAACCCTAACTTTAGATTGATGTACACACATATGATTTATTGTCAATGTATGATGTAAAGCGATCTGACACCCTTCATTGGGATGAGTAGTGCTAAAGCGCTATAAAAGAAATATAACAAAATAGTGGTATTTAAATTGTTTTTGGCGTTAATACTGGTGCGACCAGCACATCTGACATTCTTACAGTGTATGCATATCTCTTATATACAGGGACTGAATAAAGTCAAAAGCATTTTTCTCTTAAGTACCTGTGAAGTGATAAGATGTGAGCCTTTGTTTCCCCTCCATTGCATCTAGGTGTGAGGCTCCAATAGCTCCCTGCCAGGATAATGCAAGAAAAAGAGGCCTAATGGCCTCTTAACCCCTTAACTGCTGGGCCTTTTCCCCCCCAGTGCTGAGCCCTTTTTTGGCTATTTGTAGTAGTTCGCGATTAGGCCTCTGTAACTTTTTGACCACATAAGGTATCCACGCCAAATTTGCATCCTTTTCTTCCAACATCATGGGGGTTCTAAAGGTACCCAGGGTTTGTGGATTCCCCTGGAGGGGTCCCAGATTTTAGCCAAAATACAGCTACATTTTGGTTTTTGGGGAAAAATTGGAAAAAGTCCCGCATATGAAAGCGTCTGGGTTTTCCCTGCAAATGGTATCAAAAAAGGGTTTGTGGGGCTGAAATCTCCATCTTCCCAGCTTTTAGGGAATGACAGACTTTTGTCAGAAAACCAAAAAATTTTACGCAGTTTTGCCATTTTTCTGGGACATAGCCTATTTTTGCTATTTTTTGTGCTTTCAACCTCCTTCCAGTTAATGGTAGAAATGGGTATGAAAGCAATAATGGATCCTGGAAATCTATACATTTTAGTAAAGTAGACAAAATGCTGAATTCAGCAAGGGGTCATTTGTGTAAATCCATCAAGATTTCTTTATAGAAACTAACAGTTAAATATAGGAAAAATTGAAAATTAGTTGAAAAAAACAGCCTTTTGTGTCAACGTTTTCACCTGTAACTTCTTCTAATTATGACTGCTCTTTGAAAGCAATATACCGTTACATCCACTGGACCTTACTGGTTGTGGGGATATATAGGACTTGTAGGTTCACCAAGAACCCGACGAACCCAGAGCCAAAAACTGAGCAGCGTCTTGCAATGGTTTTTATTATGTACCGGGTATATAGCAATTATTCTGGGAAAATGTATACATGGAATATTCGGTATGAAAGACTCCTATGTATTTCTGAAATGGGAACACAATATAGAGTTTAGAAACAGTAGATATTTGCACATTTCTGAAATTGGTAATACTCATACTAGCATGAGAATTATAGGTCATTTTTCAAAATAACTTCTTTTTACACATTGTCTTTCATTTGGAAGGCAGAAATGCATCGAAAGCCAATAGGTAATAACAGTTGCTTTACAAATCTGAATTACCATAAGTGTCCCGATAAAAATGGTACCTCACTTGTGTGGGTAGGCATAGTGCCCACGACAGGAAACGGCTCAAAACGCAACGTGAACACACCACATTTTCACAATGAAAATTACCCTTTTTTGGCAAAGTGCCTAGCTGTAGTTTTTGAACCCTTGCTCTGCCGGCACCCAGGGAAACCTAGCAAACCTATACATTTTTGAAAACTAGACACCCAGGGGAATCCAGGATGGGGTGACTTGACTGGCTCCCACCAGGTTCTGTTACCCAGAATCCCTTGCAAACCTAAAAAATTGTGAAAAAAACCACATTTTCCTCACATTTCTGTGGTGGAAAGGTCTGTAATCTGCGCGGATCCACAAATTTCTACCCACCCCACGTTCCCCAAAGTCTTCCAAGAAAAATGGTACCTCACTTGTGTGGGTAGGCCTAGTGCCCGCGACAGGAAACGGTGCAAAACGCAACGTGGACACACCACAATTTCACAGTGAAAAACGACCCTTTTTTGGCAAAGTGCCTAGCTGTAGTTTTTGAATCCTAGCTCTGCCTGCATTTGGGGAAACCTAGCAAACCTATACATTTTTGAAAACTAGACACCCAGGGAATCCAGGATGGGGTGACTTTACTGCCTCTCACCAGGTTCTGTTACCCAGAATCCCTTGCAAACCTAAAAATTGTCCAAAAACCACATTTTCCTCACATTTCTGTGGTGGAAAGTCCTGGAATCTGCGT
This sequence comes from Calotriton arnoldi, assembly GCA_963921515.1. NCBI lineage: Eukaryota > Metazoa > Chordata > Amphibia > Caudata > Salamandridae > Calotriton > Calotriton arnoldi. The sequence continues at coordinate 89,945 of CAWUFW010005099.1, forward strand.
GGATCCACAAATTTCTACCCACCCCGCGTTCCCCAAAGTCTTCCGAGAAAAATGGTACCTCGCTTGTGTGGGTAGGCCTAGAGCCCGCGACAGGAAATCGCGCAAAACGCAACGTGGACACACCCCAATTTCACAGTGAAAAATGACCCTTTTTTGGCAAAGTGCCTAGCTGTAGTTTTTGAATCCTAGCTCTGCCTGCATCTAGGGAAACCTAGCAAACCTATATATTTTTGAAACCTAGACACCCAGGGAATCCAGGATGGGGTGTCTTTACTGCCTCTCACCAGGTTCTGTTACCCAGAATCCCTTGCAAACCTAAAAATTGTCAAAAAAACCACATTTTCCTCACATTTCTGTGGTGGAAAGTCCTGGAATCTGCGTGGATCCACAAATTTCTACCCACCCCGCGTTCCCCAAAGTCTTCCGAGAAAAATGGTACCTCACTTGTGTGGGTAGGCCTAGAGCCCGTAACAGGAAATCGCACAAAACGCAACGTGGACACACCCCAATTTCACAGTGAAAAATGACCCTTTTTTGGCAAAGTGCCTAGCTGTAGTTTTTGAATCCTAGCTCTGCCTGCATCTAGGGAAACCTAGAAAACCTATATATTTTTGAAAACTAGAGACCCAGGGGAATCCAGGATGGGGTGACTTTACTGCCTCTCACCAGGTTCTGTTACCCAGAATCCCTTGCAAACCCAAAAAATTGTCAATAAAAACATTTTCCTCACATTTCTGTGGTGGAAAGTCCTGGAATCTGCGTGGATCCACAAATTTCTACCCACCCCGCGTTCCCCAAAGTGTTCCGAGAAAAATGGTACCTCACTTGTGTGGGTAGGCCTAGTGTCCGCGTCAGGAAACGGCGCAAAACGCAACGTGGACACACGTCAATTTCACTGTGAAAAATGACCCTTATTTGGCAAAGAGCCTAGCTGTAGTTTTTGAACCCTAGCTCTGCCTGCATCTAGGGAAACCTAGCAAACCTATATATGTTTGGAAACTAGACACCCAGGGGAATCCAGGATGGGGTGACTTTACTGCCTCTCACCAGGTTCTGTTACCCAGAATCCCTTGCAAACCTAAAAAATTGTCAAAAAAACCACATTTTCCTCACATTTCTGTGGTGGAAAGTTCTGGAATCTGCGTGGATCCACAAAATTCCACCCACCCCGCGTTCCCCAAAGTCTTCCGAGAAAAATGGTACCTCACTTGTGTGGGAGGCCTAAGTACCCGCGACAGGCTAGGGCCCAAAACATATTGAGGTGACATTAAAATTGCCTATCACAAAACAACCTGGTTTTGCAAGGGGGGGTCACCTCGGTTTTTGGCCCCGTGCTCGGCGGCCAGCTAGGGAAACCTATCAAACCCACACATTTCTGAAAACTAGACACCCAGGTGGTTCCAGGGAGGTATGGCTTGAGTGGATCCCCCAACGTTTTCTTACCCAGAATCCCCTGCAAACCTCAAATTTAGCTGAAAAAATCACTTTTTCCACACATTTTTGTGTGGGAAAGTTATGGCATCGCCGGGCAGACACGCATTTCCCACCACCCAGTATTCCCCAAGGTCTCCCGATAAAATGGTGCCTCACTCGTGTGGGAGGCCCAAGTACCCGCGACAGGCTAGGGCCCAAAACGTATTGAGGTGACATTAAAATTGCCTATCACAAAACAACCTGGTTTTGCAAGGGGTCACCTCGGTTTTGGCCTCGTGCTCGGCGGCCAGCTAGGAAACCTATCAAACCCACACATTTCTGAAAACTAGACACCCGGGTGGTTCCAGGAGGTATGGCTTGCGTGGATCTCCCAACGTTTTCTTCCAGAATCCCCTGCAAACCTCAAATTTAGCTGAAAAACACTTTTTCACACATTTTTGTGTGGGAAAGTTGTGGCATCGCCGGGCAGACACGCATTTCCTACCACCCAGTGTTCCCCAAGGTCTCCCGATAAAATGGTGCCTCACTCGTGTGGGAGGCCCAAGTACCCGCGACAGGCAAGGGCCAAAAACGTATTGAGGCAACATCAAAATTGCCACGAGGTTTGCAGTGGATTCTGGGTAAGAAAACGTTGGGGGATCCACGCAAGCCATACCTCCCTGAAACCCCCGGGTGTCTAGTTTTCAGAAATGTGTGAGTTTGATAGGTTTCCCTAGCTGGCCGCCGAGCACGGAGCCAAAACCGAGGTGACCCCTTGCAAAACCAGGTTGTTTTGAGATAGGCAATTTTAATGTCACCTCAATACGTTTTGGGCCCTAGCCTGTCGCAGGTACTTGGGCCTCCCACACAAGTGAGGTACCATTTTTATCGGGAGACCTTGAGGAACACAGGGTGGTAGGAAATGCATGTCTGCCCGGCGATGCCACAACTTTCCCACACAAAAATGTGTGGAAAAAGTGATTTTTTCAGCTAAATTCGAGGTTTGCAGGGGATTCTGGGTAAGAAAACGTTGGGGGATCCACGCAAGCCATACCTCCTGGAACCCCGGGTGTCTAGTTTTCAGAAATGTGTGGGTTTGATAGGTTTCCCTAGCTGGCCGCCGAGCACGGGCCAAAACCAAGGTGACCCCTTGCAAAACCAGGTGGTTTTGTGATAGGCAATTTTAATGTCGCCTCAATACCTTTTGGGCCCTAGCCTGTCGCGGGTACTTGGGCCTCCCACACGAGTGAGTCACCATTTTTATCGGGAGACCTTGGGGAACTCTGGGTGGTAGGAAATGCGTGTCTGCCCGGCGATGCCAAAACTTTCCCACACAAAAATGTGGAAATAGTGATTTTTTTCAACAAAATATGAGGCTAGCAGGGCATGTTGGGTAAAAAAACCAGTGAGAACCACGCAAGTCATTCACCCTTGTACTTCCCCCTTTGTCTACTACTCAAAAATGTAAAGGTTTGCCTAGGTGACGACTGAGCTAGGGCAGAAAGTCCCCTGCTACCCATTGTGAAAAAAAAATATCTTACAAAAGGCCATTAAACCGACACAAATATAAATCTAACACTCATTTGATAAAGCTAATCCACCACTTACACAGGTTGGTTTTAGCACCTCCAGAAACGCTGGCTTCAAAGCACAAATACTTATCAAAGTATATAAATATTGAAGCCAAGCCTTCTGAAGGGGAGCCATAAAGCCACATCACGGCACCAACCACTTTATGGTCCATTCACACGCCATTCACACACCACACACAAGACTTCCGTACCGCCAGCCACGGGCCCAAACAACCATATCACTTGCACTCACACAAACATACTGCCGCCATGCAAGGGCCCATCACATTCATATGCCACAAGACATAATGACTTTGACTATATTCTACCACCTGTCAAGTCTCCACCTCCTTCTTCCAGAACGTTACCGAACTCATGCCCAGTGAACCTATACTAATGACTTCCATGACAGCCACATGAGGCTAGGGAAGGCATTTCTTTCATGCACCTTTAGTGCACTCACTATGCTAAATCCAACTCCTTCCAGTTTGTGGATGCAAGTTGGGGGGTGCTCGAGTATGCCGCAAAAACATTTCTCGAGCTGAGCAAGCATATCTACCTTTGAAACTAAGGCAAACATGCTGGAAATTTTCAAAAGATAACATCATAAACTATGAACGGATGAATGTGAAACAAGGGTAGTCCGTGACAACGTAGCATATGTCCAATCCACCGTTATGTGCAGTGACTGTAATGCACTTATCATACAGCAAACTGACCATCTACTAAGTTCTAACGGAGGATGAACATGGCAAGCAGCATTGACCCATAAGTACTACAGTAAATTCAGTGTGAGTGTGGCAGCAATGGATTTGAATCCATGGGTGAAGAAGAAGTCAGGACGTGTATCTATACTACCTTTACTATCTGCCTTCTACCTTTGCAATATTCCTCGGAAAGCGTACCTACCGTAAGCTGTTCTAACCCGTACGTGTGTCTGTCCTCAGAGTCCTGACTAACCCTGTCCAATACTAATGCCTTTCATCTCTAGCTACTTGAAGCTTGAGTGAACATTTCTGTCACGAGCTATCAATGCTCTCACAATGCTCTATCCAACTCCTTCCAGTTTGTGGATGCTAGTTGGGGGGTGCCCGAGTATGCCGCAAAAACATTTCTCGAGCTGAGCAAGCATATCTACCTTTGAAACTAAGGCAAACATGCTGGAAATTTTCAAAAACTTCCTAAAGAGAACATCATAAACTACGAAGAACGGTTGAATGTGAAACACAGGTACTCCATAACAACGTGGCATATGTTCTGTCCACCAGTATGTGCAGCGTGGGGACTATAATGCACTTGTCAATTGGCGAACAGAACAACTACCACGTTCTGAAAGCAGATAAAGGTGTTGAGAACTCCATGATTTCATGAAGTAGAGGAAGAAATATCCTGCAGCTGCTTGCGTAGTGAAGGAGTGGCCCACAGACAGTAGGTATCCATTCACACCAATTGAAAGGTTATCCTATTGGCAGCTCCACCTCAGTCAATTTCCCAGTATTTTGCTTTAGTGTGATACAACATAAAGCAAGTAGGAAAACAGAAGGCAGGCTTACTTGGGCACTGGGAACAGTAAACACGAGTCTCCTGCCTCTTTCCCTGCATCGAGCACACTTTACAATGACGACATGGTCGCTCCTTTTGGGTGTTGCAGGAATTTTATCTGCAAAGTGTCGCTCCTGCAGCCTTGCCACGTCCTCCAGAACACATGAAGTGGAGGCTTCTGCTTCTGTAGCAGTAAGACTTTCAATCACAGAGAATTGAAAGTCAAGGAAAGACATGAGTCTTCCTGTGGTGGTCTCACGATAAACAACATACGCATTGTATGTTGCCATCTGGATCAGGTGCGTAAACAGTTTCTTATACCAAGTGCGAGTTTTACGACTCGCATTGTATGGCTGAAGAACCTGGTCGTTCTTGTCCACTCCGCCCATGTACTTGTTGTAATCAAGTATACAGGTGGGCTTGTGGACTTCGGCCATCTGACCCCAAACCGTGACAGGGGAAGTGCTCTCAGCATGAATTGTAGTGAGCATGTACACGTCACTCCTATCTGAGAACTTAACTGCGAGCAGTTCGTTGGAACGCAACGCAGCGCTCTGGGATTTCTGGAGCTTCTTGCAAACAAGCTCCTGCGGGAATCCTTTGCGGCGACAACGAATTGTACCGCAAGCCACGGTGCCAGCTTTGTAGAGCTCACTGAACAGCTCTACTCCTGTATAGAAATTGTCCACATAAAGGTTATAACCTTTGTGAAGAAGTGGCTGGACAAGCTCCCATACGATCTTTCCTGTGACCCCTAGCATGGGAGGGCAACCTACACGGTTAAGAGTTGTGTCCTTCCCTGTATACACTCTCAAGCTGTACACCTAACCAGTCGAGCTCTCACACAGCATGTACAGCTTGATGCCCTAGCGAGCGCGTTTGCTCGGAATGTACTGCCTAAACAGCAGCCGCCCTTTATACAAGATCAAGGACTCATCAATGGCTATATTCTTTCCAGGAGTATAAACCTCTGGAAACCTGGCAGACAAATGTTCCACGACAGGCCGAATTTTGAACAACCTGTCATAGTCTGGATGGTCCCGGGGCAATGCAGCAGAATTGTCATTGAAATGCAGCATGCGCTGCAATAGCAAAAACGATCTCTGCTCATGTATGGTGCAAAGATGGGGTTAACCAAACCGTGCGAGTAGACCAGTAGGATAGCAAGGTTGGTTTATTCACTACCCCATTTTAAGTGTGAGGCCCAAAAATATCTTCAACTCCCCCAATGAAGTGGGAGTCCACTTGCATGCCCTAGAATGAGGCCCAAGAGTGCCTCCATGCTCCCTCAGAAATTGTTCGGCACGCAAATTTGTTTGCTGCACAATTTCGTCTAGGAAGTCAACACCAAAAAAGAGATGGAAGTAGTCAATTGGCAAAACATTTGCCGTATCTACTTTACATCCAGCGTCACCAGTGAAAGGCGGAATTTGGGGCTGAACTAAATTGGGAGGCTGCCAAGACAGCACTCCGTCTGTGCTTGCGGCCGCACGTGCCTGCACTCTGGGTTGCTCTAACCTGTTACGGGTGTCCTGCTGCACAGACTGTGCTGGCAAAGGGACAGCACGACTGACATCGTCTCCTTCAGAATCGCTGGACGATGAGTCATCGGATGGAACTGCGCCGACTGAAAAGTCACTCCCAGATTCGGCTCCATTGTCCTCTCCCTCAGATGCTGTCTCAGTATCTGCTGTCTCAGTCTCTGATCCTGCCTCAGAGCTGGACTCCAGAACCAGATTTAGGGCCTGGGCAGCATTCATCCAACGATATGCCATCTCTGCTAGTGCCTAAACTATCCTTTTAAAACACTATCCTATGTAGAAGGCAGATAGGTTGTTGGTTTTAAAGTGTAGGTGGGTGTGTGCGTAAGTGAAGTGTTTTAAGTCAATAATGACGAAGACACCTTACCTTTGCGAAATCCGTACGCTCTCCAAAAAGACTAAGAAAGAGAGAAAAAAGACACAGTATTACTTTACCTTGCCACATACCCATAAACGCAGCCTTTTAACGCTGGTGGGAGCCAGTGCTACCATCATTTTAGCGCCAAGATGCCTACGGGTGAACATGTGCTTTACAATTGCACACTATGACCTCCTTTGATGCGCCCACTACCATCCTTGCAAACGTGCCCCTCATCTCTCCGTAGCCCCTCTCTCACATACATTTAGTCTGTTACAAAGTGTTTCTACTGCGTGGCTTTACTAATCCACTTAGCTGTCTACATAATACCGATCTGTTCGTTTCAGCAAACCCTTTATGGCGTCAAAACTGCCACTACACAAAAGTCAGATATCTCTATCTAGCAGAAATGTTGTACTCTGCAGCAGTACCACACTTTACTGCCTTTCAGGTAACTTCAAAGAGACTCATTATAGTTCTTTCACAGTCTCATAATTTCAGCACTGAGAAATATCTCTGTAAATAAATATTTATATATATATAACAATTAATTCCCAATGTCAGCGCGCTCAATACCTGGTGCAGGCAGCAACGGGTAGAATCCTTACACGATATTTAAATTCAGAAACACAAAGGATGCCGCACTCCAGAGACAGGTTTCAGAGTTGCTTTATTTTCACCACCACTACCACCAGTCGTGGTGAAAATAAAGCAACTCTGAAACCAATCTCTGGAGTGCGGCATCCTTTGTGTTTCTGAATATATATATATATATATATATATCTATATATATCCATATGAATCATGACGAGAAAAGGCGCCCTTCCAGGTGGGCCAGGGCTTCGTAGCGACATTGCTGCTTTACTATTCCAAATGAAAATCATGCCGTATTATAGCACAAAGGAAGTCCTCCAGTCGAGAAAGCAGGTAACAGCAGTCAAAGAGTACATGTATATATGTATGTGTGTGTATATATATATATATATATATATATATCTATATATATATATATATTTCCTCATCAATTCAATAATGCGCAGCACTCTCCCAGGGGTTTGTTTAGCTGATTTATTAAGCCATAAAGTTACTCCTTCCTCCACCAACGCATTTCAACCAGCAGGTCTTGATCACGGTGCAAACATTTGTCCCTCTACACTTTCTATTATTTATACCTATTGCCCAGTTAACATATTAGGTGCATTCTGGGACTGGTAGTTTCTAAGTGAAAAAAACACCCAAACCGTGTAAAATAATTATAAATATTTCTCAATCTTTTGTCATCGTGTGTCTATTAGGAGTCATCAATGTTTGGATAACCTCACATTATATGTCCGTAACATTAAAATTATATTGTAGTTCTTGTACCAGTCTCAGTGACTTTTTGCAACATTTCTATGTTTATCTGATATACAATATTTTATGAAAACATGCTTTGAACATATGCATATATCTCTCTTATGGGTCAATGCTCATAATGTGTCTCACATTAGTTGTATGCATATGTTTATATGTATCTTGGTTTAGTACCCTGTCCACATTGTATACCATCTGTTGCCGGACTAAAGATCTTCCATTGTGCTCCATGTTCTCATATTCTTTATCTTTGGAGGTGTTGCTACATTCAAGATTTTGTCTATATTTCTCATTAGTTCATTGTCAGTTCTCTTCTTTTCTTTTCATGTCCAGTTATAGATGTATATACATCTCCTCATCCCCATTAAGCCCTGTAGGATGCTTTGTCTTGAATCTTATGATCAATCTTGATTCAAGTCGTCGTAGTTTAAGGGTTCTGTTTCCTCCTCTATCATGTACTGGTATCGTTGCAAGGCCAAAATATGTCATGTCTTTCCATGTTTTTCCATTGTGGGTTAGCATATGTTTGGACATTGCATATGTTGTATCTTTGTTCTGAATTGCCCTTGTGTGCTCTAAGATTCGTTTTTCAAGGGGCAGATGGTACTTCCAATATAGCGTTTCCACAAAAACATTCCAGTAAGTATACCACATGTGTAGTGTTACATGTGATGGTATCATTGATGTTAAAGATTTTACCTTGAGGATCTATGACCATTTTCATGTTTTTGCCGATCTTACAGGCCTTGCAGTGGATACATTTACTAAACCCCTTTCTTAGTCCCTGTAGCCATGTCTCAGGGCGTTTATTTTCAAAGTGGCTCTTAACTAATTTGTTTGACAATGACGGTGCCTTCCTATAGGAGATTTGAGGATAATCTCCTAGTTGTTTCCCAATGTCCGGGTCTTTTCTTAGGATGTTCCAATGTTTATTCAGGGAATTTCCATGAATTCACGACATTCCAATTCAGTTCCGTTCCAGAGGAGGAAAAGATCATCTATTATTTCAAGCTGCGATTCTCTATACCAAAATATCTCCATCTATGTGGATCATTTCTTGGCCCCAATTGTCCCTACTCTCACGTCATACATAAAAGACACTGGGGATTTTTAAGAATATTGATGAACACACAGTGGCAGAAAGATTACCTGCTAGTTACCATTGATGTGGTGTCGCTGTACACGTCAATAGACCATGATATAGGTTTACAAGCAATGACGTACTTTTGAGACAAAAACCAGTGGAACAGCTACAACACTGCATGATGGTACTTGATATGATCGAACTATGTCTAAGGAACAACATATTCCTATTCAATAAAGAGATGTATTCCCAGAAGTGTGGGACCGCGATGGGAGTTTCCTTCTCTCCAAGTTATGCCAACCTGGTTATGGGTTGGTGGGAGAAGACCATAGCTTGGAGAGAGGAAAACGACCCATACGTAGCCACGGTGGTCCTTTGGCTACGTTTTATAGATGATCTTTTCCTCCTCTGGAACGGAACTGAATTGGAATGTCGTGAATTCATGGATATCCTCAACAACAATACCATTGGCTTAAAATTTACATTTAATATCAGCACAAATGAGATTGTATTTCTGGATACCAAGGTATATGTTAAATCAAATAAGATCGAAACAACAGTACATCGAAAGAACACGGCGACAAATAGCGTGTTGCATGGAAAAAGTTTCCATCCGGAAAGCCTGAAGAGAAGTATACCTTATGGTGAATTCACAAGGATGAAAAGGAACTGTTCAAACATCAAAGAAATGAATCTCAAGTTTAAAGAAACTGAAAAACGGTTCTTACAAAGAGGATACAAATACAATGACATCAAACGTGGAGAACTGAAAGCTAGAGCAATAACAAGATCTGACATGCTGATTAACAAAAACAAGAAAGTTAAAACTACAATAAAAGAACCAGTCAGAATGGTAATGACATACAGCAAGGAAAGCTTTAAAATCCGAAATTCCCTGAATAAACATTGGAACATCCTAAGAAAAGACCCGGACATTGGGAAACAACTAGGAGATTATCCTCAAATCTCCTATAGGAAGGCACCGTCATTGTCAAACAAATTAGTTAAGAGCCACTTTGAAAATAAACGCCCTGAGACATGGCTACAGGGACTAAGAAAGGGGTTTAGTAAATGTATCCACTGCAAGGCCTGTAAGATCGGCAAAAACATGAAAATGGTCATAGATCCTCAAGGTAAAATCTTTAACATCAATGATACCATCACATGTAACACTACACATGTGGTATACTTACTGGAATGTTTTTGTGGGAAACGCTATATTGGAAGTACCATCTGCCCCTTGAAAAAGCGAATCTTAGAGCACACAAGGGCAATTCAGAACAAAGATACAACATATGCAATGTCCAAACATATGCTAACCCACAATGGAAAAACATGGAAAGACATGACATATTTTGGCCTTGCAACGATACCAGTACATGATAGAGGAGGAAACAGAACCCTTAAACTACGACGACTTGAATCAAGATTGATCATAAGATTCAAGACAAAGCATCCTACAGGGCTTAATGGGGATGAGGAGATGTATATACATCTATAACTGGACATGAAAAGAAAAGAAGAGAACTGACAATGAACTAATGAGAAATATAGACAAAAATCTTGAATGTAGCAACACCTCCAAAGATAAAGAATATGAGAACATGGAGCACAATGGAAGATCTTTAGTCCGGCAACAGATGGTATACAATGTGGACAGGGTACTAAACCAAGATACATATAAACATATGCATACAACTAATGTGAGACACATTATGAGCATTGACCCATAAGAGAGATATATGCATATGTTCAAAGCATGTTTTCATAAAATATTGTATATCAGATAAACATAGAAATGTTGCAAAAAGTCACTGAGACTGGTACAAGAACTACAATATAATTTTAATGTTACGGACATATAATGTGAGGTTATCCAAACATTGATGACTCCTAATAGACACACGATGACAAAAGATTGAGAAATATTTATAATTATTTTTACACGGTTTGGGTGTTTTTTCACTTAGAAACTACCAGTCCCAGAATGCACCTAATATGTTAACTGGGCAATAGGTATAAATAATAGAAAGTGTAGAGGGACAAATGTTTGCACCGTGATCAAGACCTGCTGGTTGAAACGCGTTGGTGGAGGAAGGAGTAACTTTATGGCTTAATAAATCGCTAAAACAAACCCCTGGGAGAGTGCTGCGCATTATTGGAATTGGTGAGGAATTACATTTCGAGGCTAGTCCGGCCTCGCTACGCGCACCAGCTGTGAAAAGTGCGCCCTTCGTCTGGGACAGTTTTGGTGGTATATATATATATATATATATATATATATATATATATATATATATATATATATATATATATATATATATATATATATATATATATATATATATATATATATATATATATATATATATATCCAAGGAACTCCAACCTTGGCTCAAACTTGCAAAACAGAGCAGGAGCACGGACCACAAAGTAGGTGCAGATTTAAATATTTATTTCACTCCAGTAAAACCATTCAGCATGACGCGTTTCGACCTCAAAGGGCCTTGATCACATGACGATACATATATATCATTCACTCTAGGGCCGGCATTGGTGCTGGTGGCGCCCTGTGCGACAATGTCTGCTGGTGCCCCACCAATGACCACCTCTGCCATGGATTCCCTCACTAGCACCATTTAACAGTGCCCCTCAAGTCTCAAAAAACACTGTCTCTCAGATTCATTTAGTTTTATAGCAACACTCACACCAGTGTACGGTGTCAGAGCACTTTACACCACACACACACACATTGCACAGAGACAACAGTACATAGGATATGCTACATCAGACAGGACAAGGTGTAGTGTAGCAGTAACATGCCATCTATACTGGCAGGCAATATAGTTTGAGCCCTTATTCTGGGAAAGCACAAATCCAGAATTTAAAACGTACCATCGTTGGGGGTTCTCTTTCATAATAAGAATTATTTTCTACCCAAATTAACCCTTTTCACAAGATTAGATGATGAAAGACTGGGCAAAAAAACATAGCTGGCACAGAAGCAGTAACCCACTAACCTCTTTACATTATATGCACTTTGTTATGTACATGCCTATGGCTCCCTGGAAGCAGATTGTGGCTCCCATAATTATGTACATAATTGCCCCCACAGGGGTCGGCCACTGAGCAGAAGGACCGACCCCTGCCAATATCGCCGCCATTTAAAAAAAACAAAAAAAAACGTATTTTTAGGGGCGATCGCGCCCCAGGGAAAGCCAGGTAAATTAATTTAAAAATGTGCCCCCAGGGGGGCGACCCATCACCACGAGGCCGACCTCCCCAAAGACATCCCTGGTGGGGTTTCTGGCCGTGGATCGCAGCAGCGCTGCGATCCACGGCCAGGAATCCCTTTCAGAAGGCCTCGCTTGAAAGGAGACTCTCCTCAAGCGAGGCCTCCTGAAAGCTGGGAGGCCGTTTCCAGCCAGATTTCCCATCGGAGTCAAGCGCGGCCTTACCTGCTGCTGTCCTCCGCTCCGGTGGGGAAATCAGTAACGTCAGAGCGCCTCGCGGCGCCCTGACGTCACAGATGGGCGGGGGAAGACGCGGAAAGCCTTCCGCGTCTCCCCCAGTAAAAAAAAATGGCGATGCACCGGACGATTTATTAGTGCCCTCCCTGGTGACGTCCAATGGACGTGCGCAGCACCAGGGAGGTAGTGCTTGCGTCGGCCATAGGCCGACGCAAGCACCAAAAGGGTTAACACTGGCTTTTGTTATGGGCGAAGCTGGAATCTGATAAGCCCCTTCCCTGCCTGTAGGTTGCTGCTCGGAACAAAAGCAGACAATGTGCAGGCGCTGCTGAAAGTGTCCCGGTGTCAGAAAAGGACACTAGGACGAGTTCAGCATATTTCTTTGAATTCCAGGAGAAGTAGGAAAGGAACGTGGCACTCTGCTGAAAGTGGCCAGGTTTGCAGCTCGGTAGACAGCGTCTACCCTCTGAAAATAGTGGGTAGACGGCATCTACCCTCAACTCGAGCCCTGGCTACGGCACTTGAGCCGTTGGACTCGCTCATTAATGATTAGGGCTCCCGGTTTTATGGTATTTATTTTTGAACTTTTCTGTCTGCATTTATCCATATATATTTTCTGGCTAGCTTATTGGCATTTATCCATATTTATTTTGTGTTTTGTGAACAGATGAGTTGATAACTCTTATATTTCCGCATTTATTTAACAGATAGACGTGCACACATAGTTTGTTGCCTGTCAGGTTTTAGCACATTACACAGCCAAAAATAATAAAATGATAAACCCACATGAAAAAAATAGCATAATAGCACAAAATACATGTTGAGACATGCAGTAATTTAAGCAAATCTCAGTCAGTTCTCGCCATGCTGCCAGTGTGTTATGCTATTGGCCATGCTGGCAATAAGTACAGCTATTGGTCTGAGAGTCATTAATCTCAGGATAGTGAAGCCAAACTATCTGTACTTTTCTGCTCTGAAAAATAAATACAGACCGGGAACACAATGTTTTTTGTCTGTATTTATCTCTAAAAATCAGTAAAAACGGATAACAGGGAGCCCTATTAATAATGTATAATTGCTTCATGGCAAAGCCCTAAAGGGAGATAGTGGGTGGTAATTAGCATATGTAATTCACAATAACGTCCCAGGAAGTGACTTCACAGGTTGTAATGTCATGCCTCCATAATGATCCTGACTCAAAATGGAACAGACCTATTTTACAAAAACAAGCTAACATAATCCTGAAGAAATGTGAAAAACAATTTTTGCTGTGCTTTACTTTTTTTTTTGTATACATCACACGATTTTTGCATACCAATGTGTGTTTGAGCTCAGAAATGGCTGAAATCAAAACTATTTTTAAACAGATGAGATGTGGAACCTGGTATTGAATCTTTTAATGCCTTTAGAGAGTAAATAAAACTTGCTGGCTGTTGGTTTTTAGGTCGAGCCTGAGTCAGCGTGCATGCGTTGCGCTGTGAGACTGCTGTAGTGGAGCATTGCAAATATTTTTTAATCACTTCTGTCGCTGCTTATGCTTAGCCTGTGATAACGTGAGCCACATTTGTGCGTAGCAGGCGACGCACGGAGAAGGAGGCAGTGACGGGTAAATTGTGAGCGCTCTGCAGAACAACATTCAACAGCAACCACGATTGGATCGAAGCTCGGTGCCAGGCATGGGAGGTAAGCAGCGAGCGTCCCCCAGGGCTGGGTATCTCTGCAGCTAAACTGGGGGGACGATGGGGCTGAGTGCATTTCTGGGCTGGTGCGGGTCCGGGGCGAAATACAAAGCTTCCCCGACTCTACCTAGATGCGCAGATCTTCGGGCCGGATGGAGGGAGTAGAGAGGTAACATGTAGTCGCCATCGGGCTTCTCAGAATCCCATTAATAAATTGTTATCTTGTGAAACCGGATGTGAAGTGCCATATATTACAAGCATTCCCGATGTTTTTCCATGATACCCTCATCGCGATTCAGTTGGGCCGCCTATCTTCTGCTTCGTGTATTCGTTTGGGCCTCTTCACGTAATGCATTCAATGATAAAATGAGTGCTACATAGATTTGGCAACAGTATCGCCGGTGTTCAAACACTCGCTTTTTTTTTTGTATCCTAACTGCCTTTTATAATGGGTTTATGAGCAAAACTTCTGAGGTATGCGCTTTACGAAAACTTGATGTTGTTCTCACTCACCGCATTCTACTTTCAAGCAAAAACGGTACTTGGCGGTCTCATTTCTTGTTACACGCTGGGCAAGCGTGGGCGTGGTCACACTTACGAGCAGGCGCACAATGCAGCAACAGTCAGATCTACACTGTCCACCGAGGGGACGCTATCATGCTGCTCCTGGCTGGGGTGCTCGCCCTGCTTCTGGTCGCCGTGCTCTTCTCCTCCTGGAAGAAGAAGAAGCACCTGCCGCCCGGACCCGCGCCATGGCCCCTGCTGGGCAGCATGCACCAAATCAACAAGTCAGCGCCCTACGAGACACTCATGGAGGTGAGATCCAGGAGTTTAAGGCAGCCTCTCTGAGGGTGTGGTTCAGTCTGTTTCCAGACTTTCTCACGTTTGACAGGTTGAGGAACTTGGACGTAGAGAGCGAGGGAGAAATTGGGTGATCTGCCCAGGATCACAGAGGCCGCAGTGAGTTGAGAAGCTCAAATCTCCTGATGCTGTAGCAAGCTAGTTGTTACTGAACTTCAGTGAGTATATGTGACTTGCCCTACCTGTGGCCAGGGTTGGACTGGGATAGAAAAAGTGCCCGGGCACTAGAATAAAAGTGGCCCCATTAGTGGATTAGATGTTTGCAAACTTGGGCAGTTTTCAACTTGTAAAGACACACTGAAGTGTTTTGAAATATATGCTAGAATATATCGATTTGAGCTTTCTGCAGGCAATGTTGGTTTTTAATATCAGGGAAGTCAACAGGAAAAATCGGCCCAGCAGACAATAAAACAGGACCACAAACAGCCAAGAAACCTGTCGGACCAGCTCATCCGGGGCACTGACTGATTGCGCCTATAGGCCAGTCCGATCCTATGTGTGGCGATGCTACTTTGCTGGCATTAAAATTGGTAGTAGATTACTAAGCAACATTTTCCATTTTCCCACTGGGAATGTAGAAGATATGGGGGTAATAAAGCGCAAGGTAAACACATTGTTTCTTAAATTAGTTTTCCATGTTTACAAGTAGGGCAGCTTGCAGGATGATGGCGTGCATTTGCTGCAGAAGTCAGTCTTCAGGTCTAAGGAGTTTGGAGACTACATTCCCAGAATACACAGTAGGCACGTTGCGTATGCACACATTTGAAACCTAAGAATATTGTCTTTTGAGAGTGCAAACCATGTTTTCAAACACACTCTGAGACAGAACGAATGAATAGGCGCGGTAACCCACTGAGCAATCAAAGTATACCTGTGTTCTTGTGGGTTAGCACCGTAACCATATCCTGATATGACCTGGAACACATACAGCCACCTCAGACAGGCTGCATATGACAACCTGGTTTTGGAAAATGCATGCACTTCCAACTGAAAGGAAACCAAGCTTATAAGTAAAAGAGCTTAACGTTTGGACGTTCACACTCAAGCCTTATTGACTGTGAGCGACACCGTGCACAAAGATGTAAAGAAAGCTGTATGCCTGTTACAAAGGTGCAGCCACAACCTTTGTGTTAAATAATACGATGAGTGGGCAGGACATGTTCTACTGAGAGGAACTACTGGAAATTCTGCTCGTGTCTGGCAGAGACCAGCGCCACGCCTGGACTTAAGCAAGCCATACGCAATGAGGGAAGGGGGCTTTAGTGCTCCTATTCGGGGTGCCTCCACCTGGTAGGTAGATGAGCAGGCAGCAACCTGTCATCGTAATAACTATTTGAAGGTTAAATATTTGCAGACCTGTTCTAACCTTGCCCCAGGAGACGGCTACAAATCTCAGCAACACCATCACTGCCGCCAGCCGCTGAGATGAGGGCTTCACCGTTGACTCCCAGGAGGTATTTAAAAGGTGAGTGCTTTTAAAGATGGGGTTCTCCATTTTTTCAAAGGTGGCTTCTGTTTTTTATTTGCAACGAAGGAGTTTTTGAAAATATGAGCTGTGAATGTTGTCATACGAGGCACTGTTGCCATATGGACTGTACGTGATTGTAAACTGTGCGTTGTTTCTTAGCCTGCCAACATGCTTTTATAAAGAGTAGAGCATTGCTTCAATGTAGCGTCGTCTGTGAGTTGTTGCCCTGTGGCTCTTGGGGCGGAATGGGTCTCAAGCTCTCGATCACGCACCAGTGTGGGCCAGCGGGGGCGTTCAGAGTTTTGTGATAATCGTTGGCCTCACCAATCCCAACTCTTAAAGCGCCGTTTCCCACGGGTGAAAGAACTGCGCTGTTTCCCACTACAATCGGGTAGTTTCCTTTTCCATTACAACGCCCATAGCTCAAACAAAAAATAAATAAATGCGAGACCTATTGCATTGCAAATGCTTGTTTAAACAGTCATGCTTGCTGTTAATGCATGTTTGTTTTCTGCTGGTGTTCTTCATATCCAGCTTCGAAACATGGCAAATTTGCAGTTCATTAGGCAACATAAGGGTTAATTGAGTGAAGTTCTCTGTTCTTCATCAGATAAATGATTTATAGATGACCCCCTACTGAGCCTTTCTCATAAAGGGAATGCTGTCAGTGGGAAGGGGTTTTAAAAACATGCTAAGGCCAGGTTACCTGCATGCAGTGTTCATACAAGCAAGCAGTTGCAGTGCTGGGGCACAAGGCGACACCTCTCACCTACTTCAGCCTCCGGTAAAGATAACAGAAAGCCCTCTAAAACAAGCTTTGGCAAAGCCAATAGGTCTCGCCTTTTAGATTATTGGCTCTGCCATTACCTTTTGCTCATGCCGTACAGCATTAGCGTTGCCAACTTTGGCAATGATTTGTAACCATGCTGTATAGCAGTGTGGCTGAAAATAATAACAAGCATTAGGTCTCGCATTTACGCAAGTTTGAGCTATTGGCATTGTAAATGACAATGCCTTTTATGTTTCGGTTTTTAAAACCTAAATAAAAGGCATTGTCATTTACAATGCCAATAGCTTAAACTTGGTTAAATGAGAGACCTATTGCATTGCAAATGCTTGTTTTCTGTTTTTGTTGCACGCTTTTCCTTGGCAGGGGAGCGAGGAGGGGGGAGGGACTGGGATGTAAATCCACACTCGCTGGCACGCGCCGTGCAGAAACAAAAGCGTATGTTAAAGCACGGTGCTCACCTCGGCTTCTTAAACCTAAATTGAAAGCGGCGCCATTTATAAATAAATAAAGACCCTAAAAATTACAAAATAATGAAGTAAAACTATCACAAAATGTGTCGCATAATGCCGCACAATTTGCGTTTAGTTGCTGCATAATTTACTCAACCCTGCCACATAATTTGACCCTCCCCTGCCGCATAATTCCAGTGGCCCTGGTTTTAAGGCATGAGCAAAGTGGGCCCAGGGCCCCCTCATACAGCTAGCTCTGTTCTGCAGTCTTGCCTTGATGAGCTTGAATAATTCTTAAACAGATTATTTTAAACAGAGTTTTCCTTTAATTTAATTTTAATGTGAGTGATATGTGGGAGTCGATTACAGACACTTTGCAAACAAATGTTTTTGGTTTTCAACACTATGCAACATCCATAAATAAAATGTTCCTTTTAGATAAAACCAGGATGTCACAAATGAGAAATAGGTGGGGTTACAAAGACTATTTGCAATAATATTAGTGAGCTGCTGCTGTATATTCTAAAATTGAATACACGTCACTATTCTTAAATAATAAATGTAAACACATTTAGAATATGGGCCAGTGTGCCTGTGCACTTTCAGTGACCTGGCCAAAGAGGGCATGAAAGAGATGAAACTGGATCACGAATCCAAAGCTGTTCCGAACATGGGCCCCCAAATTACATTTGGCCCAGGGCCCCCGAAATTCTTAAGATGTCCCTGGGCTGTCCTGTGCTCCTTTATCTTGTGATGGTGACGAGAAAGCACAGGAGAACAATAGGTGCTACCCGGCGGACCAAGGGATGGTTGGCTGGCACAGCAGTGGGTGAAGGGAGCAGTTGCAGGGTGACTGGCAAGCCTGGTTGACAGTGACAGCTATGGGAGAAGAGGGGTAGGTTTATTGGTCAGGAACTTGGCATAACGCTGGAAGTGTAGCACAGCGGTAAGTGACTGGCACAAGAGCAGCTCAACAGCAATCGTGTTACTGGCATAGCAATCCGGAAACTCGTATAGCTGTGGACGAGTGTACGGAGGTGAGTAGCAGAGCAGTGAGTGATTGGCCCAGAAGCCAGGCGGATGGCTTAGCTGGGGGGATATCTGCTACAGTGGGGACTGGTGTACATGTCCGCTAATTGGTACAGCTGGGTTTTCTGGCACAGTGGTGGGACGGCTGGCAAAGCATGGTGGATGGATAATGGTTGCACGATGCCCCCCTCTTGCACGCTGCATCACAACAGACCTCGGTACGTGCAGTACTTTGTACGTACATAGAGCGCGCCTGTAAATCGCTGACCAAGGGACCCCCAGGAAGTCTGAACAAAGACGTGCGTTCTTCAGAAACATTGTGGAGTCCGCCAACCCCCTGTACCTTGGTGTCCTGGGCTCTGCGGCTGCTGTCGCCCTCCTCCCAGTGCAGGGCTGCTCCTCTGTACCACCGCCGCCACTTCTCCTCCTCTTGCTGCCGCTCGTACAGGGTGACGGGGGCTCGGGTGTGCGGGTTCACATGGGGTGCTGAAGCAGGAGGCGGCCAGCACCGAGGTGTGGTGCGACTGGTCCATGCTGCTCTCAGCCTAGGCCAGGCGCAAGGGGTTATGAGGAAGCGAGCAGAGCACCCGACCCAGCTAAGCAACGGCCCACAGCGGCTAAACACAAGCACTCGTAACCCAGAACAACAGCCGCTGTGCTGGTACACAAGCAGGGGCAAAGCAAACAAGCGCGTAATAGACACCAAAAGGCCATGGGAGGAGCATTGCTCCTCCCATGTCCTATTGGTGTCTATTACGCGCACCAAGCGCGTAATAGACACCAATAGGCCATGGGCGGAGCAATGCGCCCGCCTTTGGCCAATTGCGTGCAGTCTTTTATAAAAAGACGCATGAAAAGGCCAATGGGGTAGCACAAAAGGAATCGCACACGCACGAGCGTGTGCGATTCCTAGTTCAGTGCTGAATCCCCGTTTTTCACCTACTAAATGTCTCGTGCTGCGCAGTGCAACGCTAGGCGTGAGACCTAAAAAGGACTATGATGCATCCAGCGCTAATGCACTTAAAAAGGCTGAGTCATAGCACTTTTTAAAAATAGTTTTAGCCACATTGCAAAGTGCAGCATGACTTCAAACCGTTGCCAAAGCCAATAGTTCTCATTGGCGAGACTTAATGGCTTTGCCAATTCTTGTTAAAAAGCGTGCTGCAATGAAAAAACAAAACTGGCAATTATTACTTTCTGTATACAATGTATCTATGATATAAATCAGTTATTGTGTGATGATCCAGTGTACTCTTCAGATGTAAAATAATGCCTCATGTAAGAACCCCATAGGAGGCAGATGATATACCAAAAATAGCCAATAGCATGAGCTGAGCGGTTAATACTATGGGGTGGAACCAAGGCCCACTCTGTATAGTAAAAAAACAATTGGTAACAATAGGTCTGTAGATAACTGTGATCTCAAGTCAGACCTAAACATACACCTAATGGGACAGTAATTCAGGTCTCGAGAAATCGACTTGCCCACTTGCTATGGCAAGTCAGATTTGATCAGGGTGAGCTATTTTTACAGCCTACTGTCACGTTCTGGCGGGCTGATAAAGAACAGGTGTTGAGTCCTCCCAGAAAGTGGCTGAGCAATAAAGATGCCTCTAAATCTTGTTTTTGTCTTGTCTCATTTGCTCCATGTTCAGAGACCGAGTTCAGATATCCGCTTATCTCTTACAATTTGCAGTCAGAAAGAAAGGTAACCACAACCTCCAAGATAAGATAAGCAGCACTTTATTTGGTGATGTGCAAATGATAAACATTTTTGCTGAAACCTAATTTTCACAGATTGTTTTATGCGTTATATAGTTTTATCAGTAAACTGCATGTTAGTGGGAAAGTTTGTGGCCATTTCAATGGAAAATATGCTGTTTGTAAATGACAGTGCACTACCAAATCATGCTTTAGTAATACATTTATTATCAGAGAGGCAAAGCAGGTCAGGGTTATGTGTACCCTATATGTGGGCTAGAATCCTATTATACATGGAGCAAAAGTTAAGTCTAGTAAATCAAACAAAATAGTTTTTTTCTACAGCAGAAATGCTGAACTTGCATATTTGAATGTGCTCTCGTGATAATGAAGAAAAAGGCAGCTCTGGAAAATAAAATATTTGCTTGGATCACACAATTTGAGACCAGATAACGGGTCAAGTACATTACAATTAACTTGAGTAGATAATTAATTTTTATGATTTTCGAGGCTTGTAATTCATGCACTTGGTACCATCACTGTGAGCTGCCTATTTCACTCTGTAAAAGACACAAGAATAGGATAACACACATTACTACCCAAGTTGACGGGCATACTGCAAAGGGAGGTAAACTGAAGGATGAGCAATTCATTAATTCTATTTCAAACTGATATTTGTTTTTGTTACTGTCCAATGCCAGCTGTCTCCCACCTGCCTCTGTGAGTAAGATGAGCTGCAATTTGAATTCTGTAGCACCACAATGGGGGGGTACCAGGTTGGTAGTGGTATAAAGCACAAGTATATGGTGACTGGACAAATTCTGTCAATGAGACCCATAAATTGTCTCTTAGGCAGACCACCTTATAGATACACCAAAACCTTTAGAGGAGAACCCAGGGTTGGGGGGGACACAAAAATCGAGCGACACATGGCCTCTGTACCTCGAGTGGTATAACCATTGCACAGGATCTAGTTAGGAAAAACAGGTGTGGAGGTTGTGCTAACCAGTCAAATGCTCAGTTCAACCAATAAACATGAAAGTAATCCTGAGCCACACTCGAGTAACACAAAGACTCATTAATATGGTCAGAAATATTGGCTAGTTAGTTGCATAAGAATTCAGCATGCTTGGTGTCGCTAGAAGATGTAGCGCTGTATCTTTGTAGGCTGTATACATGGTGGGTGGTAAAGTTGAGGGCTTTGTATAAAGTGTAGATATTCAGGTTTCATTCCCTACATGATAATCAGGGCAGAAAGTGGAAGTGGCTTGGAGGGCTCTGGTCTCTGCTTAAATCAGAAAGTGCATATTTGGTTTAAACACAGCCCAAATATGAGGCTAATTTTTGACCGAAAACCTCAGCCATCTTGCCTTTGTCCTTTATGTGACTAACAAACTCTGAGGAGATACCCTTTCAAGGGTCATTGTGCATGAAGCGGTCCATTCATCCCTCAGCAGTAACAAAATTACTCATGCCTCATTTCTATAACATATGTTGATAGCTCAGAGGTGGAATATGTGTGCAATTGTGTGTAAATAATGATATGAATGTGCTCAAGAAAGTACATAAAGATCTTTTCTATTATGATATGCACAAGGAAGCTTTGATATAAATAGGCCTCTACTGCTAAGTACAAGAAAGTATTCCATAGATAAATTGCTGTAACTTCTGAAATTCCGTTTGTTCTATATAAGTCCACAAATATATATCTGTGCAAGGCCTTGTGGTATGAGCTCGCCCTGCACAAGGCCTAATGCAAGGAGCAGGCTCACTGAGAACGAAGAGAGACTCCTGAAAAGTAAGGCTGCAGGGTGGTCGAGGAAGGGGGCATGTCTTGGCTGAATGGCTAAATTAGGACTGCTCCCTGTAAGAAGATGTGTACTTACTCATGAAATGACACCCTTTCTTCCAGAGAAGTAACTGGTGCCTGTCATACGTCAGGCACCTAAAATGAAGGTAATTTTAGTTGTTTATTCATTTACATATTGCTATATACTGACCAAAAAGCTTTGCCATTGCTCAAACCTGTAAACAGGGCAGATCAATCAACTGCCAGAGACATAGGGTTGCTTCCCAGCACATACCATTCATCTTGTCTGACTTCTTTTCAGCAAGAGGGCAAATGTTGAACAGATTGTTTCAGGGCACAAAGGGGCTAAAGAAAGGAAACCCGGGCCCCTGTTTCAACGTTTGGCAGGGCTATTGACGTTAGGAGTAAAGTTTTGATATTTCCTTGGGCAAAGGGTGGAGGAGATCACACCTCGCGAGCACCAACCACTACCACAATCAAGCTGTCCTTTCCATGTGACAGGCTGATAGATAGGTGAATGCATTGTAGAAGCATCATTTATGACACAACTGACGGACAAGCAGACTTTGGAATCAGAGGTACAAGCGGCACTTGAAGGAGAAGCCATATCCATCTCAAAGGACCACACACTTTTGTTCTGTCTGATGTCACACTGTGAGCTTTCAAAGGGTCTTCCCTCCTCTTCTGTGCCCCTTCTCCAGTGACAATCACTCTTCCATCTACGCCTGCTCTGGCATGGAGAGACAAAACAAAAGCCATGTTCAGGACTAGGATGCTTCAGAGATAGTCACCCTAAGCTTTAAAGAATCATTATATAAAATAGGAAATGCAGGAACTCCAGACAAGGCTCCCCTGATGTACCACTCGCATGCGGTACAGAGCGCGAGGTTAAGATTGTTGATCGTACAACAGAGGCACGGCTTGCACGCCATATGCACAACGTGAGGCAACGACTCAAGTTTATTTTATTTATGATTACGGAACTCCGTGGAGATCCACATAAACTGGAAAAACCAACAACATGATAGTCAAGAATCTATTTTGATAAAAAATTAACACAAAAAAAATTCCTATCCAACAAGGCATCTGCAAGTCCTAAGCGAAATCCAACAATATAAAAATCTTCAGATTAAAACATAACAATATAATATACAATATAAAATAATAAAGAATTTCCTTTATGCCCTTAGTGCAAAGATGTCGGAGGTAATTGACATAGGATTAAAAACAAGTATTAGCGGTTGCTCCCTACAAACCTAATGAGCCTTAGTACATGTTTAGAAAACACTTAAAGTTAAAAATCCTATGGCAGAACATTTAATTTGGCGGCTTATAAAGAGAATCGATTAGTGCAGAGGCCGAAAGAATAGATAGTTGTAAACATATTGGTCTCATCCATTTACGCTGACACAATAGTAATGCAGGGCAAATAAATAACTCATGATTAACATCCTGGAGGCCATTATTGCACAAATTACAAATCGGTGATGAACCATACCATTTAGACAATAAAGGATTTAAAGGGAGCATACCCTGCCTCAATAATAGCCAAAAATGGCGCACTCCATGAGACGGGTTCCAAGAAATGTAGGCCTGTACTTTATTTATCAGGCAGGAGTCAATGTCCGGATGGATACCTCTCTTTAAGAGTGCAAGCTTCCCTATCCCTTGTAAAACTTGATTCCCGAGTGGCCTGTTTCAAGGTAGCCCTTAATTGATACGGCGATAAAGTAAAGAGCAGGGACTTATCTAATTGCAGCAAATCAACCGCAGTCCTACAATTTCTAAAAATTAATGACTGTTCTTTTAAACATTCTAAAATTTCTTTCCGAAGTAAAAATCTTAATGTACCAAAATCACCCTTTGCCAGGCCTAGGACCCAACGCGCTATCCCCGCGAGACCCTGTGCCCAGGTGCTTCTCAACCCAAATTCTAACCTGAGGGCGGCCCCGGAACATGCTGAGTTAACTGAGGCTAAACTTCTTCAAATTCGGCCTTCCGTTGCATTTAAAAAAAAAAAAAACATTTCTCTACATCGATCAATTCTATACCATACAGCAGGGAAGCGGGGATTTGTGCACGAAACACCATCAATAAAAGTGCAAAATGTCTTTTTCCAGTAGACTTATATAGGGAGCCCAGCTTTTCCCCTGCATGGTAGCTTTAGAGATGTTATTTTCTATATTGGCTTTATCACTTAGATTGCCACACACTATTTTTCCTAAAAAGATATATGATTTTACAAGTTCCAATTTTTGGCCACCTACAGACAATATAAATTCCGTACTGCAGCTTCTTTCTTCCATGCATACTCATTTTACTTTTTGATATATTAATCTTTAAATGGTGAGCCTCTGCAAATTTATGAAGTGCCTGCAGACGACTATTTAATCCCCTAGGCGTTCAATCCAAAATTATTATGTCGTCTGCATAGAGTAAACACACAATCGGTTTTCCCCCTAGTAACGGGGCAATGCCCTCACTTGGGGCCAGATTGTGAGGGAGATCAGAGATATATAGGGAGAAAAGCAGGGGAGCCAATAAACATCCTTGTTTTAGACCATTTGCAGTAGGGATAGCTTGTGAGAGACCTCTTTCCCCTCCCATTAGGACTCTGCACCAAGTATCCATATGGAGGGCACAAACTAACTCCAAAAGGGTGCCCGGCATACCCAAATTTAAAAGCTTTCTCCACAGCAGAGGACGATCTACTTTGTCAAATGCTGTGGAGAAGTCTATAAAAGCTGTATACACCCTTCTTCCTCTAATTTCGACATATTTTTCATTTATTACTTGTAGAGCAGTTAAATTATCAATTGTTCCATGTTTTGTTCTAAACCCAGTTTGCTCCAACGGAAACATTTTAATGGCATCCGCCCAATCGCTAATTTGGGTCAAAAGGCATTTAGCGAAGACTTTACCCACCGCATCAAGAAGCGCAATCTGACGGTAATTATGAGGAAGATCTCGGTCTCCTTTCTTAAACAGAGGGACTATTATACTTCCCTTCCAGGGGGGGGGAACTATTTTATTTTCATAACAATACTTAAATACAGGGTAAAGAATTTTACTCCACAGTATACTGTTTTGTTTTATAACTGATTGGTATTTCATCGGGGCCCATTGCGGCTGAGGTACGCATTCCCCTGATCACCATTTCTATTTCTTTTTCAGAGGGCGATCCATACGAAGTAAAGTCTTCTTTTGGTGCGAGGTACTTAATTGCCGCCTCATTAGCTGCATATAAATCCCGAATAAAATAACCCATTTATGTTCTTCAGTGGCCACAGGGAGTGAGCAGGTTCTGGCTCCACAACCCTCCCCGATAAGAGACCAGAAGGTTCTTTTCTGGCCTTTAAAGGCTGCTTCTCTGTTTTATCCAAATACTATCTTCCCTCTCTTTTCTTAACCTGGCCTTTACCCGAGTCCTCCTCCTTTTTAATAGTAATCTTCTGTAATATCTTTCCGAGGAATAATTCAAATACTGTTCCCTAACTAGTTTATTTATTTCAAGATTTAACGGCAGGAGGAATCGGGAGACCACTTTAAGACTTTTCCTTTGATTCACCTTTCTTGCAGTTTCCACTGCTTGTTGCATAAATGTGTTAAAACTTGCAATTTCTGTTCCTGTCCAGCTGGGCAGTTTCTCTAAAGTAGTCTCTTGGATACTATCAGGCCTAGAATCGCCTTGTTATCCCAAGGACATCTCCCTGTTTTCTTGGCGAAACTAACAGATTCACCATCTAATGCCCAAGGGTCAGGCGAGGACAAATTAAAATTTATAAGGAGAGTTAGTAACTTGTGATCACTACAAAAGGAATTAGAGACCTTTAAGTCTTTCAACAGGAAAAAAAAAGGTGCTTCCCACTACCACGTAGTCTAAAATTGACTCTCTAGAGGTTTTACATGTAAAAGCTGCCGGTGTGTCCGATGGAAGTCTCCCATTTACTATAACACCATCGACCTTTATTAATTCATCAGCAAACATTTTCCCTCTCTTATATTTTGTGGAAAAAGAGCTTGCGGAATCCGCATGGATTCTTCTTTTTCTTTGTTTCGAAATCTGTCCAATGTAGAGTTGGAGATCTTACAATTCAGATCTCCTACCAAAACTATGAGGGGGAAATTCTGTATCGTTAACCTTTTTAATGTAGGAGAAGACCGCATTTAAGAGAACATCATAAGGGGCGTCTGGCGGAATGTAGGCCTTTATCAAAATCAATGGTGAACTTTTTGCATTTCCATCAAGGTTGAACAACGTTACTACCAGAAATAGATTGCTAGGATCTTTGTAGCAATGATAATTCCATTGTATCTTATTCGACAGTAGACAGGCCACCCCTCCCTTTGCCTGTCCCCTCCTGGAAGGTGTTGCTTTACAGTCTAAGGTGAGAAAATCCTTACATATCAAATCCTCTGTGCACCAAGTCTCCTGGAGGCACACCACATCGGCATTTAATATACTCAAATACAGTAACTTCTCCCTACTATTCTTTATTCCTGCAGAATTCCAGGATATAATTTTTAATTCAT
Source organism: Calotriton arnoldi (assembly GCA_963921515.1). NCBI lineage: Eukaryota > Metazoa > Chordata > Amphibia > Caudata > Salamandridae > Calotriton > Calotriton arnoldi. The sequence continues at coordinate 116,597 of CAWUFW010005099.1, forward strand.
TGCTAGTAGGATGGCCGCTGTGAGTGATTACTGTTAGACCCACTCGACAGTGCACTGGGTAACCAATTCCATTTGGGGCTCTCATCTTTAGAGTTCCGCCTAATGGAAAGGGAGGGGCATTCTTAAAATAACACTTGTCTACCATTTTTATTGATACAAATTTTTTATTCCTTTGCTTCATGCAAGGTATCCCTACTACCTGAAAGTAGATGGGTTGACAAAGACCTATTGTCGAGGGCTCTGTATCTGGGTACCTCAAAGAATTGAATAACATCAATCCCCCTGCTTTGAAGGCCTTCCGACCATTGCAATATCAAATTTACAATAATTTTGGAATTAAACATTACCCTCGACTTATGACCAACTTCTGTGGTTAGGATGGAGACTAGATTTATATCGCTACTTTGTATAAGTTTCAAACTTTCGATCTCCGAGATACATTTAAGTAGTGAAGCCCAATTTAATATTAAATCTGCATCAAACAGAGGAATAAAATCTAGCCCTAATGTATCCATATTTTCCCTGGGGGGTTCAAAGCCATTTATCTCTAAATTACCGCTCATTTTAATGGAGTCAGGGAAAGGGACACCCAAGGGGTTAAGTACTGATGGAATAAGGTTAACAGATCCCTTTGTTTTACTGTTATAGATGATAGGGGCTCCTCTACTGGGGCATTAACGTAATCTCCTTTGGAAACCAGAATGTTCGAGAGGGGGGCCTCATAAGCCACCATCGGCTCTACTATTAATTCTTTGTCCTGAGAATTCTCAAAATCAATTTCATTTTCCGGCTTGATATCTCGTAATGTACTTTGCTGGGGCTGAATAAACGTCTCCGGACTAGTTATAACCTCTGTTTTCTTCAAAGCGAATTCTCCTTTGCTTTTTTTTTTTTTTTAGAAAATCTGCGTGTTGATTTCATCTTTTTTCCTCTATTCTTTTCCTTTCTCCCATTCTTTTTCAAATGCGGGACCCCTGAAACATCATCTTTCTCACCACTTAGCTGGCTTTTAAAGATAGGAAATACTTCCTGATCTGTCCTTCTAGGTGAGCCCTCCAAGCTCTTTACTTTTTGTGCGGGATCAGAGATGACTTGTTTGGCTTCAGGTATAGGTTCAGGAGTCTTCTCTGGCATCTCAACTTTATTCGCTAGCTTATTGTTTAGGGGTTTACCATCCTGGACATTACAAATGGGTCGACTGCCAGTATCCCCATTAACACCACCAAGTACATTCTCTAATACCACTTCCACTTGTTCAATATGGTCACTTAGGCTAGTCTCCCTTTTCTGTTTACTTCTTAACAGCACCTTTAGTATTTGAGTTACTGTTTCCAACACACAGTCAGAATCTCCTACAAATTTTTCAACTGACTTTAGGATAGAGGATAATAGTCATTCTAAGCATGCTAGTGAATCCGAGACCATTACCTCTTTCTTTAGGGGTTGACTGGGTTGGGTGTCACTAGTATTTAGATCAGGAGTCAAAGAGAGGTGTGATTGCAAGAGAGAATTATTAGATTTATTAGAGGGGGTACTGCTGAATAACTTCAATCCTATAGGAGCTATTACTACTGGGGTATCTGCCATCTCCATGATCTGTCTTCATGAGAGATGTATCTCCTGCAGAGCTCCAAATCGGGGAGGGTAAAGTCCTTATTTTGGGCATCCTCTACTAGGTAGGGACCAAGGGGCTCTTCTATGTTTGCATGTGGTGTTCTATGTGGGTTTCCATTTGCCATCTCTGATGATGGCAAGGGAGAACCTGAAGATAACAAAAGGACCGGAGAGCCAATCAGACCCCCAGAGCACCGTACTAGATGCCTCTGGGATTCTAATAGCTCTCCTCCTCCATGCTCAGCTTCAACAGTATGCGATTCAACACCCACAATCACGTTAGTGACAATATTAACAATTGTATCATCATTCCTGGACACATTATCCCCCCATTCCAATTGGTCGATGCATTTGTTTCTACTTGAGGATTTTTCTCCTTTCCCCTTTTCCATAGGCTGAATATTAGACTTTTTCCTTTCAACAGCATAACTGAAATGTCCTTGTTTCGTAAGGGATTTGATTTAGTCTTTACACAGGCTCTGCCCACATGCAAGCATCCCGATCTAAGTTTTCTTGCCGTCATCCTTGTTTAGATCCGGCACGAAAATGATCTGCATAGAGAACCAGTCTCAGATATACTTGGTGCAGTCTTATTCCCAGTCCTTTTAATATCCGGATGTGGCAGCGGTGGATAGCAAATAAGGAAAAATTGGCCACGTATAGGCATGCAATATGCAATAAGCGATTGGGGAAGGAGTGTGGCATACGCCCTCCCAGAGCGAGGCAAGCCGCACCAGCCTAACGCTGGCCGCTTCTGCAGCCACCGGGAACTGGACGAGGCCCTAATGTGTACTCCTTTGAGTCCTACAGATTGTACTTGGAGCCACATCAACCGCACTATTACAAGACGGCACCCTTGCAAATAGGTAGGAACTGCTAGGCTTTCTCCAAAAGGTAGAGTGTCCGGGGCCAAATGCGAGGGATAACGCAGCAGAGAAAAGAGTGCACCACAGTCCTGGCTAGGCCACCTCCGCACTCTGCGCTCTGCCGTGAAAGAAAGTACTACACTGCTCCTACGCCCGCGGACTCTGGCAAAGCCAAGTCAAACAGGTGTTAGTTGCTGTTTTCTACCCGTATTAATTACTACCGACACCTCTAGTGGTTGCCAATACCTAATGCCCAAATAGTCTTTTTGTATGCACCATTATACGCTCCCATATACCTCTCACCTCTTACTTTTTTCTAGATGATAAGGTGATGAGTAGACCCTCTTCAACAGCATCAAGAGGGGCAGCAAGCCACAAGACAGGGCCAGCAACGGACGGTGTTCACCAATAATGGGCGTCTCTTCAGTCCCCTAGTCCACCACAAGAAGAACCAGGCCAATAGCCGCTCGCACCACCTCCACGCCGCCTTCCAGAATCCGTCCTCTGGTAGCGCGGAGAGGGGGCGGGCGGAGGGGGGCGCTTAAGCCGAGGGGGTAGTTTCGGGCGCCAAAACAAACGGAACTCGGAGCTCTGGTGGAGTGAGCAGCGTTGCAATTGCGCTGCAGCCTCCGGCTCCGGTTCCACCTTCAGGTGCACGTCTAGTGTAGGTTTTCTGGCGTCGTTCTGATGTCAGTACAGGGGGGCGGCGCTTTCTACACATGTTACTGTGAGGCACACCAGGTGGGCCGCAGGCTGCACCCGGACCTAGCCAGGCCGTCTCCGCTGGCCACCTGAGGCTCACTCTCCGTGGGAGCAGACTACGGCTCCTGTATTCGGGCACTGCAGAGAGGGAGAGGGGCCGATGGCTGGAGGTCGACGGACTGGGCTCAGTTCCCCAAATACACGGGGGAATGGAGGGAGAAGTCTAACCACTCCGGACCTCAGGAATTAGTACGGACCCCCGCGGGGTCGGCCCCTCAAATGTTGGTGGTGCGGATGCGGCTCCGACCGGCTCCGCTGCTTGTCTGTTAATAGTTCCTCCTCCTCTCGTCTCGTCTTTCCGGTCCGGCTGTCATCCACACTAGCTGGCTGTAGTAACACGCTACGCTAATGGAAGTTAAATAAGTTCCTTTATTATGCGACCATGCGCTCCGTGTCTTCCAAGCAACTGATTTCTCCAACTGTCATTTCTCACATTCAAACTTCAACATTTCACGTTCTACTGATGTCATTACTTCCATTACATCACCTCGGCACATCACCCCCCTTTCAAACACAAATAAAAATCCTTATGTACATCACATTGAAAAAGTACAATCATTGCATTGATACATGTGAAATTCCCCATATAGCCTAGGGGTAAAAAAAACAGGTATGTAATCTAGCTTAATTGATAAATCACAAAGATAATCACCTAACTTCATGGGACGGTTAATTAATCTCGTTGGTCTTCTAGACAGTTCGTCAGTGAAGGCACAGGAATGGAATTTAAATCAATTCCACTATCTTCTTGTCCTAGGTTTTCTTCACCACTCATTGACTGATCTTCCACTTGTCTACCCCTCTGTGTTATTTCGTTGCTCACAACACCAGGGGTGTGGAATTCCCATAGCCCCACGCCCAGGACATACTGTTTGGGGTCAAGGGCAATACGTTTTCATGTGTATTTTGTCCTTGGGACAAGTAGGCCCAACCCCCTGCAGCACAAACCCTTTGGCTGCCAGTTTGCAGTACCACATTATGGATCAGGGAAGGGCACTGTCTGCAGTCAAGGTAAAATTTTTGTCAATATGTTTATGCTGTTAAAACTTGTATTTATGGTTTATTAATTGAAAGCCGTTATTATTGGGGTGAGCGCTCTAAGTAAATGTTGTAAGCTCTGACAGCACTGCTGACAGTGGTTCCAGTATAAAAATGGGTACACACGTTTTCAAAGTTTAGCAATATGAGGCTATGTATAATGCTCCCAGAATACTCTCTGGTTTGATGCAAATATTTGCAGAAGCTTGAAAGGAAGATTGATGATTCTTTGCTTTCAAAATAAAATGTTGATAAAAAAATGATAGCAGGAAAAACATTTCGCTAAAGTACTGTACAATTTCAGCTACCATTTCTTGGCAGCATCATTTAGTAACATGTGTTGATGCATGCTAGTATTTCCCAAAACTATTCATAATGGAAAATCAGTGTAACCAGTTTCAATAAGATTATGGGAAAGAAAAATAAACAAGCATTGGCAAAGCCAATAGGTCTGAAATCGGTGGTCAGCTTTTTAGTTTTGTCAATGTGTGACTTGTTTTGGCATGCTTTTTGTAAAACCTTATTGGTGAGGGAGCTGCCGGGCCCTCAACATTATAACAAACATTGACAAAAACAAAAATAGTTTTTGGTCTTAAAAAGCACTCACTGCCACTGAACAAAACTACTTTGTGTGCCGATATGCTCCTTGTGAAAGAGCAGAATGCTTTCACTCTCAGTGAAGCCAGCCGATACAGAGAGAGACAGAATTTTAATAAACGCAAAAGGTCATGGTTAACGCCAGACCAAATTAGGGGTCCAATTATTAAAGAAAGTGTTAAACGTGCACCCATGGTATATGTCCATGCATTAAGTGCAGCTATACGGCTTTCATGAATTCCCAAGAATTTACAGAAGTAGGACAGGAAATAGTACTCCTAGAAAATAATTGCGAACTGCATTTTAACATGAGCAAATATGCTTGTGTAGATTTGCTCATGCGAAAATCTGAGTGTTTGCAAGTTTACTTTCCCTCCAACCACTTTTTTTCCCAACTCTGGACGAAGGTTTACGTCTGCCATTGTCAGGAGTAAATTTCCAACATTTTTCAGGATGGGAAAATATTAGAGAAGAGTTGTTGAAAACCCTTAAAACATGCAAGTTAGTAGGTTTGCACAGACTCAAAAGGGCATTCTAACCCTGGAACTATTGCTTACCACTACCTACTGCCCCAGTATGCAGATCTGCAGAAACATGGCAACATAAGGGGATTGCAAGTATTCAACCACTACTATGGTATGAGTCTTGGCATAATCAGAGAGGCTATATCCGAGCTCTCATATAATGAGATTGCTGCCATAATTTGTCACCGCACTACATGGCACCAAAGGGACAAGTGGATTTTGTTACAGGACATGTAGATTTATGAAGCAACCTGCCCCATGGACAAGTAGATATTTTATTAAATCCTACACCCTTGCAACACTCTTAGTGCTCTGTAGTTACAATATCATCTTGCAGATTGTGTGTCCTACCATTTTGTTTCTCTTTCATTTCCACTCTGCATTGTTCAGAACACACAGCTACTCTCTTTAAATTCCACACCTTACCATCTTCTAATCTGACCGCGTTATTTAACACTTGTTTGATGTGTTTAGGTTCAAAGTAAGAACTAACTCCCTTGGGAATTATGCCTGGTTTCTTAATTCTAACCCACTGTCCAACCTTTAACTTGCTCGGTTTAACCCCATGTTTCCTGTCATAGTATTTTTTGTGTTTATTTTTTCTCTGACCTTTTGCAAAGATCAGGTTCCACTCGTAGCAGTGGGTAACCATAATGTACATGACCAAAGAGTTTTATACACGTGCATTACCCAACAAGAATAATTTTTAAATGCTAACTGGATGCCCCCTTGAGAACTCTATTAAAGTGTTCTACCATTCCATTACCACTTGGATTGTAAAGGGATGTTCTCCTGTGGCAAACCCCACATATTCAAAAATATTCCTTCTTTTTCTCAGAAACAAATAGAACACTATTGCCACTCAGTAAAATTCTGGGTATCCCTTCATTCTGGAATACCTCGTCGATGAACCCTAGTATTGTATCCGTATTTATTTTGTTAACAATTTTGATGTAAGGCCACCGGGAAAATACATCCATCAATACTACAATATATTTCTGAATATTCCCAATTGGCCCCATAATATCAACTGAGCTTTCGGGCACTCTAATGTATTGTTCATAGGTCTCAATGTCTTCAAAGATTTATCAGCTGACATGCATACATGGCATTCCCTGACTTTCCTTTCTACCTCGCTATCAATACCTGTCCACCAATATAAACTTTTAATTGCCGATTTTGTTTTATTATACCCAGGTGCCCCTCTTGGCACACAGAAATCATTTTTTTACAAAGCAGAGGAGGAATTCTCTTTTTCCCTCTAACTAAGAATCCATCTACAATTGCCAGTTCATTGCGTACTTCCCAGAATGCTCTGAGTTCTCCCAGATCATTTTTATTGGGCCATCCCTCCTTCACAAACTCAATTATGTTTTTTAATTCTTGATCTTTCTCACTCTATGCTTGCCAGTCCACTAGATTTAATGAGTGTTACCCTGTTTCAACCACCCACGCAGTTTTTTCACTTTCCAACAAATTCTCCTGGTTTCCTAGTAATATAGTGGGCATCCTAGATAAAAAATCTGCTACTGCATTTTTCTTTCCAGGAAAATACTCAACTTTGTACACGAAGTCTAACAAGTACATTGATAACTGGTCTAACCTAGATGATACTGTTGACATTCCCATGGTGGTCAAAAGTTTCCATAACAGTTTATGGCCACATCTAACAGTCGCCTCTTTTCCCCATACAAGCAAGCAGAAAACGTTCCAAAGCCCATACACAGGCTAGTGCTTATCCCTGTAACTGCATTGTTCTCTTCTGAAGGTGCGTGTGCTCGTGAAGCAAACACAATGACTTCAACTCCAGCACCATTTCTTTGAGACAAAACTGCCCCAAGAATTTTGCTATTGGCATCCGTAGTCACTATGCTAGTACACTGGGGATCAAACCCTTGTAGAGCAGGAGCAGAACAAATTGCCTCCTTGATATTATCAAATTCTTGCTTACATTCATCTGACCGCAGAAACTTTACCTTTGCTTTTAGCAACTTCCTCACTTGGAAAGTTTTCATGGACACGTTCCTTACAAATTTCGAAAAGAATTCCACTAACCCTAAAAATGACGTTGGGTCCTCTTTATTCTGTACATACAGAGTCTCTTTAATAGCTAGTAGCAAACCTTTCTTAGGTTTGACTCCACATTCTCTAATCTCATGTCCTAAGTAAGATACATGTTTCTTAGCAAATTTACATTTAGCATATTCAAGTGTAGGACCTTGAATTTCTAGAACTTCCAGTACTTTTTCTAGTTTCTTGTCATGGTCCTCTGTGTCTCCTCCCATAACTAATGTGTTGTCTTGGAAAAATAAAATCCCTTTCATTTTTCCAAACAGACTAAACATAAGGTGTTGGAACACTGCTGACGCTAAGCCGAACGTCTTTCTTTTAAACTGGAAGCACCTTACTTGAGTAATGAACGCCGTGTATTTCGTGCTGTCTTTATGAAGAGGTATTTGGTGGTAGGCGGCAGATAGATCCAGGATGGAAAATACTTCCATACCCTTTATCATAGTCCGCATTTCACTGATCCTGGATAAAGGAAACTGATCTACAACATTATTATCATTTAGATCACATAGATCAATGCCCAGTCTCACTTTACCTTTGGCTTTGCGCACAACCACAATTGGGGGCTAACCACTCCGCTGCTTCTACTGGCTCTATGATTCCAGCATCAACGAATCGTATTAACTCCTCCTTGACTTCATCCCTGACTGCCATTGGCACATTCCTTACTTTGTGGGCTTTAGTGATTGCTTTGTCTTTGAGAATGATTTTATGATCAAAATGTTTGAACCTTCCAATTTTTCCATTGAATTCATTGGGAAATTTCTTCAACATTGTCTTTCCCATTACTTCTCCTTCTTCCCCTTAATCCACAATTTAAATCTGTTCTTTACTATTGGGGTCTAATATTATATGTAATTTCTTTTGATCCAACCACCCAAGGACTGATGGACCCTTCCTTGCTGCATCTAATTTTCCACTAGCCTTCCTATTCTTGAATCTGAAAATCAATCTCCTGTATACATTCATGTCAATAGTCTCATCAGTGCAGCTTTCTGGTGCAATATCAGAATTCTTGAGAAAAGATCCTAATTTCGTTTCAAGGGCCCTGGAAATGTTTGCCATGTAAACCTTGCAACAAACATCACATAAAATATGATCCCATTGCTTTAAAATTCAAAAAAGTGCTTTTTTTTTTTTTTTTTTTTAGAAGCGGAATAAGTCCCATTATATTACTGCACTGAGAGATACTTATTAAAATTGATAGTTTTTAAACAGGAACTTAGAACCATGCCTGCACCCCGCTCCTGCCCTGGTGACAATGCCATTAGGTAAAGTAAGAGGCTAGTCAGTTGTCATGTGCATCCTGTATCTGGCCCACAGTCTTGTAGATAGAGCAACATCATAGTATCAGTCATAATACGTTTGTACAGCTTATATTCTGAATGCACGTATTCAAAGGTGCTTTCATATGCGATAATGAAGAAAGAGGAGGATTGGTGAAATAAAAGCGCTGCCCAATATCATACAGTTTGGTTAAGCTGGGGTTAACCCTAGGTTTCCTGGTTTCACTTTGTTTAAATCAGCCACTAAATGGGTGTGTATTTGTCACTCCTTTTTAACTCAAATGTTAATGTTTTGTCTTTAACTAGTTGTTCATGGAAGTAGGCCGACGGTGACAGGTTGAAGCCACATGAAAGCTCTGCAGAATTTTGGGCTCCAGGTTCCAAGAGAAGTTTGAGCTGAGCAGGAGCCCAGTATCTGGCTCGAGCCTGGCTCCAGCTTTCAGATGCTCACCCACTTCTAGAAAGCACAATCCAAAGACTTTGATGTTTCTACTACTTTACGGTTTAAGGTGTTTTATTTGATGCTAATTGCTTGCATTTTGTGGCACAGGACATTCCATGTTTCGTTCACCATGGAGGTGGGTATATTAGCATCTGAGGTGGGCTAGCAATTCGGATGTGAGTTCACTAAAAATGATTTTTCGCCTGTGCCTCAAGCACAGGTTCGCGTGCATGGAGGGAACTCAACACACTAAACGAAAAAAATAATTAATATATATTTATCTCTTCTCTAGCATCCATTTAGCAAGGGTCGTTTAGGTGGTTTTTAGTGACATTGTGGCCAAATAACCAATACATTTTCACATTTTACTGACCTCATAATGGCAAGCGCTACAAGACTATGAGTCCAGTGCTGAACTTGCACTGAACATAGGCTTGCTCCCCAACATATAAGTGGCCCCATTAGAGAGTCAGATAGCTGGAAAAAACCAAGCATTGGCCTATGCAAGAGTTAGTGGCTTTGATAATGTGTTTTAGCCTTGTTGTACACCAGTGTAGCTACTGTTCAGCATGGCTATAAATTAGTGGAGTGGGGTAGATTGGAGTGGGGAGTTGGATAGATTAGCGTGGTCGATTGGAGTGGGATAGATTGAACTTGGGTGGAGTGGGGTAGATTAGAGACTATCTCAATATGCTCATTGCCAGTCGACCAATGTCCCAATTTATTTATTCTTCTTCAAAGACAATGACCTTTGTTTTATAGGTGTTAATTTTAATATCCTTATCCACATAGTATCTAGCTGGATAATGCATTTGCCTTTGAAGTCCGACTCCGGTTTGATCTAGCAAGATGGTGTCTACAGCGTACTGGTGGATGTTGATTTTTTTTTTTATCAGAGAGCTTTGGCGGGCAAACCCTTGTTATAGAAGAGGCATTACTGATATCAGCCAGATGTAAATTAAAGACAAATGGCACTAATATACAGCCCAGCTTTAATTCTTTGTTTGTCGCAATTTTCCCTGTGTTAATCTACTGGGAAGTCAGTTTGATCCTCATCCACATGTTTGAGCATAGGCTTATGATTCCATTCAACAGTGTTTGGGAAATGCCCCATTTAACAAGTTTTACCCAGAGCGTACCTCTATTAACATTGTTGAAAGCCGTAGTGAAGTCTAAGAAAGCAGCAATAGAGCAGTTTACTTGTATTTTCCAAGGTGTTTTCCACCAATTTAGCTGATTATTGGAGGTGTGCAATGCGCAAACTTGGATCCAGCTAAATATATGGCTTAGACTCAAACCTTCTGTAGGTGGGGGTATGTTTTTGGCAAGCCAAAATAGAACTTGGAGCTTAGCCCTTTTTTTGTCCTTCCTGTACAATTTTTAAAAACAGTAAGTACATGGCAGCTGAACACACAAATTATAAGAAGGTGCTTTCTTGGCATGTATGTCTAAAGCAGTATCTCACTAAATACCTGCATTATCTCACTAAAGACCTGTGAGAAGTCAGCGCCTTCCTGTTTTGCTAATCAATGCAATTGCTGCCATTGAGATACTCACATTCTTCCTCTGTACTACTTTTAAGTCGGTGATATTAACATAAATGTAGTCTCCTGCCTTAAGACATTTTGGTATTTTATACATCTATTGATTCCGACTGTATTTATTGAACATAGTGTCCTTACTTAGCTCCAGAAATAATTAAACACAAAATATTGTCTTTTGGTGGTAAGGGGACAGATCTGGATATATTCATGTTTGCGTAATATGTACCACATATACAAATGTTGTCTGTGGGCACAAGATGAGGGCAGATGGCCAAAATTATTGTGAGGTGTTTGAAATTCATTTGTATTACTAGGAAGTTGAAGAGGTCAAATGCTTTTCCCATTCATAAAAGGGTTAAAGGTAGATGGCTATGGTCAGTCATTTAAATCTGTTGCAAACATTTCACATTTAAAGTCATGGGCAGCGTTTCATTAAAGTGGTTTAATAAAACACATATTGAGTGCAGAATGTACCGGGAATTAAGAAAATCTACACTTGGTGTGACCTGGAGGTGTCATAGAGAAGATAAAGTACCAAGGTTAAGCCTAGTTGCTGTAATGAATCTATAAATTGTGCAATATATTCTGAAGGCTAGTGCTTAAGCTAATCATGCATTTGGACGTGTGGGTACACGCCAAAGTCAGAGTACTGTACGCCACCAATGCATAATGTTTTATGTTTATAGAAACTAATTTTAGTAGTACTAGTGAACGGTGTGAGAAGATAAAAACGTTCAGTCTGTGCCATTTGAAAATAGTTTGCTTTGTAAGCATTGGCATCTGAGAGCCCTTTCACAATACCATAAGTGGCTGTACCATCAATGTCTTTTGGGATGTTATCAGTGGTGCCATGGTGTCATTGCCATCACGTGAGATGTCTAAAAAAAAAAAAGCTTAAATCCTTAGTATCATGCTCCTTTATATTAGGAGATGATTGACGGAGCTCACTTGCTCACTTTGCCACTGGATTCAAGCTAGCGTGGCTGATGAAGGGTGTTACCCAGAAACCGGTCCCAGGATGCTTGTTTCCGGTTCAGGGAAGACCTGGCTTGGCAGTTCGGGCTGGACTGTTCCCATGAGGCACAGGGTCAAGACTGATTTGAATATAGCTGGGTCTGAACTGAGGTGGCGAAGTGAGCTAAAAAATGATGATGGATCCAACCCAGATATGTGACTGGGGGTGAGTGTCTGAAAAGTTTCAGCGCTCCGTCCATCATCTCCTTGTGTTTGCTTTGTTCATCCCTTGTAGTATAGCATTAAAAAGCACCCATAAGTAAGGCCTCCAAATATAAGGCTCAGCACGGAAGAGATCCCCAGGTATCTTGTCCAGTCCAGGGGCTTTACTGGAGGCTGTTTGGCTTATGGCACTAATAACTTCAGTCAGTGTCAACTTGGGGGTCACCACATAAGAATTTTGGAGTGGCTGGGTAGCTATGGTCAAAACACTGACCTCAGGCTCCAGCGGGGAATAGAGAGCCTGAAAATGCTCTCTCCAGCTGTCGGCTGCTATGTTAGGCTCTACGGCTGGCTTTCCATTATTACTACCTGTGCTAACAATACTCCAGAAAGCTTTCATATCCTTGGCAACCAGGGCCTGTTTCAGGGATGCCCATTGATCGATTTCCCATGTTTTTTTGCAAGTGTAAAACTATCTTTGTAGAGGACCCTTGCTGTTTTGATTTGAATTCTGTTCTTGGTTTTTAGAGCTTCTATCAGGGCCCTCTTTGCCGCCCGGCAACTACCATCAAACCATGACCGCTTTGCCTTTCCCCTCCCCCCTGTGTACACACATGCCAGAACGTGTCCACCAAGATAAGTGTTAATGCTTCATGCATTTTGGCAACATCCATTATCAGTGTGGCAGTATCGTCTACAGCAGAAAGCTTTTCTAGTTTCAGGAGATTGGGTATGGTAGATTTATATAGGATAGCCAATCTTTCGGGTGACTTTTCTATCCATGACCATCTAATTTTCCTCCTGTCATTGGTGAGGGTTAATCTATCATGTGCCATGAGGTTGAGATTAGAAATGGTCCCAGTGGCAGGCAACTGCAGCTCCAGTATCAAGGCATTATGGTCACTATCATGTTGAGGCGAGACAGTGAAATCAATTACCTTGTCCCATATCCTGGTTTCCACCATATGTAATCTAGGATGGAAGAATGGCCTATCCTATTAAAGGTGTAGTTCCCGGGAGAATCCGATTTGGTTCGGCCATTACAGGCTCTCAGGGAGTGATTTAGGGTGATCGACTTGATCTGAAGGGCCAATGGTGTCCATGCCCTGATTGTAGAGATATTCGGCTCAGGAATGGCCCAGAACTCGTCTTCGTCAGAGGGTAGCGTACCATTAGAGTCATTCAAAGGCTCAAATTGACAGTTAAGATCTCCCCCTATGACCACCCAGACATTTTTGGGAAGCCTGGGAATAAAGCGATCTAACTGGTCTAGGGTCAAAGATTCTTGACCGTTCTTCACTGGCCTAGAATAAACATTGACCATTACTATTTTAAGGTTCAATGAAAAAGATAGCAGAATACACAGAATATCATCAGAGATGCACTCCAATTGGGTAGTCGTACAACCCAAGTGGGAACCAACCCAGGTACATAACCCCCAGAAAGTGTTCCCTTACCACAGGAAGAGGCGGCTATTCTGTATGTCATGAAACCCATACGTGGCACCTCCTCTATTACCCATGTTTCCTGGAACATTCAAATGTCATGTACATCTAAAAATTCCCCCCAATCGGAACAACTCAGCTTACTTTTAAGACCCGCAACATTCCAGGACAGTATCTTCAGCTTATTCAAGCCAGATTGGCCAGCTGAGGCACCATCCTGCATGTTAGAGTTGGACAGACATACACTCCCAACCCGATCGCTGTGGTTTTTTATCACAGGACTGATAGGGGCTTCCACCCAAGGCACCTGGTCATTTACGTAACTGGGGTTTTCTGTATTTCCTACAATATTGATCTGTACACGCGGTTTAGTAGGATTAGAATGATCTCTCTTGTGCCGTAATATTTATTGCAGAGCTATGGGTTTCTAATGGACCTGACACATTAGTATGGGGGTCCGTGTGTATGGAATGCACTTTCAATTGATTGACCTTTGTGAGTGTGCTCAAGGTCATGGGTATTTCCGTTGTAGCACCTCTGACCTTGTCTCTTGGGGTCTTTCTTGCTCGCACCATCCCTATCCCATGTGAGACACCCATTTTATACTCCGAACTTGACCGAGTGTCATTCTCCAAAAGATCCCTTTGGCGGATAGTCACCTAATCATAGTTTGTTTTTGATACCAGTCAATCTACCTCTTCCAGGGCCCCATATCTGTTTGCCAACGGCAGGTTAAATAATAAAGATCTCGGTTGTTGGTTCCCCTGACATGGTGAACATCTACTTTGATGCCACCCATCCTGCATTGGGCTTTTGGCAGCCCTGAATTGAGCCATAGAGGTTGGGATGTAAAAATAAGTAAGCGGGAGCGACCTTATTGCCGTGTCTACGTTCTGGGCAGAATGATTCATCTGCAAGAGGTTCTGTACAAGCTTTGGACTTTTAAAATTGATTACTACACAGTCCCCTCGTAGATCTTTTGGCCTATTACCCACCCAACTAACTCTACGGGTCATAAGGATTTCACCCGCATACGAATAAGAAAAGTGGCGATACCTTACCAGCCAAAACAGGCATTTGTTTTAGCTCAAGCTGAGTTTACCTTTGACCATCTTTGGCTCTAAGTACGCCTGCTAATACAATTACATAGGGGGATGAGGCTGGGGGGAGGTTTATTGATGGTAAGACGTATTCACGGTCCAGACCCCTGCTCATGTTCCTAATCCCTACCCTGCTTCCTATTTCCTGTGACCCAGCTGCATCCCTGTTATTCTTCCCATTACCCTTAGTTTGAGGCACCCCCTCCCCCTGCGTGTCTGATGTCCGTTCTATCTTCGACCAGAACCAGGGTCGGGTCTTCTTCCCGGGGTTTACTTTGTTTCACCAGGTCTGTTGCCACACCTAAGTCTGCAGAAGAAGGAAAGTTGGTTTCACAGGCTCTAGGCGGAGCGGGCCTTTTAAGGATATTTTCTTCCCTGTTATCCCGCTCGTTGGCCAACTTATTAAGTCGGGCTATCAAGGGAGCATCCTCGTCTCTTATGATGATGCTAATCTGGGCTCTTAAGTCCTCCATCAAGGTAATCATCCAGGGCGGATAGGTCACATCCTGTTGTGTTCTTTGGCCACTGTCCAGGGCCTGGTCCCTCATCGGGTCTGGGTTTACAAATGCCCCGTCATTGAGTTTTTTCGGCTTTGCCCCGACCTTTGTAGCTTGTTTGGGGTTGGTGGATTTTACTGAGCCCTTATTCTCACCCCTGTTCCTCCGAGATGGTTTTGTTGTGATTCCTGCTTTGGTGTCTGGTGCTTGCACGGACACTGCAGGGGCAGAGCTATGTTCCAAATCATTGTTGGCTAAAAGTGGGGCCGAGTCTGTCACATTGCAAAAATGTCTGGGGTTAGTGACAGCCTCAGTTCAGTAAGTTCAATCTCCGTGGCCACCTCCCCAATAGCCCTCTGAAGCATGTGATCAATTGAGGTTTGCGGCAAGGGCGGGAGTATCAACTGGGGCTGTGCTTGTTGTTTATCATTATTAGAGAGTTTCCCCATTTTTAATCGTCCGATTTGAGGGAAACTAAGGTGCCCCTGCTCCTAATTCCGCCCCTGATCAAAGAAACTGTGAGACTTGTGTTTGTAGAGAGGCCCCATACAGTAATAGAGCGGCAGGTACAAGGAAAACAGGAAGGAAGGATAAGACACTTATGGCCCACCTCTTGCTTGTTCTACCTTCAACCCGCTTCGTAGCTGCGATGTGTTACCAGGGTGTCGACTTGAGAGCCTGGGAGATAATCAGATATGGTTGGAAGCGGGGGATATCCAGGTCCAAGTGTTTAACCTTGTGCAGAAGCGAAGTAGATCCCAAGAGCAGAGGCCAAGAGGGGGGGCCCAGCCCGGCCTCCTCCGGTCTCTGACGGGCCTGCCCTTGGCCCGGGCTTTGCCCGAACGCGTCCCGCGCAGCGAGTGCTTGCAGTTACCTCTATGCGCCTCCGGGCGCGTAGAGATGCGGCATGAGTCTGGCGGTGCAGGGCAGCCTGGGGGATGTGGTCCGTGCCCCTGGCTCGCGGCTACAACAGAAGAAAGAGAAAAGCAGGTCCTGCGCAGCGGGGGCTCGCAGTTTCCTTTATGCGCCTCCGGGCACGTAGAGATGCGGCGTGAGTCTGGCGGTGCAGAGCAGCCTGGGGGATGTGGTCCGTGCCCCTGGCTTGCGGCTGCAACAGAAGAAAGAGAAAAGCGGGTCCCCCGCAGCGGGGGCTCGCAGTTGCCTTTATGCGCCTCCAGGCGCGTAGAGATGCGGCGTGAGTCTGACAGTGCCGGGCAGCCTGGGGGATGTGGTCCGTGCTCCTGGCTCGCAGCTTTAACATCAACGAATCGGGTGGTGAAATAAGAATAGCTTGACTGATCTATTTCTTGTTTTCATTGTTTAAATAGCAGTTAGTTGTAGCTTTGCTCCGTGACCTGCCTTTCACACTGCTTTCGCAACAGGCATTATGACTTCACCAATAAACTGTAAGCAGCTTTGTCATTGTTTTGCTTATTGCAGTTGACTAGGTATGTCACAATGAGACTATAATAAGAAAATTAGAGTTTAAAAAAATATATATTTTATTTAAGGACTGCAGGCTTCCATGTATATCATATGTTTTAAGTAACCCATAATATGGTGCTGTATTTCATTCGAGGGCTTCTAATGACCTTGGAATAATCACATGCTCTGTTCCTTATGACTAATTATTGCAACCTGAGATATCACACAAAACTTAGGCAATCAGCTGAGACCTACAAAATTCAAGTGTGTAAGGTTCTTGACCAGTGCATGACAGCTGAAAATAGGGGCTGCTCATAGAAATTTGTGAAAATGTGTGTCCATTGAGAATCACTATGACCTTGATACCCTTGCCTTGAACTTCCTCAAACTCCTTAAATTGATCGTACTATGAAACGACTGAGGATGCTTTAAGTGGCTTTGCTGTTGGTTTCAAAACAGTTGGGTCAATGTTTATATGTTAATATATCGCTTATGATTTTCATTCACTTGTATAAACT
Organism: Calotriton arnoldi; assembly: GCA_963921515.1. Taxonomy (NCBI): domain Eukaryota; kingdom Metazoa; phylum Chordata; class Amphibia; order Caudata; family Salamandridae; genus Calotriton; species Calotriton arnoldi. The sequence continues at coordinate 133,501 of CAWUFW010005099.1, forward strand.
GATCAGAACTACCAAAAATAATGTAGTGCTTCTTGCTTCAATGCAGTGCTGTTGTAAAAGCTTTTTTTTATTATGTGAAACCAAAAAAAGCATTAAAAAGGTGAAAACCAGCAGAGAAATGTAAGTGCTGCAGAGTGAAACAAAAACCAGCAGTGAAGAATCCTTGATGAAATGCTTGAATTAACCTCAGCCACTGGCAATTACTCAGGGCTGCATCCCAGTCCATCGTTATTTTGCACACCATGCCACCTTCCCTCACCTTTTATGTGTTTAATGTTATGCCTTAGGTGGCAAGGGTATGCCCAGACATGTGTCCCGTGCTCACTGTGCCACTGGAACCAAGCTACATCCGATTGGCGAGCCCGTGATCAGGGCAAAGCCAGTCTTTGATTGCTTGCGTTCCTGTTCAGAGGACCTGGCCTGGCAGTTCGGGCTGGACTGTTCCTAATGGAACAAGGTCGAGACTGATTTAATATGGTTGGGTACAAACCGAGATGACATCGTAGGCAAAAGAATGATGGGTTGGAATGCTACACAAGCGATTGCCAGTAGTTAGGCTTATTGTAAGTATTGCACTTAGCAGCACTTTTGTGTTTGAAAAACGAGCCGTGGTAGCACTCCCACTTCTTTTCCTCCACTCCACTCAGCACTACAGCTTCCCATGAAGATGTGATGCCCAAAGGTGCTTAATTTCTGAAGTTGGTTGTAGGTGGAGGTCACTGACGCATTTATATGGACCAGAACTTATTTTCCATGGTCTGGCTATGACCCAGAGCAAACGAGAGAAAGGCAGGGAATTCAGAAAGGAGAGTAGAAGACAGTGATGGGAAAACCGTGACAAAGAGAAAGGATGGATGAAAAAGAACCTCAAAGTGAGATAGAGACAGAAAGTGCAGGGTGGTGAAAAAGAAGTTTGAAATGGATTCAAGACAAAGAAGCCTTGATTTTCAACAACCCCAACCTTCAGCAAGCGGACTTCCAGCAAAAACTTTGGGCAGGGAACCGAGGCAATCAATTATCAACTACTGTCTGGGGCCAGATGAAAAAGCTGGATCTTAATATTGGCGGTAAAGGGAGACTGCAGCACCTGTAGAAGGACAAGAAGCCCCAATATTCACATACCAGAAGTTATTTCCATGAAAGGAAGAATTCTGATTGACTATATAATCCAGATGTTCCAATTCTGCATACTATTATTCCAGTGGTTTTAAAATCAGAATTCCGACGGGCTTTTGCAGGAGAATCCAAGTACCAAGCAAGTCACCATACTTCAACCGCACTTGCCCCTTTTCTGTAGAGGGCTTCTAACAAAGTGACTTAGTAGTGGCTTCTATTAAAAATGTGTTCAGTCCCCTTCCCCCAGCAATCCGTAACTAATACTTTATATGAAATAATTTTGTAAGGAAAACAATTGTGCATAACCCTTGCATGTGGTTTGAGGATTGGACAAATTTAATGTGTCTTCACAATATAAGCAGATAAAACCTAGCCCAGAGAAGGGCAGGGGTGTGTTGAGCTATTTACTGGTCCTGCACCAATTGTGTTGCTCTTTCTTCATTGGTAGGTTTTATAGTAATGTTTGGTAAGCCTGGCGTGTCTGTTTTTCATTTCAGAGTTTTCTTGGAGGCCTCTTTGGTCCCATTTGTGAGATTGAAGTAGTCCTCAATGATGCAGAAACAAGAAAAATGGCAGAAATTAAGACTGAAGAAGGCAAAGTAGAAAAACATTTCTTGTTTTATGACGGTGAATCTGTTACAGGAAAGGTAAAAATTTAACAGTTTTTTGGTAGCTCAGATTTGTTTTTTTAAGTGTTACTTATATGTTATTTAAAATATCCATTTAACCTTCCACCGTTGTTTGGTCTGTCTGAATTGAAAAAGATAATGAGACAAATAATTAGATGAACATTGAAAACAACCTTTAAATCTTCAACAAAATGATTTAAAAAATCATACGTCCATTCCTACACACCTCGCTGTCATCATAGTCTGGAAGATGTTTGATTTTTAGAAATGGCCCATAATGCATCTGACCTCACTTGGTGGAGAAGTTACCAGGAATACAACTGAGAAGACGAGCAGCTAAGGAGTTTGAGGCAGCGAATGTATAGCTTAGAGGGAAGAGTACACAAGAACCAAAGTAAAAACAAGCACTGGCACCACCAGTAATGCTGGCTTTGGTTTGTTTGGTCATAATTGGGTGATGTGTATGTTTCCCCCAGCTGTCGTAGAAAGAAAAACCTATAATGAAGCATCTTGGTTTACAACAATACTGAAGCTGTGAATAGTGTACGGTTTCTGAACTGTCTGCATTAGCAAATGTATTTATTTTGAAGTATTGAGAATTGCAAAACACTGCACATTCCTCTTGTCCCTTCAGATTCCCAGCTGCAGATTCAATCACATGGCACCCCATTGCAGTCTGGTTTCTGGAATTTTTGACTTAACTGGAGACAATACTTATGTTTGAGATGTCCCTGGTGCAGTGTGCACTTCAGAGCTATTTCCGTGGTGCAACAAAATAAATAATTGTCTTTCTATGCTATTATCACCGTGCCAGAAAGTTTGAGTCAAACCCGCGTTCAGAGAAATTTGTGTCTTGTCTCCGGATCAGAGATTGTTTTTTCTCTGGATCATTTTGTATAAGAGGGTTACGAAAATGAGTCAAAAGCTGAAGTGTACATTATCAGTGGTGAACTTACAGGCTACATGCCGCAAAATATTGCCTAGTATGTTATTGGGCAATGTCAATTTATTTTGTTGCATCTTTAAGAAAGCCTATTGGTGCACATGTATTTATTTCATGTACAAAAAGTTGTATAATCAGCAATGTATCATAACCACAGAGTAAAACAAATGAAAGCACAAGGATTAGTAAATACCACTATGAATTTGATAGGTTAGAGCGCCCAAACAGCATGCACTTCATAAACATAAAGCCATAAATTGGCAATTGAAATACCATCAAGTTAGCAAATTAAACACTTCAACGAATACACACTGGCTCTAATCTTGCATTTGCAGTTTAACAACAAAAGGACTATCTGTTGCCCCATCACTCAAATAAATGGAACAATGTAACAATCTATTCTTAAAATGCCATGGGCGTGATGGACATGTTCTCTCTAGCAATTACTCTACATTTCTCTAAGGAATAAATGACGTGAGACCTTCCAGACAGCTAAGGTTTTCTGTAGCTAGCTCTAACTGCCCTTAATTTAAAAAAATCAAAACTGAAAAAACATTTTGGTTACAATAAAGTACTTTGTATTGACATGGTCTTAGAAAAGTCAAAACCACTAGTAAAGCAGGAATCAAATGTACAATGATTACAAAAATACTAGCCCTAAAATGTAATCTTTTCACACAAAATTAGTCTTGTGCACGAATTTAGACCACCTGCAACTGGCTGTGCTTGTAATTGTTCAGAATACATTATGAGCAATATCTGTAGCATATGCTCACTTGGAATAATGAAGCACTGAAGGATGTTAAGACTTCATGATCAAGTACTCCGACACAACCATATCCAAAAGCTCTAAAATATTTAAGAATGTAGCTCTTAAAAACCCCCAAATGATTTCCATTGTTAGGTATCGGTCCCAAGACAGACAAATCTTACTTGGGTTTATTCTCCTTAGGAGAAGAAGCTGATATTAGGACTGTACACTTGTGAAATTGTAAGTTGCTATGTCTTCCACAAGAAATACACATTTAACCTCTTTAATAAGCTAATCGTAGTGCAGGCAAGAGACAGAAACCTTAGAGGATTTGGATTCATAGAAACCATAAGGAACTGAGAAGAAAGAAGGTTGAAACACCAAACACACATTATCAATGTAATTGGAACAAAGGTGTACCCTCCCCCTGTCACTAGCCGGCAGGACGTCACTATTTAAAGATGGTGTCTCTCCTGAGACTCCTGTATGTATTTGGAGTTCTGCCGGTATGGATCCCAGAGGAGAGGTTTAAGCAGCTCCGGATGATGGTGACGGAATTCTTGTGGGGGGCTGGAAGACGGAGAGTAGCTCTAAAGACCTTAATGAGGCCAAAAACCGAGGGGACTGGCAGTACCAGATTTCGAATCCTATTTTATTGCAGCTCAAATGCAATGGCTGACGAAAAGGGTGGCAAGCCAGCTCCGGGGGACGGTGCAGCAGGGAGACTGATGCCCGGCCCCGGACCTCCTGTCCAGAATAGTGTCAAGGCTACCTGTACGGGAAAGGGAAATGACTGCGGAACTACGAGTGGCTTATATATGCTGGGTCAGAAGCTTGCAGAGGGCTAAAGTGAGACGCCCATCTGCGCCGGAAATACCATTGAGATATTGCATGGCACTACCACATAGAGCAGACTGGAGGAGACTAGAGGCATGGGAGGCGACAGGAGTGCTAACAATGGGGATGTTATATGAGGATGGCATGTTACTACCCTTTGAAGCATTCAGTGAGAGAAACGAGATACCAGGGGGCGACTTCCTGCTCCATGCGGCCTTAACTACAGAAATACGTAAGCACTGGGGGAGCGGGTTAACTGAACCACCTTTAGCCGAAGGATGCCAATATGTGGTATCGGCGGCATGGACATTTAAGGCTGTTACTTGCTTATATAGGAGGCTGAGTCGGGCGACACTCACTCCATTCAATGAACTGCAACAGAAATGGGAAGAGGACCTGGGAGAGCCCATAGAGGACAAAATATGGGGGGGACTAACGGAGAGGGTCAGCAAGGTCACCAGAAATGCTACATTTCAACTAGTAAATTTTTATGTATTTCATAGGGCGTATCTTACCCCAGGGTGTATCAACAAGTACTTCAGCATGATAACGGCAGTTTGTCCCCGCTGTGGGGAGATTGGTGCGGAGTTCCTACATATGTTTTGGAGTTGTCCGGAGATGGAGAATTTCTGGAGGGAGGTGACGAAAACACTAGCGGAAATAACGGAAAAAGAAGTGACCATGACTCCAGGATACTGCTTGCTACACAGATTCCCACATACTTCCAAGAATAAGACCACAAGTAAATTCCAGGACCTGAGACTAATACTAGCGAAGCGGGACATCATGAGTCATTGGAAGGCAAGGGGAGGTCCTAGTATAGGCAGATGGCGGGGAGAGTTTGCACGTTGGGCAGACTGCGAAGGAACGACGCGGCTCAGAGACGCCAGGCGCAATGAAGGCGTTAGAAGCAGCTAGGGCATGGGAAGCTCTGACGACACACCTTAAGCAGCTCAATGAAATTTTAGAAGAGGGGAGCCGGGAGGCTCAGCAGGAGAATGAATCATAAAATATGCTAGTATAAATGCATGAAAGGGAGGGAATGGTGCAAGGAAGGAGGGCGGAGTACCCAGCTAGCGGAAGTACAAAAGGGAAGATGGAGACTAAGATGACTAGATGGAGCTCCCTGGAGAACGGCCCTGAGAAGGCTGCCTAGACGCAGTAATTCAAGACACGCCTGGGGGGTGGGGGGAGGGAAGAGAGGGTGGGATGGCACTTGGCAGTGGGCGAAGGATTGAGTTCGCTATTGTGTTAATTGTTGAAATGTGACCCGAATATAGCCACCATTACAGCTCTTGAGGAAACATCGGTCGAACATAGATATTGGTCCCTTAGTAATGGAACACCTGTCTGACAAGTATTTATACTTGTTCATATAGTCTAGCAAATGTCTGTATTATTATACCGCATGTCTCAAAAATGCCCAATAAAGTTTGTTTGCAAAAAAAATAAATGTAATTGGAACCAAGATTGACATGAAATGTGCAGATGAATACCTAGAGAGAAGAAGAATACAAGGGAAAAAACTACAAAGTAGCAAAATATCACTAATGTCTGAGATGATGACCAGGGCAGACCTTTGGCTCATGCATCATCAGCAATGCACTGAAAAACCAGGAAAGTCGTCTAACAAAAAGAACTGCCACTAAAATAGCATCCCACAACAAGTATCAAGCTAATACACTGAGAATAGAAATTAACTGTAACTAAATTGTGTCAAACTCAAAACCACAAAGGCATGTTTGAGATCATCAATCAAGCAACTGTCCTCTGTATAGCATCGTTAAAAGGAATAGACCCGAAGCCCTAAGTCTATAAGAGATGCCTGATGTTTGTAATTAAGGAATCCAAGAAACAATGTGCCTAAAAAGACTGCAGATCGATAAGCAAACTCCAGTCAGAATTCCTCTGTTCTAGCTCACAGCTATGCCCACTTCATATAACACCAGTAATAGTCGTTGAGACAGGTAATTTTGCAGGTTCCTGAAATCTAAAAATTGAGAAACCCTAAGAAGAAAAGGCACACAACTCAAGATGAGAGTTGGGATAACAGAGGGCCTGATGTGCCACTTGGAACGATCCTGTAGGACTAACCCCTAACTGAAGGACCTTGAGGGGGGATGAGAATGTGAATTAGATGGCACCAGACACAGCCCTTCCACCTTCACAATGGAAACCAATGAATAATTTAAATTCAAATTAGCCAACACTCACTTTAAAGAAATGCTTAATTGATATCCTTAACCTTATTGATGGACATGCTCACCGAATTGCTTGTAATTAAGAAACAGGGTCTGCCCTTTACAATACCAAGAACCTAGGGCATATGTTATACAAACAGAACCCTGTAATAAAACATTTCTTCTTTACAAATTTCAACAAAAATCAATAGATGAGAATTTTTTTAAATGGTGTGAAATATAGCAGGTCTTGAATGGTGATGCAGGTATGGTTAAAGTGTGTGTGTGTGTGTGTGTGTGTGTGTACGTGTACACGTGTGTGTGTGTGTGTGTACGTGTACACGTGTGTGTGTGTGTGTGTGTGTGTGTGTGTGTGTGTGTGTGTACACACATAATAATACGTATGTATATAATATTGCAATTCTGGGAAGGGAAAAGGTTATACTCCGGCATTCGCCTTAAAGAATCAAGAGAAGTATTTTAGTAACTAACAGAAACCGAATGCTTCGAGAAGACCAAAAAACCCCTCACTCCTTGGAATTTCACTGTAGTTCTGAGAAGGGGTGGCACTGCTTGTTTGGACGTTTCTGGCACTTCTCCCTCGCCAGAGTTTTGTCTCTGCTTTCAGAAATTTGAAAAGGGAATAAGGTAAGTAAGCCTCAAACCTACCAGTGGAGTCCTGTCACACTTCATGTAGTACACTTGTTCCTGACATTGCTGATCTCCTCTCTGCATCCCTATCATCTGTAATCATTTCAAAATAATCACTAGTGCATTTGATTAATCCCCTGCTCGCTTTCATACTGTCCCTAGCTAGACACTTTGGGACTTTTCACAGTATGGTACGCATTTCAATTTATCAAACAAATACACAAACCCTTTTATTAAGAAATCCAACCTGTCAACTGGTAAAGGGAGAGCTCTCCAGCAGCCACTCATGGTGGTAAATGTGCTTGATTGAGCCAGACCCTCCTTCAGTGAACCAGGCGGACACAAGTACAGCGTTCCTCGAAGGGGGCTCTTGAGGAATCGTCATGCAGGTGGAGAGATGCTGGCACTTGGCATTGAGAATGTTGCTAATCATGATTCCATCTGGCATAGTGCCTGATATGGCTGATAACAGCAGGGGTTCCACAGGCATTTTGTTAATGGACTAACCTTGTGCTACACGGCTCGCACCAGCAGAAAGATTGTGAGTGAAGCAAGGCGTGGAGAGGCAGTATGTCGAACTATGGGGTTCTGGGTGGTTGGTGTTGGCCCTACATTGGTTATATGATGGTGCCACATTGCCGTATAACAGCCATACTCCTCGTACTGACTCTAGGATGGAACCTTGTTTGAGCTCTACAGCATTGCACCATTGCCTTCTGTATTCTGGATGCTGATTTTTTTATTTTCTATTGTACATAATGGATATTTTACTCCTTACCACTTACACCCTGTACCCCAAAGGTTTCCATTGATGTATTGCGGAAAGAAGTATGGTGTACAGTTTCCTAGCAGCTCTATGTGGTCATTAGGTGAGAGTACACTTGTGAATACCTTTTGCAGCCTCTAGACAGAATGATTTAGGGTCACTTTGCTGTACATCATTAGGTCGAGCCGGAGCCAGCGTGCAAGCGCTGCTCTGGGGATGATCTGTTGTAGTGCAGTACGGGAGAGGAGCCCCACCCACTCCCCCGCCCATATTTTTCATTGGCTTGTGTCTTTGTCCTTTGTAAATGCTGTCTTCTGATTCCTAAATAGGCTTGTTAGTCCCTCCTTAGTACGGCCATGTCTTCATTTGGAACCTCCCATGGCTACTGGCCCCTTTACTTGGTTGTTACACGGTACGTGAACTATTTTATTTATTGAGTTTCTCCTACGTTAGGCTGCACAACGTGCTTTGCTTACATTCAGCACGTCACGCCCGCTTTCATTTTCAAAGCTGCCGGGACAATGGCGACCGCTTGTTTGTAATGCCATAGGTCTCGCATTTAGCATTGCAAATATTTTTTGTCAGTGCTTACTAGCCTTCCACTGTGCATTGGCGTTTACTCGCCCTTCAGATTAGAGTTATCAGTGATTGGTCCACGCACCATTGTGTTATAGTCTCTTTCTACTGTTGGAGAAGGCGGAGCTACGTCACGCTACAGGAAGGCAGCAGTCCGGGGACAATGAACCACGAGCAAATGAGGAGGACTGCCAAACGCCGCCACTGCACCGCCTAGACCGCAGGATGGAGAAATGCTGCCGCTATCACTCCCTATCCCTGCCATCACCGTGGGTGATGACCCCGGCGGAATCCGGTAAGCGGGCGGGGCAAGGGGCAGTCTAAGGTATCCTTGGCATCCAGGGCACTCGAGGGCAAGACGCCTGAGTGTGGGCTTCCTTTGCAGTCCCACGTTCCCAGAGTATGGCACAAAAAATGGGGATCAAAGCATCGACACCCGCACCAGTCCTAACGTCCCTGATAGTTATCACAAATAAGAGGAGGTGCGACGGGCTTGGGACACAATCCCCTAGGTCCCAAAATAGAGAGACAAGAAAAACTGCTGTTAGACCATGTTCATAACGGAATAAATTTGCATTCATTAGTAGTACTGAATGCAAATTTATTCCGTTATGAACATGGTCTAACAATGACTTGTATATGTATCTAACATCTAGTAGTGTGCGGGGCTATTCTGCTCCACGTTCCCAGAGTACAGCTCTATGATGGGGTAATGTGAGTGCCTGTAAGGTCCACTTCACGGGTTTTGCTAACGGTTTACACCGCGAATAAGGTGCAGATACGCTCCGCTCCTCCCCATGTGTGCCTCTGCTCCTCCCTCCCAACAGCTGGAGGTCTCGCCCGAGTCCCCCGTTCAGTAGCCCGCGTGCGCGCGCAAGCCCGGGCCACTCGCGACCGGGGTGCGCGCAGTGTCTAGGTTGGACGGGGGAACCGGTGATGTAGCAACAGGAGGTGGGGGTAGGCGAAAGACTAGGGTATTTGTGCGCTTGGCGGGAGGCGTGCGAGTTCCATTTTCCATCTAATGGGAAGCGACCCCGGGGGCAGGAGCCGTGGCCAAGGAGGGTCAGTCTATTTATGGACCAATACACCGTATGTCTATCAGCAGGCAGGAAGTACTGATGGGGAACAGGGAGGGGGGAGTTTCTCCAGCGTGTAAATACATAGATAGTAGAATACGGAGCCCATAGTCAGGAAAATCACAACCAACCTCATTTCGGAACAAGGGGAGACTGTAATTTCTCCCCTTTTAGACGGTTCGCATCCCCACCAGGGGACAGTGTACCGCCACTTCTGGAGGAGAGGCTTTACGTGTACGCATAAATCAGTGCATTCATTCTGTCATCAGTCTTTACCCTTCCAGGTGCTTTTATGGTGACTTTCCTCATATCATGTTGAAACACAAGTGATGAGCAGTATCACTAATGACGTGCGCCAAACGAGACTAGGTGACGTCGTCACTAATGAGGTCAAGCAGGCATAAAGAGGATGAATACTACTACCCTCATACAGTGGTCAAGTGCATAAAAAAAAAAGTATGGGAACTGTGATTCTGTGCAGTAGTGGGGCTAGGTGAGTAAGCTTGGGGGTGTGGTTAAAGGCGTGGCTAAAAAACAAAATATTCTGTAACTTTTTTCGGTGTTTCACTTTCCGGTAAGTACATATATAATAATGAACAGCTTGCATGAAAATTAAATGCAAGTTATGTTAATCAGTGGGAAATGCCCTATCAGACATCATGAAAACTATTAGTTAATGAATTGCACCAAAGAGCCACAGGCTTAAATCCTGGTTGGTGCAGTGGAGAATGGTGACTTGTGTATGTTTAGTGCTACAAGGTCCCAGTCTGTGACACAAAGCACTGTGACTATGTAAGTCATTATTTTATACATGCATTACTCACAATAAAGGATTGACTGCTACAAAATGCGCAAAAAGGTATAAGATAAAAAAGTGATTTCAAAATATAGATTTTAGAAATAACCTAGACTGTACATAGTGCAAATTGTTTTTATAACAGTCTTTTAGAAGCGCACTCAACAGGATAGCTGGCAGCTCCCTTACAATACCCCTTAGAAAGAATAAATCTGCGTCATCAGAAAGCTTCCAGTGATTCCATCAATTAAAGCCAATACAGCTTCCAGGCACCCAGGCACATTAACCAGTTTGCGCACATTTACATTTCTTTCAGGCAGCAGCACCCTGGCAAGAAGGTTTGCTTAGCTCTCTGCCCCTCCCTCGGTTTTACAGCACAGGAGACTCCCTGCCTTACACTTCAGCTGAAGCATTTCAAGTGTCAGAAATAACCATCCTGGGACGGCCATCTTTTTGCACTAAGTAGGGGGAACTAATTTTCTAAAACTAAAAAAGTATGGGCACGTCGTGCTCCTCAGATCCCACCCACTTTGACCACTGCCCTTATATAAATAGATATAATTCACCCAGAAGAATTGTTGTCAGAAATGAAATTGTTAATTCTGAGCAAGCAGAAAGATTAATATATGTAATATTTAAGTATCTATCGATTCACTGCTAGGTTATAAGTCAACATAGCAGAAAGAAGCCTAAAGCTGAATTCTTTTTAGCCTGAGCCAGCGCGCAAGCGCTGCTCTGGCGATGATCTATTGTAGTTCAGTATGGGAGAGAAGCCCCGCCCATATTTTTCATTGGCTTGTGTCTTTGTCCTTTGTAAATGCTGTCTTCTGATTCCTAAATAGGCTTGTTAGTCCCTCCTCAGTACGGCCATGTCTTCATTTGGAACCGCCTATGGCTACTGGCCCCTTTACTTGGCTGTTACACGGTACGTGTACTATCTTATTTGCAATGCAATAGGCCTCGCATTTACGTGAGTTTAAGCTATTGGCATTGTAAATGACAATGCCTTTTATTTATGTTTTAAAAACCAAAACATAAATAAAAGGCATTGTCATTTACAATGCCAATAGCTCAAACTCGTGTAAATGCGAGACCTATAGCATTGCAAATGCTTGTTTTTATTTAGGTTTGACATTTTATCATAATCCTTCCTTTGGCCTTCAATCTTTTATTTTGTAAGGCTTGGCATTTTAATCTGGCTATTAGGTTATTTTATATGTAGTAATATTAGATTGTTCCAGTTTCTCTCCAAGACATTCTCCTACTTTGCGTCATTTGTCACAGTCACATTTTACATTGCTTTATTCTTCGGAGGTGAGTAGTTCATAGTACATTTTGATTGTTTGGTTGATCATGTAAGCTGCCTTCTTTGTTTCGGTTTATATCAATCTGTCTTGCGCCTCATATAATCTGCGATTTGGTTGCCACAAAAGGAAAGTAGTCTCTGTTTTTGCCTTCTCTTCAAGCTCGCATATCCTTTGATCTAACTGATTTTATGACTCATTCTAGAGGGAAAATCTTGCCCCCAGTAGCCTTATTGATTTCCTTTTTGACTCCATCATTTTTAGGTTTTGTTTTAGCCAGGACATTTAAAAAAGAAAATCCTTACAGAGACTTTAACTTAGCCCTCTTCATCCGCTGGCCTGTTGTTGTCATTCACATTTTGCTTTTAACCACCACAGCATACAAATGTGGGAAGGGCTCAGCCCAATTCAGCCATTGGCTTCCTTCAATCTGAGTGATGGTATTTTGCCTATGCACAAAATACACATCAGCTTAAAATGTAGTCTTCTTTATTGCCAGGGACTGGTGGGCCAATGGGTTCTCTTTTTTAGTAAACATTTTTTCTTTTAAAGTGGACCCAACAGCTTAACTGACACTCTCAAGAGGTCCTCACTGCTGCTTACAATGCGCTGCACCTCTTGTTGGCACTACAAGTGGGAACCATATTAGAAATTGACTTTCAAAACCATTCCAAGAATGCCATCTGCAGATGAACACTCATGAGTGGCTATCTTGAAATGCTTTCCATAATACTTTTCAAACCGCATTCCTACATTGCCACTCTTCGAATGGTTGTTGTAAAATGTTATACAAAAACTCTTCAAAGATTGCCTCGCATGCATGTGTACACATGCACACAAATGCAAAGGATTAGAACATTTTCAGTTTTTTGTGTTTATTTGTAGGCTACAAGTCTGCACTATAAAAAAGTCGCTATAGTACTTGACTCCTAGACCATGCCAGATTAAAAATGAATAGGAGCACATCTGCGTTTGTGAGTTTTGCATGGTATGTGGCATACATTATTCTGAGGTGAGTGTTTAATCAAATATTTTCTACATACAATGAATGGATTGTGCTGGATTGATATCTTTTAATTGCAGAAAGCTTTTGCCTCATATGGAACAGCTTTGATTACTCAATCTACTTACTAGCATTGTCAAACCATATGTTTTTGTATGCACTAATGGTTAAAGATTCGATGTGCTGGTGGCATAGAAAAATGTAATTACCAAGCTGATGGTCATCCTTTGTAAATTTGTATTTTTACAGGTGAATCTTGTCTTTAAACAACAAGGAAAGAGACTTGAACACCAAGGAATTAGAATTGAATTTGTTGGACAGATTGGTAAGCAAAATACAAATCTATTGTTACTTGAGTAGGTAACAGGTAAAACCTCTGTCCTTGCGAGCAGGGTAATTATCACATTTGTTGTCCTTTCTGACTGGAGGGAAAAGTCCAGGCTTTGATGAGGGATGTTAGAGTCCAGTCTGCTCTGGGTGGCTGTATGACAGCACGACGCATGCCATTACAACGCATGCCATTATAACGCGGTTGTAACAACGCAAGTGCTTTTACATCGCGTTAACATTACAACGCAAACGTACCACGCATATGCCTTTACAACGCATGCCTTTACAACGCATTTCGTTGTAATAGCATGATTGGTAAAGGCATATGCGTGATTAAAGTTAAGTTTGAAAATATAAGTATTTTACAGGGAAGTATAAACGATATATGTTTTTATATTTCCCTATAAAATACTTACATTTTCATACTAAGGGCATGCATGGTATTACACACATATATATGTAGATATATAGATACTGATGTATTTATTATATATATTTTGTATGTATAATGTGTATGTGTGTGTGTGTGTGTATATATATATATATATATATATATATATATATATATATATGTGTGTGTATATATATATCGCAAATAATCCTTTCAAACAAAGGATGACGACGCCTTGTGTTGCTGGTCCAAAATTACTTTATTTTCGGCCCCATCGAACGCGTTTCAGCTGTCCAGCAGCCTTGCTCACCAATAGAAGTAATGGAAGCAGCCATTTTAAACAAATAATGAGTGATTGTTACGTGCACGTGAAAACTACAAAAACAATAAACAGTGTAAACAGACTTGTAGTTTTTTTTACGTTTACCCATTACTCGTGTGCATTATTTGCAGGAAACGCTTATCTTCATTACAAATACATGACTTTCAAAAATTTCATGACTTTCAAAAAATTCATGACTTTCAACAACTCATTAGGTAAATTTTTTTTGGTTTCCAATCAACTAAAAGAAACCGCGTTTTTTGCACGGATTTCCATGGTCAAATTCAATGCAAAATTCATTGTTCTAAACACACAAATCGGTTTTTGTTTTCATATACCGCCCAAGTGGGCATAATTTGCAAACAATACTCCTCACTCCTGCCCAAGTGGGCTATTCACCCTTGACCATACCTCCAAGATGCCAATGCATTGCATTTGCCATTTTAAGCACACATACTGTATCTACAATAGGGGTTTAACCTCCAACTACTATGTCTGTTAAGTGAATTCATTCGGGATTAAAAAACCTAAAACGTTTTCATTTTAGAGTCGCAATTTTTCATGGGCAGACTTCTTCAATTACATACATAATCTATCTACAAGTGCGTGTACAGATCCTCTTCTACATTAAGGCCTTCCGGTTGCTTAGTATTTAATTCAATAATGTAGCTGGATTCTAATTTCCGAAGCTTTTTCTCGATTCCCACCACGAATGTCTTTTGCCACTGAATCAACCACATAGTATGAAAATCCTTTTACATCCTTGCTATGGAACCTTTCAAAATGGCGAGCCACTGGATACGTGCGATCTCCATTTTTGATTGCCCTCAAATGCTGCAAGACTCGTTTATGCACTTCTAGGATTGTGCTGCCCACGTACCGCAGGCCACACGGGCACTGCAGCACGTAGACCGCAAAATCCGTCTTGCAGTTAAATCTACCTTTGATTTTCCGCATCCCATTGGACAATCCTAATCTGTATTGATCAGTATTGGTTCCATAACGGCATGCCTTGCACTTTGTGCATTTCAGGAACCCCTGTTTTTTACTTAACCATGTTTCCTTCACTGGTTTTTTCTTCAGAGTGTTCTTCACAAGAGATTGCTTAAAAGATCTGGCACGCCTAAAAGTCCCTTCTGGTCTACGTGGTACCACCTTACCTAAGACTGAATCATTTTTGATTACATGCCAATGTTGAATGAGAATACTCCTCAATTTGTCCTGTTGTACACTAAATTTTGTTATTAATCGACACTGGTTACTTGTGTCCTTAGCTTTCTTCTTTTCTTTAGCAAAAAGAATATCTTCCCTTTTCTTCCTGGATGCCTTCAAAACTGCAGTATTAATCCATTCGTCAGGGTAGCCCCTATTCTGAAACCTTTTTGTCAAATTCTCAAGTTCTAACTTCGTTTCCTCCTCCTCACTACAATTGCGTTTAGCTCTTAAACACTCCCCAAATGGTATACTTCTTTTTAGATTGGTTGGATGGAAACTAGTTGCATGAAGCAACGTGTTAGCTGAAGTTGGTTTCCTATAAAGTTTCGTTGCAATTTTGCCCTCTCTAATGTACACCATCAGGTCTAGAAAGTTGACACTGGTTTTACTTACCTAGCTTGTAAAAGTTAAATTCAATGCATTCTTTTGGATTTTATTAATGAATGTCTTCACTTGCTCCTCTGAGCCCTTCCATACTAGGAACAAGTCATCTATAAAGCGACTCCAGTGCATGATATGCTCATCCCATTCCACTTGGTACTGTGTCCAAATCACCCACTCCTCCCACCAGCCCATATGCAAATTCGCATAGCTGGGGGCAAAGCAGGTGCCCATCGCAGTACCACATACCTGATGGTAAAGATCTTAATTAAAAAGGAAGAAGTTACTTGTCAAACAAATCTCTACCATTTTCACAATCATTTCAGTATGTGCCCAAAGTCTTATTGGTCTTCCTCCCAAGAAGTGTTTTATGGCTCTCAGTCCATCTGTGTGTCTAATTCTGGTGTACAGCGTGGACACATCAATGGTGACCAACAAATAATCTTCTTCCCAAGGGAGATCATAAATTATTTTTAGGAAATCCCCTGAATCTCGCAGATACGAGTGTAGTGCCTGTACCTCTTTGTTCAAAAATGAATCCACAAATTTGGATGTGTTTTCAAACGCACTCCCTATGGCGGAAATAATTGGGCGCCCTGGAGGATTTTCTGCTCTTTTATGAACTTTTGGGATTAGATAGAACACAGGTGTGACTGGATTATCAACTCTTAAAAACATAAATTCATCATGGCTTAAAAGGCACTGGTCATACCATTGTTTCAAAATAGTGTTGTAATTCTGATAACATGATAACATTTCAATTTCTTTGATCTTAACGTAGCATGATTTGTTATTTAACTGTTTATACGCTTCAGCCAGGTACAACTGTTTGTCCCAAAGCAGGAGGAAGCGTGGAGGGATATATATATATATATATATATATATATATATGTGTGTGTATATATATATATATATGTATATATATATACAGCATACTTCACCATGCTTTCCCTTGTCCAGAAAGTGAAGCACGGACCCAAGTAAGGCAGTTAAAAAGATTTATTGAGCTCACGAAACAACCACCGCAGCCATGACGCGTTTCGACACTCCCTGGTGTCTTGATCATATATATATATATTTCCTTAAAATCCCACAACCCATCCTAAAATTACCCTTACCACCTAAAAACCCATACCCACCCTAAAATTACCGTTGCCACCCCAAAAGCCCTACCCACCCTAAATTGTAAAATTACCCTTGCCAACCCAAAACCCCTACCCACCCTAAAATTACCCTTGCCAACCCAAAACCCATACCCACCCTAAAACCTAAAATTACCCTTGCAACCCCAAAACCCCTACCCACCCTAAAACCTCCCTTGCAACCCCAAAACCCATACCCACCCTAAAATTTCCCTTGTCAACCCAAAACCCATACCCACCCTAAAATCTAAAATTACCCTTGCCACCCCAAAACCCCTACCCACCCTAAAATTACCCTTGCCACCCCAAAGCACATACCCACCCTAAAATTACCCATGCTACCCAAAACCCATACCCACCCTAAACCCTAAAACTACCCTTGCCACCCATACCCACTCTAAACCCTAAAAACCCATACTTACCTAATGCATACATTTGAAACGCTTAACCCTTTACCATTCATGCCTTTACAACGAAATCCGTTGTGAAGGCATGGGTTGTAAAGGCATATGTGCGGTAAACATTTGCGTTGTAATGGCCATGCGTTATAACAGCTTTTGTGTTGTAACAACCGCGTTGTAATGGTAACGCATTGTAATGACTGCGTTGTAATGGTTGTTTCCAGCTCTGGGTGCATGATCTGATATTTTTCAAGCACCCTCCTTGTTACAAAATAAGGTGAAGACATTCTGGAACAGTTCGGGCTTCTATCCTTTAAAGAAACTCAGTTGGTTTATGTAATGTTTTGGAATGTATTGTATAATTCTGTTCTATTGAACTCAAGGTATCTGGGGCTCTCTGCGAGGCAGTCAGTCCAGAGAGTCTGTTATGAATAAAACTCTAACTTTTTCCTTCTTTTGACTTTGGAGCTTTTTTTTTTTTTACACTGACCAAGGAGTGTCCTTCAAGACCTCAAAATGACCTGGAGTTACTTACATGTGCATGTTTGTGACTTTGGAGTTGAGTTGTGGGGGAATGAAAATTTGCCTAGCTCTATTGAAGGTAAGTTTCAATTCTATTAAGGACACAGAGACGAGGATTATGCTTTTCCTTCTAAGCTTTAATGTAACTCCAAAAACACAGCAGCCATTAAAACACAACTACATTTCCCATGAACACCAGGGAAACAACAGGAAACACTTCAGAGTCCTTTCTTAATTTCCTTGACCAGGCTCCCATAACATCCTCTGTCATTTCCTGTTCCTCCTCTTTCTTCGCCCGAATCACGCCATCCTTTTCCATCATGCGTCCTGTTTCGACCCATCGTTTCCTGCAAAGACATTGTGCGTCAGTAACCGGAAAAATCCCAGCTCGTCATACAGTATTGACAACAATCAGTTCAGATAACTACCGAACTTAACCTAATGAATCAACCGCAAACAACTTCATAGAACATCCAATCAAAGAAAACAGACTACTTACTCCCTTACGGGCGGGTCTGCATCCCTCCTGTTTGCTGGGTGGGATAATCCTCGCCTCCGTGTCCTTAATAGAATTGAAACTTACCTTCACTAGAGCTAGGCAAATTTTCATTCTATGTCAAATAAAACCTTTAAAATGGGGAGTCCGAAGACCAGTCTGCTGCACTCATGAGGTCTTCCAATCGTGCACCCCAGGTAAATGCTTTTGAGGCCATTGTCCCACTTGCTGAATGCGCCCGAAGGCCTTCGTGTCGATACCCGCCTCCTGCATTACCCATCTAACCCAGCGGGCTATCGTGGGTGAAGAGACCGCTTTGAACGGCTTTCTGAGTGGAATCAGGAGTTGTTGTTCGCCCGGCGGGCAGACTTCCTCCGTAATCTCTTTGTAGGCCCTAAGACATTTCACCACACAGAGCTTGGGGGAAATCAGAGAAGGCTGGATAAGAGATTGTGCGAGAATTCGACTTGGTACGCCTACTTATCGTAAAGGTCACTCCATCAGGAGAAAAAACTCTAGCCGTTATATCCAAGGCACGCACGTCTGAAACCCTTCTGCATGAGATGAGGCATAGTATCATTGCCAGCTTCGCTGAAATCTCTTTCCCGGACAGAAACTGGTTCGGTTGCCACAACAAAAATAGGTTCAAGACCAAATTGACATCCCAGAGTGTAGTATACTGCAGTTCTATAGGGAGAGACAAATGTATCCCCTTTAGTAACCTGCAGACAAAGGGATGTTCGCCCACCGGGGCACCCTCCACTGAGGAATGCCCCGCCGAGATGCCGGACCGTACGCCATTTATGGACCGGTACACCAATCCCTCTTCCGCCAGACTTGCAAGGAAATTGAGGACATGAATTTTATCCAATCCCACGGGATCCACTTCCCTTCGCAAACGCCAACATACCCTTCTCGTCCATGAGAAACGATAACGCTTCGTCATGCTGTCTGCCCAGGCTCTGGACAGCAGGAACTCAGCGTGGCTCGAAAGACCTGGGAGTCTCCACCTCTGCCTGTAATCTGCCACGCCATGAAGTGTAACGAGCTTTCCTCCACCAAATGATGTGACTCGTCCGGATTGGTCAGAATGTGAGGGAAGTGGGGGAGTCGGATTGGAGAAGCCCAAGAAAGTTCCAGAAGAACCGGAAACCACACTTGCGACCGCCAGAGCGGCCTTATCAATACCATGCTCGCCCACTGCCTGTGAACCAGGGCAGCCGCCCCGGTGATCGAGAATGGGGGAAAGGCGTAACCCCTCTCTCGGCTCCAGTCCTGGAGGAAAGCATCCGTCACCTCTGCCAGTGGGTCCAGACTACAGCTGAAGAAGCGTGGTAACTGGTGATCAAGGCGGCAAGCAAACAGGTCGATCGAAAAAGGACCCCATCTGTCGGACAGCAGTCGGAAAACTTGAGGGTCCAGCTTCCAAACGCTGGCGTCCCGCAGGTACCAGGAGTGCCAGTCCGCCACCTGATTGTCCCGACCGGGGAGGTATTCCGCCGTCACTGACACCTGGTTGTCCAGGCAGAAATTCCAGAACTCTTTCGCCATGTCTGCCAGGGCGCGGGATCTGGTACCCCCCCGATGATTGATATATCTCACTGCTGAGACATTGTCCATCTTTAAGAGCACAGAGGATTGGATCCGGTCCTTGGTCCAGCACCGGACCGCGAACGACCCTGCCAGGAGCTCCAGGTATTTTGTGTAGGGGCTCCTCTTGAAGAGTCCAACTTCCGCCGGTGGAAAAATCCCCACACCGGGAGCCCCAGCCTGACCTGCTGGCACCCGACTCTATCACCAAGTCGGGATCGGAACCAAAGGTAGCTCTCCCGTTCCATGCCTCCATGTGAGCGAGCCACCACTCCAACTCCTCTCTTAGCCGGGTACACAATGTTGTACTCTAGGTTGAGTTCCCTGAGTCAATGCTTCACCAGTAGAAATTGGCGACGTGCTTCTTGCACCTGTTGCGTGAAGTCTGGGTAAATGGATACGTCCATTCCCCCATACCTCAAGGTTTGTAGCTCTCTGGCCTTCCGAAGGGCTGCATCTCTATCTCTGTAGTGGAGTACCCTCTCAATGAAGGGGGCACCCGGCACCGGTCTAGGGGCAAGGGATCTGTGTGCCCGTTCTATGATGAAAATGTTCGAAAATGTATCCCTACCCAGTAGTGTTCGCAGCAATTTCTCAACGAACAGTTTCATATTCTGGATATTAGTGGACTCCGCAATTCCCAACTATGCGAACATTGTTCCTCCTAGAGCCCGCCTCCAAATCTTCCGCCTTGGCTTGCACACTGAGCAGCTGTTTATCTATTCTCGTGGTTGAAAGCAGATTAGAGTTCAGAGTGTCCTCCGCATCCGAGACCCTTTTCTCCACTGTGTCCAGCCACTCCGTGTGTTTGTCCAGGTGTTTGGACGTTCAATCCATCCGAAACGTGAGAGCGTCTATCTTACCATCGATCTTTGTTAGGCTGCATTGCATAGCCGAAAGTATTAGCTTTAAATCCGAATCTGCGGCCGAATCCTACATCTCAGATCCCGATTCCGAGGCGTTTTTCTCTGTGTCTTTCTGCCTGGTGGTTTTTCGTGGTTCAAATTGTAGCTTGGATTGGGATTTTTCCGTTCTCCCCATGATGAGGGCGTAAATGGGCAACTGATCCGTAAGGAGGGGGCCCCTCTCTCTCTCTCCACTTAGTGAAACGTGAAGTCCCAGATAGTGATGCGTCTGAGCGCTTGGCACTGGCCCTCCGCTGTGTCGATACTGTGAGGCACCCGGCCGCAGTTCCAGTGATGAAGATGTGGCAATCAAGCTATATTCTTCCCTAGCCCACAGGTGAGCAGCTAGCACCCCGCAGCGCAAGGTCCGCTTCTGTCAGGTCGGCACGCTCCGCCTCGTGTGCGGTCTCTGCCGTCAAGCGTCAGGGGCCTTGTAGGTAGCAAGAGTTGTCAGCGGGCTTAGGGCTGCAGGTCTTCCGGGGGGGGGGGGGCCCCCTCCCCAGGCCCTCCCTGTGCTTCGAGGTGGGCCACGTTTGCTGTGGTTCAGTCAGCAGCTCCCTCTACCGACTGCGTCACCTCCCCTGCGCAAGTATGTGCCTTCACTATTTTAAGCCAATGTGCAGAAGGGCGCAAGGTGCCATTTTGGGCCATATAACCAGTCTAGGCCTCTCAGTCCTCACAGTAATTAGGGGGGCACGTCGCTGGCCGCCGGGAGGGCCGCGAGGTACGTGGCCACAGGAAAAGGCCCACCGCACGCCTCCGCTCCCCGCAGCGTCCCCCCTACCTTGTAATGTCATCTTGTCTCTGAGTCGCCTCTTCAGGGTATTCCCAACGCGGCATCCTGGCTTCTCGCCGGCCTTCAGGGACACCAGCAACTTTGTCTCAGGGGGCCCGCCTCCGCGCAGATCTTCATGGGCCGGTCGTAATTCAATGGGGCCAGCCGCAGCCCCCAGTAGATACTCCTTCAGGGCCGCTCCGTAATACGGGCGCGCCTTGCTACGCTCCCATTCTGACGCCGCCCTTCAGGCCAGGAGACGGGCCCCTGTTCTCCGCTCTCCCACCACCTCTTTCGCTCGGGTTTTCAATGGAAATCGTCACCCCGGGCAGTGTGCACTCCCAAGCAGGGGGCAAAGGGGAGTAATTATCGCTTAGGGAAGCAGGATAATTAAGGATGTGTTAGCGTGCTCTCGGAGCTGCGCTAAGCTGTGGCCATCTTTAAGCCAGGCAAGCTACTATGGTATGATCTCTGGCATTATCAGAGAGACTATTAGAGCTCCTATATAATGAAATTGCTGTCATAATTTGTCGTCACACTACATGGCACCAAAGGGACAAGTGGATTTTGTTACAGGACAAGTAGATTTATGAAGCAACCTGTCCCAAGCACAAGTGATATTTTATTAAATTCCACACCAATGTAGTGCTAAGCATTTGGCAATAAATGAGACATGCACTCAAAGAATAAATCCGAGACCAATTTTAGAAAAATTACACGTATTTTCAAACCAAGAACTTCGTTCAAAGGTAAGTACTATTTTTCTTACGAACTATCAAAGATAGGTAAATAGTTCAAAGTTGTGTGCTTTTACGCACAATGCAATTCTATGGGGGAAAAAAGCATGTATGCATTGAAATCAGTACCGACGGTTCTAGGGGTTCTATACTCATAAAATTGTATCCAGACTCAAAAGAGGCTCTTTAAACTACTTAAATCCTTACGTGGCGTATACCGCAAAATGCGGGAAGGAAGCAAATCCTTTTTGTTATTTAACCCTCACACACCCTATTGGCTAATGCCAGGATACACGGAGACCGAATAGGTGCACCATGGGACAGGACCTTTGAAGTATGTTTGACTACAAGGCTCCCCTCCCGTGATCCATGAGAAATGACAGTTCCCCTCTAATTGGGCGGAATTTTTTCGTGTACAAAAGAAGGTAGATAAGTATTCTCCCCATTTTTGTTATTATTACTATTGTCACAAAGGTTACAGCTTTCTGTACCTTCAACACTAATATATAGGCTAAATTTTGGTCAACACCAGGGAGGGATATCTGTCGTGCCCTGACGAAAGCCCAGGACCTTTTCTGGCCACTCGTTTTTGGGCTGAAACATGTTGGCAGTCTATTAGGGTCATAGGACCATAACCTCCAAAAAGACCCTTCTTAATCTTTTTTAACGTCCACTACATCCTCGTGAATAAAAGGGATACCTCGGGTTGTAGTAGGATTTTTATCTTTAAGTCCCCCTGGCCTACATCTCTTAAGAGCTCCCTGAAATACGGTCGAGCCCACCCTGACCTTTAGGAGTCAGGGTGAACCCGATGATGAAGCATGACACCAATAGGGTGTGTGAGGGTTAAATAAACAAAAAGGATTTGCTTCCTTCCCGCATTTTGCGGTATACACCACGTAATGATTTAAGTAGTTTAAAGAGCCTCTTTTGAGTCTGGATACAATTTTGTGAGTATAGTTTCATTTGGGAGGAGGTATCCACACTCCCACCTCTCACCCCTTCTTTTGGACTGTGGAGGGCTCTCCACTGCCATCTGTGGGTAATGGTTCTAGGGGTTCACCTTCTGGATTCGGAGTAGTAGCAAGCCAAAGTCCTAAGTCCAACCCGCAGTATCGGGAGAGACCCGGATTCGGCTGGGAGCAGGGTGTTAGGGTGTTGGTAGCTGGCGCGCTACGAAGAAGGGGGGGCCACCTACAAACAAGCCAAGTCCGAGAGATCCCAAACGGGGGCAAGGGAGCACAGCCGGATTGTTGGTACCCAGGCTGAGCAGGCTGGGTGCTAAGCAAGAAGGTCAGCTGGGCTCTGTGCGCAAAGGCGCTCCTCGCGGTCAGGGGCCACAGCTGGCAGGGGCAAATTCAGGACTGCTGGACCACTCTCTAAGTGGGTCTTAGGGTTTCTGATGTCCCTCGGTGGCTGCTGGGCTCTGGTACAGTTGGAATCCCAACTGGACTCTTCTCTGTCAGTTCTTGATGCAGAGCGTCCAGTACCCCGGGGATTGGTGCGGCACCGCTCCGGTTGGTCCTGGTGTCTCCACACGCTGTTGGGAGACAGAACTTACCTCCAGAGCATGAAGACCTTTTCATGATTGTCTGCAGCATCAGTCGGGCCGGGTAGCTGCAAGGTGGTGGACCGGATTTTGCTTGTCGATGCCTGTGGGCTGCAGGGGAGTAGCTCCTCTACTCCAATGGAGTTCTTAGGGGATTTGCGAAGGGCTGGTGGTTCTCTGGGGTTCTTAGAGACCACACAGCAGCAGGACGAGGCCGTTCACCACGATGGTCTACACTTGGTGCAAACAGGCAGGGTTTTGTGCCAAAACTCCACAGTAGGTCGTCAGTTCTCGGGTCAGCGGTGCTTCTTGGTCTTCTTCAGCTTTGAGTTCATTGAATCTGACGTTCGGGGTCGAGGGGTGCCACCTAAATACTCAATTTAGAGGCATTAAAGGGAGTGACAGGTAGTGGCCAATGGGCTACCTACCCTTAGGGTGTCTACACCCTCTAGGTGACCACTTCATGTGGGAAATTGGCACATCCCTAACCCTGATTGGCTAATTTTCTCCAGCCCAAGATGGAGGAATCTGAAACGTGGGGTTCACATCACTTGCTCCACCTGAAGGGTGGTGCTGGCTGAATGTGGGCACACTTCCTAATCTTACAAATTTTCCCACCTGTCCTCCTGCCAAAAGTGGGATCAGGACAGGGGGTCGACATCTTTCACTAACTGGAGAGGCCTGGGTCGCATTTCGAAGGCGGCACGGCCTTTGAAGCTTCTTGCCCTGGAAGGCAATTCCTGCTTGGAGGAGGTGTGAACACCTTCCACCAGAGCAAGCATTGTTCCCGGCCTCTGAGGGTGAAGGCTTTCACCCCAGGAGGCCAGAAACATGTCTATTGATGGCAGGCTGTTGAGACCAGTCAGTAACTACGCTAGTAGTTGGCATGTTTTCAGGGGGCACCTCTAAGGTACCCTCTGTGTACATCTATTAATAAACCTGAGACAGGCATCAGTGCTGGTTTATTAGGACGAGATGTTTGGTACCAAACATCTGTGGGTACAGTGAAGCCATCATTGAGCTGGTCAACTTGTAATGACGAGTGTCCAGCCCATGCTCTCTCTGTGGCTTCCCTGCGCACTTACAATTCCCAAGATTGGACTCGGAGATTGTAGGGACATATCTACTCTGGCAGATATGTCAACACATGGGATATAGTGCACCCTGCCTTATGGCTGGAAGGCCTGCTGTAGGGGTGGCTTACCTATATCTCATGCAAATGTCTGTGGGCATGGCACACGGGAATGTGTGCCTTGTCGACTCTTCGTTTT
Organism: Calotriton arnoldi; assembly: GCA_963921515.1. Taxonomy (NCBI): domain Eukaryota; kingdom Metazoa; phylum Chordata; class Amphibia; order Caudata; family Salamandridae; genus Calotriton; species Calotriton arnoldi. The sequence continues at coordinate 158,156 of CAWUFW010005099.1, forward strand.
TGTATGCACCAAGACACGTAGCCTGCAATGACAGTTTGCATAATCTTGGTGAAGAGTTTCTAGGGTGGCACAATTCGTGCTGCTACCCTAGTGGACCCTCTTCAGTACCAATGCCCTAGGTGCCTGGGGTACTGTAGAAGGCTGGCTTAGTATATGGTGCACACTTATTTAAGTGAAGCACCTTGCACTAATCCAGACAACCCTTGTGGTGGTTTTAGTGGTATTAGACAACCATAGAAAGCTCTAAGTGGTAGCTATGGAGAGCAGCCTTCAGGTTTAGTCCAGAAGGAGTGTAAAGCAGCTTGTTTTACCAGTACTAATCATATAGTGCAGGTTAAGTAGAGAAGAACCACACAGTGTAGTTATAAAAATATGTATTTATTATAAACACTCACTGACACATTGTAGTATCTCCTCCCCGGAGATATAATCACAATACACACAATACTTCAGTAATAGAATACGTAAGTAGCACAAATACCCAGTGGTCTCCAGGGGGAGACCAAACCATATACTAATAAAGTGGAATGCGACCCATGACCTAAGTTGAGACTGGACCCAGAAGACGTAGAAGAGCTGGGGACACAAGGAACCACCCAATGTAAGTACCCAGGAACCCCACGGAGGCCGTGTGCCGAGTGGGAACACAACCACGTGCTCAATTCAAGTCAATGGGTAAGTCACGGTTGCAGGTTTTAAGAAGAAGGACCCTGAAGAAACCCCGTGGAAGATGGAAGGTTGGAGAGTCACCCCACCCGTGGATACCCCGGGAACCACGATCCCTACACCAGGAAAGCCGGGTGCATAGGTGCGAAGTGACGTCGGAAACCGCCATAAACCACAATGGAGGACTTCAGTAAGGATGCTGCTGGCGAAGAAGGTGAAAGAGTCCGGTGGAACCCAAAGGTAGATTCAGGAGGAGAGGTACCTGCAATCAGAGGGGACAGAGTCTATGCCACTCAGGAGTGACCAGGAGGCCCGGAAGACGAATGCCCACCGATGTCGGAAGATGCAGGAGAGTTGACGGTGACCTTGGCGCTGCAGCTGTGCGGACCAGGCAATGCTGTGGTACACCAGGAGCTGTTCACGAGCTGTCCCACATCGGATGTCAAGAGCCAGGGGGACGGTGTCCGGCAGGAGCACCAACAAGCCTTGGCATCAGCAACAAATGTGGCAGACAAAAAAGGTGCAGTGTTGGGACCTGCAAGGTCCAAGGGACTCCCCAGGAGCAGGTACATCAGAGTAGGCCCCGAGCAAACAGGGGAGCCCAGTGGAGCCAAAGAACACCCTCAAGAGGACCCATAGGCCGAAGGCACAGGAGTCGCAAGAGGACCCCGAACAGCTCACTAATGATGCAGGCCCACGGTGCAGAGGATGAAGGTCTTTGTAGCAAGAGATGCTGGTGGCTGGAGCTTCTTGGAGCCCGAAGATCTCTGGTGAAGAGAGTCAACAAGGCTTGGCAACGCCAAGTCAACGGGTGCACAGGGGTACTGCTCCAGCGGTTCCGACGAGGGATTCTGGCTTCAAACCTGCTGTGAAGACTGTGCAGGCCTCGAGGGAGTTACAAAACCACCACCTATGCTGCTGAACCATTCCAAAATCTGTAATAGCTCAGGGACAGCAGACCGGTTAGCTTTGTTGCGGTGCCTGCAGATGCAGTGGAGTGACTCTTTCACTCCAAGGGAGATTACTTCGGGTGTCTTGGATGTCCACAGGCCTGGTAATGAGCCTGTATGGAGCACTGGCACAGACGACGCAGAAGACTGGGAGGACGACGAGACCAGGAGCAGCAGGAGTCTTCCAGATGTAGTCTCGGTTCCCAAAGCGAAATCCAACGAAGTCCAAAGTGCCCAGACGGTTGAAGCTGAAGTGGTTTCGGATCTGAATCTTGTCCCACCACGAATCTGAAGAGCCACCCACAGTTAAGCCCTTAAGTACCCTAAAAAAAGGGTTGGGACGATTCAGGAATCCCTCCCAGAGGAGGGGCTGGACAATGAGGAGGATACTCCCATGTCCTTTGTCCAGTTTCACGCCTGAGCGGAACTGGTTCCAACTGGAGTATGCAAGGAGGGCACCAAATGTGCCCTTCAAAACAGTCTAGTTGTGCTGGCAAGCACCCCCACCCGTTCCCAATACACTAAGTCCTGTCTGAGAGGTGTGTACCCAAGAGAAGAATAATAGGGGGAGAACCAACCACTAACATGGGGTACTAAACCAGGGTGGTTGACGAGAGGGGAAGGGAGGGGGGGTGAGCTGGTGTATGTTGATGTTTACTGAGTAGCTGGGGCTACAGGCCTAGGCGAGGGAGTACTAGCCCCTTCGCTGCTAGGCCTCCCCCCCCCCCCCCCCCTGTGCTAAGCCTTTTTTTGGCTATATGGGGTAGCTCGCGCTTAGGCCCCTGTAACCTTTTGACCACATAAGGTATCCACGCCACATTTGCGTCCTTTTCTTCCAATATCATGGGGATTCTAAAGGTACCCAGGGTTTGTGGATTTCCCTGGAGGGGACCCAGAAATTAGCCAAAACACTGCTAAATGTTTTTTTTTTTTTTGGGAAAAATGGGGGGGAAAGTGCTGCAAATGAAAGCATCTGTTTTTTTTTTCCCTGCAAATGGTATCAACAAAGGGTTTGTGGGGCTGAAATCACAATTTTCCCAGCTTTCAGGGACTGACAGACTTTTGACAGAAAACCAACATTTTTTACACAGAAAGCTATACATTTTAGGAAAGTAGACAAAATTCTGCTTTCAGCAAGGGGTCATTTGTGTAGATCCTTTAAGGTTTCTTTATAGAAACTAACAGTTGAAAATAGGAAAAATTGAAAATGAGTTGAAAAAACCAGCCATTTGTACCAACGTTTTCACCTGTAACTTCTTCTAATTATTACAGATGTTTGAAAGCAATATACCGTTACATCCGCTGGACCTTTCTGGTTGTGGGGATATATAAGACTTGTAGGTTCACCAAGAACCCGATGAACCCAGAGCCAATAACTGAGCAGCGTCTTGCAATGGTTTTTTATTATGTACCGGGTATATAGCAATTAATTTGGGAAAATATATATAGTGAAAAATCGGGATGAAAGACACCTATGTATTTCTGAAATTGGAACAAAATATAGCGTTTAGAAACAGTAGCTATTTGCACATTTCCGAAATTGTGAGTACCCATACTAGCATGAGAATTATAGGACATTTTTCAAAGTGACTTCTTTTTTACACATTGTCTTTCATTTGGAAGGCAGAAATGCATTGAAAGTCAATAGGTAATAACAGTTGCTCTACAATTCTGTTACCCTAAGTCTCCCGATAAAAATGGTACCTCACTAGTGTGGGTAGGCCTAGTGCCCGCGACAGGAAACGGCTCAAAACGCAACGTGGACACACTTCATTTTTACAGTGAAAACTGACCCTTTTTTTGCAAAGTGCCTAGCTGTAGATTTTGAACCCTAGCTCTGCCGGCACCTAGGGAAACCCAGCAAACCTATACATTTTTGAAAACTAGACACCCAGGGTAATCCAGGATGAGGTGACTTGTCTGGCGCTCACCAGGTTCTGTTACCCAGAATCCCTTGCAAACCTCAAACTTTGTCAAAAAACCCACATTTTCCTCACATTTCTGTAGTGGAAAGTTCTGGAATCTGCGTGGATCCACAAAATTCCACCCTCCCGCATTCCCCAAAGTCTTCCCAGAAAAATGGTACCTCACTTGTGTGGGTAGGCCTAGTACCCGCGACAGGAAACGGCCAAAAACGTACTGAGGAGACATCAAAATTACCTATCACAAAACAAACTGGTTTTGCAAGGGGGGGTCACCTGGGTTTTTTGCCCCAGGCTCGGCGGCCACCTTGGGAAACTACCAAACCCACACGTTTCTGAAAACTAGACACCCGGGGGAGTCCAGCGATGTATGGCTTGCGTGGACCCCCCCAACGTTTTCCTACCCAGAATCCCCTGCAAACCTCTAATTTAGCTGAAAAAATCACATTTTTCTCAAATTTCTGTGTGGGAAAGTTCTGGAATCTCCATGGATCCACAAATTTACTACCACCCAGTGTTCCCCCAGGTCTCCCGATAAAAATGGTACCTCACTCGCATGGGTGGGTCAAGTACCTGCGACAGGCAAGGGCCCAAAACGTATTGAGGAGACATCAAAATGACCTATCGCAAAACAACCTGGTTTTGCAAGGGGGTTCACCTGGGTTTTTGGCCCGGGCTCGGCGGCCACCTTGGGAAACTACCAAACCCACACATTTCTGAAAAGTAGACACCCGGGGGAGTCCAGCGAGGTATGACCTCCCAACGTTTTCCTACCCAGAATCCCCTGCAAACCTCAACTTTAGCTGAAAAAATCAAATTTTTCTCAAATTTCTGTGTGGGAAAGTCTGAAATCTCCATGGATCCACAAATTTCCTACCACCCAGCGTTTCCCCAGGTCTCCTGATATAAATGGTACCTCACTTTTGTGGGTGTCCAATGCAGAATTGGCTAAAAACGTATTTTTAAAAAAATGTAGCGCCTAGAATTCTCTGTGCTATACCCTTAATCCCTATGTTTTTGGCTCTTCCCAGTCACAGGCCCTTGCCCCACCCACACAAGTGAGGTATCATTTTACTCGGGAGACTGAGGGGAACGCTGCGGGGTAGGACATTTGTGCCGGCACGGTGATTCCACACATAAATGTGGAAAATGTGTTTTTTTCAGCTAAATTTGAGGTTTGGAGGGGATTCTAGGTAGGAAAACTTTGGGGGATCCACGCAAGCCATACCTCGCTGGACTCCCCTGGGTGTCTAGTTTTCAGAAATGTGTGGGTGTGATAGGTTTCCCAAGATGGCCGCCGAGCCAGGGGCCAAAAACCCAGGTGACCCCCCTTTCCAAAACCAGGTTGTTTTGTGATAGGTAATTTTGATGTCTCCTCAGTACGTTTTGGGCCCTTGCCTGTTGCGGGTACTTGACCCACCCACGCGAGTGAGGTACCATTTTTATCGGGAGACCTGGGGGAATGCTGGGTGGTAGGAAATTTGTGGGTCCATGCAGATTCCAGTACTTTCCCACACAGAAATTTGAGAAAAATTTGATTTTTTTTTTCATCAAAATTTGAGGTTTGCAGGGGATTCTGGGTAGGGAAACGTTGGGGGATCCACGAAAGCCATACCTCACTGGACTCCCCCGGGTCTCTAGTTTTCAGAAATGTGTGGGTTTGGTAGTTTCCCAAGGTGGCCGCCGAGCCTGGGGCCAAAAACTGAGGTGACCCCCTTGCAAAACCAGGTTGTTTTGTGCTAGGTAATTTTGATGTCTCCACAATACGTTTTGGGCCCTTGCCTGTCGCGGGTACTTGACCCACCCACGCGAGTGAGGTACCATTTTTATCGGGATACCTGGGGGAATGCTGGGTGGTAGCCCCCACCCCCACGCATTAAAAAAGCCAGCGTAATCGCTGGTGCCTAGTGGGCTCTCTGACGCCCGCTGGGGGGCAGATCAGGGGCTACTGTCCCCATCTGTCTCCTGAGGGGGCAGAAAGACTGTGGCATTTTTAGGGGCGTGGTGGGGGCATTGGCATGCCCATTCTGGGCAGCCCACACCCCTGAATTTAAAAAATAAATATTCCCTGATGACTATTAGGCTTTGTGCCCCCCCCCCCCGGGAGGCAGATAAGGGGCTTTTGCTCCGATCTGCCTCCCGGGGGGGGGCGAAAGACTGTGGCAATCTTTTTAGGGGTGGGGGCATTGGCATGCCCATTCTGGGCACCCCCCACCCCTGCGTATACGGGGGGGGCAGATCAGGGACTACTTCCCCCCCTCCTCCATCTGCTTCCTGGGAGGGGGCAGAAAGACAGTGGTGTTTTTTTGGCGGGGGTGGGGTCATTGGCATGCCCATTTTGGGCAGCTCCCAGCCTTTACTTTGGAAAAAGAAAAATCCCTGGTGCCTAGTGGGCAGAAAGACTGTACCATTTTTTTTTTTTGTGTGGGGGCATTGGCATGCCCATTCCGGGCAGCCCCCACCCCTACGTATAAAAAAAACCAAAAAATCCCTGGTGCCTAGTGGGCTTTCTGGGGGGGCAGATCGGGGGCTATTGCCCCCATCTGCCTCCTGGGGGGACAAAGTCTTTTGCCTTCTTTGCGGGGGTAGGGTGGGGGCATTGGGATGCCCATTCTGGGCAGCCCCCACCCCTGGCCAATAAAAAAAGAATCCCTGGCGTCTAGGGTGCTTTCTGCCCCCCCCCCCCGGTGTGGCAGATTGGGGGCTACTGCCCTCATCTGCTCTCCAGGGGGTCAGAAAGACTGTTTCTGGCAAACATCTATGGGGGGAGCAAAGGACCTTGCCCAAGGGGCCGCTCCCCACTCCCTGGTGCTAGTGGGTTGATCCCTGCTTGGAGATCACCCTCCTGGGGTGATCTCCAAGCAGGGATCCACTAGGGAAGGGTACCATTGGAAAGGGGAGATTCTCCCCTTTCCAACGATACCTCTCCCATGTTTTTCGGTGCTCGGGGGGCTGAGATAGCCCCACATGCACCGAAACTGTGAAACTGAAACTAAGTTTCAGTTTCGTTTTCATTGTGATGACAGCGCGCTATGCGCGCGATTGTCATTACAATGAAAACACAAACCATGCTTTGGGAGGTTGGGGAAGCTCTTCCCCACCTCCCAAAGCAAAAACAAAAAAAAGGGAAATCCCTCTGCTGTTTACAGCAGAGGGATTTTTTTAAAGTGTGCTCATGACGGAATGGTTCCGTCATGAGCACACTGGCACTTGTGCTCATGACGGAACCATTCCGTCATGAGCATAGAAGGGGCTAGGGACTAATAAGAGGGCTGAAGTTGTGCCAATTGTGGAGCATTGGTACTGTTTTGGAGAAGGAACAATGGTACTGGGGACCTGGTTAGATGGAACCCAGTACACTTCAGTCAAAGGTGCATCAAATACCAGGCAAAAAGTGAGGGTTACTGCAACAAGTACCAAGCTTCCTACAGTCCCTTTCCCTGATTGCCTGCCACAGCTATAATTGGCGAATTTCAGTGGTGTATTTTGGTTTTTTGAGTTTGAAATGTTATATTTAAACGGACATTTTCACCTAACTATAATGTCAATTTAACCCTGGGTTTTTCAGTAAATTTCTAAGGTTTTTTTATAATGTAAAGTAAGATATCATCACACTGTACTATAACATCAATTTAACCTTCGATTGTTTTTAGTAAATTTCTAGTTTTTTTTAATGTAAAATAATATTTTATTACCGTGCTTAATTATGCCAACTGCCCGCCGTTCATTGCATTTGGTTGGCTGAAGGGCCTGGCCTGTGGCCAAGCTCTGCACCCAATACCCTGCAGGCAACCAACCCACCGCCAGGCATGGATTTTGCCTGTGTGCAGCCTATGTTGCCCACAGGGTCTGACCTGTGGCTATGCTCTGCTCCCAACCCCCAGCAGGCAGCCCCACTCTGCTTGAGGGTTGGCTCTAGGGCCAACCACCTGACCGCCGCAGACAAATCCACCACAGACACCTACTGCCCCTTTTTTAAAAATGTTATTATTAAAAAAAGGCTTTTATCACGCAGGAGTCTCAGCTCACGTGGGTCCCGTGCTCTCCATGCCACTGGAGTCAAGCTATCCTGGCTGATGAGGGGTGAAACCCCGAAACCGGTCCTAGGATGCTTGTTTCCAGTCCAGGGAGAACCTGGCCTGCAGTTCGGGCTGGACTGGTTTGCATATGGCTGGGTTCAAACTGGAATGGCATGGTGAGGAAAAAAACGATGGATTTAGGCCCAGATCTCTGTCCTGGGGTGAATGTATGACTTTGTTCTGCATTCTGTCCATCAATTGTTCTTTTTGCATGCATCTCCTCTGTGTGCATTAATCACACCCCTCGTTCCCATTAGTTCCTTTGTGTGCGTGTCTAAATTCCATTCCATTCAGTGGCTAATTTTCACATTTGTCCATCCTTTTGGTGGGTGGTTCCTGTCCCTGGCGACTCGCCCTGTTAAATGTACTAGTGCTCCTCTTTTATTTTGTTATGTTTTTGCACTTCTTTTTCTGTTTCTGTTTTCCTTTAGTTTATGTAGTCTGCTTGTTTTGGTAGGCATGGGGAAAACTGATGCTGGGCGCTTTATGGAATGCTTTTGTTTAGCGAGTTTCATTGCTGCATTGGTTTGTTCACCGACTCTCCAACTTCCTTACTTATAATGCAAGTTTTTCTTTTTAAAACAATAATTTGAATTCTTTTGTACTTTGTTGGTGTTGGCTTTTTCCATTAGCCTCAGGATAACACTCCCCATGAGCTTCTTTGCATGTTGTTGGCTATTAAACCTATAGAAGCCCTGCGGAACCTGCAAATCGTTTATTTTATCTATATTTTTTTGTATTTTGGTAGGTACAGGGAAAACCGACGCTGGGTGCTTTATGGAATGTTTTTTTGTTTCTCTCCTCCCCACAGGAGCCTCCCACTGCATACTGTTTTACATGTATAAACTTCTTCAGAGGTTGTATTATCTATACGAGTAAATACTACTTTTCTGTCTCTGAAAGGTTGAAAGGGCTGGAACTCTGTCAGTATAGGGCATGTTATTTGTGTTTCATATTTTGAATTATATTTCATTACTCATAAAAATAAACAAGTAAGGCTGTGGCACATAAAATAGAACTTCCTGTGCCACTGACATTGTCCAAACCCTTCCAGCTATTCACACGGAATACCATGGTATCTCCACTTTTCACAAAAGGGCTGTTTGGATACGCTGTGTCAGAGTTAGTTCTTCCTTTCCAGGCGATTCTCAGGAGTCCATCTACCTTAGCTGATGAAAGAATGCACCTATACTGTTGTGTTCTCCTTTCCCCCGCTGTGGTGTGAAGACAACCCACCTTCACTGTTGCAACCCTCATCCATTTTGGAGAATATATCCAACCATATTAGATGTGCTCCCTTGCTGGTATGATCTTGTTAAATGGGATTGCGCTTCAGGGACAAAAATTAGGACCTTGTATCCCTGCCTTGGAGTGGGCATTCCCATCGTTACGAGTGTCCCCCGGGTGAGATGCAGGAATTTGAGTGGCCTATAACCATATTTGCGTGGTGGAATAATTTGGAGTCAAGTCACTTGGGCCCTGAATATGAGTTGAGCGGAGTGGAATTCCATTGTGGAATTCTGCTTCACTTATGCATGAGTGGGCCATATTTCCCGCATCCAGATTTGGTGGTTGCAGGATCAACACACCCAGGTGTACTGGCTGGGAGTTCTAGCCAGTAAAATCCTTTGAGAAAGGGCTGGATTGCAGACTGGACCCACTCCCTGGCCTCGGTCCAACCTTCAGACAAGGCATGGGGGTAGCATGTAATGCTTCCTCTACCTACCAACATTCTCCCCTTCTGTTCCCTCCCCGCAAAAGCCCCAAACCCCCACCCCCCGGTCTCCACCATACTGCAGACCCCTACACATATCTACCAACTGCTCAGAGGCCTGTGTACAAGATTCGGATCACTTGTTCGAGCCGTGATGGAGACTCTGCCTTTCATTTTCGGCAGATCAATAAAATAATCTTGATGATAGTATTACTGCTATTGACAGTGTTACAAAATGACAGACTTGCAGCAAGCTATCTTTGTGTTTGAGCCTTTAATATTGAATGCATTGTGCACAGTCCATGGAGTAAATGAATCTCTGTAACAGGTATCCTTACTAGTAGATTTTTCATTATTTTCAAGTTGCTTTGCTTTTGACTTTTACTGTCTTCTGTTCTCAATATTTTGTACCATTTTCCAGTTTCCATCGCATTTAATTTTTTTATCTTATTTGTTTAGAACTGTTCAGTGACAAGAGCAATACTCATGAGTTTGTCAATCTGGTGAAAGAGCTCGCTTTACCTGGAGAATTAACTCAAAGCAGAAGTTATGATTTTGAATTCATGCAAGTTGAAAAACCATACGAATCCTACATTGGTGCCAATGTTAGACTAAGGTATGTGTATACAGTCGAATATAATCTTAAAAATAGATGAACAACTCTTGGATAATTCTGGTTCATGTTTCAAAAGCTAATCAGCGAGCGAGTCTCTCCAAAAAAGAGATATTCGCTAAGGTTTAATATTACTTCGCTTATTACGGACGTAAGGATCACCCAAATAATTTTTAAAAGCCATACTATTGGAAGTTTGCCTAATCCTCTGCCCTTTGGTCTCTTCTAAAGAATTAGTTTTTAATTTGCTCAGCAGACATGCTCTCCCAACACTCCCATTTTTTCCCCTATTTGTGTCGGTTTTCTTCTGTTGGTTGAGATTTTAAAAAAATATGTTTTTATAGTTTATGAGCGAAGTGTTGGGGAAAGGTAAAGGGGCCAGAGTAGTAAAGTCAGTCCAAGTTTTCAGTGCTTGATCGTTGAAGATCTATATTTCTGATTGATTCAAAAAGTGCAGTGCATGCACAGTATACATTCTGTTCTTAGGCAAATAACTGCAAACCTCATATGGATTTAAAACAAACTCAGTTTGCTGTGAATACTGAAAGGACAGGCTTAATGGTGAGATGGGCCAAGGTTTCACATTGATACTGTCTTATAAGCGAAGGAAGCCCACAAATGCCTTTTTTCACAAGGACAAAGGGCTTCTTATGCTCAACAGTAAAATTTGAAAGGAGAGTTCTGAATTCTGTGTCCTTATCTTGTAAAAAGCAACTAATTTGCAGTCCCCTGCATCTCTCTGTGCTGCCTTTGGGGCATTCAGGCACTGACTGAATGTCCAGCCCAGAAATCAATTTACACTACACCGCTGATTTTGTGAATCCTGCCTCTAGGGTACTCCCGTACAAGCAGAAAGCCCAGTGAGCATTTTGCACCTGCTCCCCTCCACATGCTGCCCCTGGACGTCTCAATAGAGACAGAGCACTTAGAGCAAAGGCTTGCTGGGCTTACAATCGTGGTTGCAAAGTTTCTGGCAGACAGAGACCTAGAACAGTCTGATGTCGAGGCTAAGGGTGGAGAGGACATGGGCAGTTGCCTGTTTGAGACTGGTAGGGACTAGGGCCAGAAATGCTGCCCATTTTCTCATTCAGTAATACCCACCCCACACCATCCACATCCACAAACAGAGTAACACACTCACACCAAATGTACACCACACACTTACTACAAACAAACCCTATGCACAAATCAATGTACCGGCATACACTGCATAACCACACAACCCACATCTATATACCCTTCTATCCCAGCCACCACACATTTCCACCATCACCTACAAACAGTACACAACCCTATCTTATACCACTAACCAATCCACTCATCAGTAACCCAACCAAAATCAATACCATACGTAACTACAACCCATCCAAACACACACTCCCCACTCTAATTACTCCTAACAGACCCCTTTTTATCATTAACAAACCCATACTCATCCTTCCATCATTTGTCCAACCAACACCCTCCTCTTCTTTCTACCACAATAATACAACAACACTTACATGCCACAGCGCCACACTTTTTAACTCTTGCAGCAAACAGGCCTAAAACAAACAGTCTTAAATCTACTTCATCCCCTCCTAAACACAACATACACTCTACTCACAAACACATCACCGCCCCCTTTACCTTACAACTTCCTCTCACAAACAATACTATACAAACCAATCTATCTGATAAAACAAATACATCAGCACCTCTTTTCAATACTCCTCAAAACCAAAACATATCATGCACATCAGCATAACAAAATCTCGCAAACACAACACCTCATAATACTTAGTCACAAAATACAATCATACACCCACCTTTCAAACTACACAAATGAACAAACTCCAATGCCAAGCTTTCTCTCTTCCACCACACCTAACACACATACAACAACACAGCAACTCTCTTCCAACCGCCTCTCATACATTGGACAATTTAGAACCTTACTACATGACCCACATGCTGAACCACCACCACTGACTCGTTCACCTTCCGCCCTAAACATATGCAAACAATATAAACAACGTGCCACACATCACAACTTTGCTTCTCCATGTCTACTGCACAACAAGGTTACACCACAAAAACAGCACAGCACACCAACTCACTCTCAAACACCGTCCCCCCCCCACCTACACACGCAGACCCATCAAAATGCCTTCTTAGCCTGCTGGACGAGGAAAACATTACAGAACAGCTTTACGATTGCTATCCTCATACAGCTAATACCAGCACTAAAAACACACCTGCTACAAACCCATACAATACTGATCACTCTTCTACAAAACAAAGTCTCACTGTCAGCAAAACACATTCTCTAAACTGTCTACTAGTAAATGCTCGATCGCTCTCTAAAAACAAACATCACATCTACGACCTTCTCACCAATGCAAAACCAGACATACTATTCATATTTGAATCATGGTTGGGAGATGATATGGCTCCAGTCCTGCACGAAGCCATTCCTCTAGGCTATCAAACGATCACCCAAAATCGTATAGGCAAAAAAGGAGGTGGTCTAGCTGTTGTGTTCAAGCAAACATTACATATCACTAAAGTTGACGACATCTCCATAAAGAATTGTGAGGCTCATCTAACAAGATGCAGTCCTACACCGTTTTCCTCTTGAAACTTCCTGCTCCTTTACAGACCTCCACCTAGCAAGGCGACATTCCCAGACGCACTTCTAGACACAGTTTAAACCTGATAACAATACACTCCAACCTATGCGTTCTGGGTGACCTCAACGTTTGGTTTGACAAACCCAATATGACCCATCCAAAAACAATAATCACTGGCCTAGACGCACTGAACCTGCATCAGATTGTCCACAAACCCACACACATTGCTGGACATATCCTAGATGTCATTTTTGCTAATACCGAACTAGTTACCTTTCCAACTATAACTCCAGTCACATGGTCAGACCACCATTTGCTTGCTTTAAAACATAAAACAACACTAAGCGACTCACCTCAAACCACCTTACGTGCATCCACCTATCGACCGTGGAACAAACTCAATTTGGAACACTTAGAAACACAACTAACATCCAGTACAGATCTGGAAACAATAAATTCTGTTAAACTGTATGAGTGGCTACAGGAAGCTTTTGATATCCTGATACCACTCAAAACCACACCACACAACAGAACAAAGAACAAAAGAAAACCAGCACCATGGAGAAATACAGAGATAAAAGACATAAAACTACAAATTAGAAAGCTGCAACGTGCCTGGCTCAAAATAAAAAACAAACGAGACAAACTTCACCTACAGAAAATTAACAGATTATACAAGTCGGCTATCAAAAAAGCAAAGAAAAGGTACTAATCAGACAGAATTCAAAATGCTAAATGTGCAAATAAAGAATTCTATAAAATGCTCAATGAATTTCGTAAACCAAATTGCCTAGAAGGAACTCATCCCATTACTCAAGATTTCACTGACAAACTGGCAAATCATTACACGGACAAAGCAGACACGTTGGACTCGTACTTTAAAACGGAGACAAAGCACTAACCCTTTTTTACAAAACAACAATCCAAGAATATTCTAACTCAGCCTCTCCGTTCCTTCCAACACATTTCACACAATGAATTTATGGACCTGGTCAAAGCAAGCAGGCCTGCCGGCAGCCCTTCTGACCCATGTCCACCACAAACCTTCAAGAGTATTCTTCTAACAACCTCTGCTACCACTCCAGTAAGAAAAATCATCAACGATTCCTTAACTACTGGAATATTTCCAGAAGAACTCAAAAAGTAATACATACGCCCTTTACTGAAGAAATCAAACTTGGACCCGCTGAACCCTGACAACTACAGACCCATTACTAATGGACCTTTCCTGGGCAAACTGATAGAAAGAGCAGTGTTTGCCCAGATGTCACAATTCATTGAAGAGAATGCCATACTTTCAGACTTCCAAACAGGATTTCGTCCGGGAAGAGGCACAGAATCTGCCTTCCTTGCCATCTGGGATGACCCGAAGAACACAGTTGACCGCAAGGGGGTTGCTGCACTACTCCTCTTAGACCTCTCAGTTGCCTTTGACACGGTTGACCATGACACTCTGATACAAAGACTCTACGAAGCCGGCATAGAGGGGACTGCTTTAGACCGGATCACGTCCTACCTTCAAAACAGAACTAATGTCATCCATACCCCCACCTTTCTCATCCAAACCGTACTCCACAAACGCTGGGGTCCCTCAAGGCTCTATCATCTCGCCCATGCTTTTCAACATCTACATGAAGTCATTACCGGTACTGATCAATCAATTTCAACTCATGTGCTATAACTATGCAGATGACACGCACATTCTCCTTCAACTGGAATGCCCCAAAGATATTGGAAACTCGCCAACTTTCAGTTGTCTCAGAGCCGTGGATCAATGGATGACTTGGCGTCATCTCAAATTGAATGCTTCCAAAACGGAAATACTCATGTGTGGCGATTGGAAACATTATGACCAGCTTGCCGCCTGGCCTGATGAACTGGGATCACCGCCTAAAGTATCGAAGGAAGTAAGAAACCTCGGAATGACCATGGACTCCAAGCTATCGATGAATGCCCAAGTGGACAAACTAGCAAGATCAAGTGTTGGCACTATAAAAACTCTGCGACGAATCTTCCCCCATTTGGGATTCCCACACAAGGTCCAAGCTACCATCTCCCTTGTCCTGTCCAAACTCGATTACGCCAATAGCCTCTACCACGGATCACCTTTAACGACTATGAAAAGACTACAACGGATTCAGAACTCGGCTGCCAGACTACTCTTGCATATCAAACCGCAAGACCACATCTCCCCTGCCTTGAAAGCCCTGCATTGGTTACCGGTTGCCAGAAGATCCACGTTAAAGCTGCTTTGTATCACCCCCAAAGCCATACGTGGAATGGGACCGCTCTTCATCAGGATTAAAATCACCAAACACATTCATCTTAGGAACCTCCGCTCCAGAGTGGCACCTCGCCTCAAAATCCTAAGATACAAGAAAAAAACCATGGGTGGCACATCCTTCTCTGTTCAAGCAGCCAAAATATGGAACTCTTTACCCCCCCCAACATAAGATCCACCGACAACCACCTTATCTTCAGAAAACTACTCAAGAATTGGCTCTTCCCCACATAAGCACCATACGCAAACAGAAATATACAGCATATCCCTCTGTATATAAGCATTTATTTGTACTATAGATATGTACCTATATATGTGTATTGCTTTGTATTAACATGTAGAATAATTGTTTTAAAAAACAAAAAACACTTGAAAACCAGAGTTTATCGAATGCATCTTTAATCTACTTATACTTACTTCCTTTATGCATCTATATACCTTCCATGTACTTGGATCTATATATTTTACTTTCCTCCAAAAAATAAAAAAAATATTATATGCACTACCCAATTTCTCAACCTATACCTCTATCAATATCTTTAATCTACATATACTTACTTCCTTTATGCATCTATAAACTTTCCATGTACTTATGGATCTATATATTTATTATTTTCTTCTAATTCAGCATATCCAATGCACTACCCTATTTTCACCCTATACCTCTCAATATATCTTCTACCTTAACTCTCTGACTCATTTCAAACCTCTTTCTACTACTCTTTACAATGCACTAGCCTATTTCTCACCCTATACCTCTATCAATATATCCACTACCTCCACTCTCTCATTCATCCCAAACCCCATACCGCTACTATGATCCCCAAAATAGTCCTTTCTAGACTCTCCCCTACTATACCCCTTCTTGAACCACCTGACACCTTTTACTATACTGATCCCCCAAAACAAGCCTTTCTAAACTTTCCTCTGACTCTCCCCCCCCACATCCCTTTTTACTCATCCCAAGCCTCCCACTACTGCCATGACCTCCCAAAATAGAAGCCTAAAGCCTCCACTCTTCTATCCCTCCACTATCCTTTTCAATCGAAATAAGACTAACATGTCCACTTCTCAAATTTCATATTTCACTATACTAATTCACCACTAATCCTTTATGGGTTCCAGAGTAGCGTGCTACTCGCCGAAAAAAGCACTTCAACACCTCATTAGGGGTAGCAAGCGCTATATAAATGCAAACCTTTTCCCTTTTCTATCCCTCCGCTATCATTCTCAATACAAATAACTGACTAATATCCACCACTCGAGTTACTTTCATACTTCACTATACTTATTCAGCACTAATCCTTTATGGGTTCCGGAGTAGCGTGCTACTCGCCGAAAAAGCGCTTCAACACCTCAGGGGTAACAAACGCTATAAAGGTGCAAACCTTTGTCCATCTTCTATCCCTCTGCTACCCTTCTCAATCCAGATAACTGACTAACATCCACCACTCAAATTACTTTCATAGTTCACTATACTAATTCAACACTAATCCTTTAATGGGTTCCGGAGTAGTGTGCTACTCGCCAAAAAAAAAGCGCTTTAACACCCCATCAGGGGTAACAAGTGCTATATAAATGCAAACCTTTTCCCTCTTCTATCCCTCCGCTATCCTTCTCAATTCAAATAACTGATTAATATCCACCCCTCAAATTACTTTCATATTTCACTATACTAATTCACCACTAATCCTTTATGGGTTCTGGAGTAGCGTGCTACTCGCCGGAAAAGCGCTACAACACCTCATTAGGGGTAACAAACGCTATAAAGGTGCAAACCTTTGGCCCTCTGCTACCCTTCTCAATCCGAATAACTGACTAACATCCACCCCTCAAATTACTTTCATAGTTCACTATACTAATTCACCACTAATCTTTATGGGTTCCTGAGTAGCGTGCTACTCGCCAAGAAAGTGCTTTAACACCCCATTAGGGGTAACAAGCGCTATATAAATGCTAACCTTTTTTCCCTCTTCTATCCCTCCGCTATCCTTCTGAATCCAAATAACTGACTAACCTATCCACCACTCAAATTACTTTCATATTTCACTATACTAACTCAACACTAATCCTTTATGGGTTCCGGAGTAGCGTGCTACTCACCGAAACAGTGCTTTGATGGGTGTAGTGAGCGCTATATAAATGCAATTACAATACAATGTCATCTTGGCTCTCATGCAAGAGACTAGGAAGCACCTAGCTTCCCAAAGTTAGCAGTACCTACCCTTAGAAAGAGTCTGTTCTGACATGTAAGTGTCTTCATTGTTTTATCAATTTTCTAGAAGGCATTGGTTTTTAAGATTGCAGACTATTGGGAGGGTCTTTGTTTGTTGTGCTTTTTTGTTTGTTGATGATGTGTACAGGGATTAGCTGGGTAGCTCAATGCCCGGTGGGGGTTTACTGATGTTCGATTACTGTTTGTTTTTGGCCGTGGAGGGGCACATCACACTGCAGGTACATGACTGTGCATACTTTCTCCTCCATGCAAGATGACGGCACTTGACAGTCAAAGCTATATAGTTGAGCTCCCATTCATGTCCTGGAATATTCGGGATATAAATAACCCGCACAAGGGCAAGCAGGTATTGCAATATCTTACTCGACATGGCATCAGTCTGAATTTCTTCAGGAGACCCATCTCTCCCCCGGCCACCCGCACTCTTGTGTTGCCTCATGGGGGTCCCCATCGCTATTTCTCTAACCACAGCACCTATTCTCGGGGAGTATGCTTTTGGATACATAGGTCCATCCCCTTCCACTCCACAGCCCACTTCGCGGATGACAATGGGCGGTACGTTGCAGTCACAGGAACACTGGCCGGCCAACGTATACTCCTTCTTAACGTATATGCTCCAAACATAGATTCCCCTGACTTTTTTCATGACCTGACATCCCTACTGGGGCACGTAGATGTAGATCACATCATCCTGGGAGGGGACTTGCATCTTTTATTGGACCCACTTGTTTGAGGCATGTGAGCTGCAGAGCTCACACTGTGCATTAGATCGCCATCTGGTGTTGGGCTCGGATGCTTGCACTTTGTTGTTGTCTTCGAAGAAGTCTTTGTAGTCATGTGATAGGTGACTCCTCCTTAGGACAATAGTGCGCATGGGCATCGACTCCATCCTCAGATTGTTTTTTTCCGCCATCGGGTTCGGATGCAATTTCGACACTCTGGTTCAAAACTTGTTTTTTTGCAGCGTTTTCCACTTTTCAACGCCTGATACCGACATCGACATCTCGACGTCCCTTCCTCGATCTCCTTTCCAGCCGTCGACGCGGGCCGTTGGGCCCATCGACGCCGTAAGGCCTACTGCCCATGGAAAGGACGCCATTCCGAAAATGCCCCCAATGTGGAGCAAAGTTTCCTCACAGTGACCACCACCAGGTCTGTAATCGGTGCCTCTCACCAGACCATAACGAGGCCACTTGTCCGGCCTGCGCCTCCTTCCGCTCCAAGAAGACAATCCGCGATCGTCGAGCCCGAAGGCACATCATGGCGCACAGGTCCGCTCCGGAACCCGTCAACATCTTCGACGAGGGTCCCGATGTTCCGGAAGAAGACTCCGAAGACCTCGCTATCATCTCCGAGGCAGATGACTCCGACAGTTCCATCCCTTCAGGGCAGCGTGTGAGTACTTCTGCCCCTGCCCCAACCCTCCCTGCAAAATCGAAGGCACCGGTCAGTACTTCGCCTACGGGCCCCAGTCGAGACCGTAAACGTGTTTCGGACGCCCCGCCTCCGGGCTCGGCACCGAACAAGAAAACAAAGCCTTCTAGTTCCTCGGCACCGACCAAACCACATGTGCCTGTTACACCGGCACCTTCGGCGCCGAGACACAAAGACCACCTGGCGCCGAAATCCAGTTCGGTCCCCAAACCCGCCTCCAAGCACGCGGATCCCTCGGCACCGAAACCGAAGCTACTCGACACACCCCCTAAACTAAAGCCGGTCGAGCCTGTAGCTAAACCGAAGGACGCCTCCACGCCTTCTAAAGCAAAGGAACATTTAAAGAAGCCATCACCACGTTCGGAACCGAAAAGTCGGCGCCGAAAACTAATATTCAAGGAGAGGAACTGTTTACACCGGATCCCATCGATCCTAATCAACACAAACTTTATATCAATCCTAAAACAGGACACATTTCCTCTGTGCCACGTCACAAGCCTGTCCCTCCGAAGAAGAAAGACTCTTCCACTTCCCCTATGCCTCCTTCTTCCCCTATACCTCTCTCTAACACCCCTCCTCTCCACATCCCTATCACACCTCCTCAACCTGCGGATTCTCCCCCACATGAGTATGAGGACAACATGGGGTACGGGGATGACCCTCATAATTTATATCTGGATCCAGATAATCCACCACAGGATGACTGGGGTTATAATGACCCCCAGACCCTACAGACCTCCCCAGCCCTCCACCTTATCCCACAAAACCATCTCCACCAGATGATCACATAGGTTTTGGGCAACTCATACATAGGGCGGCCGTTTTTCATGGGGTGCATATTCACACCGACCAACCAGAGGAAGATTTTCTTCTAGACACTTTTGAACGGTCTCAAAAAACTGTTCAAACTTTGCCCATGATCAAGGGTGTCATTAAACATGCACCTGAAATTTTTAACGACCCGGTCAGAGCCAGGATCCTTAATCCTAGAGTGGATAAAAAGTATAGACCTGCCCCCGATGACCCCACCTACATCAAAGGTCAGCTCCCCTTGACTCACTGGTCGTTTCTAATGCCAGAAAACGCGCCAATTCCCAAACTTCAGGGGATGCTCCGCCCCCTGATAAAGAATCCAAATTGTTAGATTCCTCTGGCAAACGCGTAGCTGCGCAAGCCACCAACATCTGGCGCATCGCTAACACCCAAGCTCTACTAGCTAGGTACGACAGGGCACACTACGATCAGCTAGAAACCCTCCTTCAACATCTACCTGATCAATACAAAACACAAGCCACTGACCTCATTCAAGAAGGCAAACTTATTTCCAATGCCTCCATTAAGTGCGCCTTAGACGCAGCCGACACCGCCGCTAGGTCAGTTAACACTAGCGTGCTTATCAGACGACACGCCTGGCTTCGCATTTCAGGTTTTAAGCCAGAGGTTCAGACTACCATACTAAACCAGCCATTTAACCAAAACCAACTATTTGGTCCTGCTGTCGACACAGCACTAGAAAAGATGAAGAAGGATACTGACACTGCCAAATCAATGGGAGCATTGCAGTCCCCGCAGCAACGTGGCTCCTTTCGCCGCTCCTTTTACAGAGGGGGCTCCAGGAATACCACCGCAGACAGTTCCTCTTCCTATCGAACAAACACCCAAACCTCTCCTAATAGAGGATACTTTAGGGGTGGTTACAGAGGCAACAACTCTAAGGGCAGAGGTCGAGGTAATAATAACAACACCCGTACCTCCACCACTCCCAAACAGTGACTTTCCTCCACTTCCCCCGACCACAACACCCCTGTCGGGGGAAGGCTATCAGAGTTCCTGCCTGTCTGGAACTCCATTACAACAGACAGGTGGGTGAGACAGATTATCCAACATGGCTACTGCCTGGAGCTAACAGCTACCCCCCCCCCCCATACCACCCAGACAGCGTCCAATATCCACAGACCATCTTACACTTTTACAACAAGAGGTACTTTCCCTGCTTCAAAAGCACGCCATAGAGCCAGTGCCTCTGCTCCAGCAGGGCACAGGGGTTTACTCCCTGTACTTCCTCATTCCCAAGAAGGACGGCACTCTCAGGCCTATTTTAGACCTCAGACCTCTCAATCAATACATACACTCAGATCATTTTCACATGATCACTCTCCAACAAGTGCTTCCCTTACTACAACAACAAGACTTCCTTGCCACATTAGACCTCAAGGACGCCTACTTCCACATTCCCATACATCCTGCTCACAGGAAGTATCTAAGGTTCGTTCTCAATGGACAGCACTACCAGTTCAAAGTACTCCCATTCGGAGTCACCACTGCTCCAAGAGTGTTTACCAAATGCCTTGCAGTAGTAGCAGCGCATCTACGAAGACAACAAATACATGTCTTCCCATACCTGGACGACTGGCTTATCAAAGCCAAATCATCCAACCAGTGTGTCCAACACACCCACCAAACGATACAAACATTACACAACTTGGGGTTCACAATAAACTATACCAAGTCCCACCTTCAGCCCTCCCATGTCCTTCAATATCTGGGAGCCACAATAAACACTTCCACTGCTCTAGCTTACCCCAGCCCAGCCAGGATAGCCAGTATAAAAACCCTTGTCCCCAGGTTTCAAATGCAACACTCTCTTCCAGCCAGAGTGTTTATGCAGCTCATCGGCATGATGGCATCCTGCATTTTTCTCGTCCCTCATGCAAAACTTCAAATGCGTCCTCTACAAGAGTGCCTAGCGCGCCAATGGAACCAGGCTCAGGGACATCTTACAGATCTGGTGTTGGTGGACAGCCGCACACATCGCTCTCTGCAGTGGTGGAACACCAACAATTTGTCCAAGGGGCGGCCGTTCCTAGAGCCGGTTCCACAAGTAGTACTAACCACAGACGCATCCCTTACAGGATTGGGAGCACACCTGTTACACCATACAACACAGGGCAAGTGGACCACTCAGCAGAAGCTGTTCCACATCAACCACCTAGAGTTACTAGCTATATTCCTAGCTCTCAAGTCCTTTCAACTCCACGTACAAAACAAAGCTGTCCTGATCCGAACAGACAACATCACAGCTATGTACTATATACAAAAACAGGGGGGGGGACACTCTCCACAACTGTCCCAACTAGCACAGGACATTTGGAGGTGGGCCATTCCACAAAACATATACCTTCTAGCAGAACACCTACCAGGGGTTCACAATCAGATTGCAGATCTGTTAAGTCGACAGACACAACAGATTCACGAGTGGGAACTACATCCACAAGTTCTTCTACCTTTCTTCCAGATGTGGGGCCAGCCAGACTTAGATCTGTTCGCCACACACCAAAACGCCAAATGCCCAACCTTCGCCGCCAGGTTTCCACACCCGCAGTCCAAGGGCAATGCGATATGGATGAACTGGTGCGGCAGATTTGTGTACGCTTTTCCACCGCTCCCACTCATCCCACTTGTAGTACGCAAGCTTCGACAACAGTCTCTCAAAATGATACTAGTAGCCCCTACATGGGCACGCCAACCGTGGTTCACCACACTACTGGAGCTATCAGTAGTCCCATACCAAAGACTACACCTCTCCCCAACAATGCTAACGCAGAGCCATGGAGAGATAATGCACCCAGATCCATCTCAGCTGAACCTTGCAATTTGGCTCCTGAAGTCCTAGAATTCGGTTACCTTAACCTACCCCCAGACTGCATGGACGTTATAAAAGAAGCTAGACGACCAACTACCAGAGCCTGCTATGCAGCTAAATGGAAAAGATTCGCTATTTACTGCACTAATAATAACATCCAACCATTACAAGCCTCTACGCAAAACATCATTTGCTATTTGCTACATTTGCAAAGATGTAGTCTTGCATACTCATCCATACGTCTGCACCTCGCAGCCCTTGCTGCTTACTTGCAAAACAGACAACACTTATCACTATTCAAAGTTCCCGCCATTAAAGCCTTCATGGAAGGCCTTAAGCGGATCATACCTCCCAGATTACCACCTTCCCCAGTGTGGAATCTTAATATAGTACTTACCAGGCTCATGGGTCCACCTTTCGAACCCTTACATAAATGTGAACTTCAATTCCTTACATGGAAAGTTGCGTTTCTAATTGCAATCACTTCTCTCAGGAGAGTCAGTGAACTACAAGCTCTAACTATACAAGAGCCTTTCTTACAAATACATCATAAAAAGGTAGTTCTCAGAACAAACCCAAAATTCCTTCCCAAAGTCATTTCGCCTTTCCACCTTAACCAATCAGTAGAACTACCTGTGTTCTTCCAAAACCCAGATTCCGTGGCAGAAAGAGCTCTCCACACCCTAGATGTCAAAAGAGCCCTTATGTATTACATTGACAGAACCAAATCCTTTCGCAAAACCAAACAATTGTTTGTGGCTTTCTCTCCACCACACAAAGGTAATCCCATCTCAAAAGCCGGGGTTGCAAGGTGGATTGTTAAATGTATCCAAATCTGCTACCAAAAGCCAAACGCACATTATCAGTTCCCCCTAGAGCGCACTCAACACGCAAACTAGGGGCATCCATGGCATTCTTAGGGAACATTCCCTAGAAGACATATGTAAGGCAGCCACGTGGTCTACAACACACACCTTCACTAAACACTATTGTGTTGATGTGCAAGCCAAGCAACAAGCTTCCGTGGGCCAAGCTGTCCTTAAAACCCTTTTTCAAACTACTGCAACACATACAGGTGACCACCGCTAGGGGAGATACTGCTGTACAGTCTATGCACAGTGTGAGCTCTGCAGCTCACATGCCTCGAACGGAAAATGCTACTTACCAGTATGCATCTGTTCTTGGCATGTAGAGCTGCAGATCCTCACACGCCCACCCACCTCCCCGGGACCTGTATGTGCTCCAGTCCTATCTTAATTAGATACACACACATGGACATCTCTTTTCTTTTCTACTAACTCCATCACTCCCCAATATGGCGAAAAACAATCTGAGGATGGAGTCGATGCCCATGCGCACTATTGTCCTAAGGAGGAGTCGCCTATCACATGACTACAAAGACTTCTTCGAAGACAACAACAAAGTGCAAGCATCCGAGCCCAACACCAGATGGCGATCTAATGCACAGTGTGAGGATCTGCAGCTCTACATGCCAAGAACAGATGCATACTGGTAAGTAGCATTTTCCTTTTCACATCTGCGACTCCTATGGTTAAACCATGCTCTCTACAGGTCCTCTGTTCGCTTTAGGACATGTATATGTTGAGGGTTGCCTGGCGCATGCTGATACCCTGGGTTATACATTTTATTCTGCCCCTCACAACACATGGCTCGCATAGACTACTGGCTGCTCTCGACCGGTGCTACCCCATGGTGAAGAAACGTGAGCCATCTCCCCGCACACTCTCTAACCATTCCCTAGTCCAAATGGTACTGGTGATGCCTTATGTGGGGGAGTGAAGTGGAAGTGGTGCTTCCCTTGTAATGCATTCTTGGACGAGGTATTTCTCGCTGAGCTGCGTGCTTCCATTATTGAGTATTTCGACCTAAATAAAGGATCGGTGTCGACACAGGCTGTCCTCTGGGAAGCATTCAAGGTGTACATCAGGGGGATCTCCATTAACAAACACTCTGGAGATTTGCACGACATCCGGAACATGTTAACCCACATAGAAACCGAACCCTGAGACATCGATATTGCAGACACCCAACAGTGGCATGGTCCGAAGTTAAGTCGTGTGACTCTCCTGGACGACTTCCGGGAGTCGACGGAGAGGGAGGTTGCCTTCCTCTGGAAATATGCCAGAGCCTGACACTATGGTGAGGGGGAGCAGCCGGGATATACCCTGGCTTGCCTGCTACGTCCACCCCGGGGTGGTGCCTACATTCCTGAATTGCAGCGGTACGATGGTGTCAGAGTTACGGGCAACACTGCGATACTGGAAGAGCTACCCCAATACTTCACCTCCTTATATGCGGCCTGCGTTGCACGAGATGCTGGAGCCATATCTGACTACCTCGCCGAGATTGCCATGGTGTGGCTCTCACAGGCCCAGCAACAGTTTCTTAGTGAGCTGATCTCTGCCGAAGAGATCGCATAGGCGATTGACGCCCTGGGTGGGTCGATGGCTCCCAGTCTTGAAGGTCTCACTGACTACTTTTATGAAACCCAGAGATCATTGTTAGCCCCACAGCTCCTTGAGGTTTATTCCAACTCCCTAGAAAAAGGGGTTCTGCCCTTGACGCTGCGTGAGGCTGTCAATACACTTCTAGTGAAACCTGGGAAAGATCCCCTGCATTGCATCTCTTACCAGTCATTGAGGCTGATGAGTATTGACACTAAAATACTGGTAACTCGGCTGTCTGTCCTATTGGATCAGGTCATTTCCCCCTTGCATTCGGGTTTGTTCCGGGGCGCTGACCGTACCACAATCTGCGTACAGTGCTCTTGGTACTTAACAGGATCTTTCCCACTGTGCCGGCCTTGGTTGCCCTCCTGGAAGCGGAGAAGATATTCGACTCACTCGAGTGGCCCTTCTGCTGGCCACGTTACAAAAACTAGGACTTTCCCGTGGATTCATTTCTCTGGCTAAGTTACTATATTCACAGCTGCAAGCACGCATCCAGGCCAATGTCTCCCTCACAGCCTCCTCTGACATTAGTAGGGGACCAGGCAGTGTTGCCCATTGTCCTTTTCATTATTGCCTTGGACCCCCTGGCCCGTCACTTGCAGGAAAAACACCTTCACCGCGGCTTACAGTTTCCACCGGGCCGACTTCTCCTGTCCCTTTATGCAGATTATATTTTATTGTTTATCCGCCACCCAGCTGACCACATGGTCTCTATCATACAAGAAGTGGTGAGATATGGTTAATTCTGTGGTCTTGACATAAATTGGATCAAAACAGAAATTTTTCCTCTCACTGATATTACTGTGCCGTTTTAATGTAACTACTCTATCAAATGGTGTGACGGTCCTGTTCGATACCTGGGCATCTGGCTGCACCATGATAAGGAGCACATTATCCGAATGAACTATGGCCCAGTCATAGACAAACTAATGACACAAATTGAAAGGTAGTGTCTGCTCCTGTTGTTCATGGCGGTTTGTATTGCCATTATCAAGATGGTTGTTTTTTCCTGCTTTCTGTATCTCTTTCAGAATGTTTTGATTCCTCTCACTAATGACTCCTTCTCTACACTTAAAACTCTGCTTGTATGTCTGGTATGGGGGGGGAGGGGCGGGCGAAGTCCCCGGGTGGGTTGGGAAACCTTACTGCTTCCCTATAACTAATGAGGGTTCAGAGTACCACATTTAGAATTGTACTGCCCAGCTGCTCAATGCCACTTTGCTTACCACTGGTATCATCGTAATGCCCATCTCATGTATGCCATACCAGAGCGTGACCACATGAACCCTACGCCTTTTGCCTCAATCCTCCCACTGGGTATTTCATTGGACCCCACGAACATACAGGCCCTCTCTACTAACAGCTGGGTGTTGAGGAGGCTCTGGCTGCTTGGGAGCGCCCTCCTCTACTCTGTCACTAGCCGACAATCGTTGGCTGCCCCCCACACTGGAGAAGTTGTGTTATATGGCCCTTAGGGTCATTGTCGACATTGCTAAGTTAGCATGAGCTTTGCTGCCATGATGCTGCTTTTGCGCACGTTACTACATGACTTTATTTTTGCAAGACTCTGTTTATGCCTTTCACATGAGAACTGTCTGCTTTTCATGTTCTCTGCTAAGTTCCTGGAGTTTAGTCTGAACACGTTGTGCAAGGTCGATAAACAATGCCCCTTGTTATTCTGTTCTGGTCCGTCCCTAGCGCCTAGACATAACATTCTAAACACAGCTGCAATGCTGGAGACTCGTGCTTTGATATTACGGGGATGCATGTTTTTTGAACACACACTTGGAGAGAGCCCTTTCCATGGAGAAGAGCTGTGCTGTGCCTATGATGTAAACCTTCCATCTAGGCTTTAAGGTATGGGGTCTGCTGACAAAGCCCAGAGATCTTCTTTTATATAATAAACTTCTTCCAGTCAAGGGAGGGTGGTTAGGCCTTATAGTCCTTTTTCCATTGTCTTTATATAATGACTTCCCCCTTTGTACTCTATGGAATTGTAACAATGCTAATTGTTTTGAGTTGATGCATTTTGCTGCTGGTAGTGGCTCGTATACTGTATTGTAGAGCACGATAGTTAAAATAAATATTTTAAACCATTACAGTAACTCTGCCAATTCTTATTGTGGACAAGTACGAGTGAGCGAGCGAAAGGGTATGTCTTGCTACCGCGATTCCTGAGAGAGTCGGGAGTGTTGTGTTCTGGGTTGTCTGATCATTTGTTGCTCTGTGATTTTGGAGGAGACCGAATGAGACACTATATCTAGTCGGTTTTGGGATTTTGGGTACTAAGGTGATAGGTTGGTACACCCCTATACACCGAGGTCCTGTTTTCCTGCGCATAGTTCTGTGTAGGTGCAGAATCCCCGCAACAGTTGGTCCAGCAGACATTGACACGCCACGGTTTACACACATTTGGTGACCTTTTTCCTGATGGGCATGTCCTATCCCATGGTGACGATACTCGATTCCCTCATGGACCATTTAGTTTTACGACGCGTTCACAGTGCACTACAGGCGCAGATCACCTCATATTCACTAGCTCCCAGCGAGTGTTACCCCCTGACACTACTGATCACGGACCCAGATGGAAGGCGCTTTGGTCCAGGCTGTATCATGCCTGCATGGCACTATTGCCCTCCCACGATACGAAGCTCAGGTAGACATGGGAGCGCGAGCTAGGCAGCCCCCTCCCAGGCAAGATATGGTTCTTTTGCTGCAGCCAAACTAAACTAATATTGTCTAACCATAGACACAAACTAATACACTGCAAAATCTTACGGCGCACCTACACTTCGTCTAGCGCGCTAGCCAAAATTTATCCATCCAGATCCTCCATTTACCCAAAATGTAGAGCTGCCGACCCCGACTCTGCACACTTGACATGGAACTGCCGTCCTATGGGAGACTACTGGGGGGCTGTCTTCACACAGCTTTCCGTGATGATAGGGGCGGACTTGGCTCCTGACTTGCTGCTAGCTCTGCTGGGGTATGTGGCGGATGTGTCGTGTGAGGTGCGTAGATTTATCCTCCTGTGAACAGCTGGTCACCGAAATCTGGAATAAAGGCAAGAAGGTTTGTGTGCTGCACTCGATTTATTATCCACCGGGTGACAATCTGGTCTTCATAGAGCAAATCATGGAGGTCATTAGCTCAAGCTCGGACCAATTCTCCCACATCTTCCTCTGAGTCTTTAACCTTCATTGGAATGGCTCAAATGATCCTATAGTCTATTCCTTTAAGGCTTTCCTCTCTGACCTTAACCGCTCACAGCTCCGTAAAGGTCCTACCCACAATAAGGGCGCCACTCTCGACCTTATCATTGCTAAAGACATTAGCATACAAATAGGCGACATCCTACCCTGTGACTGGTCGGATCATCATCAAATTCCCTTCCTCATCTTGGAAAAGGGCTTGGGTAGACCGGGCCAACCTCTTAAAGCTAAACAACTGACGCGCAATATGAGACCTCAACATCAATTTGCTAACTTCAATCACCAAAAATAGACTACAGCCCCCTCCCAACATGACCAACCTTGACGATCTCTCTGATCACTACATTAACACGGTGTCTAACATTCTTTTTAACTATTTATTTTTTATTTTTGCACAAAATTTCGTGACATACATGCATAAATTTGACAATTATTATTAGCTGGTTGCATTTGTTATGTTACATTTCACGGCAGTTGACAAAACATACCTGTCAAGATATTACATCTCTATCTGTATTTCTACGCAGTTCTAACTCCACCATGGGTGAGACACAGATATCCCCTCTATACACGTTCCACTTCATCCATTTTTTGTCCCATTTCTTCGGGCACCCCTGGTTATAAACACCTCCTTTTCTGCAATCATACACCTATTTAGTTCCGTCAGCCATCTCGATTCGGAAGGTGGTGTCACTCCACCCCATCCTCTTGCGAGTTCTCTTTTCACTAATGTGTATCCCAACGTCACCAGCTGCTGCTCAATCTCCGTCAGGTTAGTGTCTGCCCATATATTCAGCAAACCCAGCTGCGGTGTCATGTCAACCGTCTTCCCCCGTGCAGACTGTACGTGGTGTGTGGCTCTCTCCCAAATGTGGTGCACTAGGGGGCATTCCCATAATATGTGATAGAAGGTCGCTGACTGCTGGCAGCCTCTAAGACAGAGGTCATCTTGCCTTGTTCCTATTTTTGCGAGGGTTATCCCGGTCATATAAGATCGATGTAGGATTCTGAGTTGTATCAGTCTAAACCTAAGCGTAATGGCCGCCTCTCTAGGTGACATAAGGGCCAGTCGCCAGTCGTCTTCTGTAATTGGTCCCAAGTCTCTCTCCCATTGCTCCTTGAGCTTACCAAAGTTGTCCGGAAGATTATTACTAAGTTTTTTATATGTTAAGGATATGGCCTTAGATTGCAGTGGCCCATCAAGCAGACGGTCCTCCAGAGGCGACGAGTCTGGTATGTCCTCGCAGCTCGGGAAAGCCGCCCGTAGGGCATGTCTTACTTGCAGGTACCTAAATGCCTCCCCTGGAGCCATCTTGTAGATCCTCTGGAGGTCGTCAAATTTAAGGACCGCGCCCTTTTAACTAAGTCCCTCACCATCGAGATTCCTATTGTCTCCCACTTATCAAATCCTGGTTGATAGCACAGCATGCCTAGCTTCTGAGTATACCACAGTGGTGTTGCTTTGGTAAGAACGTTAGCCCATCCCAGCCTCGAGTTTGCCAGCCGCCAGATTTGTATCGTGTGCAATGTGGGGCCAATATATTTCCGCTTCTTAGTGCGGGAATAGAGGGCTCCCAGGTATCCTGAGCGATCCATCTGATATCTATCTAAAGCGTACGCCGGGTCATTCGGTGGGGCGCACATCCAGTGATTCACGGCCACCAGCTGAGAGGCCCAGTAATACAACCGGAGGTCTGGCAACGCTATCCCCCCCGTCATACCACCCTTTGGTTAGTTTCTTAAATGCCACTCTAGGAGTCCCTCCATCCCACAACAGCGTCCGTATCTCTCCTTCCACCGCCACAAAGTACTCATCCGGGATTCGATGCGGGCTATTCTGGAGGATATACAGAAATCGCGGAAGCGCTAACATTTTAAAAAGAGCAGCCCGGCCCACCAATGACAGGGGCAGCGACCTCCAGTGTCTTACATCTGCTTTCAATCTGGTCAGTGGGGCTACTAAGTTACGACTATAGAAGAGGGCCTGGTCCAATGTAATAAAGACTCCTAGGTATTTAAATCCTTCCACAGCCACTACTAACTTGCAATATTTGGCAAGACGGGGGGGTCTGCCCCTGGAGCACGAACAGCACCGACTTGTCCCAGTTTATTGCATATCCCGAGTACTTCCCGAAATTTGTAAAAATGTTCAAAACTGCGTGTATGGACCTATACGGGGAGGCAAGATATAGCAATACATCGTCGGCATATAGGGAAATCCTGTCTTCACATTCCAGTGTCCATCTCAAACCCCTCACCCTCACATCTCGACGGATCCAGTCCGCCAGGGGTTCCAGCATGAGGGAGAATAGCAGTGGAGACAGTGGACACCCCTGTCTGGTGCCCCTCTTCAGTGTGAACGCCCGAGATGTGTAGTTATTGACCCTTACCTGCCCCTGTATGTTGGTGTACAGCAGTTTCACCCAGCCGATAAATTTAGGGCCTAGGCCGGCCCTAGCCAAAACTTCAAATAAATACGGCCATTCTATAGAATCGAACGCCATAGAGGCATCTAGGGATAATATGACTGCGTCTTCCATCAAGAAGTCCCTGCGCGCCATCACATTATGCAGCCGGCGAATATTAAGAGCCGTATTTCTTCCTGGCATAAAGCCAGACTGATCTGGGTGCACCAGGGAGGAGATCACCGTCCCAAGTCGCATGGCTAGAACCTTTGCCAGGATCTTTGCCTCCACATTAATCAACAAAATAGGCCTGTAGGAGCTACAGTCATCTACCGGTTTCCCAGTCTTATGGATAACAACAATACTTGCTATACGTTGATCTACTGGCAAATGTCCCTTCTCATAGCTTTCCTCATACATATCCCGTAAGTGTGGAACTACCTGAGAGGCCATAGCCTTGATGAATTCGATTGGTGTGCCATTTGGTCCCATTGCTTTCCCAGACTTAATTTGGCCTATAGCTTTCTGAATTTCTTCATCTGTCAAATCGGCCTCTAGCGCTTCTTTCTCGAGTTCCGAGAGGGTTGGCACGTCGCTTTCCATCAGGAGCTGGCGTGAGTCCTCTGCTGTATACGTAGTGGAAGGAGAATACACTCCTTCGAGGTGGTCTGCAAATGCCTCTGCTATGTCCTTCGGATGATGAAGGACCTCCCCACTAGGCAGTGTCAGTCTAGGTACCCATCGGGTACCTTGCTCCCTTTTTTCCAACCATGCCAGAGTTCTTCCGGCCCTATCCCCCAGTTCGTACAGCCTATGTTGGGTGGCGCGGTGTGTGGTCATCATGTGCTCGCGTGTCTTGAGTCTGTATTCATCCTGCTTCAGGGTCAGTCTATGCTGTGCATCACACGAGGGATTAATTGCGTGTTCTGCCTCTAGCCCCCGGAGCTCCTCTTCTAACTGGACCAATATCTGGCGCCTTTTTGCTATATATCGTGTTTTTAGCGACAGGGCATGTCCCTTTAGAACCACCTTATATGCCTCCCATATCGTTTGTGCCGATTCCACTGACCCCAAATTATCCGTTAGATAATTCCCGGTTTGGGCACGCAGTTCTTCTTTAATGTCTGGTATTTTCAGCAGCCATGGGTTAATAACTATCGTGGTACGTGTTTGCTGTTCCCCATGAGTGAATTCAATCCAAACGGGGGAATGGTCCGAGATACCCCTGGGCAGCGTCTGGGGGCGCTTAAAGCTGCTAATCGAGGCCGTGTATGTTAGAAAGTAATCAATTCGGGAAAGACTGCCATGTACGCTAGAGAAATACGTATATTGGGAATCTGCCATTTGTAGTTCCCGCCCCACATCCGACAGTCCCAGCGCCCTGGTAAATTCTGCCATGAGTTCATTCGGTCTGGTCCTTTGTCTCTGTGGGTGTCTGTCCATTGTGTCATCCATAGTCATATTGTAATCCGCCCCCCATTATCAAACTGCCCCCGGGTAGTCCAGTCAACACTTTGCCGAGATCTGCTAAGGCCACCTTACCCAAGGCCGGTGGCAGGTAAACGGAAACAATATTGAGAGCTCTTCCCTCCCATTGGGCTTCAGCCACGGCAAATCGACCCCCCGGATCCGCCCATATCTTGTGAACCATAAGGGGCGTGCCCTTCTTAACCAGGATACACGTACCTCTGGAACCCGTGGTATAATCGGCATGGACCAAAAGCTTGTATCCCCATCTATTGAGGGCTTTACTTTTATTACCTACAAGGTGGGTCTCCTGCAACATCACAAGGTCTGGGGAATGTCTCTTCAGATACTGTTGGACTATACCCCTCTTTATTTTATCACCCATTCCATTAACATTCCAAGATAGGACAGAGAGCACTGATTCCTTGTCAACCCCCATCCCACAGCCTGGTATTATCTACAGCCTGAAAGGTCAAAATTAAGGTAACTACGGCATGGCACACCCCATGTCCTGGAACCTCCCTCCTATGCGTATGTCTGTCACTTCCGAAGCCAACCTGAGGCTTGTCACAAAGCAAAATGTCACATTTACAATTCAACTTGTCGCAAAAACACCCCTCCCCCCCACCTCCCCCTCCCTGCCCCCTGCCCGTGGATTCGAAACTACCCACCCCCAAACATGGCAGAGTGCCTCTCTCCCACCCAAAAATGCTGAAAATGCACGGGGTCGGTTCGTCCCCGTCCCCCCGCATATACAGATCATAATTTATGAATTTTGCCATCCACATTCTGTAATCTCGTACGTCTTGGGTGGGTCTTACCAATTGAGTCTGCGTTATCAGAATCATCAGCTCCCACCTTCAGCATCCGTCACGAGATCTCCACTAGAACCCCGTCTCCACCCCACCTTATTTACTTCGCCAGCAGGGTTCCATCTCTGATCGGTTCCCACCCTGATTATCTTATTCCCGGTCCTTTGTCAGGTCCCCTTTGTCCGTCGAGTCCATCCCAGGCGCTTCCGTACGGCGGTTTCCCTGCTGGCCTGATCTGCCAGCTTGGTTTCTTCTCTGGCCCCCAACTTTGCTCCAGCCGTCCATCCAGTCCTGCGCTTCCTCCGGTGAGTCAAAAAACCACGCTTTCCCGTCTGATTCCACTCTAAGCTTCGCCGGAAATAGCATTGCATACTTCACTTCGCGGTCGCGAAGTTCTCTCTTCACTGCTTGAAAGCTGCGGCGTTGCGCCTGTACCTTGGCCGTGAAGTCTGGAAAGAAGGCTACCTCGTAATTGTCGATTTTCAAAGGGGGACCAGATCTCGCCGTTTGCAGGATGCTATCGCGGTCTCTGAAGTTAAAAACTCTAGCTATGAGGGGCCTCGGGGGGGCTCCTGGTTTTGGCCTACCTCCCGGCACCCTGTGAGCTCTTTCAATAGAGAAATAGCTGGACAGCTTCTTGGGTTTGAGGTGTTTGGTGATTAGGTCTTCCACATATAGGTCCGCAGCAGGCCCCTCTTCCCGTTCTGGAACCCCCAAAATACGTATATTGTTACGACGGGCGCGGCCTTCATAATCGTCCAGCTGCTGCGCCATTCGCTCTGGTTTCTTTTGCAGCTCGACTACCTGCGTTTGGAGCTCCTACGTATCCGTTTGCAGAGCAGAAGTAACTATCTTAAGCTCTTTGACCTGTTCGTCCATCTTTCTAAAGTCTGCTCTGATGAGTGAGACCTCCACCGTGACCGAGTCCAGTGAGGTACGCACCCCATTAATCGCTGCCATAACATCATGTAGCGTCGGCTCTGTCCCCTGTTTAGGGGCGTTCTGCCCTCCGTCTTTCTCCATTTGTTGCGACTCACCCGTATCCCCGGTCTTAGACCATGCAAATTTGGCCAACTTCTGGGCACTTGCTTTAGGACCCCTTCCTCCGGTCGCCATATGCGCAACGCTGTGTCTCGAAGGCCGGGAGAGAACTCGGGGCCCCACACAAGGACACCTCTGTGTCCGCTCACCCCTTCCGCGTAGTATGGGGCCAGCCCGGTCGCGGCCTATTGCGATGTTGGTTTGGATCACAGACACAGCCAGGCCCCACCCTTATGTCTATTGTCCGCAAATATCCTTCCCCTGTGGCACCTAGAGGGAAGTATCTTCTCCGTGGAGGTCCCCCGAGACCCAGCAAGAGCCGTAATCCCGTCCTCTCCCAGCGTGTGTTGCACTTCCGATCTAGCTGTCTCCGCAATCACCCAGCCGTGACTCCAGACTACTTCAACCCTTCCCTCCAAGCTTCCAAGAAGGGCACCGCAGCCACCGATGCAGGGACCCTGCTTACCGCGTCGTAAGGCCGGGGCAGCTACTCTGGTGTGCACCGGCCGTGGTCTCCACCTCCCGGAGGACGTCTAAGCACACTCCGTATTCTCTCACCGGCAGCAGTTCCCTGTGTCCAGCTCAGCCACTGGTGTCTGAACGCTGCACCTCAAAGGAGCGTAGGGCCCTCGAACAGCGTCTCCGGCCGCGGGGATGCTGGTGTTAATGTGCCTAGGGGCATGGGGCCTCCGGCCTCCTCAGACCCTGTACTGGCGGCGTCCTCACTAATTGAGACCCTGGCGGCGGGGTTTAGCAGGCCCCGCCGCCGGGGTCTCAATTAGTGAGGTCCGCCTCCTCACTTGCATCAGGCCTGCGGAGACTGCACGCACCGCTCCACGATCAGCTCCTCTTCCCCCCCGCTGCCCACTGTCTTCCAGGGCTCTTGGTCAGGCGCCGTAGTCTCTCCGGCTCCGCCTATCTCCAGCCTCTTCAGGAGGGACGCCTCAGTCAGCAGCACTAGGCCTTTAAGCCGGGGCCTCAATTAGGAGCGCCAGTCCCTCGGCTCTCACCTCCTGGGCTCCGACGCCACTTGCGACTCCTCGCGTTTTTCTTCTTCGCGGCTGCCGAGACCCCTCTGTCGCCTGTGCGACCTCCACGCATCCGTTGGGCACTTCGGGATGGTCACTGTACCGCCTTATCTCGGCCTCGAGTCTCAGCTCCGGGAGGTCGCCATTACTGCCGTCTCTGTGCCTCCCAGTAGGGGCCTTCAGACCCTCGCACTCCGACTTTGGATTCCGCCGACTTCGACCCCACAGGTAGGGAGTGCGGCTCCGTCTTGTTTCGTCTAATTTTCCCTTGTGGATGGCACAGGATAAATAGAAACCTTGCGTGGAAGAGGGAGCCCTCTTAGGCAGCGGCCATTCTCGGTGGCTGCTAGCCACGCCCCCCGCGGGTGTGTCTAACATTCTTGATCCTATTGCACCGAAGCAACTCAAAAGGATTCAGTCAAACAATCCAAACCTTGGTTTAATGGTGCCCTAAATAATGAGCGGCGCAATCTTAGACTTTCAGAGAGGCTCTGGAGAAACACGCCCTCCACCACAAGTCTCACTCAAATTAGGAAAGTGAGAAGTACTTACAACAAACACATCTGCTTGGCTAAAATAGACCACTTCAGGTCTCAGCTGGATGGAGCCAAAAATAGACCCACGAAACTCTTTGAAATCATCAAGGAACAAGCGAACCATTCTTCCAACCCGATCTCTGCTCCGGTATCCTTGATTCCTAGTGGGGATGATTTCACAGTTCACTTCTCTGAAAAAACAAGAAAAATCGAGCTGGAGCTACTACCTGTCACCCCAACTCTGAGGCCTCCGAAACTATCCGCATTATTAGCTGAGCTAGCTGAATCCTCGACAATATCCTCGACCTCTGTCTGTTCTCTCAAAAATAACGCCTCTTGGAATTCCTTTCTCCTCCCAGATGTCACAGAGCTTCTACACAACATGGCGTCCCTTAAACCCTACAACCATTTCAATCAAATTTCTTTATTTCGGTTAGCAAAACCATAAAAGATACAGCCACGCAGATCATAAAACATTCTAAAAAAATGCTGTCAAGGCAATATACAGTTTGGGAGATGCAATATAGTTCTAGTCGACATAGTGGGCCAGCATGAGAAGAAGCTTAAAAATTTACAATTTCTCAATTGGGGCACTACTAAGCTAATTCTGGCAATTCAGACAGGTGAATAAAATCACCAGGCTAAAGTGCTAGTGCATTAATTGGTAATATATATATGGCGATTACTATAAAATACAGCCCACATTAACAACTACAAACTTAATTACTCCTTGGCCCTTGATAAAGCCGTTGGTCCAAATTGACGGTTTAAAAAAGTTAAATACACAAAATGGGGGCGTGGCTTGCCGACACCCAAGATGGCCGCAAAAGACTGAGGCTCTGAGCCACTGAATCCATAAACCTCCCCAAACATCCGTTCAAATATCCGACCAGCCTGCCATATCGCCTGGAACTGGGAGCCGTTAACCTGGGGACTCACCCGATCCTTTCCTGGCGGAGATCCGACCATCGGGCCCTGAGTTCTCGCGCTGCGGCTCCGGGCCATGACGTCGCCCGGGGCCGATCTGCGTGAGTGCCACTGCGGCTGTCGGGCCTGTGGTGCTGGGCGGCCCGTGGTGCGGCGTTGGTCGAGCGGCCCTGGAGCCGCAGAGGGTCCGGCGGTGTCCCCTGAGTTGCTGGAGGGCGGCGCTGAGGATCGGAGGCGGCGCTGCGCCGGGGGGGCTCCGGTGCACGTCTGAGGCCTGAATCGGCGTGGGCGCCAGTATCCGGCCGCTTCCTTAGCCTCGAAACACAGACGCAAGTGCGGCGCTGCCCCGGGTGGGCTCCGGTGCGCGCCTGAGGGCCGCTGTGGTGCGGGCGCTGTTTGGCTGCTTCCTCGGCCCAGGGGGCCAGGCTGAATGTGGGAGGCTCGTTTTCTCTTCCCCCCCTCCCCCCCCCCCGTCTATAGAACATGAGGAGCGTCGAGATGGGACGCGGGGGCATTAAGAGCAGGATCAACCGGGCCCATCAGTGCCGGCGGGAGTGCTGCCCCTCCCCCGCTGGGCCTCCAGCCATATTGGCGGTTCCCTCCTGGCTACGGGGACCTGCAGCGGGGGAAGTTCACAGGTACGGGGGTATTTGTGAAACGACGTGCTATGGGCATTGTGTAGCCCCGGTGGCGTGCGGATGGGCTGACTTGCCCCAGTGACTTAAGTGCAGACGCACGGCCGGTGCTTGGACTTGATCATTGCCACTGAACAATCACATAAACGCCTTCCGACGGCGGGAGCACTGAGGCCGCTGGAGGGATTGCGGAGTTGGTGGAGGATTGATCATCCGGGGGCCTGGGGGCCCGTCGCCACCATTTTGGGGTGCGCATGGTCTTTGGCCTACCTGATCCACCACTGCCTGCCTACGGCTGTGCCTGCCCGCTATCTACCGCATATCTGACCAGGGAGCTTCACTTTGGGGGGAGAGGCGGGCTGCGATGGCCACAGCTAGAGGCCCTAAACCATCCGCAACGCAAAAACTGTCGATTTGCCCACGCCAGGCCTGATGACATGGAGGAGAGGCAAGATGGCGCTGCTGAAAAACAACAGTTTGCAGAGAAAGGCCCAACTCTGGCGGATATATTGGAGGCGATCCAGGGAGTCCGAACGGCTTTAGAACTTAAGATTGACACGGTTGCTATCGATGTCAATTTAATCCGCGCCGATTTAAGGACCATGGGGGAACGAGTCAAGGCAAATGAGGACTCCATTGCCACGCTTACGACCTCCGCCACACGAGTGGAATCACTGGTCAAGAAGCTGCAGACCCAGACGGTTGATCTTGAGGCCCGCTTGGAGGACTACGAAGGACGGGCAAGAAGGAACAACGTGCGCATCCTGGGGGTTCCCGAACGAGCGGAGGGGCAGGCCACGGACCTATTCGTTGAAGACCTCATCCAAAACCATTTACGGCCTCGCTCCCTCTCTAATTATTTTTCTGTCGAACGGGCCCACAGAGTGCCTGGAGGCCCCCCGAAACCGGGCGCTCCACCGCGTCCCATCTTGGCACGGATTTTCAACTTTCGAGACCGGGATATTATCCTTCAGACCGCCCGAAGTGGACCCCCACTGAAATCCGAGAACCTCGAGCGTGACCTTTTTCCCCGGATTTTACTTTAAGGTGCAGCAGAAGCGTCGCTCATTCCTGGAAGTGAAAAGGGCCCTCAGAGAACATGCTTTGAAGTACGCCATGCTCTTCCCCGCAAAGCTACGTGTGCAGTCTGGTGGTAAGTCGCTCTTCTTCCAGTATCCGGAGGAGACCTGGGACTGGTTGAAGGGGTGGCGCTCCTCGAGAAGCGGAGACGGTGCTACCAGAGACCGCCCCGGCGAGGCAGAGCGCCATGGAGGCGGGATGGACTGAGCGTCTACGGAACAGATATTGTTGGACTTATCGTGAACTGGTATGCCTGCCTGGTCTTTGATCAGCATGTCACACCCTGGACTATGTCATTCTTGACCAGGTCCCTCTAATTTGAAAGACATGGATCACTCGCTGACTTAGTGTTGGTTTGCCGCGCCATTGACTGATAAACCTTTGGCCACGTTTCTTGTCTTGGTGGCAAGGGACTCCTCATGGAACATATGTTAATTGATGTCTATTGGTTCTCCCTTATGGGTGTACGCGTTGACACTTATTAGGTGTTGCATGAGACCTGTTGTCTGGCGGGAGGGGGCGGGATTCGGATCGCCTCGAGTCTTTACCACTACTATTTGCTGATGTGGGGGTACAATACTATCTGGGTTTAGGCTGGGCAATTATGATACTACATGGGGAGGAAGAGGGTCAATTCTTGGGGTAGATTGGTTGAGTAACGTTCCCCCTTGACTTGGTTAGTTATGGGTATTTACGCGCTCTGCAAATTGGGGTGGTGGGCAGTTCTGAGTCCACGTTGCAGGGAGGCAGGGTGGGGGAGGGTGGATGGGGGTTCTGTTAACGGGTTGTGTTATTGGTTTTTTCTTTTGATCCTTTGTTCTGAGCAATCTTTGTCTATCGACTGGGCACACCACTACGGTGCTCATTGGCACACA
Source organism: Calotriton arnoldi (assembly GCA_963921515.1). Classification (NCBI taxonomy): domain Eukaryota; kingdom Metazoa; phylum Chordata; class Amphibia; order Caudata; family Salamandridae; genus Calotriton; species Calotriton arnoldi. Next base: position 196,795 of record CAWUFW010005099.1, read on the forward strand.
GGCCACATTTCTTTGTGTTGTTGCGGGCGTTATCTTGAGTGCTATTGTTTCCTGGGCTCGGTGGGAAGTGGGGCCCCTGTCTTTCGACTCTGATGAGCGACACTCCTGCGGTTTCCACCCCCCTGGGTTGCCTTAAAATAATCTCTTGGAATGTGAACGGCCTGGGCGACCGAATTAAAAGGGGGTTAGTCCTACAGTACATACGCCTGACCTCATTCTTCTTCAGGAAACTCACATTCCTGGTACCACATACAAAGCACTGAACCGATGGGGCTACAAACTGTTGGCTCATGCAGGTTACACCAGGGGGTCCCGTGGGGTGGGTATCCTCGCACGCTCTTCCCTTCCAGGTACAGACAGTCACACACGATCCTGCAGGGCGATTCGTCACGGTGTCCGGCAATTGGGAGGGTCGCTCCCTTAACGTGACTTCCCTATATATACACCCCCCAGGCTCCACTCCTCTACTTTGACAGCCTTAGGCCCCCATTTGCTGCAATTACCGGAGGGTGATATCTTATTAGGGGGAGACTGCAATGCCGCCCTAGTGGGGGACTTAGATCGCCTCCCACCCCGACGAAACGAACCACAGGGAAAACTCACGTCCGAATTTCTATCGGCCCGTGGCCTAGTCGACGTATGGCGTACACATCACCCCTCAGATCGGCAATACACTTTCTTATCCGGGGTCCACGGCAGCATGTCGCGAATTGATTATCTCTTTGCCATGCCTCGCAGCTTTCCTTGTTCCGTGACATATCCTTTTACCAAGGGGCATATCTGACCACTCCCTGTTTTGGCCCTTTTACGGTGGTGCTCCCTCCTGCTCTCGACGGGAGATGGTTCTCAACCCATGGTTTCTTCAAGTCCCAACGATACGAGACAATCTGATAAAGGCTACCTCTGATTATTTTGATGAAAACGAAGGCTCCGTTTCTTCTGACGTCACGTTGTGGGAGGCATACAAGACGGTAATTCGGGAATGTGGGGTGGCGGAGGTGACCGGCCACCGCAAGGAGAAACGTAAGTGTCTGGAAGCCATAGAACTAGAGATAGTCAGCCTTGAACGGGATTTGATTGCGTCCACCTCCCCAGAGGCCTCACATAAGCTCGCAGTTAAACAGAAAGAATATCACGATATAGCCAGAGGCGGCCCAGGCGCCTTATCGCTCGACCCAATATCGCATCTACGAAATAGGGGACAAGGCCAGTAAATTATTGGCGTGGTTGGACAAGCGAGAACTGGCCAACCGATGGGTGGCTGGTATTGTGGCCCCGAGCGGAGAGAGCCGGAGTGACCGAGACGGAATTGCGGAGACATTTGCGGCCCATTTCGAGCACCTCTATGTCCCGGCATCCACCACCACGCAGGAGGAGGCGGCAGACTTACTGTCTACCCTCCCTCTGCCTCGGTTGGATCCCCAAGCGGTTGCGGAGCTTGACACCCCACTTGCCCCTGAGGAAGTATCCAAGGCAATTGGCGCGTTGCGTTCTGGCAGGGCCATGGGGCCCAGTGGCCTTCCAATTGAACTCTACAAAGTAGTCTCTTTAGTGTTGGCCCCACACCTAGTCCGAATGTATGATGAATGTACAAAGCAGGGGATCCTGCCTGAGACACAGCGGCTAGCCCATATTGTGGTCATACACAAGCAGGGGAAGCCCAAGGACCACTGTGGTTCATATCGACCGATTTTCCCTCCTTGACCCGGAGGTCAAAATCCTAGCGAAACGCTTGGCCCTTCGCCTGTCACCCCATCTACATAACCTAATACACCCGGACCAATCCGGCTTTATGCCTACAAAAAACACGGCGCTTAATCTTCGTCGCCTCTTCGGTGTTTTGGGCAGGGCCTCAACCATACGGGAAGACGCAGTTATTGTATCCTTGGATGCCAAAATGGCATTTGATATGATGGAGTGGCCTTTCCTATTTGCTGTTCTGGAGCGATATAGTTTTGGACCACGTTTTATATCCTGGATACGTCTATTATACGCAAAACCTTTGGCTCGTGTTTCAGTCAACGGTGGCAGATCGGCGATTTTTGAGTTGGGTAAAGGCACGAGACAGGGCTGCCCCCTGTCACCGCTGTTATTTGCTTTAGCGTTAGAACCCTTGGCGATATGGATTAGAGGCGATCCATCTATCCGTGGGTTGAATTGGACACCGGACTGGTCGGATAGGATATCCCTTTACGCCGATGACATTCTTTTATATCTGGCCAAACCAAGATCCTCCCTTCATGCGATACTCCACATTCTTACTCTCTTCATAAATATTCCGGCTACACTATCAATTGGGATAAGTCCCTAATCTATGTTCTCAGCGGGATCCTCCACGGCTCCCCCGGGCTGCACGGCCAACATAGTTACAGAGGGCTTCCGCTACCTGGGCATCTACGCCACGAGAGACGCGGAGGTCTTTCATAAACGGAACCTTCTCCCTCTACAGCGCTCCGGGCGGACATACAATATTGGAGAGCGTTGCCCCTGACTCTACTGGGTAGAGCCGCCTTATTTAAAATGATGGCACTTCCCCGTTTCCTCTATGCCCTACAGAATACCCCCTACCCTGTCTTGCCACAATATTTCCAAACAATAGATGCTGAGGTCCGTTCATTATTATGGGATGGCGGCACCCCTCGTATCGCCCTGACAAAGCTTCTGTGTAGCTGGTACGACGGCGGCATTGCTCTCCCTGCGATTAAACTTTATTACTGGGCCTCGCAACTTGTGGTTCTCAATCACTGGGCCCACCGCCCCATCACAGACCCAGCGTACAGAATGGACAGATATAATATGGCGGCGGGCAATTACATGAGGGCGCTCTATGGAGGACCTAAACATTTACCACAATTTACGCCCACCTCCACTACGATTTCACTCTGGCATACCGCCAACGCGGCGCTGGGCTGGAAGGGGAAAATTTCACGAATGACTCCCCTGCTAGAATCCAGTCAGCTGGGTGTATTATCAAGATTACCGGGGTTTAATAAATGGGACCTGATCGGTCTCTCGACAGTGGGAGAAATGTGGGCGGAGGGTGCGGTGGTTCCATTTAGCGACCTACAAGTAAAATTCCAGCTGCATGAGGGGGAAACATTTCGTTACCTGCAGGCACGTTGTGCGCTCAATAAGGCCATCCCTAAGGGTTCCGATCTTCCCGCCTCTTCACCCTTGGAAGATAGGCTCCTCGACGACTACCTCCCTGACCAGGCCATTTCCCTGACCTATCGCAAGTTACTTAACAATCTCCCAGAGCCGCTTAACAAACTCCGTAGAAAGTGGGTGGATGACCTAGTGAAACTGCCAGATGAGGATTGGAGGGAGGCCTTGGCATCCCCCAGAGAGGTCGCGATCCGCTCCCGCTTTAAACTTATACAATTGAAACTACTGCACAGGACTTACTACACATCCACTGCACTTGTTAAGATGGGTTTGTTAACCTCCCCGCTCTGCCCCCGAGACTGTGGCTCTGTAGGCACTTTTCTGCACCAATGGTGGGAATGCCCAATTCTTCAACACTATTGGACCGAAGTCTTATCCACTATGTCCCGAATATGTCGGAAGCCCATACCACCCTCCCCTAAACTATGCCTCTTAAACATCTGGGACGCAACAGACCTTAAACGCACCGAACAATTATGGGTTTCTCTGGGCTGCATCGTTGCAAAGCGTAACATCGCTAGAACATGGAAGGGGGGAGTCGGGCTTCTGCACACGGACTGGGCTGGCGATATGGATTGGTGCATGCAGGCCGAGAGGACAATATATGAAAGCAGGGGTTGCCCGGGTAAATGGACTAAAATATGGGGCCCCTGGAACAAATACAGAGGATTTTTGTGCACTCAGTTTGCAGATAACGCCCCTCATAATATGGACAATGAGGTACTTTCATGATTTTCAACCAATGTATGTGTGTGATATTATTTGAAATGTTTCTTTATTTTTCTGGCAGCCCTGGTGTGGTGCCTGCTGTATAAGGCTTGCTCAATCTGACGATTGCTCTTTATTTTTTGGATGTTTTGTTATATTATGTTTCTTGAATAAAAAGATTTAAAAAAAAAAAAATACACAAAATGTTACCATAAAACCAGCTATTTACAATAAAAATATCAATGTTAGAAACAACCCGCTTTGGACTAGTTGTTACAGTTTCCATTTGATCAGTCCAGGCCAGGCGTTGGAGTCGGCAGCGCCCTCCTTCTAATAGCCCAAAACTGGCCTAAAACGTTCGCAGTTGCGCAGGCAAAGAGTGTTCTGGCATCTGACTTCAATATGCGCAAGGCATCTTTGTAGTTGCGAGTCCCTAGTTGTCTACACACAGGGGCTATCCATTTCCTCCTTGGTTTGACATAAGCAGGGCAGGCAAAAAAGACATGGTCTATTGTTTCGTATGGGCAGGGGCAAGAAGGACAGCCCTTAGGTTGATATTTGTTTATCAGCCAGGAGTTGGTAAAGGCATTAATAGGTAGACTGCCATATCTAAACTGAGTGTACAGTTTCCTGTCAGCTGGCACCTTGATGGTATCAAAATAGCTTTCAAATTGGCAGTTGGTTTTCGTATCAGTGAAAGCGTCTGTTAGGCTGTCATGTTGAATTGCCAGGAAATTGTTCTGCTCTACCCATGCCCTTTACAATAGTTTTACATGGCCTCTACTATAAGACGGAGGAAGACCGGTAACCTCTTTGGGCAGGCCAATGCTTGCCTGAAGGGTATCTACATGATTGATCCACCCATTTTTTTTGTTTGTGTCCAGAGCTGAGACCTCGCTAAAGGCAACAGCGTATGATGCCAGTTCAGGGGTGGTAACCAGTCTGTGCCAAAACAGCAATGGACGAAGCCTCGCAAGGTCCTTAATGGACTTGATGCCCAGATCTAGTTTCAAAGGGAGAAGAGGAGTACTTGAGGGGAGCGATACCATATTCCTAAGGAACTTGTTTTCCACTGATGTAAGATTGTTTACATTTGCTACACCCCACAGCTCTGCCCCATATAGGGCACTACTCACTGCCTTACAACTGTACAATTTGAGGGCAGGTGCTACAGGCTTGGTATACGAGATACAATGCTCCCACTTCAAAGCCCCAATTAGCTGGGAGAATTTCAAGGACGCCTTCTCTAGGTGGTTCTTCCAGGCCATTCCCTCAGACATCCTGATACCTAAATAATCAAATGAGCTGACCCTCTCAAGCGGAACGTTGTCTAGAAACAAGTGACCCTTAAAGGATTTGTGAGGGTTCAGCATCATTAACTTGGTTTTAGTGGTATTGATGACCAAACCCCTCTCGTCGCAGAATGCCTTGAAGTGATTCAATACTTTTTGGAGGCCCATAGGGGTTTTAGAGACCAAGAGGGTATCGTCCGCGAATAGTATTGTTGATATTTTGTGGTTCGCCAAGGACGGGGCGTCTGCTGGAATGGAACACAAAAGATCAGCCACTTGATTTACATACAAGGAGAAGAGGGTTGGGGCCAAAACACATCCTTGGCGTACCCCCTGTTGGATGTTGAAGGGCTCTGTGGTTTGCCCCTGGTTTCCCCATCTCACACTGGCAAAATTATCTTCGTGTAGCCTAATTGGAGGTTCCAGGATTTCAAGGGGCATTCCCAGATCCCTAAGCACCCGCCAAAGTAGATCCCTAGGTACTAGGTCGAAGGCTGTTTTTAGATCTATAAACGCAAGGTATAGACTACCCTTGCCCAACCCAACTACCTTCCAATACAGCATGGCAAGACGAAACACCTGATCGGTAGTGCCGGTCTTCCGCCGAAAGCCCGCCTGGAGTGGAGAGAGGATGTCATTCTCATCCATCCAGGTCTGGATTTTGGCTAAGAGGGAACGGCAGAAGACCTTTTGGGCACAATCGATCAGGCTGATCGGGCGGTAGTTGGCGGCCTTCGACCTATCCCCTTTCTTGAAAATGGGTATTACTTCGGCCCCCTTCCATGAGTCAGGGATCCTCCCCCCACCCGCTATATCATTGGCCAGTGACAAGAAGTATGTTGCCCAGTAATCCCTGTCAGCACGGAAGAGATCACCAGGGATGCCATCCGGGCCTGGGGCTTTTGCGGGAATGATTGCATCCAGGGAGCTCATAATTTCCTCTCTAGTGAAGGAGAGGGTACACGTAAGCTGGCCTATGTCGTAGAGCATCTGGGGGCTATCATAAGTGTCACTAATGGAATATAAATCACCAAAGTGTTTGTGCCACTCAACAGCTGGGATGTTATTTGCCAATGGAGGTGATCTTTGAAAATTACCTTTAGACAGAAGGGACCAGAACATCCTGCTATCTGGATGCCGGATGGCCTCCCCAAGTTCTTCCCATCTCCTTTCGTCCCATTCTCTCTTGGCTTCAGCTTGACCCTGTTTGTATTCCTTCCTAGCTTCGCGTATGCTGAAGGCATCCCTATTCCTAATAGCTGCGGACAGACTCCCTCTCAGGACCCTACACTCTTTATTAAACCATAAGTTTGTTCCCATAATCCTCCCCTGTTTTTGCCTGGTCTGGTTGGTGTAAACGTAAAAGAAACTAGCCAAGTGATCAAAGAAGTCCCTATGAAGGATACTACAGCTAATCAGTGAGGTCGGGTCATTAGTTGCTGTTGACAAGGTCTTTAGATGCTTTTCTAGGTCGCATTTAATTAATTTTGTCTTGGGTTCATCTGCCAGAATAGCGGGCCATTTGAGCCGTCGTTTGTCATTTGAAGGGATTAAAACCTTGGTGCTTAATGGGATATGAAGGTCCCTCCCCGTTTCTCCCCATGGATGGTCAACAGTCAGGAGGAGGGGATTATGGTCACTGTCGCAAGATGTGACAATGGCCATATCCCGTACATGGGGCCATAGGACGAGGTCCACGAGTATATAATCCTACTCGACCCATTCGGTCCACTAAAGGTCATCCCCCCTCCTTTATCAGACCTAGTTCTTCCATTAGTGGCCCTCAACCTGTGTTCCAGAGATATGGCGTTCAACTGCAATGCGGCTTGCGACCATTTTTTAATGGGGGTAAGCTCCAAAGGGGGTACCCTCCAGGCTTTATCCTCCTCGCTCACATCATTAGACTCTTCCCAGTCAAGAGGCTCGTATGTTACATTAAAATCGCCTCCAATTATTAGGGGGGTGACAGTCTTGCCTACCTCCCAGTAGGTTATCCAAAGCATGTAAGGTTGGAGAACTACCTCCTCTGGTGCTTCTAGCGTACACATTATAGATCTCAATGGGCTTGCCCTTGCCACTTGTTATCCTAATCCCAAGGATATCTGGGCTATTAGTAACCAGTTCCTTGATGTCGCAGTTTAACGTGACATTAATTAGAATAAGCAGCCCGCCTGAGGGCCGGCCGTGTTTGGACGGATTCGCCGGTCTATGAAAGGTCATGAACCCTGGAATAAACGTGGGGGTCATGTAAGAAAGTGGCTCTGTATATACTGAACCAAAGTAAGGTTCAGTGTGCACAGAGTCCACAGTCCCCAGAGGTTTGGCAGAGGCTAAAGTTAGATATAACCTTACTCTCTAAAGTGGTAGCTTGGTCGAGCAGTAAGGCAGTATCAGAGGACAGTGTAAAGCATTTGTTGTACACACTCAGTCAGCAAATGGTCTCACACACTCAAGAACTGAACTCCAGGCTAATGGTTTTGTATCAAAATATATAGTTTTATTTTAGAACCAACAATAGGTATCAAAATATACTTTCTCAGAATGAGTTACTTTAGTTAAATACTTTTCAAATAGGCAATAGACTTTTGAATACTATAGTTACAGTTGTTGCAATAGGCAACACAATTTCAAACACAATAATACATTGAGCTCAATGGGAATTTCTAGTTAAATGCAATAGATTACTTTTTGGATTACTTTTCTTACCACAGGACTGGATCCTAGATTCAGTCCTCGGACATCTCCTGTAAACAGTTGAGTAAAAACGTTTTGGTTACAGTTGTGATTTTTAAGGAATATTATTGTATTTTCAAAGTTGACACTTCGAAACTTTTTCACATAGAATCACCAATGTTATCCTATGGGAGGAAATTCACTTAGCAGGTAAGTGTGGTTATTGTTACTTTTTCTAACTCGGTGTTGGATCCTGGATCCAGCACTGGTGCATCTCCTGTAAACAGTTGAAAGAATGTGTTTTTGTTATACAGGCGATTTTTAACGAATATTTGTAAGTTTGCAAAATCGACACTTAGAAACTTTTTTCAGCAAAAACCAGGCAATGTTATCCTATGGAAGGAAATTCTAGCTACCGGTAAGTACAGTTATGATTACTTTTCAGGGTCAGTGCTGGGCACCAAGATCCAGCACTGGGATCTCTCCTGATAACAGGTGAGTAATTTCGTTTTCGTTGATCGGACGATTTTTAGTGATTATTTTAAAGTTTCAAAACTCGACACTTAGAAGAAATTTCAGTGTAAACCAGTCAATGTTACCCTAAGGAGAAAATGTAGGTTATCGGTTTTCAGGTAAGTACTCGACTGGCAGAGTTAAGGTTCTGGGCATAGACTCAGGGATCTCCCAGGGTCAGTGATGCACTGTTGTTGCACCCTCAGCGGCACTAGGGCGGCCGGGTGCAGAGTGTTGAGGCCCAATGTTATCCTATGGGGATGGGGGCCTCCGGTTGGTGGCTGCTGGCGAGCAGGCCACAAGGTTGTGGGAGCAAAGCTCCTAGGGTTTAGGTCAGGGCAAATTGGGAAACAAGCCAGCACAAAAGGTGCACCCTCAGCGGCGCTGGGGCGGCCGGGTGCAGAGTGCTGTTTTAGCGTCGGGTGCCCTGTTGTTTTCAATGGGGATTTTCGGTTTTGGTTTTCAGCTGCAGGCTCGGTCCAGGAAGACTTCCAGGAGGAACCAACAGCTGGGCAGGTAAGTTGGAGGGCTCGGGGACGTAGGTGCACCTCTGGTTCCTTTCTCCAGGGCGCAGGGCGGCTGGATGCAGGGGTGTCTTTTGAGGTCGGATTTCACCTTACCGGGCCACTGGCGGTTGGGGGGGGGTCTCGTGCAGAGGATGCAGGCGACGTCGGGGAGTCCTGGAGGGGTCAACCCACAGTGGACTCGGACTTTGGAGCGCTGGGGGACCTCGCTGGGACCGGTGGGCCACTTGAACTCGGGCTGTAGGCGACGGGTGCAGTGGTGGTTCCAGGCGTCGGGTTTCTTTTTCCTCAGCAGGCTCGGAGTCTTTGTTTGGTGTTTCTTTGAACAGAGCTGCTGTTCACAGGAGATCCGGTCTTTGTTGAAGGCAGTCAGTCCTCCCCGGGGTTCTGGAGGTCGCTGGCTGCAGGACAAGACGATTTTGGCGCAGGATCTCTGGAAACTGCAGACGGGCCGGTAGGGCTGGGGCCAAGTCAGTTGTTCTCTGCAGTCTCCTCTGCTGGGCGTCTTCTTTCGTCCTTTTTCTTCTTAGGTTGCGGGAATTTGAGGAAGGAAGGCTCAGGGTGCCCCTAAATACTAAATTTAGGGGCGTTACAGGTAGGTAAAGGGCAGGGACCAATGGGTCCCTTCCTGGGGTGGGTACACTCTCTATCCTGCCCCTCTCCTGTGGGAGGGGGCAGTAGCTTAGTCCTGATTGGGCAGGGCTCCCCATCTTCAAGATGGTGAGAGCCCGGAGTTGTGCTTCACCTCGCCTCCCCACCTGAGGGGTGGGGTTGGCAGAGGCTGGCACATCCCCTTTCCTCCCTTGGGGTTTCCCGCTAGTCTTCCCGCCAGAGAGGGGTCAGAACCGGTGGGGGCCAGTTGCTGAGTACAGCAAGTGGCCTGGAGAAGCTCACAAAGGCGGCATGCCTTTGAAGCTTCCCTGCCCATCCTGGGGAGGAGACCCAGCACCTCGCCCAGGATGTGCATTGTTGCAGGCCCAGGAGAGCGGATGGCTCTCTACCCAGGGGTCCAGCAACATGTCTGCTGTGTGGCAGCCGGGGCAGCCCCTCAGACAAGACGTGGATTGTAGGTTAGGTTCAGGGGGCAACTCTAAGTTGCCCTCTGTCGTGCATTTTACATTAAATCCCACACTGGCATCAGTGTGGGTTTAATGTGCTGAGAAGTTTGATACCAAACTTCTCAGTCTTCAGTGTAGCCATTATGGTGCTGTGGAGTTCAGTAATGACAACCTCCCAGCACCATATACTCTTAATGGCATCACTGCACTTACAGTGCCCAGGAATGGCCCTGGGTACTGTAGGGGCACAGGGCTCATGCACTCTGTGCCCACACCACTGGCATAGTGCACCCAGCTAGAGGGGTGACTGAGGTATGCCAGGGCAGTGTGTTTGTGGGCATGGCACACAGGGATGTGTGCCATGTCGACTCTCTGTTTAGTTCTGCACCAAGACACTCAGCCTGCAAAGGCAGGGTGTGTGTGTCAGGGTACAGGGCCTCTAAGGGTGGCACAATAAGTGCTGCAGCCCTTAGGGGCCTTCTCTGGTCACAGTGCCCTGGGTACCTAGGGTACCATTTACCATGGGCTTACCTGTGGCCAGAGATGCCAATTGGGTTTAGGCTTTAGTACAGTTTTTAGGGAAGGAACACAGGCCCTGGATACCTGATTGGCCGGGACCCAGGGCACACCAAGGAAAAGTGCATCAGTTATCAGGCAAAAAGTGGGGGGGTTACTGCAACAGAAACCCACTTTCCTACAGGTCAGGCTCCAGGTTTCCTGGAATGAACACGAGATTTGTATGTTAATGAACTCAAGCCAGTGGGGGCAATCAAGCTTCCCCCTTATACCCGCCACATTCCACGACACTACTTTCAGCATCTTGTCATTGGAAATTAAAAGAGAAGCCAGGGGAGAGGATGGGGCATTTGGGTGAGACGTTGTTAGAGGATAGCTGATGGTGTCTGAACCACTAGCCTGGGTGGAATCACTCAACACTGGCGATTATGGCTGTGGCTAAGGGCGACTGTAGGATGGAAGACATGCTCTCAGACTCATAAGGGGTGTCATCATGATGGGTCTGGGCTATAAGAGGAATTCGCATAGGTCCTATACTATAGTTAGGCAGAGGATCCCTAGTAAATGATGGAGATAGTCAGTCATTCTGGGATAAAGTTGAAACAGGAAAATCCCCTAGGTGCTGGTGGGCGGTTTTAGCTCTTTCAAGTGTGTGGGCGATGCTTAGTCCAAGCCGGATGTTTGTCAAAGTTGTTGAATGGGATCTGGCTTCCAAGGCAATTAGAGAGTGCACCAGGTCTTCTGAGACTAGAATAAGCTCTATTGCATCTACTGTGCTGTGGTTAAGGACACATCTTTTAGCCTGGACAATGTCATCTCTTATTACTGATCTGCAACCCCTTGTGTGCCTTAGCCAATGTATGGCTTTGTTTTTGAGGGTTTCACCGTTCTTGTGCTTAGAGCAGTGATTGTCTACCTTAGGGATGTTGGTCAAGTAAATTGAGATAGGAGAATAAGCGGTATGCATATGCTGGGGTGGTTGAGATGGTTGGAGTAAGAGGTTTGCCCTACTGCCACGTGAGTTTATTCTCGGGGGCGTTTGCCTTGTCTGATTCCCGTACCCAGCTAGGTCCTGTAGAGGACCCCTAGGTTTCCCACCGTGAGCCTCTTGTGCCTTACAAGGTTCCAATGGTGGAATATCGAGTTCCCTGGCATTGTAATCAATAGGGCCGGTCTGATGAACACGGTTAGTAGGCTGGGCGTTTTGACCATTTTGTTTGCGGGTGGATAAAACAGGCCCCAACTTTAAATTAGCACAATTGGATAAAGCAGATGCTGATGTTTGGGGACTGGGTCTACTACCTTCCTCGAGTTTCTGATAAAGTTTTGATACTAGGGTGGTTAACATTTCGATAGAAATTTTTAAAGCTATGATTTCCATCTGAAGATCAAAATTCGAGGGTGCTGGATCGCTGCTATCTTCCCTAGCTCCCTGAACTGAGTTCTTGTTTGAGTCATTGTCAATTATGTTTGTGTGCTCCAAGTCGCTAGGCGCAACATTTATAGTCGAATTTTCGGCTAGAGGAGCATAACGATTGCTCAGGGGGAATTTGGCTGCTATATCACTGTCGGAAGGACATGCTTCGCTTAGGGAAGAACACAGGAGGCTACGAGTATGCCCATTGGATGCTTCAGGGGCTGACGTTGGCTGTATTTTGCTAGCCACTTTCTTAAATAGATTTGGAATGTTCCCGTACCCTGTGGAGGTGGACCCATTGGGGGTATTTGGGTGGGTGGATTTAGCGGTGGTCGGTTTGGGGGTGAGGGTATCAGTGACAGGAGCGTGCGACGCTAGCAACCCTTCGCAATCAGCAACAATGTTTTCGATACGACCAAGCACTTCCTCCCCATACCCCCCTTCGCTGCCAATATCCTGCGCTAATGTATGAGGCCGTTTCTTAGATCTCTTCTTTGAGACACCTCCCGACCCAATATCGGCCCCTTTCCTCTTCCCCATATCAAACAGTCAATGTATCAAGTGCTTAAATAACAAAAAGACTATCAGCAGGCTATGAGATGTAGTTCGAAATAAGACAAAGTATAAGTCAAATCACAGATGGCGGTCAAAGAGAACCAGCAACAGTACCTTGGAAGTTTGCGGGTCTCAAATTAAAATGTCAAGGGGGTAGCCCAGCCCAGCCACCTCCGGGCAAGGACGGGCCCGCCCGGGAAGGATTAAGTACGCGCCTCCTGGCGCAGCCAGCGATGCGTGGTGATGGCCGCAATGCTGCTGGGGCTGAGAGTCCTGATTGCGGCAATGGATCGGGCGTCCCGCGCAGCGGGAGCCCGGGAAGGATTAAGTACGCGCCTCCTGGCGCAGCCAGCGATGCGTGGCGTGGCGATGGCCGTAATGCTGCTAGGGCTTAGAGCCCTGGTTGCAGCAATGGAGCGGGCGTCCCGCACAGCGGGAGCCCGGGAAGAATTAAGTACGCTCCTCCTGGCGCAGCCGGCGATGCGTTGCGATGGCCGCAATGCTGCTGTGGCTTAGAGTCCTGGTTGCGGCAATGGAGCGGGGAACCATTTCAGTGATCCTTTACATGCTAAGTTTTTTAAAGAGCTCAATTCAGCCATTCTCACACTTTGGTCCAGGATCATTCATGAATCCCTCTTACAGGGAAAGATACCCGACTGCCTCAAGGTGGGGCAAGTTACTCCCATTCCTAAGAAGCCCAACGCTGACCTTTCGGATCCTAACAAGTTCCGACCTATCCCCAGCATTATGACTCTAGGTAAATTGCTTAAAAAATGTGTCCACTCGCAGCTATGCAACCACATAGAGAAATATCAACTCCTTGACCCCCAACAGTCCGGTTTCAGAACAGGGCACAGTACAGAAACTGCACTAACTCACATTGTAGATGACGCCTTGAGATCCCTTGACCAAAATGTCCCTTGTCTCCTGATCCTTCTGGACCTGTCCTCAACCTTTGATACCATGGTGGAGAGGTGTGGTGCAGCGGCCAGGGCAGCTGACTTCGGAGCACAGGGTTCAGGGTTCGATCCCCGGCTCCGGCGGCAGCTCAGCATCATGTGACTCTGGGCAATAGCTCACTTAATTTCCACTCCGGCCCCCAGCGCCTTGAGACCCGTAAGGGTGAGTAGCTGCGCTATATAAAAACGGACTTACATTTTTACATATATATTTTTTACATTTTACCATCAAACATGAAAACCTGATTGATCTTCTTCAACACAGGATGGGCCTCTCGGGACCGGTCCTAAATTGGTTTGCCTCTTTCCTGCATAATCGCACACAAAGGATCAAAGTTAACCATTCCCTTGCATCCAGTACCCCTCTCATGATCGGAGTGCCTCAAGGATCCGCGCTCTCGCCCACTCCCTTTAACCTTTTCATGGACCCACTTGCTGTCATTCTGAACCGTGCTAACATTCAGTATCACATGTATGCGGATGACACGCAACTGTACCTGAATATCTCCTCTCAAGAGGACATAAAAACGCTAAATGCTGCACTTGCACAAACCCAACAATGGTTAGCTCAGAACCATCTGCTGTTAAATACTCTCAAAACGGAATTTCATCTGATTTCCCCCCCCCCACCTCCATCACTCGGCTCCTACCCTGGACTGGCTTAAACAACTCGCTGCTCTGAACTGCAACCCTCATGTTGTAGACTCCGCCAAATCCTTAGGCATCACCTTGCTTGGAACACTTAAACATGCAAGCGCACATCAGTGCAGCTATTGGGGGAGCCAACTTTCAACTTAACACCCTTAAGAAAATCAAGCCTTTCCTCCCCCCCCCCCCCCGCAGACATCAGGCCGGCGGTTCAGTCCTTGGTTATATCTAGACTGGAATATGGTCTGGTGACCCTTGCTGGACTTCCCAAAGCTAGCTTGGCCCCACTCAGAGCTACCCAGAACGCATCGGCTAGACTCATCACAGGCTCTAGAAAGCATGACCACATCTCCCCCGACCTTTTGCAACTAAATTGACAATCTATCGAAGCCAGAATCAGATTCAAGATAGCCTGCCTGACCCATAAAGCCTTACATTACAACACCCCGATCTACCTGGCAAATAAGCTTGAACTTTCGGGCTCAGGCCGGGCCCTTAGAAGTACGTCCACCCTACTCTTGAAACCACCAAGATTCAAAAAGAAAAGATCTTACAATCGTGCTTTCACCGGTCTCGCTCCAAGAATCTGGAACACCCTGCCTCCAGAGATCAGATCTAATCCTTCCACTGCATCTTTCAAGAAACTTGTCAAACGGCTACTCTTGAACGAACGTTAACAGCATCAACTTGTTTTCATGCTCATGCTTTGTTAATATTCTGATTCTTATTGTACTACACTGTGTGAGAAGTTGGCCTGGCATATGCTGTCCACTAGTTATAGTGGGCACCTTGCACCAGTCCAAACGACCCTTATTGATGATAGGTTTAAAGACAACCTTTATTGAAAGCTATCCTAGTGGTAGCTATGGAGAGCAGCCTTCAGGCTAAGTCTTGAAGGAGTGTAAAGCAGCTTGGTTTACCAGATTATAACCTCTTGAATAACTAAATGAAAGGAGAACCACACAAGATATTATTTCTAAACACTAACTACTAATCTCTTTATGAGATTAGAGTTCAAGATACACAGTATCACAGTATTAAAATGACAGTAAATAGCACAATACACAGTGGGCTCCAGGGGGAGACCAAACCATATACTAAGAAAGTGGTATAAGAACCACGACTTGACTAGACACAGTGCCTAGAGCACGTAGAATCGCTGGGACCCCAAGGAACCACCCATGGTAGTGACACAGGAGACCCACGGGGGACGTGTGCAGTGTGAGAACACAGCCGCGAGCGCCGTAGGATTCAATGCGGAAAGTCGCGGTTGGAATTTTAAAGATAAAGGACACTTAGGAGAGGACTTTGAGCAAACCCCTTTAGACTTAAGGGGTTCTAGGGCCAACACCCACGGGAGCACCGGAGTACTCGAGTTACCTCACCCAGGGAAGCCGGGTGCATAGGTGTCAAAGGGTGTCGGGAATCGTCGTCGTTTTCAATGGCGATCTGCTGCAAAGTGCTGCTGCCGTGAAGGAGAAAAGTGTCCGGTGTGATCCAAGCCTGGATCAAAGATGTGAAGAACCTGAAAGCAGAGGGGACAGAGTCTGGGTCACTAGCCAGTGACCAGGAGCGGAGCAATCGAATGCCCACCGATGTCGGGTGCTTCAGGTGCGAAGAGGTGAAGCTTGACTCT
Organism: Calotriton arnoldi; assembly: GCA_963921515.1. Classification (NCBI taxonomy): domain Eukaryota; kingdom Metazoa; phylum Chordata; class Amphibia; order Caudata; family Salamandridae; genus Calotriton; species Calotriton arnoldi. Next base: position 212,459 of record CAWUFW010005099.1, read on the forward strand.
GCAGCCACGGGGTCCTGGAGACGTCGACGACGACCAGGAGCCAGATTCGAGCTGTCCCACAAAGGATGTCGAGTGCTGGGGTGTCGGTGATCGGATTGACCACAACAAGCCTTGGCAACAGCAACCCACGCAGGAAGAGAAAAGATGCTTCTGTGCGGACCAGCAAGGTCCTGGGGACTCACCAAGCAATGGAGAGTCAGGGCACGTCTGGAGCAACCAGGGAAGCCCAATAAAAGTTAGAGTTGCCTTCTTGGGGACCCACAGGTCAACGGACCAGGGATCGCAAAGGGACCTCAAGAGGAATCACAAAATGGCGGCCCACGGAACACTCATTGAGTGTAGGCCTGCAATCTTCGGTGTAATTACTGCTCGGGGTCAGGGCTACAAGTAACCCAAAGCTCAGCCTCTGGGGTCGCCGGAAAGCTGATGCTTCTGCAAATGGTCGCGGTGTCCAGGGGTTCGAGTTGCACGGTCTCCACGAGGGATACGGGCCTCAGACTTGCTGTGGGCACAGATCGACCTCAGAGACCTTGGAAAACCCACCTCCTGTGTGGCAATATTCTTCGGAGTCCGTCGGAGCTCGGAGATGCCAACCGGTCAGTTGCGTTAAAGGTGCCTGCCTTGCAGGGGAGTAACTCCTTTACTCCAAGGGAGATTCTTCAGTCATCCAGCGTAGTGTAGATCGTCGAAGTACTTGGTTTCTGGTATCAGAGTTTAGTCCAGGTGTAATCTAAAGTCCTGTAGTCAGGGTTTCCTACTTTATACCCAAGGAAGGGGTGGGACAAACTCTGGGGACCCACCTATGGGAGGGTCAGGAAAGAGGGGTGGCTACACCCATTTCCTTTGTCCAGTTTCGCGCCAGAGCAGGGGCTGTGTGCCCCTGCAACCGGTTTGAGCTGGACTATGCACAGGGACACCAAATGTGCCCCCAGTGCAGACTTCAAAGCACTCTGAGAGTGCACCCACCCAGCCCCAATACACTAAAGCCTGTCTGGGAGGTGGTCACACCTCCCTGTGACAGGAAACCTATTGTCCAGGCCTCCCCTGCCGGAGTTTCGTCCAGCAGCAGGAGGGCAGACTCGTGTCTGTGGCTGCAGCATCCATTTTGTGATGCCAGGGCTCTGTTAGCTGGTACCGGGTATACCGGTGCTGTCATGTCTCTCCCTCTAGAAGGGTGGGATCATACTCCCACACCAGTTACTGGTGTGGGGGTATGATTCCAAGGTGTTTGACACCAAACACGACAGTTTTCCATGCAGCCACTCCAAAGTTAGCATTTACCGTTTGGTTATAATGCACTTAAGAGTATATGGTCTGGCTGCATCACAAACAACCCCGGAATGAAGATTCCGAAAGCTGCAGAGGGGCTCTGCTCATGCATGGGCACCCTCTCACATGAAACCCAGCACCCTGCCTTCAGGATTGTTAAGGCCTGCCATAGGGGTGACTGATAGGTTTACATGTGCAGTGATATGGAGAGATATAGGGAACCTATATCTCAGTAAGGGGTGGATACACCACCTTACACAGGCTGCTGTAGCAGACCTGTTGTGTCATTTTGAAAGGCTTCCCAGGGGTGGCACAATACATGCTGCAGCCCCTGGTAGGCCTCTGGGGTACCTATGCCCTGGGTACATAGTATACCATATACTAGGGACTCACAAGGGTACCCCAGAATCCAATCTGGAGTGTACCTAAAGTACATGCAATCAATTTAAGGGGAAAGCAGATAGGCTGGGGTCCTGAATAGCAGGATCCCAGCCAAACTAAGTCGAAAACCAGCAAAACACCAGGAAAAAAGTGGGGGCAACCATGCAGTCAGATTCCACCTTCCTACATAACCCCCCCCCCAAACGAAAGGAGATAAGGCTAACCTTGTCCAGTTGAGCCTTTATTGACTAAGTGGCCATATAAGGAAGAACCTGCACTAGCATGGTTACCCCCTGTCTTATGGTCCACTAAGCAATTCCTAACCCCAAGGGTATTGGATGATCTCCACCATTTGGAATTACTACCTGTGGTGTGTTTTGGCAAAGTAAAAGGCTGGTGGGGTGTCTGAGTAGAGAAGTGAGGCCCTAATAAAGTTGGTCTCAGCTTCCTCAGATCACTGGTCACCATGGAGGCCTTTCTTTCCTTGACTGAGTCGTATCTGGCCCTAAGGGTCAACCTCTGGCAGCCTACAGCTGGGGGTTGGGTCCCTTTGGTTGGAACACTGGAGGGACATGGTAGGTTTGGAACCACTTGGTCCCAGGTTTGCCTTTGCCCAACAGAATCCATCTGGGGGAGGTCCCTATCCAATGGTAAGAGGGTTCCCTCAGTGTGCTGAGGAATTTTCACCTGGCTAGGGCTACTAGACTGGGTGCCCCTAATCTGTGGATGAGGGGGTTCCTCTGGACAGGGAGCCCTTAGGGGTCCACTGACCTCCCTGACCTCTGCAGCCCTGGGCTGACAGAGGGAGGGTAGAGAGGGGCAGGTTACCTGCTCCAGACTGGGTACCACCTTGGAAGGGTCCCCTGCCATCAGGGGTGTTGCCAGGCCAGGCCTGACCACCTCTGGGGCAGTTCCTTCACTAGGGGTAGGATCAGTTCCCTGAGGAAGCTGACCCTTACCTATTGTCTGGGGGGAAGAAGACTTTTCTTCAACCCTTCTGCTCTCTGGGGGAGTAGAGTGGGCCATTCTTTCAGGCTCCACTTCTCCAAAATTTCCCTGGGATGGGGCTGAGGCCCTAACAGCCCCACCAACCTTCTCAGAGAGGCCCAACATTTTTAAGTGGGCCTGGTATTCAACTTCAGCCCAGGCTGAAACCTCCAGATCATTGCCCAACAGGCAATCTACAGGCAAGTTTGGGGACACTGCCACTCTCTTTGGGCCAGTGACCCCTCCCCAGCTGAGATTGACTATGGCCATGGGATGATCTGTTCTGATACCATCAATGTTGGTCACCTGGTACTTGAACTCAGGTAAAAGCTGTTGAGGGGGACTAGTTTCCCTGTCACCATGGTGACACTAGCCCCTGTGTCCCTGAAGGCCACAGCTTTCTGACCATTAATTAGGGGCTCCTGTCTGTACTTGCCCAAAGTATTGGGACTCATAGTAAAAGTGGCAAATCCCATGCCACCATCACAGACTAAGGAGGCCTGTGAGGAGGACCTTGATAAACTGGGGTCCACCTCAGTTCCCCATGAAAATGCACCTAACTTTTTGGGTGCATTACTACCACCTGGGGGATTACTACTTGTAGTACCAGGAGGAGTGGTAGTATTGCTGGGAGGAACATTTTCCTTATTGCTAGCCTGGGAGCAACTGGGGTCATTTTTCCAGTGGCCAGGCTTCTTACAGTTATGGCAATAAGGTTTCTTTTCAGGGGAGGAAGGAGTTTGGGACCCACCCCCAGGAGAGGACTTTTGGGGCCCTGTAGTGGATTTATCCTTGGATTTATCCCCACCTTTCTCTTGGGACTTGGTAGAATCTTTCTTCTGGTCACCACCCTGATTCTTTGGCTTTACTCTGGTTCTGACCCATTTGTCTGCCTTCTTTCCCAATTCTTGGGGAGAGGTCAGATCAGAGTCCACCAGGTACTGGTGTAAAAGCTGGTTTTGACAATTATTAAGGATCTGCTCCCTCATAATCAAATTGTACAATCCTAAAAAGTCATGCACCTTGCTGCCATGTATCCAACCTTCCAGAGCCTTAGTAGCACAATCTACAAAGTCAACCCAGTCCTGAGTCTGTGCCTTTTGGGTGTCTCTGAACTTTAACCTGTATTGGTCAGTGGTTAGGCCAAACCCATCAATCAGAGCACTCTTCAGGACTTTATAATTATCAGCATCCTCTTCTCTTACAGTGAGGAGCTTGTCTCTACCTTTGTCTGCAAAGGAGAGCCACAAGATTGCTGCCCACTGCTCCTGAGGGACCCTCTGTACTTTACAGGCCCTCTCCAGTGCAGTTATCCATTTGTGGATGTCATCCCCACTCTGGTAGGGAGGGACAATCTTGTTCAGGTTCCTATGGGGATGAGTCTCTTCTCTACTCCTAGGGACACTGTTGCTGCCACCATGGGGCTCTAGCCCCAACTTTTGAGAAGCTTTCTGAAGCTCCAGGGATGCCCTGTCTAAGGCCAATTGCTCTCTCTTGATTCTGAGCTTAGCTCTCTCAAACTCAAGCAGTTGGCACTTCTTCTCATAAGAGGATGCCCTTTTATGAGAAGCAGAGGACCCTATAGAAGTACCAGAATGATTAGATTCCTGAGAAGGAGATCTTGATCTTCTTGGTAGACTATTAACCCTTCCTGGGGGAGTGAAGAGGGGGCCACTGAGGCCTTCCTCTCCTTCAGGAAGAATTGGATTTTCCAGGTGGGAATCATGTTGATCCCCCTGGCCAGCATCAGAGTCTGGGTCATAGTAGTTTTCACTACCTGGCCTTTCCTCTTCTACTGCCCCACCCAACCTGCCTGCCTCATCAGACCCTGGTGTCTTTCTGAGGTCATCTAACAGCAAAGCCTCTATGAGGCGTTGAGTGCTTGCATGTCTCCCTGTTTTCAGTCTCCTAGAGGTACACATATTTCTCAATTCCTGGAATGTGAGATTGTCATACCTAGTGGGTAAGGAGTCACTGACTTCAGGCCTTGCAGACATTCTAGTGTGGTGTGGTGTATGCACCTACCTACTCTAGTGGGAACTGAAACTCTCTTGAGTTGTAGAAAGGGTGTGCTAAGCCCTTGACACACAACTCTAAGTTCAGTAGAACTTACTGTATTCTAAACTTGATTTATATGTACCTATGTACCTATAGTGGTTTTCAGTTAGTCACTTCAAAGAGATTATCTGGTAAAGCAATAGCAAGCTTGAATCCAACCGCTGCACACCAATGTGAGAAGTTGGCCTGGCATATGCTGTCCACTAGTTATAGTGGGCACCTTGCACCAGTCCAAACGACCCTTATTGATGATAGGTTTAAAGACAACCTTTATTGAAAGCTATCCTAGTGGTAGCTATGGAGAGCAGCCTTCAGGCTAAGTCTTGAAGGAGTGTAAAGCAGCTTGGTTTACCAGATTATAACCTCTTGAATAACTAAATGAAAGGAGAACCACACAAGATATATATAAAATATATGTATTTATTTCTAAACACTAACTACTAATCCCTTTATGAGATTAGAGTTCAAGATACACAGTATCACAGTATTAAAACGACAGTAAATAGCACAATACACAGTGGGCTCCAGGGGAGACCAAACCATATACTAAGAAAGTGGTATAAGAACCACGACTTGACTAGACACAGTGCCTAGAGCACGTAGAATCGCTGGGACCCCAAGGAACCACCCAAGGTAGTGACACAGGAGACCCACGGGGGACGTGTGCAGTGTGAGAACACAGCCGCGAGCGCCGTAGGATTCAATGCGGAAAGTCGCGGTTGGAATTTTAAAGATAAAGGACACTTAGGAGAGGACTTTGAGCAAACCCCTTTAGACTTAAGGGGTTCTAGGGCCAACACCCACGGGAGCACCGGAGTACTCGAGTTACCTCACCCAGGGAAGCCGGGTGCATAGGTGTCAAAGGGTGTCGGGAATCGTCGTCGTTTTCAATGGCGATCTGCTGCAAAGTGCTGCTGCCGTGAAGGAGAAAAGTGTCCGGTGTGATCCAAGCCTGGATCGAAGATGTGAAGAACCTGAAAGCAGAGGGGACAGAGTCTGGGTCACTAGCCAGTGACCAGGAGCGGAGCAATCGAATGCCCACCGATGTCGGGTGCTTCAGGTGCGAAGAGGTGAAGCTTGACTCTGCAGCCACGGGGTCCCGGAGACGTCGACGACGACCAGGAGCCGGATTCGAGCTGTCCCACAAAGGATGTCGAGTGCTGGGGTGTCGGTGATCGGATTGACCACAACAAGCCTTGGCAACAGCAACCCATGCAGGAAGAGAAAAGATGCTTCTGTGCGGACCAGCAAGGTCCTGGGGACTCACCAAGCGATGGAGAGTCAGGGCACGTCTGGAGCAACCAGGGAAGCCCAATAAAAGTTAGAGTTGCCTTCTTGGGGACCCACAGGTCAACGGACCAGGGATCGCGAAGGGACCTCGAGAGGAATCACAAAATGGCGGCCCACGGAACACTCGTTGAGTGTAGGCCTGCAATCTTCGGTGCAATTACTGCTCGGGGTCAGGGCTACAAGTAACCCAAAGCTCAGCCTCAGGGGTTGCCGGAAAGCTGATGCTTCTGCAAATGGTCGCGGTGTCCAGGGGTTCGGGTTGCACGGTCTCCACGAGGGATACGGGCCTCAGACTTGCTGTGGGCACAGATCGACCTCAGAGACCTCGGAAAACCCACCTCCTGTGTGGCAATATTCTTCGGAGTCCGTCGGAGCTCTGAGATGCCAACCGGTCAGTTGCGTTAAAGGTGCCTGCCTTGCAGGGGAGTAACTCCTTTACTCCAAGGGAGATTCTTCAGTCATCCAGCGTAGTGCAGATCGTCGAAGTACTTGGTTTCTGGTATCAGAGTTTAGTCCAGGTGTAATCTAAAGTCCTGTAGTCAGGGTTTCCTACTTTATACCCAAGGAAGGGGTGGGACAAACTCTGGGGACCCACCTATGGGAGGGTCAGGAAAGAGGGGTGGCTACACCCATTTCCTTTGTCCAGTTTCGCGCCAGAGCAGGGGCTGTGTGCCCCTGCAACCGGTTTGAGCTGGACTATGCACAGGGACACCAAATGTGCCCCCAGTGCAGACTTCAAAGCACTCTGAGAGTGCACCCACCCAGCCCCAATACACTAAAGCCTGTCTGGGAGGTGGTCACACCTCCCTGTGACAGGAAACCTATTGTCCAGGCCTCCCCTGCCGGAGTTTCGTCCAGCAGCAGGAGGGCAGACTCGTGTCTGTGGCTGCAGCATCCATTTTGTGATGCCAGGGCTCTGTTAGCTGGTACCGGGTATACCGGTGCTGTCATGTCTCTCCCTCTAGAAGGGTGGGATCATACTCCCACACCAGTTACTGGTGTGGGGGTATGATTCCAAGGTGTTTGACACCAAACACGACAGTTTTCCATGCAGCCACTCCAAAGTTAGCATTTACCGTTTGGTTATAATGCACTTAAGAGTATATGGTCTGGCTGCATCACAAACAACCCCGGAATGAAGATTCCGAAAGCTGCAGAGGGGCTCTGCTCATGCATGGGCACCCTCTCACATGAAACCCAGCACCCTGCCTTCAGGATTGTTAAGGCCTGCCATAGGGGTGACTGATAGGTTTACATGTGCAGTGATATGGAGAGATATAGGGAACCTATATCTCAGTAAGGGGTGGATACACCACCTTACACAGGCTGCTGTAGCAGACCTGCTGTGTCATTTTAAAAGGCTTCCCAGGGGTGGCACAATACATGCTGCAGCCCCTGGTAGGCCTCTGGGGGTACCTATGCCCTGGGTACATAGTATACCATATACTAGGGACTCACAAGGGTACCCCAGAATCCAATCTGGAGTGTACCTAAAGTACATGCAATCAATTTAAGGGGAAAGCAGATAGGCTAGGGTCCTGAATAGCAGGATCCCAGCCAAACTAAGTCGAAAACCAGCAAAACACCAGGAAAAAAGTGGGGGCAACCATGCAGTCAGATTCCACCTTCCTACATACTGGTGCGATTTATTGTATGCTTTTATGTTAAATTGTTTTCGTGCTCTAGGGCACCGCTAATACCCCCAACTCACGACTTGATCTGTTTCCCCTTTGTTGTAACTTCACCCCTTGTCCCACTATGTTTGTTACCCTTGTTTTCGCTAATTCTGTACAGCGCTCTGATACCCGTATGGGTCTTGTTTGCGTTTTATAACATTTTTCAAATAAAATAATTAAATAAAAATAGCGCTGTTGTTGGCGAAGCGGGAGATCGCCCTGCACTGGGGCAGTAGGCGGTGGCCCTCCATTCCTGACTGGCTGCGAAGCATGACACACTGTGACACCACAAGTGAATTATATACCCAACTTCAACCTCCTACTGCCCGGCCTTGAGACATTTGGCAACCACTCAGGGATTACCTTTTACAACAGGAAAGTCAGATTCGGACTTGAGGTGACACTTAGACATATGATATCACTTCTTGTTGCTGTGACTGTTTGTCCGCTCATAGACTACGCATTGCTGCCGGGTCCCATGCTCATACCAACTGTTGCCTTTCATCTTTTCTCCCTTCCGACTGTACTAGCTGCCTTGCTATCGTATGTAGATCATTGTGTCTTTGCTGATGGGTTTTTCCTCCCTATGATTGATTATCATTGTTATTCACTTGTGCCCATGTTATGGGTTGTATGTGATGTATGTGACTCTACTTTATGCAAAATGATAAATAAAATGTTTTTTTTAAAACTTGTTAAACCTATTTTGCTGTGACTGTTGTCTAAATAAACACTCCATTTGAGATGCATTTATGTTGCCGAACAAGTCAGTTAAGTTTTACATCAATAGCCTAATGTATGAATTGGCTTTTGTGAGGGGGATACAGTGTATAGTGATATTTTAATATTGGTCTGGCCATATTACCTACATTCATATTTAGCTGATTTGTCTCCTGACAGTCATCTGCCGTTTCTTAAAAGAAAGGACTCATTCTTCATCACATTGTACTTCTGTGTGACATTCTTCTTCACGTTGTACTTCTGTATGAACCAAATGATTTTCTTGTCTTGTTCTTTAGTCCACATGCTTCTAGAAAAGAAAAGGCAAACTGTTATTTGAGACATCCAAAGAGCACTGACATTTATTTAAAACTAGTAAGAATCGCACTACCTGGAAGTCGGAGGTAATTTGTCCCCAGCACAATCAATGCCCCGGCATACAGATTTCAAGGGCTTCAGTTGTCGGTTGATTGTTGTACATTTCCTTATCGCCTCCCACTCAAGGAAGCTCATTTTTTGGAGGCTTATTGCCTACTGTATCGGAGACAAGGTAGCTTCCCTTTGCACTATCCCACATCATTTGGCAGGCACTGGTGCTCCACCGCCTTTGGGATAGCTATGCAGTTTAGCACTGGCTGTCCTATCATAGATATTTGCTTCATCGATGTTAGCAGACAGTGTTGTTGTGCCCCTATTCATTAACTCTTACCACACTTTGTAAAAGAAGAGGCGATATGTAATAATAAAAATATATCACTGAGCAGTTGCTGTAGATTCTGAACCTTTAGACCTTTGACTTGCTGCCATGGCTCACATTTAGCTCCAGCTGTATACTGGTATCCTGCTAGTCTGCTGTTTTTAAGACCTTGAAGGATGAGTAAAGTAGAGGACCCCTAGGATGCAAGACTATAGAGGCACGGAAAGACCGGACATGCATCTTTGACTTAATCTTTTGTTACGGTGTCTAAATTTCTGTGTACCATCTACAGTGTGGCACTGTTTCATCACATTGTGAATGGAGGGAGCATTCAGACGTTTTCTCAACATGAATGTAAGTTGTGGTCTTTGAAGATAAAACTACTTTTCTATTCCCAACAGAAAAGGAGTCTCAAACTACAGACAGCACTTTCACATTCCCCATGAAGTAGCAGTCACACACTACTGATGGGACTCTTTCACCCCTCTCTCACTTTACCAGCAAAGCCAGTACTTCTGGCTTATAATTTGCATTGTTATTGATTGGAACGTTTGTGTGGTATTATGGCTTGGTAAGTGGGTGAATGAAAGAATGAGTCAATGGGTGGATAAATATTGTTGTATCAGCGCAGGGATGAGTGACTGATTGCATGGATGGCTAAATGATCAACTGCAAGCATAAACGCATCCAAACATTTTTAAGTCATAAGCCAGACCTGTTGGCTTTGCTAGTGCTTGTTTGAGAAAAATCAGTCTATTGACTTTTAAAATGCTTATTTTCTGTTTCAACAATTTTTAAGATGTTTTTTCTGCACTATCCTGGCAAACATACATTAGCAAAGCCAATAGGTTTGATATTTGTTCTGCATGAACCTGCCCCATACCGCATCCATATAAATGTCAAACCCTTTGGCTTTGCTACTGCTTAATTTAAGGTGGAAATTGGCAAGTGTATGGTGGTGAGACATGCTACTGTATGCCGTACATTCGCTTACATGATATCGGGCCCACACAGCTCAAATGTACAGCTATAGATACAGTATTCAGGGAGAGCTACTATAGCATTGCGGTGTCTTTATAGCAGCAGACCTGAAAAAAGGCCATTAGCATAGATAGTCAGTACATTGGTAGTCACCTTGTTTACTTATAACTTTATAGAGGCACCCCCCTGCTTTTTGTTTAGGGATGTCTGAATGTCTAATGATGGGGACGCCTATCTGGGCCAGTGAAGGCCCCAACTGACCTGCTTCTGTGGTGCTGCGGTACTGCTCCTCGCTGCTTCCTTGCTGGGGTGGGACTCTGTCCCCCAGCGCAATGCGAGAGGAGGCAGGGCCAAGCTCCCGACACGCCATAAAGGCGCCGGAACATTCCTGCTGCACGGGAATGCCCACCCACCGCGCTCAGGCAAAGCCCGGGCCAAGGGCGGGCCCGTCTGAGCCCGGGCTGGGCCTCCTCCCCCCCCCCCTAACATTTGGATTTTTGGACTGCGAGGTATTGACATTTTAAAATCATTTATTTGAATCTTATATGCCATTTACTGGGGGCTGCTAAGATCAGCTAAGTTTCATTCGCTCTAAGATTGACTAACTGACACAGTGGTTGTCTGGCAAGGTCTTCATTTGCAGCAGTTCTTCCTCTTGTCTAATGGCTAAAAGGAAGGCGACGGAGGGTGGGGGTGTGTCAGGCTCAGAGAAAGCTAAGAAACTAGCCAAGCATGCAGGGAGCAATTGCGTCCTTGACCGTATAGACCGTCTTTTGGTTGAGTGTGAGGGTATTTTAGATGTAAATGGGACAGAGGCGGGTTAAAGCAAATCAAATGGTCCTTCTAATCCCACTAACTATGGCACAACTCAAATCATACCAAAGATGTTTTCGAAGCCTAAGAACAAAAAGGAACCTGCACTTAAAACAAAACAGCTAAACACACACTTAGAAGCAGCAGTCACGATTCACTCTGAAACACATTCTGAAACATATTTCAATAACACAGTAGATCCGCCAATTGTATGCAATAATGGATTCGCCCTTCTGCAGAGCCCCATTAAACTAGGGATAGCTGCAATGAGAATTTTACCACAAACCAAATTAACAATATTTCAGCTACTATTCCCAGCGTCCATGATTTTGTCAGTGACCTAAAGGCAGAGGTTATCGCTTTGAAATACATGATAGGTTACCTCATGGGGATAATGAGGGAGCTAATGGCCCTTAACAAACCGACACCTTCATGCCCTGATGCACAAACCAACCTGTCCAAATGACCTGTCACTAGGGAAATTCATGAAGTTTATGTGGGTAATAGGCAGGCCTGCTTAGTCTACTGCACCAAACCAAGAGGTTGTACTGGAGGGAAATGGTACATTACACAGGGCCAGAAAAGAGACCTGTACATAAAATTCCAACAACTTTGGAGAGCAGGAAGTGGGGTAAGAGCACTTTATCAGATCCAGGAAGGCTTGGTTCGCTGAACCGTTCACTAGCACACGTGTAGAGCAAAGACCCCTCTCTCATTGGTGTTCAACAGCTGTAGGAAGTTGGCTCTGTATATACTATACCAAAGTGAGGTATAGTGTGCACAGAGTCCAGTGGAACCCAAAAGGTAGGCAGAGGTAAAGTAGATAGCACCTCACTCTCTATTTCGGGTAGTGTGGTCGAGCAGTAAGGCTTTATCAGAGGACAGTGTTAAGCATTTGTTGTACACACTCAGTCAGCAAATTAATTCACACACTCAAGGACTGAACTTCAGACCAATTGTTTTTATATCAAAATATTCTTTTAGTTATTTTATTTTCTAGAACCAATCAAGCCTGGCACAGGTAAGTGATAAATACTTTGCAGTAAATATACAGTTGTAATAGTTTGGATTGTAATTGTATATGCACTTTGTTTTGATTTACAGTACTGTTACTGAGAAATGCAATGCTTTGGAAATACAGTACATATACTTTGAATGGGCTTTTTAGTAAAATGACCAGTGCATTACTTTCAGATTACTTTTCTTACACAGTGTAGTATACCTGGATACTACACTGGGACATTTCCTGTAAACAGGTAAATAAAAGTGTTTTTGTTATTTAGTACAGTTGCAAAAGATTTTCATAGATTTTCCAACTCCACACTTAGAAACTTTTCATAGAAAAACAGTCAATGTTATCCTATAAAAATCTATAAAATATAAATCTATAAAAATAAGTATAAATGTAGATCCACCAGTAGTCCTGTACCTGATTGTGAGAGCTTAGCCTTTGCAGTTAGTTTTTCTCCTACCTGCACTTTCTCAGGAATCTTAATATATCGCCCTCCAGGAGCATTGGGCGATTTCTGTAAAGAGCTCCCTGATATTGCTGCTGACTCTGCCAGTCTATCATCAAATTTTTCGATTTTGGGTGATTTTAATATACACTTTGATGATTCGAATTCCTCTGTTACTCAGGACCTTATTGATGGTCTGGAAACGTTTCAATTTAAGCAAATAGTGCACAGTCCCACCCATAACTTAGGGCATTTGCTTGACCCCATATTCACGAACCTTCAGGATCTTAGAATGGCTGAGTCCATTCCGGTTCCTTGGTCAGACCACTTTTACTTTCACTTACTTGGATTCCTCAAGATTCTCCACGGCCTTTCACCAGAACAATTAAATATGGTCGAATTTGGCCCAAACTTTCTGTTGAAAACTGGGCTACCAAGTTAAAAAACTCTATTCCTCTACCTTATTCCAATCCTACAGTCGCTAATAACAATCTTAATAGTTGGCTGGATTCCTCCTTGGATTTAGTCCTCCCGAGGGTTAAATCCTGTCATCGAGTGGGACCTAACAAAAACCTTGGTATTCTCAGAAACTTGGGCAGCTCAAACAAGCGTGTAAACAATATGAAAGGAGGTGGAGGAAAGATTTTACAGCTATCAGCAAACTTAATTATAGAGAAGCACTTAAACTCTATAAAAATGAAATAAAAGCCGCTCAAGTAAGTTTTTATCATGAAATGATTGTTTCCTCGTCTAATTCCCCTCTGGAAATTTTTAAAATCGTAAAAACTCTTACCATACCTCCAAGCCCCCTTGGATTCTGATAGTGCCCAACGGCGGTGTGAAGAAATAGCGAATTTCTTTCCACCAAGGTCCATAATATCTACAGGACCTTTTTGAAAACTAATTCAGTTACTGACTCTCCCCCTTTAAACAGCAAGCCGTGTTGGAAGAGTTCCCCCTTGACTCTACCCTCTCTGCAGGGACTTCTCAGACAACTTAAATCAGGCTCCCCTGCTGATCCTGCCCCCCCGGCCGTTCTAAATCTGGTATCAGAAATAGTTTCTCCAGGACGTGATTAACACTTCCCTTCTTATGGGGCAGGTTCCCCCTCTATGGAAACAGGCAAGAGTTAAAGCTCTTCTGAAAAAGACACATCTTGACCCTGAGGAATGGGCTAATTACCGGCCCATTTCCTTGCTGCCTGGAATAAGCAAACTTGCTGAAAAATATGTTAACTCCATATTGGCAGCTTTTCTGGAGGAAAACAATTGTCTTCATCCTACTCAGACAGGTTTCAGGTGCCAACAGGGTACGGAGACGGCTATACTTGCCGTGATAGAAGAGTCTAGAAAAATATTGGACAATGGATTCTGTGCTGCTCTTATCTTGTTAGATCTCAGCGCAGCCTTTGACACCGTCAACCACCAACTTATGGTCCAAAGACTCAGTGAGGTGGGGGTGACTGGAATCGCCCTGAAATGGCTGCAGTCCTTTCTTGAAGACAGATTTTTTGCTGTCTACGAGGAGGATGCTTCATCAGAGCAGATCCCGCTGCAGTATGGAGTCCCCCAGGGATCCTCTTTAAGTCCCACCATGTTTAACATCTACATGAGATCTCTTGCAGACGTGGTGCTTCCTTGGGGGATCCACATTGTCACCTATGCAGACGATACCCAGTTGGTGGTCTCCCTTAGTCAGCAGGACAAATCTGTGCCTGGTTTAACTTCATGCCTTGTGAAGGTATCTGAGTGGATGGACAAGTCATTCCTAAAACTCAATGGAGCAAAGACAGAACTTATGCTCCTGGGCCATTCTGCCCCCATGAATATAGACCTTTTTTGGCCCACCTGCTTAGGTCCCCCCTCCTGCTCCGAAAAAACAAATTAAGAGTTTGGGATTTTGGTTCGACTGCAATTTGGATTTTAAAATACAGGCTCGTAAAGTCGCAGCAAATTGCTATGGACTTCTTAGGATGTTAAGGAAGATCCTCCCCTTCTTCCTTTTGATGCCAGACGTATTTTAGTCCAGGCACTTATACTGTCTCGCCTCGACTATGCGAATGTAGTCTACTTGGGTGCTCCACAAGGAACTACTAAGATACTGCAGGTTGTTCAGAATTGTGAAGCCCGTCTTCTAATGAACATTCCCAAACGTGTCTCGGCCAGACCTGCCCTTGGTTTATTGCATTGGCTCCCTATCCAGGAAAGAACTAGATTTAAGGCTATGTGTATTGTTCATAAATCTATTTCTGGGAAGGGTCCTCCGCTGTTCCAATCAATGGTGCAATTATATCGCCCCTATAGAACCCTGCGATCCAATAACAAACGACTACTTACAGTTCCTAGGATCAAGCAGTCACGAACTGGAGGTCAGCGGTTTTCCCTTAATGCAGCTAAATTCTGGAACCAGCTTCCAGATGATCTACGACTGGAATCTAGCTACCTTAAATTTAGGAAGCGGTTAAAAACCTTCCTCTTTCCGTGATCAGTCCATGTCTGCAAAGTGTCACAATAAGCGCTGGGATGCCCATGTGTAGCCATGCGCTATATAAGTGTGTATTCAATTAAATTCTATGGAGTAAAATAGTGTTATCGGTTCAAAGGTAAGTACTTTGTTGTGGGAGTTGGTATTCTGGGGGTAGACTCTGGGGTCCCCCAGGGTCAAGGATGCACTCTTGTTACACCCTCAGCGGCACTAGAGCGGCCGGGTGCGGAGTGCTGCGGCCCAATGTTATCCAATTGGGGATAGGGGGCTGCTGACGAGCTGGCCACTGGGTTGTGGGAGCAAAGCTCCTGGACTTAAGGCCTGGGCAAATGGGGGTTTAGGCCAGCACAAAAGATGCACCCTCAGCGGCACTGGGGCGGCCGGGTGCAGAGTGCTGTTTGGGCGTCGGAAGCTTTCAATGGGGAGTCTCAGGTTTGCAAAAGCACTGCAGGCTCGGGGACGAAGGTCTTCTGGGTGCGACCACCACTTGGAGAGGTAAGTTGGGATCTTGGGTGTTGGTTAGGCACCGTCGGTTGGGCCACCCAGGGCCGTGGGGCGTCGGGTGCAGAAACCCAGCTTCTCACAACAGCAAATAAGCCCTGCAAAGTATTTATGACCAATGTCCAAAAACTAGCCCCACAGGTTTTGAGGGTGAAGATTCCCTGAGAAATAAGGTGATTCATTGGATACAGCATGTGAGAGGGTGCAGGTCTCTAATTAGGAAAGACATTGTCCGGGTTAGAAGGCACGTGATCCCCTATTCCTCCACTGATTGTCAGGAGTTGACTTTGGTTAATGAAAAACTGGCTGAGAATTTAATAGCCTTAGAGTTTAGATCATGTCCACCTGCTCCTTCGGCTATACAATTTAGATGAAGCCCACTGCCCGCAGATCAGCTCCAGATGGCTAATAGCCACATGAAGGGATCTCTATTTAAGTCCCCGTTGAGGGAGGTCGATTGACTCGCAGGGCAAAGTGGCAGGATGGCTGGATACTCTCTCTGCGTTAGTCAAGATGTACTGCCAGAATCCCCCATGCCGCTACTGGTTACTTCAAATTCCATAGAGCTCTCAAGAGCAGCTAGTTGTCCCGTGGCCGTAAAGAATGAGGAGGAGCTCCTTGGCTCACCCGGTATCTCCTCAGAGATCTTACACTCGCTCGAACAAGTCAGAGGCTCGACCCCTGTGGGTAGTACCAAACAAAACTATGCGATGTCAAACCCAAAGAACCAAATGCGAGAGAAAGTACCCTCATTGTTCTCGATGATCTCATGGAATGTGGCAGGTATTAAGAACAAGTTATCGCTCCCGCATTGGAATGAGTTCATGGATAACTTTGATGTATGCTTATTTCAAGAGACTTGGAGCACTGCTCCAGCATATAAGGCAGGCTTCACTAGTTTTTGTGTACCAGCAACAAAAAACAAAATGAGCCGTCGTGCAGGGGATCTTTTAATATGGGCCAAGCTCGGCCTCTGCAGTAATATATCACACCTATCTGTGAATAATCCAGATATTATGGGAATTCGCCTTAAGGGATGTATGGCCATTATTTTTGACATCTACAATGTCTGCGTGAGAGGTACCAGAGGGGGTAGACCCTCAGTGACAATCACAACATTGGAGGAGCATCTGAGTAAGAGAAATCCTTCTCCCTCCCTAATAATAGCAGAGGATTTTAATATAACCTTTGAACCACTAGACGGGGACGAGATGTTGGAATCATTAGAAGAAGAGAAGAAGTGGTCGATGCCGCCAGTGGACTTGAAACCGGTTAAAAAGTGGGCCCAAATAGTGCTACAAGTCAAAGCTATGACCCTGGATTTTGGTCTTAGGGCAGTTAATGGTAGGACCAAATCAGACAAGTCTGGGGCAAACACCTTTAACAGACTAGGAGTCCAAAGTCGTATTGACTATATTCTGCTTGACTTGAGGCTGTGGCGCATGGTAAAAGATATGGCGGTTGGTGACATAATAGATAGTGACCACAACCCTCTTTGTCTAACAATGCTGCACCTGTGGGGTGCTTCAACAGTTCTGTCAAAGACCCAGGGGCTGGTAACAAAAGAAGTCTGCTCTGCTAATGATAGGCGTCGCCTCAAATGGCACAAGCTAGCCACTGACCAGGACAAATTAAGGAGCATACAGAGTGATCTGGCGACCTTCACAGTCGAGGTTGCAGCATTGAAGGCAACAGAGGAAGGGAGGCTCGAGGCAACAAGCCTCTATTGCCGCTTCTTTACTAAATTGGGCCACCACCTCACAGTCCAAAAACGCACCAAGTTTATGCGGTGTACTAAGAACAGGACACAGACCTGGTCCAACAAGGCTTGCAGGCATTCCAGATCGCTATTAGTACAAGCAGTTAAAGCCAGAGACCTAGAGGGGATAAGAAATGCCAGGAAGGCCTACAAGCTAGAACTGTGGAAAGCAAAGCGGGATTGGGATGAAGCTAGATGGCAGTCCCTTGAGGACGCGTGCCAAGTTAGAGACAGTAAAAAATTCTGGTCGCTGATGGCATGGGTCGCTGAGACAGGCCATGCCGAATCAGAAAATCACATTCCCTCTGCCGCTTGGTATACCAATTTTTCTAACTTGTACACTGACCATGAAGTGCCCAAGTCATTTACTGTGCAACCCAGAAGGTACCCTAAAATTAATGGGGTTCTTTTTTCCATGAAAGACATTTCGTCTGCAATTAGCAAGATCGTTACATCCAAAGAGCTGGGCCCCTATGGGATACCAGGCGACCTTTTCCTTTGGGATACCTCCAGCTGGACGCAATATATATACGTACTATTTAATGCTATAGTCTAAGGCTCCCCTATTCCAGATTCCTGGAAAGCCGCAGAAGTTGTACCAATATTTAAAAAAGGCGACGGGTCCTCTCCCTGTAACTACAGGCCAATTAGCCTTATTGACGCAATACAGAAGGTTTTCAGCAGGGTGCTCTTGGACAAAATCCAGGTAAGGGCCAATGATAATGAAATTCTATCCCCGTACCAAGCAGGATTCAGAGAGAAAACAGGGACCATAGATCAAGTGTTTTGCTTTCTCCTTCTCTGGTGGAAAACAGTGCTTATTGGGAAAGGCAGCTTGTATGCTGCATTTATAGATCTCAAGACGGCATTCGATCTTGTGCCCAGGCAGAACTTGTGGCAAACTCTTAGATCTAGGTTTGCCAGAGGAAATTGTAGTTTTGCTTATCCGTTTGCACGAAGAAAACTCTGCCAGAGTATTGCTGGGGCTCGCAAGGCCAGCTTAGTGACCCAAACTCTGTTAACAAGGTTGTCCGCCAAGGTTGCGTCTTGGCCCCAACGCTTTTTTCATTATTCATCAACAATGTGGTACAGTTTCTTAGCGCAAAACCAACAGATGCTCCTACGCTAGGGGGGGAAAAAGTAGTCCCTCTTCTTTTTGCCGATGATACTTTGTTGACATCTAAAACACCTGGAGGGCTACAACGGCTCTTAAACCAGTTCCAAGAATTTTGCGACACCAAAGGCTTAATAATCAATACAACCAAAACCAAATTTATTGCTCCGAACCCCCACAAATCCTATCAGGGCAGCCTGAGGCTCGAAGGCATACAGTTCGAGAGGGTTAGCGCCTTTGATTATTTAGGCTTAAAGCTAGCAGAAAATTTGTCATGGAAACCCCACATTAATAGGATGGTCCTGTAGCACAAACAGCTGTCTGGAGTTTTAGGGACAGAACACCGATTGTCAAACCGATTGGGCCAACATTGCAGGTATACGATGCTAAAGTGATGAGCTCTGTTATGTATGGTGACGAATTATGGGGCTTGGAACATATAGAGGAGCTTAGTAGTCTAGATTTAAATTTTTTAAGAAGCCTAGGGCTGCTACCCCAGAGCACTCCCCTTCCGCTCATTCTAGACATGGGCAGACACTCCCTTGCCTCCAAAGTAAGATTGCGCCCTCTGCTATTTTGGCTTAGGATTAAGATGACCCCTGAACTATTGCCGTATTCATTTGCTCTGGAGGATGTAAAATGCAGGGACACAGTCAATAAAATCAGCTGGCAGAGAGGGGTTAAGAACCTGCTTACAGCTATTGGGAAGGGTGACATATGGGAAGCCAATGATTCCACCTTGCTCCCCCGGAAATGCGATGTGAAGAATGCCTACTGGTGGTGGGTGATTTAGGAGGAAATGAGTAGCAGGGCTCCGGGGAAGCTCACTCTAGATTTAATGGCTCATAAACTAGTTCGTTCCTTGGAAGGCTACCTTCAGGTTTGGTACTCTGCCCCTGGATGATGTTAATAGCATGTAATGTTTGCCTGTCCATTATACGCGATGCCGAGGAAAAATTGGCTTACCCCAATTTGCAAGTTAATGGGAACTGATAATTATCGAATTACACTGAGGATCTTGAAGTCTGATGCCAGTCCACTCTTCGCTTGTGCGGTGGAAATCTTTTTGGGCCAAATGTGGGGTAATGGAGGTAGGGCCCAGAGGGCGAATAATAAGTGAAGTTTAACCAAATTCTCAGGCTATAGCTTTTAAAATTTTTTTTTATAGAAGGCTTCCTTTGAGGCTGAATATGAAGTATTCTGTTCCCTGGTATCTTGTTCTTAATATGGTTTTATTACTGTTTTATTGTATCTGATGAATCTTATATTCTGACGCACTTTACCATGGTCTTGCTGCTTTTATATTGTACTTATTATGTCTGTTCTTATACAGTACACTACTGAATGGCATTGGTAAAAAGGAATTGATGTGGACAACAATTGATTATATTTAATTTTAAATAATTTTATTGTATGATTGTGCACTTTATACAAGGCTATAAACCTAGCATTGCTGCTATCCACTTTTATTAGTTTTATTAGGTCGATGTATACATTGTATGGATTATATGATTGCTAAGAGAGAACTTAGCAATGGTAGAACTCGTCAAATCATTGTTGCGCATTTTTATGCTTTAACCTGGCCTCTGATTGTTTTGCATTTTATTGTACTATCCCAATACCATTGACCTATTGTAAGCAAACTTTTATGACTTTATGTCGAAATAAAGTAACTGAACTGAATTAATGATAGTTAAAGCATATAAAAAGGATCTCTACACATTTGCAGTATTGCTAAAGTAAAATATGATTTGCTAATTTTAACAAGCTTCTTTATCCATTTGTAGGTATTTTCTTAAAGTAACAATTGTAAGACGACTTACAGATTTGGTAAAAGAATATGATCTTATTGTTCACCAGCTTGCCTCATATCCAGATGTTAACAACTCTATCAAAATGGAAGTTGGCATTGAGGACTGTCTACACATAGAATTTGAATATAATAAATCAAAGTAAGTGTTGTATTTGTATTATTATAAAGCTCATAGCCAAATAACAAAAGTGTATAGGAAATTAGTTCAGTAATGCAGGTGTTCCTATTTGGTGAGGTGAACATGTGTGAGAGTGGCCATGAGCAGTCTTAGAACTGAGTAGAACCTTTTCCATTTTCAGTAGCCCGCTTGGGTTCTTTTGTTGCTTCTTTGTACAACACTTATACCACCAAAAGATTGCCTCAACTCACTTGAGGGAGAGTGAAATACACAGAAAAGAGAAGCAGTTGGAAGCTAAAGGGAAAGAGGAAGAGGAGCCTTGTGAATAGAGTGGTCGCAAACCAGACAGACTACTAGTACGTTGTGACTTGGTGGTCTTATGTATGTGACTACAGGTAGGATAGGCATAAGGAGCACAGAACAGGTATGGGGAGGATGAAGGATGGGGAGCAAGAAGCAAGTGAGGTCAGGAAGATACAGGAAAGAGAATAAGGTAAAGGTCATGGAGAAGAGGAGAAAAGGGCAACTGTGAATGTTATCATGGCACGATTGCTCCTGGGAGTCAGTAGACAGCCAACCCCTTGTCACAGTATCTATGACAAACCTATCATGTAACATCTTCTAAAAAGATTTGTTTACCGGTGTGCCCAGAAAAGAGTAGGAAGGGGCCCTCATTTCACTTGCTGTTCAGGATTCTGGGAGAACTGTGGTTCTCATTTCCCCTGCTGCACAGGTTTTTTAGGAAACCGAATTCTTGAATTGCAATGTGGTGCTAAAGGATTCAGTTAAGAAGTTATTGAATGAAGTCGGGAAAGACCGCATAAGGCCAAGTAGCATGGAGGATGTTCTTTACAGCTCCTGCATCTTCCACCATTACACTATAAATAACATCTCTTTTCTTCACGCGTACAGGTTCCGTGTCCTGAAAGGCAGGTCAGCAAAGGAAGCCCCTACACCGTACTGTTATGTAACAACAAGTAAATATAATTCGAAGAACTTTTTCTTTGTGATCCTTCAGTTATTCAGCCATATAGATGTGTTCCACATCAGTAAAATATAAGAAAGTAATCACCCCCTGAATGCTTCTATATCACAAATGCAAATGTTAAATTGGACACTGTATCACAAGTTTATTATTAGTATGGAACAGTGAAAGAGAATTAAGTGGGATCAGTCATCAGGGCACTTATTCACTATTTGGAAAGAATCATGTTCTGATTCGCTGACAGACCCTTTGAAATGTAATCGAATTATTGAAGAATGGGAAATTATACCAGTGCAGTTAAGGAACAGCATTCCACTTGCTGTTTCTGCCCCATGAATATTTGGGTTCATTCTAATATTATGATGAGAGGTTCCTTTGTGACGGCAAAGAGCAGGGACGAAAGTTGACACCCCTGGTCAGTTAGTTCCCTCAGTAACAGCAATATTTGAAGTCAATTCACTGTTTTTTAAAGTTTGCCTGTTGGTTTAACATAGAAAGAATGAATGTTCTCATGTTGGAGCCAAGGAAGAGTTTTTTTCCCAACACTTGTTCCAAGAAGCCCATTCAGTTCTTGTAGAGGCCTTCTGTGCATCATAGTATCATATGGGTTTCAATCTCCAGCTACCCACTGCTAGCCGACCTTTGCCCCTGTCGTATCTGTTCTTAATTTTTTGAACAGCTTCATTCAGTTTTTCCAGTGATGGTGGCAAACAAGAAAAAAACTAGATTAGCCACTCTGTGCATGTACACCTCCAAGCGGAGATATAAAATAGTATGCACTTGTAAACACTGCACAGAGAAACACATCTGGACAACATCAATACCAACAGTGACTTTAGACAAACTAAACCTCCTATCAGAGTGCCCCTATACAAACCAAACATATTTTTGGCAATGTGCAGTGATTTCTCACATTCGGCACCCCACCCCCTGTCAACATTATACAATCATTTGGGTCCAGATAGCTGCTTCACTCTGAGCATCAGACAGAAGATAACAACCCAAGGAAGTGGGTAGCATAAACAAAACAAATGTGTCCATATTTTTGTTAAAGAATTTCAAGTCTGCTAATCATTGCTTGGTGGTTGGAGTATTTCACGTACCCACAATACACAGATATTCTTCTTTTGGGCTGTAACAATGCCAGGGAGGCATATTTTCTTCTGTCGGCTGGTACCTTCTTTGCCCACCCCAATAAGACAACAAGTGGCGGCGTCACCAATATAACACCTATTATCGTGTTAAGCAGTTGGAAACTTTTTGACCAAAACGTGATGCTCGGGCAATGCCATACTAGATGGACAAAATCTGCTCCCAGCCTCCCACATCTGCACATTTGTCATCTTCTCTGAACCCCAGCTTGTGTACTAGTGTCTGTGTATGGTACATCTGAATCAAATATTTAAAGTGCACCCAACGGTGTCCGCTAATCCGTGATGCACATCTAATTTATGCACAGCAGAATAGGCACTGCTTCTCAGCGATTACACATTTTGTTTCTTTCCCAGGTTCTCCGAGGGGAAGATGAAGCAGGCCCACTTCCCTTGTTGGCTTCTCTATATAGCACTGAAATACACTTTTCCCGCCCCTTGGGCAAGGTGTTAAGAGATATTTCTGATTTGTTCCAATTTATTTGAATGCCAGCCACACAACTAAATTTCAAAATCTCTCTGATGAATTGTGTGATATTTTTGACAGGATGTTTAACATAAAGCAAAATGTCATCCACATATAGCGAAACAAAGGTTTTATAGCCTCCCATACGTATTCTCCTGTTTGCATGACATTCCCTCAGGACACAGGCCAGGGGCTACATAACTATAGTGAACAGCCAGGGTGATAGAGGAAACCCCTACCTTGTGCCACTGGCGATAAGGAACGACCTTGACTGTTGGTTATTCACCCTAATACTAGCAGTTGGTTCAGCATACTGCAACCTGATCCACTCCATAGTCCCTTGCTTACCCCATGGCATTCTAGTGCTATAAACATGTACCTCCATGCTACGGAGTCAAACGCTTTTTCAGCTACTTAAAATATGGCCACTACGGTGCTGGTCTGGTTCAGTCTGGGGCATCAGTCCGAATAGCAGTATAATATTGTGCATTGTTTTTTGATTTTCAAAAACCTTTATTGGAAAAGAAAGGCACGTTACATTTATCACTACATGTAGTAACATAACAATTGTTTCCTCCCGCAGGAAGGCTCAGCAATACAAAGTAAGTACATTTAGAATGGCACATGAGATTGTACTTTGACACGGTGTCCTTAGTTGTTGTGTTTAAGAGGGTCGTGTGTGTTTGGACAGGAATTATGATTGGAGTCCGGCGGGTCGTTGTTATCTATTTAGGTGTTCGTGATTGGCGAATCTGTGGCTGGTTCGTCCGAGTTGGCCAAGCGGTGCAGGTAGGAGATGAGAGGGCCCAAATGTCAGGAGGTCTGCCTGCATCTGGCATCAGGTCCCAGAACTCGCCTAGGAGCGTCTGGCAGTGAGCAGCGTCGTCCAACCAACATTTAATTAAAGGTGCCGGTTTGTGACCCCAGTGGATAGCCACCCGGCGCCTGGCAAGCACCAAGAGCATCGCGGTCAGCTTGCGGTTGCCATCTGAAACATGTTTAACATGACCCAGGAGACACAATAGGGGATCAGGGACTATACGTTCAAGTGTAATATCACTAATTACGTGCACACCTCCAACCAAAACGAGGAGACCCTGGGACACAACCAGGCCAGGTGTGCTAAGTCCGCGCCGGGGGCTGCACACCGCGCGCGCCTGTCTGCCCCCACCAGACCCATTCTGTGTAGCGATGTAGGGGTACGATAAAGCCTATGTAGATATTTAAAATGAATGAGCCGCAGTCGGTAATTGGGGGAGAGGCGCTTGATTTGGTTGCAGCAGTATTGCCATTGCTCGAGGGAGATGTCTCTCCCAATGTCTGCACTCCACGCAGCTCGGGCACGTTCCGTGTTAACGGAAGAGGCTGCCAGTGTAAGGGCATATAGTCTAGTGACCATTTTCCGTGGGGAACTGGAGGAGTGAATGTATTCGAGCGCGGTGTAAGACTGGGGGGGCGGGCGGAAAAGCGGGATTCTCGCTTCTACACGTAGCCCTGATCTGGTAGTAGAGTAACTTATCAAGTGGGGCTGCGTTAGTAGGGAGTGTGAAAAAGTTATTGTCAGGGTAAATGTCGGCCATGGTACGAATCCCTAGACTGACTGCGCGGCGGGCCATACCCACTGTCTGCAGCGGGTTGAATGCCGGGTTACTGGCAAGTTGTATGGATGGCGCAGAGAGCACCTCGGCGCCAGTGTATTTGCGTAGCCCGTCCCAGGGCAGGCATTCCACCGTGTCGATCTCGCTGCGGGGGGTTTTGTGCGTCAAAAATAGAGCTGTCCGCAGTGGCCACGGCGAAACGAGGTCCGCCTCATGAGGCTGGAAAGGTGTTGGATGCAGCCAGAACTGGAGAAAGCTGGCCTGGGGACATAACGCATAGAGTTTAAAATCAGGGGCTCCCATTCCGCCCCTAGCTAGGGGAAGGGTCAGAATGTCATAAGCGTTTCTTGGTTGACGTCCTTCCCAGATCAGAGCGATGATGTTAGAGAGCAGTTTTTGGAAGAACTGTGACGTCAAAGGGACTGGAACATTTAAAAAGAGATACAAGAATTTGGGGAGCACGACCATCTTGGCGATGCACCCAGATAGTGAAAGCAGAAGTTTTTGCCACACGCAAGTTTTGGTTTCAAGCCAGTCCATTGCCCTGCCAAAATTGGATCTCCACAGTTCGTCCACGTCCCTACTCAACCAGATGCCCAAATACCTTGTGGGTCCGGTTGCCCATATAAAAGGGTGGTCTGCCGTGAATGGCACGGTAGCATCAGTGAGGGGGAAAAGAACGGACTTGGACCGGTTGACCTGTACTCCGGAGAGGCAGCCAAAGCAGACAATCTCTCTAGTCTTGAGGGCAAGATTCTCCCGAGGTTCGCGGACGTAGATCGTGACGTCGTCGGCGTACATGGAAGCTACCAATGCCCGGGCCGAGAAACCTATGCCCCTGTGGGTATGGTGCTGGGGCAGCCGCGCCACCAGGGGCTCCATCGCAATAGCGAATAACATGGGGGACAGGGGGCAACCCTGCCTGGTGCCCCTCGAGATGGTAATGGGGTCAGTGATCTGCCCGTTCACCCTGATACGTGCCGTTGGGAGCGTGTACAGCAGCTGGATCTTACGCACAAAGCCTGGACTAAAGCCCAGCCGAGAGGAGAAGGTAAAAAAGGAAGGGCCATTCCAAAGTGTCAAAAGCCTTTGTGGCATCTAGAAGGGCGGCTACGGCGGGAAGAGCTGGGTTGATCTGATGAATAACCGAAAATATGGTACTAAGGTTGTGCGACGTGGCACGGCCCGGGATGAACCCAGACTGGTCAGGGCGAGCAATCATCGGCATAAGCGGGAGAAGACGATTGGCCAGCAATATGGCGTAAATTTTGTTGTCAGTGTTATTTAGCGATAGGGGGCGGTATGAGTCACAGCACTCGGAGGATTTATCCGGCTTTAGTAGGAGGGTGATCATGGCCTCTCGGAGAGAAGGGGGAAGTCGCCCTGTTTCGAGGGATTCGTTATACATGTCAGCCAGGTGGGGGACCTGGAGGGGCGCGTATTGCTTGTAAAAAGCAGGGGTGAGCCCATCCGAACCGGGGGCTTTATCACCCGGGATAATATTGTGTATTGTTAAAGTTAGAAAGAGACCCCCAGGCCCTATAGCACTGCTGAAATACCTAATTCATAAGGAATGTATTTGTCAGTTAGTATGCTTATTCTTTCTTGTGTTATGGTATGACCCCCTACCTATGTATTGTTATATAGTAGAAATATGGTTTGGAATGCTAGGACATATTATTTTACATGATTAGATTCAAAAACCATATATTACAATTAGATAAACATGAGCAGGCACAATGTAAAGACTGGTCAAATTCTTTATTCTGTTTTGTTTTGTCCAGTCATTATTTCAAGAGTGTAGTGTCCAGCAGTCTAAAGCCAACCAGTGTTTTGCCCCTTATTGGCATTCAGTCCTGGAGCATTTTCAAGGATGTAAGATGGGGCATAACCAGGCATTTTTTAAAATTGTTTACAAAGGAGGATATACTGACTTCTTTTAAATGGAGAGAATTGTAGGACTTTACAACACATGTCTTTTCAATGCAGCCTTTACTATTCACACTTTTACCAAACATGGTAAGTTTATGTAAGGTAAGTATGTATGATTTTTATCTTTGAAATAACTTAATTTATATTTTTTGGGTGGAGGGGCCCCCCAAACCCCCCCTCTCTCTGTGCACATGACCTATAGCTAGGTTATGCACTGAAATGATTTTTTTTTTATTGTTTAGTTAATTAAAACCGTAACAATTTTCCTTATAGTTTGTGGCAGCTATGATAAAAAGAATCAAGCAAATTTTAATATCATTTAACTGTCAGATATCACGCCAATAAATATATCACAGATTTAAAATCAACTGTTAACCATAAATATGTTCTAAGGTTCAATGTACTAGTGCCTGTATTCTACTTTTTTCTACATGGTTTGCAGGAGTGAACCTGCAATTAACAGATGACGAGTTAATCGCTTCGGTACCGGCAACAAGTCGTTATGATTGAGAATAGTGGTCTCTACATCCGAGATGATCCGGCCCACTTGCTCCCTCCTTGCGTTATCGTCCTCAGGACGGTTGTTCAAAAGATCAATTATTGCTGGTGTTAGACCTTCTGTAGGTGGACCCTCTTGTTGCTGTATTGACTTCGTAGCCTGTTCATGCATACGCAGGAACGTAACCAGTTTACAGTTCATCTGAGGGTCAGATGGATCAAGCCCTTTGATAATAGCCGCCCGGCATGATCATATTCCTCTGTCCAAAAAAGCTTTTCTTAGTAAAGTGACTCGTGCTGGGTGAAGTTTCTTGTAGATGCATATTAGGTGGATAAGATCTTCTTTTTGACTTCCACATAGGCGACACATTTTTACTTCAATATTTTTTAACTTTGGGGCATCTGCCAGTGAAGGATATTTTCCAAAACTCAAAGCCATAAGCTGTTTTTTTAGGTGGACCGGAAATGTCAAATCCAAGTAAGCTGCTGGTTTGAGAACCTTATAGTTGTTGAGAACTGTCCAGGCGTAGGATCTCTGGCTCAAAATACTTTTGTCAAGCAAGAGCGAGTGAAGTTTTGCGACTTTATTAAGTGTGGACTTAAATGTTACATAAGATAAATTTTTGTTCTAAAGTACAAGTAGATTCAAGTGCATTGTGCAAATAGCGCATATGTGATACGTTACGACTTTTCTCTAGCACTAACCACAAAGCCTCGTTTAGTTTAGAGTCCACCTTATTTTGCTTTATACAGTACCACACTTTAATTGTTGAGTATAACCTGCCAACTGTCTCGTTCATTAAACCAAATTCCAATCGCAATTGAGTGGGGGACGCCATTTGAGGAAGCTGAAAAACCCTTTTGAAGATGCTGGTTGTTAGGTTATTAAGTAAAGTTGCATCTTTTCCTTGGACGGCAACGCTGGCGTAGGTTAAAGTTGGCAGTGTTTTCACCGTTATTACAGTGATCAGTGGTTTGAGTGAGGGGACCCAATTTTACTGCCAGTGTCTTATAGGCAAAGGTTAATGCACTTGCCCGTTGAGCTATGTAGTTTTTCTGTTCTCGCTGGTTTAATTTATTATCAAGGTAGAATCCCAAGTATTTGTAGCTTGACACGTTCTCCAAGGTTTTGCCTTCAAGACCGATATTATATGGACGTGCTGGCCGGTTGCTAATAAGCATTGTTTTTGTTTTTGCTGTATTATTTTCTACCTTGTTTACTGTTAGGAATTCTACAAGGCCCTGTTATTAGCCTCCTGAGACCAGTCTTGGTCAAACTGAGTAGGACTGTGTCGTCGGCGTAGGCGAGGTGCTAAAGGGATAAGAATCCCAGACGCGGGGAATGAGAGTTGATTGTGCTAAGTTTATCCAATAGATCAGCTAAAAACAAGTTAAATAAATGGGGAGCCAGCACGCAACCCTGCTTTGGACCCTTATTTGTGTTCCATTTTCTTGAGACTCTTGATCCATCTCTGAGTTTTACTCTAACCCATGTATACGTGTAAAATAGCAATAAACCTTTTAAAATTCTTTCTGGTATGTTCCATGATCTTAGTTTCGTCCATAATAATTTCCGATCCTTACTGTCAAAAGCGGCTTTTAAAACAATAAAGCAGAGATGCAAGCTCTGTTTGTTTATTTTGCATTTCTCTGCTATTAGGCTGATAGATAGAATGTTGGAGATTGTACCAATCCCTTTTCTAAAACCCGTCTGGTTTATGGGGATCAGATTTAGATCTTTGGACCAGTCAACCAAGTCTTCCAGGATTAAGTAGGCAAGGTATTTAGCTTCGACATCTAGCAATGCAATCAGTCTCTAATTCGATGGATTTGATGTGTCGCCCCCTTTATAAATTGGTGTCAGAATTGAACCTTGCCAGCTGTCGGGGATTTGATTTAACAGTCCAACTTCGGCAAAAAGAGTCTCTAGCTGGGAGCTCCAAAAAACTGGGTTGTGTTTAAAAACGGCTTGGGGGACACCGTTGGGTCCAGGAGCACCGTCTCTTTTGCTTTTGTTTATTACGTTTTTTATAGCATCTGCTGTATAAGGAGAATTGTTTGAGCTGGCCACCTTTAAAGACTCAAGGTTGTCAATCGTAGCATTAATGTAGGTGAATTGGTCCCTAGTGCCTTGTTTTTGCGAAAGGCTTGAAAGGACCTGGTTGGTCTGTGCCTGTTCATGAGTGTGGTGCAGTGTCTTAAATTTCAGAGCTATATAGTCGGCCCAGTCCTGTTCCTGAACATTTGATGATGGTATGTTCTTAGGCCGCTTCAGCTGAGTTATTGTTAGCCAAAATGTATTTGAGTTATGTTGTCTTGCGTTGTATATTAACTTTACCCAGAAAGTGTCCCCACTTGCTCTTTTGTTCTCCCATAGCTTCTTTTTGTAGAGTTTTTTTCTCTGTTCCCGGAATGTTTCCTATTAGGCGTCGGTGCTATCGTTTTTGTGTAATTTCCTAGCTATTTCTTTTAGGTCCCTTCTTAATTTTTGTACCTCTCTTGTTAGTCCGGTGTATTGGTTGGATGAGACTACCTTATGCCGTGATTTTGCACTTACAGTTGGAAGGCCTGCAAGAAAGTAGGACCATGCTTTTATCCAGTTGGTATTCCCTAATACCGACTCAGCAAGATGCTCTTTCATTGTAACAAATTGCTGCTGAGTCGTTCCGCTTGACCAGTTTAAACATTTTGAGTTTGTATTGTTCAAATTACCTTCCTGCCATGTCGCAGTTTGCAGTCTTGGCAGAGTCAGATTGAAAACAATATGTTGGATTGAGTGATCACTTATTGTAGTGTACTCTATATAAAAATGTGCAAGGAGCGGCATTAATGGGAGCGTTATGATCGTATAGTCCAGTGTCGATTGAGATCGTGGGCCGTGATGCATATATTTTGGTGAGTTGTCTTCTTCAGATCTTCTATTAATCACCCGCATTCCCTGATATTCTAAAGCTGTTACAAGCTGTTGGCCGAAGGGATCTTTACAAGTATGCTTATTCGAAGTCTGTTGCTTTATGCTCCAAAAAGTATTGTCAGCTATCAGGTTTTTGTCTTTGTCAGGAGTATAAAGTAGGTTCGCTTTGAAGTCACCTGTCAGAACAATATTCCATGCTGGTTCAGCACAATGTAAATTCGAAATGGTTATAATTAGAATAGCGTTGTTCTTCTTTTTCTTTTGGTCCGTTGGTTGTCTATAATAATTAATCAGAATTACTGTTGTGGTTTTTCCCTGACTGTAGTACGAGAGCTTGATAAGTTGAATACTAGGATCTGGAGAGATCAGCTGCTCCAATGTGATTTTTAAAGCTAACACAACGTAATTGTGATTACATCTTTCGGCCGCCACAGAGTAATGAGTGAAACCAGCTATGGGGAGATCTTCCGGAGCCCATGTCTCTTGCAAGGCAATTATGTCACAGTTGTACCACTCATAGAGGGGAAGACCTTCTTCAATAAGCTTTTTTGCACCGGCTATATTCAAGGATAGAATGTGGACCACGTTTCCATGAGCATTACTGATTTTCTCTGTTCTTTGTCACACTGTCTTCTTGTTGGCAAGGGTGCCTGGAAGCCAGCCCCATTGGTTGAAGCTTGAATTTGTTACTGTTTGCCGGTCTGTAATTGAACCGTCCAGGGTCGCATCTACACTGCTGCTGCCCTTAGCATTCTGTAATATTGAATAGACTTGTTTGTTTGCCAATGGTTTATTGGAGTCTCATTTGGTTTGGTACGTTTGGAGATCTGACAGTGGTGAGGGGTTTTGAGGTTTTGCTGGTGTAGATAATTTTATACCCCAAGCAGCAAATTGCTCAGAATTATTTATTATTAGCTGAGCTGTCTCGGGCGACTGCCATGTGGTCAGCGTTTGTTCTATGGCATCTTTTTGTCCTGAGGAAAGTAACTGAACTGCCAATGAGTTGGCTGTGCGTATCTGAATCAATTCGGGTATTTCCACCATGAGTCTTAATATGTTTCTTCTGTTTAGTATGTCGTGTCTTTCTTGCGATTCATATTCCGGAATGCAAATTATCTGCTGCTTTGTGCAGTTGGACTTTAGTGCATCTCTTAGGTGTTCCTTAGCCGTACTGTCCCTTGGGGCAGAGTTAGTCTGGTTTATAATGTGGAATCCAAATTGGGGTTGCGATAGCTGATCCTTTTCACCTGCTTTCTGGAGGGCAGTGTTTTTTAGAAGTGCCCCTGGAAGTCCTGAGCACGTAGTCTCTTTTATTTCGTGCTGCTGAGAGCCTGGATTATGGTCTGGAGTGGATTGTTCTACCGTTATTACTGCTGATGATTTTACATTCTTGTTTGAAGTGCATTCCGTTAGGCTAGTCGAGTTTTTGATTTGGAAGCAGTAGTTTCTGGGTTGGGTGAGTGATGTGATCCTGGAGGCACTATGGTGGACCGTTTCTTCTTTCCTTCCATGTCTGTATGCATTTTGATGTCTAATGTGAGCGAACTCTCTCTGTTTTCCGACTTAAGTATTTCTATTTCAGCTTGGATGTTATCCCGGACCGTAGTGTTGGTGTCACTGGATAGTTTTTTAGTAAATCTTGGTGATTCTGCGTTCGTTCCAGCGGGCCCATTGCTAAAGTCAGTTTGGGAGGAAAGCGGAGTGGCGGGTGTTGGGGAAGAAGTACGCCTTTCTGTACGTTTTGTCGTGTAGCGTGGAGAAGATCGGATATAGTTTGGTTGCATTGTCCGTCTTGACCTCCCTAGTTTTATTTCTTGCTTTTCTTTCTCTCTGTTTTTGTCTTCTAGATTGCAATAATGGTTTTGGTTGACTCGAAACTACCTTCAGTTGCATCGTTTGTTCTGCATCTGTATTCTCGACCTTTTCTGTAAAGGACGACTGGCTGGAGTTGTTAATTCCCGATGCATTGGTTGGTGCTGCTGTTGAAAGCTGCTCTTTTGTAGTTGGGCCGGGATGGTTTTTGTCCGTGGGTGAACTAACCAAGCGTCTATTAAGGCGGAGAATCTGTTCCAGCAAGTTTGGTAAAAGCCTTAGTTTATCTAATATTGGGCCGCATGCAGATACCTCTGGGGTATATGTGGATTGTGCTCTTGTGATTAGATTGGTTAATTATCCATTTTCAAGTTTATCTCGGCGATGTAGGAGGCCATGACATTCATTAGGTCAATTTGAATGTCCAATTTATCTGACTGCAGAATCAAAGTATTTGTTGATGCTTGAAGCGCTGTCAGCATCGGGGCAATAAGTTCCGTCTTGGTCGGTGACCTGTCGCTAGCCCCGTTAGCTGATGGGAGGAAAGCAGCCAAGTTTGCCATTCGCTGTGGACTGGATACAGCTGACTCATTGGACAGAACGGTTTCATCGTCCGTGGCCCTTAG
This sequence comes from Calotriton arnoldi, assembly GCA_963921515.1. Lineage (NCBI taxonomy): Eukaryota > Metazoa > Chordata > Amphibia > Caudata > Salamandridae > Calotriton > Calotriton arnoldi. The sequence continues at coordinate 244,559 of CAWUFW010005099.1, forward strand.
GCGCCACGCCTGGTTGAGAACTACTAGCTTTTCAAAGGATGCTGATGACATGCCCTTTGATGGGTCCCATCTCTTCGGAGACAAGGCGGACTCAGCACTAGAACGCTTCAAGGACAGCAGAGGTACGGCCATGGCCCCTCGCCAACCCCAGTCCACCGTTTGCTCCTTTCGTGGCTATAGAAAGGGCTTCTAGCCGTGTCTCTTCCCACCCAGCCACCATGGCACACAAGCTTCCTAGCCCCTGCGTGATCGAGGACGTGGCACCCACATGCATCGTGGGTCAGCTAGCCAGAAGTCGGTCCAGCCCACCACTCCCCCGGCAGGCGCAGCTTCCAAGCCTCTTAAGTTTGCCCTCCGAACATCATAGCGATACAAAAGGGGATGATGGACGGAACGTTTGAGCCAATCAAACACTCACCCCCAGTCAACTGATCTGGGTTTAATCCATCATCATTCTTTAGCTCACTCCACCACCCCAGTTCAGACATGGCCATATGCAAATCAGTCTGACCCTGTGCCTCATGGGAACAGTCCAGCCCGAACTGCCAAGCCATGTCTTCCCTGGACCGGAAACAAGCATCCTAGGACCGGTTTCTGGCATTCCAGCCGTCATCAGCCAGGCTATCTTGAATCCAGTGGCAAAGTGAGCAAGGGACCCACGTCTGGGCATACCCTGCCAACTTAGGGCGAACAAAGCGATACCAAAGGGGATGATGGACGGAGCTTGTTTCCGGTCCAGGGAAGACATGGCTTGGCAGTTCGGGCTGGACTGTTCCCATGAGGCACAGGGTCAGACTGATTTGCATATGGCCATGTCTGAACTGGGGTGGTGGAGTGAGCTAAAGAATGATGATGGATTAAACCCAGATCAGTTGACTGGGGGTGAGTGTTTGATTGGCTCAAGCGTTCCGTCCATCATCCCCTTTTGTATCGCTTTGTTCGCCCTAAGTTGGCGGAGGTATGCCCAGACGTGGGTCCCTTGCTCACTTTGCCACTGGATTCAAGCAAGCCTGGCTGATGACGTCTGGAATGCCAGAAACCGGTCCTAGGATGCTTGTTTCCGGTGCCGGAAGGACCTGGCCTGGCAGTTCGGGCTGGACTGTTCCCATGGGGGTCAGGGTCAAGACTGATTTGCCAATGCCAATACCACCCACCATTGCAGGTCAGCGGAGAGCTGCTGCTGTGCCTACCGTTCCAGAGAGAGAATCTGGGCCTCCAGGGTTGTTGTCTGTTCCATTTTGAAGGCTTCTTTGCCCCGCACATACCCCTTAATTAGCCCTCTCAGGGCTGGATTGCTTGAAGCCCATAATGTGCCTGCCCACTCCACCGTTTACTTTAAAATAGGAACTAATCTCCTCCTCTATAATCTCGGAGCAATCCTGGTCCGTAAGGTATCATGCGTTGATACGCCACATGGGTCGCAACACAACAGTGGGAAGGCCACTTTGGAGCAAAGGAGAGGCATTGTCAGAGGTTCCCCTGGATAGGGTCTTGATCTCTGAGAGCTGCAGGATGTCTTATGTGCCACTGAAGTGTGCGTGTAAGTGGGATCGTGAGGATGCCAGGTTTGCCATTCATCACAAACCCCCATTAAATCCGCCCAAGCCATAAACTGTGGGGAGCTGGCCCCACGCCTCGGCCAAGGTGGGCCAGAGGTATCCATTTCAGGGTGCAGAAACACATTAAAGTCTCCCCCACCACAGTGACACCATGCAGGAGGGTCAGGAGAAGGGCCCCAACAGATTGCAGCACGCTCTGAAGCAGGTGTTGCAGGACGTACGCTGACAGGAGGTTATAATGCTGCCCCTCCATCGTGCCCTCTCTCCCCATGTACCCCCTGGGGGTAAACATGAGACACAGTTTTCACCAATGGGAACCCTTTATGCAACAAGATAGCCACCCCTCTGGATCCCCGGGCAAAGCCCGCATGATATATGCAATCATAACCAAACGGCCCAGGAAGGGATGATGGGCACCCAGGAGGTCCGTTTCCTAAAACATAAGAATTGCCGGTTGAAACCTCCAAACATGGCGGAGAATAGTAGGCTATTAACGTTCCAGGATATTATCTTAACTGCCACCATCTGGAGGAAGAGACAACCTGCCCATGCCTGAGAGCCAGATTCTCAATGGGCTAGGTGAGATCCTACTCAAGCTCAGGGCGGCGACATCACGGTTGTGCTCAGTGCGGGCCTATGATTGACTCGACCTGCCTGGTGGCTGCAGGGTCAAACAAACTAAAACCAACATCACACTCCACCCCCCCCCCAACTCCCCCTTCCATCTCATACTTCTACCATAGAAGCATCTGTCGCCCTAATCTCACTCATAACGCAAGAAAAACTGGGCCGGAGGCCAACTGCCCCAACAACCACATGAGACCCCCATTTCAGCAGGATCCTAGTGCCTGACAGTAGGATGCTGGCTCTGTATATACTATACCAAGGTATAGTGTGCACAGAGTCCAGTGGATCCCCAAAGGTAGGCAGAGGTAAAAGTAGATAATATCTTGCTCTCTATTTGTGGTAGTGTGGGCGAGTAGTAAGGCTTTATCAGAGGGTAGCGTTAAGCATTTATTGTACATACTCCGGCAATAAATGATGTCCCACACTCAAAGACTGAACTCAGACCAATTTGTTTGTATAAAAATATTCTTTAGTTGTATTTTATTTTCTACAACCAAGCCAAGCTTGATACAGGTAGGTATAATAACACTTTGCAAGCGTAATGCAGTTAAATACAGTTTGAATGCAGGTAAATGCAATTGGATTGGTTTCAGGTAAGTCGCTTGTTTGTAAAACAATTGGCATCACTTTTCAGTTACTTTTCAAGTTACTTTTCAGATTACTTTTTAAGTTACTTTTTCTACTCAGTGTGATATGCCTAGATATCACACTGGGACATTTCCTAGAGAAAAGGTAAGTAAATCAGTTTTTGTAGATTTGCAGTTTCTTATGGTTTCATACAAACCAACTCCACACTTGGAAGATTTTTCACAGAAAAGCAGTCAATGCAGTCCTATGGGAGAAAACAGTGTTATCGGTTTACGGGTAAGTACTTAGTTTTGGGAGTTGGTTTTCTGGGGTTAGAACAAGGGTTCCCCCAGGGTCAAGGATGCACTCTAAGCACCCTCAGCGGCACTAGGGCGGCCGGTGTGCAGAGTGCTGAGGCCCAGTGTTATCCAATGGGGGATAGGGGGCCTCCGGTTGGTGGCTGCTCACGAGCAGGACACAAGGTTGTGGGAGCAAAGCTCCTGGACTTAAGCTCAGGGCAAAGGGGGATCCAGTTTAGCACACAAGGCGCACCCACAGTGTCACCAGGGCGGCCGGGTGCAGGGTGCTGTTTTGGCGTCGAGTGACCCATTGTTTTCAATGGGAGTTGCCGGTTTGGGAATTTGGCTGCAGGTTCGGTCCAGGAAGACTTCCGGGAGGAACTAACAGCTGGGCAGGTAAGTTGGAGGGCTCGGGGACGTAGGTGCACCTCGGGTTCTCTTCTCCAGGGCGCAGGGCGGCTAGATGCAGGGGTGTCTTTTTGAGGTTGGATTTCGCCTTACCGGGCCATTCGCAGTTAGGAGGGTCTCCGTACAGAGGCTGCAGGCGACGTCGGGGAGTCCTGGAGGGGTTAGCCCACGGTGTACTCGGACTCTGGAGCACTGGGGGACCTTGCTGGGACCGGTGGGCCACTCTAACTCGGGCCGTAGGCGACGGGTGCAGTGGTGGTTCCGGGCATTGGGTTTCTTTGTCTTCAGCAGGCTCCGAGTCTTGCTTTGGAGATTCTTTTGAACAGAGCTGCTGTTCACAGGAGATCCGGTCTTTGTGGAAGTCAGTCAGTCCTCCCAGGGGTTCTGGAGGTCGCTGGCTGCAGGACAAGGCAACTTTTGGTGCAGGATCTCTGGAAACTACAGACAGGCCGGTAGGGCTGGGGCCAAGTCAGTTGTTCTCTGCAGTCTCCTCTGCTGGGCGTCTTCTTTTGTCCTTCTTCGTATGTTTCTGGAATCTGTATTCCTGGTTCAGGGCTGCCCCCTAAATACTGTATTTAGGGGGCGTTTTAGGGGTCTCGACGTCAGTAGCCAATGGGCTACTAACCTTGGGGTGACTACACCCTTGGTGTGCTCACCCCATGTCGGGGAGTGGGCACAATCCCTAATCCTGATTGGAGAGTGCCTGCCATCTGCAAGATGGCGGGCACTGAAGAGTGGGCTTCACCTCGCCTCCCTCACCTGAGGGGTGGGGTTGGCAGAGGTGGGCACACCTTCTGGGCTGTGCTAATTTTTCCCGCCTGTCTTCCCGCTGTAAAGGAGGGGGTAGATGAAGGGGGCCTGCTCCTGATAGCAGGAGAGGCTGGGGGTCGCGTTACAAAGGCGGCAAGGCCTTTGAAGCTCACCTGCCACAGATGGCTCTTCCTGGCCTGGGGAGAGGTGTGACCACCTCTGCCCAGGAAAGGCTTTGTTTCTGGGCTCAGGGAGCAAAGGCTCCCACCCCAGGGGTCCAGAAACGTGTCTCCTGGTGCCAGGCTGGTGTGTACCAGTCAGGGAACCCACCAGAGGCTGGTCGTTTTTCAGGGGGCATCTCTAAGATGCCCTCTGAGTGCATTGTATAATACATCCCACACTGGCATCAGTGTGGGTTTATTATGCTGAGAAGTTTGCTACCAAACTTCCCAGAATTCAGTAAAGCCATTATGGTGCTGTTTAGTTCGTAATGACAAACTCCCAGACCATATACTCTTTATGGCTTTACTGCACTTACAATGTCTAAGAATGCACTTAGACACTGTACCCCTACTCATGCTCATGCAACTGTACCCTCACCAGTGGTATAGTGCACCCAGCTAGTATATAGTATAATTGTTCTGTTGTGTAAGGACTACATTTCTTTAGTATATATTTGTCCTGATCAGTAGGAAAGAGCCAGTCAATGGTAATTGGTGCCTAAACCATACAGATACACAAACACAATGAGACTGACCAGAATTAAACTCCAAAAAGTGGACGATCTATTATTTGTCATATATCATATTACATATTATACATACAAATGTAGACAAGCGGAAAAACAAACATCTAAATACATAAACATATGCCGTGTAATATGCAGGAAACAACATTCAACATTTACAGTACATAGTGGGGAAAAAGGGGAGGAGGAGCGAGTGAACGAAATCTTCAATATGCTTCCGCAATAACTTGGCCCATTATTTAACACATATAGCCTTATTCTTGGGCATCACTATGTGAAATGTTGGTGTGGGATGTCTTGTTCAATACGTGACGTTTCGACCGCTTGTGGAAGTGTTATTGGAAAACATCTCAGAGGGTCTTCTTCAGGACTGGGAATGTGTAGGGGGAAAGCCTGTATGGTAAAGAGAAGGCAATTAAGGTGCTGTGAAACACCCCATGGACGATGTATCAGATCAGTGAGTAGATGTGTCAAAAAATCAGTTAAGGGGGAGGAAGGGAGGGTGGGGGTTGTGTGGGATGAGTGTGGGTGTGTGAAAGAGAACCTGGTTTAAGGCCCTCTGTGATTCCAAGAGGATCACATGTGGTTCTACGACATGCAAAAGGGTGATTGTACTCATGTGTCTGAAAGAAACATGCAGGGTAAAAGTTACCTGGAATAATTCTAGGAAAACTACTTTTAGGAGAGGGTTGCCTGAGGCCTCAGCTGTAGAGGACAACAGTAAATATCCGTAAGTAATATGAAAATAGTCTGGCCAGTACACAGTAGGCCATAACTTTAAACGACAATGATTACCTTTCATGACGGTGCAGCCGCATTTTACTATATACTGTTCTAATACCCCAGGTTCTGTGTGACACTGGGTTACCCCATTCATTTTTAATGTTTACCTATACCATAGGCAGTGGGTTGCAGGCATGGCACACAGGAATGTGTGCCATGTCGACTCTTCACTTTTCTCTGAACCAAAACACGCTGCCTGCAGTGTGTGTGTGTGTTAAGGTACAGGACCTCTAAGGGTGTAACAATATATGCTGCAGCCCTTAGAGGCCTTCCCTGGTCACAGTGCCCTTGGTACCCATGGTACCTTTTACAATGGACTTGCATGTGGCCAGAGAGGTGCCAATTGGGGGTACAAATGTACAGTTTTGGGAAAGGGCACAGGCCCTGGGAACCTGATTGGCAGGGACCCAGGGCACATCAATTCAAAGTGCATCAGAAATCTGGCAAAAGGTGGGGGGGTTACTGCAACAGAAACCCAGCTTTCTACACTGACAACAGTTATAGGTAGTGTCCCGCAGCAGCCCACAGGGGCAACATCCTCACAAACATGAGACTAACCAGAGCACAGTGAACAGGAACCAAGAGCATGCACGCCCCAATACTTGGGTCCAGGATGAACACAGCAAGCTGTACAGGGCTTCATTATTCATTACGGGGGGCGCTGAGATCCTTGCCCCGAGATTGGAACAAATCCACCCTTGCTGTCAAAAAGGTGTCTTGGACAGCCTCCCCCCAGCTTCTACATCTTCTCAGTCCGAGCCAGAAGAGCCCCTTTACTCATGGGGGCGCAAACGTGTTTTCCTGGACTGCTTCTTCCCAGGCGGCCTGAGGGGAGACGACGGCACTCCCTCCCACCAGGGGATCAAGCACCGCGGATGCATCAGTTCGCCGGAGTACCCTCCTTTCGGCTGCCCACTACAAGCCTGTTCTGGGGTGTTGAAGTAAGTGTCAGAGTTAAAGATCACCTTCAGCTGTGCTTGGAAGAGGAGCATATAATACAGAGCTTCTGCTATCCTCCTTGAAGGAGCGCCGGCGCAGCTGGACCGCCCGGGTGCAGTCAGGGAAAGATCATAATTCGCTGATTCTGAAAGCAAAGATCCTAATGAGCCTGGACCTCCTGAAGGATATCATCTCTGTCGCGGTGGTTGAGAATGCGTGCTATCAGCAGTCGGGCCAGTGCCCCAGGAGGCAGTCAACAGGCCTGGGACCTATGAGCTCTCTCCACCACAAACCATGGCGACAGCTTTTTAGAAGGCACCGAGGATCGCAACCACCCCTCCAGAAGCTGTTCCGAGCCAGTGGTCTCCGCACCCTCCGGAAATCCATTGAACCAGAGGTTTTCAGCATCCTCGACTTGCTCTTCAAGCACCTCCATTGCCGAGAGGAGCCTAGAGATCTGCAGCTTAAGGGTGACCACTTCGTCCTCCACTGAGAACACCCTGGTCTCTGCCTCAGTCACTACCAGCGGCGTTCCGGAGTTCTTGGTGCAACAGGGAGACATCCACCCAGACTTCACCCACGTTCGTATTAACTGCCTCCCTCAAGTCCTGTATCGCCTGCAGGATGGTAGCAAGAGAGGAGTGAGTGGAACACCTGAGGTCTGCCAGTGGCCTAAGAGGCACTGGAGGCCGGCTTGTTGTATTGATGATCGCCTGGGCCGGTGAGGGTGGCCTGTCGTGCCCCATCGTCACCAGGACACCTCTGGACGAAACAGAAGTTTGGGGGCACCCACCGCCACCCGTGGCTCGCTCACCCCAATGGGCAGCACGAGCAGCTAGGGCAGCAGCATCTGCATAGATGTACCAGAGACTCAGGCCCACTGCACCAGCTGGAGATAGGAGGGTCAGGTCCAGGTAAGGCAGTCACAAGCAGCTCTGTGAGTGTGGGCTGGCGCTGCGAAACCCCCGTCAGATAGGCGGGCCCTCAGGAGCTGCAGAGAAAGACCCCGCGCACAAAGCAGAATGGGGCACAGGCGGATCCAGAAGCGTACAAGGGACACACCTATGTTTGGTCCATGGTTGTGAGCGATGCAATCATCAGGTGGAGGGCGGCCAGGCAGAAGTCAGCGAGATCCCAATTGGCGGTAGAGGCGACTACAACGGTCTGTTGCGGCGTGGTCCAGATGATCTCCAGCCTCAAATATGCACACACTGCCAACCCCCACCCCCAGCTGTAGTCCTAGCGGGTCTCCCAGCTGCCTCCAAGGCAAGGTCCAAAGCATAGGCCGTTGAGTATTCCGGGGTGGCAGATGGGCCCCTGGATATCATTCGGGCCTCACGTCCGTCTCCGGGCTCCTGGTTCCTTCAACAGCAAGCAAAGGGCGTCACCTCAAAAGAATCCCCCGTAGTCCGGGGGGGGTTACCCCTTGAGCAAGAGTCACCCAGGTCCACCAGCGTAATGCCCCCACCTCAAAGTCACGGGGCCTCTAGTTCCCACGCCTCACTGTGGCATTGCCAGCAGTGTAGGGCTTTGCAGGACTGCCACAGCTCCAGGCGGCCCGCTGATGTTCACTCCCATAGGATGGTCTCCAGCAGAAGATCGGCTTAGTCTCAGGGCCTCGCCCTGCAGCGGCTCCTCCACAACTGTGCTACCTCTGCATGAGTGTCGCAGGTCCCCACCGTATCTTAGCTTGTCCTGCTGATGCTTGTTTCCTTGCGGCAGCAGGAAACTCCTGCGCGGGTCCAGCGACAGTTGCCTTATTTCCCTGGCTTGGCAGTTCGGGCTGGACTGTTCCCATGAGGCACAGGGTCAAGACTGATTTGTATATGGCCAGGTCTAAACTGGGGTGGCATGGTGAGCAAAAGAATGATGGATTTAACCCAGATCTCTTGACTGGGGGTGAATGTTTTGATTTGTTCTGCATTCCGTCCATCAATTGTGTGTCTTTTGCTTTCTCGCCCTAAGTGCGCCAGGTATGCCCAGACGTGGGTCCTGGGCTCACTGTGCCACTGGAATCAAGCTATCCTGGCTGAAGAGGGTGAAACCCCGAAACCGGTCCTAGGATGCTTGTTTCCGGTCCAGGGAGGACCTGGCTTGGCAGTTCGGGCTGGACTGTTCCCATGAGGCACAGGGTCAAGACTGATTTGCATATGGCCAGGTCTAAACTGGGGTGGCATGGTGAGCAAAAGAATGATGGATTTAACCCAGATCTCTTGACTGGGGGTGAATGTTTTGATTTGTTCTGCATTCCGTCCATCAATTGTGTGTCTTTTGCTTTCTCGCCCTAAGTGTGCCAGGTATGCCCAGACGTGGGTCCTGGGCTCACTGTGCCACTGGAATCAAGCTATCCTGGCTGAAGAGGGGTGAAACCCCGAAACCGGTCCTAGGATGCTTGTCTCCGGTCCAGGGAGGACCTGGCTTGGCAGTTCGGGCTGGACTGTTCCCATGAGGCACAGGGTCAAGACTGATTTGCATATGGCCAGGTCTAAACTGGGGTGGCATGGTGAGCAAAAGAATGATGGATTTAACCCAGATCTCTTGACTGGGGGTGAATGTTTTGATTTGTTCTGCATTCCGTCCATCAATTGTGTGCCTTTTTTTTTTTTTTTTTTAAATTTCCCCAGCAGGCAACACCTCCCGCCTGGCTCCTCGCGGCGTTCGCTGCTCTCGTCCCTAGAGCCGGGTCCATGCTTGCGCCACTCTTTGGGCCCACCGCCCAGCACCAGGCAGCCCCACACTGTCGCAGTCACAGCCGGCGCGATTCAGGAGCAGGCCGCCATCTTGGGTGGGTCACACGGTGGCAGATGATGTCCCGGCGCTGTCCTAAACCCCCAGCATAAGTAGCGGGAAGAAAAATACCCGTTGTCAGGCAAGGATGCTGCCGGATTACGATGGGGCACAGGAGCAGCCTTAACATAATCATGCCCCCAAAGTCTGCAATGTTATATTGGCAGCCCGGCATCCCTCCAGCAAAGCAGTATAGTCCAGCCGTGGGCACAAGTTTGTGGTGTGGTGACCCTTATTTGCACCCCTTTCCCAAGTTCTAGTTATCCTTAGCATGGCCCATCAGAGCTCTGCATGAGGCACGTTGAAGCGTTATTTGTCTGTCATTTCCGTCTTCATGCAGCTGCCAGATCAGCCTTCCCTCGTCAAGCCCCCTATTGTAAATAGGTTCCTTAAAGGTCGTCAACACATGTTTCCCCCCAGCTCCCTTCGTTATGCCTCAATGGGTCCTTAACTTGGCTCTTAACCTCCTAATGTGTTCTCCTTTTGTGCCGCTTCATACCTGCCCTCTTAGGCTTCTCAGCATCAAGATGGCCTTTCTGGTGCCAGTTACTTCTGCCCGGAGGGTCAGTGAGCCACAAACGTTGTGTTCGAGACATATGAGCTGTAGATTGTATACTTTAGCATAGATCGCCATCTGGTGTTGGGCTCGGATGTTTGCACTTTGTTTTTGTCGAAGAAGTCTTTGTAGTCACGGGATAGGTGACTCCTCCTTATGATGATAGTGCGCATGGGCATCGACTCCATCTTCAGATTGTTTTTTTCCACCATCGGGTTCGGATGTAAACGGTTGCGTTCCGGGTCGGTGTCTTATTCGATTCCCCTTCGACGCGCAATCCTTCACCGCTCGACGGTATTGTTTTCGATCGCGCCCTCGACAAAAATCTCATCACCTTCGATTCCGGTCGTCGACGCAGGCCGTTGGGCCTATTCGCACCATCAGGCCCTACAGCTAATGGAAAGAACTCCATTCAAAAAAATGCCCCCTGTGTGGTGCCAAATTCCCACACACTGATCTCCACGAGGTCTGTAACCTTTGCCTCTCTCCAGAACACGAGGACAAAGATTGTCCGGCCTGCGCTTCATTCCGATCGAAGAAAACCATACGTGATCGCCGGTCTTGACGTCACGAATGTCTCGATCCACTACCTCGGTGCCGGACGACATCTTCGATGCAGACCCCGATGCTCACAAGGAACAAGAACCGGACAATGAAGACATCAGCGTCTCCGAGGCCGACGAATCAGAGGCCGAAGATGACATGGTTACTCCAGGTCAACGAACCGTGAGTACCAACATCGACACCCCTACCACTTCTCAAAAACATAAGGCTTCGGTAACACCTTCGCCTTCCAGCTCAGGTCGACACCGTGACAAAACTTCTGACGCCCCACCTTCGGGTTCGGCTCCGAAGTCCAAAGACAAGCCTTCAGGCGACTTGGGACCGAGCCAGCCACGCATCGGTACCGAACTACCATCACTGGTACCGAAACCCAAACATTCGGCACCGAAACACCATCAAGATAAACCCTCGGAGCCGAAACCAGACCACAAATCTTCGGAACCGAAAAAGAGCAAATCTTCGGAACCGAAAAAAGACCATAAATCCTCGGAGCCGAAAAAGTCCTCAGACTCCACAGCTCCTCCAAAGCAAAAGGACACTAAGACTCCTCCTAAAGCTTCGGAATCGAAACCAAAACAACCAAAATCATCGGTGGCGAACAAGGATACTGGATTAAAAGACCTTTTTCAACCAGATCCAGTGAATCCTAAACAAAAAACCCTTCACATTGACCCTAAAACTGGTCATATCAAGACAATTCTATCTAAAAAGAGACCTTTGGACTCCCCAGAACAACCCAAAGTACCCTTAAAGAAAAAAGACATGGCAACTTCTCCAGCCAGACCCTTCTCTCCTCCAAATATCCCCACAACACCACTTTCTCCAGCACACTCTCCAATGCTTCCATATTCACCTACACCACAAGATGATGATGATCATCACCTTGGGGGTGGGGGTGGAGGTGGGGATGAAAACCCACAAGAGGATAATGATGATGACACTACTCTACCACCACCTGATCCTTGGGAGGATTATGATAATCCACCAAATGTCCCAGATCTCCCCGATCCAGACTCCTACCCATCTAGGCCATCCCCCCCAGACGACAACATAGGTTTTGCACAGCTCATAAATAGAGCTGCACAATATCATGGGGTAGAATTACACTCCGACCCACAGGAGGAAGATTTTTTGTTAGAGACTTTCACACAGTCACAAAAATCAACAAGCATTCTGCCTATGTTAAAAGGTATCGTCAAACATGCACCTGACGTTTTTAAAGACCCCGTCAGGGCTAGAGTTCTCAATCCCAGAATTGAGAAAAAATATAAACCAGCTCCCAACGATCCAGCTTATATTAAAGCACAGCTCCCTCTGGATTCCTTGGTTGTGTCAAATGCACGTGAACGAGCAAATTCCCAAACATCATGGGATGCCCCACCTCCAGATAAGGAGTCTAAATTACTAGACGCATCTGGCAAACGCATTGCCTCACAAGCAGCAAATCACTGGCGCATTGCCAATACCCAAGCTTTACTGGCCAGGTATGATAGGGCTCATTACGATGAGCTTGAAAAGCTCATACAACATCTTCCCGATCAGTATAAGACTAAGGCTAATGACCTCATACAAGAGGGAAAATTAATTACAAACACTTCTATAAAGTGTGCTCTTGATGCAGCCGACACAGCGTCTCGTGCAGTTAACACAAGCGTTTTACTACGCAGACACGCATGGCTACGTATATCTGGGTTTAAACAGGATGTGCAGTCCACAATTCTTAATCAACCCTTTGATCAAGAACATTTATTTGGACCCACTGTAGACACATCTTTGGAAAAAATGAAGAAGGACTCAGAAAATGCTAAGTCCATGGGAGCCCTACAGGCAACAACCACTAGAGGTTGTTTTCATCGCTCCTTTTATAGGGGCGCCTCTAAAACTATTGGGACGGACAACACCTCATCCTCCTATAAAAACACTACTCAAACCTCCCCTAACAGAGGTTATTTCAGAGGAGGTTATAGAGGTAACAAGGGTAGAGGCCGCGGTAATAACACCCGCACCTCTCCTACTACAAAACAGTGATTTCCCTCCACTTCCCCCCGACCATTCCACTCCAGTCGGGGGAAGACTATCACAGTTCCTACCTGTCTGGAATTCCATCACCACAGACAAGTGGGTAAGACAAATTATCCAGTATGGTTACTGCCAGGAACTCCCTTCAACTCCCCCATTCATACCCCCCAAACAACGTCCAATGTCCACAGAACATCTGACACTGTTAAAACAGGAGGTTCTCTCCTTATTACAAAAACACGCAATCGAACCGGTTCCCTTACCTCATCAAAGAACAGGGGTTTACTCCCTTTACTTTCTAATCCCAAAGAAGGACGGTACTCTCAGACCAATACTAGACCTCCGACCGTTAAATCTCTACATACAGTCGGACCACTTCCACATGATCACTTTCCAACAGGTTCTCCCACTGCTCCAACAGGGCGATTTCCTTGCCACTCTAGACCTCAAGGACGCCTACTTTCATATTCCCATTCACCCCGCACACAAAAAATATCTACGGTTTGTAGTGGACGGACAGCACTATCAATTCAAAGTCCTCCCATTCGGAGTGACTACAGCACCCCGAGTCTTCACAAAATGTCTCGCAGTAGTCGCAGCTCATTTGCGCAGACAACACATTCATGTGTTTCCTTATCTCGGCGACTGGCTCATAAAAGCCAAGTCACACACTGTGTGCACAATACACACAAAACAATCCAGCTGCTCCACGACTTGGGATTCACAATAAACCTACCCAAGTCGCACCTTCAACCGTCCCACCTACTTCAGTAACTAGGTGCCACAATAGATACCTCGAAAGCCCTTGCATACCCCAATCCAGTCAGGATAGCCAGCATGCAAGCTCTCATATCAAGATTTCAACCGCAACACACCCTTCCAGCTCGAGTGTTCATGCAGCTAATAGAGATGATGGCCTCTTGCATCCTCATTGTTCCTTATGCAAGACTTCAGATGCGTCCCTTACAAGAATGTTTAGCACATCAGTGGAACCAAGCTCAAGGTCAGTTAACAGATCTGGTGTTGGTAGACAGCCGCATGCATCGCTCTCTGCAGTGGTGGAACACACAAAACCTTTCCAAAGGGCGGCCGTTCCTCGACCCGGTTCCACAGATCGTGCTAACCACAGACGCATCGCTCACCGGCTGGGGAGCTCATCTCCAAAACCAAACCGTTCAAGGTATATGGACCCATCAACAAAAACTCCACATAAATCACCTGGAGTTACTGGCAATCTTTCTAGCACTAAAGTCTTTTCAACTCTTGCTAGTAGGCAAAGCTGTCTTGATCTGTACGGACAACATGATAGCAATGTATTACATACAAAAACAGGGGGGGGACACTCTCTCTTCAGCTTTCACAACTAGCGCAAAGCATATGGAGATGGGCCATTCCTCAAAACATTTACCTCCTTGCAGAACATCTACCAGGAGTACACAATCAGATCGCGGATCTGCTCAGTCGTCAAACACAGCAGATCCATGAATGGGATCTTCATCCTCAAGTTCTTCTTCCATTCATTCGCATGTGGGGTAATCTAGACATAGATCTGTTCGCCACACACCAAAACGCAAAATGCCCAAGCTTCGCATCCAGATATCCACACCCATTGTCCAAAGGCAATGCGCCATGGATGAACTGGTCAGGCAGATTTGCATATGCTTTTCCGCCTCTCCCGCTCATTCCGTTACTGGTTCGGATGCTCCAACAATACTCCCTCACAATGATCCTAGTTGCTCCGACATGGGCACGCCAACCATGGTTCACAACCCTGTTGGAACTTTCAGTAGTGCCTCATCAAAAGCTCCACCTCTCCCCCAAGTTCCTCACTCAGAACCATGGAGAGATAAGGCATCCAGATCCCAATCAACTCAATCTTGCGATCTGACTCCTGAAGTCCTAGAGTTTGGCTACCTCAATCTCCCGCCAGACTGCATGAATATCATTAAAGAGGCTAGACATCCTACTACTAGAGCATGCTATGCAGCAAAGTGGAAGCGATTTGTCATTTATTGTACAAATAACAAAATCGATCCACTAGATGCTTCCATCCAAAATATTATCTGTTATCTTTTGCATCTACAACAATGTAACCTAGCATATACATCTATACGGCTACATCTTGCTGCAATTGCTGCTTACCTCCAAAACAGACAACATTTGTTGTTGTTTCGAGTACCCGCTATTAAAGCGTTTATGGAAGGACTTAAAAGAATAATTCCACCTAGAGTTCCACCTTCTCCGGTATGGAATCTCAATATAGTCCTCACCAGACTCATGGGTCCCCCATTTGAACCTCTGCACAAATGCGAATGACAGTTCCTTACTTGGAAAGTAGCCTTCCTGGTAGCTATCACATCACTTAGGAGAGTTAGTGAACTCCAGGCATTAACCATACAAGAACCATTTCTACAAATACACCATAGTAAAGTGGTTCTTAGGCCTAATCCACAATTTCTGCCTAAAGTGATATCTACTTTTCACCTTAATCAGTCGGTTGAACTTCCAGTATTTTTCCCTCAACCAGACTCAGTGGCAGAACTCGCTCTCCACACGCTGGACGTTAAAAGAGCGATACTCTACTACATCGAAAGAACTAAAAGTTTTAGGAAAACAAAACAACTTTTTGTATCCTTCTCCCCACCTCACAAAGGCAATCCCATTTCAAAAACAGGAATTGCAAGGTGGATTGTTAAATGCATCCAAATATGCTATCTCAAAGCTAAACGCACATTAACTATTCCCCCTAGAGCTCATTCCACACGCAAACTAGGGGCTTCTATGGAATGTTTGGGAAACATTCCCCTAGATGACATCTGCAAAGCAGCAACTTGGTCTACACCGCATACTTTCACTAAACACTATTGTGTAGATGTGCAAGCAAAGCAACAGGCTACTGTGGGCCAGGCTGTATTAAGAACACTTTTTCAATCTACTGCAACGGATACAGGTTGCCACCGCTAGGGAGGAAAAACTGCTTTATAGTCTATGCTAAAGTATACAATCTACAGCTCATATGCCTCGAACTGAAAATGCTACTTACCAGTATGCATCTGTTCTTGGCACGTAGAGTTGTATACGCCCACCCACCTCCCCGGGTACCTTTATCTGTTGCAGTATTATCTTATTTAGATACATCACATGGACATCCCTTTCTAACTCTTACTAACTCCATCATCACCCTTCATGGCGAAAAACAATCTGAAGATGGAGTCGATGCCCATGCGCACTATCATCATAAGGAGGAGTCACCTATCCCGTGACTACAAAGACTTCTTCGACAAAAACAAAGTGCAAACATCCGAGCCCAACACCAGATGGCGATCTATGCTAAAGTATACAACTCTACAGCTCTACATGCCAAGAACAGATGCATACTGGTAAGTAGCATTTTCATTTCTCTGCCTCCATACGTCTCCTTCTTACCAGAAAAACTGGTTCCTCGGACCCAAGCATCCTGCTTGCCGAAGGTTGTAACCCCGTTCCATGTAGGCCAATCCATCACCTTGCCTACTTTTTATGCTCCTCCTCATCCCTCTAAAAAGAGGAGCGACTCCACCCGCAGGACTCAAAAAGAGTGTTGTCGTTCTACCTTGACCACACAAAACTATTCCGGGTGGACGATCAACTCTTCGTGGGATATGTCGGCCCAAAAAAGGGAAGGCCGTGCAAAAGCAAACCATTTCTCGATGAGCGTGCTCTGCATTAGGATCTGCTACGCTTTAGCCTAGAAGCAACCCCCAAATGGTTTGCGTGCTCATTCCACCAGAGCAAAGCCTGCAACCACGCTAAATTTCGGTCCTGGACATCTGCCAGGCACCAGCGTTCCTGCCTGGTCAGTTAGGTTCGTCGGGAGGGGCATTTTATCCATTTGGTCCTGCAGGACTTCCTAGTATGAATCCAGTTTGCAGACCCACCTCCGGAGAGCTATTGCTTGGGTATCTATTCTAAGGTAAGGAATCTGCAGCTAGAAGTCTCTATCAGATGAACATCTTACTATTGGTAATGCTGTATCTGGTAGAGCCACTCTATCTAGCCGCAGATTCCTTACAGATCCACCCATTCTCCCCGTTCTGCGAACGGATAGGGCTAGAGATAGGACTGCCCGCTTTCAGGGCCCTAGTTCCACACACCAGCGGTCCATGTTCTTCTTGGCTCCGCCCTTCTGGCATGGAAAGTCGTGAAAACAAACCGACATCAGCATGCTGGGGTGGCACCTGTATAGGCACCGTGCACGTCACTTCTGGCGCGGGCGACTCCACGTGGAGCCAAATAACGCCACCTACTGACGCACAGGGGTACTGCTCACTAAAAATTTCCAGATCCAGTCTGACACCTGGGGATAATTCTAAGGTAAGGAATCTGCGGCAGATAGTCTCTACCTGATAAGACGTTACCAAAGGTAAGTAACTTGTTCATTAGTGTGGTGCGCACATATGGGCACCTATGGGAATATTATAGCAAGCCTATTCTGCAGAAAATTTACGTATTAAAAATTCATTAACTTAGCAAGTACTGTGGAACACCCTTAGAACAGACTACAATGGTGCATTGGAATAAATTAAATGAAGGGTTCCCCAAAGCAAAAGCCAATACTGGAGCGGGACAGGGAAACTACTGAAAAAATACAGAAAAACAATCCACCCTCAAAAAATGGTAGATAGTCCTTTAAGTATTTCGGACTGCAATGTACTGTAAATGGATTTCATTTGTTTGTGTTTGCTGCCACTTAAATTGTGCCTTTTCAGTCTATGCACAGCTTGCGATATACAAAACAGGCCTCAAATGGAAAACGTTACTTATCTGTAACAATTTGTTTGCAGCCTGTAGTGTTGTAGATTCACATGCGATCCTCATTCCTCCCCTGTGATTGATGGATAATTAAACACTCATTCTCATAAATCAGAATCTCAGTGTTTAGCATTGCATTCTCAGTCAGAAATCACATTTGTCTTTTATCTTTTCCTACTTTCTTTCCATTGTCCTCACTTAGAAGTTTTGAGAAGTTGATTAATGAAGTCACCATTCCAGACTGAAGCATGCCCTGTTAACTCATAGCACAACTTTTTGTGGCCAAGCAGCGGTCCCCATGTGATGCATATTTTTGCTTCATCCCATAATTACCAGAGGTGAAGGCTCATGTCCATTACTTTTTACTTCTTGCTTGCAAATTGGTGAATCTAAACCTAGAGACTCATTTATTAGATCGCATTAGAGCGATATGAATGTGCATAAAATTACGTATTTTTTTATATCACATTGCTTTGTAGCATTAGACTTTTTCTTACCATAGCAACTTCATTGGAAATAATTTTAAAAAGCATCAACATTTACTGTTTCACTAATGCTTCATTTTGTATGTTCCACAGGTACCACTTAAAAGATGTAATTGTTGGCAAAATATACTTCTTGTTAGTACGAATTAAAATTCAGCATATGGAATTGCAGCTAATCAAAAAGGAGATCACTGGAGTAGGTATGGAGCAGATAGCATCCATTTTAATTCTATACATATTTGACGTAAAAAAAGCATGCTGTTCTATATTTAAAAAAAAACATTATTTTCCTAGGTGTGTTTTTTAGTAGGTACTTGTTGAGCTGTATCTGTGACGACCGTGAGTGTCATTTAAAGCTTGTTGGGACAGGAGCAGCACCATAAATTGTCAGTCCTCCTGCCCTGCCAGAATCGCACTTTCAGTGCCTTATTTAGTGGTGAGGTGGTTTTCTGAAGGTAGAGCCTCCAATTGCTCTACCGTCCTGAGGAGTAGTACCGAAATTCATGTACGTTTTTTAAAGGCCTATAAACAGAAGAGGTTATGCGGTTGAGAGGTTAGGGTTATGTCTGCGGACCTCAAAATGGATCAACTTTGTACATCCATTTTGATGTTCACAAACCTGTGGAGATAGGAGCTCCAGGATAAGATGGCTGCAGGGCACACAAAGTAAATAGGGCTAGGTATCCTCACCACCTTCAATACTGCCAAGAGACTCATCATAGCTATTTTATAGAATGCTAACATGAGAACAAAGGTAGAGGTTGGTGTTGGTTTATACCATACTGCATCTGAATTCCTGTTGTGAAAGGTACCCTATAGAAAGCAGGGGGCGGGTGACATTTAACCCACTCCTCCATGACCAGCTGGATTCTGCGGGAAAAGTGAGAGCGAGTCAGGGTAATGTGTCAACTGCTTACGACCTCTGCTTACACTTGGGAACAGGGGCCAGTTCAAGGGTTAGCCTCTTCTCCATCTCAACATGGAAGAGGAAGCAGGTGCCTTCTAATTTGTTTATCATTGGCCCACAGCAGTGTATGCGCCAAAGAGGACTGGATCACTGCTCCCCGTTCAAAATTGAGAATAAGGAGCTGGTGCAAGCTTGGCACCCACTTTTCGATTTTTTGAGTCTTCTACCCCCCCCCCCCACCTTTTATTTGGCATGCTGATGTAGGCAAGTACCGGGGGGCACACTACGTCAGCCTTTGAGTAAGATGGGGGCTGCTGACTGAAGAAACCCCCAAAGCTTTGGGCAAGCTGACAGGTGGTCAAAGGTACCCCCAACCTTGCGCATGATGGAGGTATTATTAATACATTTCAACCCTCCCACCCCAAAAACATCCTTGGGCAAGGCTGGGCGTAATAGGTCTGAAATGTCCCTCCCTTTCCCGGAACTGTAGAGTAAGGCCACCTCAGAAACATTTTTTCAATGTCTCTGAAGTTCGTGAACTTCAAGAGAACTTTTTTTAAATTAAATTGAGCCTGGGGATTGGGGTTGTAAAACCACCCACCTATCCCCACTTGTCCAGGGGGATAGAGGGACACACAAATGACTTCCAGAGGCAGAGCAGTGGGGCTACATGAGCTATAGTGTGGACAGGGGTGCACATGGTGCTGCAGTGCAATGGCGGCACAAAGAGGTGTCACAGCGGAGTTGATGCAAGGGGAAGGAGGAGGGCAAACAGTGTAAGTATGACAGGTGGAGGGTGGTCTGGCATGCAGAGGAACTGTAGGGGCAAGGCAAGGTGGCAACAAGGGGCTGCAGTTGCATGGAAAGTGGCACTTAGGGACTGCAGAGGTCTAAGGCACAAAGAAACGTTGTCAGGCATGGCAGAGTGGCTCCAAGGGGATGTATGTGGCCATGGCATGCCAATACACCCCCACCATACACCAAAACACAGCAGATCATCATACGACAACACACCCACCATAATATGTACACACAACCTAGCTAATGCAGTACCCACCTGCCATCTTATGTTCACACAATAAACGTCAAATGAGAATGCAAAAAGTAAAACGTTTTCTTTAAAAAACATGAAATTGAATGGAAAAAATTAAGTTGCAAGGTAGTGTTGTAGCATGTATGCTGTAAATACACATGCTCCGCATACTCTTGCCATCTAGTGTTGGGCTCACACATCTGCAAGTTGTTTTTCTTCGAAGAAGTCTTTTGATTCTCGGGGTTTAGTGACTCCTCCCTTAGTTTGCAATGTGCATGGGCGTCGACTCCATGTTAGATTGTGTTTTTTCACCATCTTGTTTGGATGTGTGCCAACAGGCCTATGATTGGTGACTTGTAGTGCTTTCCTTCTGACTCAATCCGTTGTTTCGACTGGTATCAACAGAAGAAACTTGGCTCAGCGAGATGTTAAACTTCGCTACGTTCTGCAGACGAAGTTTCATAGACACTGGCCTCCCATGTACACCTTAGGTACCAGGGCTTCGGGCCCTCTGTGAGGCTGCAGACGAAGTTTCATAGTCACTGGCCTCCCATCTATGCCTTAGTACCAGGGCTTCGGGCCCTCTGTGAGGCTCCGCGCCTCGAAGACTTCCTTGTGAAGAATGCGTGCACCGTAATGAAAAGGATGCCCTTCAATATAATGCCCCCATTGCCACTCCAAATTCCTGTGAACTGACTACCATGGGGTGTGCAATCCCTGCCTCTCCCACGACCACAAGGATACCACGTGTGAGCCCTGCCTCACCTTCCAATCGAAAAAGACACTTCGGTTCTGACGCGAGCAGAGGTGGGCCTATAGAAGGATGCAGAGGCAGGAGTCAGACGACACCTCCAACTTCTTCGAGGAACACAGCATCGAAGTAGAGGCCAGCCTTCCGAAGCACAGCCCCTCTAGTCGTCACCCAGCCCGTAGGTGGTCTTCTCCTCCAACCCAGAGTTTGAGGAGGATGAAGGATAGGTCCCTGGCCACAGACGAAGACTCGAGCCATTAGTATAGTTGGCACAGACCCACAGCTTGGTCCAGCACAACTCCTGAGTTGAGTTACAGCACTGTCCTGAGGGGTCTGGCGTTGAGCTTGTTGCCTAAAACCAGGCAGTCTGGCACCTCTGTTTTCAGGATGTGGTCTGCACCAACTGAAACCTTCGGAGCTGAAAATGCTCCCTTTCCTGGGCACTGACCCATCTCGTCCATTCAGAAGGCACTAAACAAGCCTTGGGGCCCTATGATGCCAAAAGTACATTCTGTGCGGCACCAAGACCCACTTTCGCACCAAACCCAGTGTTGACATTGAGAACTCCTTTGGCTCCGATAGCACAGTTGGCACTGAAAACACCCTCCAGGGCTTGCTCCAAGGAGTTAAAACAACCCATCTTCCAACGGCTGCAGGAGAAGCTGTATGCACGGCAGAAAGCCTATTCATTCTGCAGACGGGCAGGATCTCCACCAAGCTGCCTCCAAAGCCAGAATAGACTTTACCACAAAAGCGGAAGCTTGCCTTTAAGGAGGAAATTGCTCTGGCGCCTTCTCCACTCCTAAGCACAAAAGACACAAAGACAGGCACCAGCCTTTTTTCTGTTGCACCTCTACCTCCTCCTACCCCCACCTCCCCTGCCACCACCACAACTGCCTCCGCACCCACCACATATGTCCCCTCTTCCATACTCAACTTAGGGATCACGCCCCTCCTCTTATGGGTAAGTCAGCCCACTCCTCTGCTAACCCCTACAACGCACCTTGTGACCCGGCACCTACTGACGACCTGTGGGACGACTATAATGTTGATCCCCCAAGAGATGCATATTGGTACCCAGCTAGGCCATCCCCTAGATGATACTACAGCGTATCAGGAAGTGATACAGAGGGCAGCCACATATCAGAAGGTAGATATGCACATCATCCAGGAGAACAACACCTTTCTGGTGGAGACACTCTCCAAGAACCTGCACGCAGTCCAGTTCCTCCCTATGGTTAAGGGCTTGCTGAAAACCACCACAGACGCGTTTAAAGAGCATGTGAAAGCAAGGGTAGTAACATCCCAGGTGGACAAAAAATACAAGACGTCTACCAACGACCCACCAAACATTTGTGGCCACAACCCTCCTGACTCCATCATGGTCCACACTTCACGTAAGTGTGCAAACGCCCAGGCCACAGAAAATGCTCCTCCACCAGATAGGAAAATCAAGAAAATAGATGCAGCAAGGACAAGAGAAGCAGTGCAGTCAGCCTCAACTCAATTGGCCTGCTCTCCTGACACAACCGAGCTCATTGGTACAAGATACTGAACCTACTTAAGACTCTCCCCAAGTGTAGACAGGAGAGAGGAATTGGTGGCAGAAGGGAAGCCCATCTGCAATAGCACCATCCTTTGTGCCCGAGATTCAGCTAACACATTGCCTCAAGGGTTGACATTAGCATCCTTGGCTACGTTTTTAAACCGGAAGTACAACAGCATCTGCTCAACCTCTTCTGCCCGCTGTTGATTAGATGCTGGAAAAACTTGAAAAGGGCACAGACACTGCTAAGGCGATAGGTGTTTTTCAAACATCCATCTCTAGTGTTCCTTTCATAGGCATCCGTACAGGACAGGTAACAAAGCCACCTCCACAGACCCTCCTTCCTCCTATCAAAGACAACAGCAAACTTACCACCAGCAGTCACCATAAAGCTGCTCTAGTGCTGGTGGGAAATCATACCAGACAAGTGAGTATTAACAGTAGTTCAGCAGCACCCAACATTCCACCCAGAATGCACGTTCTCAGCAGGGAACATCTTCGTCTTTTAGAGAAAGAGGGTGAAGCTCTTCTTCAAAAGTGCGGCATCGAGCCGGTGCCCCTGCACCACCTGGGCAAAGGTATGTACCCCTTTACTTCCTTATTCAAAAAAAAGATGGCTCCATCAGGCCCATCCTTGTCCTCAGTCCCCTCAACAGATATGTTCCCTCATAACATTACCACAGGGTAATAACCTGCAGGATGTAATAACTCTGCTCCAGCAAGGTGACTATATGGCAGCATTAGACATCGAAGACACCTACCTCCACATCCCCATCCATTCCGCCCAACGACGCGACCTACGTTTTGTGGTACGTGGTCGGCACAATCAGTTTAAAGTCCTTCCTTTTGGCGTCATCGCTACCTGCATTCCACAAATCACCATTACTACAGACATCTTTCAAGACAGGTGGGGAGCTTATCTCAATCAGACAACAGTGCAGGGTGTCGGCCCTACCAGCAGCAGAGACACCACATCAATTACTTCAAGCACATGGTGATACTCCTTTCTCTCAAAGTTTTCCTTCCATTCATCCCAGACAAGGTGGTCCTGGTCAGGACAGATAACCTGACCGCCATGTACCACTTACAAAAGCTGGGGGGCACACACTCACTCTAACTTGCCCTGCTAGCTCAGACAATCTGTCATCGGGTTCTCATGCATTCACTTGTTGGCTGAGTACCTCCCAGGAGTGGGTAACACCCTGGTGGACTTGCTAAGCAGGACGCTTCAACAAGTCCATAAGTGGGAACTCCACCGGCAGGTCCTGCACTTGTACTTCAAGCACTGGGGCACTCCAGAGTTAGACATTTTTGCCACCCAGAGAATGCTGAATGCCCAGACTTTGCCTCCAGGTACCCACAGTCCATGAGTAATGCACTATGGATCAACTGTTTGCTTACACTTTTCCGCCTCTCCCACTCCTTCCATTATTGGTGCGGAAGATGAAGCAAACACCCCAGACTCTCATCCTGGTAGCCCTGGTACTCTGCCCTACTTGATATGTCTGTCAGCCCGCATGAGAAGCTCCCCACGAGGTCGGACCTTTTCACCAGGGTCAAAGGTCAGATCAGGCACCCACAAGCAACTCAATCTAGCGATCTGGCACCTAAGGTCCTAGAGTTCGGTTACCTGGTCTCCCTCAGGAATGCATGGACAGTCTGCGGGCATCTTGTAGACTTACTATGCAGCAAAGTGTAAAAGATTTGTCCACTACTGCATCGCTAAGAAGCTGGGCCCTCTAAGGCCTACAGTCCAGAATATCATTACCTACCTGCTCCACCTACAAACGTAAGGCCTAGCTTACACCTCAATGCGGCTTCAGCTACTGGCTTTGAGTGTTTACAAAGAAAACAGGGAGCATTCTTCCCTTTTCTGCATATCTGTAATCAAGGCATTCATGGACTATCTTAAAAGTGTCATTCCTCCCAGAGTTTTCCCAGCACCAGTGTGGAACCTCAATATTGTCTTTACCAGACTCATGGGTCTCTCTTTTGAGAATTTACCCCTCCCCGCTCCAGTATCTCATCTGGAAGGTAGTCTACTTAGTTGTGATCACCTCTTTATGGCACGTTAGTAAAATGCAAGCCCTCACACTGCAGGAACACTTCATTCAGTTCCACAAGGACAGAGCAGTACTCATTGCACACCCTAAGCTTGGTCCTAAGATTTCCCTTTTGGGGAGGTTATTGACCTCCTCAAACACATCTCTACAAGCAAAGAAACAAATTGCCTGCAGCTCTAAGACCGGTGGAAGAAGACTGAGTGCCTGGGAGTAACCGGGTATAGCGGGACTGGTGGCACAAAACCAAATGAGAGTTGGGCATGAAGATAAAGAGATGCTTAGGAGGTTAAAGTTTATCAAGAAATCAGAGATGCAAACACAAGCGGATAAAGAAAACCAAGGGAGCCACACTTGTTGGAAAAGTGATAATGAGCAACCCCCTCCTAACATACTTTAATGTATGAGAGCTTAATGTGCCAAACAAGAGAATGGTGATGCTGTGAGCTCTGAAACACACACAGGGGAATATCTCACACATATACTCACTTGCAATCCATGAAGACTTCAATCCTGCTATTTCCCCCAACAGTTTTATCACTTCAGCTACAACAAAGGTGAAAGGAGTAGGCATATCATGCTTACCACAAGCAGGGTTCACATAGAAAAACTCCTCAGCAGACAAAGAGGCCAAGTTGATTTTAATAAATGACCTTTTGAGAGGTCAGATAGTGTCACTCACAGCATTGTGTGCAAGCAGTCAGGTCCTAGAGGGATTTCTTAGGCAAATGATTCAGGATTTACTTATTGTAGCAGCAGGGCCTCTTATTAAGGGAGGATATTAGAAGTTAGTATTAGGTGGACACGGACACAAAGCTGTCCAGAAGCTTAACGGTACAGTGGCCGTGTCAGAAGAAGGGACCCTCTGGGTTTTCAGAAATAGTTTTGACAGACCCATGGCATTATCCTCAGCTAGACAACATGGATTCCCATTTCTTATCAGTACACAAGTTGTATGGTAGAGTCGATAATATATTGTTTGACCAAACCTTTGGGTTTACCCTTCTAGAACGGGGCATGGAGTAATAATGCTGTGAATCCACGCGCCAGTTACCTGGTCATTGAAGTGGTGGAGACTATGCAATACACCAGAGAACTGCCGCATTTATCACCATTATTTTTCTGTCCACCAAGCAAGATATATTGTAGAAGTGGGGGATGGAATTGATCCCTTATCTCCAGGAGTGGTGTCACGGACTCCTGAATACTGATATATTAGCACAGATATCTTATCCACTGAGCCTGAATATCTTTTACTGCCCGCCTCGTCGCTAAAATAGTTTTATTGATGGTTTTCTCCATTAAAAAGCTGATCAGCTCATCTCTTTTGTTCAGATATTCGCTGGAAATTGCAGCTTCTTGCAGAAAAAGATGAAGCCATCCACACCACACATCCCTTTCCATTCATTAACATACAACAAACTATTACAACATTGCGCCCTCACTGCCAACAATAAGAGCTATACCATGGACCTGATTTTCCTGTACACTGCATGCAAATCTGTTCTCTCAAATTGAGTTGGTTGGACTACTTCATTCTTTCTTTCAAAATCATATCCGTAACGTACCATGCTAAACTGTAAATGGAAATGGTAAAATCTAGAGATATCAACCAAATTGACAGCAAGCAATGGCAAAACTGACCGGTCTGGCTTTAATGTGCTAATGTGTGCAAACACAGGAATTTACAAAAACATGCAGACTGTTTCTGCCATATCTCATTGTGATCTGACATGCCATGTGCCTCCTATGTGTGTGCCTAGTTTGTTTTATTCCACAATTCGTGCTGCTGCTGTTTTTCTTCTTTCAGTTTCTGATGCATGTGCCAGACATCACCACAAGCTTGCAGAGTAAATAAACAATAGTACGCAGAGCTAAATTATGCAGAGATGCAGCATAAATTGACTTGACTCTGTGTATTTGCGCACACCTGTGTTTGCTTGCACTGGCACATTAAGCCACATGTTGCCTGCCCAAATGCTTCTTTTATATGTGCCCCCACTCAGTCTTCTATGTAATTGTGTATGTAGTCAGGCCACCATACAGCGGGCAGTGGCATAACTGAGTAAGCAATGATTTAATTCTGTTAGTGTGTAAAGTGTAGTCTTTCTGTTATACCTGATATTTCTTAATAGGCATGCACATAGTTTTCTGGCATTTTTTATAAACCTTGGAGAACTACCTTTCAAAAGGAGAAGTAGATTACGTAGTTTGAAAATAATTATGAAGGGGTTTTAACTTGGAAATTTCATTGTTGTTTTTAACTGAACAGGACCCAGCACCACAACTGAAACGGAAACAATTGCGAAGTATGAGATAATGGATGGGGCACCAGTAAAAGGTAGTTTTGGGTCTACTTTTTCTCATCTATGTCAATTTGTTTGATAAATCACCCAATATGTTTTATGAGTACACGATCATGCAAAAACAAATTAGTTTGAGGCATGTGTGCTGTAGATACACATGCTTTGCATACTTCTGCCATCTAGTGTTGGGTCCGGATGTTTGCAAGTTGTTTTCCTTCAAAGAAGTCTTTTCCAGTCACGAGGTAAGATGACTCCTCCTTTCAGTGATGCTGCGCATGGGCATTGACTCCATTGTTAGATTGTTTTCTAGCAAGAGGGTGAGAATGGAGTAAGTAAGTGTAGTATAGAAATGTCCATGCGTATGTAATGTGAATGATAAGAACTGCAACAACCACAGGTGTCCGGGGAGGAGGAAGGGCGCATGTGAATCTACAGCTCTACATGCCAAGAACAGATGCTTACAGGGTAAGTAACATCTGTTCGAGGCATGTGTGCTGCAGATACACATGCGTTGCATAGACTGTATAGGAGTATTCTCCCAAAGCGGTGGCTAACCATTGGGTGTTGCAGTTGTTTGAAAAAGTGTTTTTAGCACTGCTTGTCCTACATTAGCTTGTTGACGTGCTAATACATCCACACAATAATGTTTGGTCCGACGGGTTCAGACATGTATTGCAGCACTCCGATTCAAGACCATTAATCGGGATCCCTTTGGTACACAATTCAATCTACCCTCGTCGGTATGGTTTTGATCGCATTTTCCACCTTCTGCGTGTCTAAAATTCTGAAAACTTTCATTATCCAGTCGGGAAACTCTAACCGCGGCCTTCGGGCCTAGCTCGTTTTCCTCTATTTACTTCCACTCGAAAATCCATCATCTAGTCTTCTGCCGATGGAACGGACGCCATTTAAATTCTGCCCTCGGTGTTATTCCAAATACCTGCACACCGACCTTCAAAAGGTCTGTAACCTCGGTCTCTCCCCGGAACATAAAGAAGAAAACTGTGACGCTTATCGGTCGTTTCGATCCAAAAAGACTCTGCGGGACCGTCTAGCTCGATGAAGAGAAATGCAGCTGCAGAGTATCAAGGACACCCCTGATATCTTCAGAGACCATATTGAGCAAGAAGAAATGGAAGCGTCTGCAGCGGAAGAGGAAGAGGCCTTTTTCGTCCAGGACTCCGATTCCGAGTTGGAGTTCGAACTAGAGTCCCACGATGTTCTAGCTGGACAGGGTGTCGTGAGTACCGAAGCACCTTTGCCCACCAAACCCGCTTCAGCCAAACAAAAGGCTATCAGGCCACCACTGCCACCAGGCAATGGTAGGTACCAAGACTCTGATTCCAATGCCCCGCCTTCCTGCTCAGCACCGAAACAGCAAGTCAAGCATTCCAGGTCAGGCTCGAGCCGAGATGATACCCATTCGATTCCAAAACATTCGGGCTCGAAAGATAAAAAGGACAGATCCAGCTCGGCACTGAAACATAGACGCTCGTCTAAAGCCACCAGAGCCTATTCTAGAAACAATGAAACAAAAGAAGATTAATAAAATCCTGACACTGGGCACATTACAACTAAGCCAGTAATACCATCTTTCAAAAGGAAAATAGACACTGAATATAATTTCCCCCAAAAAGAAAAAGTACATGTCTACTAGCCCTATTAACGTTCCTCAAACCCCTCCACCATCTTCACCAGAACCTTTTATACCAGCTTCAGGTCCTCTACATATCACACCACCAGGCTCTCCAAATACAAATCCTGATATAGGAGATGATGATGACACCTATGATCAGCCACCACCTGATCCATGGGATGACTATAATATAGATCCACCTGTAGACAATGACCCGGATCTATATCCGGCTAAACCTTCCCCTCCTGATGAAAATACTGCATATCAGGAGTTAATTGCTAGGGCAGCCACTTACTACGTAGTGACTTTACATAAAGAAGCCCCAGAAGAGGATTTCCTGTTTGAAACTTTAGGAAACACACACAGAACATCACAGTCTTTGCCTATGTTGAAGGGTATAATGAGGCATGCTAACAATACTTTTAAGGAACAGTTAGGGCACTTATCTTAACACCTAGTGTGGACAGAAAATATAAACCTCACCATCTGACCCAGTTTTTTTAACGGCCAGTTGCCTTTAGATTCTTTAGGGGTCTCTAATGCCCGTAAAAGGGCAAATTCACAAACCTCAGGGAAGGCACCACCTCCAGATAAAGAATCGAAACTAATAGATGCCTCGGGAAGAGAGTAGCTGCTCCATCAGCCAACCATTGGCGTGTAGCCAATACACAAGGTCTGTTGGCTAGGTATGATAGGGCACAATGAGATGAGATGGAAGAATTATTGCAATATTTCCCTGAAGAAGGCAAGAAAAGGGGGCAGGAAATAGTGTAGGAAGGGATACTTATTTCCAATTCCTCAATCAGGTGTGCGTTAGATGCTGCAGATACAGCAGCCAGAGGAGTCAACACCAGCATTCTACTTAGGAGACATGCATGGCTCAGAATTTCTGGTTTCAAACCAGAAGTTCAATAAACTATTCTTTATGCACCTTTTGATAGGGAACACCTCTTTTGGCCTCAAGTAGACCAATGCCTTGAAAAAATGAAATGGGATACAGAAGTGGCAAAATCTATGGGAGCACTTCAGTCTCCTACTAGAGGTTCCTTTTGTCGCTCCTTTTACAGAGGAGGCTCCAAAACTGATACCATAGGTGCTGCCGCATCTTCATATAAAACACAGACACAATCATCCCCTCTAGAGGATTCTATAAGGGTGGATATAGGGGAAACAATTTTAAAGGGAGAGGTAGAGGTACACCAACACGCACCTCTCCATCCACTAACAAGCAGTTACTTGCTATCACTTCCCCCGATCATTCCTCACCTGTCGGGGGAAGATTACAACAGTTTCTTCCCATTTGGCAATCAATAACATCAGACAAATGGGTGTTGGACATTATCCAATATGGTTATTGCCTGGAGCTCACAAGCAATGCTCACAATATTCCACCTCATATTCACGAACTGTCTTTAGAACACCAATATCTGCTCAAACAAGAAGTACAAGCTCTTCTGACAAAAGAAGCTATAGAACCGGTTTTAATAAAACAACAAGGATCAGGGGTATATTCACTGTACTTCCTAATTCCCAAAAAGGACGGTTCATTAAGGCCAATCCTGGATCTCAGGCCATTAAACCTATACATATTATCAGAACACTTCCATATGGTCACACTGCAAGAGGTACTTCCACTTTTACCTCAAGGCGACTTTGTCAGCACTAGACTTAAAGCACACGTACTTTCATATTCCTATTTACCCAGCACATCGCAAATACCTCAGATTTGTGATAGGAAATGTTTTTATCAATTCAAAGTACTTTCATTTGGAGTAACAACTGCAGCCAGAGTGTTCACCAAATGCCTTGCACTAGTAGCAGCACCTCTACGAAGAAAGCAAATCCATGTATATCCATACCTAGACGATTGGCTCATAAAAGCCAACACACATCTCAAATGTGTACAACACACACAAGCTACCATAAACCTTCTGCATCAGTTGGGATTTACTGTCAATGCACAAAAATCCCATCTTCAACCCACTCAAATACAACCATATCTAGGAGCCATTCTAAATACTCAAATCACTGTAGCATATCCCAATGCAGCCAGGATTCACAATTTTCAAACACTGTTACTCCAGTTTCAAAACAACCAGTCTACCAGTCAGAACATTGATGCAGTTACTGGGGATGATGGCGTCATGCATTGCGATAGTGCCTCATGCAAGACTAAACTTGCGTCCTCAACAAGAATGCTCAGCACGTCAGTGGAATCAATCACAGGGTCAGCTAACAGATCTAGTATTGGTAGACAGCCGCACTCGTCGCTCTCTGCACTGGTGGAACACACAAAATGTATCAAGAGGGCAGCCCTTTAGCGACCCTATTCTACAAGTCGTGCTCACAACAGACGCATCTCTCACAGGGTGGGGGGCACATTTACAACATTTAACAGTTCAGGGTCTTTGGGATACCAACCAACAGAATCATCACATCAACTACCTAGAACTGCAAGCAGTTCAGCTAGCGTTAAAAGCATTTTTACCTCATCTGATAGGGAAAGTTGTCCTTGTCCGGACGGACAATATGACAACAATCTACTATGTACAAAAAAAGAGTGGGGGGGGGACACACTCTACAACTGTCATGCCTCTCTCAGACCATTTGGCGTTGGGCAATTCATCACAAAATCCAACTCTTGGCAGAACACCTTCCAAGGACAGACAACATCTTTGCCAACCTCCTCAGCAGAATGAGGCAACAAGTACACAAATGGAAACTTCACCCACAAGTTCTCCTTCCGTACTTCCAAAAATGTGGATTTCCACAAATAGACCTCTTTGCCATAACAGAGAACTCAAAATGCCCAGACTTCTCCTCCAGTTTCCCACACCCTCTATCCAAAGGCAAAGTCCTATGGATCAACTAGTCAGGGATATTTGCTTACGCTTTTCCGCCTCTCCCTCTCCTTCCATTTCTGGTTTGGAAACTCAGGCAGACATCTCTCACACTGATTCTGGTGGCTCCCACATGGGCTCGTCAACCATGGTTCACCACACTACTAGAATTCTCAATAGTTCCACTCCAGAAGCTCCACATAACACACAGAACCATTGAGAAATCAGACATTCAAACCCCAAGGAACTCAACCTAGTGATTTGGCTCCTGAAGTCATAGAGTTTGGATACTTAAACCTACCACCAGATTATATGACAATTCTTAAGGAAGCAAGAAGACCCACCACTAGGCCATTTTATGCAGCAAAGCGGAAAAGGTTTGGGATATATTGTAATAATAACACAGTTGATCCGCTAGATGCATCTATACAAAATATTATTTATCTTTTTAATCTACAGGGAGTTGGCTTAGCCTACACATCCATTCAACTACACCTTGCAGCAGTAGCTGCCCATCTTCCATACAGGCAACATTTATCATTATTCAAAGTTCCAGTAATTGAAGCCTTTAAAATAATAATACTACCCGGGTACAAACTACCTGTCTGGAACCTTAACATTGTTCGAACAAGGCTTATGGGTCCACCTTTTGAACTATTACTATTTTGTTCATTACAATTTCTTTCATGGAAGGTTGCCTTTCTAATTGCTATCACTTCACTGAAACGTGTTGGTGAGCTACAGGCATTAACCTTAGAAGAACCATTCTTTCAACTTCATAAAGGTAGAGTGGTTCTTCGTACAAACCCAAAATTCCTTCCAAAAGTGGTCTCTGCTTTTCATATCAACCAATCAGTTGAGTTACCTGTGTTTTTATCTCAACCTGATTCAGTAGCAGAAAGAGCTCTACATACACTTGATGTCAAAAGAGCACTATTATACTATATTGATAGGACAAAAGAGGGGGCGTGGCCTACAGCCTAAGATGGAGGTCGCATAAGCGACGAGCTCCGGGCCGGGCCGTTTTCATCCGGTAACAAATCCCGACCCCGTGACAGCAGCGGGGCTGGAGCAACGGCGATCCGAGTCGGAACACGGCGAGACCGTACTGGCGGAGTTTGGCGGACCGAGGGGGCGCCGTTTTCTACCCTGTGGCGGAGAGACGGACCGGCTGCACTCAGGGCCTGCAGGCTGGGTGGGGCCTCCGGCCTGTGGAGCTGCCTGTGGTGCATCCGCGAGAGGCTGACCCGACTACGCGGGGCCCAGGCTTGGGCCTGAACTCTTCGGCCCAGCGGGGGCACCCAGAGGACTGTGATACAGCGCGATCAACGGTGAGGTGCACGACTCCTTCCTTCTCTTACCCCCCCCCCATGGCGGGGCGGCAGGTTGCCGACGGCGAGTGCTGGGGGCTGTGGCTGCGCCATGGAGGTCGGCGCTGCTGGCCCTCTGGAGTGAGCGGACAGTTCTTCCCCACTCACCCACTGGCTTTCCTCAGCTGGTGGGGCAGGGGAGCTACCCGGTGCCGCTGCGGGCCCTTTGGAGACTGCATATTGCCGCCACTTTGCCTGATTTGACGACGTCTGCCACTAGACAGGCTGGATCCGGGGGTGCAGGATATTGAGTCCCAAACGCACAGGTTCACTGGATTGCCTGGCCGGGTTGGGAGTGACTCACTGGGCCTCCTGCGCACTGACGGGTGCGGCTGCTGACGGCGAACTGCGGGGGCGAGTGGCATTGGACCGGAGCTGTGAGTACAACGCGGCACTGGTGGACGCGTGGAAGTTTTCCCTCCCCTTCCCCCCCCGGAGGAACAAGCTGCATCGCGGCCTGGTGCCCGCAGTGGGAAAGACTACGGAGGGGACGCGGGGCCTGGGACCACCTGACACTTGGTATTGCCGCTGTGGGAGAAGGGCCTGCAGACGCCCGAGCTTCCCTAGAGACGGATGACCAGCGGGGGGCTGCAGTCTGGGCGCGGGACCACATGAAGCACTGCATTGCTTGACACATTGATGGGGCCTAGTGTGGTTGTTACAGACAGTGCTCCCAGAGCTCCCCCCCTGTGCTGCTGGTGGTGGCTGTGAGTGGTGAACACCTCCCCGCTGGGTACAGGGACCGCCTGGACTGGCATACGCTATGGGCAGAGGGACGACTCGAGCCACCTCGAGGTCGAGTAAGAGGGGATCTCATTCACCGCGGTCGGAGTCCTCATCTGGCAGATCTTTGAAAATGGCAGCGGACCGCGCACCCGCCCCAGCAGGGGACAAGTTGGACATGATCCTTCAAGAAATTCGTGACTCCCGCTCTGCACTAGAGACGCAGCTGGGCACAATATCAGTGGACCTGAACTTACTTAAAGACGACCACCGGAAGTTGTCAGGGTGAAAAACACTGAACACCAGCTGGGCACCCTGGGGCCTCAAGTTGCTGACCACGATAGGCACTTGAAGGAGATGCAACAACAGATTGATGCCTTGCATGCCCGAGCTGATGATGCGGAAGGGCGGGCGAGGCGCAACAACCTCAGAATCGTGGGTATGCCCGAGGGGAAGGAAGGGCCCAATCCCACGACCTACATCGAAGAATGGCTGCGAACAGTGGTGGCGCCCACGGGTCTATCGTCGCACTTTACTGTTGAGCGGGCTCACCGGGTCCCTGCGCGGCGCCCCTTACCGGGAGCAAATCCACGTCCACTGCTGGCCCGTATTTTGAATTATAGAGACCGGGACAGGTTGCTGCAAGCGGCAAGGGAACAGGCCCCACTGCGGATGGAGAACGCGAGGATTTCTATATTCCCGGACTACACCCTGGCAGTCCAGCGAAAACGCTTTTCTTTCATGGAGGTCAAGGCACGAGTGTAAGAAAGTGGCTCTGTATATACTGCACCAAAGTAAGGTTCAGTGTGCACAGAGTCCACAGTCCCCAGAGGTTTGGCAGAGGCTAAAGTTAGATATAACCTTACTCTCTAAAGTGGTAGCTTGGTCGAGCAGTAAGGCAGTATCAGAGGACCGTGTAAAGCATTTGTTGTACACAGTCAGCAAATGGTCTCACACACTCAAGAACTGAACTCTAGGCCAATTGTTTTGTATATAAAAATATATTGTAGTTTTATTTTAGAACCACAAGTAGGTATAAAAATACTTTCTCAGAATGAGATGCTTTAGTTATATACTTTCAATACACAATAGACTTTTAAAGGCAATAGCTACAGTTGTTGCAATAGGCAACACAATTCAAACACAATTGTAACATTGAGCTCAATGGGATTTTTAAGTAAACTGTAATAGAATTACTTTACGAAGGTATTTTTTACTCGGGGCTTGATCCTGGATTCAGCCCTGGTGCATTTCCTGTAAACAGTTGAAAGAAATCGTTTTTGTTACACAGGCGATTTTTAAGGAATATTTGTTTGTTGCAAAAATCGACACTTAGAAGAATTTCTGGCAAAAACCAGGCAATGTTATCCTATGGAGGAAAATCAAGTTATCGGAAAATCACAGTTGTGGTCACTTTTTCTAATCAGTGCTGGGTACCTAGATCCAGCACTGGGATCTCTCCTGAGAACAGGTGAGTAATTTCGTTTTTGATACACAGGCGATTTTTAAGGAATATTTGTGTGTTGCAAAAATCGACACTTAGAAGAATTTCTGGTAAAAACCAGGCAATGTTATCCTATGGAGGAAAATCAAGTTATCGGAAAATCACAGTTGTAGTCACTTTTTCTAATCAGTGCTGGGCATCTAGATCCAGCACTGGGATCTCTGAGAGAACAGGTGAGTAATTTCGTTTTTGATATTCGGACGATTTTTAGTGAATATTTCAAAAGTTGACACTTAGAAACTTTTTTCGAACAGTCCATTGAAATGCATTGACTTTTACTGTAATATGCAGGTAGGTAATTATCGCGTTACTTTTCTAACCTCAGGACTGGGTCCTAGATTCAGTCCTGGGACACTTCCTGCAAACAGGTGAGTAAAGTTGTTTTGGTTAAACACACAATTTTTAAGCAGTATTTTTAGTTTTTGAAACTCCACACTTAGTCGTTTTTTCAGAGAAAAATACCCAATGTTATCCTATGGAGGGGAAACAAGTTATCGGTTTGCAGGTAAGTTTTTGACTGTGGGAGTCCAGGTTCTGGGGTTAGACTCAGGGGTCCCCCAGGGTCCGTGATGCACTGTTGTTGCACCCACAGCGGCACTAGGGCGGCCGGATGCAGAGTGTTGAGGCCCCAATGTTATCCTATGGGGGATAGGGGGCCTTCGGTTGGTGGCTGCTGGCTAGCAGGCCACTGGGTTGTGGGAGCAAAGCTCCTGGCTGTAGACTTGGCACAAAGGGGGAAGCAAGTGAGCACCAAAAGCGCACCCACAGCGGCACTCGGGCGGCTGGGTGCAGAGGGCTATTATGGCGTCGGGTTCCCTGTTGAAGTCTATGGAGATTCTCCAGACTGGACAAACACTGCAGGCTTGGAAACGAGAGTCTCCTGGGATCAACCGACACTTCGAGGGGTAAGTTGAGATGTCTTGCCTTAGGTAGGCACACTGGGTTTGGGCACACAAGGCCGTGGGGCGTCGGGTGCAGGGGTGCCTTTTAGTGTCGGATTTTTCTTACCCGCTCTGGTCGCGGTAGGGGGGACCCTCTGGACTGAGGCTGCAGGCTTCGTCTGGAGGCTTGAGGTAGGTCAGGAGTCGCCGGATTCCAGGTCAGGATCGCCGGGGAGACCTCCTCTGGGTGTTTTTTTACTCGCGCTCGGGCCGGGTTCGGCGGGTGCAGAGTGGGCTGGATTCGCGATCCCGGGCTGGTGCCAGGGGTGCTGGTTTTGAACAAATCCGGTGTTCACGGGAGAAGCAGGCGGTTCAAGTGAAGGCAGGCAGGTCCTCTGGGGTTTGTGAGGTTGCTGGCTGCAGGACACACCGGGATTTCGCAGAAAGCAGGTTCAAGGGGAGACAGGCCGGTAGGGCTGGGGCCAAGTCAGTTGTTGTCTTCCTCTTGTTAGCAGGCTGCACGGCTGTTTGGTCCTTGTTCTTCTTTTCTTGTTGTCGTTGCTGGATCTGAGGAAGGAAGGTTCAGGGTGCCCCTAAATACTAGATTTAGGGTCATTACAGGTAGGTAAAGGGCAGGGACCAATGGGTCCCTTCCCTGGGGTGGGTACACCCCCTATCCTGCCACTCTCCAGTGGGAGGGGAGCAGGAGCCTAGTCCTGATTGGGCAGGGCTTCCCATCTTCAAGATGGCGAGAGCCCGGAGATGTGCTTCACCTCGCCTCCCCCCCACCTGAGGGGTGGGGTTGGCAGAGGCTGGCACACCCCCTTTCCTCCCTTGGGGTTTCCCGCCAGTCTTCCCGCCAGAGTGGGGGCTAGAACCGGTGGGGACCAGTTGCGGAGTACAGCAAGTGGTCTGGGGAGGCTCACAAAGGCGGCATGCCTTTGAAGCTTCCCCCTGCCCATCCTGGGGGAGGAGACCTAGCACCTCGCCCAGGACGTGCATTGTTGCAGGCCCAGGAGAGCGGATGGCTCTCTACCCAGGGGTCCAGCAACATGTCTGCTGGGTGGCAGCCTAGGCAGCCTCTCAGGCAGGACGTGGATGGTGGGTTAGGTTCAGGGGGCAACTCTACGTTGCCCTCTGTCGTGCATCTTACATTAAATCCCACACTGGCATCAGTGTGGGTTTAATGTGCTGAGAAGTTTGATACCAAACTTCCCAGTCTTCAGTGTAGCCATTATGGTGCTGTGGAGTTCGTAATGACAAACTCCCAGCACCATATACTCTTAATGGCAGCACTGCACTTACAGTGCCCAGGAATGGACCTGGGTACTGTAGGGGTACAGGGCTCATGCACCTGTACCCTCACCACTGGCATAGGGCACCCAGCTAGAGGGGTGACTGTTGTACGCCAGGGCAGTGGTTTGTGGGCATGGCACACAGGGATGTGGGCCATGTCGACTCTTCACTTGGTTCTGCACCAAGACATGCAGTCTGCAAAGGCAGAGTGTGAGTGTCAGGGTACAGGGCCTCTAAGGGTGGCACAATAAGTGCTGCAGCCCTTAGAGGTCTTCCCTGGTCACAGTGCCCTGGGTACCTGTGGTACCATTTACCAGGGGCTGACCTGTGGCCAGAGATTCCAATTGGGTATAGTTTTGGGGAAAGAACACAGGCCCTGGGAACCTGATTGGCAGGGACCCAGGGCACATCAAGTCAAAGTGCATCAGTGGTCTGGCAAAAAGTGGGGGGGTTACTGCAACAGAAACCCACTTTCTTACAACGAGTCCGTGCAGCGGGCTTAACATTTGCGCTACTTTTTCCGGCCAAGCTCAAGATAAATCACGACCAACGGGCATTGTTCTTTGACACCCCCGAGAGTGCATGGGAATGGCTGGACTAACACTTCCCTGATATCCTGCCAGAACGGAGACTAGACCCGATGCAGCCAAAAACACAGCGGCCCCCCCGCCGGCGGAAGAAGGGTATGGTTACACAGAGTGGGGGAACTCCTCCCCCGCCACGCCAACAGGTGATGGAGGGTAGGCGGGAGGCCCTCCGGACAGCCGAGACACTCAGAGTCCCACGGCCGGAGATTAGCTCTAGCCCTTCTGAGACAGCTAACTCTGACTCTGGGGGGAGTATGGCCTTATTCCCGTCGACATCCACTCACCTTAGTCAAGACCCATTAGGCTAAATGTGGTGGGGTTTCCCCCCCCCTCTCTTTGGAGGATTGTAGACGCCATACTACCATGACCATGTCCACCCACTTTAGTGATTTCCTACTCGATATGGGTTGCTACACTCTCCACTGGTCTTTATTGCATACTGTGCTAGTTATGCTACTGGTTACACATGGAGGTCATGTGGGGAATGTCGGTCAGTATAATGGCCCGGCCCGACTTGGGCTTGTATCTTTCCCATTGCTTAGGTAATTTGTGTGTTCCACACGTGGCCTGCCCCACAAGCGTAAGCTAGAGTTCTCAGTGTACAATGTTTTTTTTTGTTTTACACAGTTTGGTCGGACAAGGTTTCATCGTTGGACCCAGTATTGGGGGTTGTTTGCATTGGTGTTATGGTTGCTGCTTATTCCGACCGGGGGTTCTAGGGGCTGGGGTGGTGGGATGGGGGCGAGATTGAGGGGGATGTTGGTTTTACGATTGCAGATGTCGGTTGAGAAATTGTATACTGTCATATCCTGGAATGTTCGGGGGATTGGGTCGGCCCAGAAACGACACAGAATAGTAGCCCAACTACATCGTCGCAAGGCCCAAATAGTATGTCTCCAGGAGACGCACCTTTTACATTCTGAGGCATGTAAACTACAGAGGAGATGGCGCGGCCAATTTTACGCTACGGCATACTCCGTCTTTTCTAGAGGGGCTGCAATATGGATACGGGCGGGAATCCCTTTTACTCATAGTGAATCCCGAATAGACGACCAAGGCAGGTATGTTTTGATCCGTGGGTCCCTGGATGGTAGGCAGGTGGTGTTGTGCTCCATCTATGCCCCTAACCTAGATCAGGAGGCCTATCTCTCCAGGTTAACGCAGGCACTCTCAGACTGGGTACAATACCCATGGTTATTAGGTGGGGACTTTATCGCTGTGTTTGATGTCCACTGGGACCGCTCTCACCCCCCTTTGTCGAACACCAACGCTGTGCATCAAGCTGCCGCACTCGCGCGGTGGGCCCGGGGATGGAACCTTGTGGACGTCTGGAGATCACAACACACGACTATGCGGGAATATTCTTTCTACTCACACCCACATAACCTGCATACCCGATTAGATCATTTCCTTTGCACTGTGGATCTGTCACCTGCCATACATCACAGTACGTTCCTGGGGAAAACCATCTCTGACCATAATCCTATAGAACTGTCGCTACATTGGGGGTGGGTCCCTACACCTATCCCGACATGGCGGCTGCAGCCTGCGACGTTGGAAGATCAGGTGTTTCGGGCTAAGTTGGCCGACATTGTTACTACGTACTTTGCTGACAACGAGGGCACGGCTTCCACCAGGTCGATTGAGTGGGAAGCTTTCAAAATCACTATACGGGGGGTTGCTATGGGGGGTTTGGTGGGAATTCGGAGGGAGGTGACCAGAGACTTGACAGACTTGGAAGACAGACTGCAGACTTTGGAAGTGGCGGCTCAGGGACATGTAACAGGAGTGGAGCAATTGCAGGAGGCACGGATAAGGTACGCCGAGTTACTAGAGCGGCTCCGGACAGTAGACTTTCATGCGTACACGTTGCGTACGCATGCTGAGGCAGATAGGGCTGGCACTCTGCTGGCGCGACTGATTGCTCCCCCACGGGCTCCCACTCCCACCTTGGCGGTATACGATGCTCGCGGTGCGTTACTAACCACCCAGAGTGACATTAACAGGACTTTCCACGACCACTACGCTACTCTATATAGCGCATACCCATCAGATAGGTCTGAGGAGACGGGGCAATTCATGGCAGACGTGGACCTTCCCAAGGTCACGGATGCATCTGCTGAGTTGTTGGCGGCCCCGATTACCATAGCAGAGATCCGGGTTGCAATAAAAGCGCTGGCGCGTAATAAGACCCCAGGCTCGGATGGCCTACCTGTAGAATTTTACTCCACTTATGTAGACGCTTTGGCCCCAAAGTTATTACAACTGTATGTCACCTCCCTTGAGGAGGGCACGCTGCCCCCCACTACTAAGGAAGCAATCGTCACGTCTCTGTTGAAGCCAGATAAAGCTCCCACCGACTTGACATCGTATCAACCGTTATCGATACTTAATACGAAATATAAAATCCTAAGTAAGCTATTGGCATCCAGATTACTCCCCCTGTTGCCCAAATTAATACACACAGATCAGTGTGGCTTTATTCCTAAGCGTAGCACTTCCCTCAACATTCGTAGATTACACGCCTTGATGCATGCGGTGACAGAGGCATTGCCGTTGGCTGGATGCCTATCCCTAGATATACGGCAAGCGTTTGATACCTTAAGCTGGCCCTATATGCTTGCCGTATTAGAGAAATTTGGTATACCCCCCGAATATTGCAAGTGGATTCAGTTGCTTTACACTGACCCCACGGCCCGCGCCAAATCGGGATTGATCATATCGCCTGCATATCGTATTTATAGGGGGACTCGCCAGGGGTGCCCCCTATCGACCCTGTTTGTGTTGGCATTGGAGCCAATGGCGCAGCGACTGCGCTGCGTGATGGCCCCGTATGGCATACCGCTACACCCAATAATACATTCAGTCTCACTCTATGCGGACGATATGTTGTTATTTTTTAGGGACCTGGGTGTGGACATGCGGGTTGTGGCCGGCGTATTCTCGCAGTTTGGAGACATCTCTGGTCTGCGCCTTAACGCCGCAAAGTCGGTCGCATATTCCTTCTCTGGCACGTACGAGGAGACCCACCTACAATTTGGTCCAGTGCAGTTCGGAGTAGAACCTACAACATTTAAATATCTGGGGATACAAATTTATAGGTCCTCCACCAACACTATTGATGGGACTGTGGTGCTGACTATCAACTTGCTCCGGTCGCAAGTATCCTTCTGGAACACCCTGCCATTGTCCATGGCGGGCCGGTTAGCAGTGTCCAAAATGGTCATGCTACCAAGACTTTTATACCATTTTGTAAATATTCCTGTGATTTTGCCGGCCTGGATATTTAGGTCACTAAATACATTGCTCACGTCCTTGTTATGGGGACAAGGGAGGCACAGATTAGCATTATCCAAGATGCAGCTGCCAAGCACGGCATGGGGGCACCTGATTTTAAAACGTACTGTATTGTTGGGCAGTTGCAATGGCTGTCCTATTGGTTGGCGGGACATAACTTGTTCGAAATTGGTTACACCCCGGCACACTTACGGAGTGGGAAGTTACAGGCACTACTATGTCCCGGGGCTGACAGGATGCGTGACCCTACCTTCCTATTGTCCATTGCCATCCACTACTGGAAGCAGGCACAGAAATCTGCTAAAGCCCTGAACCCATATGCTCCGAATATCCCCCTTTGTGGTGTACCTACCCGACGTGGTGTGTTGTCGGCTGGCCAGGTACGGGACTGGTTACAGGCAGGCTCAACCACAGTTGGAGATCTCTTCCTCGACGGTGCACTGATGACACATGACGAATTTGCCCGCACTAGAGCGGTACCGGAGACTCTGTTCCTCACGCATGCATCGGTTGTACAATATGTCCGGAAATATTGGTTGGTGGCGCAGACGGAATCCCCTACATTTCTATTGTTGCGATCACTTCACATCATGGGACATGGACGCCACCTGGTAGGCTGGCTGTACCGTGGACTGCGGGAACACCTGCATGTAACACTGTTGCCTCTTTGTCAAAAGTGGGACATGGCACTGCAGAGGGACTTGGAGGATAGGGAATGGGATGCTGCCCTGGAACATCCCCGTCGGGTGTCACGTAATTTTCGGCTGAAATCCATACAGTTACTAATACTACACAGGGCTTATTTTACACCGCAGGCTATCCACAAGATGTACCCCTTAGCTGCTGCGCGCTGCCCCAGATGTCCCCACGACCCTGTTGATTTTACTCATATGATATGGTCCTGTCCTGGGGAGGTTTTGGTCTGAAGTTACCACTGGGTTATCTGCACTTACGGAACGCACCGGATGGGACACCATGGAAGTGTGTATATTGGGTCTCCTCCCTCTCCCGAAGAAAGCTAAACTGCTGTGTCGCTTTGCGGGGTTGGCTCTGATGCTCGCTAAGCGTCTAATAACACAGCGATGGAAGTCTTGCAGGGCACCGCGAGAGGGCAAATGGAGAGAAGAAGTCATTAGATGGGCGGTAGCGGAGGGGGAAGCGCTAGCTCGTGAGGAATATAGGGGATTGAGGAAAAGACCAATAGCACTAGACTGGGCTCACGTGTTAGAGCAATTTAAGGCAGTAACGGGTGACGAAGTGGGTGCAGCCCTGGACCCCTCGGTTGAGTAGGCCTCGTCTGCCTAGTTTCTGGCTTGGACAGCAACCTGAGCACGACCGGGGATTGCGCTTGTGACCGGCCCACCCCTCTCGCTCTCTTTCTCCCCCGCCCCCGACCACTCAGCCACCTTCCTGGGTGCCAGTCTGCTCCGTTCTTCCCTCCTCCCCTTCTCCCCCCCCCGCCCCCCCCCTCCCCCCTCCTCCGCATAGGGACACACTGGAGCAACACTACTTGGGTGGACCCTCGAGACCCAGTCCCTGCATGACAAATTGGAATATAGCAGCCAAGTTTATAGTTAACAGTTTGTAGGGAGGGATAGTTGTGGGTGGGATACCAAGGGTGGGTATGAATGGGTAGCAGACGATATGCAGTGATGAGAGAATTTTTTTGCTTTGCACGCACTATTGTAGTACAATTTAGTGCCATGAACGGCCCACGCATGGGCCGAATACTTGTATGCTTTAATACAAATGTTACAGACGATTGCCAAGATATGTACGCAACTAGACGACGTCTATATCGCTAAAAATGTAACTACAAGCTGTATTATGATACATATATGAAGATGCTAATAAAATTGTGTTAAAAAAAAAATTTGATAGGACAAAGATACTCGCAAAACAACTTTTGTTGCCTTTGCTCCACCTCATAAAGGAAATCCTATCTCTAAATCCAATATTTCTCGATGGATTGTTAAATGGATTCAGACTTGCTATGTTAAAGCTAAAATAACTTTAACTATACCTCCTAGAGCACATTCTACTTACAAAATAGCAGCATCTATGGCCTTTTTAGGTAACATTCCCATAGCTGACGTATGTAAGTCAGCTACATGGTCTACACCACACAC
Organism: Calotriton arnoldi; assembly: GCA_963921515.1. Taxonomy (NCBI): domain Eukaryota; kingdom Metazoa; phylum Chordata; class Amphibia; order Caudata; family Salamandridae; genus Calotriton; species Calotriton arnoldi. The sequence continues at coordinate 287,307 of CAWUFW010005099.1, forward strand.
ATTTACCAAACATTATTGTGTGGATGTATTAGCACGTCAACAAGCTAATGTAGGACAAGCAGTGCTAAAAACACTTTTTCAAACAACTGCAACACCCACTGGTTAGCCACTGCTTTGGGAGAATACTGCTATACAGTCTATACAAAGCATGTGTATCTACAGCACACATGCCTCGAACGGATTATGTTACTTATCCTGTAAGCATCTGCTCTTGGCATGTAGAGCTGTAGATTCACATGCGCTCTCCCTCCTCCCTGGACACCTGTGGTTGCTGCAGTTCTTATTATTCACGTAACATATGCATGGACATCTCTATACTACACTTACTTCATTCTCACCCTTTTGCGGGAAACCAATCTAACAATGGAGTCGATGCCCATGTGCAGTATCACCGAAAAGGAGAAGTCCTCTTACCTCGCGACTAGAAAAGGCTTCTTCGAAGAAAAACAACTTGCAAACATCGGGACCCAACACTAGATGGCAGGAGTATGCAAAGCATGTGAATCTACAGCTCTACGTGCCAAGAACAGATGCTTACAGGGTAAGTAACATAATCCTTCTTCAATATGAATTCTAATAGTCCTATAATGCATATTTTGTTTAAATGGTAGATGCAGTGATTTACTTTTTCAAATATCAAAAGGCAGGCGTTAAGGTCAGAACACTTTATAACTGATTTTCTTAAGGTTCTGCCATGAACTACATACTTGGATTCCTTTTTAGGTCTCGCCTAGGCAGCGCGCATGCGCTGCTCTAGGAGATGACCTTTAGAAATCGGTCATCTCCTTTTCAAGCACACTCGTGCTTGTGGTGGCATCCACCTTGCGGGAGCGAGCATCGGCGCGCTGACCATATGTTTTTAATTAGCATGGCCGCACTCCGCTGCTCCCGCTCCCACTAGGGGCAAGCTAGCACAAGCACGAGTGTTCCACATTGCGCGCTCTCACCCATTTGCTTTTTCTGCTCAGCTTCAAAGTCGGCAGCTTTGGCCATAAGGCCACATTCTCCCCCCTCGCCCTCTCTGCAGCAACAGAAACAAAAGTGGTCTTTTACACTGATGTTTTCTTTAGGCTTGTTATAGGTAAGCGGCTTCACAGACTCCGTCCGCAATATTTTTTTAAATAATTTTTAGCAAGCTCTCATTGTCTCCAAGCAAAACCAAAGCACCCATGCGCAGATTGGAGTTCATCCCACATTTAATTCCCGGTTTTGTTTAGAAAGCATAGGTCAAAATCTACTTTTAATCATCCACTCACCCCGTGCCTCCGTTAAACGGCAGGCCCGCTCTGCTGGCAGCAATTTTGTGTTTGCCTGCTAAGGTGAACTATTGCTTCCAAAATGGAGTGCGCGCCGAGCATGTGAAATCGCCAGTTCTTTTGTAAAACGAAATGCTGCCTTTTAAACTAACCACTCTACATAGCAGGGGTCGGATTGCTTGGCTGATAGGAGTGGCAAATATCACTGTAACAAATTGCCAAGGTGAAAGGTCCCATTACATCTCCCTGCGAGATCATTTTTTAGCCTGCCCCTGCTTCACTGTTCAATCTAAGTGTCAAAATGGAGCTTCCATTTGGCTCATGTGTTGTTAATATGTCTCCTCTCGCCACCTACTGACTTTTAAACTCGGCGTACAGCGAGCGATCAGAAGCCAGGAGTAATTCAGAAAGTTGCTTCATTAACGAAGTTCACATGAGACGCGTGATTCACTGTAGTCCGAAATTAGTTCTCTAAAAACATTGATGGACTAACTTTTCTGCTTTAATCCGGGACATTTATCAAAAGTCCCAAGGCAGACGCAGGATACTGGGCTCAGATTGTGACCATCGGACGTTTTTACTATTGTGTTGCGGCGCTTAACCGTACCTTTGAGCCGAAAACTGAGCATCAAGTTTACCCCTTGACCCTCAGGCTAGCGAGGCCAAGCACCCCAATGTTTACTCGGAGACGTTGTGTGCGATTAGAAACTTATAGCTCAATAAACAAAGTACTATCAGTCAATAAATCAATGTTCAGGCAGATCTTTCACTTCTGCACACAATACAATATGGCAGGTAACGGAGGGCATTTCATGTAGCACACTGATCTCTCATGTAGCATTCACAACATCTGCGGTTTCCCAAAAGCACCAGAACTAAGCACATTCTGGTGATTTATAACGATGTATTGTAATGTTGCTGGCCATCTACTCTCTCTGCCACTCTCTAGTCTTACCTTTACATCTTTTAAACCCCTCTAGACACTCTGTAAACCTCAACTCTCTCACTACTCTCTAGTCTTACCTTTATATCTTTTATACCTCTCTAGACACTCTTTAAACCTCCACTGTCTCTCCACCACACTCCAGTCTTACCTTTGCAACTTTTAATGCTCTTTAGATATCACTGCGCGAGATACATTTGTGATGTGTGTTATCAATCAAGCCTAGTGCGGCAGTATTAGCATTGAGTTTTAGGAAACATACTGTCAATCAATAAAAATATATAGTACAATTGAACAGTTAACAAGAAGATGTTTTACACAAGAAGATGTTAATGTAAGTTGTGTGTGACCACCATGTTGCTCTCACGTTGACCGAGTATAACTTGCAACACATACTTTTGATTGTTGGAAGTGCGCCACAAGCTCATTGCGTGCTTGAGGCTCATTGCGTGCTTGAGGCTTTCTCCCGAAGGAAGTGGATGTTTATCAGACTGTTTTCATTTAATTATTTTAGGTTTTGTTACGCATTGGGTAGTCTGATGTGCTGCTACGCTAAACACTTATTAGGTCCCAAAGGCGAGACCTATTGGCTATGCCAATGCTTGTTATCATTGCCACAGGAGGGAAATCACATACCCTAGACCCTTTGTGCCTGGCTTAACTGCGCATCTGTCTGGAAAACGTTTTGCTGACAGTGCTCCGACCAGAGAATTTCTGTCTCACCACCTGCTTCTGACTATTTGTTGTATCATCTTCATCAAGCTTTATTCTGAAGCATGAAAACATCCATAAAAGCACATAAAATATTACATCAAATATAATTCATATTTGTTGTATCATTTCACCTCCTTTGGACTGTTTGCATTACAAAGCAAGCAGAGTTATTTTACATCTCAAAAGTACACTGAATCTTTACCCATAAAATGGTTTATTTCGTAGATGCATTGCATACACAAAGCAATTGTCTTTTTTTGTTTTTCTTTCACTACAGTAGGCTTTTTGTAAATGTTTTAGTTCGAATTCGAAATGCAAGACAGACCTGTTGGCTTTATCAGTACTTGTTTTAGTATACTCCGACCCAGCAATACTTTTTTTGTCTCACTTGATAGTTTGTTTGTTTTTATCTCTGACTGTGTGGCAGGATTACATTGGCTATATAGACCATTATTTTGTGTTAAAAATTACTGGCTCGACCTAGCAAATATTTGATATGAGTAAAAGCCTTTACCTCATTCAGGCTCTTGACTGGATTAAATTCCTCTGTTAAGCTTGATATGACCCTTTTTGATACATGTTTGGTACATTTGATTTGGTTAAGCGTGTCATAGTGCAGTTTGGCCTTGATGTGTGTGCAAGATCACAGGATATGTAACATGGATGAAATATAGCACAGGATTTTGTGGAGTTGACATAGTTTCAGTTTATGGGTCTTCTGCTCTTTCCCCTTAGCCATTAAGGGATATCTCTCTCACCAAATGTCAAGTAATGGAGTCCTTTGAGAGAGCTCCTGCTTTTTATTTTCTTGACAGTCCAGAATACCTACAGAAGAGCTAACCATCACAAGTAAATTCCATCCTTTTAGGACATCCTTTAAACTGTTTATATAGAGCCCCTTTAGAGAGAATAAAATGTATTATCTGGACCCCAAGCAACATAACGTGCTTGCCCACCACCCCCCTCTACCACGTTTTGGGACACTCTGTTACGCATTCAGAAAATGTACTTCCTGGCTTGCGCTTTTATGAGAACCTCAAGTAGAAAACCCCTCAGCCACGAGGTTAATAGACATGATGGAACCCCTTTTCAATCTGGGCAATGATTTTACATGCTGTAGAGAAGTTATAGACCAGAGAATCCTGATTTTGATCCAGTATATATTGAATTCTCAAAGCAGATGGTGTCTAGCCTTGTTATGTCATCTCTGAAGCAGAGTTCCATTCCTCGTGATGCGCTCTACAGCACACTAGTGTTTCCTCCAAATCTGAAAAGGTCAAGTAATTGTTTAATAATGAATTCACAGTCTGCCAAAAGTAAAACTAATGCCTCTAGTGTTGAGATACGTACCAAGATTGACCCAGGACCAGCCTCCTGCTTCTAGGCATAAAACATTAAAAGATTCTTGTGGCACATTAACCTTCACAAGGGCCACAGGAGATGTGGTTAGCATGTATAGTGTCTCTGTTCACTTCCTCCCAAAATGCCTCCACCTTCAACAACCCTCCCACCCCCCCCCCCCAGTCCAGTGACAGCATGGTTTGGGTCCCCTTTGAAGATCTCTGTTTTAGAGAGTTAAGTCACTGCAATAAAGGTTCAAGTTTGCTGTACATAGGGTGCAGTTCTAAGTCACCGCGTTGACTATGGAACATCACCTTCAGACCAAATGATCAGTTAAATATTTCAACTGTCCTTTAATAGTGCTGAGATCTTTTTAAACTAGATGAATTTACCTCCAGCCTATTAAATTGATGGCCAGTATTACGACCGCAATGACTGAATTTCCAATACATGATCCTTCAGAATTCCAAAGAAACACAGACAAAAGTAAAGCCCAAAACCCCATGAAGATATGACTGAAGAGCATGCCTTCTTTAGACCTTTTCCAGCCATCTCCCTTTTGCTGTGTGAGAGTATGTTTTGCGCTCATGAAAGGGTTCTTTCGCTTTGCACGTTGGCCAACAAAGAACCATTTTAGGAGTTCATCAAAAAAACTTGACAACTGTGCAAACAGCAATAGCACAAAGCATATAAACGTTTCTAAAGTAAGCTGAGAAACTCTTGGAGAAAGTAAAGGAAATCCTGGCACGTTTTGTGAATTCATAAACAATTAATATCATCTACCTTGCATGGGGATCCTAGAGCTCTTTTGTAGGCGAGATCTACTTTTATTTTATCTTTAATTATCTTACATTTTTTTATATACTTTTCTTTTATGAGTGCCATCCAGTGCCTTTTTTGTTTTCCTTTCTTTCATGTGGCTTGTTGAGTAAATGAGGAACACACAGCAAGACAGACTATAATTGCCTTTTACAGAGGGAAAGTATTCAACAAAATGGCCTAATAAAAGAATTTGCTGAATGCAGCCATAGAGGAAGTACACCATCCCAGGATGCAGTACAGGGTCTGATCTTTTGCCCCTCAAAGCAGTTGGATTTTCTGAGTACTGGGCTCTGCCCTAAAGCTTTATCCATCTAAAGTTTTATGTGTAATCTGTGCTTCTGATGGAGACCTCTAGCTGCAGATTTCTCGCCTTTTGAATATTCCCTAGGCGTCAGACTGTACATGGAAACTTTTCAGCAGTACCTCTGTGCGCCAGTAGGTGGTGCCCTGCGGCTCCACACGAAGACTGTTCCCCTTTGGAAATGATGTATGGACTCTATACGTTCGCCACTCCCTCATGCTAACGTCAGAAATGTTTCCGTATCACCAGACCCGGATTCGGAACTCTCTCTCTGTAGTCCCTCAGAGACACTTGCCTCAATATTTTGCAAATTTTGTAAAGTGTAAAAGAGATGTCACCCCCCTAAAAGGACAGGCTATAAGCCGTGTAGGGACTGTTGCAAATAAATATCTATAACAGATCCCAATCGGGTGTGCCTGTGGTGTCTGGGATGGAGTCACGACTCCAAACCCTGCAGTGACTGAGTCGATGAACCCCAAGGTCCGCCATAACCGCAAGGGAAAACTTTGTCACTTCTGAGTCAGTGCCGAGTTGACCTAGGCCGCGTCCGGCTGCTGTTGAGTCACCGCTTCCTCTACTTGATCTTCCACGCCAACCAGACCACACACCCTACGTTCTCTGCATGACACAGATTTGGACAATGATTGTGAAGCAGAGGAGGAAATTGTTCAGTCCTACACCAAAGATAACTGTTATGATGACTTCCAGGAACCTAATCATCTTGACACCTTCCCTGGGTCGGAGCTCCTCTCACCCCTGGGAAATGCCACTAATGAGAGTACCTCCAAAGCCATGGCTATGCGTAGGGTGGCCGAAGTCCTTGTCCTCCAACTCCCCACCTTGGAGGTCAAGACCACCATTCATACGGATGCGTTTCAGCCAGCGTAAACATCACTGAGCCCCTCTTGTCTTTTAACTAGGTCCTGACAAATACCTTATTAGGGGCATTGGTCAAACGTTGATCTGGCCACCCGGTCAACCACACATTGTGCAACGTCATCACCCTGCCCCGGGTGACCCTGCAATTTTTATCCCAGCACCCCTCCCCTGATAAAAGCTTGATGGTGCAGGCGTTTGTGAGGGTGACTAAGCCAAACATGTTCCTAACTACTCCCCAAGATAGTCTAAATGTGTTAAAGCTTTTGGGGAAAGTCATTTTGTCTACCAGCTTGATGCTTGGGTCAGTCCATGCTAGCTGTCTGTTGTGATGCTGCTCCCACCCCCATTGAGACTCAATCGCTCATGACCTCCAGGTATCCCCGAAGATCTCCAACCTGTACCTACCCAGGCCATAAAGGACAGTTGGGACTCAGCCAAGTTCACAATTCGTTGTGGCTTGGACACCACCAATTCCATCGGGCTGGTCACTGGCACCAGTGATGCCATCTGGCACCACGCTTGGTTGCAGTCCACCAGTGTTTCTGGTGACATCCAGTCGTCGCTCATGGATATGCTGTTCGATGAGACTCGCCTGTTCAGAGATAAGGCAGACTACACTCTCGAGCAGTTCAAGGAAAGCGGGGCTAAGACTTGCTCCCTAGGTTTATCTGCCCCACCTTGCCAGCTGCAGCAGCCTTACCACTCTTTTCACCGTTTCGGCAGGGGTGCCCCATAAACCAGCCAATTCAACCACGACCTAGCACCCAACAGATTCATTGGCATGGTGCCCACTGCCCCCGCGGCCAAGGTCAATGGGCTGCCCAATCCCCAACCCATTCCTCACTGTACCTTGCTCTGCAGAATTGAAAGACGTAGATACATATGGGGCAGGATTATGGTGTTTGTTTGCCCCAAAAGAAGGAGCCTCGCGCAGGTGTGGCCATCTTGCAAGCCTGCCCTCTAGTGCCCCCTCGTGCTCTGTATTGGATTTGTGTGGACCAAAACTTATAAAGTGTTAAAATAATAACAACTTTTACACAAAAAAAGGAACCACTACATCCTGAATTCATTAAGGCAGACAGTTACAGAGGCATGTGCATTTCCTCATCAATATTCAGAAAGCGGGGTTCTTTTGAACCCATCTAAAAAATATAGCATGATTCCAGTTTTCGCAACTCTTTCTCTGTCACCTCCTCTAGCTGACTTCTTGACCTGGTCAATCACACTATAGGTCATGTGCTTCTCATTCTCCTCATGGTGTTTTTTGAAAATGTCGGGTCACTGGGTGAGTGGGATCCCTGTTCTTTATTGTTCTGAGATGATGGAACATGAATTATCTACCTGTAGGATGGTTCTAACAATATACACTTTGGGACACGGGCAGGTCAGCGCATATACTGTTTACTCTGTCTTTTCTTAATACAGATTTTCTTGTTGAATGGCATTCTGATCTCTGTAATGTCGACAAATTTTTGGCATGCTTTGCATTTATTGCACTTCTTAAAACCTTCTTTCTGTGTCAACGATGTTTTCTTCGCATCCTTAACCTCACTTCTCACTATTTGTCCCTCCTGGATCTTGCTCTTCTATACGTGATCTGAGATCTCCTGGTTATCCTTGGCTATAGTGGGCTCATTCCTAATCCAATCCCAATGTTTGTGCAAGATATGACGCAACATCGCATGCTGGTGACAGTAAGTGGTCACAAATGTACACCCATTTTCTTTTTTCTTCTCTTTAGTTCTAATCATAACCTCATTAATAGTAAACTTCCTTATCTATCTTCTTGCAGTTGCTAGCATTTCATCTGAATATTTTCTCTCAACCTCTCCAGCATTTCTTTTTTTGCCTCTTCATAATCATCCTGGGTGCTGCATGTCCTTCTGTCATGCATTAGCTCTCCATATGCGAAGCTATTTTTAGTGTCTTTTGATGGAAGCTATGAGCATGTAGGATGTTGTTTCCTGTATGCCTTAGTCACTAGCTTGCACCCTTCTACTCTCACCTTCACATCCAGAAATTCAACTTCTGACTTGCAAATCTTGGTGGTGAATCTCATATTAAGGCCATTGATATTAATTGCTTCCCTTGGGGAGTCCACATATAGTACAGAGGGCCCAATGGGTAGTCTAACGCACCAACAGCAGCCTCCGTGTTATTGGGCCCAATTTGCCTCCTGAGTGTAAACTTGAAGCCTCCATGCTAATCTCTTCCTCCACCTCACCCCCATGCCAGTGCAAGACTCAGTTTGCTGAAGGTCTTGGCATCCGCGGCTCACTCCGGGTGTCTCCACTTCCTTCCCTTTTCTTTGAACTCCTGCTCTAGTATCTGCTGCCCCTTTGGCCAGCCCCAATCGCATCCCGGGGGCAGGATGGTAGTGGGGTTGCTATCACTCATACAAGGTCACTCTGTACACCCGTTTGCGGAGTACTTGTGGTACTTGGGGAGAGAGACAGGTCCCCTGAATTAGGAAGATTTTCTTTACCCTTAAAGGCACTCAAAGTTCATCACTTCTGCGAGAGACTTCAGGGGCTAAGCAGAGCTTGGAGACTGTGAGAAGGTGGAATAAATGGGGATGTTAGAGAGTTGGCTCTCAAGGCAGACAGCCTTTTTGACACCCACAAAACTTTACTTCATAGCACTAATTCAGGATTCAATTAGTTGTTCTGGATTTTGGTTGGTCCTGATGGACTACTGAGCCAGTAAATATTAGGTTGGTCTTAGGGTTCCTTTTTCTTTTAGAGGCCTGTGGCTGAAAAACTACTATTTGAGTTCATGTTTTTCTGGTGACATGGATACCCACATCACCAAAGGCGCCCACAGGAGTCACTGGTTCGTAGGGTTCGGCCCTGACTAGGACTGAAGTATATCTCCAGAACATTACAACCACACAAAGTAATTCTGACAGTTCCAAACTCAAGGAAACTCCTAGCCATAACACTACCTAGTACCCGAAGTATGAACACAGATAGTTTCCAGGTCCTTCTGTGACAGGAGATTGGGAAAAGCCACCGTACAGTCTGGAAATGGTTTGCAGACAGTGCAGGTTCACCTTTGCCTCAGTTGACTCCTAATGAAGCATCTGTACGTTGTAATGCTCTTGTTCTTGCTTGGTTTTCTTCTGGGGCAGCTGGACTGTGGCAGTCTCAATTCTCCTGAGTAGGCTCTGTCCATTAAATTGTCTTCGTACAGGTCTTTCAGTCAACTAAGACTTGTGCAGGTCTTCCATGGATCTGGTTTGCTTTTCCTGGCAGACTTAATTCAGCGTTTCAGAAGGGATGTAGATTTGCTGTCTCTCCACAAGTCACAGCAGAAAGGAGTTACAAAGAGAATGGCAGTTGAGCAGAGGTTTCAGTTGTGATCTGGTGTTATCTTCTCTTACTCTGATAAACAGGTGTCTTTGTTTCCAAGATGCTAAATAACTTTCCAAGAACTGGCTCAAGTGCGCAGTATGTAATACCCTATGTTAAGTAAATTAGGATTGTAGCCTAGTTTTATAAGGTTTGACTTTCCAACCCACAGGTTCCTGAACTTTGTTTAGCACACCAGCGCTTGAGCGTGAAAGTCCAGGTTGTTGTAGCCCCACACAAACTCACTTAACATACTTGTTGTGCTTTCTGGATTGCTAACAGTCCCTTAAAGGTATCAGGAGTGCAGTGTTAATAATTCAAACCCAATTTGGTTCTTTAAAATATCACACATACGTACTGCACTAATAAAAAGACACTTGTAAATTAAAAAGTGTTTATTTCAATACTTTCACCTTGTTGCTTAGTACATGAGAAAGAATATAATTAGAACAACATTAATGTATGTCACTAACAGTGAGAATAATATGAACATTTCTAACATGGTTGGAATGTTTCTGGAAGCCTAACACCCTAAAGACTACTTCTATGCGTACACTATAAGAGCATGGAGTACCTAACTTTCCTCTTGGGTTTCTTGGAATTCAGTCCACTGTATACCTGTTCACCGTGGAGAAGTTGTGGTTATCAGACTTTGGCTCGAAGAGAGTGATCTCTCCGAAGGAAAACACACATAAGCTGCACTCCGCTCCACTCCTCTCTATCAGCCATCAGCTTAGGAATGGAATGGATGCTGCTGCAGTACGGCCTGTCTGGCAGGACCTCTTGCGATAACCCAGGTCGAAGACTCTCTGAATCAGTGGTCACATTATGGGGTTGACCGCTGACCTTTACCCTACATTGGGGACTTCCCACTTAGTCTAAGACATAATCGGTATGAACCAGTATGATGAGAATGTCAGTTCAGACTACACCTTTATATTGCATAGTCACTGTACAACCTTTAAATCTAGATACCAGGGAACCTGTAGTAGACTTATGTCGGCTTAGATGTTTATCAGTCATTGTTTGGATGATTTAACACGTTTGAGTTATGCGAAAAATAATGACATGTGGCACATGGGTCAAAGGTAGACAAGCTAACTTATCGTGCTCAAAATGGAGTCTTGTTTTGGGGTCTTTGACACCTCTAGTGGTAAACGTCAGACTCTGGAGCCAACCAACGGTCTGGCAGTCATGGAGGAGCAACCTGTCCCGGTTTCTGCCAGTTTACTGGGAGTTTGTGAGTCAAGAGTCCCCGTCTAACCCGTTCCTACTGGCCATATTTCTGATGTCTCTTGGCCTCTGTTGCCATATCCATGAGTGATGGCTTTAGCTCAGTAAACAGTGGCCTTGAGAGGGAATACTTGTTTCTTTATGGAAGACTGCAGTATTTGTCATGCATATTTCAATTTGTGTTTGCTGCTGAAAGAAGACTCCCCAGAACATGGGTTGGGTAAGGGCACCAGACCATGATGCAACAGTGGCTTTCATTGCACAGCAAGAATCCGTTTTTGGGTTGAAGTGTTTTGCCGCCATATTTTCTAGAAATTGGTATGGATCATCTTAAGCTTTTTTTGACTTGCATTGGAAAACTTGGATGCATCCATCCTAGGGAATATCAAATGAATTTTATTGATTATAGCTATCATCTAGAAACATATTTATTTGTTCAGCACCACAATGCATTTTGGGAGGGGGGGTGGAGGGGCAGTCCCTACTTCAGCAGGCAATTTTCATGATTTAAAATGCACACATTAGCCTGCTTAAAAAAGAAGAAACAACCATAATACTTCATGCATGTTAAAGATCCCGAGAGAAGATCCCAGTAATGTGATCGGAACTTATATTTCCTGGGGAGCACCTTTTAACAAATCTTCACAGAGGTACACGGCAAAAGGTCTATGCCACTGTTATAGAATAGTACCATCTATAGGCATGGTATAGCCTGTGTTGAGTTGGTAGTAGCTGCCCTTACCCAGAAATGGGATAAGGTTTGCTTATCTTCCTCTTGTGAGAGCACAGCTCCGATAGTGCCAAAAAACAAAATTTCATGGAACACCTTGGTGGGCTTGCAGGATTGTTGAGCTCCCAAGAGGAAGAAGCATTGGCAAAGCCAATAGGTTTCGCCTATGCGAATTCTATTGACCTTGTAAATGTTTTTTTAAATGTAAAGTATTTTTTAGAAAATGGCCGCATCATAAGGTGTTAAACATTTCTGATTTTTTTTTTTTTTTATTGTTACTACAGATTTCACAAGCGCTGTGCAGGGGAAACCTAAAAAGTGATGTTCTATACTTTTCTAGTAAAAAAAAAAGGGTGCAGAATGTAACAGTTTTAAAGCATGTTTTGTTTCTGAATACATCTTTGAGAGCTATCCTGCTAATCACTTTCACGCCTCCTTGTTAAGGGAAAGGAGGGCTCCTGATGTGTGCCGCTCAACTTTGTTCCTCTTTGCAAGTAATGGCAAACGAGTGTACAAGAAAATACAAAATTGTGCAAAATACTTTTTACACTTTTTTTTCCATTTGGACCCCATTCTGTCGAGAGTGTTATCTTACCTCAATCAAGTCCGGATCCCCCTCTGACCCATGTCCACCGAGAACTGTTCATCTGTCCCCAGAGACCATAGCCACTTACCTTATGCCTATATTCAATATAATGTTCACTCTAGGGCACTTTCCTAATGAATGGAAAAAGGCTTCCATACTACCACTTCTGAAAAAGCCAAATCTGGATGCCGGTGATACCCTTAACTACAGACCAATCTCAAGACTTCCTTTTCCCTCAAAGGTAATAGAGAAAGCCACTAATATGGAACTATCTACCTTTAGTACAAATAATTCTATCCTTGACTCATCCCAATATGGATTTCAAGCCCACTATAGTAGCTCTCATCACTGCCACTGAAGAGCTCAGACAAACCTTGGATGGTGGGGGCAGCGCTGCCCTGATCCTTTTAGACCCATCAGCTGCTTTTGATACGGTCAACCATAAACTGTTGGTAGATCATCTAGCCTCACTTGGGATCAGGCACTTTCCCTGTTAGGCTCCTTTCTATCGGAGCGTTCCGAATCGGTGGCTCTTGGAGACTGTCTCTCCCTCTTTCTCGCTTGAGCCCCACCCTGTTTAACCTTTATGTCACCCCTTTGGCTAAATTAATTAAGAGATATGGTTTTGCGTTGGTGTCTTACGAAGACGACACACAGATAACTGTTTCAGTAAATAGCCCATCTAACTCAACAGCGGTTCATTTTCATGACTGCATGTGTCATATAAGCAACTGGATGTTAGACAATTGCCTAAAGCTTAACTCATCCAAAACCAAAGTGCTACTTTTTGGCAACAGTTCCTTAACTGGGCAGATAGCTGGTGGCCCTCTCAACTTGGCCCTCTGCCAACCCCAACAAATAAAGCAAAAAATGTAGGAGTATTGTTCGACACTAAATTGTCATTTGAAGCTCAAATCAACCATACTACCTCCTCTTGCTTTTTCATCCTCAAAGTCTTGAGAAAAATACTTCCTTTTATTGCTTCTGATCAAAAAAAAAAAAAAAAAAAAAAAAAAAGTGGTCACCGCACTCATATCATCCAGGCTGGATATTGCAATGCTTTGTTCACCAGTACACAAAAGTGCTGCATTAACAAGCATCAGATGACACAGAATGCCGCAACACGACTGCTCTTGGGGATTGCAAGATCCAAATCCACTTCTTAAGGCCCTGACGCAACTACATTGGTTGCCAACTGGAAAACGCATCCAATTTAAAGCCCTGTGCATAGCTTTTGAATCTCTGCATGGCTTAGGGCCAGAACAGATTTCACTATTTCTTAAACCATACACTCCTGCAAGACCCCTTGGTTCAGCTGAAACCGGCAACCTCGTAATTCCCAGGACTTTCTAGATGGGGTGGCAGGAGTTTCACCACTACCACGACCAGGCTCTGGAACTCCATGCCAATAACACTTAAGAAAGAAATGAATCTGCTAAGATTTAGAAAGGGCTTAAAAACCTGGCTTTTTAGATGTTGATCCCCTGGCAATTCTATATAGTCCTCTCTGTCTGAAGGTAACGCCTAGACACCTCTGGGTATATGTAACGCTCTATAAATTCTTCATTTCATTTTCATTTAATTGCTTTAGACCTTCAACTTATTTGTGACGATGCAAAAGCCAAGATGCAGCACTTTAACAGTTCTTTGTCTAAAATACAGCCATGTTTATCTGCCCTGAGGGAGCATGTGCATGCCACAGCCTGTGCTCGTGTAAATAAGCAAACCGATGGATGAATAGTTGGGTGGATAAATGGCAGGATGGAGGTGATGTAATCAATTCACGCCCAAATCAGAATGAGCAGCAATCTCTCCTCTGCTATCTTACTTAAACTTGCAGAGAGAGGAGGCGGCAGGTGTGCTCAGTGCGCCCCTCTAGAGACCAATTAGAGAACTGCATAGAACCCTCCTCTCCCCAGCTCAGGCTGGAGCCAAGCAAAAGACCTGGGGGTTTTGGCACCGCTGCAGCAGCAGAAATTATGCCTTGGCCTCCATGTTGGGCAATGCCACTACCTCAGTATAATCCGAGGACATGTTAAAATATAAAGTGTTCTCAAATAAAAAAAATTCTCACTGATAAAACTTCTTTGGACAAGCATGTGGAGAAAACATTCACGAATCAGTTGTTCCATGCGCTGTTATATGAACATGTTAAATTTCTAAACACATAATACATGTTTTCTTACCGATCATTACAGTCTAGGAGTCCAAAGAGCCGCCCTCTGGCTGCTTGCTCAACAGGGGAAAGGGACGAAGGGCGTTATCGTCCACGTTGTCTTGCTGACTGGGTACATGAGGGTCTCGCGGAGCTCACGAGAGGTGCTGAAGGGTCTGGTCCGGGCCGCTCTCACTCACCTGGGGCCCCCCTTACACACACCTCGAGCAGCGACTGGAGGGAGGAGGTGGGGAGACAGGAAAAGCAGCAACGGAAGCACACTTGAAAGGCGTGCAGCCAGGGGGAGATTAGGTAAAGGTAAACAGTAAACACCTGTCGAACCTCTTAGCATCTCAGAAAGGACTAAAACCCTAAAGATGCAAAAGCAAACTAGCATGTCAGGCAACGCCAAAATCTTTTCTGTGTGGCGTTTTTAAGGTTCCTCGAAATTGAAGTCCACTGCTATTTTCTTTCTTCCTCCTGCATACCTACAGGAGCGGCTCATGTACTCGATCTTTCCATACAGCTCCCATATGTTTTAAAATGCTTGAAATTAACAAACAGCAAAGAATAAATATTTTTTTCTATAGATCTGATGGTGAAAACCTGAAGTTCTTGAAACCACAGACAATAATTTAAAATGATGGACACGTTCTTGGTGGAAGTTTGTTGGAAGACACCTATGTTAAAAGCTTGCATTTCCCCAAGCCAGGTATGACTGCGTTTATCTAGTCCTTTTTGTGGATTCGAGTAAGCCTATTATTGGCCATATACCTTATACTTCAAACCTTCATCTGTGTTTCTGAAGAAAAAAGAACTAGGAGAGAAACCGGGCTTTTGAGCAAGCATTGCAGAAAGACCCAAATATTACTGAGCAACTCCAAGACACCTGAGTGAGCCTTCTATATCGCGGGGAGGTGTAAACGTCCGAATCGATTCGGTCAGTGCCAAGCCGACTAGAAACATATTCTAAGAAATGTTCCTCTCTATAACCATTACTGAGTGACTGCTTGGAGATTTCGTGTGGCACAGCTGACGTCATGTAGGCTGCATTCCCTAACCTCCCAACCCCCACTAATGTTGGTTCAGGGCCTGCAGTTTTAAGGTCTCGCATAGGCAGCGCATGCGCTGCCTCTACGAGGCATCAAGTAATCAGTATTACCAGTCAAACTCCACCCATGGAGTTTCTCTTTGTTTTGTTGCTTGCCATTGGTGAAATCTGCCATTGCTGTTATCTTGCTTATTGTTGGCTGGTGGTCCGATACTTCACTTCCGTTTTCTTCCGTTTCTGGAGGAAGCAGCATCGACCAACTACAGTTAACCTACACTGCAGGGCAGTATCTTTTAATGTAGGGACTACTTTATTGTTTTTTTGACTTGGCGCCTGGTTTGCGCATACGTTTAATATGCACGCGCCACTTTTCGCGGTGTTGCACCCCCCACCACCACCCGCCCCTTGCTCCTTGTTTGTCAAGCCAGGCGTTACCCAGGAACCGGGATTCCCTTCAGCCGCGTCACCGCTGGAGAGAGGGGCCGCCCAGCAGGACGTCAGCGTCGAGCCGAGAGGTGCGCTCGAAACCGAAAGGGCTGCCCTGCTCCTTCTCCGTGCAGCTTCACCAGGAGCCTAGTGTCCCGAAGACCGGAGGAGCCCCAGGCCGGTGCCAGCCTCGCCTCTTCAACCCCAGGTAACGCTTGCGGCTGTGTACGCGCTGGGGAACTGCTTTCCTGTTCACAGACCGGCTCAACCAGGACTCTATCCATTCGGTAATCGGATTTGTATCCAGTTTACCAGGCTTAATTACTTTAATCCACGCTCATTGCAAAATGACAAAAGAAATAATCACTCACAAATTAAATACCAAAAGATGCTATGTAATACTGCTTTTTGGATTTGAACATTGTTTGTCCAAATTTCACAAACCTAGCGATTTTGGAATAAAACGTTGGTATTGGACACGGGATAACAATGTATCACCGATTCATACTTCTCTTTACAACAGACGTGAGGCGGCAGCATGGCTCTCAGCTTTGACATGACACAAGGCACCAGTGAGAGGAAGCCGGATGACTCTACGCATATGTAACTGGTCCCACGTGATCGAGATTTACAGCAGTTACATATATTGTGCTGCTTCTTAATATTGTACACGCCTTATTGTCAGGCTAATGACATACATTTCACTCAGGCTGGGGTGCCCTGAGAGAGGCAGCTGATATTCAATAGAACACAAAGACTTCTTAGACTCGTCTCCACAGCTGAGGTAAAAAAAATCCAAAGGTCCAGACTAAAGAAATACGACGTCCACTTCATGCAAATAGAAATATTCATCTTGCTGCTTTACTGGCCGTGTAGCATTGACTTTAGAGCCTGAACTCTGGGAGACCAGAGTTGTACTGTGTTAGGCATTGCTTGGTCACGTGAGGCACGGGAACCCCTCTGGGAGGCGTGAGGCAGTGGAGTGCTCGGGCTGATGCTGTATATGAGCCTGAGCCTCAGCCTTTCCAGCCACAAAAGCAGCCTTAGATGAGCCGTGCCCAGTATCCTCCTGGGCACCTCCATGATTTGATGCAGTCAAGAAATGCCACTACACCGGGATACTGTGCCAGACCCCAAAAGAATGGAACATTTTATGAATTTATTTATTTGAAAAGTTTTATATGTCTCCTAAGAGATGCCTGTATCCTATGTTTTTAACGAACTAATTGGGGAAATTGTACCGCAAATCGAACCGTTTAGCTCCATTTATAATGCATTTTAAAAGGGAGGGGCCGAGAGCCTTCCTCCACCTCACAAACCCCCTGAGAAGGACAGCGCGAGTGCTCCTCTCCCTCTCTTCGTTATGTGTCAGTCCAGTTGTGGTTACATCCACGCTTCCGCCGTTCTTCCTCCTGGCTCATTCATTAATAATGCTCTGCAATGTCTGAGCCTCATTCGTCACCCGCTGGACTTGTCACTTTGCCTTTCAGGACGTGGCTCAGTCTGATCGGCTCAACACTCGCCACACACTCACCTCTGGAGCACATCAAAGTGTGGCTCAGAGGAGCAATTAGTTTAAACCCCTCACCCCACTCACCCCCTCCTCCCCAAACCCGAAAGAATCTCTTTCAACACAAAAAAATATGCTAATTGTCCTCTCTCTCTTTACCATGAATTTGCCATTTCCATATTGATCATTGCCTCACACTGTCCTTCGTCCCTGGGTGACCCCCAGGGGATTCGGTGAATCCGGCTTCCGGAATGCAGCAGCAATTATACTCGGAATCACTTCAGCCCTCATATCACTTTGGCTTGATTCACCGTCCCTCCATAACAGTGCTGTTATAAATAAATCCGTATAAGATCCTCATGTCTGTCTCCCAGTTTGGTTTACGTGCCCGCTGTTAGCTTTGTTGACATATATACTATTTATAAGGCACAATTTTATCGAGCATCAGATACTTGGTGAGGAGCAGCACCACATATATTTTAATAACCGCTTTCAGTTCTGCACTTGCCTCTGCCACCTACTGACAGCTGTAATAACACATAATAAGGAAAATTACTTTTTCTTGGTTTTGTTTTTGTTTTTCTGTTCTCCCTCTGTAATCTTATGCTCCAACCTAGGTATTTTACTGAAATACCACTTAACTTCACAAAGTGAAGCAACCGCCGTGTACTGTAGTCACAGTTCCTGTATTTAAACACGAGTTAACAAATCCAATATGGCTGATGTTGTGAAAAAAGAACAAAAACCCAATTTTTCTGCATACAGTCTATCTTCGAGAAAAAATAATTTCATGTGATGATTCAATATCCTTTTGCGATATAAAATAGTTCCTCATGCATTACATTGCAAGCAATCTGTAGATCAGCAGTTTGCATTTGCAATACAATAGGTCTCGCATTTACGCCAGTTTAAGCTGTTGGCATTGTAAATGACAATGCGTTTTATTTATGTTTCAAAAACCAATATATAAATAAAAGGCATTGTCATTTACAATGCCAATAGCTCAAACTAACGTAAATGCCAGACCTGTTGCATTGCAAATGCTTGTTTCTCCAGTTGTGCATTCGTGTATATGGCATATATGTTTACCAGAATGTAAAGAAACAAATCAGACCGGATGAGTGCTCACACCTACCACAGGATGCCTAGTTTATCACCTCTTTCCAGTTTACATTTAAGGTTGGATTTGTTCTGTATAATTTCACAGCCGAGGTTCTCGTTAAAGCACTTTGTGTTATCCGAGTTCTCCTCACGTTCGGTGACGCATGTTGGTCGAAGAGGCACTGACGACAGCTTCTCATACACTCGAAAATAGAGTGGACGTGAAGCTCTGCTGCAAAATCTGGGGTATCGGCTTGGTGTCCATGGCCACAAACGAGCGGCTTGCTGGAAGTGTCCTCTGAACTCTGAAGCCTAGGGGCCAAAGAGGAAGAATCCGAAAGCGTCATTAGCATGCGCGATGGCTGACGCTGCATGATCCACTAGAACCAGGGAAGGGGATGGCGGGTGCAAGCAATGACCGGGCTGGAGGCAGATGCCTGCAACGTTGGGGGATGAGGGGAGAACAGTCTGCAAAAGCATGCATGCGCTCGTTTGGATTGCTACAGATTAAATGAAAAAAATAGAGAGAAGGGGCTGGGCGGCGAAACGGCCAGAACTGCTGAACTTGGAGCTGGGGAGCCAAGTTCGAGTCTCGGTACGGCTCACAAGCATGCTTGAAATGCTTGCTAAAAAAGTTTAAATAAAGGACATCTGAGAAAGCAGAAAAAAAGCTGTCGGAAAGCATGCTTTAAATGCGTTCAGTCGTCAGACAAAGCAAAGAAACGTCGCTGTGCTGACTTAATCAAATAAAAGAAGCTCCCATCATAGCAGGCAGATAAGGAGTACTAGACCACGGGAGACTGATAAGAAGGAACAACAAGAAATAGAACACCTACAATCAATAGAAACGAGGAAAAGTAAAGTGACAAGTACACGGACCAATAAGCAGTGAAGGTGGGACGTAAGTCCTTTTTAAGATATATTAAATATAGTAGATTTCACAAGCACAGCGCAGGCTCTGTGCAGGCGAAACCTAAAAACTCGGGGTAGTCTAGAAAATGGCAAATGCAGGGCAGAAAAGCTCTTCCAAACCAGGACTTTGTTCCCATGAGCACCCCTCTCAGTGACATTCACATGTACTTGGACTAGGCGTCTGGGGTCCCTAGGCCTTATGACGCTAACAGCGTCTGAGCAAGGTAAATTCTGGCAAACTGTTACAGCAGGTGGGCTGCACTACCTCTGGAGATCTATGGCAAGGATGACTGCTGAAGGAGGAAGATGGATGCAGCTTTGCAGACTAATTGGAAGCATTCTTTGAAAGCATCAGTACCACCCTGGCTAGTCCCAAGTATCTTTGAGTGCTACCTGTTGAAGGCCATCGCTACAGGCATTCAGAGCCAAGGTATTGTTAATTTTTGGCATTCCATTAGTCATGACGGCTTCTGCTGAGCTGCCAAGTAGGCTGCTTTTCAACCATTCTGTAAACATAAAAGTTGTACAAAAGCTTGCAATTGCATATTCAGTTTGGGCACATTTTACTTAAAAATATAACTGATTTGGCTACGATGTGGGTTGCCTATACTGTAGGCTACATGGACTGCTATCCCAAGAATGAGGGTGTGGGTGACTGGGCTACTTCCAGTGAACCTTTTACAAGTTGTCTCGAGTATCACCGGACTTCCAACTGCTAGTTCTGTTCAGTCTGTAACCTCCAATAGAATAACGAGTAGGACTCCAGATCACCCGGTTGCCAACAGGGCCTGGGCAATGATGGGCCTGAGCAGCACTCCATTTCGTCAAGAGGCAGACTCGTGCACCAGTTCCACAGCTGAATATCTCAAGAATATAGTGGAGGGATATAATAGACTACAAACACAGAAATCATTATGGTGAGTAACTATTTTTATTTTATGAGCACAACAGTCATTAGTTCTTACAACAGGAAACTGCCTGTCTGAGCCTGCAAAAGCATGCATTCCGGTTTAACTGTGTAGGGTTACTGTATTGTAAGTTAATTTATCTATTTATTTTTTTTCTTTTTTAGGTGAATCAATTCCAATTAGACTGTTCCTAGCAGGATATGACCCAACTCCAACAATGAGAGATGTCAACAAAAAGTTTTCTGTGAGATATTTTTTGAACTTGGTACTAGTAGATGAAGAAGATAGACGCTACTTCAAACAACAGGTATGCTGCTACACAGTATTTTACATGTGTATTTTGTTGTGTGACAAAGGCAACTGCTCAACCCTAAGCATTTTTTTTTAAGCATATTTCGATATTCAGACCCTTATAATATTTCATAAAAATTTACTTCAGGAATTAATAGAGTACTGAGCTTACCACATTAGTGCTAACAAATTATTGGAGATCTGGGGCCAGATGTGCGACCCTTTCATTTAGCGCCTCGCAGTTTGCGACTCACTGCGAGTCGCAAATTGCGAGGCACTAAATGAAATGTACAACAGTGTTATTACACTGTTTTGCGATTCCCAATGGGGTCGCAAATTGCGAGGCACATTAATATTAATGAGCCTCTCGCAATTTGCGTGCCCATTGGGAATGCAAGCCCTCCCAGGGTTGGTGGCCTGCTGGGCTCAGCAGACCACCATGTCTGGGACTGCTTTTTAATAAAGCAGCTTTTTTTTTTAAATGCAGCCCGTTTTCCTGAAAGGAAAACGGGATGCATATGAAAAAAAAGAAATGAAACGTTTTCGTTTCATTTTTTAAGGGCAGGCAGGGGTCCCTGGGACCACTGCCTGCCCTTAAAAAATATTTTAGAGACAGTCACTAAGTGGAAGGGGTCCCCTGGGGACCCCTTCCAAATTGCAACGGCATTACCACCCTCTTGAAGAGGGTGGTAATTTGCGAGTGTTTTGCGACCGCAATTGCGGTCACAAAACATTCACACATAGCATTGCGGACGCAATTAGGAAGGGAACGCCCCTTCCTAATTGCGACTCACAATTCCTAAATAGCGAGTCGCAAATAAATTGCGACTCACTATTTAGGAATTGTACATGGCCAACAGTGATTTTGCATGCGCAAACGGGTTCGCAAACCCGTTTGCGCATGCAAAATCACGTCGTACATCTGGCCCCTGGTACTTGGGGATTGCATGCAAGGCCATGTGCGTCTGTATAGAAGGTGTAAAAGTCCTACTTTCTCTATTGTAATTGGAGTTAGACTGGGTTCGTGCATTCTTCGAAAAACCAGTTATTAATTAGTAGCACTAATGAGGTCCAGTAGTATAGCCGAATGTCAGCCCAACCCTACCCCTGACCATATAGTGATGGTGTACGTTTTGAGACGGTAATCCTCCGCATCCTCCCAGCCCATATGTAGTTTTCTATTGAGGCATGTAAACCATGAAGAGTGTGGGGGTGTGATAGATGTAGTTTTAAAAAATAGGAGTTGTGGGAGTGAGGTCATTTTAAATAAAAATCCTCTTCCCATTACAGAGAGTGGTAGTGTACATCATGAATCAACTTCCCGCTGCATCGTTGGAAAAGGGGGTCCTTAGTTTGGAGAATACCAGTTTACAGAAAGGCCCAAGGGATTTACGTATATTCGTAGCATGTGCATTAGCCTGTCCTGTGTAAGGGCTGGTTTTTGAACAAATAAGAGCATATCATGTGCATCTAATGAAAGCCAATCATTATTTGCCTCTGGAAGCCACAGAATTGTGCATCCTGTGTAATCCACTAAGCAAGAGGTTCAATGACCTGGTCAAAGAGTAGCGATGACAATGGACAGCCTTGCCATATGCCACACTCCATGAGAAGGGATGAGGAGAGAATCCCATTTACCTCCACTGATTAGTGTATAGGTCCTTGATGTAGCCCAAGAAGATAAAGCTGATGTGGATTTTCTCTCGAAGTTGACACTTGAAGGGCGACTGAACTGAATCAAATGCATGAATCAAATGCCTGCTCAAAGTCCACTAGAACTAATGCAGTAGCACCGTCCACAGTATGAGCCTGGGACAAGGCCAGCTGAACTAGTTTATGGCAGTGTTGGGTACTCCATCTATCAACCCATTTTGGTCCTTGTGAATTAGGTAATAGGAAATTTTCATCACTCTGTTGGCCAGAACATTTGCCAGTATTTTGGTCTTCATGTTAATCAGTGAAATGAGCTGGTATAGTGCAAAGCTTGCAGGGGCCTTATTGGGCTTTTGTAGAACAGTAACAGTGGCGCCTTGTAAATCATATGGCAGTGAACCCATGTTCAGGTTGTCTTCATACACCGGCAAATGGTGAGGGAAAAGGATCACAGCATATTTTTAAAAGTTCTGGAGGAAGACCATTGGAGCCTTGAGTTTTTCTGGTTGACGTGCCTCCCAATGCCTCTTGTATTTTCTCTACCATCAGGGGGAGGTTTAGCGCTGCTTGGGCTTCATTGGATACGTTAGGCAGCGGGTAGGTCACCTGTGATGGGATTCTCCAATTCAGCACGAGGGAGATTACTCTAGTGAGTCAAAGGAATTAGCTATCTCAATTGGGTTAGGGGCCATGCCACCCTGGGGTATCTGAATGTTAGCTGATAGGTCCCAAAAGCGCGACCTATTGGCTTTGCCAATGCTTGTTTTCCTTTTTGCAAGCCACTACAATATTATTTTGTAACATAGCGGCCTTGGTAGGTGAGGGAAAATCCGCCCAGAGGCCAATAAGAGTGCAACAAGCACTCTTTTACGGTAGCAGTGCACAACTTGTGCCCAATTAAATGCTGTACTCAATGTAATCAACATGTGGGTGGAGATAAAATCCCTCTTTTAGTAATACTTTGTTCGAGGCATGTGAGCTGTAGATCACATGCTTTGCATACTCCTGCCATCTAGTGTTGGGTCCGGATGTTTGCAAGTTGTTTTTCTTCAAAGAAGTCTTTTCAGTCACGAGGTAGGTGACTCCTCCTTTCGGTGATTGTGCGCATGGGCATCGACTCTATTGTTAGATTGTTTTTTTCCGCCATCGGGTTCGGACGTGAATTGCTGCGCTCCGGTTCAACACCGTTTCTCGGGTTCCCCTCGGTGCGCAATCCACTGTATTGTTTTTTATCGCGTATTTCCCTTTCTCTGCGTATCGTAGTTAATACAAAAACTCCTTTAGATCGGGAAACTCGTGGAAGGCCGTCGGGCCTACCCGCACCGGTCCGCCTCGCAGTCGATGGAACTGACTCCATTCAAATTCTGCCCTCGGTGTCACGCGAAGTTCCTGCGCACAGACTCAGACGAAGTGTGCAATTTGTGCTCATCTCCGGAGCACAACGAACAGGACTGTGACACGTGTAAATCTTTCAGTTCGAAGAAAACGCTCAGCGACCATCGAGCTCGACGTTGCGACATGCAGAGTCAGAACATCCGCTCCATTCCGGACCTCTTCGGAGAAGATTCCGAACAAGAAACCGGCTATGCCATAGGGGCCGAGGAAGAACAAGAGGAGCTTATCTCAGTCTCCGAGTCCGGCTCAGATTTGGACTGAGACATTCTGCAAGGTCAGCTTATCGTGAGTACCGATCCTCCCTTTCCCCAAAGTCCAACTCAGCCCAAGAAAAAGGCTCCGGTCCCACCTCTGCCTTCGGGCCATGGTCGGCACCGAGAACATGTTTCCAACGCCCCGCCTTCGGGCTCTGCACCAAAACATACGTCAAAGCCTTCCGGCTCGGGATCGAGTCGCCCACACTCGGACGCCGAGCCGAATCCATCGGAATCGAAACCAAAACCGGTCTCGGGCCCAACTCCTTCGACGCCGAAACGTGCTTCGGAACCGAAATCCACGCCACCCAAGACACCGGTCCCTGAAAACCTCAGCACATAAAGATGCTCCAATGCGACCAAAGGAGCCCCGTTTCGACGTCCCGCCTTCAAAACGGTACCCGAAACAAAAGGAACTTTACATTAATCCAAAAACTGGACATATTGCGACCAAATTGCCACTTAAACGCAAATCTGAATCAGAGGAAGCTTATCACATTCCTTTAAAAAGGAAACATGTTGGCACTAACCCTTCTCCTCCTCCTCCATCACCTCCTTTCCTAGAAACACAGCATTTGCTTATTACTCCTACTAATTGGCCACCACCACATACACCTGATGATCAGGACGATGGGGATGGGGGCAATGATCCTTCACCTGCAGACCCCTGGAAGGATTATAATACAGACTCCCCCACAGATAATGATCCTGACCTTTATCCTACTAAACCTTCTCCACCAGATGACAACGTAGGTTACATAGAGCTATTAAGCAGAGCTGCTGAATAGCATGGGATACAATTACATAGCCCTAGAGGAGGATTTCCTTTTTGAAACCCTTAGTAGTTCCCCAAGATCCACACACACACACTCCCCAAGCTCAAAGGTATGTTAAGACATGTGGCTGACCTATTTAAGGATCCTGTTCATGCACGTATTCTTACCCCCAGGATAGACACAAAATATAAACCTGCACCATCAGACCCAGTTTTCATCAAGGGCCAGTTACCTTTGGACTCTTTAGGGGTTTCTAATGCCCGTAAGCGGGCCAATTCTCAGACTTCAGGAGATGCTCCACCTCCGGACAAAGAGTCTAAGCTGATAGACGCCTCTGGAAATAGAGTAGCCTCCCAAGCTGCAAATTACTGGCGCATTGCTAATACCCAAGCCCTTTTAGCCAGGTACGATAGGGCGCATTGGGACAAAATGAAGCAATTGCTCCAATTCCTGCCTGGTGAGCATAAGTCCAAAGCTCAAGACCTAGTGCAAGAGGGAAAGCTCATCTCGAATTCTTCCATTAGGTGTGCGTTAGATGCGGCTGACACTGCGGCTAGAGCCGTTAATACCAGCGTTCTACTAAGAAGAGATGCATGGTTAAGAATTTCAGGGTTTAAACCAGAAGTTCAAGCTTCTATTCTTAACTCACCATTTGACAAACAGCACCTCATTGGTCCTATAGTAGACACGTCCTTAAAGAAAATGAAAAAGGACACAGACGTGGCAAAATCTATGGGAACTCTACTGTCCCCTTCTAGTCGTGGTTCCTTTCGGCACACCTTCTACCGTGGGGGGTGCAAGAAAATCTCTTCAGACACTGCCTCTACACCATACAGAGGCAACAATCAGTCCTCTGCTTTCAAGGGTTTCTTTAGAGGAGGATACAGAGGCAACAATGGCAAAGGTAGAGGTAAAGGTTCCAACACACGCACCTCCCCCTCAAATAGCTAACAGTGACTTGCCTACACTCCCCCCGATCATTTAACACCTGTGGGGGACGTCTTTCACAATTCCTACCCGTCTGGCAATCAATAACTACAGACAAATGGGTGCTAGGAATTATCTGTTCTAGTTATTGCCTGGAGCTTACCAACAATCCTCCAAACATTCCCCCACGTTCACACAAAATGTCACCAGAGCATCTACACCTCCTCAAGAAAGCGGTTCAGTCTCTCCTACTAAAGGGAGCCATAGAGCCCGTACCACTACAATACCAGGGGTCGGGCGTATACTCACTTTACTTTCTCATACACAAAAAGGATGGTTCTCTCAGGCCTATTTCTGACCTCAGAGAATTAAATCTTTACATACAATCAGATCATTTTCATATGGTGACGCTTCAACAAGTGCTCCCACTTCTACAGCAGGGCGACTTTGTCTACTCTAGACTTAAAGGACGCGTATTTCCACATTCCAATACATCCCGCTCATCGCAAATTTCTCAGATTTGTGGTAGTGGGGCAGCATTACCAGTTCAAAGTACTCCCATTCGGAGTCACCACTGCCCCCAGAGTATTTACAAAATGTCTGGCAGTAGTCGCTGCTCACCTACGAAGACAACACATTCATGTCTTCTCCTACTTGGACGACTGGCTCATCAAAGCCAGTATGTACCTAAAGTGTCTCCAGCACACTCACATAACACTGCAGTTACTGCACCAACTGGCACAGCAAATGACAGTACATCACAACTAGCCATCACACTCATACAAGTGTGAAAATTCAGACTTTAAATATACATTAAAAATGACTAATACATGCCGCCTAAGTTATTATTATAGCTTTGGGTGACCGGCATTAGTATTTTAATGTATATTTAATTATTATACAACTGTTGTTGTGCTCCAAACAAAATTAAGAAAACAGTGCCACCATGTGGCAGGCTGTTATAAGAGTTGTTGTTGACAATAAAGTGCTGTGCGAGCACCTGAAACCACCTGCTCAAATTTAGCACTGGGTGTACCCATATGTAGGACTTGTTTAATGCAAGTATGTGCTCATGCATTATCCCTAGAATCATGTTGGCAAGTATGAGCGCCCTAGTTTTCTTGCTGGCAGTACAAGAAGGAACTGAAACTGGTATGTTTCAAATTGGAAGAAGTTTGTCTTAAAAAAATAAGTTGTTTGTCATTTCTAGCAGCATGCTAGCCCCTGGTGAATGCACACACACAAGCTGGACTGACTTAGCATATCTGCTCTGAGATAACTTATAGTAGTTCTGTAAAACGTATCAAAAATCTCAGAGAAACTAAATATGAATGTTGACTGCGCTTGCTAATGGACCCTGATGTTAAAAAGTCTGAGGTTGTACAGGTACAATATATAAAAGATATTATAGAAGGAGAATGAGCAAAAGTGAAAAATACAGAAAAGATTGTAGCCTTTTTAAAACCTTTTTTCACCTCCTCTTCGGCTGTCAGAAGAATGAAGTGCAAGTATTGATGTCAGTAGAAGTTCTGTCAGCTGGTTGAGATATTTATGCACTTACACTTATGACATGTACATCAAAGACATTTTCATAATTGGCTGTGAAATATCTAAAGACCCTCAAGTGCTCAGTACCTGATTCCAGTGGATACTTGTAAGCATAAATTTAAAGTCCATGTGAGAAAAATTATGCTTGAAAACAGTACTTGTGTATAAACAGACGGTAGCCTATAGGCACAAATTGTTAATAATTCAATATACAAGAGTGAAATTAGTCGCAACTGACAGTCATGACCGTCAATATGTAGCCTAACAGTCGATCTCAGAGCTGTCGACCTCAGAGCTGGGGAACCGGGTTCAAGTCTCGACAGGGACGCTCAACATCCTGTGATTCTGGGCAAATCACTTAATCTCCCTGTACCTAACAAAAAAAAATGAATATGTTCGTCTGTAACGCAACTGGTGCTTGTGTAAAGTGCTCTGATACCTTTGGGTCTAGTTTGCGCTATATAAAACTCCGAAAACAATATGAGCCTCAAACTATTTTGTATAGTTACCTCACAGCTTTTCCAGGGAGTGTTCCAAACAGTCAGTTTTGCTGCCTGGCCTCCGTACAATGGGGACATAGTAGTTCACATATTGAAGAAGAGTGTATCTGGACTTTCATAACTACGTAAGTTGGGAGCTTGCACTTTAAAACATATTTGCACATATAAAAATCTTTATATGATGGTCCAAAGTAATAGTTTGATTTATATTGAATAGTTTGCTAGTAAAATTATATTAATCTTTTAACATTTTGGTTTAGACAATAAGAGTAAGTGCACCATTTGTATATATTTTTGCATATTTTTCTAGGTGGTTAAAAATATCAACCTTTGTCCTTTGGAGACCTGAGTGAGTGGCTGAAATGAGTTGAAAACCATTGACTGATCTGTTCTATTCAGCACTAAAGTATGGAATACATTGATTGGCACATTATAAAGGAGAAGCTGTTAAATTGATCATACTAGAGCATACAAAAAAGTAATGAGTGGAATGCTGGAATTAATTTCAGCCACTGGTAATCACTCGGGCTGCATCCCAGTCCATCGTTACTTTGCACACTGTGCCATCTCAGTTTGCACCCAGCCATATGCAAATCAGTCTTTGACCCTGCTGTAATGGGAACAGTCCAGCCCAAACGGCCAGGCCAGGTCCTCTCTGAACTGGAACACAAGCAACCCAAACACCAGTCCTCTGCTGTCTCACTCTGTTTTTAAACCACCAAAGAGGGCCCCAAGAATAAAGCAAATAGGGTAACACCTGAAGGCAATTTTAATTCTTTTTCTGGTCCCATTAACTCACATCTGTTGCAGGGAAACTGTAATAATAAAAAAAGACAAGATTCCTCCTGGCAAGGCAAAAGCTTGTTTACTGTTGCGACAGGGAGAGTAGCTATCCCCACTCAGGTAAGCAGCTGGTCTCAAATTGCTGCTCGAAGGCATCCCCTTAAATAGTCACATGAACAACATGTCATACAAAAGGCCAGGTAATAGGTTACTCAATAATTACATATTTGTTGCAAAGCATCACATCACCCTATTGATTTATTTTAAGAGTTTTATATAGTGCAAACTTGACCCGAGGGTATCAAAGCGCTGTACTTGTTATGCAGAGCAACATTTATAGACCATATATAGGGAAAATAATAAAGACAATGGGCAAACATGATAATAATATGTAAACGATGGTGGAGTAGACGAGTTAACAGCAGTGTTTGCAGACAATAGTCAATGGAGTAGGAAAGTGTAAAGTTCGGATATAGCATTGGTAGGTTAATTCAAAATATCGGGAATTGCAGTTGTTTGCTGTTGCTCTTTGCTGGTTGAAGGGGGAAGATCGTTGGGGAAGTTGGCTGTTTTAGGAGGGTGGGTTCAAGTATTTGGAAAAAAGTAGTAATTAAGGGTTTTTCTTAAGTGTAGGAATGAGTGATTCTCACGTAGAGCCTGTGGCAGGGCATTCTAAATTCTAGGCGCTTTCCCAGAAAAGGAACGGGGGAGTGATTTTCCTTTTTTGAATTAGGGCGGAATCAGAAGTAGAGCGTTAGAGCTCCGCAGAGGTCTTTTTAGACCAGCTTTTGATAGTTTGTTTGTGAGGTAGCTCGGTTTTTCAGTGTAAAGAGTTTTGTGGGTTATGCAGGCTGTTTTGAATATACTTCTTGCTTCGAATGGTAGCTAGTTGAGTTTCTTGAGTGTGGGAGTGATGTGATCTTAGCAACTATCTACTGAAAGAAGTCTGGCGGCTGCATTGAGTGCGGATTTCATAGGAATGAGGTTTTTTGGGGGGATACCAGTGAGCATTGCGTTACAATAGTCCAATTTATAGAGGACTAAGGATCATACTACGGTCTTTAGGTCTTCAAGGGGGATGAAGGGTTTCATTTTTACTTTTAGGTGTTTAAACGAGTAGAAGGCACTTTTTGCTGAAGCATTAATATGGTCTTTCATGCTGTTTTTTGTCGAGTGTAATCAGAGATTTGAGAGAGTTGGAGATGGTAAGTTTGCAGTTTAGTGCAGTTAAGTTGTCAAGCTAGTTGTTTGAGATGGGACTTTCCATTAGGTTGGATGAGGAGGAGTTCAGTTTTTTGGGGGGAGTTTACCTTTAGATGGTTGTTGGTCAGCCAGGATTGTACTGTGGCGAGAATGTAGTTTAGGTGCTGAATGTCTGGGTGACGAGATTGATGTATAGTTGGGTGTCATCTGCATAGCGATGGTAGGCAATATTGGCTTGTTTCGGGATGACTGCGAGTGGTTCATTATAGAGGTTGAACAAGGCAGGGGACAGAATTGATCCTTGGGGAACTCCTTGTGGGACTGGTACTGTTGGTGAGGTGGATTTGTTCAGTTTGATTTGTTGGGATCGTTTGTTCAGGTATGAGGTAAACCACTGAAGAGCTATACAATTAATACCTGCATGTTGTGAGAAGGTGTTTAGGAGAGTGTTGTGGTTAACGGTATGAGAGGTCAAGGAGGATTAGGAGGCAGGCTTGACCATTGTCGATAGATCTGTGTAAATCATCAATGATGTTCAAGATTGCAGTTTCCGTACTGCAGCCTTTCCTGAACTCTGATTGGAAGGTGTCGTGAAGGTCGAATTTTTCGATGTGGCTGTTGAGTTGAGAGCACACACTTCTCTATAGTTTTGGCCAGGAGAGGGAGGTTAGTTATGGGTCTGTAGTGGTTAATGTCGTTCTGGTCAGCGTCTGGCTTTTTGATGAGGGGGTGACTTGACTGAGTTTAAGTGAGGCTGGTATCAAGCCGCTGGATGGGGAGGAGTTAATGATTTTAGTCCATGTTGGAGAGATGGCGTGTCTGAGGTTTTTGACAAGGGATGAGGGAAGGGGGACATTTATATGTGATGTCTGCTTCATGGATGCAAGAATTTTGGTGAATTCTTCTTCAGAGATGGCTTCAAGCTTGATCCACGTTCCATTGTTTTGCATTGTTTTTCAGGTTGCATTGTTGCAACTTGTTTTGCATTGTTTAGCGAATTTCTCACAGCGCTTGACAGAATCGTTGGAGGAGTGTAGTGGGAAGGAGGAGGTTTTCTGTTTAATTATGTTGAAAAGATCTTTAGGTCTGTTTCTAGAGTGGTCAAGTTGGGCTTGAAAGAACGAGGACTTCTCTTTGTAGATATGTTTTTTGTATTTCTGGCGTTTAGCTCGGAGGAGGGAGAGATGGGACAGAGAGGGATGTTGTCTCCAGTTTTTCAGTCAGCCTGAGTTGACGTCTTTCTTTATTCAGGTCTTTGTTGAACCAGGATCTGGATGGGATGGTTCTTGATTTCTTGAGTTTTAGGGGGCGACAGTGTTCAGCAGTTCTGTTTGAACTTGGGTTGGAAGTAGGAAGAATTTGGGAACTGATGAGGGATTCTAACTCGGATTGAGGGATTTTGTGCATATTTGTTGTCCAGTGCTTGGGGAGATTAGTTTGGGTGCGGAGCGTTGGTTGGTTGGTTGGTTGGTTGGTTGGTTGGTTGGTTGGTTGGTTGGTTGGTTGGTTGGCATTGAGATCGAAAAGATTTATGGGGTTTCGGTCCAGTCGGTGGGTAGGATGGACTAGAGGGGTATGTTATTATGTTTGGAGATGATTGCGTTGAGGGTAGAGCCCTTGTTGTGGGTTTGCTTTTTGCAGTGTTGAGTGAGATTTTTTTGATTCAAGGAGGTTGAATAGGGCTTGTACTGGTGTATCTCCAGCATCATTGAGGTGCAGGTTGAGGTCTCCTACTATAATGTCTGTGGAGTCCATCAGAGAATTTTGAGTTATTAGTTCTGTTATATCCATGTTGAATTGTGATTTTTCACTTGGTGGGTGGTAGATGAGGTGGCATTTGATCTCCTAGATATTCGAAGGTAGGGTATTGGGCTGTATGGAAGGGTTTTAGGCAGAGATGTTTTTTGTGAATGATACCTAATCCACCACCAATGCGGTCTTTGTGATCACAAGGAAGGATTGAGAAGCCTGGAGAGATGAGGAGATTGATAATGGGGGATGAGTGGTGGTTAAGCATGTTTCAGTCAGAAAGCAGATGTCAGTTTTATGTAGAAGGGTGGTTTCTGATATTTCAGAGGCATGCTTGACTGCTGAACGACTGTTTAATAGCAAACAGTTTAATGTGGGTAGTGTTCTTGGTTCAGATTGATTGGGTTGGATGGTAGTGAGTTGGGTAGGTGGTCTGGGGGCGATTTGGGGGAGGGGAATCCTATTAGTGCCAAGGATGACCGGAATTTTGTTGAAGCTGGGACAGTTGGGAGCTTTGTTGTATATGCTGCTCAGACTCTCAGCTTTATGCTCCGACATTTCCATAGTGGTGCGTCTAGGTTTGCGATGGTAGTGAGTGAAGGGGGTAGTAGGTCAGGGGGTAGGAGTGGTACATTGAAGTGCATGTTTGTGATCAGATCAGTGTGTGCCATCATTGTGTGGTTGGGAGGTGAGTTTGAGCAAGTCTTTGTCTTTACGTAATGAGGATATTTCATCCAGTATGCTGTACATTTTGAGTTCAAGATGGATGATTAAGGTGATCAGTTGGGAGGCGGTTGGTTCTATGTCAGAGGAAGGGGTGGGCTGGTGGTTGTCGTACGCTAGGGTGGGGGTTATGGCTGGATCTATTCTTAGATGGGACGGGGATTGTGAGGATTCCTGTGAGGCGCTTGGTCAAAGAGTGTCGGGGAGGTTATTGAGGCGAGAGGAGGTAATTCCCAAAGTGTGGCCAGAGCTATGTGGGGTTTAGGGATGGGGGAGGGTGTATGAGGGGTGTACGAAGAGTTAGTGCAATGGGATTGGGGATGGTAGGATTCCCTGACTGGGGGTACGGGAATAAGTTCTGTGGGTAGGTGAGGGCTATAGGTAAAGTTGGTGCAATGCGATTGGGGGGAGGTGGGATCCATTGAGCGAGGCGGGGGTATGGAGATAAGTTCTGTGGGGGGAGGTAGAGAGAGGGTAAGAGCAGTTGACATGGAGGCACATAGAGCGGGGAAGTGGCAGTCAAAGATAGAGGTTTTGTTCTGAGGCTTGGATTAGGATCTTCCCGTTTCTAGATATGGATATGGATAGTTAACCGTTGAATTTTTGAGATGGGGATATATTGAGTTTGGATCCATATGGGATGTTGGTAGTGCTGGTTACATGTAGGTGCTGGAGGACGTTATCTCTCCATTTTGCAGGTTTCTTGGTGTAGAAGATGAAGTCTGTTATAAGGCCTCTATGTATTGAACTGTAGTAGATGTTGGTTATTATTGTTTTCTGTATGTTCTTTGAGGAGTTTGTGTTTGCATTTTTTTACGGCATTGTTTGAGAGATTTAGTGGAATTTGTTTATGCGGTAGGAATTGGGGCGGTGCCTTTCGAGGTAGGTGCTATGTGAGGCCATGGTAATGTGTGAGAAAGTATGCAGTTTTAGGCTAGAGAGGGGAGAGATGTTAGGGTAGGAGCAGCAGTGTGAGATGGTGGTCCTTATGAGTGTTAGAAGGTTTCGTTGCAGAGTTACTAGGAAGAGGGAGAGTCCAGCATCTACTATATTTGGACTTTAAAATTGGGATATCAGCGTTGTGCTAGTGGGGTGTGGTTATGACAGAATTCATGACAGAGGAGTGACCACATGTAGAAAATGGATGAAAAGGGGTTGGCTAATTAAGGTTGGCAGTTCAATGGTCGGTGAGTAATTAGCGATTCATGAGGGTTATTATGAATAAGGTCGTCAATAAGCATTTGGCCACTCAAGGCCTGTGTATAGGGCAAAGTCCTCTTTTTGTTGCCCTGCAGGAAGAGATTTGGGGCCACATGTACAAAAGATTTTAGCAGTTACAAACGGAGAATCGGGCCATTTGCGACCGCTAAATAGCCTTCTGACATGTGGCAACCCTATTTTGCGAGTCGGTAACCGATTACCGACTCGCAAAATAGGGTTTACGAGTTGGTATTAGGAAGGGGCCTGTTAAGGACGTCCCTTCCTAATAGCAAGTCACAGGGGATGTACGAATGTTTTGTGACCGAAATGCGGTCGCAAAACATTCACATTTTTCCACCTACTTCAAGTAGGTGGTTAGCCAGTTGCAAATGGGAAGGGGTCCCTTGGGGACCCCTTCCTCTTTGTGAATGGTTGCAAAAAGCATTTTTTTAAGAGCAGGCAATGGTCCCACAGACCACTGCCCACTTTTAAAAGATGAAACTAAAACGTTACATTTTTCTTTTTGAAATGCATCCTGTTTTCCTTTAAGGAAAATGGGTTGCATTTAAAAAAAAAAAAGGTTTTGCTTTATTTGAAAGCAAACACAGGCATGGTGGTCTGCTGTCCCCAGCAGGCCACCATACCTTTGTTTTTAGCGATGCAATGGGTAGCAAATTGCGACCTGCCTCATAATATTGATGAGGCAGGTCTATTTGCGACCCACTGGGAATCGCAAACCGTGTTATACACACTGTTGTACATCGCATTTTGCGACTTCCTAATTGCGAGTTGTAAAAAGTCGCAATTAGGAACTTGTAACATCTGGTGGTCGTACATGGGGCCCCTAGACTTAGTTGAAGTCCATTATTTGTTATTGGGAACGTTTGTGGAGGAATAGGGGAAATGGCTGCCTGAGGGAGTATAGAGCAGGTGGGATGGGACATATCAGATCTGTCAGTAGGAGAGTAAGGCTGAATGGTAGAAGTTAAAAGCCTGCCAAAGTCTCAGCCAGTTGCTCCTAGGGAAATAGAGACTGTAGGTAGGATGCAGATCATGTCCAGTGCCACAACAGAGACACAAAGCAAAGAAACCCCAGTTCAGAGGCATAACAGAGACGCAGTGCAGGGAGTCCCCTGTTTAGAGGCAGGAGTGATCATACGCTGAGCGCTCCTCGCTTATTGTAGAGATTGGCGAGTGAGCAAGGGAGGCCCTCATTAGGGCAGGGATTGGCGAGTGATCAAGGGGTGCGCTCTTAGGGAATGAGGGGCCTCCGTTAGCACAGAAGATATAGGGAGAGCAGTGGGCTCACCTTAATAAATACCAGCGTGAACAGGATCATATCACCCAGTAGTCAGGGCTCTGCGCAACATGTAGGGCGTTGGGGAGAAGGCAGACAGTCCAGGAGAGTTGTAAAATGGCGGTGGGCTCTTTAGGTTAGAGGCAGTCAAGATGTCCGCAGGCTCTTTAAGTCTGATGCAGTCAAAAAGTCTGCGCTGTGCTCAGCATCGGGCCCCAGAGAGCAAGCACGGTGCGGCGTGGTGGCGCTGTAAATTTCTTAACAGGCAGCAGGCTCTTTAAGACCTTATCAGGAGGCGGGTTCTTTGCTCACCTTGTTATGTTATGTTATTAACACTTATAACGCGCACAGCTACTCGAAGAGTGTCCCGGCGCGAACCAAATAGGGGTGAAGGTGAATGGATCATTTAGATAAAAAGCAGAGTTTTCAGCCGTTTCCTGAAGAGCTTAGGGTCCTGGATACCGCGAAGGTCCTGCGGAAGCGAGTTCCAGGCCACCGCTGCCTTGTATGCCAGAGAACTACCACCAATTCTCGTAAGGCGAAAGCAAGGGATGACAGCCAGAAGCTGTGCCGCTGAACGCAGCTGTCGCGCAGGGACATAAAAAATAAAGCGTTTCCGAAGGTATACAGGGCCAAGTTCGTACAGGGCTGAATGAGCCAGGGTAAGGGCTTTAAATTTTACTCTTTCAGCCAGTGAAGATCGCGTAGATGATGCTTTACGCTAGATCTCACAGAAATGTTAAGCAGAGACCTTGCTGCAGCGTTCTGAACTACCTGCAGCCTCCTCAGCAGGCAACCAGGCAGGCCAATGTAAAGGGCGTTCGCGTAATCAATACGTGAAAGGATTAAGGCACGAGTAACCATTTCCTTGGCTGCCCTAGGGAGGAGGGGGAGGAATTTCCTAAGTGATTTGAGGGTGCCAAAGCACTGCCCAGCTAGCTTCTTAATCTGTGTGGAGAACCGGAGATTTTTGTCAAACCAAATTCCTAGGTTTTTGGTGGGCTGACCCACGAAATTGGGTAATGGATAATCAACCGGCCAAAGCGAGTCCCTGAACTGGGGAGGAAAAGTCCCATACAAGAGGATCTCAGATTTATCCTCATTGCATTTGAGCTGGGCGGAGAGTAGCCATTGAAAAACAGCCGTTAGGCATGTTCTGGCTCGAAAGGTGGATAAATCATTTTTGTTCCATGTGAAGAGGAGCTGGGTATCATCGACGTATGCGATGATCTTGGCACCCAGCTCCTCCGCCAGCTGAATCAGTGGGGTAACATATATATTAAAAAGGAGAGGGCTCAAGGTAGATCCCTGAGGCACTCATGTGGTCACCCTTTGAGGAGCAGATGAGGACGGGGGGAGCCAAACTTGCTGCGTTCTGTCCTCAAGGAATCATTTCAGCCAGTTCCACGCAGACCCAGCGATGCCAATGTCTGTGAGGCGTGCCAGCAGCAAAGAGTGAGGCACAGTATCGAATGCTGCAGAGAGGTCCAACAAAATCAGAGCCGCTCTGCCACCCGCATCCATACATTCCCGAATCGCTTCAGAGATTTCGACAAGG
Organism: Calotriton arnoldi; assembly: GCA_963921515.1. NCBI lineage: Eukaryota > Metazoa > Chordata > Amphibia > Caudata > Salamandridae > Calotriton > Calotriton arnoldi. The sequence continues at coordinate 323,382 of CAWUFW010005099.1, forward strand.
GCCGTCTCAGTACTATAGGAGGCTCTAAAGCCTGATTGGGCTGGGTTGAGCAGGCTAAAACCTTCAACATAGTTGGTGAGCTGTTTATTAACAACTTTCTCGCACACTTTCGCCACGGCAGGAAGGAGAGAAATGGGGCAATCGCTCGCCGGGATGGAAGTATCCAAGGAGGGTTTTTTCAGGAGAGGCAAGAGTTTGCCCTGTTTCCATGCTAGAGGAACTGTAGCAGCCTGTAAAGACATAGTGATAAGACTGTTAACCTCTGGGTTCACTACCTCTGCAACTGAAGCCAATAGCCTGGCCAGGCAGGGGTCGGACGGGGAGCCTGATTTCAAGGACTTGAGGACCATCAGGGAGTCAAGCGGAGCAATAGGTGAAAAGGCCGCCAGAGATTGAGATGGAAAAGAGGTAGATGTCAGCTCTTTAGGAGACGGGTTCCCTGCCATAAAGTTGGTGCCGATATTGAAATTCGCCTGGAGAGTCTGGATCTTATCAATAAAGAAACTAGACCGTTTCTCACACCAGGCAACCGAGGTTGGAAGCGTGATGGACTCTGCGCTGGGGGCTAGGAAGCTCTGCACAATGGAAAAAATTTCCTTGGCATTGTTTCTAGAGAGAGCAATACGCTCGGCATAGTAAAGGCTCTTAGCGTGCAATATGGACGCATAATAAATTTTCTGAGCTTTCCTTAATACCGACTTGGCTAAACGGCAATACGCCTGTCTCCAACAACGCTCCAGTTTTTTACAATGTTGTTTCTGAGCTTTGAGCTAACTGGAGAACCACAGTTTAGAAGGAGAATCTCTGATTCGCCTATGCGATGAGGAAGGAGATAGGTGCTCAACCGCCTGTGAAATCCAACTAGTGAAACTGTCAAGGGCTCCTCCCAGATCCTTCGCGAGGCCTGGCCAAGTCGCAGCCAAGACCTTAATAAATTCCAGCATGAGCAGGATCATGTCACCCGGTCATCAGGGCTCTGCGCAACATGTAGAGCTGTGGGGAGAAGGCCGATGGACCTGGAGAGTTGTAAAATGGCAGCGGACACTTTAGGTTTTAGTCCGATGTGGTTGAATATTGGCTCTCAGCATCAACCTCGGAGAGCAAGCACCGTGCGGCATGGTTGCGCTGCAAGTTTCTTAACAGGCAGCGGGCTCATTAGGACCGATGTAGTCGAGCCAATAGTACAAGCTTGTGGAGCCCATCTAGCGGTGTGGCGTTCCAGCGCCGGATGGGACGGGAACCATACCGTCACAGGCGCCTTGGCCTGGGGATCAAGGACCGGAATGAACGGGTGAGAGCCACGCTCTGCACCACACCACGGGAGCAAGCGTGGCTGCACTGCAAATATCCCGTCAGTAGGGGGGTAGGGGTGCAAATCTCCCAACAGTCAGCGCAGTCTAAAGCATCGGTTTGCGGCAAACAGAAGACGTTTGGGCCCCAAGACGCTCAGCACCTTCCTGCCTGTACGGGTCCGACACAGCCATCCTGGCGGATGTCACGGTGAACTAGCTGGAGTCGTCGAAGAGCAGGTGTTGGGCCAATCCTGTGAGTGGTGAGGTCGGACGTGGACCAGGGCTGGCAGCGGTGGGGGGCATCGTGGTGCTATCCTGGAGGCCACTTGTTTGATCGGTCTCCGGTGGTAATAGGAGATCTCGGGTAGCTCCTCTGTTTATCTCTCATTCTCGGTGAGAGCGGGGGCTCAAAGGCAGGGCTTCAGAAGGGATTTATGCAGAAGGTATGTTTTATTGTTCTGCTCCCAAGACTTCTTATCAGATCTTCTCCTTCGATGATGATGTAACAGTCATTGGACGGCTCATGGAGTGTACATGTAGATTTGTAATATTAACTCACGGAATTACCAAGACAGGGGCGTGCAAAGTATCTAGTGAGCAGAGGCCTCTCCAGTTCGGCGGTAACTGAGTTTACAGTAGTTCTCCACACTGCCAATATTAGTCCATGAGGGTGTTATCTATTGTGACACTGTAGTTGATATTCTGTCCTGCATTAATGGTGCTGTTTTCTCTGAAACATAAAGAAACACAGGTTACTATCATGACTGTCTGAGAACATACTGTACTATCCATCCAAGTGTATCGTGCAACATTATCATCCCACATATGCACTCACTTTTATTTTTACTGCATCCTGACTAATATCAGTACCATTCCATAAAGACATGGCCCTACAAGCAAATTCAATATCAGAATGCCATTGATCATGGGCATAAACTGATCCAGTATCTCTCTAGATCCTTGCCAACTAACACACTCTGGAGGTAAAGGATTTACTAAATATCTATTACACTCAATGTGCGAGCATGTTACTCCTAAAAACCCTAAACCTAAGACCATTTGTATCCATTCTGTACTGTTGGGACGACCTGTTTTCTTCATTCGTGCTATCTCATCCTTAATGGCCTGCTTGTCTGTAAGGATATATAAAACGTCTGCTGAAGAGTCATATTTTGTAGCATTAACTAGAAATTGTACTACCCTAACGTGTTGAATGCCTTCAGGCCTTAAAATCCTACACAGGTAGAGATGTAAAAGACATAAAGTTTTGCTTGGGGGAAACTTCTTTAGTTGAGTGTAACCTATCTGATTCTGTGGCATGAGGAATTAATAAGCACACAAAACATGATTCATTGGTACTTCTGATCCTTTATCTGGCATATGTTGATACCACATGTTATCTAACAGCCTAGTATGAATATTATGAGTCACATTGGTATGAGTAGACCGGTCTCTTTGCAGGTGTGTAATATTAGAACTAAAATATGCATTACTATAAAGAAGCAATATTAGAAAGGATAGTGTCAAAAGACAAAGAAGGAAAAAGAAAACAAAAATACTTAACTTTAGTTGTGCTGGTTCAAAAAATTGTCCAAAGACAAGGGTGTAGAGGGGTATTTTACAGTCACAATCTTCTTCCTAACCCTTGCCCCATTTATATCGCTGGTGGTACTTGACATGATGCACGGTTCATCCGAACATTAGATAGACGGATCCATGGCTTCCTGCCATCTATCTTGATGACATTGGGGTGACCATCATCATGGTAAAAGGACCGTCAAATTTTGGGTCCTTCCACTTTCAGACAAAATTCCTCTCATATACTTTGTCGCCTATGTGCACAATTGGGAGGTCGACCTCAGTAGTGGCGCTTTTCCTTTCCTTTGGTTACCTGTTTAGAAATTAACTTTGCACCTTTTGTTAGTTTAAAGAGATAGATATGTATTTTATCATTAAAAATTTCAGCTGTACTTTCTCCCTGTTCCTTATTTCTGGTGGCAGGTATTTGTGTATTCATGAATCTCCATGTCACTCTCTGATGGGGTATCAGGTGATGATCAGAACTAGGTGTGTTACTAATGGAGAATAGTGCTAATGGTAAGCAATACAACCACTGTTTATGCAACATGGCACATAGCTTGCTGATCTTATTCTTCAGTAAGCAGTTTAGGTGCTCAACAATGCCACTGCTCTGGGGATGATAAACAGAAGATAGTTTATGCTTTACCCCTAACCTTGTCGTGAGATGTGTGCAAAGTGCATAAACAAAGTGCGTTCCGTCGTCCGATCTTATCCCTTCTGGAATTCCTCAGCGGGTAAGCCTTGTCGTGAGGTGTGTGAAAATTGCATTAAAAAAGTACATGCCGTTATCAGGAATTCCCTGGCGGGTAATCACCTCATGGATCAGAAACGTAGCAGCTGACTTGGCATCACAGTGCATTCACGGTTCTGCTTCAACCCATCAAGAAAAAGGACAAACCACAACTATGAGATACCAATAGTTGATGCACCTGTCTATGATATCCACAAAGCCAAGATGGAGAGCTTTGAAAGGGCCTTGTGGTTGTGGTATGGCAGAATTTATCACCTTCAATGTGGGATTTGATGAAAATTGTTGACAAACCGTACAGTTATGAAGGTACATGGTAAGCATATCCTGCAAATTGGGAACAAACCAATCTTGTTGTATTTGCATAGACAAATAATCTCTCGTGATATGGGCTGGTAAATGCAATTGATCAAGAGCTATCCTAAGAAAAGCCTGAGACATCACTGGTTTACCTGTAGATATTTGTCTATAGATTAAATTGTCCCCTGGCTGGGAGCACCCTCTAGTCTCCCATAACAGTTTCTCATGCAATGGAGGAGCTTCCTATAACTCTTGAAGATGTAAAAGCGCTGTCTAAGCATATTGAGGTGTAACATCTGTGGTAGCGTTTGATTTAGACTCAGACGGCGAGGCAGTTTGGGCCACTAATATAGGTACATGTTGTGAACCTGATGGCCCAGACGGGCGTGTGCGTCTAGCTGCGTCTTTAGCTGCTCAATCTGCTAATGCATTACCTGCGACACAAAATCCTGTCCATTTGTATGTGCCACACATTTCACAACTGCCACTGCCTGTGGTAAAGCAAGTGCCTCTATTAAAGCCTCTGGGAGATTCCTATGCATAACAGGACTCCCATCTTACTTAAGTAAGGCTCTCCTACTTCGTTTCATAATACTAGAATGTACAGTGGTAGTTACATAAACCGAATCGGAATAGATCGTGATAACTTTTCCTATTCCTTGTTTAAGAGCCACTATCAAGGCTTTCAGTTCTGCTGCTTGTGCAGAATAATGTGCTGGTAGTGTTAACTGCTCTACTATGTTGAGTGTATCTGAAGAATCGTGCTGTGATGCCCCGACTACTGCTGCACCTGTTTCTTACTCCTGTGTCCTGGTCAATAGTAGAGGAGTCATCAACAAAATAGACAGTGCTACCAGGAATATAATCCTCTGTTGCTTGACTAGATTCATTAAGAGTATACATTACAAAGTCATGCGCTTCATCCTCCGAGTCTAATATAGGATGAGCAAAAATGTTTCAGGATTCACCGTATTACACATCACAACCTTCAAAGATGGTAGGGACAGTTTCACTTTGTATCGTGATACTCTGTGTAGTTAAAGTAGTCTTAGCCTTCTGAATAATGGCACACACTGCATGTTCTGCTATAGAGCTTCAAAGGTGCCCCATGAGAATGAGGGTACAGTTCTTAACTGCAGAAGCTGCAGTGGCGAGAGCTTGCTCACAAGGATAATGTCCTCTCATAACTGAATCCAACTTTCCACTAAAGTATGCAATGGGTTTAAGTCCTAGAGGATATTTTTGGGTAAGGACAGCTGTCATCACTTGACCATTGCAATGACAGAAGAGATAAAACTCCTTAGTATAATCGGGAGTTATCTCAGTTTTTAATTTTTGAAAAAGTTTCCTTCATTTCTGGTGTCCACGCTATCTTATCAATTTTATCTTTCGCCTGTTTAATAGAAGTCAGCAAGGGTGCTGTTAAAGTGCTGTAATCAAAAAACCATTGTTATGCATAGCTACAGAGGCCTAGAAACTTCTGCATATTCCTAACAGGTTCTTGCTCAGTCATTTGACGTATAGATGCTGCTCTCTCAGGAGTTACTTGTCGACCAGAAACTGACAATAACTGTCCTCATTAAAGGACCTCCTCCTGCCAGTACTGAATTTTGCCTTTCTCTACCTTATATCCTCTCTGTGCGAGAGTAACCAAAAGAAATAAGGTATCTCTCCAACACTGTTGTTCTGTAGGACTATAAACTAATACGTCATGGACATACTGCATCAACGTACTGTCACACAAAGTTTAACAGGTCATTTTTCACCCCTCTGTTGAAAATGATAGGGGGTTCACAATACTTCTGAGGCAAACGAGAATACAAATACTGAGTCCCTTGATAGGAGAACGCTGTCAAATAATGACTGTCTGGATGGAGAGGTATGCTAAAGAAAGCATTCTTGAGATCTATGACAGAAACATTTAGCATCCTGAGGAATATTAGTCAAAATAATGGAAGGGTCTGGAACAATTGGAAATTCTGGTACCACTACATCGTTCAGGGGGCGCAGGTCTTGAACCATACGCCAAGTATTATTGTTGGTTTTCTTAACTGGGTGAATTGGGGTATTACTAGAAGACACTCCAGGGTAAATTACTCCTTGCTCTAACAACGCCTGTATAGTAGGTGTGATGCCCTCATCTGCATCTTTGGAAAGGGGTTATTGTCTCACCTTAGGTAGGATAGCACCTTCCTTTAATGTAATTCTGAATGGAGTAGCAGTACAAATAAGGCCTACATCATGTGGTCCCTTAGTCCACAATTTGTCTGGTACTTGGTAATGATCTGTACCCCTAAAAGAATCAAAGGCTCTACCTGGTGTGGACGTCCTTACATCCAATACTGTTCTCAACGGTATGTCATCCTAAAAGACTGGAACTGTTTTCTTAGAATCATCATCAAACATTTGATCATCCAGTATTTCCTTAACCATTTTACCTGGCTCAATGACTATAACACGTGTCCATAAGACATGGTTGTGATTACAGGCTATCAGAGCGCCATAGGTCAGTGTTATCTCTAAGGCCTCTATTTGTAGTATCAGCTCATTGTCAGGTATCCAAGAATCTTGCCCTTGTTGCCGTAAAAGGAACTCTGGGTAACTCGACCTCCCTTCCCAATAGCTCTGGCTTTTCTACTATTATTGTGTATATCGCTGTGGTAAATGCTTCTATATCAGTGGGTCGAGCTCTGATTTGATCTCCAGTAGAAGAATCTACTGTTACAGCCATGATTTTGAAAGGAGGAACACCAGGGGTAGAACAAATCCTAGTACCATCAGGCTCAAAATGAATTAATATGTTTATTTAGCCATACGATCTCTCTAATAAATTAGCTGGGGCAGCCGGAGAGAATAATAAACAGCCATCAATGTACCTCCCTCCTATTTCCATCCCCACCTGTTTAGTAAATGAAACCCTCATCACCACCCCAGAAAATCCTTGTGTGTCTATTGATCTATTAGAAATTGGAATGTCTCCCTCTCTAATACAAGATCAGGTTGCTCCCGTATCTATGAGGAATGCATACCTCTTGTTATTGATAGCTACCGTCACAGTGGGGTCCTCATCTGGCCTGAGCGTCACTGGCAGTACTGGACACATGGAACTACTCTCTGGGCACCTATTTTGTATATCCTCCCACGTAATTTGTTTGGAAGTAATTTCCTCCTCTCACAATAACGCCTCCCTGTCCACTGTGGGGTGGAGTTGCCATTGGGGGTGCTTGGTAACTTTGCTGTGGTGGCATTTGTTTCACTTGAGGGTATTACTGATTGCTGCACATTTTATGGTGGCGTCTGAGGTACATATATTATTTGTGGGTTTGACTGTGGATGCACTACTGTATTCCCTGGCTGACTGTAAACCCCTGTCCTTTCATTTTGTTCACCCATCTCTTAGTCCTGCAGTCTTTAATAAAATGTCCATCCATATCTGTGACAATAATGACCTGTTTGATCCATCCTCTGGGGATCTATCGTGCCCCTTCCTATACCTCCTCGTTCTCCTCTGCTACTTCCTTGCGCCCTCACACTATCCTGCTTTTGTGATACTGTTGTTGAGCGGTCCCTGGGACCTGAGAGGTAGCTGCTACTACAGCCCCTTCCATTGCTCTCTTCTTTGCCAACATTTGCTGCACCAACTTGTCGGCTCCTTTCTCTGTTAGCTTCTGTTTGTTCCTCCCTTTCTCATGTTTCTTTTTTTACAAAAATGAATTGTGTGCCTGTATCTCTGTCCAGGGTTTGGCTTCCAATGCCACTATTTTATCAAGATTATTCTGCACATCAGAGGGTAAACACTTCTTCACTTCATTATAAAATAACACGGCATTTCTCCCTGTAACGTCCCAACCCTGACCTACTTCTTGAGTCCATTTTTCTTTCAATCCGAGCGGGGTCCTCATTTGGCTGCATTGATTGAGCCATGAGGGACCCAATGTCTGGCCTATCGGGATACATTTTCCTCAGCTGATCCCAGACTACTGTCTGGACTAAGTTGAATGGGGAACCATCATATCTAGTCTGTCAGGGTAAAATTTCTCACTCCAGCCTTATGGAAAACAGTATCTGTCTCATCTCCTGTAAGAGAACTAAGTAAACTCTTTATGTCCCCTACTGCCAGGGTGATGCCTGCAGTTTTTTTCTCAAAGGCTCTAATCCATTTCCCTGCTCTCTCTGTAAGTGGCAATAATAACTTTTTAAGATTCTCCTTGTCCATTTTTGGCCAAGGAACATAATGAGGTGCCCCAGGTCCCTTACGTATCAGGGGCATCTGATATACGGGAGTAACAGAATGTTGGGGGTTGTGCTGTCTGGCATATTTTTGTCACACGCGCAAATATATTTTCATGTAGGGATAATCCCAGTCTGGCTCTCCCTCACCATAAAGAATGCAATCCTCAGCATTTGCCATGTCACATGGATCAAAGGACCCTTCCTGTGGCCATGGACTCTTCTACGGGGCTAAACCTTCAGTCCATCCTGCTAAACTATCCATATAGGGTACAACACCGTACCAACTATTTTCCCCTTCGGCGACTATCTCACTAGGGGTGAGATCAGTGCTGTGTAGAACTGATTGAACACTCATCTGCTGCAGGTGTTTATCATGTAGTGTCAATCCTCCTTTAGCTTCATAATATCCCATCCTGGGATCTGGCTGGCTGTGTTCCCTGAAATCGCAACCGCTCAAGCTCTGTTGCTCGGGGTCTCCAAGTTTTGAAGAACCTGTCCTGCTCTCCATCTCTAGTGTTGGTGCGATTAGGCAATCGCATTGCTCCCCTCGTATGGTCAAGATTGATAAGAGGCATTTCTCGAGTATTAATGTCAAAAGTAGGGTGCCTAGCCTCTGGAGATCGAAGTATTTCATCCATGTTGTCTATACGCCTGTGTATTGACTCTACTCTATATGCCATCCTCCCAAAACTTCCCTGAATCTGTCCTGAGAGATTATCACTATATCCTTCTCTCTTTGTTTCCCTCGCATCTCTCCTATCCTCAATTCGTGATAACCATTCCTGAACACTCTGCTGAAACTATTACTCTCCCCTTCTCCTTCTGCCAAGGTGGTAAAGTATCTTGAGTCCTCCTAAAATCCCTATCTCTTTCTTGAGACACTGGCCATCACGCTATACTAACAGCCCTATCTACATAGTCATTCCATCTAGCATCATCTGCATCTTTTTGTTGTGGGGTAGACATTCACTCCTTACTACCCTTCCTGGTATTTCTCTCTTCTGTAACAAGCGCAATGTTGCTGATGAAAGAAGTGACTGATCGTCTTGGTCTCATGGACCCTGCTCCTCACTTGTACCCTCCTGGGGAAAGGCTGGATCTAAATGCAGTGTAAACTGTGCTTCAAATTGTCCTGAAACTTGAGAGGCACCTACCCCTACTTGTTGTCTGGGAGCTCTCCTGTATCTCGGTTATGACATTAGGGGATCCCTACAGAGATTTTGAAGGGGTCTCAACCTCAAGATTTTCACATCTCACTGCGGCTTCCCGTTACTGTGCCAATAGATAAATACCAGGTACCCTGGGGGAAGTATTCGTAGAATCATATGGAGGTGGGAGAGCAGACTGGATACTAGATGTGTCAGCATTTGAGGAGTCCTTAGACTTTTCATAGAAGACTCACCACAAGGTTAAGGTGACTTCTCGCTTCTGTAATTTAACACCTGCATATTTACTCTAAAGATGTGTAACAAAGTACTCTAATACTTTGTCATCAAACGACCCTTCCTTTGGCCAGGGATGCATATGTTTCTGAGTGGCCTTAAACCATTCCTTACAATATTTTTGCAGCCTTGTCTGATCACCTAGAAAAGTCTTTTGTATGTGTTCTAAGGGAGTCTTCATAGTCCCCTGTATTCCTAGCAGTTTTACAATCTAATCTTGTATCGGTCTCCTCAATATTTCTTCTTTTTAATTTCTTACGCTAGTCCTCACAATAAGAAATCTGTCAATTTGTATTTTCAGTCATATCTTAAACATTATACATCACAGCAACATTATACAATAACATCACTCCGTGACCTCATTTCTATTTACATGCAGACACACATGCATTCAGCATTAACATATTAAAAAATATAAACACTTCAACTACTTCTAAATGTTCATCACAATTGTTTGACTGTAAACTGAGTTGGTGGCAACTGGTCACTTACCTCTGCGTTTAAAAGAGGATAAACCTCAAACCATGTATCTCATAGACCATGCAATGACTTCTGGACGTTAGGTCCAGGACAGTATTTCGAGTGTTCATATCGTACTAGGAGGAAAAATGTAGTGACATTGACCTTTCAGCCATCCCTCTGTGTCAAAATATTGGAACACATATTGGACTCCCAACTTTGAATCACCCACATTGACCCCGTCCAACTTTATATTGGGATTAATACTCTACCAACTATGCAGCGCCTTAACTTATTATTGTGCAACACTGGTACACAATCTTGCATCCAATAACATTATGTTCGAGGCATATGAGCTGTAGATCATATGCTTTAGCATAGATCGCCATCTAGTGTTGGGTCCGGATGTTTGCACTTTGTTTTTCTTCGAAGAAGTCTTTCCAGTCACGAGGTAGGTGACTCCTCCTTTCGCTGATAGTGCGCATGGGCATCGACTCCATCCTTAGATTGTTTTTTTCCTCCATCTGGTTCGGATGTGTTTTGCTGCAGTTCGGTATCGTTTTCTAACTCCTTCGACGCGCAATCCACTACCCTCGACGGTATTGTCATCGACCGCGGTTCCCCATTCGACGTGCATCATTTCTGCTGAGAAAACCTTCGATCGAGAAACTCTAGGTGGGCCGTTGGGCCTACTCGTGCCGACCGCGCTAGCAGTCGATGGAACGGACTCCATTTAAACTATGTCCCGGGTGTCGTGCTAAGTTTCCACGCACCGATTTGCACGAGGTCTGCAACGTCTGCTTATCCCCGGAACACAACGAAAAAGACTGTGACGCGTGTCGATCGTTCCGATCGAAAAAGACAATTCGTGATCGTCTGGCTCGACGCCACGAGATGCAACATTACAGCAGCTCCGTACCGGACATCTTCAGCGAAGATCCCGATATCCAACATCCAGCTGAAGAAGAACAGGTCTCCGTGTCCGAAGCAAACTCCGACATGGAAGAAGAACAGCACGTCACTCCGGGTCAGCGTACCGTGAGTACTGATTCCCCTGTACCCAGTCAACATAAGACAAAGGCTCCGGTACCCCCTTCGCCCTCAGTTCGGCACCGACAGAAAGTTTCAGATGCCCCGCCCTCCAGCCCGGCTAAGAAACATAAAGAGAAGCCTTCCGGCACGGGCTCGGGCCGGCCCCATTCGGGTGCCGAACCAACACCTTCTGCACCGAAACATAAGTCGAAGCATCTGCCGGTCACCACACCACCGGGACCGAAGACTGCACCTTCCACACCAAAGACCTTGGAGCCGAAAGTCTCCACACCTAAAGCTTCGGAGCCAAAATCCTCCACACCTAAAGGCTCGGAGCCAAAACCTCCTGCACCGAAAAAATCGGAGCCGAAATCTTCAGCACCGAAAGGCTCAGAGCCGAAACCTACCAAGCACAAAGACTTGGAGCCAAAACTTTCAACACCCAAAGGGTCGGAGCCGAAACCTTCGACGCCAAAATCGGCACATAAAGATAAAGACACTCCATCCAAAGAGCCTCAGTTTGATGAACCACCTTTGGATCCAAAACAGAAAAGACTTGTCATTAACCCTCAAACAGGTCACATTCACGCCACTCTTCCCAAGAAACGGAAGATTGATCTCTCAGAGGACTCCCCTATACCTCTTAAGAAAAAGGACATGGGTACTAACCCTTCTCCCCCTTACATTCCACCTCCCTCTCCTCCTCCCAATCCTAATTTGATTATCACACCATCAAATTCACCACCACCTCCACTTACCACACAGGATGAAGAGAATGGGGATGGGGATGCGGACGAAGAGCAGGATATACCACAAGATCAGGATATACCACAAGACACTGACCCTTGGGAAAATTATGATAAGGAGCTGGATACAGACAACGACCCTGACCTCTATCCCTCTAGGCTCTCCCCACCTGATGACAACATTGGATACGTCCAGCTCATTAACAGAGCTGCTCAATATCATGGGGTGGAGCTTCATAAAGAGCCTCTAGAAGAGGATTTCCTCTTTGAGACACTCACTTATTCCCAAAGATCTACTCACACTTTACCAATGCTAAAAGGCATGTTAAAACACACAGATGAGATATTTAAAGACCCGGTTAGGGCAAGAATACTCGCACCCAGAGTAGACAAGAAATATAAACCCGCTCCTACCGATCCTGCTTACATCAGGGGTCAGTTGCCTTTAGACTCTCTTGTAGTCTCCAACGCTCGCAAGAGAGCTAACTCTCAAACCACAGGCGAGGCCCCCCCCTCCTGACAAGGAGTCCAAGCTCATTGATGCCTCAGGTAAGAGAGTGGCTTCACAGGCTGCAAACCATTTCCGTATTGCAAACGCTCAGGCTCTGCTAGCACGTTATGATAGGGCTCATTACGATGAGTTAGAAAAACTCATGCAACACTTACCCGATCAGTACAAAGCAAAGGCTAATGACCTTATCCAGGAAGGCAAACTCATCACTAATTCTTCCATTAAATGTGCACTAGATGCAGCAGACACAGCAGCTCGTGCAATAAATACTAGTGTGCTATTGCGCAGACACGCTTGGCTTAGGATTTCAGGATTTAAGCAGGAGGTACAATCCTCCATACTTAACCAGCCTTTTGATAAAGAACATCTTTTCGGACCAGCTGTCGATACCTCGCTGGAGAAAATGAAGAAGGACACTGAGGTCGCAAAGTCTATGGGGGCTTTACAATTACCTACTAATAAGGGTTCCTTTTCGCCGCTCCTTTTACAGGGGTGGTTCAAAGACGGTGTCCACCGAAAATCCCTCCTCCTCTTACAAGGGTAACAACCAATCCCCCTCTTCCAGAGGTTATTTTCGAGGAGGTTATAGAGGGAACAACAATAAGGAAAGAGGCAGAGGCAACTCCACACGCACTTCCCCTGCCAACAAACAGTGACTTCCTTCCACTACCCCCGATCATTCCACTCCTGTCGGGGGACGTCTCTCGCAATTCCTACCTGTCTTGAACTCCATCACCTCTGACAAGTGGGTACTACAAATTATCCAGTATGGTTACTGCCTGGAGCTTACCAGCACTCCCCCCCCCAACTATTCTTACAAGAACACATACAATGTCACCAGAGCATCTCACCCTCTTAAAACAAGAGGTTCTCTCTCTCTTAGGAAAACAGGCGATCGAACCAGTCCCATTACATCATCAAGGGACCGGAGTATACTCCCTGTATTTCTTAATTCCCAAAAAGGACGGCTCTCTCAGGCCTATATTAGACCTCAGACAGCTAAACCTCTACATTCAGTCAGACCACTTCCACATGGTCACACTTCAACAGGTGCTTCCACTGCTTCAGCAAGGCGACTTTCTATCCACTCTGGATTTAAAGGACGCCTATTTCCATATCCCCATTCACCCGGCTCACAGAAAATATCTCAGGTTCGTGGTGGACGGTCAGCATTATCAGTTCAAAGTTTTCCCATTCGGGGTAACTACAGCACCCAGAGTCTTCACCAAGTGTCTGGCAGTAGTCGCAGCTCATTTAAGAAGACAACACATTCACGTCTTCCCTTACCTAGACGACTGGCTAATAAAAGCCAGATCGTGGCACAGCAGCCTGCACCACACTCAGAAAACAGTTCAACTACTGCACGACTTGGGATTCACTGTAAACATCACCAAGTCTCACCTCCAGCCATCCCACACACAAGCGTATCTAGGAGCCACAATAGATACTTGCAAAGCTCTAGCATACCCCAACCCAGTCAGGATACGCAACACGCAAAACCTAATATCACAATTTCAGCCTCAACACTCGTTACCAGCCCGAGTGTTTATGCAATTGATCGGAATGATGGCTTCTTGCATTCTAATCGTTCCTTATGCAAGACTTCAAATGCGTCCCCTACAGGAATGCTTAGCACGTCAGTGGAACCAGGCTCAAGGTCAGCTGACAGATCTAGTGTTGGTGGACGGCCGCACCCATCGCTCTCTGCAGTGGTGGAACATACAAAACCTTTCCAAGGGGCAGCCATTCGTCGACCCGGTTCCATAGATAGTGCTAACAGCAGACGCATCGCTCACTGGTTGGGGAGCGCATCTTCAAAAACATACCATTCAGGGCATGTGGACTGCACAACAAAAACAACTCCACATAAACCATCTAGAACTACTAGCAATTTTTCTAGCATTGAAAGCCTTTCAACTGCATCTAGTAGGCAAAGCTGTCTTAGTTCGTACAGACAACATGACAGCAATGTACTACATACAAAAACAGGGGGGGGGACACTCTTTACAGCTCTCACAGCTACCTCAAAGCATCTGGAGATGGGCCATACCTCAAAAAATATATCTCCTTGCAGAACACCTCCCAGGAGTAAACAACCAGATTGCAGATCTGCTCAGTCGTCAGCGACAGCAGATCCACGAATGGGAACTACATCCTCAAGTCCTCCTCCCATTCTTCCAAATGTGGGGCTACCCAGAAATAGATCTGTTTGCCACACACCTCAACGCAAAATGTCCAAGCTTCGCGTCCAGGTACCCACACCCATTGTCCAAAGGCAATGCGCTATGGATGAATTGGTCAGGAAGATTTGCTTACGCTTTTCCACCTCTCCCACTAATTCCGTTAGTGGTTCGGAAACTCAAACAGCATTCCCTGACACTGATCCTAGTTGCTCCCACATGGGCCCAACAACCCTGGTTCACAACCCTGTTGGAACGATCAGTAGTTCCTCACCAAAAACTACACCTTTCCCCCAAGTTTCTCACTCAGAACCATGGAGAGATAAGACATCCAGATCCCAGTCCTCTCAACCTTGCGATCTGGCACCTGAAATCATAGAGCTTGGCTACCTTAATCTTCAGCCAGACTGTATGAATGTCAAAGAGGCTAGACGCCCTACCACAAGAGCATGCTACGCAGCAAAGTGGAAACGGTTTGTAGTTTACTGTAACAACAATCCGATCAATCCACTAGATGCTTCGATACAAAACATTTGTTATCTGTTACACCTACAGCATTCTAATTTAGCGTATACATCTATACGCTTACATCTTGCTGCAATAGCTGCATACCTGCAAAACAGACAGCACTTGTCTCTGTTTAGAGTGCCCGCTATTAAAGCTTTTATGGAAGGACTTAAAAGAATAATTCCTCCTAGACTTCAACCTTCTCCTGTGTGGAACCTCAACATAGTTCTTACAAGACTCATGGGTCCACCCTTTGAGCCATTGCACAAATGTGAACTACAATTTCTCACCTGGAAGGTAGCCTTCCTAATCGCCATCACATCTCTAAGAAGAGTGGGTGAGCTTCAGGCACTAACTATACAAGAACCATTTTTACAAATACACCAAAACAAACTGGTTCTTAGAACTAATCCCACATTTTTACCCAAAGTCGTCTCTGCCTTTCACATCAACCAGTCTGTTGAGCTGCCCGTATTCTTCCCTCAACCAGATTCAGTGGCAGAGCATGCTCTTCACACATTAGATGTTAAGAGCATTACTATACTACATAGAAAGGGCAAAACCCTTTAGGAAAACCAAACAACTTTTTGTTGCTTTTGCGCCACCACATAAAGGCAATCCCATATCAAAAGGGGGTATTGCACGGTGGATAGTTAATTGTATTCAAATATGCTACATTGAAGCTAAGCGCACATTAACAATTCCCCCTAGAGCACACTCGACATGCAAACTAGGGGCTTCTATGGCATTCTTAGGGAATATACCCCTAGATGACATCTGCAGGGCTGCAACATGGTCTACACCACACACATTCACAAAACATTATTGTGTAGATGTGTTAGCAAGACAGCAAGCTAGTGTGGGCCAAGCAGTTTTACGAACACTATTTCAAACCACTGCAACAGCTACAGGTTAGCCACCGCTTTGGGAGATAACTGCTGTATAGTCTATGCTAAAGCATATGATCTACAGCTCATATGCCTCGAACGGAAAATGCTACTTACCCAGTATGCATCTGTTCTTGGCATATAGAGCTGTAGAATCATATGCGCCCACCCGCCTCCCTGGGTACTTTTACCTGTTGCAGTACCATCTTACTTAGATACATTATACATGGACATCTCTTTTACTACTCTTACTAACTCCATCATCACCCTTTATGGCAAAACAATCAAATGATGGAGTTGATGCCCATGCGCACTATCACCGAAAGGAGGAGTCACCTACCTCGTGACTGGAAATACTTCTTCAAAGAAAAACAAAGTGCAAACATCCGGACCCAACACTAGATGGTGATCTATGCTAAAGCATATGATTCTACAGCTCTATATGCCAAGAACAGATGCATACTGGGTAAGTAGCATTTTCCTTACATTATATCTACGTTTACCATTGCCAAAGACACAAGTCATACAATATACAAAACAGGGAACAGAGTCCGCATTATCCTCACCTTAGCAACTCCCTCCTACCCGCCCCTATGAATAGGCAGAACTTTTGGAAACAAGGTGTCTGCTTACCTTATCAAAGATGCTCAATAATTTATGCAGTAGGGGTAAGTGGTCCGGCAGCAGCAGTCGGTTAAAGATAAATGGGACTCCTATCTGGCTCGCCAACTTAGCGGGGAAACTGTAAAAATAAAAAAGACAAGACTCCTCATTGCAAGGCAAAAGCAGGTTTACTGTCGCGACAGGGGGAGTAGCTGTCCCCACACCGTTAAATAGCGGGTCTCAAATAGCTGCTCACAGGCAGCCCCTTAAATAGTCTTACAAAAGGTTGAATAATTGGTTACTCAATGATTGCATATTTGTAACAAAACATCATATGGCCTGTGTCTTCAAACTCCTGACCTTTTCCTCTAAACATTCTTTATTGTAATTCAAACTGTGCTAAACAAACCATGAAGTTGCCTCTTTCGTATGCATTTGTGTGTGTTTTATTGTTCTACTCCCTAGACTCAGATTCTGTGTACCCTTGGCTAACTTTATCTCCTGCTCCTATTCTTCAATTACTTTTTCAATTTACTAAGAACACAGAGTACATGCTTGTTGTGCTGTGACCATAAATTCCTTTAGGCTTGCAAACACAGGTTTTCCTTTAACTAAGACCTTGCTGATCATGCTCTCTATTTCCTAGTGAACTCTTCACCTGTCTTGCGTCATTTCGAAACTTGGGCATGCACTGCTCTTTCACCGTGCATAACTCTGTGGCATTCTCTACTGACGTCTGTGGTAGCGCAACTTCTTCACATTTAGTATCCTTTCTAACACATCACACTTACATCAAAGTGCTTCCTCCTTTAGTGAAGTAGAGCACACCCGGACTCTATGATGTGAATGCCACACATTTTTAAGGGTGAAAGTGCTTTTAACAAATAAGGCTTGCCGCCTACCCTCTTCTTGGAAATAGGTCCCATGAGTTATAGAAATACAGGATGCATCCTCTCTGGTATATTGAGCTACTCTAGGGGGAATTAAGGTGTCTTCCCTTGAACTTTTGTCGTGTAGTTCCTATAGTACCCCTGCAGGACCTGCGCGTTTGGCTAACATATACTGTGGGCTTGGTGGCAGACTAACTCTGTGCACCCCCACCGAGAAATGTTAGCCTGGTTTGCATTAGCTAGCTCGCAGTGCCACTAGTGTCTCCTCTTATCAGGGAGAGATTAGTTTCTGGCTCAGTCACTCGTGCTTACTTATACGGTTTGTCTCAGAGAGTTAAACAGAATAAACAGACGGGCGTTTCAATAAGTATTTATTGAACAGTTGTTATTCTAGTGTAAAATATATGTGCTGCGGTAACCAGCAGACAATAGCAGAGATATATTATCAGCAGTACGATAAAAGCAAAGGGATAGAACAGTTCTACCATATTGCAATAATCATGAATACAAAAGCATTATGCAAGTGTGCGTACTCCTACGATGCCTAACTAGATGTACCTGTGTGTACCTAACATATGTGTAGGTCTAAAGCCTAAGAGCCAAGAATCCCTCTAGGATTTAGTCGAACCCCCATACCTGAATAGAGAGAGTGTGGGACACCGTCCTGGTCTCGAGTTGGACACCCCGCAAGGGCTGTGTCAGACCGCTGTCAGCTGGAGCGACTGCATGCAGGAGCCTCAGCGTTTCTGGTCAGTGTGTCAGCATGGAAGTCTCGGTTCCCTCTGTCTTACCGGGGCAAGATGTGGTGTATTTATACCCTAAAGAGTCTCGGTCTTCAGTATGGTTTGTATTGGACATGAGGAAGACGTCAGGAGTGAACTTTGTAAATACATATTATGCAAGTGGTGTATTCCTAGAGAGCCATGCATAATTGATGAGTACAGTGTGGGCCTGTGTTTGGGGAAAAACCCTGCTGTATTCAAAACCACAGGATAGATAACGTTCTGCCCTCAGAGCTCGTTGTGTACTAGCTGGGACCAATGTAGGTGAAAGATCATGCCTATATAAGGAATCATGACTATAATAGGACATGTACGGTTATGACCGTAATAGGGCATATGCGGCTATGACCATAATAGGGCAAGTACGAGTATGTCCATTTTAGGGCATGTATGAACTGGTCTACATTAGGGCCTCTATGCGGGATATAACACCCACTCCTCTTCCGAATTGGATAAAAATGACCATACTTAAAATCTGGACAATTTAAAAATATTTTTAAAAGCAAGTAAAAACATGGTTTTAAAAAATCGTTTAAAATGAGGTGTCTCTCTATAAAAGTTGCATTACCATGAGCAGGAGAAGGCCATGCTTTTCTCAAGCGAAAGTGTCAATGTAAGAAAATGTTCCAAATTTAGATAGTTTGTTTTGAAACGAGCAAAGAAGCCGAATTCTTTCCCAGGACGCGATGAGCCAATTCGAGATTAAACGTCCTGGCTGGGAAGTTCAGTATTATCGGTGTTAGCTGCTGCAGACGACAAATCCAACGCCTCACAGAGAACGTCAATTGCACATAGATGGAATGTAGCATTGCCAACAGTCGGAGCTGCGGCAGTTGTTACCTGGGTGCCTGTGTAGGAGTCACCTAACCCAGCAGGAGCAAACGGCACCTGTGGATTCTCCAGGAATGCATTCATCAGAATTGGAAGCCGCTGGGGACAACGCAGAGCGTGGGCCTTTATGGGGTCCAGCATTGCATCCGTGTCCGGAGGCGCATCCGATGGAAACGTTAGACAGAGATCCAACGTGCATTCTTCTCCGCAGAACAGGCATCGAAGAACAGGTAAGATGCAGTCTACCCAGACTGGTCTAAACTATAGAAACCAGGAGGCATTGAGTTCTCGTAGGCAAGAAATGCCCAGAAGTTGTACCATGCGTTCACGGTATGTTCGCTCCAGGAGCGTGTTCGCCATTCCCTCGGGAATTGGGCCGTCCATTGCGTAGCAGTAATATTATAATCAGGATTCCTGCAATTAGGAACAGGATGAGCGGGAATCCTCCAAATACGCTTCCCAATACGGAGTGTATAAAATTTGGGATTACTCCGTGGACTGTCTGAAAGGTGCTTAACAGTCCTGACCCTATGGTCTTAAATAGGTGTACAATACCGCTCGTATCAGACATGTTGAAGATACGACTAACCATTTCTGCGAAATGAATGGGGCAGTTTGTACGTTTGAGTGCCTGTATCTCGGTCGAGGTCCTTGCAACTTGAAGTTCATAGGTTTCTCGAGCGGAGGTTAAGGGCACGGGTTGCTGTAAAAGCATGGCTTTCAATCTGCTCAGAGTATCAAATTGTATGAAAGAAACGTTCAGCGAAGGCCATAGCGGCGCCTCCCTGACTGTGTTCAGTGGCGGAAACGATACTTGCATACAGCAAGTAACCCTGGAGTTAACAGTGACCAGATAGGCGACGCCCGGAAGCATCCCACAGCAACCTTGATCATTTAGCATTAAGTAACTCCCATTCGAGAGCAGCTGGAAAACCGGCGTGATCATGGCCGCTGGGGTCCCTGACATGTGACAAGATAGGTTCGCTACTGAACCACTGCAGGCTCCGTGTAGAGAAATATCCTGACACATGAGAGAACCGCTTAAAGCGTTCTTGCAGTTTGTACCGCTCAGATACACTTCTCGATCCCCATTCTGGCATCAATATCTATATGGTAACTCCCAAGATTCCTTAATGTATCCCTTACCCATTTTTTCATATCTGCCTGCCTGCCTTTGCTCTAGGCAATATTGAAACTGAAACGTAGTGACCGGTAGAGTGATTTGGCCATGGATTAACCATTCAGTTGATGGTGATTCGGCTACAGTGAATGGTAACCTTTCCAGTTTCTCAATACGCAGCACTGTGTATTTGGCTCCCCTTTGTGCCATTTCTGTCTGTTTATCAGTTAGATTGTATTCTGAAAACAGAGACGTGGTGTTTATAAAACGCCAGGGCACATAGCCTGCACGCAAAGATTGCAGCGTCCAGCTTAACATCACAATAGAACATAGCTGAGATTGCCCGTGTTGTAACAAGGCCAGATCTTGTTCTAATATGTCGATTGCCGAAGACACAATGTTGCCTAAGGAGTAAATCCTGGAGGTCAAAGTTGTTAACCCATTATCCACTACAGCTAATGCCTTCTCTAAGTTAATACTGTCTATTTCCCGTATCCTCTCTGCGGCCTCTTGTTGGGATATTTTCCAGTTCTCATTATAGTAGGCATAAAGGCCTGCATATATGAAACGTTTCTGACGTTGTTTCCTGGGTCCTAGTAGAAAATCTCTAAGATCCATGTCAGGTGTGAGTAAGGTCAAGTGGTGCTTCACTTCTGTAGTGTTGAGGTCTCTAGCCAATCAAGGCACAACTTCCCAACACTATAGGATGTCACTACCCCCGGGTGATGTCTCTGTACATAGCGTGGATCTGGCCTATGAATACTAAACTCTTCGGTTGTATTCATAAATCTCTGTTGACAGATGTTTGTGTCAATGGGCCAAACCAGCCATTCTGTCCAATCAGGATCTGATCTGTTGTACTGGAAAATGTCATCTAATCTCACCCCATGTGTAGTTGAATTCTGCCCCCCACCCATCTGTGATGGTGTTGGAAACCCCGGTGAGTTCATTTCCTTGCCTTTGGCTAATCCAAGACAGGTTGTTTGTTGCACAGTTTCATTCAGAAATATTATCTGCTGTGGAATGATGCCTGCTCCAAAAAGTGCTTCTATTCCCTGGACTTGCCAGTCCCTAGAACCCCAGATTGATTTTGAATCTATTGTGTCTTTCCATAGATCGAAACCCTGTTTTGACAACTGGTTCAGAAAGGATGCAGAGTAAATATGTTTGGTGTTTAACATAATTTTCTGAGCTGAAATTTTCGCCACTTTATAATAAAATGACTTCGGGTCGGATGTGTTAAACCCTGAAGTATGTGAATTGCTGTGCAAAAGCTTGCGAACTAACTTTAGGTGGTGTTGGGCAATGTTCCCACTGGTGGTACTCAAATACATTTCTAGGTGTTATAGACTTGTGTAAGAAATGATGACCATATTGCTGGTAACAGTACAATGTATCATAGTCTGAAGTACCTTCTAACATTTCATTGTTCGGAAATGCAGCAGTTTTTTCTAAATCAGACATCAAATTATTCACAGTATCGGTGTCCCCATCATCAGAAAATGTACTGGAGGTAATGATATCACTTAAAGAAATTTTAAATACATGTTTAAGCTTTAAAAGTTCAGTCGGACCGAATACATCATAATCAATTTTGTCCCATACTATACCATCTGGTATAGGAACTGCTGTGATGTTCACTGAAGAAAAATCTCTTGGTTCACGATGTGAAGACTGGTGTGGTCTTAAAATCAAATTGACTCTTTGGGCTGTAGAGCTTTGTTGGAGGTATCGTCCATTAATAAGCATACTAAAAGTTATTATTAAATCTAGCCAGAAAATGAAAAATAAAATCCCAGTGATATACCATAGTTCAATCCAAGGTGACACCAGGTAAGTCTTTCTAAAAAAAAAAAAGGTCAAAAAGTCATTGAGTTTCTGTTGGAGTGATTTTTTGGCTGGCGTCGTTTCCGGTTCGCTTGGATCCAGTGAAAACGTATCAAAGTTCATGAAATAGCCAGAAGCAGTTCGATCAATTGTTGGAATTGCATCGGGATTTGTTGAAATCGGATTTTGCTCTTGACGAGGCATGTTGACGTAGATGTCTGTATTAGGTCTGATTGCAACTTGGTTGTTAAGTTGATTTTCTTCTTGAAGATGTACTTCTTGTAGAAGTGGAACGAGTTCCATAGCATTGTTGCTTAGTCCTTCATTCCGTACAGGTGGCTCTTCAAACGTGATGAGTCTTTCTGTTTGAACTTCTTGGATTGTAGCAAGAGGAGGGCGTCTGCTACTTTGGAGTCCACGAGGCCTACTGCTTAGTATCGGCCAAATAGTTTGGTTTGATTAAGTCAATTGAGACAAATCTTTTCTCCTTTTTCCCAGCAAGAGGCGGCAACAGTACTGTTCCTGTGCCTTGGATTGCTAGGACCGGTACAGGCTGTCTGTAGGATGGTCCAAATTCTTTTTTGTCAGCAATCTTCTCTCTGACCAGATCCCAGACTTTTGGGATCCAGACAGGTCTTGCCGTTACTGCCTTGACTTCCTCAGTGGTGGTCTGTTTCTGGAGCACGTTACTTTGTTGTGTCCTGGATTCATTTAGATCCTGTAAAACAGCCAAACGATCATGGATATCAAATGGTTTTTGATCCGCCACTGCGCCTTCACAATCAAGATCAGGTACTCACATTCTCGTCCCAAATAGGACCTCGTAAGGAGTGACACCCCCTAGAGAACTTCTTGGCTGGTTATTAATCGCCCGTTGTACCCCATAAAGGTGATCGACCCATCTACCGCCCTTGCCTAATACCCTAGCTGTTAAAGATTGCTTTAAGTCCCGGTTTTTCCTCTCCACTACAGAATTTCCCTCGGGATGGTACGGAGAGGAGTACCGCAATGCTACGCCCATTCCTTCCATGGCCTCTTTGTAAGCCCGAGAGCTAAACGCCGGACCACGGTCATAATGTAACGTGCCAACTGTGTATGTGCCGATAAAGACTCGCAAATCTTTTATAACAGTTCGAGCGTCAGCCGAGCGCTGAGGCCAAACCCATAGGAATCTAGAGCAGGAATCCACTGCAACCATGATATATTTCTTGGACCCATCAGATTGTAGGGGTCCGCAGTGGTCCAAATATACACATGCGAGAGGTTGGTCTGATTTTAGTAATGGTGTCTGCGCTGGGCGTGTTACGGTGGAGCCTTTCATCTGCTGGCAGATGTCGCATTTCAAGACATAGTCTTTAGTCTGCTTTGTTAACCCTGGCCACCAGTAGCCCTGTTTCAGTAAAGAAATAGTCGCTGTAACGCCTGTGTGCGCAGAACCCAAACCCTTGTGTGCTGCTAGAATTAAGCCTAACCTACGATCCATATTTGGTATTACTCTATCCCCCACTCCAGGAATCTGAGCATATGGAATGTTGTGTGCATCTAACTTGTAGGAGTACTTGAATGGAAATTTTTTAGGTACTGCTGTGCTGCCTTTGCGCGAAGCATTGACAGCTACCATTATCTCGCCGTCTATTCTCGTTCTTGAACGAGTGATTGCAGCTACGGACGCTGTGCGTACAGCCCCCTTTGCGGCTTCATCAGCCAATGAATTCCCTTCAACGTGAACGCCATCACGCTGATGACTCAGTGTATGGATCACGTGAGCCCTTGGTAGTTCATTTCTCAACTCCACTACCTGTTCCCATAGCATTTTATGCTTAATTGTGCCACCTTTTGCATCTTTGAACCCGTTTTGTTCCCAATAATGTAGATATTCATTGTACGACTGTACACAGTAAAAGGAATCACACACAATCAGTGTGGGGAATTCGTGATCCGTATTTATAAGTGCCTGTATCAGTGCTTTGAGTTCTGCCAACTGAGCCGTGCAGTCTCCTAGAGATTGCGTCTTAGTACAGCTTGGATGGAACTTGCCATCACGCATGCGACCTTTAACGATTGCACACGCTGCGCTGTAAGCTTGCTTGCTTCCTGTAGCTGGTTGAGCAGAACCGTCAGTGTAAATAATATATTCATACTGATCTAGAGGCAAAATTTCATTTGGTAGAGGATATTCTTGTTCGTATTGCAGGAATGCTTGTGTTTTTAAACTTGGATCAAACCTGTATTCAACATCCGTTGCTGTAAGAGAATTAGCCCATTGTATCCATCTTGGATGTAAGGCTTTAGCATTTGGAATGCTAGCTTTTGTAACAGCTTCTAAAGCTGGTACTGGGGTCACGACAATTATGCGCTTTCCCTGAGCCAGAGCTCTTTCTCTTGCTACAGCGGTCTGCACTGCTGTCAGGATTTTTTCTGTTGAAGTGAAACGCATTTCTGCGTTTGTGTACAGGTGTGATTTGTATGCGATTGGTACCGTTTCACCTTCATTAAAAGTTAAATAAGTGTACCCGCATTGACCCGCTATTACTCGGATCACCAAATTATGTGCGTTTACGCGTGTCTGTGAATGTTTAGAAGCTATCATGTCTTCCTGTAGGGAACGCAGGATATTTGTATGTTCCTGTGTCCACTGTCTGAGTGAAAAATCAGGTTTTATTAAGTCGTAGAAAGGTTTTACTCTTTCTGCGTAATCCAAAATGTATGTTCGACCAAAATTTAGGAATCCCAGAATTGATTGTAAATTCTTTAATGATTTTGGAGGTTGGAGCAGCGCACACTTTTCTAAAAAAGTTATCTGCTAGGCTTTTTCCCTCACTTGACAGCTCGTATCCTAAAAACAGGACACTGAGGTGGGCATTTTTTGATTTTTTAAAGTTAAATTTATAGCCCTCAGAGGCGAATCCCATAATAATGGTGCTCACCCTGGTGAAGTGCCTCGGTAAGTCATCGTCCGTCAAATAAATATCATCTACGTAGGACAATGCTTCTTCATTCAAATTTTGGAGTAACTCTGTTACCCTTGCTGAAAACAACCCCGGGCTATTCTTGTATCCTTGGGGGAGTCGACAAAATTGCCTTTGGGACCCTAACGCACTGAATGCTGTCAGATACCTGCTTTCAGGAGCTATATTTTGGCAGAAAAATCCATTTGAGATATCAAGTGTTGTTTTGTATTTTTGTCGCACAATGTTATTCATTAATGCGGCACTGTGTGCATTTTGAACTGCAAATGTCTTTGTGCAAGTGTTTAAATGTCTGTAATCTAAAACTAGACGATATGTGTTGTCAGGTTTGGCTACGGGGAACAAAGGATTGTTCATAGGTGAAGTGCAATTTTCTATCACCCCCTGGTATTCTAGTTGATCTAGGATCTCCCTGACTTGTCTTTTAGCTTCCTGCTTTATAGGGTATTGCCTTTGAGCATTTGGGGAAACTTTTAATGGGATCACGTGGTGGGTTGAATCCTCATCCCAACCAGCATGATTTTTGTACAATGCTGGAGCTAGGGCAACCACCCACTCCTGCGCATATGCATTTTTAAGATGTATGGGAACGAGGTCGGAAGATGCTGGAAAAATTACCTTTTCTCCCTTTGGGCACTCCATGACTAATGCTGGCGGCCAGTCTTGCTCTGCTAATAGGATGTCATAACCAGATGACAAATTCTCCCAAAATATACCTTTAACTTTCCTGGGCTTGTCCTCCTCCATCCGGAGTGTTATCTCATGTAACTTATGTGGGACACTTACCCGAGTATCCGGTGTTTCCACCGTGATATACTCACTCAACTCCGCTGTCACCAGAAATTCCTTCGGGTTCTGGCGAGCTATCGTTACTTCTGCCGCGCTGTCTAGCATCGTCAGAGCCCATTCCCTGTTCAGAAGCTGTGTCCTCAGGATTCTGGGCATGTCTGATCTTGAGACCTGCTACCTTCTTCTTTTTGAACGGAGGTTTCTGTTTTTGATTATCTTCTTTTTTAGGTGCGTAGTCCGCAGCGCGTTGCGTGTCTCTGGACTTTGTACGCTCCTCTTGTCTGTGTTCTGACCGTCCTTCCCTCTCGAAGTTTCTTGACGAACCCTGAAAGGAACGAGAGGAACGTGTATCAGTATCCTGATACCTGTCAAGTTTTTTAATATTATCCCTATTCCTGAGGTTATACCTCCTTTCAGAGGGCTCCTATTGAGGAGACCTACCTCTGGATTGAGATCTGGTGTCTTTAGACTTTTGTTGTTTTTTATTTTCCCACTTCTTTTTAGAAGAAGTAGGTGTCTGCTTTATAGTGTCCTTTTCAGGACTGCCCACTAGTTGTGGTTTTAATGCTTTCCCACCTAGACTGTCTCTGCCTAGTTCTGCATATGCAGTTTTAATTATTTTGGGTAGTTCGTGTTGTTGATCTACTGGACTGAACTCCCTTAGGCGTTGGCGGATCGCCACTGAAGCTGCTTCCCCCTTAATGTTAGCTAGTATTATGGATGAGACCTGTTCAAAGTTGTTTAACAACTGCATCCCTAAGTTAAGGGCAGGCTCTGCTCCGTACTCATTTTGTATCTGTCTCAATACGTCTGGTACTACTGCTAAGAACGGGATACCATGTGTTCTGGTATATATGGCAGCAAAGACTGAACCCCAAGAGGTGCAATCCTCTAGTTGTGGTGTGATCCCCATGGGCAAGCAGATTGTTAGAATTCTGTGTTATTCATAGGTGGTAGTATTCGGGAATACTGCCTCAAGCGGAGTTATTTTCTGCGCTATCCAGAATGGGATCTGTTCGCGTTTTGCTGGCATTTTGCCCATTACCCGTGTAATGTTTGTGGAGTAATTTGATTAACTGTACTCTGGACTGGAGTATCTTGTGCTGCAGCTGGTGCAGGTTGAACTGTTAAAGTCCTCATCACAAATTGTGTGAGGTTTCTGTAGATTTTAATTAAATCTCTGAGTTGTACGAGTAAGTCTGGCTGTGGCATTGTGCCAATGTCAAGATGTGGTGTGTATGGTGCTAATATGGGCCATGTGGCTCCTGCTCCTCCGAGCAGGCCTAATCTTGCTCTTCCTCGTACGTGGGGTAGGGCTCCTTTAAACCAGTAATTATGTTCCTGGTAAGTGAGCGGAACCTCTAACTCTTCAAAAGGAGTATAGTCCGCTGGTGTTTCATCTTCTAGGTAGTAGTGAAATACATCTGTAACTGGATTCGCTGCTGGGAATGTAACCCATGAATAGAACACCTCTGTTTTATTGGATTCGTGTGCCTCAATCACGAAAATTACTTTACCACCCCTGGCTCTTAAGCCATGTTCTAGAAGTTTTATGGTGACTGCCCTTCTGTAATTTAGTGCAATTTGTATTGCATCTTCAGGGTCTTCTTCTCCGAAGAGAGCTGTTTCAACTCCCCTTGTTGCTTCTGCTTCTTCCACCATTTTTAAGTGGAAGAAGGGTGTTTAAAGATTTTAAAGAATTTTTAAGATAAGGTGTTAATGCACAATTGTAGGAACTAAATATCCTTCAAGCTTGAATAACCAACAGCCAATAAATAGTATTCTCGTACTACTCAGCTGTGGCGGAGTTTGTGCCCACCCACTCCAGACGTCTCTAGGGTTTTGTGAGTAGGTTCTCTGAGAATAGCCCGACTGAACTACTCAGATTCTACTGTTAAATAAGTACCCAACCAACGTTGGTGGCGCCATGTCGTGTAGTTCCTATAGTACCCCTGCAGGACCTGCGCGTTTGGATAACATATACTGTGGGCTTGGTGGCAGACTAACTCTGCACCCCCACGAGAAATGTTAGCCTGGTTTGCATTAGCTAGCTCGCAGTGCCACTAGTGTCTCCTCTTATCGGGGAGAGATTAGTTTCTGGCAACCTTAGAACATGACAACCCTGATTCCCTCAGAATCGTGGAAACAATGTACTACCTTTCGCTCAGTCACTCGTGCTTACTTATTCGGTTTGTCTCAGAGAGTTACACAGAATAAACAGTCGGGCGTTTTAATAAGTATTTATTGAACAGTTGTTATTCTAGTGTAAAATATATGTGCTGCGGTAACCAGCAGACAATAGCAGAGATATATTATCAGCAGTACGATAAAAGCAAAGGGATAGAACAGTTCTACCATATTGCAATAATCATGAATACATACATGAATATAAAAGCATTATGAAAAGTGCGCGTACTCCTATGATGCCTAACTAGATGTATCTGAGTGTACCTAGCATATGTGTAGGTCTAAAAGCCTAAGAGCCAAGAATCCTTCTAGGAGTTAGCCGAACCCCCATACCTGAATAGAGAGAGTGTGGGACACCGTCCTGGTCTCGAGTTGGACACCCCGCAAGGGCTGTGTTAGACCGCTGTCAGCTGGAGCGACTGCATGCAGGAGCCTCAGCGTCTCTGGTCAGTGTGTCAGCATGGAAGTCTCGGTTCCCTCTGTCTTACCGGGGCAAGATGTGGTGTATTTATACCCTAAAGAGTCTCGGTCCTCAGTATGGTTTGTATTGGACATGAGGAAGACGTCAGGGGTGAACTTTGTACATACATATTATGCAAGTGGTGTATTCCTAGAGAGCCATGCATAATTGATGAGTACAGTGTGGGCCTGTGTTTGGGAAAAACCCTGCTGTATTCAAAACCACAGGATAGATACCGTTCAGCCCTCAGAGCTCGTTGTGTACTAGCTGGGACCAATGTAGGTGAAAGATCATGCCTATATAAGGAATCATGACTATAATAGGACATGTACGGTTATGACCGTAATAGGGCATATGCGGCTATGACCATAATAGGGCAAGTACGAATATGACCATAGTAGGGCAAATTAGAATATTTCCATTTTAGGGCATGTATGAACTGGTCTACATTAGGGCCTCTATGTGGGATATAACACCTTCCCCCTTCCATGCCTGCATGTCTTCCTTGAACCACTATGCCCCGTCTCATAAGAACCGGTGTTTGATATCTCTTAAAGTCTGGAAGGTTATTGCCCCCTTGCTATTAGAGATGGTCTTAGTTTTATTACGGCGATTCTGGCTTTCTATAAATTATCTTTATAAAAATGTTTCGAGATAATGACTACCATTTTGATGGTTATATTTCTCTCTGTATTGTCCATAAGGCACTACACAATAAAGGACGAAAACCCTTACAAAACAAACAAATATACTCCTGGCAGAAACCTTCGATCAACCACAGGCAACTATGTCCAAGAACTCAGATTTCAAAAAGTCAGACAAGGAGGATGTACTTTCACCGTCAATGCAGCTCGGATATGGAATAAATTACCAGCTCCCCTACGATCTCACTCTGACTTACTAAAATTTAGGAAATAACTGAAAACCTGGCTATTCCCTCATTAGCGACCTGCTCTTCAGTTTCTCCATCAGCTGTTTTTAGGTCGAGCCTAGAGCAGCGCATGCGCCGCTTGTGAGACTTTTAGTAAGGGGGTTTGGAAAGCTGACCAGACGCTCGTGCGTCATGGCCTTTTTCCTGCGGTTACGCGCGCAGGGCCGACATCTGTTTGGCATTATCGTGCCCGATAATGCAAAACAGATGTCTCGCTGTGGCACGCGCAGATCGCTCGCTGTGGTGCGCGCACCACTCACGTCGCCCCCACCTCCTCCCCGCTCGTTTATTTTTAGAATCGAGCCCTTTAGTATTCTGGGTCCAGCGTCCCTTTAATTGGCAGCCTCTAGGTGCTATACAGCGCGAGCTTTGTACAGGCTGCTCTGTTCTGATTAAGCGTGCTCACACTAAGTGACGTCAATGCAGAATTGGCATGTTTTTCTCAGTGCTTTCGTTCGTGTATTTCACTGGCTCTGCATTGGGTGTTGGACTGAAAGATGATTTGCAGAACGAGATAGCTTGTTGTTTTGTTACTCACCCGTGCCCCCAAGCTAGTTGTGTTTTCCCTTCTTTTTAAAAAGCATACATTGTGATTTTTGCAAAGATGCTAGCTCATTTTTGGTTGCTGACTTTTGGTGGTGCATATATTGGGGAGAAACGAAAGTGTTATGGGGTCTTGAATGTCCGTACACTAAAGCAGGAGTTGCCTATGATAATTCTATTCCCAGCAGGGCTTTTAGTGGGCCTGGTCCACCCGGTCTCGGACCCGTTAGTAATAAAAAAACGCAGTTTCACAACGGTACCTATCGGGCCCTATGCTCATGTCCTTAACTGTACTGGGAAATAACACTGATAATTTTTTGAACAAATAATATAAAAACCATTAAGGTTGTGATTTAGTTCTTGTTCATATTTCGTGTTTTACTTAATCGTGCACCAAATTACCGGTAGGGTGGCACATTATAGGGATCAGAAAAAATAGTGTGTTTAAGCGACGCCCTAATTACATAGGCCGCGCCTCTTTTAGAGCCCACACACACTTTTTAAATCCCTCTTAAAGCCCTGACTCCCAACCATTTTATTTTTGTCCAGGATAATCCTGCACCCTTTTCTATTCAAGGCTCCTTTACAAGGATAAAACAAACAAAACGTGACGTTAGAAGTCCTTGAATTAATCTCACCCGCTGGTAGTTACACTGGGCTGTACTGCAGCCTATTGTGTGTGTGTGTCTTTGTTGACTCTGCTACTACGTACATGGAAGAGCTTCGTGGTCAGACCTGCTCAGTGTGAGGCGCAGCTACTAAATAAGCCCCCCCTCCTTAAAAAGCAGTAAATGCCAATTGTACATTTGGGGAAGGCATTAAAAAGCGAGTGAGATGATGCCTGCAAACTTCAGTGTGCTGATGAGGTTGCAAGGTCTAATCATATACGCTTAGTCCAGTGTTCTACCATTGGGTTAGGAGTTGTGCACTTTGCTTCATTTGATCCAGTCTGATTGATACGCTTTTAGCAGTGGTTTAAAACGAAGGTTATGGGAATGGATACAGGTTTTCCAGTGTGCAAAGAGTGTCTGACAACTATCAATTTGATGTGTTAGTCTTAAAGAGATGCAGGTACTTAATTGCAGTTTGGCATATACATGGTTACAGCAAAGTGGCCAAGGAAGGAATGGGCATGCAATATGGATTGTATTGTTTCCTACAAGAGATCATTCCAAGGAGGGAAAGGTCCCGGGCCAGCTCTCCCCTATTTTCTTCCTCCCTTAGCTCCGTTTTACTTTTCAGGCTCTTTTTCCCTCTAAATTTGTTTGCTTTCAGGCTGACTTTTCCATCCCTTTTACCTTTTTTTTTTTTTTTACTTTTCAGGCTGGGCTTTCCCTCTAACTTTGTTTGCTTTCATGCTCACTTTTCCCTCCCTTTTAACTCTATTTTGCTCCTCAGATTCATTTTTCCCTCTAAGCATTTTCACTTTCAGGCTCACTTTCCTCCCCGAGTTCTTTGCCACTTTTTCCTCAGCATCACTCAGAACCACCTGAGTATCATTCAACATCATCTATGCACCAGCACACCACCATCTCAGTCTGCCCTCGTAATCTAGCATCTGTTGATTCTCCTGTAGTGTCTGTCTGCTGCTCGTGTTGTTTATATCCCCCCCCATAACTAAAATAAAGCTATAACAAACAACCATTAGAACAGGCAGGACAAAAAAACTAGAAAACATTTTTTGTGTTAATTCTTTTTAATAGGGTCATTCAGTTGTATATGATGTCTTCTTGGTTATATACAAGGTGACAAAAATGCTACACTTTTTTACTGTAACTTTTAACATGCTGCACAGCAGCCACACTGCTCTACAACATTACTTTAAGACATTGGCAAAGCCAATAGCTCTGGCTAAACACTTATAAGGTCCCAAAGGCGAGACCTATTGGCTATGCCAATGCTTGTTGTTACATAGTGGTTATAGCGCCAGGATATCATTTTTGGTCACAGTGCGCTTTACAAATACCTCATACAAAATACCAAGTTGTAATTTTGGGTGAGCATAGTGTGTGTCTGTTTAATTTTGGACAGTGTCTTTGGCTTATTATAAGTTCCCAACTCCAATAAGCCTTTACAAAACTAAATACATGGGCATTTTATATTGCTGTGCTGCCATTGTAGACCAGTAGATCTTATTTCTAAGGAATAACAGTGATTAGTTATCAGGGATACTTTTCTTTGTTCAATTAATTTCCTGATAAAGCTAGTGCCCTGATACATGAGTATTTCAGGTATGATAGTCCCTGCTTCTTCTGTGAATATTAATATGCTGTCCACATAGGCTGCCACGGATTGGTTTCCTGACCTGAATGGGACATCCCTTATGATACTATTCTTCCTTAGTGTGCTAAGTATTTGTTCAATAGCCAGTAGGAACAATAGGGGAGAGAGGGCATTCTTGTGTAGCTTCCTGGCAGAGTGTAAATGGATGAAAAATAATTCAGTTCACCCTAATTTGAGCTTCTGGTTTTGAATATAAGGCCATCCATATAAAGTTTTCTCCCAAGTCAAATGTATTCTGATGGACACTTCTAACTGCAGATTTGTTACCTTGTGAATATTCCCTAGGTGTCAGACTCAGTTTGAAAAAAGTCAAAAGCAGCACTCCTGCACGCCGATACATGGCTTATTGCGCGGCTCTGATCCGATTTTGTTCTGCTCTGATCTTGTTCCGCTCAAGAAGTGACGAACTAAGCCTCATAAACACCACTCGGATGCGTTGTCAGTTCCTTTCTTTCCATGCTTTCAGATGGTGATCCGGAGCCCTATTCCTTTTGTCTATGATGAGATTTTTCAAATCTTTTTCACAAAATTTTACCAGCATGCAAGGGAAATGCCGCCTCCTAAAATGACAGGGTTTAAACCTTGTAAGGACTGTCATAGACCGATATTGGTGACCGATCCACACCAGGTATGCCTATGGTGCTTGGGATCAGAACACGACTCTAAGGCCTGTGATGCCTGCATTCAGATGAAGCCAATGCCTTACGGGATCCTAAAGCAAAGCTTTTGATCACAAAATATCACAAGACTCCGTGTTGTGAACAGTTGAATTAGAAATAAAAGTCCTGTTCCTGCCCTGAAGTCGTTCCAGTGGCAGGTCTTCGTCGCTTTGAAGTCCTTGGGTAAGTCAAAGAACACAAGAAACACAAATGTGAATCTGTTCCTTCCTGCCTTTCTCGATCTCCAGAGAAGTGCGAGAGGATCAACATGCACTTGACCTCGCTCCCAAAGCCATGAGGAGCTCATTGCGTCTCTGGTCCCGATGCACCCCGACTTTCCTGGTCCTTTGGCAATGTCGTAGCAAGCTGAGGCTTTTAGGGGGATCATGCTGTGCACTTTTCACTCTTCTGGCTCCCTCTGGCATGCCTTTGGGTCCCAAGGACCTGCACGGGCCTTCAGCTGGACTTCCACTGGCAGGTTCACCCTGTGTGCCATTCAAACCCACCTCGGGTTATGCACCAGTTTCGGTATGGACTTCGGTCCAGGCGCTACCCTCTGAACCGGTTCCTCTGACATCGAAGCCGCACCGACACCAGAGAAGAATCCCCGGCCTAAAGTGGTCTCCAAGCCGAACTTATTTCTACCTCGGCCAAGGCAGTTTTCTAAACAAACCAGAGTACAGCCATTCGGCAATTCATCTAATTACAACGCACTTCCTTTTACACGGGGCTGATCACATACACTAGATCAACTTTTTGGCTCAGAGTTGGATCAAAGCCAGAATTATGGTGATGATGGGGATGAATTTGTCGCACAATATGGTGAAGAAAATTGGAATGAGAAATTAAACGATGCCAGTAGCTTAGCTCCCCATTCGCTAGCTTAGTTTAACCCCCTGGCCCTGCCACTGAGGAAAGCTCATATGTTGCTGTTGTGATTAAAAAGGCTGTCAAACTCCTTGGCCTGCAACTTGCCACTATTGTGGTTAAAACCATTGTTTTAAGAGTGATCCATCAGCGTGGCCAGTCTCCTGCCATTTAATAAGGCCCTTACAGATACACTCTTGGTCACTTGGGCACAACATGTTCTGGTTCTCTGGTCAACGGGCAGGTCGCTTGTCACCACAGACCAGGTCCAGGTGACCCTGAATTTCTCACACAGTATCAACAGAGCGCTGGATGGTTCAGGTGACTACCAGTAAAGTCAACCCTAGTGGCTTCAATACGACTTCACCAGACAGCAAATTCATATGTATTGAAAACTTTGGGAAGCATATATTTTCTTCTGCCAGCCAAACCCTACTTTCAGTAAATACTTGCTGTCTCCTTGGTCGCTACACCCATGCTCTATGGGACATGGTTGGTCAGATCTTAGCAGCGGTCCCATATGACCTATGGGTATCTTTAGCCCAAACCATTGAGAATGGCTGGGATGTTGCGAAGTGTACCCGGTCTAGCGTGGACACCACTGTGTGCTTGGGTCGGATAATTGGCACGGCGCTGGTGCTTCAGTACCATGCCTGGATGACGTCTACAGTCTTCTGCGGGGATATCCATCCTTGGATATGCCATTTGCTGGCTCTCACCACTTTGGTGAGAAGACCAATTCAGCTCTTGAGCACTTTAAGGAGAGTAACGCCACAGCTTCCTACTTGGGACTCTGCTCACCCACCAGACATTTTCCCCAACAATTTTACTCATTTCGAGGATATGCCAGGGTTTTGGCATGTCATTAGATCTTGCTGCCAGTACACCAGATTATACCAATATAAAAAGATGATGGACAGAATGCTGAACATTGTCAAGCATTCATCCCCAGTACAGAGATCTAGGCCTAAATCCATTGTTTTGTTTGCTCACCATGTTATTCCAGTTTGGACAAGCCATATGTAAATTAGTCTTGACCCTGCTCCCCATGGGAAAAGTCCAGTCCAAACTGCCAGGCCAGCTCCTCCCTGGACCAGAAACAAACATCCTGGGACCAGTTTTGGAGTATCACCTCATCAGCCAGGCTAGTTTGAATCCGATGGCGTAGTGAGCACGGGTCTCACGTCTGCACATATCCTTCCCACTTTGGGCGAGTATAGCAACACAAAAAGATGATGGATGCACACCAGATTAATCAGCCCTTTTGTGATCGAGTCCACGGCTTCCAGAGATGATGCTCAGGACATCAGGGACAATGTATAACTAAGTTCCATACCCCTTCAGCAACCACAACTTCAAAACCACTTTAGTGAGTCCTTTCCGGCACATGCCCAACCTATAGGAGGACCTGCCATTTTATCCGGGGGTGGCAAACAATTAAGTTCGACAGATGGGCCCTCCAAACTGTCCAAAGGGGCTGCAGTTTTTTCTTTTCTTTCTACCCTGTCGCACCTTCCATCCTCATCAGGGCAGCTCACACAGGACCACATATCAATTTTGTAGCAGGATTGGCTAAATGGGGCGTTGAGTGTTCAGGCCTAGTCCGCAAGAGAACTGGGTGTTGTTTGTGCTCCTTCCTTGTGTCAAAGGAGAACGAAGGGGTCCATCCTATTTTAGATCTTCTTCCTCTTAATCCCTTCGCTGCGTTCGTCGTCCAACGGCCGTCGCGAGCACTACCTCGGTAGTGCTGCGCACGTCCGTTGGCCGACGCGGCCCCGCCCACTCCTTTAAACCGCCGCACCGCGGTGGAATGTTCGCCGCGGTAAAGGGGTTAAAGCATTCCTGTGAAAGGACAAATTCAAGATGCTCTCACTAGTCCGGGTTCTGTCTGCCCTGCATCCCGGAGACTGGATGGTACCATTGGACCAGCAGGATGCTTATTTCCATATCCCCTTCTTGCAGGACCACAGGTGCTCTCTGCAATTCACAATGGGCCAGAAAAAGTTCCAGTTTGCGGTATTCCCTTTTGGCCTCACCAGTGATCCTCAGGGTGTTCACGAAGGTGATGGTGGTGTTCACTACACACCTAGAGAGGTTGGGGGGGGTACCAGTCTTCCCCTACCTCAAAGCCTTCTGTTAAAGACAGGCTTACCCCAGGTAGTCGTCAACCTCCATGAGACAATGGCAAATCTCCTCATATTGTTGAGGTTCACTATGAACGTGCGAACGTTCCATCTTACTATTCATAGATGCTCCCTTTCATCTGAGTCATCCTGGATACTGTAAAGTTTTTTCCCCAGAGCGGAGAGTACAGGACATATGTGCTATGATCCTGATGTTTCAGCCTCTATCCTGAATATGTGTGTGGATGACTCTGAGAATCCTGGGTCTGTTAGTCTTCTGCATTCTGCTGGTCGAAAATGCCAGATGGCAGATTAAGGCCCCGGAATGGGATCTGAAGTCCCAGTGGGCAAAGCACCATGGAGAACCTGTTGAATTCCATCCTGGCTTCTGAGGAGACTTCAAAAGATCTGTAGTGGTAGCTGCTTGACTGTGATTAGGCCAGAGCAGACCACTCCCCTTAACCACCCAGAGTTGACAGTGGTGACGGATGCATTACTGCTGTGTTGGGCAGGCCATCCAGTAGAAGTGGAGATCAGAAGACACTGGTCCCTGGCGTAAACCTGGCTCCATATCAGTCTGTTAAAAATGCGGGCAATCCACTTGGCTTGAAGGCCTTCCTGCCAACCATCAAAGGAAGGCTAGTGCAAGTTGTCACACACAACACCACCACTGTGTGTACTGCAAAAAAAAGGGTGGGGCCTTGGGGCTAATGCCAGGATGCCCTAAGCCTCTGAAAGTAAGTCAGTCACCTGGGTATTTCTCTGGTTGTGAACCACCTGTTTGATCTCTAAGCACTAGGGCGGAGAAACTCCGCTACCAACGCGTAATGGATCACAAATGACATTTACATCCGGAGGTGGTCGAGGGTGCCTTCCAGCAATGGGAAGAACCCTGGCGAAATCTTTTTGCCACTGCAGAGAACGTACAGTGTCAGCACTTTTGTACATTGGTGTTCCCAAGTAGGCTCTCTCTGAGATGCATTCTGCCTGGAGAGGAGCTGAGGGTTCCTGTATGCATTTCTGCCGAGTCTTATCCTGGCTCAAGTCCTAAAAAAGATTAGGAACGACTGGGCCCAAGTTATCTTGGTGGCTTTGGATTGGGTCAAGAGAGTGGGGTATCTGGAACTGCTGGGCATGAGCATCTGTCCTTCGATCTGCCACTTCAGGAGGATCTTCTGTTGCAGCAGCAGGGCAGGGTTTTGCACCTGGCCATGCGCAAACTTCACCTCCGTGCATGGAGGTTGAACAGCAGTTGATTCCATCTAATCACCCTCTCGAGGTGGTTGATATTATCTTGGCAGCTAGGTGCTCTTCCACCTAGTCATTGTATGCCTGGTCCTGTGACACGTTTGTGGTTTGGTGTGACAGCCGCCAGATGGACCCATTACAGGCCATACTGTCTGAAGTTTTGTTGTTTTATCTTTGTCCCATCAAGAGCTTGCTCTAGGCACTGCCAAAGGCTACTTGTCAACTCTTTCGACTTTTCTTATGGTTTCAGGATCAGCCGTCTTTATTCAACTCACTTGTTGTGAGGAGGTTTCTCAAAGTATTACAACACATGTTCCCGGTGAAGCCCTTTGTGATGCCACAGTGGCACTTGAGTCTGGTTCTCACTTTTTTGATGGCAACCCCTTTGAGCCAATGCAGATTTGCCCACTATGCCTTTTGATTCTGAAAATAGTATTTTTGGTTGCAATAATGTCCTCTCTTCTGAAGAGACTTTTAACCGCTTATTCCTCACTTTTTGAATACTTCCTCAGGCTTCCAGCTGGATCCAGAAATACTGTAGCCAGTACCTCTGCATGCCGGCACGTGGCGCCGGAGGCTTCATGTCAACTGCGTTACGAGCTGGATGCAACATACACGGGCCTATATGAGCGCCACCCATGCGCACTGACATCACTTCCTATCCACCCCAACAGACGCGGATCCGGAGCTACTCCTAGTTTCATCAAGACTCCAAATTAACTCAGTTGCAGTGTGCAAGGGAATATGTAAACACTCGCCCCACCCCCAAAGTCTACAGGGTTTAAATCCTGTGGGGAATGTCGCAAACAAATGTCTATATCTGAAAGAACACATAGTGATAGATTCCTTACCTTATCTTAGAATATCCCCAGGCGTCAGACTGGATCCGGAAAGTTTTCGTCAGCAGTACCCCTGCGCGTCGGTAGGTGGCGTCGTGCGGCTCCGCGACCGTCGTTGGCGTCGTGGTCGCTGAGATGACGTCGCGGGCGCTACTTAGACGCCGCCCACGCGCGCTGACGTCAGTTCTTTCTTTTTCCGAGCCAGCAAGCGCAGATCCGGGAAGAGCAGGAACCCCCAGTCAATTTTTGACTGACTTTTTGAGGCTTTTTGTCTGTTTTTTCATCGTTCGACTCCTGGTGCAGATAGGATGCCCGGTTTTAAATTCTGCGGGGACTGTCACCGTATGATGTCGGTGACGGACCCTCACCGTGTGTGTCTTTTCTGCCTGGGGCGCGACCACGACTCCACGTCGTGCCCTGACTGCCGGGCCATGGCGCCGAAGACTTTGCGGGAGCGGTCCCGAAAGTTGCTGGAAGCTCGGCAGTCTGCTCCACGCCGTTCGAGGTCCCGGTCCCTTGGGAGGTCGAGGGACCGTGCGCGGAGTCATCACCATCGGTCTTCGGGATCAAAGTCTTCGCACTCGTCAGGTAAGGCGAAGCACAAGAAGTCGAAGAAACGCCATCGTTCTCCGACTTCCTGCTAGTTATGCTGTGGTGTTGCGTAGGGCGGCCGAGGCCCTACACCTCGAGCTTCCTACCGTGGCCGTCAGGACTAACCTCCTGACAGAGGTGCTTCAGCCAGCAGCTACTTCTGCGGAACCGCTGCTTCCTTTCAATGAAGCCCTTTCTGACGTTCTTTTGGGCACTTGGTCCAGGCCCACCACAGGGGCTCCTGTGGATAGGAACGTGGCCCGACGCCATCGCCCGGCTCCGGGAGACCCCCTCTTCCTCTCCCAACATCCCACCCCCGAGAGCTTGGTTGTCCAAGCCTCTGCTTCCCCTACCGCCTTCCCTTCCGCACCACCGGATAGGGAATCCAAGTTCCTCCAGTTCTGCGCTGCGGTCCGTGAACACCGCATGCCTCTTGGGCCGTTATTCCCACTCTGTGGGATACGGTGGCGAACGTGCTGCCCCACTGTCCGGAGGAGGCCCGGCCAGCTCTCTCCCAGGCTGTTGCAGAGGGGAGAGACGCAGCTAAGTTCATGATTCGTTGTGGTGTGGACACCGCCGACTCACTGGGCAGATCGATTGCTACGACGATGGCGGTTCGCCGCCACGCTTGGTTGAGGACCACTGGATTTTCGGGGGATGTCCAAAACACACTTATGGACATGCCCTTTGATGGCCGTCGCCTCTTCGGCGACAAAGCAGACAGCGCGTTGGAGCGGTTTAAGGACTCACGGGCTACAGCCAAGTCCTTGGGACTCTCTGCAGTCCGCCCTCCTCTGCCTTCTGCTTTTCGCTCCTTTCGTGGCACCGGAAGGGGCGCCCCGCAGCGTTCGCAACAGAGCCACAGGCCTGCGCAACAAGCATCCCAGCGCGGACGCGGGTTCCGCCGTGGCGGACCAAGGGGCCAGCGGGCGGGTCAGTCCACCACCACCCCGGCCACCACTGCCTCCAAACCTTCCTAGTCCGAACTTTCAGGCCCATCAAACGCCAGTGGGCGGCAGGCTTCGCCATCCCCTCCCCCACTTGCGCACCATCACTTCGGACAGGTGGGTTTTAGAGATAGTCCGGAGGGGCTACTCCCTCCCCTTCGAGACTACCCCTCCAGCCATGCCACCTCAGTGCCACCGCATGTCGGGGGGGATCACGTGGTGCTTCTTCAGCAGGAAGTTGCGGCCCTCTTGGCCAAGGGGGCCATCGAGTGCGTTCCAACGCCAGAAGTAGGTCGTGGTTGCTATGCCCACTACTTTCTGGTGCCCAAGAAGGACAAGGGCCTGCGTCCGATCTTAGACCTCCGGGACGTCAATCGCTTCCTCCGCAAAGAGAAGTTCAAGATGCTCACTCTGGCTCAGGTCTTGTCTGCTCTCGATCCACAAGGATCCACTGATCCACTGGATGGTAGCGCTAGACTTGCAGGATGCCTATTTCCACATCCCAGTCCTGCAAGCCCACCGACGTTACCTGCGGTTCACGGTAGGCCACGAGTACTTTCAGTTCACCGTGCTCCCTTTTGGCCTTACCAGCGCCCCTCGGGTGTTCACAAAGGTGATGGCGGTGGTCGCAGCTCATCTGCGCAGATCAGGGGTTTCAGTCTTCCCCTATCTCGACGACTGGTTGTTGAAGGCGGGCTCGCCCCAGGCATTCGTCTCCCACCTCCAGACTACGGCCGACCTCCTGCACTTGCTGGGGTTCTCCATCAACGTGCCGAAGTCGCACCCGATTCCCTCTCAGAAGCTCCTCTTTATCGGAGCGGTTCTGGACACGGCGCAGTTTCGGGTCTATCCTCCCGAACAGCGAGTCCGGGATATTCGGGCTCTGATTCCCATCTTTCAACCCTTGTCCCGGGTTTCGTTCAGAGTGACTCTGAGGCTGCTGGGCCTCATGGCCTCCTGCATCCTGCTGGTCGATCATGCCAGATGGCATATGCAGACTCTGCAGTGAGACCTGAAGTTCCAGTGGGCGCAGCATCAGGGGAACCTGTCCGATCACGTCCAGATCTCGGAGGGCACTGCACGACCGTTGCAGCTCACGAACCGGCATTGGGTCGACGGCAGATCCCTCTCCCTTCCCCAACCGGAGTTTACAGTGGTTACGGATGCATCCCTCCTGGGATGGGGCGGCCACATGGGAGAGGCGGAGATCAGAGGCCTCTGGTCTCCGGCGGAGTCCAAGCTCCATATCAACCTTCTGGAGCTTCGGGCGATACGGCTTGCAGTGAAGGCATTCCTTCCCTCTGTCAAGGGGAGAGTAGTGTCCGTGTTCACAGACAACACCACCAGCATGTGGTACTGCAACAAGCAAGGCGGGGTGGGGTCGTGGACCCTCTGTCAGGAGGCTCTGCGTCTCTGGACATGGCTGGAACATCAGGGCATGTCCCTGGTGGTTCAACACCTGGCAGGTTCTCTGAACGCCAGGGCGGACGAACTCAGCCGTAGGTGCATGCTCGATCACGAATGGCGTCTTCACTCGGAGGTGGTGCAAGCTCTTTCAGCAGTGGGGAGAGCCTTGGTTAGATCTATTCGCCACCGAAGAGAACGCGCAATGTCATCAGTTCTGCGCGTTGGAATTTCCAAGGCGGCACTCGCTCGGCGACGCTTTTCGTCGCGAGTGGAGTTGCGGTCTGTTGTACGCCTTTCCGCCTATACCACTTCTGCCCAGAGTGCTGAAGAAGATCAGGCGCGACCGGGCACAAGTCATCCTTGTGGCACCGGACTGGGCTCAAAGTATGGTATCCCGAGCTACTCAGTATGAGCATCGATCCCCGATCCGACTGCCTCTTCGGGAGGATCTCCTGTCGCAGCAGCAGGGGACGGTCCTCCACCCGAACCTGTCCAGTCTCCACCTCCTTGCGTGGAGATTGAGCGGCAGCAGTTGATTCCTTTCGACTTGCCTCCTGAAGTTTGTAATGTCATTCTGGCAGCCAGGCGTCCCTCTACGAAAGTGGTATACGCCTGCAGGTGGAACAAGTTTGTGGCATGGTGCACAGCAAAGGCTGTGGATCCCCTTTCTGCCCCTCTTTCTGAAGTACTACTGTTCCTTGTTTCTGTGGCCCAGCAGGGCTCTGCTCTGGGCACTATCAAAGGCTACCTTTCTGCTATTTCGGCCTTTCTCAGGCTCCCGGATCAGCCCTCTCTTTTCAAGTCCCCTGTTGTAAATAGATTTCTTAAAGGCATTACACACCTTTTTCCTTTCAGTCCATCCGGACAAGGTTGTGCTCAGGCCCCGTCCTTCCTTTTTGCCAAAAGTGGTTACGGCCTTTCACATTGGGCAGACTATTACCTTGCCCACCTTCTTTCCGCATCCTTCCAGAGAGGAAGAGAGGCTCCACCGTCTGGACCCAAAACGTGCGCTCTCCTTTTATCTCAACCGCACACAGCAGTTCCGGGTGGATGACCAGCTCTTTGTTGGCTACGTTGGCACCAAGAAAGGTCGGGCGGTACACAAGAGAACTATCTCCCGCTGGGTTGTCTTGTGTATCAAAGCCTGTTACTCTTGGGCTAATAAAGAACCTCCGG
This sequence comes from Calotriton arnoldi, assembly GCA_963921515.1. Lineage (NCBI taxonomy): Eukaryota > Metazoa > Chordata > Amphibia > Caudata > Salamandridae > Calotriton > Calotriton arnoldi. Next base: position 365,372 of record CAWUFW010005099.1, read on the forward strand.
TGGGGCTGCGTGCTCATTCCACCAGAGCTACTGCAGCCACTACTGCATTGGGACGTGGTGTCCTCCTGCAAGACATCTGTCAGGCAGCCACGTGGGCCTCGCTGCACACGTTTACCAAGCATTATTGCCTGGACAGCCAAGTCTGGAGAGACGGCTTCTTTGGCCGTTCCGTTCTCCGTGACTTTCTGGTGTGATCTTGGTTCGCAGACCCACCACCGGGGTTGGTATTGCTGGGGTATCAATTCTAGGGTAAGGAATCTATCACTATGTGTTTCTTTCAGATGAACAAGTTACTTACCTTCGGTAACGATATATCTGTAAGAAACATTAGTAGTGATAGATTCCTACCGCCCCACCCATCCTCCCCGTTCTGCGAACTGATTTCTAGGATTAAGGTCATCCCTTTCAGGGCCCTAGTTTCAATGCACCAGTGGTCAGTATCTTGCATGGCTCTGCGTTCCTGGCGCGGAAAGTCGTGTACAGAACTGACGTCAGCGCGCGTGGGCAGCGTCTAAGTAGCGCCCACGACGTCATCTCGGCGACCACGACGCCAACGACGGACGCGGAGCTGCACAACGCCACCTACCGACGCGCAGGGGTACTGCTGACGAAAACTTTCCGGATCCAGTCTGACGCCTGGGGATATTCTAAGGTAAGGTAAGGAATCTATCACTACTAATGTTTCTTACAGATATATCGTTACCGAAGGTAAGTAACTTGTTCAACTGATCACATGTGGTTTGCCTCTGATGCATTGAATCGTATCATGACTCTAAGGCCTACATTGATCTGGGATTCTGTTGGCATGTTCACCCTCGATGCCAGTTGGGCCCTCTGGATCCTTTCAGGGCCGACTTCAGTACCAACTCCCTCTCCATCGCCACAACCCATGCCGGACCGCGATCCACCAATGCCATCGACTCCGGACACCAACGACCAACCCATAATCCAGGATACCAGTGAGATGGATACCTCCCCAGACACTGGTCTAGTGCCTCCTTCACTATGGTTATGCGAAAGGCAGTGGAGGACCCTTGATCTTCACCTTTCCACTCAGGATGTCAAAACCAATGTTTTGTTTGAGGTGCTACAGCCTGGCTAGTTGAGTTCCAAGCCTCTGTTCCCCTTAGATGAGGTTCTCACAGATACACCCTTCGACACGGGCCAAGCCATGATCAGGCCCCTCTGTGCATCATCAGATTGCCAGACGACATTGCCCTGCTTTAGGCAACCCTGCCTTCCTCACTTAGCACCCAACTTTGAAAAGCCTCGTGATACAGGACGTCCTCCGAGTGAACCCACACTTGTTTCCCAATACTCGCCCTCACAGGGAATCGAAGATTATAGAGAGCTTTGGCAAGAGGGTTTCCTCCTCTACAAGTTTGGCTCTTCGTTCTGTCAGAGTCTACTGCCTTTTGGGCCACTATTCTCATGATATGAGACTCTGTGGCCCAAGAGTTGCTCATGGTTCTGGAAGAAGCCCAGGCCCTTCTTTTTCACGCAGATCAAGATGTTTGTGATGCAGCAAAGATCACCATCCTCTGCGAACTAGACACTACTGACTCCATCAGTAAGGCCATTGGTACTAGTGTGGCCATTCGCAAGAATGCATGGATACGATTCACCGGCTTTTCGGTAGATGCCTAGGTCAGTCTTATGTACATCCCATTTGGTGGTTCCTGATTGTTTGCCAATTCAGCCCTGAAGCGCTTCAACAATAGCAGGACCACAGTACGCTTCATAGTCCTTTCTGCTCCCCCACACCAGTCACACTCGGGGTTTTGGGAAGGGTGATGAGTGCAATCAGCAGCCCACCAACAACAACAGTTCCACAGTCCTTATGTGGTTGCGTCCACGGTACCCATCAGAGAGGGCAACGGGTACAGCAAGCAGCCCAGTCTTCCACAATCTCAGTTGCCACTCCTTCAAAGCCTCTTTAGCATGCCCTTATTGACACATAGCCACCTTTTGGAGGCAGGATGGGACACTTTGTCAGGGTGGCAAGCAACCACTTCAGACAGGTGGGTCCTGCAAATTGTTCACCAGAGTTACGCTTTACCATTTCTGAAAATCCCACCTCACCTCTCACCACCCTCAGAACAGCTGACGGAGGAACATCTGTATATCTTGCAGCAGGAAGTGCAGGCTCTTTTGGTCGAGAGAGCCGTAGCCATAGCCCTAGATCTCAGTGAGGATGCCTCTGAGGCTGCCACGACTAATAGCCTCTTGCATCCTGTTGGTCAAGCACTCCAGATGGCATATGCAGACTCTGCAGTGGGATCTGGAGTCCCAGTGTGCAGATGTCCCAATCTAGAGATTTACACACTGGTCATACGAAGGTCTAAGGGCACAGACAACCCTGCAAAAGAAATTGACATCAGTACGCATCAGTGGCTGTATCTGGGATATTAGCTCCAAGTATTGCCATGGCGAAGTGCTATAAATTTACCTGAAGTTTGACTGGGGACCACTGACTTCTCATCATATTATTGGTGTAAGAAATATGATTATTCTTAGGGTGGTAGGGTGGATCCCTGCCCAGTTCAAGGAATAATCGCACCCCTCGTGAGAGTGAACCTTCAAAGTAACTAAATTAACCTAAGCTCCATCCCGTGGTAGCTATGGCACAGAGCAGACTGGCTTAACATAAGGCAATGTGTGAAGTATTTATGCAGTGCCAAAACAGTTATAAATTCAAAATACAAAACAATAAAAGTCCCAAACCAATTTGGAAAAATAGTGCAAAATTTGATAATGAAAATTACACTGAAATGACAAAAATATCAAAAGGGCATCTGGAGATATGAATTTTTTAACTTTTAAGTAGGAATAGCAGCAAAAAGTAGAGTGCCAATTATAGTGAATGGCCGCAGTACATCAGACCCTAGGTGCTATTTTCGTGTGGCCGCGATGGAGCAAGGGTTGAATACACCAACGAGGTTCTTCCTCATAAAAGATTTTACTTTCTGATTTAGTCCTTTAAGTCCCAATCCACCACAGCGGGGTACTTTTCTAAAGCTCCCCAAGACCTCAGTTGAGGCGCTTAGACACTCACCTGATGTCAGGCAGAGGCCAGCTGCAGGGTACAGTCCAGTTGCAGGAAAGGCCTCTTTTAGCTTCTTGTATCCCTGTAGTTTGAACTGGCTAGCCATATGACCCTTGCAGTCCACTTCTTAGTCCTGGATACAAGAGGAGCAGGTCCGGTCGTCAGGGCTCCTCTCTGGTCACAGACCGCAGGTCCAGTCCTCTTCTGTTCTTCCCCAGATCCAGGAGTGTTCTAAAGTGGCTGGTGCCTGGAGGCTCCACATTTATACTTGGCATGAGCTAGTGGGTGGAAATGACTCCTGAGTATGCCCTAACCCATGGGGTAAAAGTTCCCAGTACAATCCTGCGCACTTAGGGCACTTTGAAGATTGCGCACAACTTCAGCTACACTAAACTCTGGTTCTGAGGGAGGAAGGGAGGGATGGGTGGGAGTGTGTGTGTGTGTGTGGGTGTGTAGGGAGAGTAGTATGGTAACCCTAGTGTCTTCTCACACTCAACTCAATAATCAAGTTTGAAGCAGCCACTGCACTCCAAGTAAACCCAGAGACAAAGGCTTGGTAGGATGAAAGCAGGGTTTTCCAGCAACCAGACAGTTGAAATCCTTGGGTTATCTTGGCATCCTATTTCCTTTCAAGTGCCCCCCAAGTGTAATATGTAAAACCTTGAGAGAGACATCTAGTAGAACAAAAGCAGGGTTTTCCAGGAACCAATGTGTGGATTCACAAGTACTGTCTTGGCATACTGTTTCCTTCTTTTCAAGTGTGCCCCAAGTGTTATATGTAAACCCACAGACATGTGAAGTAGGATTTGACACTATAATGTCTAAAAGGATGCTCACAGCCGCCACCATTCCGATTTCCTCGTAGTAGTAGTATATTGCCCTTCAGTTTGTGACAATAGTCAATTTTCTTTGTCTTTTAAGCTTTGTGGTTTAAACCTTTAGTGTATAGGTAGTGCACCTTCAGGTTCTGGTAGTTATTGTCGCTCAGATTTGCATTTGACCTTTTGTAGTTTTTTTCTGGAATTGCCAGTTCAGATGTGATGGTATTTCATTATTACCTCTCCCTCTAGCCCACGTATAGAAGGGTCACGCCTTTGTTAGTATGTGTAAAATATTAGAGTGCCAAAAGCTAGTGTTGCCCAACAGTGTCTAGACTGATACAGAATGTGAGCATAGTAGCTTATTTATTTATTTTATTTATTTATATAGTTTTTTTATAGCGCAAACTCGACCTGAAGATATCTGAGCGACTTACGTAGTTGGTAAAGTAACATTACACGAGTTACATATGGGGTAAATACCATTACATGTGGTAAGCACAGATACATAGCAACAGTATATACAAGAATAAACGATAAACCGTAGCAGTTGCATGTGTTACATATGGAATAGATCCAATTACATGGTTTACGCACCAGCGCTTTACATAGTTGGCAAAGAAACAGTTGCACGAATTGCATATGGGGTAAATACAATTGCATGGAGGTAGCACAGATACAATAGCAACAGTATATACAGAAAATATACGATAAACAGTAGCAGTTGCGTGAGGTGCATATGGAGTAGATAAAATTACATGGTGTAAGCACAGATAAATGGCCACAGTGTATATAAGAAGTATACGGTGACCAGTAGGAAATGTGCTGTTACAAAATACAGGGTAACCCAAAAATTAAACCCATAGGACCTGGGTAACATGTGGTGCGTAAAACAGTATGGTCCTACTGGTACGTAATTGAAACGGGCTGCAACAATTAATTTGCAATGTAAGCGAGCGAAGAAAAAAAAAAAACTGAATGAATTGCACTCAATGCTGAGTTATACAGTTAAATTATATTATTTCAAAGATTTATTTGTAATCCATTAGCAAACAAAAACATCAAATTCATTTCATAACGGTTGCTCCAAAGAGAATTAGAGGAAAAGTGTTCTTAGAGGTTCTCATGTGCGCAATGATAAGAGAGAAAAGTTAAAAAAGGAGCGTATTCACTATTAGTACACAAAATAATCTTAGTTCAGTGGCTATGGCACTGTGGGAATCCAAATTAATCAAGGCGGAGATGCCTGTTTGAAAGATGTATGCAATCAATGTATTCTTCCTTATTCAGAAGAAGGTGGTGTCTGGGTAGATCAACCATCCCCCGAAGAGTATAAACAGTCCATCCAGGCTAAGTAGTTATTGTCGACGTTTCGACCCGACTGTTGCAAAAGGTAGATTTAGTCCTGGCATGCGGGTCTTCATCAGGACAGTGTAAAATGAGATGAAGTTAAAGGGCAACCTCACAGCGGTGCAGCTGCACCGAGTTTTGAGGGATGTGCTGATAATATTCGTAACACTGGAGGAAGCTCTCAGAACGATTCACTCGTCGAGACATAGCAGCATTAAAAATTAGATTCCCTTTTTGGAAAATGGCCGAATACCAAGCACTTCATCGACTCACAAATTGGTCGCCACTTTCTGGGTTTAGACGAAAGAGATTGCGCCACATTCATTGGGGATTGAGAATGGATGATGTATAAGGAACCAGCACATCCCTCAACTAAGATTATTTTGTGTACTAATAGTGAATATCCCCCTTTTTTTACTTTTCTCTCATCACTGCGCACATGAGCACCTCTAAGAACACTTTTCCTCTCACTCTTTGGAGCAACCGTTGTGAAATGAATTTGATGTTTTCGTTTGCTAATGGATTATAAATGAATCTTTGTAGGTACAGTCCCGGGCACACGTAACGAGGATATAATATCAGGAGAAATGTCTCATACTGCAGAAATATAGAGGGTCTACACCAGAATGATAATCATAGGTGTTTAATATAGTAACAGAGCATAAGCAACCAGCCAAAACAAAAGCAACCAGCCGACACGTGTTTCGTCACAAGGGTAGTAACCCGTGACTCTTCAGGGCTGAAAGGCGGTGCCAACAAGGTGGATTCAAGTGACCGTTCAAGACTCCAAAACGGCAATGAAGAGCAGTGCGAACCACGGTAGGTGGACTACTGCCAACTGTAAGCGAAAGGAAGACGGATATCGCCGGGCGGATAAGCCAATGAGGACTATTGACCTTCAGAAAAGTCGATGCAGTCTGTGGCGGCAGATTAACCAAGTGCTAGTAGCACAGGGGAATATAGAATTAGGCGTGCCAGGTCAGTAGTCCAGGACGACAACGGCGGATGCGCGGGTACAGGAAACTGGGAGAAGTGTTGTTCAGGAAGGAAAATGGTAACCATTTTCCTTCCTGAACAACACTTCTCCCAGTTTCCTGTACTCCGGCGCATCGCCGTTGTCGTCCTGACTACTGACCTGGCACGCCTAATTCTATATTCCCCCTGTGCTACTTAGCACTTGGTTAATCTCGTCGCCACAGACTGCATCGACTTTTCTGAAGGTCAATAGTCCTCATTGGCTTATCGCCGCCCCGGCGATATCCGTCTTCCTTTCCTTACAATTGGCAGTAGTCCACCTACCGTGGTTCGCACTGCTCTTCATTGCCGTTTTGGAGTCTTGAACGGTCACTTGAATCCACCTTGTTGGCACCGCCTTTCAGCCCTGAAGAGTCACGGGTTACTACCCTTGTGACGAAACACGTGTCGGCTGGTTGCTTTTGTTTTGGCTGGTTGCTTATGCTCTGTTACTATATTAAACACCTATGATTATCATTCTGGTGTAGACCTCTACATTTCTGCAGTATGAGACATTTCTCCTGATATTATATCCTCGATTACGTGTGCCCGGACTGTACCTACTTCATTTGTGTGGATTTCTATCCATACCATCACGGGGGTTTTAGGGCATATCCCTGACCTGGTTTGCACCGTTCACACTCCTAGTATAACATAAACTCAGCGCGAATTAGCTTGAGCGCCATTATTCCTGTCAATACTAAAAACCCCACACTGATACATAAATGAATCTTTGATACATAAATAATATACTTTAACTGTATAACTCAGCATTGAGTGTGATTCATTCATTTTGTTGTCTTTTTTCTTCGCTCGCTTATATTGCAAATTAATTGTTGCATCCTGTTTCAATTACATGCCAGTAGGACCATACAGTAGGAAATGTGGGCAATATAGTTCTGAGGTAGTTACGATAGGGCGTGTTGACTTAAGGTAACAGTGTAGGTATAAGCTAACAGTGTTGACGCAGAGTGAGTAAAAGGTATATAAGCATAGAATAACATATAGGCATATAGTAACTGTGTAGACCAGTGGTGGCGTACAATGATCATAAGAGCATATAGGCATAGGATAACAGTCTAGACTATCAGTGTAGCCATATAGACACAAGCTATGCACAGGGTGACAGCATGAGCATGCAGTACCAAGTTTTGGCGTGGATGTGTTCATACTTCCATGTGGAGGTCGTAGAGGGGGCTGTGGGCTCATCAGTAGGGACAGTGCTTTGCACGCCTGCAAAATTCAGGCGGCATCAGGGGTCAGTCGAACGAGCCCCGGGAGGTAGAGGACAGCTTCAGGGTCACCTCTTGTTGTTACCCATTTTCGCACTCCCAAACACATGGTAGCCCCAGACACATGACAGTACCTTGGTCAGTGGTCATTAGGGACAGTGCTTCGCGTCTGCATTATTCGGGCAGCGCCAGGGGTCGGTCGAGCGAGCCATGGGAGGTTGAGAGCAGTGGGCAATGGCAGGCTCCCTCTTGTTGGTGTTACCATTTTCGCCCTCCCAAACACATAATGCCACAGTCACCCAGTTTCCCAGACGCCGGGTCCAGCGAGCTGCACGCTTGAAGGGGGTCGAGGGGGAACGTCTGCATGTCCCTGCAGCTGGCACAGGTTTGATTGCTGGCCTGCAGACAGGGGACATTTGTGCAAGCAGGGGGGAGGGGGGGAAAGCAGGCTCACCCTTTGCTTTGCCACTTTCCACCAGGCCGGGCGTCAGAAGGGGGTCAGTTGTCGTCCTGCAGACAGGGATGAGGCCACTCAGGTCAAACTCGCCGCATGCAGGTAGGGGATCCGGGGAGGCAGCATTTGTCCCAGACAGCATCCATGCATCCCAGCAGCTAGCCTCTGCCTGGCACCTGACCTGAAGGCAGGCCTCGGGCTGCGTGGGAGGAGCTGGTCCTGGCTGGGCAGGCTGTTGTTGGCATGCACCAAGCGGGGCAACCTTCCCGGTAGTCCCATGGCGTTGCACAGGTGTTGGGGATTCACCGCGATCGGTTCACTGCACCGGGGTCCAGTCGAGTGCTACGGGAGGCTGACAGAATAGGTGGGCAGCGGTGGGCATTCCTCACAGCAAAATGGCCACCCCACTCTCTCCATTCCCCACTCTGGCATGTCTCAGGATACCGGGGAGGCCACGTCTTTGAGTCCCCACAGTTAGTCCCAGCTCAAATTCCCGATCCTCCGAGAGGGAAGGGACTGTACAGGGACAGCAGGAATGGCGGCCGTTTGCAGGCGCCCAGCAGGGGAAACCTTCCCGGGATGCTCTCCCGTTGGTGCACGGTTTTCACCACGATCTGTGTTGTCGCTCCGCTCGTTGTCTTGAACTCTGTCATCGGCCATGCCAGGTTGCAATATCGCTTCCCTCGATTCGAGATAGGTGGTGGCTTGATGGAGGGGCTTTGCTGGGGATTTACGCCCCAATAGCGATCCCTAGCCTGAGGAGCTCCCTCACGGTCAGCTATCTTGCATGTGTTAATCCTGACCAAAATGTAAATGCCAGTAGCTAGAGCTAGATAAAAGATAAAAAATTTAAAAATAGAGTAGAGAGAAAACATCAATTGCATGTCAAGAATACTCAATCAAAATCAACAACCCCTCTTCCTCCCCCCCCCCCCCATATTTTTCATAATATATCATCTTAAGTGTAAATGTTCGCCTTTCTTCAGAAAAGCCTGTAAGAATACTTAGGTCAAGAATATTGTGCAGGCCATAGAAAGGCTATTATGGCCAATTTCTTCAGTAATGAATACATATGTACATATAAATTTATAGCCAAATAATTGTTAAAAAGTTATATGATTATTTAAATCTCATTCACAAAACCTTTTTAAAAAGGAGAAAGATGGTGGTCTCGCTACGCATGGAGTGAGACGCACGCCGAAGGAGCTCCGGCCAGCCACTGCCCTTTTAAGCTTTTATTGCAGCAACAGGGCTTCCCCGGCAACACTGCTTGGAGTGCCTGGGCGCCGGAGGTGATCGGGAATCTTTTGCCCGTTCGGCGAGCTCCTTGGACTTCTGGTGGCGGTGCTCTTAGCAGCTCTGGTGCCGGGGCCCGGCTCGGATGCCCGCGGCCGCCATTTCCTGCCTCCCCGGCCCCGGAGAGTTCCCGGACAGCGAGGGCCTACTTTTGACGTACAACGACACCCCGGGGAGCCCTGCCTGATTTCCTGGGGACTGGAGCAGAGGTCCGGCGGCTCGTGCCTATCGCTTTGGCGCACGGAGGGTGTATTGCTCCGCGGCTGCTGTGATCGCCGCCATCTTGGATCTCCCAACGCGGTACGGGAGAACGGGCCGCAGAGCCCTTGGCGGACTTCCCACCACATCCCGGCGAGGCTGCCTGGTGCGCCTGGGCACCGGAGGTGTTCGGGCATCCTTTGTCTGCTTGGCGCACTCCCTTGACTGCTGACTGCGGTGCTCTTGGCGGCTCTGGTGCTGAGGCCCGCCTCTGGTGCCCGCGGCCGCCATTTTGTGTCCCACAAGCCCCGGAGAGTTCCCGGACAACGGGGGCCTGCTATTGACACACAGCGACACCCCGGGGAGCCCTGCCTGCCTCCCTGGGGACCGGAGCGGAGGTCTGGCGGCTCGGGCCCATCGCTTTGGCACACGGAGGGTGTGTTGCTCCACGGCTGCTGTGACCACCGCCATCTTGGGCCTCCCGGCTCGGCACGGGAGAACGGGCCACGGAGCCCTTGGCTGACTTCCCATCACAGCGTCAGCCCTCTGGAGGTCCTGCGAGGCTGCCTTCCGTGGTGAGGTGAGTGGCGACTCACACCGGATCCCCCCCCCCCGACTCCTCTCCTGCTGCTGCCGACGGCCTGAGCCGCACCTAGGCCCTGGACTGGCCTTACTGCCCCCCCTGGTCTCTCCCTCCCGAGGACCCGCTGGAGGAGCATCTCTCACTACCCGCAAGCATTTGAGGCATTGGATCTATACTGCGCCCCCACCTTCTGCCCGGGGCACGACCACTGGGGGCCCTCCTGCTCCTACCTTCCTGAACCCTGCTGTCGGGACACGTTGGGGCCCCCTGGTGTCTCGCATTGTGGGCCTGATTCGGCGCGGGCCCCCCGCTCGAATTTTCCTGGGACGCCCTTCCCCGCGCGCCGCCGCAGGTGGCCTCCTCTCCCTGTCGCATACCTGGCTCCGGCTCCTGCGGGACTGGGGGAGCCAACGACCCTGCTGGGGATTCACGAACTTTCCTCATCCTGCTTGTGACCTCGAGCCGTTCGTGCATCTCGGGGGGGGGGGTGGGGCTGGGGAGCCTCGGACTCTGAGAGGACAAGCTATTGATACTCGTCCCTTTGCTGCGGATCACCCTGCTCCTCCACACTGCGGTGGCTTCTACTATATACAGGGGGAGGCACCTGACCTCCGGCTACACTCTTCTGCCCTAGCTCCACATTCGGCGCGTGGGTGCTTGAGGGAGTCATGCCACGCTCTAAGGCTGGGAAAGACACAGCTGCACCTCGAAAGGACAACCCTGTGACGGCCCTGTGGAACAAACCTGGCTCTACCCCTGCTGCGGCTATGGCGTCTTCGACGGGGGGCCCCTCTGATCCTGTCACTCAATCGTTCATGGCCAATTTTTTGCAAGAGCTCAAGTCCGAAATTGGATTTCTCCGAACTGAGGTACAAACTTGCATTAAGGAACTCAGGAGAGACGTCACGGAAATTGGAGGGAGAGTAGATGATCTTGAGAAGACGGTCGCCGCCCTCACGGAGAACCAAGAGCAACTTTGGCAACGACTGGCCCTCTTGGAGGAACAACATATTGAGCTCCAAATTAAACCGGAGGACTTAGAAAACCGGAGCCGCCGTAACAATCTGCGCCCGAGGGGTGTCCCGGCGGGGGCAGAGGGCTCTGACATTATGACTTTTGTTGCAGATTTGTTGCACGAAATCAGAGGAGATGACAATGCCTCGCCGCCCGCGCTTGATCGAGCTCACCGTGTGGCTGTGCCTTCTGGCCGCTCCGGTCTGGTCCCCAACATATTGGCCAGGGTCCACTTTTTCACGGAAAAAGAGGCCATTTTGAAGGCAGCACGTTCCAAGTCGGAGTTAACCTACAAGGGCTCTCCCATACAGCTATTCCAGGACCTTGCTCCTACCACGCTTCGTCGCCGCAGGAACTTCAAGCCCATCACCGACAAACTTCGAGAGTTGGGCGTCCAGTACCAGTGGGGCCATCCTTTTGCGCTCCTCTTTCAATGGGAATCCAAGCGCCGTGTGCTGCGATCCTTTCAGGAGCCCTCTCAACTGCTCCACCTTCCGATCACCTCTCCGCCATCCAGCCCTTCACGACTGCCTTCTTTGGGCCGAGAGCCTGCGAAACCACAGTGGGCTAGAGTGCTCAGACCGCAGCGCCTGTCTAAACGGGGGGAGGACTCCTCTTCTCAAGCCAAACAGGACATCATTCAACACCTTCGCTCCCTGGATGGCGGGCGGTCCCCCTCCCGTTCCCAGCCTAAGGAGAACTGAACGACGAGCCATATCTCAGAGGGCCACCACTATCCTTCTTCATTCTCAGCAGTTCCCCGCGGAGACGGGGTCGGATTTCCATGCTCCTTGCTTGTTCATTCCTTGCCCTGAACATAGCGTGGCAGCGGTGCCGGTGTGCACCTCCTGACAGCGGTGCTGATTCTCTGAGACCCGCTCCCCCTCCTATTCCTCGGAGAGTGACATCTCTGGGATGGCTTGTGCCACTGAGCCTAGCTTGCTCCTAGACTGGAATAGGTCATGTTGGCCACGTTGGCCGTTGTTCAATTTGGATATTTTGCTTGTCTTCTTTCTTTTCCCCTTTTCTTTCCTCCTTCCTTTTTCCTTCCTGTCTGGAGGGGGGGGGGCCTTGCTACTGGGTGTGTGGTATTTATCGATCGTGGGCTGTTAATTGGTGTATTGGCTCCTCTTTATACTGTGCTGGACATTGCGATATGTTCTGGTTGTGTTTGCTTTTTATGGAGGCTTGACGGGGAAGGTCGGGGGGGCTCTGCCTTATAATCTATTTTCACCACTCGTGATGGCGCCTGTATGTAATCTGTTCTTAACATGACTTCTGTACCATGTTTGAAACTTCTCTCCCTTAATGTAAAAGGTCTCAACTCCCCCAACAAGCGCCGCCAAATTTGGCGTTACCTATTACAACAGAACCCAGACGTTATCTTCTTACAGGAGACACATCTGTTAAAGGCAGACACTTCCCGCATGGCTCACCCTAAATACCCCCTCCAATACTGGGCATCTGCACCTACCAAAACAGCTGGGGTGGCTATCCTCTGCAGGGCAGGTATTCAACAGAGGGTTCCCAAAGTGGTCCAAGGCAAAGATGGTAGATTCCTTAAATTAGAGGTCAGGATCGGGTCACGGACATTCACACTTTGCAATATTTATGCTCCCAATCAAGCGCAGGACCTCTTCATTAGGGAACTCCTACGGGAACAGATAACACATGACGACCACCAGCTTATTCTGGGGGGTGATTTTAACCTTGTTTGGGATGCGGGACTAGACCGTAGCGATGGGTCGTTCCATGGGGCGGGGGCCATGTCTGCTTCTCTGAAAAAACAACTTACTGATCTCGGATTACTAGACATCTGGCGCTACCACTCTCCAGCTACGCGAGACTATTCCTATTATTCACATGTCCATCGTTCCTACTCTCGCATTGATTACCTATTTGTTTCGCACTCCCTGATACGTGACATCCTCTCGGTGTCTGTCCGACATCTCCATCTCGGACCATGCCTATGTGGAACTTCTGTTGCACGATCACACACCTCTCTCACGTCACCCTCCCCGTTGGAGACTCCCTCCCCAAGTTCTTCGGGACCCCGTGGACGTATCTGAGATCCGTGATGCTATCATATCTTATTTCTCGTCTAATGAACTCCTTTCCCCGTGGTCTGGGACGCCTTTAAAACCATGATTTGGGGTCGTATAACTTCTATTGCGATAGCTCGGGCGCGGGAGGCTCGCCTATTTGAGGACAATCTGTCCCGTGACATAAAAACGCTTGAAAAATTAGATCAGGAACACCCTCTTGCCCTCCACAAGCGAATCCTGGCCATGCTTCGTGGCCAGCTACGGGCTCATAGAACTAACAAGGCGGAGCACGCTCTCTTGGCATTAAAGCAAAGATACTATGAAGGGGGGGACAAGGTGGGAACGGTTCTAGCTCGTCGCCTTCGGAAGCGGGCCGCAAAGGCTCGCGTTGCTAAAATAAAATTGGACGATGGCACGTGGGCTACCACTGAAGCCGCTAAACTGAAAGCCTTCCACGACTACTACTCATCTCTTTTCGCACAGGATCCACCTAACCTGGATCAGATCCAGGCAGTACTGGGGGAATGTAACTGGTCTCCGATCGGCAGACACCATGCGCAACTTCTTGAAGACCCACTTATGCTGGAGGAACTTACTGGTGCGCTAAAGGACCTCCCCCTTGGTAAATCCCCGGGCCCGGATGGCCTTCTGGTCTCTTTTTATCGCACTTTTCTCCCGCAGATACAAGAGCATTTACTTCGCCTTTTTAACTCTTTCTCAGATACTGGAGGACCCTCCACCTCTATGGCGCTGGCCGAGATCGCACTGCTTCCCAAGCCAGGGAAGGATCCCACGTTATGTTCCTCTTCCCGCCTCATCGCGCTTTTAAACACAGATCTCAAACTTTATACTAAAATTCTGGCCAAACGGCTCGATCCACATCTACCTGGGCTTATTGAGCCAGATCAGGTTGGCTTCATCTGACATCAGCAGGGCGCGGACAATGTGCGGCGCATCGCTCATTTGGTCGGGAAGGCTCACCACTGGAACATACCCACATGCTTATTGTCACTCGATGCTGAAAAAAAAGCATTTGACCGGGTGGATTGGGCCTTTCTTCAGGTCGTCCTGCATAAAATAGGGTTGGGACCCCAGATGATTGCCAGGATCATGGCTCCCTACCTCTCGTCTCAAGCCCAGGTTCGAGTAAACGGCCAACTTACAGGTCCTATTTATGTCCACAGGGGCACCCGACAGGGATGCCCTTTATTCCCCCCTATTGTTTGCGCTTGTCGTAGAGCCTCTTGCCGTCATGATACGCCAGTCTCCTGACATTACCGGCATTGTTCTCGGAGGTGTGGACCATAAAATAGCCTTGTTTGCGGATGACCTCCTCCTCACATTGTCCCGCCCACGATCCTCTCTACCTGCCCTTCATAAGCTGCTTCAGTCTTTTGAACTTGTCTCGGGCCTCAAAATCAACCACGCAAAATCGTGGGCCTTGAATCTCACAATCCCTGAATCCGAGATCCCCGTGCTTCAATCTCTTGTCCCGTATCAATGGGCCTCCCATGCCATTCGGTACCTAGGTCTCAATTCGACCCCTAACCTTAACACGTGGTCGCAAGCCAATTGGCAAGAATGTAAAAAGGCTGTCTTAGACGATCTGCGGACGTGGAAATCTCTCCCTCTTTCCTGGCTGGGCCGCCTGAATGCAGTTAAAATGTCGGTGCTACCGAAAATATTATATCTATTCCAAACTTTGCCCACGCCCTTTCCGCAGCACCAGATCCAGAACCTTCAGCGCAAACTTACTAACTTCATTTGGGGAGGGCAACGGCCATGCTACTCTAATAAAATACTTATGTTACCGCGGGACGGGGGGGCTGGCATGCATGCCCCAATTTAATGGAGTACTATTGGGCCTCTCACCTTCGTTTCATCTCGGAATGGATTGAGTGGGAGAGCGAGAAGGTCTGGTTCCATATGGATAGGGCGGTGGCCTGCAGACCCATTTGGGATCATGCCTGGTTCTCACGGGAGGCTCGGCCGCGCAGCGCCTATATGGCCATCCCAACAAAAACCGTGCTGGATAGCTGGGATAAGCTAGCATTGTCCAGGGGTCTCGCTTCTTTCCCGTCCCCGCACACCCCTATTGCACGCAACCCACACTTCCCGCCTGCCATGCATCCACACTCCTTGGCCTGGTCGGATGGGGGGTGCCGGACACTCCGGGACCTTTTCAACTGAGATATCTTTAAATCCTTCTAACACTGCAAACGGGAATTTCAGCTTTCCGAGGGGGCTAGACTACAGTATCTCCAACTTCGGCACTGGGTACAGGTGTCATCTTCCACTCAGGGAGCCACTCGCCCTTTTACCCCCTTTGAATGGCTGGTGCGTTTCTTCGATGACTCCAGGGGTCTGATCTCTCGCACATATCAAGTTCTTCAACACGCCCCCCCGTGCTGTCCCTCACACTTATCAGACACAATGGCAGTCCGACACCTCTACAGACATCATGCCTACACAATGGGACAACCTCTGGCGCGACATCCCGAGGGTTTTCCGCAACATCTCTCAGAGGGAATCTGCATACAAAGTCATGACACAATAGTATTACACTCCCCAGAAGTTGCACAAAATGTTCCCCAACTCCTCCCCTATTTGTTGGCGCTGCACGAGCGCTGTTGGAGATTTTCTCCACATTTGGAGTCATTGCCCGCTTTTGACCACCCACTGGAAGGAGGTCCTTAGTCACATCAAACAGGTGATTGGCTACCCATTGCCCGAAGCTCCGTCCACAGTCATCTTAGGCCTCAAGCCAGTGAACCTACTTGCCATGACGCGCAGGTACTGGCACCTAAGCTTACATATGCTTGGCGTAGCTAAACAAATCATAGCATTATACTGGAAGAAGGCTGAAACACCTCCAGTGAATGTCTGGTTCACTCGCCTGTGGCATACTATGGCAATGGAGTTGCTCACGGCGCAACTACAATTTCGTGACACTAAATTTACCAAACTCTGGCAACCATTAATAGATTATTTCTGCAAACTTGACCATGCCCATCTTCAGCCCCCGTAGCTTCGGGCTTTACACTTATTTGAGGATAACGTACTCCCCTCCGATGCGGATAGACTCTGGGGGCCCAATAGAACTGCCGACTAATATCTCCACTGCATGGGGTTGTTTTTGTAAGTTGTCACGTTCCTTTCCCCCTAGGTCCATTTCCACTCACAGGGGGTTAGTTCCTGGATGCGGGACGCTTTGTTCCCAGCGCCTACACATTACGCAGCTCTCTCCTCCAGTTGGAGCCCTTCATCACCTAGCCCCTCCCCACATGCTGGATAGCCTTTCCCTCTCCCAGGGTAATGCCCTGGATCAATGATAGCTTTGTGACGCACCATTGCTTTGCTTTTTGTGCTTTCATTCGTCGACCTTTTGGAATGGTTAACGCTGCGCTCCTCCCTTTCCTCTTTTTTCCCTTTGGTCCTCTTACTCTCCCTTTCCTTCTTTCTCCTTCTTTCTGTCTTTTGATATCTTGATTGTTATATCGCTTTTTGATTTGTATGCCCAATAAACAGATTTGAAACCAAAAAAAAAAAAAAGGAGAAAGATGAAGGAAAAGAGGACAGTGTTGCCATATAGGCTTATGTAAATGTGAAAACAGCGTCTGCTCCTTTAAGGGCCCAGAGACCACCAGTATCCCATCATGTCCAGCAGGTGTCAGTTGCTTCAGTTCTTTTTCCTGCTCCTGGTGACAGGATCTTGAAGCACTGAGCTCAGCCTTTTGGCCTTTTTCATCAAAAATCTCATTACGAAATTTTTGACAACTTTCACTTGACGGATTTCATCTGTCCCAAAGGTTTTCTGTCTTTTTCTGACAGAAAATGTTTTCCATTTGTCAAATTAAAAATGCCTTCTTCATTTGACAAGTGTCCTGCCTGTGGAAGAAAGAAGGCCAGATCAGACTCTCATGATGTGTGGATCATCTGCCTTCCTGAGAGCCATGTTTCTGACAAATGTCCACACTGCAGGAAGTTTTCTAGGCGCACTCTGAAGGAAAAGGAGAAAATTTACTTTCATTGTACAGAGGAGCGACGTAGGCAGCAGGCACTATCAGAAGGTGGGACATCCAGAGAGTAAGGAGAGGGTCAGTCCTCTGCCAGGGTTCTTCCACCTTCCTCTGAGGACTCCAGGCGTGGGAGAGCCAAAAAGAGAAGCTCACTTAAAAAATGAGGCCGTTCCAGTTTGACGTATGATACCTACATGTTCGCCATTGAGAGCTGGGTCGACAGCGAAGGGGAGGAGACAACGGTTGGCGCTGAGACATAGAAGGTCGAAGGAGACTGCAACGTCAAGGCGCAGAAAAAGTTTGATGTCAAAGTTTCGACGTCAAGACCATCCAGACATGCAGCAAAGGTCAAGAAATCAAGGCGTCCACCTTCATTACCAGACTCTGAGTACTTCAGGGTATATTCTCCTTCATCCCTATATTGCTGCCAGACTCTCCTACTCCTCCGTCTTCGCCTCCTCCACCTCCTCCAGCATCTCCACTGGCGCCTCTTCCAACGGTAGCACCAGCACCTATTCCACAACCTGTGGAAGCTCCTCCTCCAAGGCCTCTCATTTCTCCACAAAGATTGCGTTCTAGATCTCGCCATTGTTCGCACCATGCCATGCATCGCCACAGGTCTTGGCGTTCCTCATCAAGACCATCTTCCAGACGCACACATCACCATCATGCGTCTAGGTCTAGGTCAAGAACAAGGTCAAGACATCATTCCTATTATTCTTCAACTTCTTCTACCAGCGCTAACAGATATAAACCAACACTGTCTGATTCCTTCCAAGAAAGGGTTTCTCGAGTGGATGATATAAACACCTTTCAGGATGTCCAGGTGAGAGGTGCTTCAAAATTGAACATTCCAATGCCAGCTTCTACACCATCTACTTCAGTAATTTTCTAGACGCTTCACCACTGCTTCTAGGCCTATTAGAACCAGCCAAAGAAGTATTCCTCATACCGGCCTCAGCCAAGTCTGCTCCATTGAGGCTACAAAAGAAATATAGACCTCCAGAGCAGGATCTACTGTTTCTCCGCTCAGACCCTCCCCCTGATTCTTTGGTCATCCCTGCGGCAAAGAAACAGCATTCCACCACTCCTTCGTCTACGGTACCACCAGACAAGGAGAGTAAAAAGTTGGATTCAGTGGGGGGGCAAGGTTTGTGGTACAGCTTCCATCACGAGGAAGGCTGTAAGTGCATCGGCTCGCCTGGGCCGGTAGGAGTCTCTAC
Organism: Calotriton arnoldi; assembly: GCA_963921515.1. Classification (NCBI taxonomy): domain Eukaryota; kingdom Metazoa; phylum Chordata; class Amphibia; order Caudata; family Salamandridae; genus Calotriton; species Calotriton arnoldi. The sequence continues at coordinate 383,664 of CAWUFW010005099.1, forward strand.
AAAAAGTTGCAGAAGATCTCCCTAGAGATGAACAAGAGGACTTCCTCGAAGTGGTCAACAAGGACATGATGGTCTCCAACCATATAATTAGTGCTGCTGCTGATTCGTCACTAGTGGCAGCCTACGAATACTCAAACTTGAACTGCTGCGCCATCGCGCTCAGCCTCAAGCCGCACAGCCACACGAATATGCGTCATAGCATAATTCAACTAAACCGTAGTAATCCACTGTAATCCATTTTTATGTTTCAATCCATTTTTATTCAATCCAATAATCAACGTTAATCTCAAATTTTTCAATGGCGGCCAAGTGGTTCCACACTTTAAGTGCAGAAGAAATGCCCATCAAGGCCTTTTCCAAAGACTCGTTACAATCCACTTAATATTCTTGGGTAACCATACGTATATTCACTCTCACCCAATGCATTTGGGTCCCGAAATGCATTGACAACATGATGACTATGTACTACCTCAACAAGCAGGGAGGAACGAGGTCCAGACCTTTGTCTCCCGAAGCCCAGACTATTTGGAACTGGCTGATAGCCAGAGACCTGCGGAACACTGCAGCACATCTCCCAGGTGTTCAAAATGTTCAAGCAGACTCTCTAGGCAGAGTCCTTCGGAATAACCACAAATGGGTCCTTCATGACGATGTCGTGCAAAAAAAATTCAGTATGTGGGGCACTCCGCTTATCAACTCATACGCCTTTCCTCCGATCCCCTTGAGACCCTCTGTTCTAATCTAACTGTCTTACACGAGGGTCAGATGGATCCTGATTGCTCCGGGGTGGCCCCAGCAATGGTGGTTCACAGACCTTCTCCACATGTCGGAGCATCCACATCTGAAGTTGATGTGCAGACTGGATCTTCACACAAAATTCGGAGGCCAGATGGTTCACCCCAACCTCTCCTCTTTGAGTTTGGCAGCATGGCTCCTGAGCTAGTTTAGTGTAGGCATTTGAAGCTTCCACAAGAATGCATGAACATTCTCAAAGAAGCTAAACGTCCTTCAACACGTTCAGTGTATTCATTCAAATGGAAGAGATTGTGTATTTGGTGTTCGGACAAGAACGTGAACCCAACAACCTGCCAAGAAGATGCAATTCTTCCATACTTGCGTCATTTGTCCAAATCTGGCTTACAATTCTCTTCCATAAAAGTTAATTTGGTGACAATTACTGCCTACAGGAAATGTCTTTCACAAACCTCTTTTTTCAAAATTCCCGTTATCAATGATTTTTTTAGAGGTGTTTAAAAAGGGGTTTCCTCCGATAAGGCATCCAACTCCTCCCTGAGAGCTCACAATAGTCCTCTCGCGCCTCATGTAAGCTCCTTTCAAGCCCATTCGGAAATCATCCTTGCAACATTTCTCTTGGAAAATTGCTTTCCTTGTAACGATCACATCAGCACGCAGGATTAGCGAAATCCAGGTGTTATGTTCCCATGAATCATACACCTTGTTTCATTCCAGTAAGGTGGTTATGAGGACTCATCTAAAATTCCTACCTAAAGTAATTTCGGACTTTCACTTTAACCAACCCGTTACCTTACCTACTTTCTTTCAGCACCCTTCCACACCTGCTGTTTTATCTGGACAAAACAAAAGATATCCGCAAATCGGACCAATTGTTTGTAAACTATGGGCCGGTCCGAATTGGTTTAGCCTTGTCCAAACAGTCCATATCCACATGAATAGTATCTTGCATTCTATTATGTTATCTGTAGGAAGCTGGCGTTTTATGTGGTAGTGCCAATGTAAGGGCACACCATGCAAAAAGTACAAATGACCCTTATTGGTTTACAGGGCTTAAATTAATAATCCCAAGTATCCTATTTGTGGTAGTGTGGTAGAGCAGCATAGGCTTATCAAATAGTAGTGTTAAGCATTTGTTCTACACACAGAGTCAATAAATGAGACACACTTAAGAAGGAAATCCGAGATCAATTTAGAAAAATAACTCGCATTCATATATAATTTTAGACACCAAGATCATCGGAATCAGGTAAGTACTTTCGGAGTTATAGATTTTTGTAGAAATAGAAAAATACAGTCTAATAACGATTTTGAGGTATGAGCCTTGAACGCTATAATGTTATCCTATGGCAGAAACATACATTGCATAGATATACTTGCAAATGTTTTGGGAGGATGCCTTCTAGGACTTAAGGTGCTTAGGGGCCAAGGTCCAAGAAACCACAAGCAGTCTGTTTTACCTGCTCTGGTGTGTCTGGGTGCAGAGGTGCTGGTCACGTTGTTAGCCTCGAGCGCTACACGTTAAGTCTATGGATTAATGTTCCTGCAAAAGAAAGGCTGCAAGTGGGGACTTGGCGACAAATCCAGCAGAACTGAAAGGGGGGCTCGGTTCTTGAGGGTCTCTTGAGCACAGGGATAGTCGGTTTACGTGAACCCGGGCTGGGGGGCTCGGGTGCAGTAGTGTTTTGTATGGCGTTTCGCTGTAGTTAGAGGCTCTCACTTGCCTTTCGTGACCTGGAGAGGGAGAGTAAACAGCGCAGCAGGGCCACTCTTGATAAACGCCTCATGGATCCTGAAGTCCCTGAACAACAGGTCAATGTTGCCGTTGGTGGTGTCCGAACTGGGAATGCAACAAGCCTTGGTAGTTGCATGGGCTCCAGTACCCAGGGTATTGGTGCTGAGAGGCTCCTGGAGGGGTCAGCGTCTCAAGACATGGTGAAAGCAACGTGGCTGACCTCCTGGACTCACAACAACCTCTTAGCAGGTTGCTCCCTCGGTGGGCCTGATGCCCAGCAAGACGAAGTACTGGGTCGATGCAGTCAGTGCCTGCCGATGCAGGGGAATGGCTCCTCCACCCCAAATAGATGCTGCTTGGGTGTAGAAGGGGGGAGCAATCCTGCAAGGGTTTGGGGAGGTTTTTCAGCTTCTTGACAAGTCGGTCTTTGTGATTGTTGCGATGCAAACAGCCAGGCAAAGTTTGGTGCCAATTTCGGTGCCGAACCTCTGTTCTCACGACCTCAGCTCCTCTTTGCCCTTCCTTCGGTTCTCAGTAGACAAATCACTTTTCCTGGTGTCAGGGGGACCCTTAAATTCTGAATTTAGGTGAGTGTAGGGTAGTAGCTTATGGTCTGCTTACCCCCCTGTATGACCACTTCCTGTGGAGAGTGGGCATAATCCTGACCCAGAGTTCCACCAAATCCAAGATGGTGAAACCCTTTCTCGACTGCCCACTTCAGGTGGCTTCCTTAGGGGTGTGCCTAGCCTGAAAGTGTGACACGCCTTCTGACCTTTTAATTTTCCCACCTGCTTTGGTGCCAAAAGGGCCTCAGGGCGTTCCCCAGGTCTGAGGAGAAGCCATGGTTACATATGCATGGCGGCAGAGGCTTTGAAGTCTCTGACCTTGATATGCTTATTTCACTAGCATTCCTTCTGGAGGAAGTATGGACACCTTCCTCTGGAGCAGGCTTTGTTTCTGGCCTCTGAGAGCGCGGGCTGTCACCTACAGGGGGTCAGAAAATAGTCTGTGGTGGCAGGCTGGATGATACCAGTCAGTCAGCACATTAGATGACTAGTAGATTTTCAGGGGGCACCTCTAAGGTGCCTTCTGAGTGCATATCCCAATAATTCTGATAGTGGTATCAGTATAGATTTATTGAGACGAGGTGTTTGATACCAAACACCATTGATTTCAGTGCAGCCATCATTATAGCTGGGTAACTTGTGATGACTAGTGCCAAGTGTAGGAAAGTAGGATCTGCTTCTTATGTTTACCTCCACTTTTTGCCTGGTGTTACACTGTTTTGACTAGTCTGACTGGGATCCTGCTAATCAGGACCCCGGTCTATCTGCTTTCTCCTTGAAATGTTATGCCATGTACTTTGGTACACTCCAGATTGGATACTGGGGTACCCTTATAAGTCCCTAGTATATGGTACACATGTACCCAGGGCATAGGTACCCCAGAGGCCTCCCATGGGCTGAAGCATGTATTATGCCACACGAGAGGCCATGCAAAATGGAACTACAGGTCTGCCATTGCAGCCTGTGTAAGCTGGTGCTTGCACCATTTACTTTAGATATCGGTTCACTATATCTATAGGTCACTACACTTAAAACTTATGTCACCCCTATAGTAGGCCTTAACAATCCTGAAGGCAGGGTGCTGGGTTTTACGTGAGAGGGTGCCCCTGCATGAGCAGAGCCCCTCTGCATGAGCAGAGCCCCTCTGCAGCCTTCGGAGACCATTCTCCCGGGTTGTCTGTGACTCAGCCAGACATATAGGTAGAGGTGCATTATAACCTCGCAGTAAATGCTATCTCAAATGGATGAAACAAAACATGTTGTGTTTGGTATCAAACACCTTGGAATCATGTGTGGGATGTATGATTCCACCCTTATGAAGCGAGCTTCGTGGGGTCACTGGTCTTTCCGGTGCCAGCCTTCTCGACCCGGACAGCACAAAATGGATGCTGCCGACCAGAGACACATTTCTGCCCTCCTGCTGCTGAGCCAAGCTTGAGCAGAGGAAGGCAGCACAATAGGCATCCTGTCACAGGGAGGTGTGACCACCTCCCAGACAGGATTTAGTATATTGGGGCTGGGTGGGTGCACTTTCAAAGTGCCTGAAAGTCTGCACCTGGGGCACATTTGGTGTCCCTGTGCATAGTCCAGCTCAAACCAGTTCTGGGAGCCGTTGGCTCCTGTTCTGGCACGAAACTGGACAAAGGACATGGGAGTAACCTCCCCTCTGTCCTGACCCTCCCCTAGGAGGGTCCCCTGAATCTGTCCAACCCTCTCCCGTGGGTACATAAGGGCTTACCTGGCTGTAGGACTTTAGATTTTACGTGGACAAGATTCTGCAACAAGAAACCACTGACCTTCGACCGTCTGGAGACTCTGGACTTCGCTGGACTTCAACTGGGCCCGACTTCGTCCCCCTCTCCGTCCAAAGCGTCGTCTGTGCCCTTGCACCATACAGGCTCCGTGCAGGACCTGTGGAGCACTAAAGACAACTGAAGAATCTCCCTTGGGGTGAAGGAGTCACTCACCTGCATTCGCAGGCACCGTAACGCAACTGACCTGTCTGCTGGTCCTGAGCTCCTGCGGACTCCAAAGGCTCCAGCAACACAGGAGGTGGGTTCCGAAGTTCCTTGAGGTCGAGCTGCCCTCTCACCGAGTTTGAGGCCAGTATCCCTTGTGGGGACCGCATAATCCGAACCCCTGTCCACCGCATACTTTTGCAAGTGCATATGCTTGTTGGCGATTCCCGAGCTTGTGCATTGGACTCTGTGTAGTCCTGACCCTGAGCAGTATTTCCACCAAAGAACTCCGGCCTCCTCGCACCGAGTGCTCCGTGGGCTGGTACTTTTTGATCTTGCTCAAGGTCCCCTCGCGACTCCTAGTCATTCGACCTGTGGGTCCTCTTGAGTGCCATCTTGATTTCTATTGGGCTTCCCTGGTTGCTCCAGACGTGCCCTGACTCCCCATTGCTTGGTGAGTCCCCTGGACCTTGGTGGTCCACACCGTAACCTGCTTGACCTTCCTGCGTGGGCTGCTGTTGCCAAGGCTTGTTGGTGCTCCAGACGGACACTGACCCCTCAGCACTCGACATCCTTCGTGGGACAGGTCACATCTGGCTCCTGGTCGTCCTCGACGTTTCCTGGACCTCGTGGCTGCAGAGTCAAGCATCCTTTCTTCGCATCTGAAGCATCCGACATCGGTGGGCATTCGTCTATCGAGCCCCTGGTCACCCTGAAGTGACCCAGACTCTGTCCCTTCTGCTTTCAGGTTCCTTCCATCACGAATCCACCCTTGGATTCCTACGGACACTTTCTTCCTTTCCGGCAGCAGCTCTTCTTTGAAGCCCTCCATTGAGAACGACGGCGGTTTCCGACACCACTCCAGGCCTATGCACCCGGCTACTCTGGGATAGGTAACTCGGGTACTCCGGTATCCACGGGTGGGGTGGCTCTCCAACCTCCTAAGTTCCAAATGGTTTCCTCGAAGTCCACCAAGAAGGGTCCTTAAACTTTAAAATTGTAACCGCGACTTCCCCATAGAATTGTACGGAGCCCGCGGTCGTGTTAGTACACTGCACCCATCCTCCGTGGGGTCCCTTTCTACTCACCTTGGGTGGTTCCTTGGGGTCCCAGCGATTCTACGTATTCTAGACACTGTCTCGACTCCAGTCGTGGTTCTTATACCACTATTTTAGTATATGGTTTGGTCTCCCCCTGGAGCCCACTGTGTATTGTGCTACTTACAACTGTTTCTTTGCTAAAGTATTGTGTGCTTTGTGTTGTATCCTCGTGTAGAGGATACTAGGGAGTGTTCTATAAATAAATACATATTTTTATAACTACTGTGTGGTTCTCCTTTTATTTGATTGATACTAAAGGTGATATTCTGGTAAAACAAGCTGCTTTACATTCCTTCAAGACTAAGCCTGAAGGCTGCTCTCCACAGCTACCACTAGGATAGCTTTTTAAAGGTTATCTTTGACCTCATACATCATAAGGGTCGTTTTGGACTGGTGCAAGGTGCCCACTTTAATTAGTGGACAGCATATACCAGGCCAACTTCTCACACCCAGTACATGTCCTTAGGATGGCTGCCTGATCACTTGCAATATCTAGTATGGAACTAGACATCACATGGAACTGCCTGCTCATGCAGGTGGGCCCTTTCATATACTATAATGCACCCTACCTTAGGGCTTTAAGGCCTTCTGTAGGAGTGACTTACATATAGTATCTGCAGTGTACCTTGGCATGGCACACAGTGATGTGCCATGTTGTGTTTTCGAAATGGTTTGCACCATTTCAGGCAGCCTGCAATGGCAGTCTTCGTACTGTTTTGGTGTGGGTCCCTAAGGGTGGCATAATACATGCTACAATCCTTAAGCGCCCTCTTAAGTACCCATGCCTTATGTGCTGGGGCTTCATTTATTCAGGAGTTACAGGGGTGCTAAAGTCCTTGCCGATTGGGTTACAATTAGACATTTTACCTTGTTTTAAGTAAAGGGCAGTGGCACTGTGGGCCTGTTTAGCAGGAACCCAGTGCACTTTCAGTCAAAAAGCATCAGTACTAGGGCAACAAAAAAGGGGCACTTTCCAGTTTACTTTCTTGGGTTGTTTCTTGGAGGTCAGTTCTGTGAGCGGTGCCACAATGGTACCATACCCCTTCACAAACCTCCTGTAGTACCCAGTCAAGCCAAGGAATGCCCTGACTTGAGTCTGGGTGGTTGGAACGACCCAGCCCACAGTTGTCTGGATCTTGGGCTGTAAGGGTTGAACTTAGCCTCCAACTCGGCTCAAGTAAACAACTGAACCCTGCCCTATCTGGCACTTGCTTGCCGTGATAGTGAGTTCTGCCTTCTGCAGGGCCTCAAGGACCTTTCCAAAGGGAATCAGGTGATCCTGCCAAGTGGAGCTATAGACTGCAATCTCATCATGATATGCTGCACTGAAAGACGCCAGCCCACCAAGGAATTTGTTCACCAGTCTTTGGAAGGTGGCAGGGGCATTCCTTAAATCAAAGGGCATTACAGTAAACTTGTAATGGCCATCTGGGGTCAAGAATGCTGATTTTTATTTGACTCCTGTGGTGAGACCAATTAGCCAGTACCCGGATGTCAAATCAAAAGTACTGAGAAACTTGGCTGCACCTAACCTGTCAATCAGTTGGTCAGCTCTTGGAATAGGGTGTGCATCTGTCCTAGTGACAGCATTGAGAGCTCTACAGTGACAGCATTGAGAGCTCTATAGTCCACACAAAACCTAAGCTCTTGTTTACCTCCCTTGGAGTGAGGTTTGGGGACTAAGACCACTGGAATGGCCAATGGGCTCTCCGAGGGTTCAATCACCCTGACTCCAGCATCTTGCTGACTTCAGCTCTGATGCTTTCCTTAACTTGATCAGACCCCCTGTAAATGTTGTTTTTGACAGGTAGGCTGTTCCCAGTGTCCACACGTGTGCACCAGGTTGTCTGACCAGGGGTCAAAGAAAAGAGCTTAGCATACTGCCCCCGGACTTGCCTGCAGTCAGTTTGCTGCTAGGCAGTGAGGGTGTCTGAAAAGAAAACTCCTCCACAGACCCATCTTGAGGGTTGTTGGAGAAGAGATTAGGGAGAGGTTTACTGTCTTCTTCCTGATCCTCATCAGTGACCATCAGCATGGTCACATCAACTCTGTCATGAAAAGGTCTTAGGCGGTTTACATGGATGGGCCTGTGGGGGCTCCTGCAAGTGCCTAGGTCTACCAAGTAGGTGACCTCCCCCTTTTCTTTCTAGGATAGGGTAGGGACCACTCCATTTGTCCTGGAGGGCCCTAGGTGCTACAGGCTCCAAAACCCATACCTTCTGCCCTGATTGAAACTCAACCAGTGCAGCCTTTTCGTCGAGCCATTGCTTCTGGAGCTCTTGGCTGGCCTCAAGGTTTTTTTTCTTCATTTTTTTGTACTCAGCCATCCTTAAATGAACGCCAAGCACATAATCCACCACAATGTTACGTTTGGGCTCTTTGGAGGCTCCTTTCAGCCTTCCCTTACTAGGCTCTGTGGTCCCCTAACTGGATTGCCAAACAGAAGTTCAAAGGGACTAAAGGCCAATCCTTTCTGTGGTACTTCTCTGTAGTCGAAAATCAGGCATGACAAATGGCCATCCCATCTCCTTCTGAGTTTGTCGGGTAGTCCCATGATCATAACCTTTATGGTTTTGTTGAATTTCCCAACCAGACCATTGGTTTGTGGGTGATATGGGGAACGTATAAGTTGTACCACAGTCTTTCCACATTGCTTTTAGGTAAGCAGACATGAAGTTACTACCTCTGTCTGAAACCACCTCCTTAGGGAAACCTACTCTAGTGAAAATACTTAAGAGGGCACTGGCAACTGAGGGAGCAATGACAGCCCTAAGGGGAATTGCTTCAGGATACCTGGTGGCATGATCCACTACCACCAGTATAAATCGGTTTCCTGATGCTGTTTGAGGGTCAGGGGAACAAATAATATCAATCCCTACCCTTTCAAAGGGAACCCCAGCCACTGGTAATGGAATTAAGGGAGGGGCTTTGGTTTGCTACCTGTCTTGCCACTGGCTTGAGCAGGTAACCCAGGAGTTGCAAAACTCCTCCACTTTCTGGGACATACCTGGCCAATAGAAGCGGGTGACTAACCTACTCCAAGTCTTAGTTTGGCCAAGATTTCCAGCTAGGGGGATGTCATGAGCTAAGGTGAGTAAGAACTTGCTGTACCACTGAGGCACTACCACTCTTCTAGTGGCACCAGGTTTGAGGTTTCTGGCCCCAGTATACAGGAGTCCCTCCTCCCAATAGGTTTGGTGGAAGTCACTGCCATCTCACTTTTTTCCTGGTCAGCAGCTTTCTATCTCAGGCTCTCCAGAGTGGGACAGGCCCTTTGTCCCTGGCAAAGATCAAACCTAGAGGGTCCACCTGGGCTTGGGGACCACCTGAGCTTGTGTCTCATCAGAAGTTGATTTCCCAGCCTTCTTGCCTTTTCTCTTAGAGGATTGGGCCATTATTCCAGACTCTAATACCTCTTTTTCACCCTGGGCTTTTCTTTGTGCTCTTGTTTTGACACACACGCATTTGGGTGTTCCCAGCGCGATTGCATGGCTTCTCATCTCTACCTCAGTCCATGCTGAGGTCTCCAGATCGTTACCTAGCAGATATTCTACTGGAATTGCAGAGGACACTACCACCTTCTTTTGGCCACTAACACCTGCCCATTCTAAACTCATCATAGCCATGGGATGAACCATGACAATGTTATCCGCCTTAATAACTGGATATGTCTGTCGAGTTAAGTACTGTTCTGAGGATATCAGTTTTTCAGTCAACACAGTGACCCTAGTACCTGTATCCCTCAGTGCTTCTACCTCAGCCCCATTGATATATGGCTTTTGTCTGTATTTCTCCAGATAACTGGGCAAGACAGCCAGGGTAGTCATATCCACCCCTTCCTCTGAGATTAAAGTAGCTTTAGTGTGCTCTCTGACCTGGTCAGGGCACACTAGGGATCCCATCTGGAAACTAACAACACTTGAAGGTGTTTGACTAGTGGAAACCATTTTGGGACAGTAAGAGTCCCCAGTTCGGTGACCATTCTGCTTGTAAAGATGGCACCAAGCCTTCTTGGGATCCCAGTTCGTACCCTGGTACCCACCCTTTAATTGGGCCCACCCTCCTGAACAGGTTTTTGGGGGCCTGTAGAAGAGTCTTTGGGGTTTTCCCCTTTGTGTCCCACTTCTTTCACTTCGGGGGGAGCAGTAACCCCTTTCTTTTGGTCCCCCCACCTTGGTTCTTTCTGGACACCCTTGTTTTGACCCAGTGGTCAGTCTTCTTCCCCAGCTCTTGGGGAGAGACTAACCTGAAGTCCACGAGGTACTAATGCAGTTTTTCTGAAGTACAATTACTCAACATATGCCCTTTCATTATCAAATTATAGGGCCCTTCATAGTCTTGCACCTTACTGCCTTTCAACCAGCCACTTAGTATTTTGACTGATAAGTCAACAAAATCTACCCAGGACTGACTCAAGGTTTTGTGGGTTTCCCTGAACTTAATCCTGTACTCCTCAGTGATGAGTCCAAATCCCTTAATCAGGGTATCCTTCATGAGGTCATAGGACTCCGCATCTTCCTTATCCAGTGTCAGGAGTCTATCCCTGCACTTTCCTGAAAATAACTATTAATGTAGAGAGCCCCAGTGTCTCTGGTGTAATTTACACATTTTACAAGCCCTCTCAAAGGTTGTAAAGCACTTTGAGATATCATCACCCTCAACATATTTGGGGGCAATCCCTTTCAGGGTTTTAGGATCAAAAGGTTCCTCTCTCTCTATTTAGTCTGGTGCTGCCACCACTCATGGATTCTAAACCTATATCAGCCCTTTCTTTTTCTATAGCCAGGATCTTGGCTTCAAGAGCTGCTCTCCTAGCTAGTCTTTCAAGAATTACTTCTTCATCATCTAGCTCTTCTCTGAACCTTGAGTTGCCTGACCTACCACCAGTAGGGGAAGGTACTCCTGGTACAGTTTTAGGGTAGATGTGAGGGGTACCTCATTGTAGGAAGCTGACTTTTTATGTAGTGTACCAAAATGAGGACCACTATCTAGAAAGTCCAGGCTACCCTTATTGGCTTACCGGGCTTAAATTAATAATCCCAAATGCCCTCTTTTTTTGGTAGTGTGAGCAAGCAGTTTAGGCTCATCAGAGGGTACTGTTAAGCATTTGTTGTACGCGCAGAGTCAATAAATGACACGCACGCTCAAGAAGAAACTCAAGCCCAATTTAGAAAAAAATTACATTTGAATTTAATTTTAGACACCAAGATCATCGGAATCTAGTAAGTACTTTAGACGTTATCAAATTTTACAGTAAAAACTGTTGAAAATGACAGCTGTCCAATATGATGCATGAGCCTCGAATGCGGTAATGTTATCCTATGGGAGAAACATTCACTTAGAGATGACTTACAGGAATGTCCTTCTGGGCTTAAGGTAAGTAGGGGGTCAATGTCCAAGAAAGCACCAACAGTTCAAGTTCACCTGCCCTGGGATGTTGGGTGCAGAGGTGCTTTACGGGTGGCAGCTTCAAACACTACACGCTAAAGTCAATGGGGAAAAGTACCTGTAAGAAAAGGCTGCAGGGGGGGATTTGGGGACCAGTCTAGCAGAACCCATGGGGAGGCTCGGCTCTTGAGGGTCTCAGGACCACAGAGACCCTGTTGGTTTATGTGAGCACGGGCTGGGGAGCTCGGGTGCAGAGGTGTTTTGTGCGGTGGGTCGGTGAGTTAAGAGGGTCTCACGGTTCTTGGTGTACCTGCAGAAGAGGGGAAACCAACAGGGCAGGGCCACTCTCGATGTGGAGCTGGCCTCTGTCTGAGTCCCTCAATGTGCAGGTAAGTTGTGGTGGTGTTCCAACTGTACACAAACAAGCCTTGGTGCTTGCAACTGGCTCTGGTATCTCGGATATTGGTGCATGGTGGCTCCTGGGGGTCCTGGCGTTTTCAAACTGGGCAGGGAGACGGATCTGACCTCCTGGAGCACACAGTCCTTTTTCTGGGGTGCTGCTCGCTCGGTGGGTCCGGGGGTCAACAGAACATTGTACTGGGCAACTGCAGTCGGTGCCTGCTGGTGCAGGGAAGTGGCTCCTCCACTCTAGTGGAGATGCTGCAGGTCGAGGAAGTGCCGGGCAGTCCTCCAAGGGTTTGGGGAGGCTGTTCCGCTTCTTGATGAGTCGGTGTCTGTGATTGTCAGGAGAGCAGCAGTCAAGCAGGGTTTTGTGCCAAAGTAGCTGCTGGTCCACAGTTCTCTCGTCTTCGGCGTTGTCCTTCAGGCAGACAAATCTGAGTTCCTAGTGTCAGGGGGCCACCTAAATACAAAATTTAGGGGCGTTAAGGGGAGTGAAGGGTAATACCCTATGGGCAACTTACCCGTGGGGTCACTACACCCCCTATATGACCACTTCCTCTGGGGAGTGTGCATAACCCTGTCCCAAAGTTCCAAATTCTACCAAAAACAAGATGGTGGACCCCTCTCTTCGTGGAGCCCACCATAGGGGTGTAACTACCCTGGTGGTGCAACACACCTACTTGCATTGCTAATTTCCTGCCTGTCCTGGTGCCAAATGGGCCTTAGGGCAGGGGGTGACATCTCCCAGGTCTGGGGGAAACCGGGTTCTCATATCAAAGGGGGCAGGGGCTTTGAAGCCCCTGGTCTTGATATGCTAAATCACTAGCCATTCTGCAGGAGGAGGTGTCACCTTCCTCGGGAGCAGGCATTGTTTCTGGCCACAGAGAGCACGGGCTCTCACCTGTTGGGGTCAACAACTTGTCTGTGGTGGCAGGCTGGACGATACCAGGCAGTCAGTACACCTGATACTGTTAGGTTTTTCAGGGGACACCTCTAAGGTGCCCTCTGGGTGCATGTCATAATAAATCTAGTACTGGCAACAGTACAGATACCAAACACCATATGTTTCAGTAAAGCCATCATGTAGCTGGTGAACTCGAAATGACCGGTGTCCAGTATTTATACTTAAGATGGCTTCCCTGTTCACTTGTACTATCTAGTAATTGGACGAGACTGCACAGGGACATACCTGCTCACGCAGATATGTCCTATTTTGTAATATAATGCACCCTGCCTTAGGGCTGCAAGGCCTGCTGCAGGGGTGACTTACGTATATTATATGTAGTGACTTTGGCATGGCACATAGTGAGTGTCATATCATGTTTTCACACATGGTTTGCACCATGTCACGCAGCCTGCGATGGCAATCTGTACGGATTTGTATGGGGGTCCCTTAGGGTGGCATAATATATGCTCCAGCCATTAGGGACCCTGTTTAGTACTCATGCCCTAGGTACCAGGGGAAGCATTTACTAGGAACTTACAGTGTGTGCCAATTGTAACACAATTAGACCATTTTGCCTTGTTTTAAGGAAAGAACACTGGCATTGGAGCTTGGTTAGCACACTTCAGTGCACTGTGAGTCGAAAACCAGAACTTAAGAAGTTCTAATGAGGGCAAAAAGTAGGGGGACAACTGCTGCCAAAGTCCAGTTTCCTACACTCATTGCCTTCTCTAGTGAGTTTAAAGGGACAGTCTCCTGGAGTACTGTCACCACGGTCATAGTTCCTGTCCAGCTCCTCCTCTAGAGGGGTGTCAGGATCTTCTGTGATATGGGTTGCATCAAACTGTCCAAAGAGCTCCTGGAGCTTTGTTTTTGTAGGGTTGGAGCCAGTTTTAATTTTGCTGGCTGTATAGAGCTTCCTTAACTGCTTCATACTACGATGCAGAGAAGGGGGTCAGGTTGAGTTTCTGGAGTATCTCCTCTGAACCAGACATTTGTAGTATAGTTGGGACCTTTTTAGAAAATCTACAAAAAACATTTGAAATGACTTTTAGTGCCCAACTTACTGTTACACTTTTTAAATTCCTAAGGCAACGGACTGGGGGACTTAGCACAAGGCCCTAACAGTTCAGATTAGAACATTTTGAAAATCTTTAAAAATTGAAAAAAATATTTTTGACTAATGTCAATTGTGGATTTCTTTGTGGAATCACGTATTAATCAAGTGGTATCAGCAAATGCAAAGTCTTGTGCCCCACCGCTGATCCACCAATGTAGCTGGCTTTTTATGTGGTAGTGCCAATGTAAAGGCACACCATGCAATAGTACAGACGACCCTTATTGGTTTACAGAGCTTAAATTAATAATCCCAAGTGCTTTATTTGTGGTAGTGTGGTCGAGCTAGGTAGGGTTATCAGAGGGGTAGTGTAAAGCATTTGTTCAACACACAGAGCCAATAAATGAGACACACGCAAGAAGGAAATCCGAGACCAATTTAGAAAAATAACACACGTTCTTATCTAATTTTAAACACCAAGATCTTTGGAATCCGGTTAGTACTTTAGGAATTACCGATTTTTGTAGAAATAGAAAAATACAGTCGAATAACGGTTTTGAACGCTATAATGTTTTCCAATGGGAGAAACATACATTGCATAAATATACTTGCAAAAGTTTTTGGAGGATGCCTTCTAGGACTTAAGCTGCGTAGGGGCCAAGGTCCAAGAAACCACCAGCAGTTCGGTTTTAGCTGCTCTGCTGTGTCCGGGTGCAGAGATGCTGGTCGCGTTGTTAGCCTTGAGCGATACACGTTAAAAGTCTATGGATGAAATAGCTGCAACAAAAAAGGCTGCAAGAAGAGACTTGGGGACAAATCCGGCAGAACTCAAAGGGGGCTCGGTTCTTGAGGGTCTCTTGAGCACAGGGACACAGTGGGTGTACATGAACCAGAGCTGGGGGCTCGGGTGCAGAGGTGTTTTGTCCAGCAGGTTGCTGTATTTAGAGGCTCTAACTTGGCTTTGGTGACCTGGAGAGGGAGAGAAAACAGGTCAGCAGGACCATTCTCGATGAAGGCCTTGTGGATCCTGAAGTCCCTCGATGGCAGGTCGGTGTTGGCATCTATGGAGTCTGGACTGGGCATGCAACATGCCTTGGTAGTTGCAAGGGCTCCAGTACACAAGGTATTGGTGCTGAGAGGCTCCTGGAGGGGTCAGCATCCCGAGACGTGGTGAAAGCGACGAGGCTGACCTCCTGGACTCACAACAACCTCTTTCTGGCTAATTGCTTCCTCGGTGGGTCCACTGGCCAGCAAGACGAAGTACCGACTCGATGCAGTAGGTGCCTGCAGATGCAGGGGGATGGCTGCTAATTGGTTGGTGAAGGGGGTATCAGCCCTCCAAGGGTTTTGGGAGGCTGTCCAGCTTCTGGACGAGTCAGTCTTTGTGATTGTCGCAGTGCAAACAGCCAGGAAGGGTTTGGCGCCAATTTTGGTACTGAATCTCTGTTCTCACAACCTCGGCTCTTCTTTGTCCTTCCTTCAGTTCCCAGTAGACAAATCTCTTTTCCTTGTGTGAGAGAGACCCCTAAATACTGAATTTTGGGGCGTTTAGGGGAGTGTAGGGTAGTAGCCAATGGGCTATTTTCCCCTGGGATGACTACACCCCCTGTGTGACTACTTACTGTGCATAATCCTGACCCATAGTTCCTAGTTTCACCAAATCCAAGATGGTGAAACTCTTTCTCGACTGTCCACTTCAGGTGGCCCACCATAGGTGTGTTCCTAGCTTGAAAGTGTGACACCCCTTCTGACTATCTAATTTCCTCACCTGCTTTGGTGCCAATTGGGCCTCAGGGCAGGGGGTGGCATTCCCAAAGTCTGGTAGGAAGCCATGGTTGCATATAAAAGGTGTCAGAGGCTTTGGAGCCTCTGTTCTTGATATCCTGACTTCACTAGCTATCCTGCTGGAGGAAGTGTGAACACCTTCCTCCAGAGCAGGCTTTGTTTCTGGCCTCTGAGCATGTGCTCTCACCTACAGGGGGGCAGAAACTCGTCTTTGGTGACAGGCTGGAGGATACCAGTCAGCCAGCACACTAAAGGACTAGTAGGTTTTCAGGGGGCACCTCTAAGGTGCCCTCTTGGTGCATGTCCCAATAAATCTGATACTGGCATCAGTGGTGATTTATTGAGACGAGGTCTTTGATACCAAACACCATTGGTTTCAGTGCATGCCATCATGTAGCTGGGTAACTCGTGATGACCAGTGCCCAGTACATGTCCTTAGGATGGATGCATGGTCGCTTGCAATATCTAGTAATGGAACTAGATATTACAGGGGCCTATCTGCTCATGCAGGTGGGCCCTCACATATAATATAATGCACCCTGCCTTAGGGCTCTAAAGCCTGCTGTAGGGATGACTTCCATATAGTATATGCAGTGTACCTTGGATTGACACACAGTGAGTGTGCCATGTCGTGTTTTCTGAATGGTTTGCACCATTTCACACAGCCTGCAATGGAAGTCTGCGTCCCGTTTGGGTGTTGGTCCCTAAGGGTGGCATAATACATGCTACAGCCCTTGGGGGCCCTCTTTAGTACCCATGCCCTAGGTACCAGGGGTACCATTTGCTAGGGACTTACAGGGGTGCGTAAGTACTTGCCAATTGGGTTACAATTAGAGATTTTACCTTGTTTTAAGGAAAAGAGCACTGTCACTGGAGGCCTAGTTAGCTGGGACCCACTGCACTTTCATTCAAAAAGCACCAGTACTAGGGCAAAAGGTGGGGGTGACCATGTCAAAAGGGGCACCTTCCTACATTATCAGAAAACAAATAAGATTTTGTCTGGTAGACCTAAAGCTCGTTCTACTAAAGGGAAAGCAGCTACTGCTGCTTTAATGAGAAATGTACTAATAGCTGACATTTGTAAGGCGGCTACTTGGTGATCTGTTCACACTTTTACCAAACATTACCATCTGAATTCAGATACTCAAGTAGGACAGGCTTCCCTGAGAAATGTATTTCCTTAGTCGATTAGTTGTTTCTTCTGTCTTTATCACCACCCTTGAGTGGGAATGGGCTTTGTACTCTATTCGGTGCTTATGACTATCAATGGAGATCCCCTGAGGGAGAAGGAATGGTTTCTTACCTGTAATCCCAGTTCTCTCTCAAGGGAATCTCAATTGAAGTCATAAGCAACCCTCCCGCCTCCCTGGTGGAGATGACAGAAAATATTAATTGGACCAATATGACACTGCCACATCTCGACAAAAAGAACTGAAGCAACTGCCACCTGCTGGGCATGATGGGATACTGGTGCTCTGACAACAGGTGGGCAACATAAGAAGTTTGGGTCTAGTGCTGAGACTGATTTTAGTGATAAACAACCTTCACTTTCAGAAATCATATCTATAATAATCTGGATAACTGTTTTATAGAAAGAACATCAGTTGGAATTGGATCATTAAACTTGAGGATATCAGTTGCCTTAAAACGCTTAGGGTAAGGCTCTTAGAGAAGGTAGAATAATAGCATTGTAGTCTTATTCATATTTAAAGTTAAAATGTTTAACCGCTGATAACATACAATCTGCATTCCTGTAGAAGAAATCATTTGTATAACTGTCTAGTCAGCCAACACATAAACTGATATTACAACAATTAATTAACTTTGCATAAACAACCCTTAACATATAATCTGTATTATTGTAAAAGAACAGAATCTTTATTCAGGTACACAATAATTCAATACATATTGGTGAATGTTCTGTATCAAACTATGTCAGCTGAGGATCAGGCCCAGTACTACAAACATTTCTTGTGTTTAATGGTATATCCTTATCTGCAGGACCGAAATCTGATAATTTTAGCCAGAAAGCCATATACTGCAGCAAAATATAGAACTTTATGATAACTATACTGAGTGAAATTGTAGACACCTCCTGTGATCTTGATTCTTACATCTCTGTAGTTTAGGAGTGGCTTTTGATAGTGTCATATATACGGTCCGTAAGCCGTCGATTTAACTGCCTCGGGACAATCTTTCTGCCTCATGTAGCTATCTTTGTGAAATGTTTGAGATGAAGGTTTGCAGGTTGGAGTGGTCATGGTAAATCATAAGTTTGCCTTTGTCCATGATATTAAATCTTGATCGATCAACAAAAGAGAAGAGAAAGGATAGATCCATAAACTTTTTCTTAGTGCTAAAAAAAACCTTTTCTACACGAGACCGTTTCTCTCTTTGGGTGATTCCAGGCTTTGTACCATTCCACTTGAAAGTCAATTTTTCTCATTTGTGCCCAGGGTTTTCAGTGTGACTATGGAGTAGTGGTTTGAAGATCAGCCTTGGCTGTTTCATGGACTTTAATTTTTCTGTTGCTGTTTTGCCAGAAGGGAGTTTGAGGGCATTCTCTCATAATCTCAAAGTCTGTCTCAAAGACGATGCCTAGTAACTTTGGGATCAAGGTTTTCTGAAATGCTGTACTTGAAGTCGCATGTCCTTTTGAACCATCCAGCAGACAAAATATTTTAATATTTCCTCTGCGGTTCCTGCCCTCTAATCCAGAGGTTTTTTTCCAGTGTTAGTTTGGCTGAGAGAGCCCCCTATTTGCTTCCGACAACCTTCTCATCTTCAATACTAACTATACTTGCTTCCGTTATTCTTAGTGTATGTTCTCTTAAGTCTTTTCTATTACCCAGTATTCGTTCTGCATGATGTCTGTGTTAGAGTTAGTGCTCTGAGCCAGGTCTTGTAAGGATTTGTTTTTCTGCACTATTTAGTCTATATTTGTGTTCACATCAACATTTAATTGGAGATTTTGGTATTGTGGTTCAGGTTTTGTGCGTTTCTAAGCACCTTTGATGTCTTTGAGTTCTTTCGGGTTTTATCATTCAAGTCTGCTCTTGTGTAGACAATTGCTTTATTTTGTTGGATGTGTCACCTTTTATTTCGGATCAGATCAATAGTGTGTCCTAAGGAATCCTTGTATAGCTATTCAGATTATCAGAGTAGGGCGATTAGTTCTTTTTGTCTGCAAGCATTCTTGGTAGTCCTGAATCAGCACAGTCTTAGCATAAAGTTCATTCACATATGCTCTTTGTTGGTGCCGATGATCATGCCCGATTTTCTTAGTTGTCTAGCTGTGGTGTCACATTGAGATCTATTTTGCTTGAGCTTATTCTGATTGTGCTGCTTCTTCTGCTAAGGCTTATACTGCTGATTGCTGAGTGTTGTTCTCCTGTGGCACTACATTTGACTGGTTTGTTTTCTCGGTTATTTAAAGCTTTGTTATTGTGTGGAATTGCCTGTCATTACAAATGCAAATATCTGAAACTCTGCACTATTTGATGGTAGCACATAAATTGGAGTGATGAGTTTGGCAGAGTGACTGATTTCCCTTAACCGTAGTAGCATTTTATGTCTGCGTGAGCTTCCCTCTGCACAAAGCTTGACATCTCTTTTTAACTTATGTATTTATTTTTCACAATTCTACATCATTGGCTGCATAGTTGCTTCTCAATGTATATGATCGTTGGGGTTTGTGTCCTTGTGGCGCAACTTGAAAAGGTAAGAATTTGTCTAAAGTCGATATCTAGCGTTGAATAGCCTTTGATATCAGATGTTAAGAGCCTACCAGGCAACTGACTCCCTCCTTTCCCTTCCAATATCTGTACATTTTAATGTGTAAGGCAGTGACTCAGAGGACAGTCCACTAATCCTCATTGACCCAATCCCCTAGGGATTAATTATGAACCTATTGAACTAGCCTTGCTGTATATTTACTCACCTGAAGCAATGGCCATCCAGAGTGGTATTGCATGCATAGTATTCATATGAGACACACCTACCTAATTTTCCGAAAATGACCAGTTGAGACTGCGGGTCCTGTTGAGTGTAAAAAATAAATGTATGATGTTATGCTGATAGGCATTGCCATCAACATTTAGTCATTTATGAAGGAAAAGAGAACCTGGTATAGGTTTCTTAATGACTCACTTTTTTACTTGTTAATTCATCACATTGTTGTGTTTTTTAATAGGAGATCATCTTATGGAGGAAAGCTCCTGAGAAATTAAAAAAAAGAACAAACTTCCACCAGCGGTTTGAATCCCCAGAACCACAGGCTACTGCTGAGCAGCCTGAAATTTAAGGCTATCGAAACGGTGTAAGCAGACTAAAGATTGCAGCACTTTGTAAGAAGAGAAAAGACCAAATCTCCATTATAATTGTCTTCCTGGAACTTACTCTGCTGCTTTTATTTTACCATACTGCAAGTCTGTGTATGTATACATATAAATACGAAGAGATTGCTCAAAACACTGGAATTTTATTAAGCTGCCACTTTTATAATGCATATTTGCTTTTACTTCCTAACTACATGTACTTGAAATGCTTACATATAATGATCCAGTGATGTTTCCTTGCACGAAAGCTAATGTATGTCTCTCTGCTTTTGAGAAGTTTTCTTCCAGGATATTTATACATTACAGCATGTTTATTTATGTTCACACCCATATATGATTACACATTTTGAAAGGAAGAATGAATAAATTACTGTGTGTGTGTCTATGTGTATGTGTTAACCTTAGAATTTCTAGCTTCATTGCTGCCCTTGTGATGCAGAAGTTACGTTCCGGAACTGAGACTTCATTAAAACGTTTAAAAAATAGAAAAGTGATAAAAGGTGGCCTTGCACTGTATAAATGCCTCAAACTTAACTTTTGATTCTTGACACTATATTTTTTCTATGACCTTTAGTTTACCAGTCGACAGCAGCAGCAACGCAGATCTTCTTCTAAATAAGTCTTATCTTTTTGACACGACGATAACGAATAAATATATAATTGTATGATTTTCCTTTCTAAAATGTATTTCTAATAAAAAATGTTGTAAAGTAATATGATGGCTTATCTCCATATTGTAACTGCTTCAAGTTTATAATCCTCTTATTTGAAGTATGCAGTTTCCCAAGTGGAACTCTAGGTTGCCACGTTCCTAAGTCAATTGCTCTTCCCAATTGCTTACGGTTTTTGTGAACTCCCACTATGTTATGATGAGCCGTATATAATCCGTATGACTGTTTCAAATGACAAAAAAGGCTGTATTATCTTGTTGCAGTCTGGCATGGTGTTGCCATGACTTTGTGCAATTGTAAAACCTCATGTTTCTTTTAACTTTTTATTGTAAGAATGTCCTTGACACATTTTGCCTTTTACTGAATACATGGCGGATTTCCAGAATTTGTCGTTTTTGACAACATTTGTGAAAAATATGACCGGTTATTTTTTATGGAGCTTTTCATTTATAAAATCGTCATCTCAGATTTGTAGGACAGGTGAATTTAAAAGAAATTTAATTTCCACATGCCAATACTTTTGTAACAGGCGGTTAAAGTCTCACAGTTCCATTCATTTAGTGAAAAAAGTATAGCACACCCATTGAAATTTAGACACCTGAAAACGTCTCACATTTATGAAGTACATGGGGTCTTTTTAATTTCGTGGTGTATTTGAAAGGTGATTTCCGAGAGAGAGAGAGAGAGAGAGAGAGAGAGAGAGAGAGAGAAAAACACATTCGCACAATATATACAGGTATATGCACAATAAATCCGTGCATAGAGTAGCTGCTATTCTGTGATTATAATAAGAAGCCTTCCCCCACTGAAACCCATGTATTTTTTGTTTTGTTAATGTTTTTTCCACCACTCAGCAGAAATGTATTAAGCTTCAAAAATGCATGTCACTTCTCTTTGATCCTGTAAACTTCGAAGATCAATCATTGGGATGCAAATGTATAAGGAATAGCCCTAAATCAAAATGGTGTATTACAAATCTCCATGTTCAATTTTTTTTTTTTTTTTAGTCTAGCGCAAATCTGCTGGACACCATAACGCCACTTGCATATGTATGTGTGTGACATTTATACAGCTGAACTTAGCCAAAAACCAGCGGAACCTTGTATCAGGTCAAAGAGGCAGCTTTTGAAGGGTAGCTGGTTTCTAAAAGCGAAAGTGGACAGTTATTGCATTGTGATGTAGCATTCTCTAAAGAGCTGTGTCTTCAGCTCATTTCTAAACTAGATTATTGTTGGGCCTGTCCTGATGAATACTGGGATGTAGTTCAATTAAGGGCATAGATGGAGAAGACTTTTTGCCTTATTTTTTTTTGTTCTTTTTTTTTTTTTTTTTTTGCACGTTTTTGTCTCCATTTAGAAGGTGGCCTGGCTTCATATGTGCTGAAAGCCACCATTAATGGTGAGCTTGTCAACCAGATAGGCGGGGGCACTGGTCTTAATGGCTTCGTAGATGATGCAGCTGGTTTTGAAGGTGGGCAAGGCCAGCAAAGGGAGTCAGAGCAGTTCCATCAGGGTGAGGATGATGTGGTCATAGTTTAGTCCCTTGATGAGGAGTGCTAGAGCTTGTATGATGCTCTTAAGGGGAGCCAGAATGGAGTTTGGAAAGCCATAAAACTGGGCATTGTCACCATCCAGAGGTGAGAGTACGAGGGCGTGAATGGCAGTTCTGAAGTTGCTTTCTGGGAAGGATTGTTTCACTTTACTTAGCAGAGACAGTTGGTACCAACCTGCCAGGGTTTTTTTTTCACAATGTTTTCCTTGAGGGTGGGGGTCAGTGTTCAAGGTGTCTCCGAGTGACGAGACTTTGGGTGAGAGTTGGAGTTTGAATCCGTCCAGATGTGTACCGTTTGGAAATTTCCTATTGTTCTTGTCAAATGGCCTGAATTCTGTTTTGGTGGGGTCAGGCTTTCAGGTATGTGCTGAATATTCAGGTCTGGGCTATTGTGAACTTTTCAACATCTGGAGCAGAGAAAACTTTCAAATATTCTAGAGACCAGATACTTTTGAATATAATTGAGAGGCAGAGACTAATTATTTCTTTTTAAGTTTACAGTTTGTTATAATTATGTTCACTGGATAAGTTTCAATAACTTTTATTAATTTTTTAACCATCGTACATCATAGGAAAAGCACATCTTCTCATCCCCTCCCTCAGCTTCATTACACCCCTAAATCCATTTGGTTACTATACTTTTTTTTTTTTTTTTTTACAACACCCAATTAACTTCAGTTTCAAATTATTACATGTTTGTTCCTCTGTTGTCTCAGAGTCCACCAGACAAAAAGATCCCTCAGTTTTCTCGGACAGGTCACACAATTACTATCTTTTGTAAGAAAAGAGAATTTCTGATAGAGACTTCTAACTGCAAATTCCTCACCTTTTGAATATTCCCCAGGTGTCAGACTCTATCCATAAACTTTTGAGCAGTACCTCTGCATGTCAGTAGATGGTGCTGTGTGGCTGCACACGGATGTCGTTCCAATGTGGAAATGATGTGCGGGGTCTATATAAACACTACTCTCACATGCTGACGTCAGTTCTTTCTTTCCGCGCCACGAGATCCGGAGCTGCATCTCATCTCTGAGCCCCATTTACCTCATAAAAGTTCAGCAATACAGTGTACAAGGGAAATGTCACCTCCCAAAACAACAGGTTTTAAACCTGATATGGATTGTGGCAAACAAATGTCTATGACCGATCCTCATTAGGTTTGCCAGTGGTGCCTGGGGTCGAGCCACAACTCTTGAGGCCTCCTGTTACTGTGCATCAATGAATCAGAAGGCAATAAAAGACCGTGAGATGAAACTCTGTCACCAAGCACGGAAATACTCAGCAACAAGACCAGTCCAAGTTGAAGAGTCAGTCCAGGTTTCATTCCTGATCCAGAAGTTGCAGGACTCTTTCCTCAAGTTGGTGTTGTTGCACTCCAATTCTTCAGGTGAGTCAAAGAAAAAAGAAAATCCAAGTGGGACTCTGCCCCTTCCCACCACTCACTCACTCCTGAGAAGGCACAAGGCCATCGCCATGCTTCTCGATCTCGCTCCCAAATTCGATCAATGTCAAAGCCTATCCTGCAACTTGTCCTGACACAACCCGAATTTCAGGGGCCATCTGTGACACCGAGGCAGATCGAAGAGTTCCACAAGGCCTTGCTCCGACTCTTCAGATCCTTACAGACTCCCTCTGGCATGCCTCTGGGCCCCCAGGAACCGAGACACCCTCCATCTAGGGTACCACCAGTGGGTTCACCCTGGGCACAAGTTTAACACTCCAATTCCACCATTGGGCCTCCTCCGGCTCCCATTGCAACTCCGGCGCCACGCTCCCCACTTGTTCCCAGTGCATCAACCCCGATACAGACTCCATCGACACCAGAGGATGAGATAGGTGCCCTTGTGCTCTCTGTCAGTGGTGTTATGACCTCGACCAAAGCACTGCTCGGCTTCCATCGATACGCTGCTGCCCCCAATTGACTTGCCACCCCCACAAGGAAGGACACATACTTTGCTTTCCTTATTTGGCACGGATTCGGACAAGGATTACGATGCAGGTGATGAATTTGGGCCACCATACCATGAGGAAAATTGATATGATGACCTTGAAGAAGTAAACCAGTGGCCTTGATACTTCCCCCTGAGTCACGCTTGCTCTTACCCTCTAATCCTGCCACTGAGGAGAGCTCTTCTTAGGCCATGGCCATGCGTAGAGCGGCTGAAGTTCTCGTCCTCCAGCTCCCCACCTTAGAGGTCAAAACCAATGTCTTAACAGGAGTGCTCCAGCCAGGGCAAACCTCAACTTAGACCCCCTTGTCCTTCAATGAAGCCCTTCCAGATAACCTTTTGGGGGCTTGAGTCAAACCTTGTTTTGGCCCACCTGGTCAATTACCGGATTGTGAGATGCCACTGCCCTTCCCCGGGAACCCTACATTTTTATCTGTGCACTCCTCCCCTGAAAGCTTGGTGGTGCATGTGTCTGCAAGTCGGATGAACCCAAGTACTTTTCCAACTACTCCTCCGATAAGGAGTCCAGATGAGTGGAGACCTTTGGTAAGAGGATATTTTCTTCAGCTTGGCCCTCAGATCTCTGAATGTCACCTGCCTCCTGGGCCACTATTTCCACGCTCTTTGAGATTCTGTGGCTCATGTCCACCCAGGTGTTCCAAATGACCTACGACTTGTCGTCGCCTAAGCCATATAGGACGGTAATGATGTGGCCAAGCTCACAATTCATTGTGGCTTTTACACCACCGATTCCAATTAGCAAGCCATTTTCACCAGCATTGCCATTCATGCCATGCCTGGCTGTGGTCAATCGTTTTCTCAGGTGACCTCCAATCATCTCTTATGAAATGCCCTGTGATGGAACTTGCCTGTTTGGGGACAAATCTGATGCCACTCTAGCGCGGTTCAAAGATAGCAGGCCCACTGCATGCTC
Source organism: Calotriton arnoldi (assembly GCA_963921515.1). Taxonomy (NCBI): domain Eukaryota; kingdom Metazoa; phylum Chordata; class Amphibia; order Caudata; family Salamandridae; genus Calotriton; species Calotriton arnoldi. Next base: position 408,793 of record CAWUFW010005099.1, read on the forward strand.
TCTGGGCTTATCTGCCTGCCTCACCAGCGGCATTAGCCTTACTGTTCCTTTTGCAGCTTCGGAAGAGGTACCCCATACCATCAGCTAATTCAGGCTCAGCAGGGGACACAGTAAGCATACTGCCCCCAAGACAGTATGTACTACGGAATTACCCACAGAATATTACATTTAATAGATCAACAAGTTTTTAACACTTAGTCCTCTTTTTTCCCCTAGACCCCCCGTCATCTTTAATCCTGATGAGACCCTATTATTCTGAAAGGGTCGAAACGCCGTCGACACAAATATAGAGACAGACAAAGTTTCTCACCTTTTCAGATACAATTATTGCATTGTTGTATCCATGACTGTTTGTCCCTGAAACTGCTGCCTCACATTTGTATCAGCCAATCACCTTTTTCTGTTGATTCCCATTCTCACTTCTTTCATCATTTTCTTTTTCTTGGTTTGACTACACACCTTGGGTCTGCTGTAACTATTTTCTCGTTATAAACGCTGTTTCCCCTTAACACTACCTAATTTATTGTTAGAATCTGTGTTTGTTTTTTAATCAAACTCGGTTCGGCTGAACAGTGTTACATAGTGGCTGAGTTATTAATGCTCCTTCTAAATGTTTTAAATTTTTCAATGATATGTTTTGGATTCAGTCGGCACAGAAATATCTGTGATATTCATAAATTTGTGTTTGAATGAGTTCCATGTGAACACACTTCTCAAGGCTATTGAATGTGGGCTCACCCCAGGCATTTGTCAACCACCTCCAGACTACGGCAAACATTCTGTCATCTCTGGGGTTCACTAACAATGTGCCAAAGTCATATCTGACTCCTTATCAAATGCTCCCTTTCATCAGAGCCATTCTGGACAAGGCTCAGTTTCATGCCTTTCCCCAGGAAAGGAGAGTCCAGGACATTCAGGCTATGATCCTGGTCTTTCAACTTCTGTCCTAGATTTCAGTGAGGTCGGCTCTGAGGCTACAGGAACTGATGGCCTCTTGCACCCTACTGGACAAGTATGCCGGCTGTATATGCGCCTCTGCAGTGGGATCTGAAGTCTCAGTGGGCCCAACATCAAAGGGAGCGTCCAGATCTTGTAAGAGACTACGAAAGATCTGCAGTGGTGGTTACTGGACTTGGATTGTGTTGACAGTGGTGACTGATGCATCCCTTCTGGATTGGGGTGGCCATCTGGGAGAGGTGGAGATCAGGAAGACACCTGATCTCCGGTGGAGTCTTGGCTCTATAATCAACATCCTGGAACTGAGGTACATCCGCTTGGCATTAAAGGTGTTCCTTCTGCCCATTAAAGGGAGTTTTGTGCAGGTGCATTACAGACATTACCACCGCCATGTGGTATTGCAATAAACAGGGCAGTGTAGGGTCCTGGGCCTTGTGCCAGGAGGAACTATGCCTCTAGAAATGGTCAGACAATCAAGGGATCTTCCTAGTGGTGAACCATCTGGCACGATCTTTGAATGCCAGTGTGGACGAACTCTGAGTTCGACACCTAGTGGACCAGCAGTGGCAGTTACACCAGGATGTGGCGCAAAGTTTCTTCCGTGAATGGGGTGAACCTTTGCTCGATCCATCTCCACCTCCCAGAATGTGCAATGTCAGCTGTTCTGCTAGTCGGGGTTTCCAGGCTCAAGTCATTGAGTGGCACGCATTGGGCATGGAAAATATGGTATCCAAAACTCCTGGGCTTGAGCATCTATCGTTCGATCAGACTGCCTATCCGGAATGACCTGGTGTCGCAATAACAGGGCAAGGTTCTGCACCTGGGCCTTCGCAATCTCCACCTTCATGCATGGAGATTGAGCGGCGATAGCTGAACACCTTCAACCTTCCTCCGGAGGTGGTTGAACTCATCTTCGCAGCCAGACGACCGTCAACAAAAACTGCATGCGCCTGTCGTTGAGACAAGTTTGTGGTTTGTTGTGGCATACACCAGATTAAGCCCCTCCAGGCCTTGTTATCTGACGTTCTTGTTTGTTTTGTCTCTTGCCTAGCAAGGCTTTGCTTTGGGTACAGTAAAGGGATACCTTTTGGCTTTTTTGCAGTCACCTGTTGTGATGCATTTTTTGAAAGGTCTCCAACACTTGCTTCCCTCCTCTCCTTTCGTACTGCCTCAGTGGAACCTCAACTCAGTCCTCACATATTAGATGTGTACTCCATTTGAGCCACGTCACAGTTGTTCCTTGCGGATTCTCACCCTCAAAAGATTGTTCTTCGTGGCGAATGAGTGAGCTTAAGGCTATTTGTGTTAACCCGCCGTACACCACTTTCTTCTCCGACAAACTGGTTCTGCAGATGCGAGCATTCTTCTTATCAAAAGTTTTAAAAGGAGAGACGCCATTGCTTGGACCCCAAAAGAACGCTGAGCTTTTACATCAAAAGTGCAAAAGAACACTTGGTGGACGATCAGCTCTTTGTGGGGTTCACTGGGGTGAAAAAAGGCAAGGCCATGAAGAAGAGGACCATCTCCCATTGGATCGTGCTCCGCATCAAGATCTAATACACCTTGGCCAAAAAAAACAGCCTTTAGAAGGTTTGCAAGCCCATTCCACCAGGGCCAAAACTGGTACCACTGCATTGACACGCAGAGTTCCTGTCCTGGACATCTGCCAGACATGGGCATCTCTCCATGCGTTCAGGAAGCAGTACCGTCTGGACAGGCTGGTCTTCTAGAAGGTTATTTTTCCCACTTGGTCCTAAAGGGCTTTTTGGTTTGAACCTTTTCACAGACCCAGCTCTTAATAGATACTGCTCTGGTAACTATTCAAAAGGTGAGGAATCTGCGATTGGAAATCTCTATCAGAAGAACAAGTTACTTGCCTTCGGTCACACTCTTTCGGTTAGAGACTCTAACCGTAGATTCTTCACCGTCCCTCACATCCTTCCTGTTCTGTGAATTGGGCTCTATCCATTAATAAGACCCCAAGTCTAGGAATCTGTACACTGGTCAAAGCCAATTTGCTGCTAGACTTCTGCATCTGGGGGAACAGACAACCTAGAAATCAACTGACGTCAGCATGCAGGAGTGGCTCCTATATAGGCCCTGCATGAAACGGTGCAGGACAGAACCACACAGTACCACCTACCAGTGTGCAGGGGTACAGCTCAAAGGTTTCCCGATCCAGTTGGATGCCTGGGGAATATTCCAAAGTTGAGGAATCTGCAGTTAATGTCCCTATCAGAAAGAGCGTTACCGAAGGTAAGTAACTTGTTCAACAAGGTCCCACATGTTCTTAAACTACTTGTTCGTAGCATGTGTGGCTGTAGATACACATGCTTTGCATACTCTTGCCATTTAGTGTTGGGCTAAGACGTTGCAAGTTGTTTTTGTTTGAAAAAGCTTCTTCGGGTCACAAGGTATCCCTTAGTAGGTAATGCATTGGTACAAACTTCATTGTCCGATTCTTTTTCTCTGCCATCGGGTTCAGATGTGTACCGATGAGGGATTCAGGCTCATTGGATTCAACATTAGTTTTTTATGCCCCTGCTGTAAGAACTTTTACCCCATTGCTGAGGGAAGCACATAATTAGCACATGCTTCAGTTTTTTTTTCCTTTCTTCATCAACGCCTAACAGAAATCGGAAGACAAAACTGGGACACTAGAACAGCGGGTCCCCCGATCGTCAGGGCTCTGTCTCCTCGCATTCCATTGACTCTGGAGAATGAGAGCTACAAAGGGTGATTGAACTTACACCCTTTAAAAAGTGCCCTCGGTGTGAAGTGAAATATCCCTCAACTGCTTCGCACAGGGGGGCTTATTTACAAGCCCCTTGCGCCACTTTTGCGTCACTTTTAACATGGGAAAAGTGACGCAAAAGTGGCGCAAGGGGCTTGTAAATCTGCCCCATGGTGTGTAATCTGTGTCTTTCCCCAGATCCCAATGACTCCCAGTGAGCCTTCTGCTTGTTGCTTCGCTATAAAAAAGACCTTTAAACCGCATAGAGATTGAAACCTAGTGCACTTCACAATGTAGTGCCAATCCATAGATGCCATATCTGACATCTTTGGTGAGGCCAATTCCCCTCTACGCCAATGAGGAACAGTAGCACGTCAAATCTCAAGGCCTGCCGATCAACAAGCTCAGCACAGAGGTAATCCAATCCAAAGCCTCCAATTCAGAAGAACTCCAGCAGGAAGATATTTCCTCCACGTCTACCAAAGGGCCTTGAACCCCAACATCATAAATCTCACAAACTGTTACACACGGAGGCAGAGTACCACCCCTCTGACAGCCGGGCATTCAACCCACCACATAAGACACTTCAGTCAATCAATCAAACATTTCTAAAGTACGGCAAATCATCCGTGAGGGTCTTGAGGCGTTGGCGGCATGCGTGGTGTCTTCAATCAAACATCCAGGTCTCGAGTTCTTTCCTGAATTGCTGGAGTGATTGGGTGGTCCTGAGGTGCATGGGTAGGTTGTTCTATGTCTTGGCTGCCAGGTGTGAAAAGGAGCGTCCTCAGCTGTTGGTTCGGCGGATCCAGGGGTTGTCTGCGAGAAACGGAGTCAGATTGGAGGTGTCTGGTCAGATGGTGGAAGGTCAGGCATTTATAGAGGTATACTGGTCCTTCATTGTATAGGGCTTTGTAAGCGTGACAGTATCTTGAACTGGCATCTCTTCTGTCTCAGGAGCCAGTGTAGTTTCCTGAGGTGGATTGTGATGCGGGTCCTTCTGGGGAGGTCGAAGATGGGTCTTGCAGCTGTGTTTTGTATTGCCTAAAGTCTCTTCAGGATGCGTGCAGTGATTCCTACATCGAGTGTGTTTTCGTACTCCAGTCTGCTGGTGACTAGAGCCTGTGTGACGGTCCTTCTGTTTTTTACTGGGAGTCACCTGAAAATTTTGCGGAACATGCAGAGGGTGTGGAAGCAGGCATATGAGACTGCGTTGACCTGTTTGTTCAGCGATAGCCTGCTGTCCAAGATGATGCCATGGTTGCGGGCATGGTCTGTCGGGTTGAGCCGAGTTCTGTGGGCCACCCTGCGTCGTTCCAGGTAGAGGTGTTGTTCCGGAAGATGAGGACTGCTGTCTTGTCCGTGTTGAGTTTGAGCTCATTACTCATCGCTCTGCAGTGGTGGAACAGCAACAATCTGCTGCAAAGCAGCTCTTTGCAGACCCATTCCGCAGATGACCACCTACGGAAGGGTCTTTCTGGCTGGGCAGTGCATCTCCATTCCATAACGGTTCAGAGTCTCTGGTCACCCCAACAGGGAATTCAGATCAACTATCTGGAGCTTCTTGCCATCCACCTTGCTCTCAAATCCTTCTTTGAGAACATTCAGGTCAGTGTGCTATTGATAAAAAAAACAAGACAGCAGTGTATTCTTACAGAAACAGGAAGGCACTCACGTAACAGCTGTCAGCACTGGCACAGATTTGGCATTGGGCAATTCACCGTCATATAACCTCTTAGTGGAGTATGTCTACTCCGGGGAGGTACTCCACAGCGACTTTACGGACCCACTCAGGAGGCATCAGCAAGTCAAGACATGGGAACTCCACAAACTAGTCCTACTCCCAACGTTGGAGGTTCCCACAAATACATCTATTCGCCACCCGCCAAAACACAAAATGCCAATCTTCACCTCAAGGTTCCTAATTCCACAATCCATGGGCAATGCACTGTGGATGAACTGGTCCGGGATATCTGCTTATGCTTTTCCTCCTCTTCCACTCCTCCCATACATGGTAAGGAAGCTACAGCAAACGTCCCACACTCTCATCCTGCTAGCCCCCATGTAGGCCAGATGAGAGGCTTCCCAAGAGACCGGACCTTCTCACTGGGGAACAGGGCAAAATCAGGCATTCAGACCCCAGGCAACTCAATCTAGCAAATTGGCACCCGAGGTCTTAAAATTTGTTTACTGAAGTCTCCCACAAGAATTCATGGACATTCTGAAGAAAGCTTACAGGCCTACTCCTAAGGCCTGCTATGCAACAACGTGGAAAAGATTTGTCTATTATTGTAACTCCAAGAATATAGACCCCCACCCCCCAAACCAGTGGTCCAAGACATTGTCTACTATTGCTGCACCTACACACATCAGGGTTACCGTATACTTCCATACACTACATCTTGCAGTCATCGCTGCAAAAATGGAAAATAGAGAGCATTCCTCTCCCATCATAATTCCAGTCAATAAAGCCTTTATGGAAGGCCCTAAGAGTCATTCCACTTAGAGTGCCCCTTTTTCCTCTCTGAAACCTCAATAGAGTACAAGACTCAGGGGTCCTCATTCAAGCCATTTCATTACTGACCTTTGCAGTTTCCCTCCTGGAAAGTGCCTTTTCTTATATTCATCGCCTCATTAAGGTAGATAAGTGAGCTAAAAGCCCTCACTTTGCAAGATCCTTTTATCCAGGTTCATACATACTATTAGGGCTGTTCTTAGAATGGACCCTAAATGTCTTCCTAAGGTGGTCTCTCCTTTCTATTTTAATTAAACAATTGAACTTCCCTAAAACTTTTAAAGGTCACACTGTATCAAAGGTTTGCATTTTATTTGGTAAGTGTAACCAAACAAGGTACCTTAAAGCCAAAAGGAGTATTCCCACTCTCTATAGTCCGCACTGTACTAGGAAGAAGGGAGCAACCATGGCATTTCTAGGGAATATTCCCATAGCTGATATCTGCAAAGCAGTTGCACATGGTCGACTCCCAACACGTTTACTAAACGCTGTTTGGATATTCTTGCCTGTCAACAGCCTAAGTTAGCCAAACAGTATTAAGAACTCTGTTTCAGACATCTGCATCATCTACTGACTTGGCACAACTTTAGGGAGTACTTCTTTATAGTCTGTGCAGAACGAATAGTTTCTTACCTGTCGGTGTAGTTTTGCAGCTTGAAGACTTTCTGGATTCACTATGCTGTGCATTATTCCGCCATCTCGTGGTTGGGTCCGGATTCGTAGTCCTTTCTTTCTTTCTTTCTTTTTTTTTTTTGTTGGCCCAGGTGGGCGGCGACGCCCCCACCATTTGGTGTCCTTGGTGACGTCGTCGCGCTTCCTGCGGAAGCTCCCACCTTTGGTCGCCATCTTCGGATTCTTTTTTTTTTTTTTTTTTGTAGTCTATGTCCTTTTATCCTTCTATTTTTCTTTTGATCCCTCTAAACCTTTTATGTAGTCTAGTTTTACCCTTAACCTCCTATGTTATCTTCCTGGCGGAGGAGGGTGGGATCGCTAGTGAATCCAGAAAGTCTTCATGCTGCAAAACTACACCGACCGGTAAGAAACTATTCGTTTTGCAGCGTGAATCTTTCTGGATTCACTATGCTGTGCATAGACTTTGTAGCGGTATTGTTATTGCGGTGGTTGGGTGGAAGATGAGCATTGGTTGCTGAAAATGTGCTGTAAGACCTTCTGTCCTACTTGTGCCTCTTTGTTCATCTGGATATCCACACAGTAGTGTTTGGTGAACGTGTGCACGGAAGACCATGTTGCCGCTTGGCAAATGTCTTGGATAGGTGTGTTCGCTAGGAACGCAACCGTTGCTCCTTTCTTCCTTGTTGAGTGAGCCTGGGCGGCTCCCTCTAATTCTTGTCCTGCCTGCTTGTGGCAGAGTTGTATTGCCTGTGCAATCCATCGTGCTATGGTATTTTTAGTTACTGGTCGTCCCAGGAAACTGCTTGTGAAGGAAACGAAGAGTTGTTTTGTTTTCCTGCATTCCTTTGTCCTTTCTATGTAGTGCATCACTGCCCTTCTGGCGTCCAGCGTGTGTAGCGCCTTTTCTGTGGGCATTGATGGTTTCTGGAAGAAACTTGGTATCTGTATTGTCTGGTTAATATGGAACCGCGACACCACCTTTGGCAGGAAGTGTGGGTCCGTTCTCATGACAATTCTGTCCTTGTGTATTTGCAAGTAGGGCTCTTGTAGTGTAAGAGCCTGTAGTTCACTGACCCTTCGCAGTGACGTGATATCCACCATGAATGCCGTTTTTAGTGTGAGCATGTGCAGTGTGGTCTTGTGTATGGGCTCAAATGGTGATTTCATCAACTGTGTTAGCACAGTGTTGAGGTTCCAGCTTGGGGCTGGCATCCTTTTTGGGGGGGCTATTCTTTTAGCCCCTCCAGGAATCTTTTGACCACCTGGGAAGTGAAGAAACTTTTCCCCGCTTCTCCCCTGGTGTAGGCCACTATGGCTGCTAAGTGAACCCTTAGTGACGAGTAGCTCAGCCCGCTGTGTAGTAGGTGCGTTAAGTATTGTAGTACCGTTGATTCTTTTGTGACCTTTCGTTGCAGTCCCTCTGTAAGGCACCATAGTGAGAACCTTTTCCACTTTGCAATGTAGCACTTCCTTGTAGTGGGTCTCCTTGCTTCTCTGAGTACTGCCATAGTGCTTGGTGGTAGCTTGAGGTGTGCGAATTCTAGGTCCTCAGGAGCCATGCTGCTAGGCTGAGGCTCTCTGGTTCTGGGTGGAGCACTTTTCCGTCTTGCATTGTCAGGAGGTCTTTCCTTCTGCTGAACCTGTGCGCTGGTTCCTGTGTCATTTCCATTATTTGTGAGAACCATGACTGTCTGGCCCACTGAGGTGCCACCAGTGTGAGTGTCATGCTGCTGCTCCTGCATTTGCTGAGTACCTTGTGTAACAGTGGTATCGGGGGGAAAAGCGTATGCAAATTTGTTCGACCAACTTATCCATAGCGCATTCCCTAGGGACCTTTGGTCCGGTTGTCTGGATGCGTAATGTTGGCATTTTGCATTCTGGGGTGTTGCAAACAGGTCTATCCGTGGTGTACCCCATTTTTGGAACAGCCGCTGCACTTCCTGTTGGTTGAGCTCCCATTCGTGGGATGCCGACGTCTGCCTGCTGAGTCGGTCTGCTTCTACATTGTCTATTCCTGGAAGGTGTATCGCCAGTAGGTCTATCCTTAGAGGGATGGCCCATCTCCAAATCTCTTGTGCCAGGCTTGATAGGCGGTGCTGACTGTGTTCCACCTTGTTTGTTGATGTAGAACATGGTGGTTGTGTTGTCTGTTTGTATCAGCACTCTGTGGCCGTAAAGCTGCTTCTGAAAGGCTCTTAAGGCTAGGAACACAGTTTTTAGTTCTAGGTAGTTGATGTGTTTCACTGCATCTTGTTGTGACCACAGCCCCCTGACGCGGAGTCTGTCCATGTGCGCGCCCCAGCCCTGCTGTGAGGCGTCTGTTGTGATGGTCACTATTGGAGTTGGCTGTGTGAATGGCTTCCCCTGTAATATGTTCTCTTCCTTCCACCACGCTATTTCTTGCTGCACTGCGTGTGTGACAACCACTAGATCTTCCCAACTCCCTGTTGCTTGTGACCACTGTTGCTGTATCCATTCCTGGAACGGTCTCATGTGCAGCTTGATATTTGGGACTAGGTGGATGCATGATGCCATCATCCCCATTAGTCTGCTCACCGTCCTCGCTGTCAGAACTTGCCCCTTGCGGTAATGACGTGTTTCCCTCAGGAGCGCTATAGTTCTCTTGTCGCTGGGGAACACTTTGGACTGTGTGCTGTCGATTTTTGATCTGCTGCGGTTCTGTTGACGATTTCTCCCAATGTATTGAGAAACCTAGTCTGGACAGTGTTTGTATGACTTGTTTGATGTGATCTTTGCAGTGTCTGTATGATCCTGCTTTTACAAGCCAGTCGTCGAGGTAGGGGTATACATGTATGCCCTTTCTCCGTAGGTGCGCCGCCACTGCTGCTAGGCATTTTGTGAACACCCTTGGTGCGGACTTGAGCCCGAAGGCTAGCACTGTGAACTGGTAGTGATTCTGGCCTATCACGAATATTAATAGACGTTTGTCTTTGTGGTTGACGGGTATGTGCAGATATGCGTCTTTCATGTCTATGGTCGCCATGTAGTCCCCTTTTTGGATTTGGGGTATTACCTCCTGAAGTGACGTCATTTTGAATTTTTGAGTTCTTACGAACTTGTTCAGGAATCTGAGGTCCAGTATTGGCCTTAGTGTTTCGTCTACCTTTGGCACTAGGAAGTACGTTGAGTATACTCCCCTGTTCCTTTCGTTGATTGGAACTGGTTCTATTGCTCTTTTTTTTTTTTTTTAGCAGCTCCTCTGCTTCTAGACCTAGGAGTGCGAGCTCCCTTGCGGGCAGTGGCCGGTGTCTTGGTTTTCTGCCCGGGGGGTGTTTTTGGAGTTCTATGCAGTATCCGTGCTGTATGATGTTCAGTATCCACTTGTCCGTGGTAATCTCTCTCCATTGTGTGTGGAAGTTTCCTATTTGGCCCCCCACCGGGGTTGTATGCTCGGTGGTTATTTGCTTGCTGTGTGTGTTTCTTATTTTTTCCTTTTGTTGACTTCTCCCTTGGTGTTGATAGGGGAGGGTTTGGTTTCTTTGCGGAGTCACTTTGAGGTGGGCTGCTGACTTCCTCTTCGGGACTGTCCCCGTCCGTACCCGCGTCCTCGAAAGGACCGTCCTCTGGGTTGATACTGCCAATTTTGCTGTTGTTGTCCCTGTTGGCTTTGGCCCTGGTTGTTCCCCTGATATCCTTGTTGGGGAGATTGGTGGGAAGTGGCGGGCGCATTGCCTCCTCTACCATTGGACCGCCTTGAGGGGGTTCCTCTTCTCATCCCCCTGAACTGCAGTGCTCCCATTGTCTTGTGGATTGTTACCTGCCTTGTTATGTTGGCCTAGGCCTGGCTGCCATGCTGCTTTTCTTTGCGCACGTTACACTGAGCCGGGCCTGCCTCGCCCTTTGCTCGTGCCAAGTTCTTTTGCACTGTCTGCATCTTCTGTTGTTCACCTTTTTGGGCTCAGTCTGCACAAACATGTACAAGGTCGCATAACAATGTATTTTGGTTCTTCCTGATATGGCCAGTCTCGCGCACCCAGACATAACATTATGTACAATTGCCATGAAGAATTTGATATGCTTTTAATGCTGTGGTTTACTAGCGCTTAACACATTTGGAGAAATCCCTTTCGGTGAGAAGAGCTATGATGTCCTGCTGATGTAATTCTGCATTTAGAGACTGAGGTATGGGGTTCGCTAGTCAAAGCCCAGAGGTCTTCTATTACTATAATAAACTATCTTACTGCAAGGGGAGGGTGGTAATGTTATTTATACGTTTATCCACTGAGCTCTGAGATGCTTTCCCCGTTTGTATTCTATGGAATTGTAACCATGCTGCTTATATTAGTCATATGCATTATGCTATTAGTACTGACACGTGTACTGTACATTAGAGCACGTAAGTTGGAATAAACATTTTAACCTATCCAGTGTCTCTTCCTACGCACCTTGTGAACAAGTACGAGTGAGTGGCGAAAGAGTGTTCTTGCTTCAGTGAGTCCTGAGATAAAGATACCGTGTTCTGGGTTGTCCAAACATTAGTACTTGGGTGCTAATGGGATGCTAAGCTAGTTGGGTTGGGGTTTTTGGGTGCTACGGTATATGGTGGCAAACCACTGTATTCCGGGGTCCCATTTTCCTGTGCATAGCTCTGTGTATGTGCAGAAACCTTATGACATGGCGCGACCACCGTGGGGCAGCTTATCTGCGAGACGCTTGAGTAGTACTTGTGCTTGTCCACAAACCCTCGCGTACGCTTCCGGAGGCGTATGTGACGGTGATACCTCCTATATTGAACGTTTTATAGGTTCTTTCAAGCTTGAAGTTATTAAAAAGGTTACATAACAAACCCATTTTGTGCTCCCTGTTAGGTTGTCGAATAAAATTGTTTAGTTATGGCTGGTGTGGCGATAGCTGCACATAGTCGAGGAGCACTCCGAGACCACTTAGCTGTGTATGGAGTGCCCGATACAGGGGTCGAGTTGGTCTTTGTGGTTCAAGCCGATGCGGCTTATCACTTTGAAGTGTTTTACACTTGGATCACTTTTGAGGCGGTGGATGCAGGTGATAAGCTGTTTCATGAATATAAACCCACCGTTATTCCTGCTGCATATCGACCCTATACCACTCTTGAAGTACCTCTCACGGCTTGGCAGCACCGTGTTTGGTTTAATGGCGCCCTACCACAACCAACTACCGCAGTTCGTTTAGGCCCCTTGTCAATTCAGGGGGCCACTTGGCCTGTATTGGCCGGGTATACCCCGCATCCAAATTATCTGGCTTTATCGATTGCGGATCTGCGCACTATGCATACCGAACTGGTGCGAGTGCATAGAGCCTTAGTGACATACGTTACAGGTAGCCTCCATGGAGCTGCTCCTGTAGTCGCAGGCCAACCAGCTATTGCAGCTGGAGTGACTATAAGTCCTGTCATGGTAAATTCTGTGATGGGCAAACGTCCACAAAATAAGGACGACTATCCTTATTGGCTTGCCGAAAAGTTCGATCAGATAGAAGCGGTGTTTCCACATACGTCCCCAGTGGATAAACATCGCATCCTTACGATAAGTTTGCCAAAAGACATAATCCCGATTTGACATCATGTGAAAACTGGGGTAAGGTATTCGCAGCAGTTTATTCAAAATGTTTTGGAACTCCTTCCATGACGGTTCTACCCTCTGTAATTAAAAAGTACAGGATGAACATGGCCCTGAAGCGGCTGTGGAATTAGGGATGAGACTAGTGGGAGTGTTTGATGTAGTAGCTGAGCTGATCCTTGGAAATGTCAAGGGCGATGCTATGAACTTTCAAGTAGCGAATGCTTTGGCTTTGGTCCCAGAGTTGGACAGGCCTCGCGAATTACCGAAAATAATAGCCCGGGCTTATAAAACAATTGGAAGAAATAGCCTAGGCAACAAGCCTTTTGTAAAAATGCAAACTCAATCGCAATCACAAGTTATACAAACAAAAAGTGCATCTGAGAAAGATGATAAACCAGTCTTCACTAAAAAGAGTTGGAGACAGAAAAAACAGGGTAAGCAACAAAAGAAGCCGGGGTCGAGAGGCGCTTCCCCAGTTTCGGTTTCTTCTGAACGTACTTATGATTTACGTGATAGGTCAAGGATTAAATCACCAGAAAGGTTTCAGAGCTCTGATACGCGTTCTCCTCGTTCTTCACAGGCCCAGACGTCGTCACAGGCTGGTGGAGGAGGACGGCAAGATAGAGGAAGGGGCCGAGAGGCTCCCCAGGAGCGAGACCAACCTCGACAACAAGTCAGAGGTAAAGCAGAAGACTCATCTTCCTCGACCGCAATTTCAGAAGAAAAAGGTTGCCGCTGTTACAGCGAAATATGCCTCAGACCGTGAGAACGAGACTCCAGAATTGGACGTGGGCAGTGACCCTCCTAGACAGCGCCGCGGAAGTTACCATAGTGCGGGAGGCGCTACGTCCTCATATGGAGGCGACAGCAACTGAAACATTCGTTACTGTAGAGACAGCTGACACGAGAGTGGCACCCCTGACAGACTATATAATATAGTTATACAAATTGAAGGTGACATACCGCGTGAAATAAAAGGGATTTTTGGGAAAATCTAACCTCTTCATATGACATTTTGTTAGCAGAGGTGGATTGGCCACCCCCATTCGTTTTAGCTGCACATAAAGGAGAGGAGGTAATCCTTCCAAGCTTTTCAAAGCATGTCCCAAAAGACAAAGCTGAAGCACTTGCAGCTGAGTGGGCTGTGTACCTGGCACCAGCGTTATACCGCAACCATGTGGGATGGGATGAAGAATCACCTCCTCATGCAATACCTTTGCGGTCACTACCGCAGCCACAACCCCAATATCCCATCAAACGGCAGGCAAAAGGCCCCGTCTCCGAAATTCTGACACAGTTGGAATATCAGGGAGTAATTGAACCATGCGTATCACCTATGAACAATCCCCTTTTCGTGGTTTCTAAACCCGATGGATCGTACCGCTTAGTTTTGGATTACCGGCATTTAAATACTCATTGTCGGAACTTTGCGGTGCAAAATACACACAGTTCTGCGCTTGTAGACAGTCTTGTTCGTAAAAAATACAAAACGACACTTGACCTTTCAAACGGTTTCTACACGCACAACCTAGCCCCGGAGAGTGGTCAATGGACCGCATTCACATCCGGTGGTAAATTATTCCAGTTCCGGCGTTTACCCATGGGCTACAAGAATAGTCCGGGTGTATTCGCCGCCCGTGTTGTCTCTTTGCTAGACAGCATCGATCAAGATGCATGTTCGTACGTTGATGACATTTATCTGACGGACGACGAATTATTTCCGCATCTGTCCCGTGTGGACCGCATTATTCTTGAATTTGCGGAGCAGGGTTACAAATTTAACTTTGCTAAGTCACACATTGCTGAATTTACCGTTCTGTTCTTGGGCTATGAGCTCAACAACGAAGGTAAGGGCTTAGCCCCCATTTCTTGGAAAAATGTGCACATTTGTGCCCCCCAAATACTCTGAAGAAGCTTCAGTCTTTGCTGGGTTTCCTGAATTTCGGGCGTACTTACATTCCCGAATATGCCCAGCGTATCAAGCCTTTGTATGCTTTGATACAACCTACTTATTCAAGGTCTTGCTGGCTGCCTGAGCATACCTCAATTCTGCAGTCTTTGCAGACAGACCTTTGGAGTCTAAATATCTTTTGACTCGTGATAACCACACAAACCTGGTGATTAGAATAATTCCGGGGGCGGTGGGATTCACCTATTTAACCTTTAATGAAGGTGATACAGTACCTATCGCATACAAGTCACATCTGTACACTTCCGCTGAATTGCGCTTTACATCTGTTGAAAAAGTTCTGACTGCAGTGCAAATGGCGATTCTAAAAGAACGCGCACTGGCACAGGGTAAGCGGATTCTGGTGGTAACACCCTGTCCTGCCCTGGAGGCAGTAACAAAGGCAAGTGTACCGAACTCTAAAGCAATGCATCCCCGTTGGATACAATGGGCTACATCTTTGACGTCTTCGGACGTCACTTTTGTTTTTGATTCTTCTCTTCAGACTCAGGAGTTTTTGCAGTATGAATTCGTTCATCCTCCTCCTTTGTTTTTACTACCGCTTGAGGATTACAAATGTGTGATCTACACCGATGGTTCGGCGCAACCGGCCACTGGGTCCAAGCACGCTTATTCAGCTGCATGTGCTATTGTTGCGGGTTCCTTTGTGAATGGAACGTTCAAATCCTCTGTAGTGCACACTCGCACACTTGGAGACAGTACCGCACAATTGGCCGAGCTGCATGCATTGCTACTTGCACTTGAGTTCGCTTCACAGGATGAGACCACTCTTATTGTATGTGATTCTTTTTACTGTGTACAATCTTACAATGACAATCTGTTTTTCTGGTCGAAAACGACTACAAGGACGCAAAAGGGAGCACAATTAAGCATAAAATGCTTTGGGTTCGAGTGGCAGAATTGCAACAACGTCTGCCCCTCACACAGGTGGTTCACACCTTAGGCCATCAGCGGGTGGGCGCACACGCTATTGGTAACGATCTGGCAGATGAGGCTGCCCGTTCAGCAGTAGTCACGTGTTCAGTAGCAGCGGTTACCAGGTCCATGTCTAAAATAGACTCTGTTATTCTAGCAGCTATTGCTGCAACCAAGGAAGGTAATAATTACCCTACAGGTTTCCCTTCCAAGTATTCTTACACATTAAGTCCCGATCAGGTTCCTTTTGTAACTATACCTGACGTTGGAGATCGGCTGATCCCCAACGCGGACCGCAGGAGTGCCTTGATATCAGCTGCACACGAAGGCATGGCTTCTGCTCATGCAGGTGTATCAGCTACGGTTTCCATCTTGCAGCAGCGTTATTGGTGGCGTGGATTGTATAAAGACACCCGTGCTTTTGTGCTTTCCTGCGACGTTTGTCAACAGATTAAGCCTTCCACGGTAACACGTCCACCACAAACACCGCTCTGCATTGCTAACAGACCCTTTGGGTGTGTTTACTTGGATCACTGCGGTCCATTCTCATCAGACACTGCTTATAAATACATCTTAGTGGCAGTGGACTCGTGCACACGGTTTCTCTGGGTCTGGCCACAACGGAGTGCTGACGCCCGAAATGTGATCAGGGATTTGCGTGTCTTTGTGGGAATTTTCGCATGCGGCACCTTCCATTCGGACCAAGGTCCAGCGTTTGCCTCTAGGGCTTACAAGGATGCAATGGCTTCGCTTGGGGTGCGGGTGAAATTTTCGTCTCCGTATAGGCCTGAGGGCAACTCTATCGTTGAACGAATGAACCGTGACTTAAAGCAATCCTTAACAGCTAGGGTTTTAGGTACTGGCAGGAACTGGCTGGCCCATTTGTATACCGTTCAGCGTGCACTTAATAATCTCCCTAGAAGACCTCTGGGTGGGCGGACCCCATACGAAATGCTCTTTGGCATAAGAATGTTTGTGCCTGACCTTGAGGGTCCAGACATCGCGGCGCAATCCGCCAAGTTTGATGTAGATAACCATTCTGCTATGTTACAGGACTTACAAGAAGCCCGAGACAAACTTGCAACTACACATTTGCCTTCAGCCACAGATCCTGCGTTGCAGATTCCGGTAGCCGGCTGGCTTCCGAAAGTTGGAGAACTGGTTCGAGAGAAGGTTGAAAACAAAAAAGAATTTGGCCCCTCTTTTCGTGCACCGGTTCCAGTTCTTGGCCTGAAGGGAACACGTACAGTCATTTTACCACCGCTTCCTGGTCGCAAAGAGAACAGATACATCTCAGTTGAAAATGTCAAGCTACAGCGCCTGGCCGATCCTGAATAGTGTCACACCAGCGGTCTCTTGTCCTGCCATTTATCGGACATATGTTCATAGTCCATCTGCACGAACGATCGCTGATGCTGTAATTGAGATGGTTGATTTGCCTGAAACTACGATTGATCCCCAACTCTCCACCAATATCGACGAGGACGAGTATACTTATCCTGCATCAGAATCGGTGGCACATCAACCAACAACGCCACTAAGCCCGACTCGTTATTCCTTTGATTCGGATTCCACATCTTCAAAAGTTCCATCCAAGTTCAGTATTTTTATATCCTGGTTTAGAGACAATTTTTTGATTCCCCCTGGACATACATCTGGTTGGTACTTTTCTTGATATTTTTGTTCATGTCCATTGGCTTTGTCACAGTGTTTTTTCTACTAATCAATGGTCACTATTTACCTGAACGCTCTGCTGTAGACTATGTTTCTGGAACTTTGGCTCCTCATTCCTCGTCTCACATCATGAAGCGTGACCACACATTTGTGAACATTTCAGCCTTCCCAGTTGCTGATGGCATCGTATGGGATGCAGTGAACTATCAAATCCATGGTCCGACGGAAATTATTAATGTACCTAATGTCCTTCGTGTTTCAATGGGTGATGTAGTACAAAATAATATTCATTCTGATGATTGGGATGTGCATGCCGTTGAAGCTTTGTTTGCCGATTTAAAATATTATGCATCTTTTAATGCTGAAGATTTATATATGAATTCTGCTAATTATGCCGATTTGTATTGTTACCAACATTGGGGTAATCATTTTCTCCATAAACCCAGTGCCCTGCGTAGTTCTGTTAACTATACCCAATGGGAACATTGTCCAAACCCCTTGCCAGGTAGCTCTCAAACTCTTCGAAATAAGTTTAATTATTTTACTGATTTTAATCGGTCGAACCCTGCATCCTATTATTTTAGACTTAATAACACACCAAATTGCTTTATTCAGGTTCCTTTCTGAGTGCCCTAGCTGTGGGTGGTTATGAGTACTGGGATAATACAGTGGATTTAAAATCTATTTGGGGCTCCAAGCCATGGCAGGTACAGGGAACCGAGGCGTTGCATCGTGCTTGCCTCATCCCTACCCAAATTATGTTCCTAAATGCTTCCATCTATCAGACTACATGTTGGGGCTTAGCAACCACTAAACAATTGAATACGCCATCAATACCATCCCTGTCGAGTTTTCCAAATGAAAGCTCACAATTCAATATGTCCCTCGTGTCCCTGCAGGCAGTGTTACAAAATAATTCGTTTAATGTTTCTGAGCTGGTTCAGTCACCCTGGTTAATATGGCCTATATCATCTAATGCATGTCAAATGCGTTTTCATGATACTGGTGCTAGCTACACACAGAATAGGCCTGATCCGAGGTTTACTGATGCTCGTACTGTCACTACATACTCTGTTGGTAAATTATGCAAACAATGGCTACAACATTCGTCCCTTGATTCTGTTAAACAACATTTGTCCCTCCTTACAGGCAATATTGATCTGTCCGACTTTGTTTTGGGACCTCGTGGTCCCCGACCTAAGAGATTCATTTATGAAACGTATAATGAACTCTGGAAGCTATCACAAATGGAAGCTGCTTCCCGTCTTCGGGAAATAGATCAAGCAAATATGGAAAAGGTGCTTGCTGTTGTTGACAATAGTATTAATACCCTGTCTTCTCGCATTTACACTTTAGAGAATATTGTGTCCTCTGTTGTTGATATTGTACAAGATGATGTTTCTGTGTTGTATCATGGTCAGAATCAATTGCGCTCAGTTATGCAGTTTGCATGGACTTTGCAAACACTTAAGTTAGGTAAAGTGCCTTGGCATTTCTTGAACACCTCTGCCTTATTTCTACCTTTTAACTTAACTGATAAACAGCAATTTATGTCCATGAAAGATGCAACGTACACTCTATTACATATCGAAAAGGTGGAACCTTTACCGTTCTCTGTTGCAGAACTCGATTCTGCTGTGTGGCTAGTTCATGGGGTTATCGTTTTACCTTTTTCCTTGTTTGAATTTGACTCGTGCATGAAACATTATCCTGTGGGCCGTTACCGGCCATTGGGCAGTGCTTTCCTGCATGAACTCTGGTCCTTGCCTTTCATGTATAAATGCCTTCGGGACGGCAAGGAAGTCTTTCTCACGGGGGAGTACTGCGACTCGACTATAGGTCATTCGCTTATTTGTAAACACATTAAATTGCATGGCTCATGTAGCGTTTCCTCTCCTAATCTTGCTTGTGTGCTGAAAGGTATTCCTGCTCCTGTTATTTCACCTACTTTCACTCTCCTTTCCAATGGTAGTTATTTACTTTTAAATAACGAAAACTGTTGTGGCCTGCAGGCTGGCATTCCTTACATTGTAACAGTTTCGCACAGGGTTGTCTGCTGCAAAAATGTGCTTTTTCCTCCCCCTCATGGCAAGGTTGATATCTCTATTTGGCCTTCCATCCCTACCATGGAAGCGGATTTCAATAGCCTGAGCAGAATAAAGGCACTATTATTAAACGAGGAAGTTATGCTCACGTCCGCCCGGGAGACATTCATTCTCCAGGTGGCGAGTACCCACAGTGAAATACAGGCCCTTTTGAACACTAATCTCCCCCAACATTTTGGGGAGTTAATACATCGTATTTTTAACGCAACTAACACTGAAGGCCTAGTACACTTTTTTAAGGTCGTTGGGTCGGGCTTGGTGTCCTCCTTCCAAACTATTTTTGGTGTCATCCCGGCTTTCATACATTCTATATTTTCCAGTGTCTTTGGCGGTTTCCCATTGATCCTCGCTTTAGCGGCTGGTGTCTTGCTCTTAATTTGCTTTCTGCGCAATGGCTGCTCCCCGATGGGATCTGCTCGATCCAGAACGCCTCCAGCTGCTCCGTGAGCGCCTTTTGGCCAGTTTTGGTGTCTTGCCATTGGCGACACTGAGTGTGTCATATACTCTTTCATTTCGCTTTGCGTATTTCACTTGCGTGCAACCTGTGATGACTTGTGTCCGCTGTCCTTTCACCTGGACTCTGGATTATTGCCTCTCCAATTCGTCATTGTCTGTTCCGGATTTTGTTCAGTTGATGGGTCCCTTAGAGGCCCATGAGCAGGACTGTTCCGTTGCTGGCTGTATGGCGCGTGCGGCTGCACTGGGGATTTTGGCGCAATGGGATATCTGGGCGGCTGCCCAGGATCTCCTACAACGAAGCTGTTTCAATTATCACGCAAGCTGTCCCGCATTGCTTCTGGATGCTCCCTTTGCTGAGGAGCATTCCTGCTCTTTTGAACTCATGGATTGGATGGCATCTATGTTTTTTGACGATTCCAATGATGAACTCTTGGAGGGTATGGCTTTTTTCTGTACTTTCACTTTCATGGATTGACCTGCCCTTCGCCGTTTGGGCGCTCCCTGTGCTCCGACGGCTATTTCTCTCCTCTGATGGGCCTCTGTCCTGGCCGCCGGACTGTCCAGGGGAGGGTGTCTTGTGGATTGTTACCTGCCTTGTTATGTTGGCCTAGGCCTGGCTGCCATGCTGCTTTTCTTTGCGCACGTTACACTGAGCCGGGCCTGCCTCGCCCTTTGCTCGTGCCAAGTTCTTTTGCACTGTCTGCATCTTCTGTTGTTCACCTTTTTGGGCTCAGTCTGCACAAACATGTACAAGGTCGCATAACAATGTATTTTGGTTCTTCCTGATATGGCCAGTCTCGCGCACCCAGACATAACATTATGTACAATTGCCATGAAGAATTTGATATGCTTTTAATGCTGTGGTTTACTAGCGCTTAACACATTTGGAGAAATCCCTTTCGGTGAGAAGAGCTATGATGTCCTGCTGATGTAATTCTGCATTTAGAGACTGAGGTATGGGGTTCGCTAGTCAAAGCCCAGAGGTCTTCTATTACTATAATAAACTATCTTACTGCAAGGGGAGGGTGGTAATGTTATTTATACGTTTATCCACTGAGCTCTGAGATGCTTTCCCCGTTTGTATTCTATGGAATTGTAACCATGCTGCTTATATTAGTCATATGCATTATGCTATTAGTACTGACACGTGTACTGTACATTAGAGCACGTAAGTTGGAATAAACATTTTAACCTATCCAGTGTCTCTTCCTACGCACCTTGTGAACAAGTACGAGTGAGTGGCGAAAGAGTGTTCTTGCTTCAGTGAGTCCTGAGATAAAGATACCGTGTTCTGGGTTGTCCAAACATTAGTACTTGGGTGCTAATGGGATGCTAAGCTAGTTGGGTTGGGGTTTTTGGGTGCTACGGTATATGGTGGCAAACCACTGTATTCCGGGGTCCCATTTTCCTGTGCATAGCTCTGTGTATGTGCAGAAACCTTATGACACCATGGACCTTGCAGTTTCGTTGTCTTTTTTAAGCTGCGTCAGCTTTTCGTCGACTGGGGCTCCAAACAGTTTCTGGCCGTCGAATGGCGTGTTCAGGATATTGCTTTGTACCTCAGGTTTGAAACCGGAGATCCTGAGCCATGCGTGTCTCCTTTCAGTCACCCCTATCATCATCTGCCTGCTGGAGTTTTCTGCTGCGTCCAAGGCTGATTTTAGGCAAGTGTTTGCGATAGCCTTGCCCTCTTCCACTATGTGATTAGCCCTTTGTTGGTGTGGTTGTGGCAGGTGTGTTACGAGCTGGCTCATTTCATCCCAATGCTGGTATGCATGCCTGCTGATGAGGGCGTTGGAGTTGGCGATGCGCCAGTGTATGGCTGCGTTCCTCTCCACCTTTCGTCCTGTGAGGTCTATTCGTTTGCTCTCCTTGTCTGGAGGTGGACCTGTGTTAGTGGGTACATTGGCCCTTTTCCTGGCTGTTGCCGTGATAATGGAGTCTGCTGGCACTGACCCCTGGATGTACGCAGGGTCTTTTGAGGAGTGTTTGTACTTTTTTTCGCTCCTTGGTGTAACAGCCTTGCAGACTGCCGGTTCTTTGAAGGCCTCCCTTCCCTGGTCCAGGACGCTTGGAAGCATGGGTAGGAACTGGGACCTGGTTTGTTGAGGAAGTAGGGTTTCCAAAAGGAAACATGCCTTCGCCTTCTCCTCTTGCATTTCGACGCCATACGTTGCTGCAGCCTTTTGGACGACCACATTGTAGGCTCCAATGTCGTCTGGCGGCGAAGGCCTCGAGGGGTAAGAGTCTACCCCTTCTTCTGGTGAATCTGCGTCGAGGTCTTGCCAGTCTAAGTCTTGTGCTTCCGAGGGCGTCGAGTCCCGGTAAGACTGGAACTCTTCTTCGCCTTCGGCTCGAGTAGTCGTCCTCTTCGCCCTGTTCGTTGAGCGGTTCGGGTGTTTTCGGGGTTCGATGTCTTCGGTGTCGCCCTCCCCGAGTGCTTCGCTTGATTGCTTCGACGGAATGGCGTATAGCTTCATTTTTTCGTCGGTCTTTTTTCCGTTGCAGGAGGCTCGCCATCTCTGCTTCGAGCCTTCTCCTTTTCTTCTCCATCTCGTGGGCCTTTTCGGCGTCGATGGCTGAAGCGCTCCTCTTCGCGGTCTCGGACGTCGCCGGGCCTTCTTTTCTGGGCGTCGAGGCTTCCTTTTCGGAGGTTACCTTCGACGCCCTTGGTTTTTTCGGAGGCTTTCGCCGATTGGGAGTCCTTCCCGAAGGATCCGCTCGGCTGTTTGTCCTTGGTTGCTGTTGCTTTCGTCGAGTGTTTCGGCGGCAACGCTCCCTTCGAGGACTTGGCTTCACTTCTGAGAGTGTCGCTCGGGCCTTAGCTTCACTCTTTCGAGCGTCGCTTGGGTGCTTCGGGGTCGACATCTCCCTTACCTCCTTCGAAGTTTTCTTGTGGACCTCGACGACTGAGCAGTCCTCCGGTCCCTCTGCGATGTTGTCTTCCTCTCCACTCAGGTCTCGGAGCGATGGAGGTGCTCCCTGGCCCTGCATGTTGTAGTTAGCCCTTCTTTGCCTCTCTCTCACCCGGAGGGTTTTCGGGGTGAAGGCCGAACACGCGTTGCAGTTTTCGCTGATGTGGTCGAGCGGCAAGCAGAGGTTGCAGACTGGGTGCTGGTCCTTCTGGGCGTACTTGTGGTGACAGTTTTGGCAAAACTTAAACGGTGTGTTGTCCATACCCGCGCTCAGGGGGCCCCCTGTGAGCGCATTCTCTGTAGGCGTCGAGATTTTGGTCGTGGACCTTCTACCTCGTCGTCCTTCTCGTCGCCTCCTGTACTCGTCTCCTCGTCCAGTGTCTTCAGGAAACGATCCTTTGGTGATTATTGTCAAATTTTCGAGATTCTTCGTCCAACTTTCTGGAACGTCTCGTCGACGATCCAGACCCCACGGCGGAAAAAAGAATCTGAAGATGGCGACCAAAGGTGGGAGCTTCCGCAGGAAGCGCGACGACGTCACCGAGGACACCAAATGGTGGGGGCGTCGCCGCCCACCTGGGCCAACAACAACAACAAAAAAAAAGAAAAGACTACGAATCCGGACCCAACCACGAGATGGCGGAATAATGCACAGCATAGTGAATCCAGAAAGATTCACGCTGCAAAACATGTGTATCCACAGCCACACGTGTTACGAATGGAATGTATTACCCTGTAAGCATCTGTTTGTAGCTTGTAGTGCTGTAGGTTCAAATGCAACAACAAAGTGATGGATGGAATGCTTGTCAATCGCTCAGTGTCACGTTTCAGTCAATTAGTTTTCACCCGCCCTGCAACTCCAGACAAAGGCCTGCCTTAGACAAATCAATTCCAACCCTGCTCCACGTGGGACAAATTCATCCCGAACTGCCAGGTAAGACCCTCTCTAGAAGGGACCACAAACAACCCCAGACCAGTTTTGACCTACTTAGGTCTCATCACCGAGGTATAGCTTGAGTCCTATGGCACAGTCTGCACGGAACATATGTCTGGGCATACCTGTTGCACTTAAGGCATAAACTGCAACAACAAGTTGATGGGTGGAATGCTTTAATGAATCCCAACCACTGGCAATCGCTTGGGCTGCAGTCGCTCATCTCCCTTCACCTTTTGTGTGTTTCATGTAACGCCCTGAATGGCCCAGGGCATGCCCAGACAAGGGTCCCCTGCTCACTGCGCCACTGGAACCAAACTACACCCGACGGAAGAGCCCCAATCGGGCAAAAGCAGTCTTGAGTTTCTTATGTCCTGGTTCATAGGTAATGGCCTGGCAGTTCCGGCTGTCCCTTTTGGAGTAGGGTCAAGGCAGATTGATATATGGCTGGTCAAACTGAGTTGGCAAGGTGGGCAAACGTTTGATGGGCTGGAATGCTACCCTGAGTGATTGCCAGTAGTTAGATTTGTTGCAAGCATCTTCCCATCGCCTTTTATGTGTTTCATGTAGATTCACATGCATGCAACCACCCTCAGGGTGTTGTTTGCACATCTCTTTAACCTTAGATACCTATATCACTTTACACCCCATTTATATGGCCACCATATTCTCCCTTCTATCCACTCCATACTTATACTCAACTGCTGTGCGGAAAATAATCAAACAATGGAGTTGGTGCCCATGTGTGTTCCGTACTAAGGGAGCAGTCACAAGATACCTTGTCACTAAACGAAGCTTCTTCTAACAAAAACATCCTGCAACATCCGAGCCCAACACTAAATGGCTGGACTATGTAGAGCATGTTAATCTACAGCACTACAAGCTATGAACAGATGCTTACGGGGTAAGTAACATGTTCGAGGTATGTGTGGCTGTAGATCCACATGCTTTGCATACTCCTGCCATCTAGTGTTGGGTCCAGACGTATGCAAGTTGTTTTTCTTCGAAGAAGTCTTTCGAGTAACGAGGTAAGGTGACTGTTCTTGGTGATAATGCGCATGGGCATCGACTCCATTGTTAGATTGTTTTCATTTTGCCATTGGGTTTAGGCATGAATTACCGTGCTCCAGTTTGAGTCCTTTTTGGGCTCCTTTCGGTGCGTAATCCACTCTTGCCCACATCTGTATTGTTTTCTAAGGCGTTTCCTTTCTTGCGTATCGAAGTTTGGAACACTTTCATATGTCGGATTGACGTGCTTCGACCGCGGTCTTTAAGCCTCGCCCATTCGGGCCTCACCTGGCTCCATCGGTGATACACTGCTGATGGAGCACACTCCGTTTCGATTCTGCTCCCAGTGTCACTCTAAATACCCGTGGACCAACCTTCACCAGGTCTGCAACTTATGCATATCCCCCGAGCACAGGGAAGAAGACTGTGAGGCCTGCCGATCGTTTTGAACTAAAAAAAAAAAAAAAACCTGCAGGACTGACTGGCACGTTGAAGAGAGATGCAGAAACGCAAGGTCGAGGAGACACCCGATATCTTCGGACAAGAAGATATCGAACAGGAAGATGAAGAAATCGAGGCCTCTGTGGCCAAAGAAGAAACCTTTTCAGTACAAGACTCAGGCTCCGAGATAAAGATCAATATGAAGATGCACGATCTGCCACCAGGTCAAGGTGTCATGAGTACTCAAACCCCTTACCTGCCCACACCAAAACTTTCAGTTTACACAGAACAAAAGGTTTCCTGGCCACCACTGCCATTTGCCCATGGTCGGTACCCAATTTCAGCTTCAGCTGCCTCGCCCTTGGGCTCGGCACCGAAAGCCCATTTAAAGGCCTCTGGGTCTGCACTGAGCCGAGAACCTCTTTGCCTCCGACCACTCCGGCACCAAATACCAAGATCGGTTCGGATCCGAAGCCTTCGGTACCGAAAACAAAATCGACTCCTGATACAGCTCCAGAGCCTATTTTTGAGACGGTGCAGGAGAGACCCGATCCCACGTAGAAAAGGATCCATATTCATCCTGATACTGGCCGCATTATTGCAAAGACTGCTTCAGTGTCTTCTTCTCCAAAGCGGCAACTTTCTTTTCAAGAGGCCATTAATTTGCCAGTTCCTATCAAGAAAAAGAAAAATGTCAATGCTAGCAGTCTCCTGCACCCTGTTCTTCCTGCTTCTCCACCACCAATACCTCCACCTACACCTGCTCTTCCTCCTCCTCCACCACCTATATCTTCTCCCGCTCACTCTCCAAATGATCCCTTGGATATTACACCTCCAGGATCTCCACATACATAGCCAGGTGGGGATGAAGATGATGACCATTATGGTGCACCACAGCCAACAGACCGCTGGCTGGATTATGACGTAGACCCCCCCCAGGGGATATGGACCCAGATCTATACCCTGCCAGACCCTCACCTCCTGATGATGCTTCCTTATATCAGGAGCTTGTTGCTAGGGCTGCATCATACCATGGGGTTACACTGCCTACAGAACCCATGGAGAAAGACTTTGGGGCATATTAGCAAGACCCACGTTAAAATTATCGCCGTTTTAGCGGCAGGAAACTGCCGCTAAAGTGGCGATAATGGACTTGCTAATATGCGTTATGGAATTCCAATAGAAGCCCAGGTTAGATGTCCTGCACATCTAACCTGGGCTTCTATTGGAATTCTATAACGCATATTAGCAAGCCCAATATCGCCGTTTTAGCGGCAGTTTCCTGCCGCTAAAACGGCGATAATTTTAACGTAGGTCTTGCTAATATGCCCCTTTGTTTGTTATATTGTCTACTACACAAAGCTTCTCAATCTCTTCCAATGCTCATAGGCATGATGTGTCATGCCGATGATTTCTTCTAAGATCCTGCACAAGCTTGCATTATCACCTCTAGGGTAGATAAAAAATATAAGGCCACACCATCTGACTCAATTTTGATTAGAGGCTGGCTTCCACCTGACTCCCTGGTTGTCTCAAATGCCCGTAAACGGGCTATATCACAAGCTACAGCTGACGCCCCGCCTCCTGATAAGGAATCTAAACTTATTGATATGTCAGGCAAACGTGTAGCTGTACAGCCTGCTAATCATTGGGGGATTGCAAATACTCAAGAGTTATTGGCTAGAAATGATAGCGCCTACTGGGGCAAAAAGGAGGAACTCCTCCAATACTACCCAGAGGAACATAAGAAAAGAGGGCAGGAACTAGTTCAGGAAGGGAAGTTAATTTCCAATTTCCTATTAGATGCACACAACTTTGCGGCCACGGCTGCCAGAGGCATTAATACTAGTGTCCTCTTTCGCAGGCATGCCTGGCTGCGTGTCACTGGCTTTAAGCCAGAAGTCCAACAGACATTACTCAATGTCTCTTTTGATAAAGAGCACTTCTTTGGCCCACAGGTAGATGAGGATTTAGAAAAGATGAAAATGGACACGAGGTTGCCAAATCTATAGGGGCTCTCCAAGCTCCCACTGCAGGTGGTTCTTTTTGTCGCCAGTCTAACAGAGCAGGTTCCAAAGCTGCATATACAGGTGCCTGTTCATCCTCCTACTGGTCACAGCTTCAAACCTCTCCCTCCAGAGGGTATTTCTGGGGCAACTATAGGGGTAATCACTTCAAAGGTTAGGGCAGAGGTACATCCACCTGTAATCCACCATCCGGTAATAAGCAGTGACTCACTTCTCCTTTCCCCGATCATACCACACCAGTCGGAGGTCAATTGCAGCAGTTTCTCTCCACCTGGCAATCCATAACATTGAACACACAACAAGGAAGTAGGACTATTGAGGCTAGATCGCTGTAAATTAACAAGGTCCCAGGGAGAATACCCAGGTATATAAAACTGCCCTCACACACAGCAAGCAAGTTTTATATACCTGGGTATTCTCCCTGGGACCTTGTTAATTTACAGCGATCTAGCCTCAGTAGTCCTACTTCCTTGTTGTGTGTTTATGGCATTATAGGAGGTCGAAGTGGGACTTAAAATTCTCCTACCCCTTATCCTTTTGTCTGGTTAATCCATAACATTGGACCAGTGGGTGTTGGACATTAGCCAACATGGTTGTTGTCTGGAGCTTATCACCACTCCTCCCAATATTCCACCTCGCATCCGCAGACTCTCTACAACATCAGCAACTGCCCCAACAGGAAGTGTAAGCTCTTTTGCTCAAAGGAGCTATAGAGTTGTTTCCTTTACAACATCAGGGGTTAACTCCCTGTACTTTCTTGTTCCCAAAAAGGACAGCTCCCTGCGGCCGAGTTTGGATCTGCGGCCTATAAATCACTAAATACTATCAGAACATTTCCATATGGTCACACTTCAACAGGTACTTCCACTTCTACAGCAAGACAAAATCATGTCAGCACTAGACTTAAAGGATGCTTACTTTCACATTCCCATTCACCCAGCACATTGCAAATACCTCCAGATTGTGATAGCAGGAAAACATTACCAATTCAAAGTCTTTCCATTCGGAGTGACCACTGCACCCAGAGTGTTCACCAAATGCTTAGAAGTGGTAGCAGCACATTTACGCAGACAGAACATTCATGTCTTCCCGTGTCTGGACGACTGGCTTATCAAAGCCCATACTCACCTTCTTTGTCATCAACACACTCAGATTACCAGAGACCTTCTACATCAATTGGGGTTTATTATCAATGTCCAAAAGTCCCATCTTCAACCTTCACAGCTGCAGCCATATCTGGGGGCTGTTCTCAACACTCAAATAGGTTTAGCCTATCCAAATGAAGCAGAATTAAAAAAATTCAAACACTGCTACCACAATTTTAAGCCAATCAATACTTGACAGTCCAAACTCTCATGCGTCTTTTGGGAATGATGGCATCATGCATCGTCATAGTGCCTCATGCAAGACTGAGCATGTGTCCTCTACAAGAATGTTTAGCACGACAGTGGACTCAGTCACAGGGTCAATTGGACGATCTAGTGTTGATAGGCAGCCGAACTCACCACTGTCTGCAGTGGTGGAACACACAAAACCTGTTAAAAGGGCGGCTGTTCTGCGACCCTGTTCCACAGATTATGCTAACAGCAGATGCATCCCTCACAGGGTGAGGTGCTCACCTACAAGATCGAACAGTTCAGGGTCTCTGGGACACCAGAAACCAGAACCTCCAAATCAACTACCTCGAGCTTCAGGCTGTTCACCTAGCACTGAAAGCACTTCTGCCTCACCTCATAGACACTGTTGTCTTAATCCAGTCGGGCAACATGACAGTTATGTACACAAACAGGGGGAGGACACACTCGCTAGAGTTATAACGCCTCTCTCAGATTATTTGGCGTTGGGCAATACATCACAAAATCCAGCTGTTAGCGGAACATCTTCCAGACACAGACGACTTTGCTGACTTCCTCAGGAAGATGCGGCAACCAGTCCACGAGTGGGAACTCCAATCCCAAGTCCTCCTCCCCTACTTCCACAAGTGGGGGTTTCCTCAAATAGACCTCTTTGTGACCGCAGAGAACGCAAAATGCCCAAACTTCGCCTCCAGGTTCCCACACCCCCTATCCAAAGATAATGCACTATGGATGAGTTGGTCAGGGATTTTTGCCTGTGCTTTTCTGCCTCTCCCTCTTCAGTTTCTGGTTCGAAGGCTCAGGAAAACATCTCTCACCCTCATTCTGGTAGCTCCCACTTGGGCTCGTCAACTTTGGTTCACTACACTACTCGAACTCTCAGTAGTTCCCCATAAGAAGCTTCACCTCAACCTGGATCTTCTCACTCAGAACCATGGCGAAATCAGACATCCAAACCCAAAGGAACTAAACCTTGCAATTTGGCACCTGAAGCCATAGAATTTGGGTACCTAAAGTTGCCACCAGAATTTATGACCATTCTTAAGGAAGCCCGTAAACCTACCACTAGAGCTTGTTATGCAGCCAATTGGAAAAGATTTCTTTTTTTACTGCTGTAACCAAAATATTAACCCATTCAATGCATCTGTGGAAAACATTATTTGTTACCTTCTGCATTTACAGCGCTCTGGCCTTGCTTATACTTCCATACGTTTACATCTTGCAGCAGTGGCTGCCTATCTACAAAACAAGCAACACTTATTCTTGTTCTAAGTGGCAGTTATTAAGGCTTTCATGGCAAGCCTTAAGAGAGTAATCCCACCCAGAGTTCCACCAGCACCTGCGTGGAATCTCAGTTTTGTTCTCACAAGACTTATGGGTCCACCCTTTGACCCAGTACACAATTACTCCCTCCAATTTCTTTCATGGAAGGTTTCTTTCTTAATTGCCATCACTTCACTAAGGCGTGTCAATGAGCTCCAGGCACGAACTTTAGAAGAACCTTTTTTCCAAATACATAGGGATAGGGTGGTTCTTCGTACCAACTCAAAATTCCTTCCAAAGGTAGTGTATCCTTTCCACCTTAACCAATCGATTGAACTACCTGTTTTCTTCCCTCAACCAGATTCTGTTGCAGATAGCGCTCTTCACATACTTGATGTTAAAAGAGCATTAATGTATTATATTGACAGAACCCAAGACTTTCATAAAACCATACAACTCTCTATTGCTTTTTCGCCTTCTCATAAAGGAAAGCCCATTTCTAAATCCGGTATTTCTAGATGGATTGTTAAATGTATTCAGACATGCTATATCAAAGCGAAACAAACTTTGTCTATACCCCCTTGAGCACACACTACTCGCAAAATAGGGGCATCCATGGCTTTCTTGCCCAACATCCTTATAGCTGACATTTGTAAAGCAGCTACATGGTCTACACCATACACTTTCACTAAACACTATTGTGTGGATTTTCTAGCTCACCAAATGCTAATGTAGGACAGGCGGTGCTACGTACACTTTTTCACACAAATGCAGCGTCTACTGGTTAGCCACCGCTTTTGGAGGGCACTGCTATGCATTCTATACAAAGCATGTGTATCTACAGCCACACATGCCTCGAACTAATTTAGTTACTTACCATGTAAGCATCTGTTCTTGGCATGTAGTGCTGTAGATTCACATGCGCCCACCCTCCTCCCCGGACACCTATGGTTGTTGCAGTTTCTGTCTATACTTTTGTTGGACTTGGCCCTTTTTGCAGGGTCATCCCTGAACTTTTTGCCTTCCTCCTGTATTTGTTTCTGACCTGTTTTTGTTGGTTTTATGACTCTGGGCACTTTACCACTGCTGATCAGTGCTAAAGTGCATATGCTCTCTTTATAAATTTATGTTATGGATTATTGACTCCATGATTGGCCATTTGATTTACTTGTCAGACCCTAGTACAGTGCCCCACGTGTGCCCAGGGCCTGTAAATTAAATGCTGCTGGTGGGCTTGCAGCACTGGTTGTGCCACCCACAGAAGCAGCTTGTAAAATGTGGCTCAGGCCTGCCATTGCAGAGCCTGTGTGCAGTCTGGGACTGCCATGTCTACTTGGCAAGTGCACCCACTTGCCAGTCCCTAAACCTTCACTTTTCTGCATGTTAGTCACCCCTAAGGTAGGCCCAAGGTAACCCTGTGGGCAGGGTGCATTGTATGTGAAAGGTAGGACATGCCCTGATGTGTGCGGCATGTCCTGATAGTGAATTACAACCAATTTTGTTTTTCACTATTGCAAGGCTATCTGTTCCCATAGGCCGGAATGGGCAGTTTGATTATAACATCTTATAATCCTAACTGACCCTGGGAACAAGATAGGAAAATAATTAGTATGCCTGGACTCAGAATGTTAAAATACATCTTTTGGTGTGGGTGATTTTTACATTCTGTGTTTGAAAATACCACTTTTAGAAAGTAGGTATTTTCTTGCCTAACCATCCAGTATGCCTCTGCTAGCTTTGTGTATTCCATGTCTGGTTTGTGAGTGACAGGGGGCTGGAGAGGGCCTTGGCTCCAGCAGTCTGATGGGTGAGGGCTGGGCTGAATAGAGCCTACATTGAATAGAGAGTAGGGGGAGGAGATTTCCTTTCACTTGCCTGAGCCTTCATAGAATAGAGAGTAGGGGGAGGAGTTTTCCTTTCAGCTACCTGGGCCAGGTCTGCTTTCAACAATGCGGTCTCCACCTCCTGCCAGGAAGCTGCACCAGGGAGGACAGAACTGGTTTTGACTAGGCACAGACACTCTCTGCCTTCAGTGAACAAAGGATTTAGTAGTATAAATATTGGGGCCCAGAACTTTAGATCACTTCTGGGAATCAAGACAAACCTTTGCCAAGGAGAGAAACCAAGGAAGCTGAAGGAGGAGACTGCCCCTGCGAAAGTGACTGTTTGGGGTTGGCCTGCAGTGGTTACTTATTGCCAAGGAAAGGAGAAAAGGAACTTTGTGTGTACTTTAATCATCTTGAGGAAGATCTCCAAGGGCTTGAAGCTGAGCTTGCCTCCTGTTCTGAAGTCTCAGGGATACAAATACTTCACCACCAGCTCCCCTGAATTTCCTTGCTGGGAATTCTGCCTGCAGAGAGGTGCCTGCTGTTGGTTTGGGCCCTCTAGAGACTGCGCGTCGCTGGGAGCTGGAAGCGAGACGCAACGAGGAAGAAGCGTATTGCCGCCGCAGCTGTTGCCGTCGCATCGCCAAAGAAGCGTGTCGCAGGGCCTGACGCGGCTCCAAAGTTCATCGAGTTCGCCGCACGCCCCCTGGGCGTGCACGCATCGCATCCAAGTTATCGCATCGCACCAAAGACGCCATTTTGTCGCATCGCACCGGATCGCAGTAAGAAACCGACGCATCACCTCCTCTCCGGTAAGGAACCGACGCATCACCTCCCCTGCGCTGCAGTAAGGAACCGACGCATCACCTCCCCCGAAGCAAGGACTCGACGCATCACCTTCCCTGCGACCCTTTTGTTTATGTTGCGTTACGCATCCAAGGTACTTTGAGAGTAAAGTGTTGCATTTACCATCTACATTGAACTAAGCTATTTCTACCATTTGGAAGTCATATTTTTTAATACTGTATTGTGGATTTTTGTCGTTTGGTCTTGTGTTAATTCTAGATAAAGATTACTTATTTTTCTAAACTGGTGTGGTGTCCATTTGTAGTGTTTTCACTGTATTACTGTATGTGTTCACAAATGCTTTACACACTGCCTCTGAGATAAGCCTGCCTGCTCGTGCCAAGCTACCAAGGGGGCGAGCAGGGGTTATTTTAGGAGTGTAGCCCCCTTACCCTGAATAGAAGCAAGGGCCCCTACTTGGTCAAAGGTACCTACCTCTGCCAACTAGAGACCCCCATTTCTAACATTGGTGGCAGCGGTGGGATTTGGACTTGCATTTGTGATTTACATACAGTGATTGGTGTACACTACTAGTGAGTGCAGACCATTACGCAACCACATACTATTTTTCCCTGTTTCCCTTTGGAATTTGCTTATTGGAACTCTGGTTAGTTGTTGCACCTGTTGGGCCTTGTCAAAATGGAAGTTAACTTTTGGCACCTGAATATCTACAAAATAAGGGAACTAAAAGTATTTTGCAAGGAGAGGGGGCTACCTGTGAAGAGGAGATCCACAAGGCAGGATCTTGAGGCAGCCCTGCATAGCTATGAGGTGCTAAGCTGGGAAGCAACACTAGCAGATGACTCTGAGGAGAAATCTGAGGGGGAGGATCCCCAGCCAAAATACCAAGAGGGCAGTGGCCCTGAGGAGGAAACATTTTGGGAAAGATTGGCTCGTGAAGAGAGGAATCGGATTTGTGCTCGTGACCGGAGGCTGAGGCAGCTAGACCGGGAGTGCGAGGAGATAGAGCGAGCCTTAGCTGAAAAAGAAATATGTGTAGCTCAGGAAGTGAGCTTGGCTGGGTTGGAGGTGGAGTCCAGCTCAGATGGTGGCAGCAAAATTGAGTAATCTAGTGCTGAGGGAGCAGTACACACACCCAGAGATGTGGCACCTGACTTGAAGGAGGGGGTTAACATACACCAGGGGGTTCAAGGATATGAGGTAGCTCCAGTGGTGCGCAGTGTCCATGGGGTGGATTGGGGAACTGGCACAGGGGTTCATAGTCCTAGTGGTGGGAGGGACACTCTACTGACTCTAGATGAGAGGTGCAGGGAGAGGGGTTCCCTCATGGTTGAAGTCTTGGTGTGTGAGTGTGAAGACCGCCCAGAAGAGTGTGGGTTGAGTGACAGACAGTCAGATACTGTCTTGCCAATCTCAGGAGAGCGGTGTGGGGTACGTGTGCGAGGCACTGGATGGTGAGGTGAAGGATAGTTTGGTTAACACCTGTGTGGGGCTGTGTGATTCAATTATGGGAGAGCATATTGTAAGTCCCTGTTTTCCAGAGCTATGCCAACACCTGTTGGAGTGTGAGTTCTCTGACCCCAGGGAGCTCACCCGGGTGGCAGACCTTTTGGTGGATTCCAAAGGGTCTGAAGAGGAATTGGGAGTGACCCTAAGAGGAGTGGCTCAGGTATCTTCCAGCCCAGAGTGGTGGGAGAGGTTCAGAGTAGCCCAGATAGGTCCCGTTGTAGTGGGAAGGTTGTAGGGCCTCACGTCCTGTCTCCTAGGAGGAGGAGTGAGACTGGGATGTGTCCCGAAAGTGCCCAACCTCGGTCTCAGGGTCTGGATGGTTCCTTAAGGGAACACCAGGTAGGGAGCCTAAGCTGTACTAGTGGTCCATTTGAGGGGGATCTCCTAGTGTCCGGAGAACGTGGAGTGTCTGTAAGCAGACCTCCATCAGTTCTGGTGTCTGGCAGTACCACTCCTAAGTGGAGGGTGCAGAAGTCCAGATTGAGGGGTGAGAGGAGGAAAGAGTCCCCAGTGGAAGAACCAGTGGGTCAGGGGCCAGCCAGAGGGGCTGAGTCTCCTAGGAGTGACCATGGTGACACCACTTCTGTCCTGGGGGATCTTCACGCACTGTCAGATGGACAGGGGTCCAAAGATCTGCGCCAGGCAGACTGTCACACAACACATGAGTTATGTGTTACCCTCGGGGGGCATGAGTGCTCCCCAGGAAGTCCTGGTGCGCCAGGCAGGTGCTCAGCCGCAGGGGGTAGTCCCTGGGTTGGGAAGCCGGGTGCAGGTGGTGCCTGACCTGGAGGGAAGGACAACTGTAATCAGTGTCCCTACCGGTTTGTCTTCTGGGGGCACCGCTACAGGTGGGAGGGTGCAGGGCCCCAGTAGGGGGGGCGGGGAGAGGGCAGCCTCACCCCTGACTTCTGCCCAGTCTAAGGGTACAGACCCTAAGCTGGGATCCCAGTTGCAGGATAGAACCCCTGAACTGGTGGGCGAATTGTGCAGGACACCTGCCACAGGTGCCCTGACAATTCTGGAAGGGGGTACCGCTTCAGGTGGGAGGGTGCAGAGCCCCAAGGAGGAGGACCGGGTGTGGGAAAGCCCACCACAGTTTCCTGTCCAGCCACCGGGTACAGGCCCGGGGCTGGTGGGTCAGTGTCAGGATGTCATACCTGACCTGACAGGAGAGAGAGTGGACCAAGGGTGCCAGGCACCTGGGGCTACTGCCCCCTGCTCTCTGACGCCACAGAGGTTGGAGAACCATGAAAGGCCTGGGGCCTGGTTCTCATCACTGACAGCTGTCAGTGGCCACTGTGGCTTGCTGTCCTGGTGGACAGAGTGTCCCCTGGGGGGGGGGGGACAGGAGTCACACCCCGGGGGTGGACTGGGCCACACCTCTGTGTTGGCCATGTGGGTACTGTCTGTCTGTCTGTTGGGACACACCTGTGAGCAAGCTAAGGATAGGTGCTGCACAGATGGTGTCGACAGGTGAGGAGAAGGGTTCCCCATGGGTTAACTTAGTGGGCCCTGAGAGTATGGACAGAGGGATCCAAATGGGTTCAGATTGGCGTAGAACTGGAGTATGCCCCTGCAGTTGCGGGCCAGGGTCCATGTTCTATCGCCCAAAGCAGGGAAGCCCATCATGGTAGTGATTGGTCTACCCTGCGTTTAGGCTGGAAGGGGGTTGTGTTGGACTTGGCCCTTTTTGCAGGGTCATCCCTGAACTTTTTGCCTTCCTCCTGTATTTGTTTCTGACCTGTTTCTGTTGGTTTTATGACTCTGGGCACTTTACCACTGCTGATCAGTGCTAAAGTGCATATGCTCTCTTTATACATTTATGTTATGGATTAGTGACTCCATGATTGGCCATTTGATTTACTTGTCAGACCCTAGTACAGTGCCCCATGTGTGCCCAGGGCCTGTAAATCAAATGCTGCTGGTGGGCTTGCAGCACTGGTTGTGCCACCCACAGAAGCAGCTTGTAAAATGTGGCTGAGGCCTGCCATTGCAGAGCCTGTGTGCAGTCTGGGACTGCCATGTCGACTTGGCAAGTGCACCCACTTGCCAGTCCCTAAACCTTCACTTTTCTGCATGTTAGTCACCCCTAAGGTAGGCCCAAGGTAACCCTGTGGGCAGGGTGCATTGTATGTGAAAGGTAGGACATGCCCTGATGTGTGTGGCCTGTCCTGATAGTGAATTACAGCCAATTTCGTTTTTCACTATTGCAAGGCTATCTGTTCCCATAGGCCAGAATGGGCAGTTTGATTATAACATCTTATAATCCTAACTGACCCTGGGAACAAGATAGGAAAATAAAGTTTAGTATGCCTGAACTCAGAATGTTAAAATACATCTTTTGGTGTGGGTGATTTTTACATTCTGTGTTTGAAAATACCACTTTTAGAAAGTAGGTATTTTCTTGCCTAACCATCCAGTATGCCTCTGCTACGTTTGTGGATTCCATGTCTGGTTTGTGAGTGGCAGGGGGCTGGAGAGGGCCTTGGCTCCAGCAGTCTGATGGGTCAGGGGTGGGCTGAATAGAACCTACATTGAATAGAGAGTAGGGGGAGGAGATTTCCTTTCACTTGCCTGAGCCTTCATAGAATAGAGAGTAGGGGGAGGAGTTTTCCTTTCAGCTACCTGGGCCAGGTCTGCTTTCGACAATGCTGTCTCCACCTCCTGCCAGGAAGCTGCACCAGGGAGGACAGAACTGGTTTTGACTAGGCACAGACACTCTGCCTTCAGAGAACAAAGGATTTAGTAGTATAAATATTGGGGCCCAGACCCCAGAACTTTAGATCACTTCTGGGAATCAAGACGAACCTTTGCCAAGGAGAGAAACCAAGGAAGCTGAAGGAGGAGACTGCCCCTGCGAAAGTGACTGTTTGGGGTTGGCCTGCAGTGGTTACTTATTGCCAAGGAAAGGAGAAAATAAACTTTGTGTGTACTTTAATCATCTTGAGGAAGATCTCCAAGGGCTTGAAGCTGAGCTTGCCGCCTGTTCTGAAGTCTCAGGGATACAAAGACTTCACCACCAGCTCCCCTGAATTTCCTTGCTGGGAATTCTGCCTGCAGAGAGGTGCCTGCTGTTGGTTTGGGCCCTCTAGAGACTGCGTGTCGCTGGAAGCGCGACGCAACGAGGAAGAAGCGTGTCGTCGCCGCCGCAGCTGTTGCCGTCGCATCACCAAAGAAGCGTGCCGCCGCTGCAAGGGTCGCCGTCGCATCACCGGAGAAGCCTGTCGTGGCTCCAAAGTTCGAGTTCGCCACACGGCCGCCGGGCCTGCACGCATCGCATCCAAGTTATCGCATCGCACCAAAGACGCCATTTTGTCCCATCGCACCGGATCATCGCATCGAGGCGCCATCTTGTTGCATCACACCGGATCACAGTAAGAAACCGACGCATCACCTCTCCGGTAAGGAACCGACGCATCACCTCCCCTGCGCTGCAGTAAGGAACCGACGCATCACCTCCCCCGAAGCAAGGAACCGACGCAACACCTTCCCTGCGACCCTTTTGTTTATGTTGCGTTACGCATCCAAGGTACTTTGAGAGTAAAGTGTTGCATTTACCATCTACATTGAACTAACCTATTTCTACCATTTGGAAGTCATATTTTTGAATACTGTATTGTGGATTTTTGTCGTTTGGTCTTGTGTTAATTCTAGATAAAGATTACTTATTTTTCTAAACTGGTGTGGTGTCCATTTGTAGTGTTTTCACTGTATTACTGTATGTGTTCACAAATGCTTTACACACTGCCTCTGAGATAAGCCTGCCTGCTCGTGCCAAGCTACCAAGGGGGTGAGCAGGGGTTATTTTAGGAGTGTAGCCCCCTTACCCTGACTAGAAGCAAGGGCCCCTACTTGGTCAAAGGTACCTACCTCTGCCAACTAGAGACCCCCATTTCTAACAACTTTCATATGCATGGACATCTTACTTACACTTATACTCCATTCTCACCTGCCTGCGGAAAAACAATCTAACAATGGAGTCGATACCCAAGCGCATTATCACCAAGAGGAGGAGTCACCTTGCCTCGTTTCTAGAAAGACATCTTCGAAGAAAAACAACTTGCACACATCCAGACCCTACACTAGATGGCAGGAGTATGAAAAACATGTGAATCTACAGCACTACATACCAAGAACAGATGCTTACAGGGTAACAATCAATTCCTTAGTGACCACTCAGTTCATAGGCAAATTTCTTTCTCACTTTTTCAAGATAATATGTTTTGCTGCTGGTAGGAGGGAGGACATTTTCCTCTTAAAGCCATGTAGTGGGTCGGCACCTTCTAACAGCATCCCTAAAATTGATCTCAGAAGGCCATTCAGTATGTTGTGTTCTTGTGATGATTTTAATGGTCTGCAACACCGCCCTCCAATATGAAGCTAGTTTTGGACAGGGCCAAGGGAACCCTGCTACACCCATCCCTCCAGCAGGCCTCCAACTCTTTGCTTTCAAAAGTGTGTAGGTGTGAGGGCGTATAATGCCACCTATATAATATTGTAACAGTCCTTGTATTGTGCATATTGGGAATGTTGTTTTATCTGCATAGGATTGGTTCCAATTGTTTAGCTCTTGCACATGGGTACTCGCAAACATTTCCCCAGGGCTCAAAAAGTATGGTCTGTGGTGTGACCGAGGGCATCATTGAGGCCAGCAAGGTAGAGATAGCGGAGGGTGTAAGGTGGGCGTAGGGAAAGCGAAGGCTTTAGATAGAGTAGGCAGTGAGTTGTGTAGTTATTTTAAGGGTTTCAATCTATATTGCCCTCTAAATTAAACCCTTTGGGGCATATTAGCAAGACCTGCGATAAAATTATCGCCGTTTTAGCGGCAGGAAACTGCCGCTAAAACGGCGATAATGGGCTTACTAATATGCGTTATAGAATTCCAATAGAAGCCCAGGTTAGATGTGCAGGACATCTAACCTGGGCTTCTATTGAATTCTATAACGCATATTATCAAGCCCATTATCGCCGTTTTAGCGGCAGTTTCCTGCCGCTAAAACGGCGATAATTTTATCGCCGGTCTTGCTAATATGCCCCCTAGTCTTTAGAAGAGTCGTAGATTTGACAATACTGGTATGCTGCATTTGAGGTGCTTACCTGTGTTCAAAAGAAATACTTGAATATCGAATTGGAAGGAAATAATCTCATTATGCCTTTAGCCTCTTATCTGTAAACATAAGGAGTACTTAGAAACAGGCTCAGTTAAGGTAGCAAGTGCTATTAAAAAAACAAAATCCCTGACAAATACCTCCAACAAGGTGTGCAATTCACTGAGGTTGACAGATACTCAGCCTTCACCGCTAGACATGGGACAGTGTTAAAGGTTTAGCCATGGCAGTAGGAGACTTGACGTTTAATCTTGGCTTTACCACTTTTCCATAATATGCTTGTTATCAGCTCTCTGTTTAAAGTCTGGCCAGGTTCTGTAGCACAGTGTCATTTCTGTGGTGAGAGTAGTCCCTGAGTCTCACCACCAGAACCACTCACACTCCAGTTGTGTAATGAGCAAGATGGAAAGTATGGAATCAGAAGGCATGTTTTCCATTAATCTCAGTCTTCCCATGTGACAAATTGTGCGCTCAAGGGTATTCCTTTTCTGAACATATTTCTCTGCTATGTATCTGTATGTTATAAGATAACAGTATTATAACTTAAAAATCATTTGATTTTACCCATGGGGAGAGAACACACCATGTCATAGTCCTCTCACTAAAATGTGTTGTGTGAGAAAGGTATGAATCTTAAAACAAGGCATCCTGTACTGTATTGCTGGAACTCCTGCTTCACCAAATTGTTTGATGACAGTCAAATTATATCCTTCCTATGCCCCCTTAATTGCGATCATGTGATAGAGGTGAGCGATTCTCTGCAAGCTTGAGCCAAGCTCAAGCCAGATGCCTGGCTCTGTCTTGGCTCAGGATTCTCTTAGATCCACGAGCCCAAACCCAGCTGAGCCTTCATGTGGCTTCTGTTTGCCACCCACACTCTAACCTAATGTGCCAAAATTAAAGACAAAGCATTAACTTTTGATGTAAAACAAGAGAGGTAAAGATATTCCTATCTAGTGGCCGAGTTGCACAATGTGAAACGATAAGAACTGGGACCAAACTTGACCGCATTGTGTGATGCTAGGTGTAGCACATGGGTTCAGCCCACTTAGTCCACCAGGATCTTTCACTTATGACTACCCGTTTTTGGACCTTTACTGTGGGTGAGTCTCACTACCTGACTCTCACTCAAAGTAATTGGACAGAGCGTGTTTGCACACCTAGGGTAAGAGGCACTGAGCTGGTTACAAGTGAACTTGTGTGCAGGCTACATGTGTTTGACTACAGTAGTGTGCAGACTGGTAATTGCGCACAGTCGCTGAATGGACTGAGTGAGCTCACTAAAGTGCGTTCTCAAAAATCATAAAATCAGAGAAGGGGAAACAGCAAAAGAGAAATCCCCCAATAGTGATGTGATAACAGTACTGGGGCCAAAAAAATGTGCCCTATTCTTAAGAGGAGACCTTTCTTAGGACCAGAATCCTCACTCACCCAAGGGTGACATGAAGGCCCCCGCAGTCCCTGCTGGCTTCCAGCGTCCTGCGGGAGCCGGCATTGCTTTTGGGCAGAGGGAGCTGCTAAAATTGCAGCTCCCTCTGTCCAAAAGCAATTCTGCTCTGCTTCGAGT
Organism: Calotriton arnoldi; assembly: GCA_963921515.1. Taxonomy (NCBI): domain Eukaryota; kingdom Metazoa; phylum Chordata; class Amphibia; order Caudata; family Salamandridae; genus Calotriton; species Calotriton arnoldi. The sequence continues at coordinate 449,069 of CAWUFW010005099.1, forward strand.
AAGTGAGAGCACCCTAAAACATTGCAGGAGCTGGACTGGGGGTGGTTGCCGTCCCCATGGCCATCTATGGCTCCAAGAAAGGGACTGTGCGGCCCCCCTCCTTTACAGGACACAGTCCCCGGGAGGTGGTGGTCCCTGAAGTTGCAGGGGGCCGGGCGTTTCCCCACTATAATTTTTACCATTTGCCCCGGGGCTGTCCCTTGGGCTGCAGGGGGGTCGGAGCCCCCGCATTAATATTATATTTATATATTATATTAAATTTAGCTCCAGGGAGGTTGCGGTACCCGGGATTGTGGGGGAGCCGCGCACCCCCGCATTTGTGTCATGTTTTGCCCCAGGGAGGTGACGGTCCCCATTTGCCTCGGGGAGGTGGGGGTCCCAGGGTGCGTGGCTTGGTGCTAGGGCAACCCCTGCATAGTTATGAAAAATGCCCAGGGGAGATGGCAGTCCCTGGATCTTTAGGGATGTTAGAAGGGGAGCGCACGGATATTATAGATATGCCCCCAGGACCAGGCCCACCCAGGGGCCGATTCAAAATGAAGTGTGGGAGCCCGTGCTTTGTTATTTAAAAAGATTTCGGCTGGTGTTGTGGATCCAGCGCAACTCCTGCTGAAATCTTATTATTTTCTTTTCTTTAAAGGTTTTGGGCCCTGTGGGACCCCCCAAGAGGCCTAGGGGGGGGCAGGGTGTTGCTACCCTACCCTCTTTTCTATTCCCCCCCCCCCTCCCTGTGGCTCGGTTCAACCAAGTCACAAGATGGCTGCCAATGCTTCCTGGTTTGAGGTGTTGGCAGACAATCAGATCTCAGCACGAGATCGGAAGGGGTCGCTGAACCTCAACGTCCCTATATATACAACTGAAAATTTCTTTAACTAACTTAGCAACTACTGAATGGATTTACACCATTTAACAAAAAGGTCGATTTCTGGACAAACAGCTATCTTTCTGCCAAATTTGGTGTAATTCTGTTCAGCAGTTCGGGCTTTAGACTAGTTTAAAATTTCCTATGGAAATTACCATGGGGAAACCTCGTTTTGGGACCCCCCCCTTTTTCTCGGCCCCCGCTAGACGGATCACCACGAAACTTTCAAGACAGCAGCTGAAGTGAGCGTCAAACTAGTTTTGAAAACTATGTGAAGATTTGTCAAAGGACGACAAAGTTATTGGCAAAACAAAAATTGCTCTTCCTATGGAAACTACATCCTAACTACTACTACCTACATATCTTCTAAAAGTTATGATTTGGTATCATTGCTGTCACAATATACATAAGATGTCATGGTGGACATATTTGTATTAGGTGACTTAGTTCCAAGTCTTATTATTAGAACTAAGACACCGACGGGCCTTAATAATGATGAACTTTACGTACATTTATGAATTAAACATTGGACAATGCTGCATCGTGTCAATTATCAAGCTCGTATGTCACATTGGTGTAATTATCCAAGGGATTATGTATTGGTACTACACCTAATACAAATATGTCCACCATGACATCTTATGTATATTGTGACAGCAATGATACCAAATCATAAATTTTAGCAGATATTGGCACTAAACCATAAATTATGAATTTAGATATACAATTAGATTCAGGCACGCAATCAAAATTGAGTACAATTATTTGATACTATATAATTATGAGGAATAGCATGACCTTATGTAATTTGTGCGTAACTGGGTACTATACCGTGAATGGTGGTAATGAATTAATTAATCAGATACACCAATGAGATATCACAAGAGACCTACAACGACACAATGTCCAACAAAGATGATGTAATCTGTTGTACCACGATAAATTGTAACTTGTTGCTAAACTACAACTCCCATCATGCTTTATTAAGAGCTACAGATGGAGAGTATATAAAGTGAAAGAAAAGAAAGACTCAACTACCGTGATAAAGACCCTGTGAGGTTGAAATGCGTTGGTGGAGTAGTGGTGTTCGCCTTTAAAGAAATATAAAGGTACATATAGGTACTTAATTTTTGTGTTGTGTTTTATTTTCTCCATTAGCTTTAAGTTCTGCCTTTGTTTCCCGCCGCTGCTGCCCCGCAGCCCCTCCCACCATCAGAGCCCCCGCTCCCGCCTCCCTACCTACAGTCCCGCCCCCCTCCCCTACTTAATGGCGGCCGCTGTGCGGTCGCGCTGCTGGCGCGCCGAAGGCGTGCCTAAGGCAAGCCCGTCTGCGCCCGTCCGCGTCCCGACCGCGGCCAGAGCCAGGAACCCTGGTCCTCCTAGGCCCCACCGCTACGATTCCACCACCCTCCACGCACTCAATCCCGGAAAACACACCGACTGCGAAAGATCCTCACCGAACACCACCCACGGACAGTTCTCGTGCAGACACTGCCGTAGATCCTTCACCATCGACAAAGCCCCCACAACCACCGAAGACCCGCCGGACGCACGCACCGCCTAAACCCTGACATGCATCCTCCTCAAAGTACGCTCCCTGCACCGACACGCCGTAGAGATCTGGGACCTGATCGACACCCTCTCACCCGACGTCGCCTTCTTCACGGAAACCTGGACCAACGCCACCTCCGGCCCCGACATCGCCACTGCCATCCCCGACGGCTACAAGATCCAGATAAAGGACTGCCCCCACCGCCCAGGAGGAGGACTCGCCATCGCACACAAGACCCCTCTCCGACTCTCCACCTCCAGCACGAGTGACCCCCACTCCAACACTGAACATCTCCACTTCCAGATCCAGACCAGCCCCAGGACCACGCTATGCGGCACCCTCATCTACAGACCGCTGGGACCATGCACCCAGTCCGCAACTACCATCACCGAGCTCGCCGCACCCCACGCCATCACCTCCACGGACTACATTCTACTCGGGGACCTGAATTTCCACCTCGACAACTGCAACGACCCCGACTCCACCACTCTCCTCGACTACCTCGCCAACCTCGGACTGAAGCAGCTGGTCAACACTCCCACTCACAGAGCCGGACGCACCCTCGACCCCATCTTTGCAGGAGGGACACGCATCCGCTTCAGCCACACCACCCAGCCCCTCTGGACGGACCACCACTGCGTCCATTTCACCTTCAACACCACCACCGCACCCAAGCCCGCCCCGCGTCCGCCACGAAGGAACTGGAGCAAGGTCACAGAGGAACTCCTCAACAGCACACTCCTCCAAGACCCCCCCCAGCGCCACGACCGACACCAAAGAACTTCACCGCTGGATCTCCTGCTGTGCCGACAAGCTCGCACCTCTCCGCCACCCCGCCAAACAACGCCCGCTGAAGGCCGCCTGGTTCACTACAGAACTGCAAGAAGCCAGGCGCTCCTGCAGACGCCTAGAGAAAACCTGGCGAAGCCAGAAAACCACGGAAGCACGGAACAACCACAGGAGCACCCTGAAGGAATACCACCAGCGCATAAGAGACACCAAACGGACCTTCATAAGAGACAAAGTCCAGACCAATGCGACCAACGCCAAGGAACTGTTTAACGTCATACAGCAGTTCGCCAAACCCCCCCAGCAAAGCCACGGACGTCACACCCTCCCAAGAACTCTGCGACAAGCTCAGCTCCCACTTCCATCTGAAGATCAAGGTCCTCTACGACAACTTCAGCGAACAGACGCCGGACACCACCCCCCCACCCCCCCCGCCGCCGATAAGCCAACCATCATGACCTGGAATCCCGCCACCGTCTAGCTCATCACCGCTACCATGATGAAAACCCATTCAGGAGCCCCAACAAACCCCTGCCTACCACACATATTCCACAGGGCCGCCGCCGCCATCGCACCCGAACTAGGACAGACCATCAACGCCTCCTTCGGATCTGGCGTCTTCCCAGACGACTGGAAGCGGGCGGAGGCCAAACCCCTCCTCAAGAAACCAACGGCCGACCCAACGGACCTGAAAAACTACCGGCCCATCTCTCTCCTCCCCTTCGCGGCCAAAGTCACCGAGAGACTCGTAAACGCCCAGCTGACCGCTTTCATCGAAGAGAACTCCATCCTAGACGCCTCCCAGTCTGGATTCCGCAGCAACCACAGCACCGAGACCGCCCTCCTTGCCGCCACTGACGACATCCGCACACTACTCGATCAGGGACACACGGCAGCCCTCATCCTTCTAGACCTCTCCGCAGCCTTCGACACCGTCTCACACCGCACGCTCGCAGTCAGACTTCACGACACGGGGATACAAGGAGCCGCCCTCGACTGGATCCAATCCTTTCTCTCCGGCAGAACCCAGAGGATCAGACTCCCTCCCTTCCTCTCCGAACCCACCGATATCAACTGCGGAGTACCCCGAGGATCATCGCTCAGCCCCATGCTCTTCAACATCTACATGACCCCCCTCGCCACCATCGTCAGACAGCATGGGCTCAGCATAGTATCCTACGCCGACAACACCCAGCTCATCCTCTCACTCACGAAGAATCCCGAAGACACCAGACTCTGCTTCCATGAAGGAATGAAAGACGTCGCAGCTTGGATGAAAGATAGCTGCCTGAAGCTCAACTCAGAAAAAACCGAGGTCCTCATCCTCGGACCCTCCACCTCCGCCTGGGACAACACCTGGTGGCCCTCTGCCCTCGGGAATCCACCCACCCCCTACAGACCACGCACGAAACCTCGGCGTCATCCTCGACTCCTCCCTCACCATGAACCGCCAGATCAACGCCGTCGCCTCCACCAGTTTCAACTGCCTGCGCATCCTCCGCAAGACCTTCAAATGGATCCCCCCCGATTGCCGAAGGATCGTCACCCACGCGCTCATAACCAGCAGACTGGACTACTGCAACGCCCTATACGCCGGAATCAACAAAACTCTTCTACACAAACTTCAAACCATCCAGAACGCCGCAGCCAGACTCGTCCTTGGGACACCGTGTCACGAACACATGACCCAACACCTACGAGACCTTCACTGGCTCCCCGTCGAGAAGAGAATCACCTTCAAGCTCCTCACCCACACCTACAAATCCCTCTACAACATCGGACCCAAATACCTCAACGAGAGAGTATCCTTCCACGTACCCAAGAGGAACCTCCGCTCCGCCGACCTCGCCCTTACAGAAGTCCCCCGCATCCGCAGAAACAGAGCAGGCGGGAGAGCCTTCTCCTACATCGCAGCCAAGACCTGGAACAAGCTCCCGGTGAACATCAGACGCTCCCCGACCCTGCACACGTTGAGGAAGGACCTCAAGACCTGGCTCTTCGACTGATCCGGAGCCCCCCCCCCCAGCGCCTTGACACCCTCACGAGTGAGTAGCGCGCTCTATAAACCTCCTGATTGATTGAAAGGATTCACAGAGTGTGGCGTGTTTGTATACAAGAAGGAAGTGTGGGCTCTAAGGTTCAGCCCGTCGCCAGCGCCCCAGGTCTGAACCTAATTGCAGTGAGACGTGTGTATATATGTGTATATATAAATATATATATATATATATAACCAAGTCACAAGAAAACAATTAAAAAAAAAGATTCAAAACAAGAAAAGGGGGCAGGGTAAAAACAATCTGACCCCCTAGGCCTGCTCAGGGGGTCCCAGAGGGACCTCCAGGCCCAAAAACAGCATTTTCTTTAAATCGGCAGAATTCGAGCTGGGTGCACGAATCCTGCAGAAAAATAAAAAATAAACGAAGCGCGGTCTCCTGCACTTTGTTTCTTTGAGCCCCCGGGTGGGCCAGGTCCCGGGGTCAATGGGGAAATTATATGCGGGGGCCCCCGCAGCCACGTGGACCGCCACCTCCGCAGGGCTTGAAAAAAAATGCGTGGGGGACTCCAACCCCACTTACGCTGCCCCGGGGACCACCACCTCCGCAGAGCTTGAAAAAAAAATGCGTGGGGGACTCCAACCCTCCCCCACGCTGCCCCGGGGACCGCCACCTCCCCGGGGCTTTAATATATTTGAGGCGATGGGGCCTCGCGGGCCCCCAAGCCCCGGGGACCACCAACTCCACGGGGCTTCCTTCATTAATGAGGGGGGGCCTCGCGGGCCCCCAAGCCCCGGGGACTACCACCTCATGTCCCAGCCGGCTCCCCGCCCCACCAGCAGTGCTCCAGGAGGCGCGTTTGCAAAGTGGTGTAAAAAGGGGGCATGGCCTTGGACCACCTCTCAGCAATCCAGCTGTGTGGGTCTTACTAGAGATAACGGAAGGGCTAGTTGGCCCCCAGGGACCCTCAGGAGGCAAGGGGACTTCATCCTCCAACCAAGAGCGTGCCAGGAGGCGCGTTTGCAGAGTGGTGGAGAAAGGGGGCGTGGCCTGTGTCCACCTCTCAGCAATCCCACTGTGTGGGGCTTACTGGAGGTAAGCGGTAGGCTAGTTGGCCCCTAAGGACCCCCAGCAGCGAAGGGGACTTCAATCCCCATCCAAGAGCGCGCCAGGGAGCGTGTTTGCAGAGTGGTGGGCAAAGGGGGCATGGCCTGCTATGAGAACTTAGCAATCCTGCTGTGTGGGACTTACTGGAGGTAAAAGGAGGGGTAGTTGCCCCCCAAGGATGTCCTTGGGGGCCAACTACCCCTCTTGTTACCTCCAGTAAGTCCCACACAGTGGGATTGTTAAGATGTCTTTGGAGGCCACGCCCCCCTTTCTCCACCACTCTGCAAACGCACCTCCTTGCAGACTACGGGATGGGGGATGAAGTCCACTTTACTCCTGAGGGACTTTGGGGGCCAAGAAGCCCTCCTGGTACCTCCTGTAAGTCCTACGCAGTGGAATTCCTGAGCGCTGGTCGGAGGCCCAGCACCCTTTCTCCACCACTCTGCAAACGCGACTACTAGTTAAAGAAGCATTTGCAATGTAATAGGTTTCGCATTTGCGAGAGTTAGAGCTATTGGCGTTGTAAATGTAAAAGTTTTTTTACTAATGTTTTTGGGAGTGTAGTGGATGTACGTTGTGTGTAGTGGAATTAAGTGGTATGTTGTGCAGTGGAATTATGTGGATAGAAAGTATGTGGTATTTAGTATATAGGAATTATGTAGAGTGGGATTATGTGTTATGGAGAGTAATTATGTGGTATGGTAGTCTGTGTTGTGGAGTGGTAACCTCAGATTTAGTCTTCCTCGTTTCCATAGAAGCTCAACTATAAACTCAGTGAGACAAAAAAAAGAAGGAATCACTGAGGAGAACTTGTGGACCTAGTCAGAGGTATGAGCAGGGCCACTGGAATTATGTGACTGTTTGGCTGCACCGACCTTCGCACAAATATACATTTTCCGCATTAGCCACATAATCCATCATCTGCTTCCTAATCTGCAGATTTGAACATAAAAAACCTTGTTTCTAGCTCAAACGGCTCAAATGTTATCAAAAATGCAGCAACAAGTGTTACAGCGTGGTGGAAGGTCCTTTGCAAACCTAGAATGGTCACCTGTTACTTATTGCTAAATGTGGGTGTTAAATTGGTACCAACGGTGTGCAAGCCACTCCTGCTTCTTTCTGCTCCTCTCTTGCCTCTTTCTGCATTTCTGATGCTTCTTTCGGCACATTTCTTTCTTTTTCTGCAGTTCTCTTGCCTCTTTCTGCACATCTCTTCTACTTTCTGCACCTCTCTTGCCTCTTTCTGCACCTCTGTTGCCTCCTTCTGCACCTCACTTGCTTCTTTCGGTACCCCTCTTGCCTCTTTCTGCACCATTCTTCCCTCTTTCTGCACCTCTCTTGCCTCTTTCTGCACCCCTCTTACCTCTTTCTGCATCCCTTTGCCTCTTTCTGCACCTGTTCCTTCTTTCTGCACTTCTTTTTTTCTTTATGCACCTCCCTTGCTTCTTTCTGCACCCCTCTTGCCTCTTTCTCCGCCCCTCTTCCCACTTTCTGCACTTCTGTTGCTTCTTTCTGCACCTCACTTGCCTCTTGCTGTACCTCTCTTGCCTCTTTCTACATTTCTCTTGCCTCCTTCTGCACCTCACTTACCTCTTTCTGTAACTCTCTTGCCTCTTTCTGCAGTTCTCTTGTCTCCTTCTGCACCTCTGTTGCCTCTTTCAACACCTCTTGCCAGTTTCTGCACCTCTCTTGCCTCTTTCTGTACCTGTTGCTTCTTTCTGCACCTCTCTTGTCTCTTTCTGCACCCTTCGTGCCTCTTTCAGCACCTCTGTTGCTTCTTTCTGCAGTTCTCTTCCTTCTTTCTGCACTCCTCCTACCTCTTTCTGTAACCCTCTAGCCTCTTTGTGCACCTCTCTTACCCCTTTCTGCACCCCTCTTGCCTCTTTTTGCACCTCTGTTGGTTCTTTCTGCACCTCTTTTGCTTCGTTCTGTACTTCACTTGCCTCTTTCTGTACCCCTCTTGCCTCTTTCTGCACCTCTGTTGGTTCTTTCTGCACTGCTCTAGCTTCTTTCTGCACCTCTGTTCCAAATTTCTGCATCCCTCTTGCCTTTTTCTGCCCCTTCTTCCCATTTTCTGCACCTCTCTTGCCTCAGTCTGCCCACCTGTTCCCTCTTTCTGCACCCCTTTTGCCTGTATCTGCAACTCTCTTGCCTCTTTCTGCAGATCTCTTTCCTCCTTCCGCACCTCACTTGCCTCTTTTGCACCTCTGTTGGTTATTTTGCCCTGCTCTTGCTTCTTTCTGCACCTCGCTTGCTTCTTTCTGCACCCCTCTTGCCTCTTTCTGTACCCCTTACCTGTTTCTGCACCTCTCTTGCCTCTGTCTGCACCCCTGTTCCCTCTTTCTGTACCTTTTGCCTGTTTCTGCAACTCTCTTGCCTCTTTCTGCAGTTCTCTTGCCTCTTTCTGCAGTTCTCTTGCCTCCTTCTGCACCTCTGTTGCTTCTTTCTGCACTTCTCTTGCATCTTTCTGCACCCCTGTTGCTTCATTCTGCACCCCTGTTGTCTCTTTCTGCACCCCTGTTGCCTCTTTCTGCATCTCACTTGCCTCTTTCTGCACTTTTCTTGCTTCTTTCTACACCTCTGTTGTTTTTTTCAGCAATTCTCTTGCCTCTTTCTGCACTTCTCTTGCCTGTTTCTGCACCTCTCTTGCCTCTTTCTGCACCTTGCTTGCAAATTTCTGCACCCCTCTTGCCTCTTTCGGCACCCCTCTTGCCTCTTTCTGTACCTCTGTTGCTTCTTTCTACACTTCTCTTGCCTCTTTCTGCACCCTTCGTGCCTCTTTCAGCACCTGTTGCTTCTTTCTGCACTTCTCTTCCTTCTTTCTGCACTTCTCTTCCTTCTTTCTGCACCCCTTGTGCCTCTTTCTGCACCCTTCTTCCCTTTTTCCTGCATGTCTCTTGGTTTTTTCTGCACTGCTCTTGCCTCTTTCTGCACCCCTCTTGCCTCCTTCTGTACCTCTGTTGTTTCTTACTGCATTGCTCTTGCTTCTTTCTGCACCTCTTGCAAATTTCTGCACTCCTCGTGCCTCTTTCTGCACCTCTTTTGCTTTTTTCTGCACTTCTCTTGCCTCTTTCTGCACCCCTCTTGCCTCTTTCTGCACCTCTGTTGGTTCTTTCTGCACTGCTCTTGCTTCTATCTGCTACTCTCTTGCACATTTCTGCACCCCTCTTGCCTCTTTCTGCACCTCTGTTGGTTCTTTCTGTACCTCTCTTGCCTCTGTGTGCACCCCTGTTCCCTCTTTGTGCACCTCTTTTGCCTCTTTCTGCACTTCTCTTGCCTCTTTCTGCACCCCTCTTGCCTCTTTCTGCACCTATTTTGCTTCTTTCTGCACTTCTCTTGCCTCTTTCTGCACCCCTCTTGCCTCTTTGTACACCTCTTTTGCCTGTTTCTGCAACTCTCTTGCCTCTTTCTGCACTTCTCTTGCTTCTTTCTACACCTCTCTTGCTTCTTTCTGCACCCCTCGTGCCTCTTTCTGCACCCTTTTTCCCTTTTCCTGAACGTCTCTTGGTTCTTTCTGCACTGCTCTTGCCTCTTTCTGCACCCCTCTTGCCTCTTTCTGCACCTCTTTTGCTTCTTTCTGCACTTCTCTTGCCTCTTTCTGCACCCTTCTTGCCTCTTTCTGCACCTCTGTTGCTTCTTTCTGCACTTCTCTTGCTTCTTTCTACACCTCTCTAGCTTCTTTCTGCACCCTTCTTACCTTTTCCTGCACGTCTCTTGGTTTTTTCTGCACTGCTCTTGCCTCTTTCTGCACCCCTCTTGCTTCTTTCTGCACCTCTGTTGGTTCTTTCTGCACTGCTCTTGCTTCTTTCTGCACCCCACTTGCCTCTTTGTGCATCCTTCTTCCCTCTATGTGCACCTCTCTTGCCTCTTTCTGCACCTCTCGTGCCTCTTTCTGTACCCCTCTAGCCTCTTTCCGCATCTTTTGCTTGTTTCTGCTCTTCTTTTGCCTCTTTCTGTACTCCTCTTGCCTCCTTCTGCACCTGTTGTTTCTTACAGCACTGCTCTTGCTTCTTTCTGTACCTCTCTTGCAAATTTCTGCACCCCTCTTGCCTCTTTCGGCACCCCTCTTCCCTCTTTGTGCAACTCTCTTCCTTCTTTCTGCACCACTCTTGCCTGTTTCTGCACCTCTGCTGCCTCTTTCTGAACTGCTCTTGCCTCTTTCTGCACCTCTGTTGCTTCTTTCTGCACTTCTTTTGCCTCTTTCTGCACCCCTCTTCCCTCTTTCTGTACCTCTGTTGCTTCTTTCTGTACTTCTCTTGCTTCTTTCTGCACCTCTCTTGCTTCTTTTTGCACCTCTCTTGCCTCTTTATGCACCCTTCTTCCCTCTTTCTGCACTTCTCTTGCCCCTTTCTACACCCCTCTTGCCTCTTTCTGCACACACAGGGCTACTTTTAAACTGACCTCAGGCTCAGCAGTGCACACATGCAAGTGCAGAAAAGGGCTGCTGGCCTCTAAACTGCCATGCCCTATTATTTGCTAGGGACTTAGAGGTAGTTTTAATCCCCCTGCCCTATTATGTACTAGGGCCTTACAGGGGAGGTCATGCCAATCACAGGGGTACCCCAACCCATAGTGTATATAGGTGTTTTCACTGTATTCTAAGTGTCTTTCAGCATAGCACTGGCTCCGGGCCTGGTTAGGCAGAGTCCAGGGTCAGTCAGAGTAAGTTAGTACCAGTCAGAAAAAAGTTGGGGGGTGCCCAGGGCACAGGATGACTTTGCAACAAGGCCTCTTCTCTTTCTGCACCTCTGTTGGTTCTTTCTGCATATCTTTCTGCACCTTTCTTCCTCCTTCTGGACTTCTGTTGCCTCTTTCTGCATTTCTCTTGCTTCTTTCTGTGCCTTGCTTCCTCTTTCTGCACATGTCCTACCTATGTAGGCATAGTTAGAAATTAGCATTTAAAAACCTTAGAAATTCACTGAAAAAACCATAGGTTTCAGGGACGTTATAGTTAGAAATTAGCATTTAAAAAACCTTTGAAATTCACTTAAAAAACCAAAGGTTTCAGGTACGTTATAGTTAGAAATTATCATTTAAAAAACCTTTGAAATTCACTGGAAAAAACATAGGTTTCAGGGACGTTATAGTTAGTTGGACATTTCACTTGTACAAAACCAGAAAAATTCGGCCGTTATAGTTAGTTGAGCTAACTATAACTCGCGCCCCCGCAATGCACTGCTAATGACATCACATATTACATCACTCATGACATGGTCAGTGACATCACTGATGACATCTCAAATGACATCATCCATGTGATCCTCTGATTTACCTCCTACCAGCCTAATATAACCTTTGATACACCCACTCTAAAATACAGACTGCCATTCTCGAAACCATAGACACACCAATACCAGTTACTACATACCCACTCACTGATTCCTAGGTCTACAAACACATCCACTGCCTCATCCATACAGTCACTCATACATGCAGTCGCTCATCAATAAAGCCACTATCATATGCACTCATACACCCATACACTCACACACCGCCACTCACCCATAGAGTTACTCACACAGCTAGTCAGTCATGCAAAGAATCAATCACACTCCCAATTGCTCACCTACACAGTTATACACACACCACCTCACATATTTATACAGATACTAACACATACTCTCTTATACAATCACTGACACAAGCACACACTCATCCATATAGCCACTCTCACAATCACTCACTCTCACATATAATCATTTATATACTCCAACACTCACATATACTGCCTTTCACATATGTAGTTACTCACACATGTACCACTGAGACATCCATTCACTCACCAACACTGCCATACACACACTCACCCACCCATACAGCCCCTCACAGACGCAATCTTGAACCCATACACCCAGTAAACCACCCACTCACACATCCATGCAGGGAGTCACACACACCCCATCCACCCACACAGACACTCAGGCACCCATACAGATACTCAGACAACCAATCACTAACCCATATAGACACTCATGTAGCTACTCACCAACCCATGCAGCTGTTTACACACCAACAGACAGATACAAACATTCACACAGTTTAATCACTAACCCATACATTCAGTAAGACACGTTTAATCACTCACTTATATAGTCAGTCACGCACCTACTAAATCATCCATTCAGACACTCATACACCCACTCATTCTTCAATACACCTTGGCCTATATATATATATAAAACATATTTACACTTTACAGAAACACACAGTCACTGGATGATGTCATCAGTGATGTCATTTGAGATGTCATCAGTGATGTCATCAGTGATGTCACTGACCATGTCATGAGTGATGTAATATGTGATTTTATCTTATTGGTATTATCCAGTATTAATAATGTCTATGGATACATTCAAGACCTTTGGATTCTCCGAGGATCAATTTAATAAATTAATTAATCAAAATCCTCGCATAAATGGGAAGATTAGCACCAACCCTTTGAGTAGTGATCAATTATTCAAAATTCTTAATCTTAAGAAGAAACTCATTAGAACAGAGTTACATGCGGAATTCCTAGTTGAATACTTGAAAACAGGGGTTATTCCGATTGGACTTCAAGTAAGGAATGAACCTAGTCTCTTTATTGATAGAAAGTTTCTGGAGACCTGGACCCTGATAGCTAACCGCTGCAGCCGGGATTGGATTATTTTAATTATTGATACGGCGCAGGAGGTTATTATTGTTGAAAGGAAAGAAATTGAAGAATTGGAAGCTAAAATTAAGGGAAGTACAGCTTTGGAAGATGCCAAAAAGAAACTGGAGGAATTGGAACATGAAGCTAGTGGATATAGGGACTATTTGATTAATAAAAAAACAAATAAATTTTAAAAAGACATAGAGAAGTTTAATGTGGAACTTGTGTACCCATATCTAGACAAGGATTATTATACTCAGAAGAATTTTAGATGGGAAAAACCTTATCCACAGAAACTAGTTTACTTTAGAGGTAGAAATCAGAGGGTTACATTTTCAGAAACTTCAGGGTCCAGTAGCGAAGAGGAGGATTTTAATAAAGACCAACAAAGGGGAGGGGTGGCCAATTCTGAACATGAGTTTTTTTTAGGACAGAGACAAAGAAGGGGCCAGAGGAACTATCGGAACAAGGAAAGAGGGGAACAAGGGAGAGGCTATCCCCAACAGGATCAAGGTAGGAATTACCCACAACAGGACTACTTGAAAACACGCAATCAGAGGTATTGGAGATAGATAAATTCCCGATTATCAACCTTTCTCGAAGAACTTTGACCGGGGTAGAAAAAGAAGTTCTTGAAAAGGGTTTTAGCTTTGCACCTAGTACCACACTCAATAGGTTTGAGTTCGAAAAAGATCTCAAAGCTCTATTTAGAAAGATTAGGTAAAAAAAAAGTTTTGGGAAAATGGGGAATGTCCAACCACAGGGAATGTATCTGGATTGAAGCCTAAGTCCACATTTACACCTCCACTTAATACAGTGGATAAAAATATTGAAATTTTTGAAAGAGTAGTGAAAATAGAACTTAGAAAAACTCTTGATGGACCTAATAGAAAACGTGGCAAGAACAACCTGTCTAAATCCCATAGGGAAGCGTTAATATCACTGCAGGATGATGTTAGTATCACGATCAAACCCGCCGATAAAGGCGGGGGCGTCGTGATATTTGACACAAGTGATTATCGAGAAAGGATGTTAAAATTACTTATGGTCCCGGAACACAATATTAAGGTTCCACATAGTAAGATAGAAAAACTCAGAAAGGAGATTGAGGAACTATTGACTACAGCAAGGAATGAAGGCTGGATCTGTGAAGAGTAATATCGATTCCTCTTTAATAGTACACCAATCTCTCCAGCCATATATGGACTACCTAAGGTCCACAAGGATCTCTGTGATCCACCCATGAGGCCTATAGTAAGTAGTATAGGGTCGCTCTTAGAGCCCCTGAGTAAATATGCGGACTGCTTTATCAAGCCGCTAGTGCAACAACAGACCTCCTACCTCAAGGATTCAGCACATGCCATCTCCACCTTTGAGGGTAAGGGCTTCAACAGGGTGACCCAGTTTTTGGTCACCCTGGATATTGAAGCCCTTTATACAAATATCCCTCAAGATGATACAATCAAAGTGGTGGGAGCACTATTAGAAAGAGTGGATCTCCATGGTAGCAGCATGGAATTCATTATTCAGTGTATTACCATGGTGCTAAAAAATAATCTGTTTCTTTTTGAGGATGATCTATTTCAACAGGTGAAGGGCACCAGCATGGGAGCCACCTGTGCTCCCAGCTTGGCTTGCCTTTACGTAGGCGAGTTTGAGATCAAACATATCTTCAATGAGGCGGCATCTTTTTTTGAGAACGTGAGTAATTGGTGCCGCTTCATTGATGATATAGTGCTTATATGGGACGGCAGCCAGGAAGACCTTGAGGAGTTTATTTTGTGGCTCAATTTAGGTGATCCTAACTTGAGATTTACAGCTCAGTTTAGCAAAGATAGGGTCAACTTTTTAGATATTTGTATCAAAGAAACAGAGGGTAGATTGTCTGTTGAGCTTTATACGAAGCCAACCGACAAAAATACACTTTTGCATTATGGGAGTTTCCATTCCAAAGCCCAAAGGGATAATATCCCGTTTGGGCAATTCTTGCGATTACGCAGGAACTGCTCCTCCATTTCCGATTTCAATAGACATGCAGAGGCCCTCAAACTGAAATTGAAGGATCGCGGTTATCCTAAAAGATTGATTAATCAATCCTATAAGCGAGCTAAATACTATGACCGCGACTATATGTTGGATCAGAATAGAACTAAGAGTCAGGATGCCAAGATGGATAGGATAGTGTTCGTGAGCCAATTTTCTGATAGCTGCAATCAGATTAAGAATATCATTAATAAAAATTGGAAAATTCTAAACGATGGACAAGAGATACAACTAGATAAGCCGCTGTTTGCATTCAGAAAAAACAGGAACATTAGAAATGCTTTAGTAAAGACATATAGAGATCCCAAATTGGAGGTCCAAAGCACTATTTTTCACACCAAAGCCATTGGTAATTATAAATGCGGCACGTGTTCAATTTGTGAGTGCTGCATTGTGGCTAAAGATCTGCAATTCAATGGTTTGGAAATTAAATGCACCGGCCTTAATAACTGCAGGAGTAAGAATCTAGTATACCTTTTGATTTGCCCATGTGGGCTAGGTTACGTTGGGGAAACCAGCCGTGAACTTAGGGTTAGACTGTTGGAGCATAAGTCTGCCCTTCGACATATGAAAGAAAATGCCCCACTCACAGAACATTTCTCCAGATTAAACCACAAATGCAATGATTTTAAGTGGTTCATATTAGAGAGGATCAGGGGCAGTAGAAGAGGGGGAGATCTTGACAAAAAGAGGAAACTTAGGGAACAGTGGTTTATTTGTAAATTAGGGACTGTGCAGAATGGCCTTAACTCTAGAGAGGATTGGATGTCGATTATCGGTTGACATTCACCCCATGACCGCAAATGTTGTAATATTGCAGTTCGAGATAGAAATAAGAGATAAGTCCAGTGAGAGAATGGACTTTTTCTGTCGGCCGTTCTGATATTATATCATACCATGGCATAGAGATATACATAGAATGTTGTGGTCTATAACTTTCACTTCATTTATTTAAATATTAAGTGCTCGTCTCGTAAATGGTGGCGGTTCGAGATAGAAACAAGGGATTAGTCCAGTGAAGTAAATGAACTTTATCTGTTGGCCGTTTTGATAATATATATACCATGGCATAGAGATATACATGGAATGCTGTAGTTTACAATCTTGACCGTATCTGTTTAAATACCAAGTGCCTGTTTCGTAAATGGTGGCATTGAACCACAGTATATGCAGCAATGGATGCCAGTTACATAAATACGATAACAGAGTCATGCTACAGTTCAATACCAGAAATGGAGCTAGGGAGACAAGGGAATATTGTTCTAGACCGTTATTTTTGTTACGTCGGAATTACAGCACATAGATGTATACCGAGTGCTGTGGTTTACAATTTTCATTTTATTGATATACTAGATGTCCACTACAAAATGGCGGCACTATTTCACTCTGATTGCAGCAATAGATGCTAGATACGTAACACTAGGTAGAGTTACGTTCTAGTTCCTGCGAGAAACACGAGTGCGGAGCGGGGCTTTAAAAATGGGTTGAGTCCGTGAGTCTCCGACTAACCAGATAGAAGAAAGGGACGGACGTGAAGGTGCGCCACCGGTTTCCTCGCATATTAGTAAGTGTTAGGTTGAGAGGCAGACACTTTTACATGCAGATTATGTAAATATAGGATTTAATTTTGTGACATTTAGTCGTAGTATCTCTGGCTATGGGAGGTAGTGTCATTAGGCTCATACTCCCCCAGTGAAGGTATATGGTAACAGGAATAAGATTTCAATACCGGGCGGTTTCACATGTGGTGATAATAATGGGAGTGCTGAGTGCCTATGAATTGCAAAATGGCACAGCAGAGACCGCAGTTTTTGCTTTAATGAGTAATGACACTGTCTTGTGTAGCACCTCACCGAGACAAAAGTCGGGAGACATAAATCTTTTCAGAGAATATGACATCCGGTAGTTTAGTGAAAACGAATTACACCGGACGACTGGACCTGAAGAGTGATGTTGTTCTCTATGGATCGTTTAGTTTGATGGCCATAGAAATTATTTATAGTGTATTGTTATTGAGGCATGTTCCAATTTAAATAGGATTTCAATTTGATTTCATGCTATTTTAGTCTCTGCGAGGCATACAATCCTGGTATCCAGAGGACCCGAACATACCGCGTTGTGCAGACGAGGGGGCCTCCATTTTGTTAACAAACTTCCTCAATGTGGAGTTAATCGAAGTGGTCGTAGTAGTATTTAACGCAATGCCAAGAGGTAGGTTTCCTTATGATCCTTTCAAAACTTAATGATGAACAATAGGTCTAAGAGCGATCTAGTCTCTAATAGAGATATATATTGTTCTTTATTCTTTAATTCATTCAGCTTCTTTATACTTACGTAAAAGCCACTACGGAGAAGGAGAAAAGTGCCATAAATTACAACACGTGTTACCCAAAGGTGAGCTATTTTAAAACATAAGCGGTCTGCAAGTAGTCCAGACTGGATAAGGGAAGAGATGTAAGTGGAATCTTCCCTGTTTACTGAAACCACTGATATAGTCATTATGTGGTTTTCTTATCAGGTGCCAATCAGGATTGTTACTCATTATTTGGGAAATTGGATCATTGCAGCAGTTTCCTAAGTTTATTGTCCACCGCTAACAGCGTTTCTTTTAGTAAGTATGTTCCTACTATTCTTTAGTAGCACCCATGTTGGTGTGTTGATGAATGGAACTTTGTGACTGTGATTAGATAATTGGGCTGAATGCTAGTGATTGGAGCTACATGACGGTGATGAAATATCTGGTGTGAAGTTGTGGTATTAAGTATGTGTGCTACTGTCGGGATCCAACTGATCGTTGTATTGACAGCACAAACAATACCTCTTTTTAGTGTAATATAAGGCTGGCGATTGTTGGTTTTATAACTGACATTTTTTATATGTTTTTTAAAGAAAAATTCATTGTTTTAATGTATATATTTGTATTTTAGATGTGTTTTATTCAACGAGAGCCTATCAATTATAGTCTTGATAAAGATGGTCCAATCAGTATAACCATCGAAACGCGTCGACGTCTGTGTTCCACTAATCCGTAAAATAGATGTTTCTTTGGATGTTGACTGCTTGTGAAGCATCAGGAATCATCTTAATTATTTGTATAGACGGATATGGTCTGCTATGACAAAGATTAATGTATTTTTTTAACTCGTCTTGTGTTTTCAATACTGTGATTGTTTTATTATATGAATTTTTTGTATTTCTTGTGATAATTTTGCGCCACGATTATGAGGAAATAAATGTTTGAATTTTAGAAAGAAATATTTTAATAAACTGTGTTATCATAAGCTTAGCCTTATAGGTTTTTGTGTTAATGCATTGAAACGGTTGGACTGATCAGTGCCACGGTGGTTGGATGTCTGATGTATGAGATCTATTGGGTGAATGATGATGGGCTGGTGAATAGGTATAAACAACAAGAGAGAAAGGGAAGTCACTGCTTCCACTCTTATTCCCCAGGGAAATATCAAATAAACAACAGAAGAGTGAAGCAAAAAAGTTCAAAAGTTCAAAAGAAGCTTTAAACAGGGATCACTCATGTTTGTTAAAAGAGCCCTCACTCACCAACCTAGTTGGTGACATGCTTCATCATTGGGCTCCCACCAGAGAGGCAGAATGCCTCTCCGGTGTGCTACGACGCCTAATTACAGCGGAGCGGGTTTTTTTTGGTGACAAGTGCTGGTGCATAAAGTGAGATTAAAAATGAACTTACTACTTCCTAAAAAAAATTGTATTCAATGGAGAGTAAGGCCAGGTTAAAAATATGTGATGGATGCTGTGGTTGAGTATATTGCTCAAACACATCCAAAGTTAAGAAGTCTGGTCTACATGTTTCAGCCTCTGAATGCTAATTGCCAGGCTTTCGTCAGGACCGGAGACCATGGCGGTATGCACACGCTAAGGCGCACCCTAACCTATGGTCTGAACAAGGGGACCGAGTTACTCACGGTTCCACGATTAATATCATCCAAATTATTGAACGCCTTTTGCAAACATTTGTCGCGGCGAAATTATACTGCATGGGTCTCGGCGGGAGGCGGTGACTAATAGTCACACGTAATCCATAGTACACCGCCTGCGTTGTGCCTAGATAGTACCCATTCCCGGGACCCCGATGATGAATACGCCTTCTTTTGCCAAAGGACATTCTTTGTGCTTTTTTAAATTTTTTTATATGTTATGTCATCAGCAGTGCATTGCGGGGGCGCGAGTTATAGTTAGCTCAGATCTCTGTACTGGGGTGAATGTATGACATTGTTCTGCATTCTGTCCATCAATTGTTGTTTTTGCAACTAACTATAACGGCTGAATTTCTCTGGTTTTGTATGAGTGAAATGTCCAACTAACTATAACGTCCCAGAAACCTGTGTTTTTTCAGTGAATTTCTATGGTTTTTAAATGCTAATTTCTAACTATAACGTCCCTGAAACCTATGGTTTTTTCAGTGAATATATATATATATATATATATATATATATTCACTGAAAAAAACAGGTTTTAGGGACAGTTATAGTTAGTTGGACATTGCACTCGTACAAAACCCGTGAAATTCCCCCGTTATAGTTAGCTCAGCTAACTATAACTCGCGCCCCCGCAATGCACTGCTGATGACGTCACATATTACATCACTCATGACATGGTCAGTGACATCACTGATGACATCTCAAATGACATCACTGATGGCATCATCCAGTGACTGTGTGTTTCTGTAAAGTTTAAATATGTTTAATATATATAGGCAAAGGCATATTGAAGAATGAGTGGGTGTATAAGTGTCTGAATGGATGATTTAGTAGGTGCGTGACTAACTCTATAAGTGAGTGATTAAACGTATCTTACTGAATGCATGGGTTAGTGACTAAACTGGGTGAATGTCTGTATCCGTCTGTCTGTTGGTGTGTAAGTGGATGCATGGATTTGCGAATAGCTACATGAGTGTCTATATGGGTTATTGATTGGTTCTCTGAGTATCTGTATGGGTGCCTGAGTGTTTGTGTGGGTGGGGTGTGTGTGACTCTGTACATAGATGTGTGAGTGGGTGATTCACTGGGTGCATGATTTGAAGAGTGCATCTGTGATGGACTGCTTGGGTGGGTGAGTGTGTGTATGGGTGTGTTAGTGAGTGAATGTATATCTCAGTGGTACATGTGCGAGTAACTACATATGTAAAAGGCAGTATATATGTGTGTTAGAGTATTTAAAAGGCTATAAGTGAGAGTGTGTGATTGTGAGAGTGGCTGTATGGATGCGTGTGTGCTTGTATCAGTTATTGTATAAGAGCGTAAGAATGTGCTAGTATTTGAATGAGTAAGTGAGTTGGTGTCTGTATAACTGTATAGGTGAGTAAATGGGTGTATGATTAATTTTTTGCATGACTGACTAGGTGTGTGAGTACCTCTATGTATGAGTGGCGGTGTGTGAGTGTTTATATAGGTGTATGAGTGCATATGATAGTCCTGTACTGAGTGACTGTACGGGTGAGTGAGTAGATGTGTGTGTGTGTGTGTGTGTGTGTGTAGACCTAAGAATCAGTGAGTGGGTATGTAGTTATTGGTATTGGAGTGTGTATGGTTTTGAGAATGGCAGTCTGTAATTTAGAGTGGGTGTATCAAAGGTTATATTAGGGTGTGAGAAGATGCATGAAATTATCACATGGATGATGTCATCAGTGATGTCATTTGAGATGTCATCAGTGATGTCATCAGTGATGTCACTGACCATGTCATGAGTGATGTAATATGTGACGTCATCAGCAGGGCATTGCGGGGGCGCGAGTTATAGTTAGCTGAACTAACTATAACGGGGGAATTTCACGGGTTTTGTACGAGTGCAATGTCCAACTAACTATAACTGTCCCTAAAACCTATGGTTTTTTTCTGTGAATTTCAAAGCTTTTTTAAATGCTAATTTCTAACTATAACGTGTCTGAAACCTATGGTTTTTTCAGTGAATTTCAAAAGTTTTTTAAATGCTAATTTCTAACTATAACGTGCCTGAAACCTATGGTTTTTTAAGTGAATTTCAAAGGTTTTTAAATGCTAGTTTCTAACTATGCCTACAGAGGTAGGACATGTGAAGAAAGAAGAAAAAACGCACAGAAAGAAGCAAAAGAAATGCAGAAAGAAGCAACAGAAGTCCACAAAGACGAAGAAAAGTGCAGGAAGAAGCAAAAGATGTGCAGAAATAACCAACAGAGGAGCAGAAAGAGGCCTTGTTGCAAAATCATCCTGTGCCCACAACTTTTTCAGACGGGTACTGGTGGTAACTGACTGACTAACCAGAGCCAGTGCTATGCTAAAAGACACTTAGAATACAGTGAAAACACCTACATACACTAGGGAACACTATGCGTTGGGGTACCCCTGTGATTAGCATGACCTCCTCTGTAAGTCCCTAGTACATAATAGGGCAGGGGATTAAAACTACCTCTTAAAACACGCTACAGGGCGCAGTTTGCACAGTGGTGAAGGGAGGGGGCCTGAGGTGACGTGTGCAAACGCGCCCCGTGGTGCGTTTTGAGTTGGGATTAAGTCCCTTGAATCCGAGGGTCCCTGGGGCCCAACTAGCCCACCAGGTACCTACAGTTAGGACCACAGAGCTGAGTTGCAGAGAGGCGTTCCGAGGCCACGCACCTTTTTTCACCTCTCTGCAACGCAACTCTGTTGTGCTTACTGAAGGTACCTGGTGGGCTAGTTGGACCCCAGGGACCCTCAGGATTCAAGGAGACTTAATCCCCCAACTTACAACAGCCACAGGGCGTGTTTGCACACATGTAACCTCAGGCCCCGCCCCCTCCCTTCACCACTGTGCAAACGCGCCCCTTGGCGCGTTTTAAGTTGCGGGATTAGGTCACCTTGAATCCTGAGGGTCCTTGGGGCCCAACTAGCCCACCAGGTACTTCCAGTAAGCGCCACAGGCCTGCGTTGCAGAGAGGTGGTCTGAGGCCACGCCCCTTTTTACACCTCTCTGCAACGCAGCTCTGTGGCGCTTACTGGAGGTACCTGGTGGGCTAGTTGGACCCCAGGGACCCTCAGGATTCAGGGGGACTTAATCCCCCAACTTCAAACACGCCACAGGGCATGTTTGCACACATGTCACCTCAGGCCCCGCCCCCTCCCTTCGCCACTGTGCAAACACGCCCCGTGGCACGTTTTAAGTCGGGGGATTAACTCCCCTTGAATCCTGAGGCTCCCTGGGGTGCAACTAGCCCACCAGCTACCTCCATTAAGCGCCACAGAGCTGCGTTGCAGAGAGGTGTAAAAAGGGGCGTGGCCTCAGAACACCTCTCTGTAACGCAGCCCCCTGGCGCATACTGGAGGTTCCTGGTGGGCTAGTTGACCCCAGGGACCCCCAGTATTCAAGGGGAATTTGTTCCCCATCTGCAAACGCGCCAGGGGGCGCGTTTGCAGAGTGCTGCAAGAAGGGGGCGTGGCCTCCGGTGCGATGCCGGTCTTTTTTTTTTTTTTTTTAAGAAGGGGGCTGTGTGGCCCTTCTTTTTCTAATTTATTGGCCCTGGGGACCCCATCCCCCAGGGCCTGCCCCCTATATTTATTTTTTTTTAATAAAAAAACTTTGGAAGGGGGCCGCGTGGCCCCCCTCCCGAGGCCTTAATCAGCCCCAGAGACCCCATCCCCCGGGGCATGGCCTTTTTTTTTTTTTATTGTTTTGGAGGGGGTCTGCGTTGCCCCCCTCCTCAGGGCACTTATGGCCCCGGGGACCCCATCCCCCAGGGCCGGCCTTTGTTTTTTTATTTTTTTTATTTTAATTTTGGGGAAGGGGGCAGCGTGGCTTCCCTCCCGGGCCACTTGTAGCCCCGGGGACCCCATCCCCCGGGGCTGGCCCTCTCCGTTGGGGACCGTGGGGGGTCCCCAATCCCCCACGGTCCCGCCGGCTCCCGCGTCCCGCGGGAGCCGGCATTGCTTTTCCACATGGGGAGCTGCTAGATGCAGCTCCCCGTGTGGAAAGCAATTGCTTTGAATTTTGGAAGAGAGCAGGTTTCCTGCTCTCTCTTCCAAAATTCAAAGCAAGTTTGCTATGACAGGACGGGAGCCGCGAGGCTCCCGCCCTGCCATAGCAAACTACAGTGTCCTGGGGGTGAGCACCCCGGGACACTGCAGGAGCCGGCCCTGGGGGGTGGTGGTCCCCAGGGCCACCACAGGCTCCAGGAGGGGGGCCGCGCGGCCCCCCTCCCAACATGTTCAAAGTCCCGGGGAGGTGGTGGTCCTCGGGGATCCAAAACGGACCCACACATTTAAATTCTTAGTGCCCCGGGGAGGTGGCGGTCCCCGGGGCGTGTGGGGCGGCTGGAGCACCCCACACAAGTAATTTTCATTTAAAAAAAAGAAGCCCCGGGGGGTGGCGGTCCCCGGGGCTGCGGGAGAGCCGAGTGCCCTCCCGCACCATTTTTAATTGAAAGCCCTGGGGGGTGGCGGTCCCCGGGGCTTGGGGGGGCCATAGAGGCCCCCCCACTCCTTATTTTTATAAACCCCGCATGCCCCCGGGACTTGGCCCACCCGGGGGCCAAATAACAACGAGCGCGGAGTCCGCGCTTTTGTTTTTCTTCACGGCGGGATCCGCGCACCCTGCACGCATCCCGCCGATTTAAAAAAAAATAATAATAATTTTTGGGCCCAGTGGGTTCTTGTGAGACCCCCTGAGCAGGCCTAGGGGGTCAGGGTGTTTCTACCCTGCCCTGCCCCCTTTTTGCGTTTTGCACACTTGTTTCTGTGCCTCGGTTCTACCGAGGAACAAGATGGCTGCCAACACTTCCTGGTTTGGAGTGTTGACAGCCAATTAGCATACAGCTCGTGATCGGGAGGGTGCGCTCAGGGTGCGTGGATCCACCGCGGCCATAGATATATATGTGATTTTACTTTTGATTTTCTCAGGAACTACTGAACGGATTTACACCATTTAACCAATAGGCATGACTCTGAACCAAGGGCTACCTTTTTGCCAAATTTGGTGTAATTCCGTTCAGCAGTTCGGGCTGTAGCTGCGACTAAAGGTTCCTATGGAAAATTGCATGGGGAAAACACGTTTTGGGACCCCCCCCCCCTTTTTCTCAGCCCCCGCTTGACGAATCACCCCGAAACTTTCAAGATCGGAGCGGGCCATAAGTTTTGAAAATTTCGCGACGATTCGTCCACCGGCGCCAAAGTTATTGGGAATAGAATGTTGCGGATTTCCTATGGAAAATAGGTCCTAACTATAACTATCTACTGGCGACCGCCAGTAGATTATATATATATATATATTCCAAATGCACTCGCGCAGCAGTGCAAGTAAGAGCCCGCACTCCAGAGGAATGTAACACCATCAACAGTATTTTGGCAAACGCGATTTGACCTGCCCGGTCTTTGTCAAAGCCTACCTAACAATAGTGAAAGTGCCCAACTTCCTTTAAACAAAATTCACCAACACAAGTAAACATGGAGAACAGACTTGTGTGATCTCAATCAATAACATTCCCTGAATTAAAGGAAAGACTGGGTTATATATAATACATGTGATACTAAATCAAAAAACCAAAGTGTGTGTTTAAATGTAATGATTGCACATGCTCAACATATTTGCAATGTTATCAAAACCACATTTTAGTACATGGTTCTGACTCAAAAAGAAATATATATACCTACCGGTATGATTGTCACATGATGCTGCACCAGTGTGCTTGCAAATTATGCAATCCAAGCAATCTCTATTATCAAAAAGGTCTTAGTTATAAAGTAAAAATTAATTAACGTGGTACATTTTCGATACTGTCGAGATGTACAGGCAATTAAGTTTGATATACAATTTTGCGCAGATACCAGCTGTATATAACCATACAGAGTGTCATCATGTAGCAAACAAATATTCCAAATTGCATTCTGCCACACAAACAATTCCCAGTTTATTCCTCAAATGCCAAGTGACTTTAGTGCAATATTATGATATCAATATGTTATCACCATGATGGCCCAGAATTGAAAATGCAATGTTATAAAGAAATTTTCACCTCCAAGATCCCACGGTTTGGAAAATCAAAAAACTGAGTGTGAGTGAAAAAAACCAAATAATTAATAAAAAGGTAAAGGAAAACATAGATTAGACACTACACTAAACATGCAACCCCTCTAGAGGTCAGCTTGGCCTAAAGTTTATTTGTATTTAGAAGGTCTGTTTCAAAGCAGTCTAGGTGAACATGAAGTTCCTGATCCTGGTTGGGAGACGGGCAGGATGTTTGCTGTTAAGATGAATTATGTACTCCGATTCCAGCTTCCTCAAATCACATTCTTTGTCGCCTCCTCTCACATTTGGTGGAATCCTGTCTGTCAAAAAATGAGATTTTGTCAACATTGGACCCATGCATCTGGTTGCAGTGCCTAGCCATTGGGTAACTCATGTCATTATTTCTGTTGCCACGTAAATGCTCAAGGATCCTTTTCCTGACCGGGAAGTTGGTGCTCCCTACATAGCACAAACCACACATGCACACCAGAACATAAACAACGTAATCGCTATTGCAATTAAAAAATTTCCTTATCTTTACTTTTCTTCCTGTGGGCAACAGATATTTGTTTTGTTAGAGCTTTGTGTACACACCTTGCACCTACCACACTTAAACAATCCTGGCAGTTCTCTCAGCCAGGATCCTGGGTTGCCCTGTTGTTGGTAGGTTAACTGTGTACCAACATGTCCCTAAGGGAGTCGTACTTCCGGTAAGTGATGTAAGGACGAGAATGGACCAGCTTACCAATGATAAGAGCAGATCTAACCAAATGCCAAAGTTTTTTTGTCCTTATCACGCCATCTCTTTCTTACTAGCGTGAGATACCCTCACCAACAAGGAACCTACGCCACCAAAGATTATTTTTGTTCGAATCTGGCCCCACCAGGATTTGAAACACAGCTTGTATGGCTTAATCATCAGACCCCACAGTTGTTTGACAATCAATATAAGGTTTCCAGACCCTCTGATAGCTCCTGGGGTCCCAAGCTATGTCCATCTGACTTATTAAGTTAATGCTTTTGAGAAGATCTTTGAAAAGAGGTGAGTTTGATGTTTTCCAGAGCTTGCATATCTCTCTCCTCACCAATAATGCCACATAAAAGACAAGCTTCACCTTGGCAGTGTTAAACCCAATAAACAAATCAGGGCAGATCCCAAAGAATACAAGTTGGGGGCTTACTTCTGTTTGATGTCCTATTATATCGCTGATGAGGTTACTTACGGCATCCCAATAGGAGGTTTGTATCGTCCGCCAATATAGCCTTACATTTCGGACATTCGATATCTTGCCCAGCCATTCTTGATAGCTTGCTCGGGGTCCAGTAGGCCCTGTGGGTCATAAACAAATGATTTCTCTTAAGGGGCGCTGCTTTCACCGCCGAATATAATGTAGTAAAAGATACTTGCCATAACTGCCTCATGTCTCTGTGAGAAGTTGGCCTGGCATATGCTGTCCACTAATTATAGTGGGCACCTTGCACCAGTCCAAACAACCCCTTATTGGAGATAGGTTAAAGACAACCTTTATTGAAAGCTATCCTAGTGGTAGCTATGGAGAGCAGCCTTCAGGCTAAGTCTTGAAGGAATGTAAAGCAGCTTGTTTTACCAGTCTATAATCTCTTGAGTGACCAAATGAAAGAGCACCACACCAGGTATATATTCAAAATATATGTATTTATTACTAAACACACCCCTCTAGTCTCTTTATGAGGCTGGAGTTCGAAGTACATAAGTTAGAAGTTATTTAAACACAGTAATAGCACAAATACACGTTTGGGCCCTAGGGGCGTACCAAACCATATACCAATAAAGTGGTATAAGAACCACGACTGAGCTAGACACTAGGCCTAGAGCCTGTAGAAGTGCTTGGACCACAAGGAACCACCCAAGGTAGTGACACAGGGGACCCACGGGGACGCGTGCAGTGTAGTAACACAGCCGCGAATCGCCGTTAACTTCTATGGAGAAAGTCGCGGTTTGGAATTTAAAGAAAAGGGACACTTAAAGAAGGACTTGGAGCAAACCCTTTGAGAACTAGGTCGTTCTAGAGTCTCTACCCACGGGAGCACCGGAGTACTCTTGTTACCTCACCCAGGGAAGCCGGGTGCATAGGTGCCTTTCGGGGTCGGGTTTCGTCGTGCCGATTTGAATGGCGATCTGCTGCAAAGTGCTGCTGGCGACCAAGTGAAAAGTGTCCGGGTGGATCCAAGGGTGGATCGGAGATCTGAAGAACCTGAAAGCAGAGGGGACAGAGTCTGGGTCACTAGCCAGTGACCAGGAAGGCGATGAGCAGATGCCCACCGATGTCGAGTGCTTCAGGTAGGTTGACGGTCGTCTTGACTCTTTCAGCCACGAGGTCCAGGAGGCGTTGTCGGCGACCAGGAGCAGGATTCGGGCTGGTACACGATGTCTGTCGAGTGCTGAGGTGTCGGCGACCGGATTGGACCCAACAGGCCTTGGCAACGGCAAGTCTCGATGAAGATGAAGATTGACGATGGTGCAGACCAGAAAGGTCTGAGGAACTCACCCAGCAAGGGTAAGTGAGGGCAAGCCTGGAGCAACCAGGGAGCCCAAGTAGAAAAAGATTGGCCTTTGTGAAGGGCTACTAGCCAACGGGCTAGCGACCGCGAAGGAGCCTCTAGACGGTGCACGTGGAGCTGGCTCACAGGACACTCGTGGAGTGGAGGCCAGTGATCTTCGGTGCAGTTGGTGCTGGAGGCTGGGGCTACTCGGAGCCCAAAGCACGACTTCGTGGGAGACCCAGAAGAGGATGCACTTGCAAATGCGTGCGGTGTCCAGGGGTCACGGTTCCACGTTACCCACGACAGCTACGGGCCTCAGCTTTGCTGGGGACTCAGGGCAGCCTCGGGGAAGTCTGGAAATCCACCTCTGGTGATGCAAAGACTCCCGGCGTCCGACGGGAGCTTCAGCGATGCAGACCGGACAATTGCTTCTTTGGTGCCTGCCAAGCAGGGGAGTCACTCCTTGACCCCAAGGGAGATTCTTCTGTCCTCTAATCTTTAAGTAGAGCGTCGAAGGTCCAGGATTCTGTGTCAGAGTTTCGTCCAGGGATAATCTAAAGTCCTAAGGACTGGGGTCCCATACTTATACTAAGTTTAGGGGTTGGACTTACTCTGTGGTCCCACCTATGGGTGGGTCAGGGCAGAGGGGTGGCTACACCCTTTCCTTTGTCCAGTTCGCGCCAAAGCAGGGGCTGGAAGCCCCTGATCCGGTTTGAACTGGGGTATGCACTAGGGACACCAAATGTGCCCCCAGTGCAGGACTTCAAAGCACCCGAGAGTGCTCCCGCCCAGCCCCAATACACACTATCCTGTCTGGGGAGGTGGTCACACCTCCCTGGGACAGGAAACCTATTGTCCAGGCCTCCCCTGCCGGAGTTTCGGTCAGCAGCAGGAGGCCAGACTCGTGTCTGTGGCAGCGGCATCCATTTTGTGATGCCAGGGCTTGGAAAGTCAGTACCGGGCATACCGGTGTGTACATGTCTTTCCCTCTAGAAGGGTGGAATGCTACCCCGCCGCCAGAACTGGCGGGGGTAGTATTCCAAGATGTTTGACACCAAACACGACATGCTTCCGTGCAGCCATCCTCAAAGTTAGCATTTAACGCGAGGTTATAATGCGCTTAAGAGTATATGGTCAGGCTGCACTACAAACAGCATCAGAGAAGGGTCTCCGAACGCTGCAGAGGGGCCCTGCTCATGCAGGGGCACCCTCTCACATAGGAACCACGCACTCTGCCTTCAGGATTGATAAGGCCTGCCATAGGAGTGACTTATAGGTTGATGTGTGTATGTATATAGTGATATAGGTAGCCTATATCACAGTAAGGGGTGCATGCACCACCTTACCCAGGCTGCAGTAGCAGACCTGTGGTGTCAGTTTGGATGGCCTTCCAGGGGTGGCACAATACATGCTGCAGCCCCTGGTAGGCCTCTGAGGTACCTATGCCCTGGGTACATAGTATACCATATACTAGGGACTTATAAGGGCACTCCAGATTCCAATCAGAGATGTGCCTAAGGCACATGGAAACCATTTTAGAGAGGAAGCAGCTAGGCTGGGGTTCTGATTAGCAGGGCCCCAGCCAGACTAAGGTCGAAAAACAGTGAAGCATCAGAAAAAAGTGGGGGTACCCATGTGAAGCAGATCCTACTCTCCTACAGTCTCCCTCTATAATGCTATCTTCCCATATTGAAGATAGTTCAGAGTATTTCTTGTCTTCGGCCTCGAGAAAATCCTAGTACCATATCGTCACCTCCTTTTTTTAATGGACCGATCTTCATTACCCGTTCAACCCATTTATCCTCCTCCTCCTCCAACCACTCCTGAGTTGCCCACCATGATTGTAGCTGATAGTACTTGAATCTCGTAAGCTGGCTGTTGGCACATAATAGTAAATCTTGCCATTCCACTAATCTAGATCCTACTTTCAGATCTGCCCAATAGTTCAGATCTGCTTGCTTTAGGGGATGGCTTAACTGGTCCTCCAAACAATCTTGTGTACTCTGAGAATCCCAGATTGGAGCTGAAGGTGTGTAGTATGGAATACTACAACTCTTTCTGAAATGAACCCAAGTTCTTAGTGCTGCCTTTAAAACCTTCAGCCTGACTTTTTAAAAATATTTTGCTTCTCCATATTTATACATGAAATGACTCTCCCCCAGTCCAATTAGCATTTCCTCATATAGTCTACCCATTGAAGATCGATCTGGTTCGTTAACCAGCATCCGAAAGTTTTTAAATTGAAATGCATGGCAATAAAGCTGAAGATCAGGCAAAGCAAGCCCTCCAGCTGCCAACTTCAAATGGCAATGTTTTTGACAATAGTGCACACAGTGGTGGATTCGCAATTAAAAGTGGTGATAAGCCTCACTTCTTTCCTGTTCCCTTCCTTCTTTTTACGTTTTAAAAGACTGTTCCTGTTGATGCCAGCGACCTTGTCTTTAGCTGCCCTGATCCCTTTCTCTAGGTACCCTCTTCTATTGAACCTCCTCACTATTCTTTTCTCCTAAGCTTGAAATACATCGCTTGTGCTGCAATTTCTTTTTGCCTTTAGAAGTTCCCTATAGGGGATACTCCACTTGAGCTTGAGAAGTTGGTGACTGCGGGCATGCAAGATACTGTTTCCTGCAGTGACTTTCCTGAATAAGCTGGTGTGTATGTTCTCACCTACCACCTCAACCATAACATCCAGAAAATCTATAGTTCTTGTGTTCGTCCTGCTGGTGAATTTGAGGTTCAGATCATTGTCTGCTATCCATATCAGGAAAGTGTCCAACATCCTCTGTGAGCCATCCCAGATCAGGAAAATGTCATCTATGTACCGTGTCCATAGTACCAGATGACGTGTCCACTCTTCATTGGTATCTAACCATATGTGTTCGGACTTCCACCACCCCATGAACATACCAGCGTAACTGGGAGCAAAGCAACTTCCCATGGCAGTCCCAGTTAGTTGCCAATACCAATGATCTTCAAACAGAAAGAAGTTATGTTCTAAGCAAAAGCGCAACATTTCAATTAATAACATGGAGTGGTCGTAGGTAGATAGAGGTTTATCCCTAAAAAAGTGTTTAAACGCTCTCGGTCCTAGTTCATGATCGATGCAAGTGTACAATGAGACCACATCAATTGTTGCAAGAATGTAACTAGATTTCCAGGGGATTTCTTTTTTTTTTTTTTTTTTGGCAGAGTTTTATATAGCGCGAACTTGACCCAAGGGTATCGGGTATCAGAGCGCTTTACATGAGCAGCAGTTGCATTACATGAGGACACATTCATTTT
Organism: Calotriton arnoldi; assembly: GCA_963921515.1. Classification (NCBI taxonomy): domain Eukaryota; kingdom Metazoa; phylum Chordata; class Amphibia; order Caudata; family Salamandridae; genus Calotriton; species Calotriton arnoldi. Next base: position 479,842 of record CAWUFW010005099.1, read on the forward strand.
TGTTAGGCACGGGGAGATTAAGTGATTTGCCCAGAATCACAGGATGTTGCGCGTATTTGCCGAGACTCGAACCCGGTTCCCCAGATTCGAGGTCGACCGCCCCAGCCGTTAGGCCAACTCCTCTCCTTGTATTTTGGATATAAAATTCATACTGTCCCTACAGTAAGACAGTAAGCTGATGTCGTATGGACACAAAACGTAATCTATGTAAATGGATGTGATTTCCAGTAGGCTGCTATTTGCTGATATAATGGGCCTATCTGGGGGATCGAAGCTGTGTTAGTGTATTTTGGGCAGAATGTAAAAACAGGGTGTCATAGGTTTCTGAACAAGCAAGAATTGTATCTCGTCTGAGCTCAATAAACCCCTTTGGGTGAGTGGGTGGGTGACTGTATGGGTGAATGAGTGTGTATCTGAATAGCTGTATGAGTGAGTGACTGGGTGTGTGAGTGAGTGACTGGGTGTGTAAGTGGCTGTATGGGTGAATGAGTGGCTGTTTGAGTGGGTATTTGGTGAAGTGAGTTGGTATGTGAGTTGTTGTATTGGAGAGTGAGTGTCTTTGTGAATGGCTATTGCGGTTTCCCACTTATGGTGAAGGGACAATAGTGAAGTGCCCATATGTGCACGTATCCCCCGGTATAACCATCTAACCAGATGTCTCCCATGGCCCATTATGTGAAGTGCCTGCAATAGTTGGAAGGTAGGGGGCTCCTTCTGGTCTACCAACCAGTACCGGCGTATGAAATGTGTGATTGCAGCGTGGGTCAAGAACAGCGTACCTGGAACAGCATTAGCTCGTACAAACTCATCATGGGGCATCAAATTTCCGTCTAAGAATAAATCGTCCACTGTCTCGACTCTGGCCTCTGCCCAATCTCCGTAACCTAGCAGTTGATAGTATTCCCCGCAACGTTGGTGTGCCACGAAGTGGAACATTTGGGGCATATGGGGTGGGCATTTTGGCATATTTCAGTGCCAGCTTCCAATAATGGAGTGCTATATGGAGAAGGAAGGGAGGGTCTCTTATCCGTCCTGCACCGGGGCATAGTAATGCCTGTAATGATCCAAGTTTTAGCCGCTCTGGAGAGTAACCAATTTCGAATAGGTTATGGCCGGCCAGCCAGTATGCCAACCATTGCAATTGCCCGGCTATACAGTATGCCTTAAATCCGGTGCGCCCATGCCCCCTTCGGTGGTCGGAAACTGCATTTTGGCAAGGGCCAATCTATGTTCACCCGGCCCCCAGAGCAATGACGTTAGTAATGTGTCGAGTGCTTTGAAGATCCATGCCGGAAGGGCTACAGGGAGGTTCACAAACTGGTATAAGAGTCTGGGTAGCATGACCATCTTAGATACAGCCAGTCGACCAGCTGTCGTTAGTGGCAGGCTGTTCCAGAACACCACCTGAGATTTTAGGGAATTAAGCGTTAAAACCACATTTCCATCTATGGTATCAGAAGTGGTCCTGTAGATATGGATGCCCAGATATTTAAAAGTGATTGGTTCTAACCTGAACTGCAGTGGACCGAACTGTAGGCTGGGTGAATTGTAAGTATCATAAAAGGAGTATGCCCACGATTTTAAGGCGTTGAGATGTAGGCCGGATATTTCCCCAAATTGTGTGAACAAAGAGGCTATAGGTTGCATGTCCATATGTAGGTCTTTAAAATACAATAACATATCATCGGCATAGAGCGACACAGAGTGATTTGCTGAGCCAACCGGGATGCCATATGGCGTCATAACGCGGCATAGATGTTGTGCTAGAGGCTCTAAGGCTATCACGAACAGTAGGGGCGAAAGGGGGCAGCCCTGACCTGTGCCACGAAAAATATGATATGTGGGAGACATGCTGGCTCCTGTTTTTGCTCGTGCCGTAGGTCTAGAGTGGAGCAACTCCACCCATCGGCAGAATTCTGGAGGAATCCCAAACTTGGCTAGTGCAGCCAGCATATATGGCCAACTCAGGGATTCAAATGCTTGACGAATATCCAATGAAAGGCAGCCCGCTCGTGGAGACTGGGCATGAGCTGCATGTAACAGGGCATAAAAACGGCGAATATTTAGTGAGGTGCTACGCTTTGGTATGAAACCACATTGATCTGTGTGTATCAATTTAGGGAGTAGGAGGAGTAGTCTTGATGCCAGGATTTTACTGAGAATTTTATATTCTGTGTTAAGAATCGAGAGGGGCCTGTAGGAAGCAAGGTCTGTCGGGGGCTTGTCGGGCTTCAATAAGGAAGTCACTATCGCCTCGCTGGTTGTGGGCGGTAGGGTTCCCTCTGCGAGCGAAGAAGTATGCAGCTGTAATAGTTTAGGAACTAGGAGTGACGCAAATGTGGAATAGAACTGAACGGGAAGCCCGTCTGAGCCCGGTGTTTTGTTGAGCGAGTCCTTTTACGCACCGCGGATCTCGGTGGAGGTCAGTGGAGCTGCTAAGTCTTCGATATTTGCGTCTGAGACAGTAGGGAGCTTTATGGATTTTAGGAATGTTGTGGTAGCTTTTGGTGTGTCGAGAGAGAGAGCTGCATAGAGATCCGCATAATAATCCTGAAATGCCCTATCAATTTCTACCTGGGTGGTAACCAATGTATGATGACTATCATGGACCGCCAGGATTGGTGTAGGTGAGGGTTGTGGTCTAATCAGTCGAGCTAGTAATGTACAGGACCTGTCTGCTTCTGCGTGTGTGTGTAGGGTATATGCATTCAAATCAATCACTCGCAGTCGTTCCAATAACTCTGCATATTTTATTCTAGCTTCTTGTAGTTCCTCCACTCCTTCTACACCCGTCTGGGCCGCCACCTCCAGCGCCTGCGGTGTCCCTTCCATCTCTGTGATGTCACGAGCTACCTCCCGCCTGGCACCCACTAACGTCCCCATAGAATCCCCCCGAATCGTCACTTTGAGGGCTTCCCACTCTGTGGATCTAGTTGTGGCCGTGCCCTCATTTTCCGCAAAGTATGTAGTGATGGGGTTTGCTAATGTGTCTCTAAATTCTGGATCTTCCAATTGCAAGGGTTGTAGGCGCCAAGTTGGAATTGGCGTGGGGATCCGGCCTCAGTTAAGCATCAATTCTATTGGATTATGGTCCGAAATGGTTTTTCCCAAATAAGTGCTTTGTGTGACAGATGGGAATAGGTTCGGTGTCCAAAGAAAGTGGTCCTGGCGGGTATGCAAGCAGTGCGGGTGGGAATAGTAGGAATATTCTCGCATACGGACATGTTGCAAGCGCCATACATCCAGCAGGCCCCATCCATTAGCCCATCTAGCCAAGTTAGTGGCCTGCACTATAGCAACTATATTCGATAAGGGAGGGTGAGATCGGTCCAGCGGTATGTCAAATACCGCATTAAAATCTCCCCCTAACACCCACGGGTATTGCGTCCAGTCTGAGAAGGCACATGACAGATGGGATAAAAAGGCATCTTGGTCAGTATTGGATGCATAAACGGACCCCAACACCACTTGTTTACCATCCAGAGTCCCCTGCAATAGCACATATCTACCCTGGTTGTCCATTCTACTCATTAAGAGAAAAAGGAACCCCCGCCCGTAACCAGATCGCTGCCCCTCTCGAAAAGGCAGAATAGGCAGTCGCATAGAGCTGGCCCCTCCATCGTCTTTGCAACTTACAGGTTTCAGAAGAAATTAAGTGTGTCTCTTGTAAGTACACTATTTGAGCATGACAACGTTGTAATTGAGCTGCAATTCTATGTCGCTTATGGATCGAGCCCATCCCCTGTATATTCCAGGAGATAATGGTGTATGATTTAGCTACCAACATCATTCAAAGAACACAGGAGCATCTTTAGCCCACCCTCCCCCCCATCCCCACACCCCCGGATGTTAGCAAACAGACCAGCAGCAGTTCAAATAAGGCAACATAATCCCAATACTGGGTCAAACAACTAAACTTAGATCGACCAAACTGTGTGTGAAACAAGAACATAATATACTATACGGAAACAATGGCTTTTGCTTGTAGGGTGGGCTGTTTAGGTGGTGTACGTATGTACCATTCGCAAAGGGTGGATTAGCCAAGGACAGGCCGGGCCATGGGACAATTCCAATTGACCTTACCATGCTGGCTTTTGGTGTATATCCCAGTCGTGGAATATTGTGCACCAGCCGGGGCCTAGAACATAGAAACATATTAGCTCTTCCCCCGAGGCGCACACATTTTACCTGAATGGTGAGGAGCCCCTTACTATTACAATTACATCATTTTCAGTCCAGCGGGTCGTTACTTAGCTGTGTAGACACTGATGGAAACAATGCTATGCCACCCCCCTGAGTCTGAGTCAGAAGACACCTCCACTGAGGGACTGGAGCTAATAGGCGGGCGGGAGCTCTGCAGAGCAGATGCCGACTGGAGGGCCACATCTGCCCTCCAACACCACCCGTCGAGAAGGGGGACCAGTCACTGTGCTCTGTGTCGTAAGTCCTTTCCTCCGTCTTCGTGGAGGTCGCTGCGATTTCCGTTGCGATTTTCAGGGTGCTCATGGTGTCAGGGAAATTCCTATATAGCCAGTCCCACGCACTCTCCGGCGTGTCAAAAAAGAAGGAGCGTTGGTTGTGGATAATTTTCATTTTGGCCGGGAATAGAAGAGCAAACGTGAGGCCCGCAGCACAGACCCGAGCCTTGACCTCCATAAACGAGAAGCGCTTGCGTTGAACTGCTAAGGTGTAATCAGGGAAAATTGTAATTTTTGCATTGTCAAACTGTATCGGGCCGTTGTCCTGTGCTGCTTGCAACACATGATCTCGGACCCTATAATTCAAAATCCAGGCCAGGATCGGTCGTGGGTTCCCGCCAGGTATGGGCTTTTGCGTGGGGACCCGATGGGCCCGCTCCACCGTAAAGAGCGCAGACAGGCCTGTGGGGGCCACACTGGTTTTGAGCCACTCCTCTATGAATGTAGTTGGGTTTGGGCCCTCCGCCCCCTCAGGGAGTCTCACTATTCTGAGGTTGTTGCGTCAGACCCTTCCTTCCACATCATCTGCAGGGGCCTGTAAGGATTCAATTTGTTGGCGCATGTGTTGTATTTGCACATCATGTTCTTTCACCTGCGGTACCATAGTGTCTAGTGTCTGTTCAGATGATTTAACTTTGTCAGCCAGCTTTCTGTGATCATCTTTGAGCAGGTTAAGCTCCGCCGAGATTGTGCCTAGTTGCTGTGCAATTGCAGATCTGGAGTCTCGAATTTCCTGCAATAACATGTCCAGTTTATCAGTGGGAGGGGTAGTTGTGGCCCCATCTTCTGCCTGTCGAGAGCGCACAGACGATGCTTCCGAGGGCGGTGAGCGAGACCCAGCCCTCCCGGCCTCCACCGCCATTTTTGTCTTTCCTCTGCCCATTGTCGTTGGCACCCAGATTATTTATGGGAGGTAGATCGTCACCCCTGCACACGTCACCAACACCTGGGGGGCGGAAGGGGGGGAGAAGCCCCCGCTTTACGCCTATCCCAGGCTCTGCGGTACGGATTCTTCTGGTACCCCCACGCCCTGCATATACCAGCCTCTTCGCTAGCGTTTGATTCAAACCTCCGGACCCAGTGGAGAGAGATTAACTGCACTCGCCGCCGAGGTCCTCGTGGGCCGAAGGTGTGCCGGTGACTTCAAGTCACACGGGGGGCCCTCCTAGGCCGTTCCAGCCATCCCCTTTATGTGTACAGTGTCCAGGCTCATGGAGTATCCACACCACTCAGCGCCCCACGGTCTTCGCCCCAACACCAGTGAGTAGAGGGCGCAAATGCAGGGAGGGAGCAGGTCAATGAGCTCTGAGTTATGTCTTGTGGGGGGACACTTGTTCCATCTCCATCCAGTGTGCCAATCACAGTAGAGGTGTAAACCCCTTCCCAGGGGGGCAGGAGATTTAGTCAGGTTTATTTGGCGGGAACATTCTGAGGAGGCCCGGATCACACTGGAGGGCCCACGATGCAGCGGGGGCCCCGGTATTTCCCCAACCAGAGCCGTGTGGGGTGCAGTTCCAGTAGTTGCGGGGTCTCGGGCACCCCTTAGGATTGTCTTCACCTCCGCTGCAGATCGCAGCACCCACTCCGGTTAGACGGGGGCAGGGGGGAGGGTAGTCAGTACCTCCAAGATGCCCAGAGCCTCCGGTGCTCCCCGCGGGTGATGTCTACTGGAATCCGGCTAGGCCCGTGTCCGGGGCCCTCGCGTGATTCCAGTGCATCCAGGAGAGTGGAACCAGCCCGGCGAGGGGCCGCAGGGAGGCCGCCACCCAACGATGCATCTCTGTGGGGAAGCTCCAGGCCTTTAACTGGTTTCAGCCTCCAGCCCGGAATGGAGCATCCGCAGTCCAGCGGGGCACAAATTTGCAACCGGGGGGATTCTCAGACACTCCTCGGGGCCACCGCCCCCTTTGTGGTCGGACCGCGGTAGTCACTCCCAGCAGACTGGAGGCAGAGGGGGGGGGTCCTGTCAACTCCCCCGACCAATACGGGACCTCCGGCGCTCACCTCGGGGGTCGAAGCCACCAAAAGGTGAGCTAGGCCCACATCCAGGGCCACGCGTGCATGTACACGCCGCCCAGGAGAGCACCAGTCCGGCGAGGGGACTCAGGCAAGTCCGCTGCCTCGAGGTTCACTCTCACAGCCTTAGGCCCGCTTCGGCGCAGGATAGCTCTGAGTCTCAGGCCACCACCAGCATCGCCCGGTACCGCACTTCACGGCCACTCTCCGCAGGCCTCGGCGTCAGGTATCATTTGGCATCCCGGCTGGCATTCGAAACGGCCGGGATCGCAGATAATTGTGCGGATTAGGTGTCCCGGGCCCGAAGCACGTCGCTTATGCGACCACCATCTTGGGCTGCTAGCCACGCCCCCTCAGAAGAGGGCAACTAGTTATGTGAAGGACAAGGTTCACAAGGAATTGAAAAAAGGATTTTTGCAAAGTGTACAAGATAAAGGAGAATTGGAGGGAGTACCAGCTTGATGTTGTTGGGGTGTTCCCATGTCTTGTGGCAAGTGCAAAGCCACAAGATGAGGTAAACAAATCAGACCCGGTGCTAGAAGATATAATCATGGATAGAATGGGAAATACACAAACATAAAAAGGGCCCTCAGGTCTAACAAAAAGAGAAATGGGGCTGATTTAGAAAAAAGCGTCCCTCATCCTCCTGGACCTATCAGCCGCCTTCGACACGGTCTGCCACCACACACTACGAACACGCCTTCACGACGCCGGGATCCAAGAGAAGGCCCTGGACTGGACAGACCCAAGACCTACTGGCCTTCAGAAGACTCCTCAAGACCTGGCTCTTCGATCAGTAGCAGCACCACCCCCCTCTTCCCCCAGCGCCTTGAGACCCTCGCGGGTATGTAGTGCGCTTTATAAGTGACATGATTGATTGATTGATTGATTGAAAGGACGGTTTCCCTCACCCACCAATGGTGGCATGATTCATCATTGGGAATCCTCCTCGTACCATGAAGCTTAGTCTTGGTGCGGGCTACAACCCCCTCGCTGCGAGGGAGGAGCTGAGGAATGTTTTTTTGTATGCAAGAGGGGTTGTTACTAAAATCCAATGTGAGCTGGCAGGATGTTGTGAAGGAAGCAGTGCTAGTGATGAAGTGGATTAAAACTAGCTACAGGGTTTACCACATACTTTTATTCTTTTATTTGCACCTTAAGCATCTCTGCTAAGGACAGCTGGGGCACAATCGTAGACAACCTCTCACGGTGTCACACCAACCCAGAGGTACTGCATGACACCCTCTGTGTGGGGGATTTTGTGGGCACTGCTTGGGGACACCATCTTTCTCGCTCATAACATGTATATGTGCATTTTTGTCTTGACAAACTGATTTTAATTTGACAAAATGGGCTTCTTTGTTTCACTCTGTTATAAAAAATGTGCTCAGTATGTTATTTAAGTCCCCTTACAGGTACCGCCAGTGAATCCATCACCTTTCTTTCCATGGATCACTGGTTTTGTATTGAATTTAATATACCGAATTAATAATAAAAAATATTTTTGCACCAACCTTCACAGCAGTAGCTAACTTTAGATCCTGAAGAAAGCCACAACACTCTCTAGGTCATTGGCAGAAACATGTCGATCTGAATACAGTACAATTGAATCTAATGTTTTCGTCGTACCTTCTGTTTTTAATCCTAACACAAGGTAGCCAGAATAAAAGTATGCGGTAAACCCTGTAGCTAGTTTTAATCCACCTCATCACTAGCATTGCTTCCTTCACGACATCCTGCCCGCTCACATTGGGTTTTAGTAACGACCCCTCTTGCATACAAAAGGCACATCACTGAGCTCCTCCCTCGCAGCGAGGAGATGTAGCCCGCACCATTACTAGGCTTCATGGAGCGAGGAGGATTCAGAATGATGAAGCATGCCACCATGGGTGGGTGAGGGAAACCGTCCTTAAAAGGGACGCCTTTTTCTAAGTCAGCCCCCTTTCTCTTTTTGTTAGACCTGAGGGCCCTTTTTGTGTTTGTTTATATTAATCGGGGAGATCGCCCTCGCTGGTCTTTAAAATCTCCTCAAGCCCCTTTTTGTGTGTCCTAGAATGGGAAATACACCAAGTGCCCTAACTAAGCATCATACATATGAGGCTCCTGCCCCAAGTGTAGGAAAGTAGTATCTGCTTCCTATGGTTACCCCCACTTTTTCTTGATGCCTCACTGTTTTTGACTAGTCTGACTGGGATCCTGCTAATCAGGACCCCAGTCTATCTGCTTTCTCCCTTAAATTGACATACATGTACTTTGGTACACTCCAGATTGGATACTGGGGTACCCTTATCAGTCCCTAGTATATGGTACACATGTACCCAGGGCATAGGTACCCCAGAGGCCTCCCATGGGCTGAAGCATGTATTATGCCACCTATAAGAGGCCATGCAAAATGGAACTCGAGGTCTGCTACTGCAGCCTGTGTAAGATGGTGCTTGCACCACTTACATTAGATATAGGTTCACTATATCTAATTGTCACTACACTTAAAACTTGTAAGTCACCCCTATAGCAGGCCTTAACAATCCTGAAGGCAGGGTGCTGGGTTTTATGTGAGAGGGTGCCCCTGCATGAGCAGAGTCGCTCTGCAGCCTTCGGAGACCATTCTCCCGGGTTGTCTGTGACTCAGCCGGACATATAGGTAGAGGTGCATTATAACCTCGTGGTAAATGCTATCTCGAAAACGGCTGCATAGAAACATATTGAGTTTGGTATCAAACATCTTGGAATCATACCTCCACACCAGTAACTGGTGTGGGAGGTATGATTCCACCCTTCTGAAGTGAGCTTTGTGGGGTCACTGGTCTTACCGGTGCCAGCCTTCTCGACCCGGACAGCACAAAATGGATGCTGCCGACCAGAGACACATTTCTGCCCTCCTGCTGCTGAGCCAAGCTCGAGCAGAGGAAGGCAGCACAATAGGCATCCTGTCACAGGGAGGTGTGACCACCTGCCAGACAGGATTTAGTGTATTGGGGCTGGGTGGGTGCACTCTGAGAATGCCTGAAAGTCTGCACTTGGGCCACATTTGGTGTCCCCGTGCATAGTCCAGCTCAAACCAGTTCTGGGAGCCATTGGCTCCTGCTCTGGCGCGAAACTGAACAAAGGACATGGGTGTAACCACCCCTCTATCCTGCCCCTCCCCAAGGAGGGTCCCCTGAATCTGTCCAACCCTCTCCCGTGGGTACAAAAGGGCTTACCTGGCTGTAAGACTTTAAATTTTACTTGGACAAGATTCTACAAGAAGAAACCACTGACCTTCGACCGTCTGGACACCTCGGACTTCGCTGGACCTCGACTGGGCTCGACCTCGTCCCCCTTTCCGTACGAAGCTTAGTTTGTGCTGCTGCTCCATACAGGCTCCGTGCAGGACCTGTGGTGCACTTAAGACAACCGAAGAATCTCCCTTGGAGTGAAGGAGTCACTCCCCTGCTTCGCAGGCACCTAACCGCAACTGACCGGTCTGCTGCTCCTGAGCTCCTGCGGACTCCGAAGATTTCTACAACACAGGAGGTAGGTTTCCGAAAGTCCCTGAGGTTGATCTGCCCTCTCACCGAGTTTGAGGCCAGTATCCCTCGTGGGGACTGCATAATCCGAACCCCTGTGCACGCGTCCATTTGCAAGTGCATATGCTTGTTGACAATTCCCGAGCTTGTGCATTGGACTCCGTGTAGTCCAGACCCTGAGCAGTATTTGCACCAAAGAACTCCGGCCTCCTCACACCGTGTGCTTCGTGGGCTGTTACCTTGCAATCTTGCTCGAGGTCCCCTCGCGACTCCTGGTCATTCGGCCTGTGGGTCCTCCTGAGGGTCATCTTGATTTCTTGTGGGCTTTCCTGGTTGCTCCAGACGTGCCCTGACTCCCCATTGCTTGGTGAGTCTCGTGGACCTTGCTGGTCCACACCGTAACCTGCTTGACCTTCCTGCGTGGGTTGCTTTGGCCAAGGCTTGTTGGTGCTCACGCCGGACACCGACCCCTCAGCACTCGACATCCTTCGTGGGACAGCTCCCCTCCGGCTCCTGGTCGTCCTCGACGTCTCCTGGTCCTCGTGGCTGCAGAGTCAAGCATCCCTTCCTCGCACCTGAAACACCCGTTATCGTGGGCATTCCTCTCCCGAGCCCCTGGTCACTCTGAAGTGACCCAGACTCTGTCCCCTCTGCTTTCAGGTTCCTTCCTTCCAGAATCCAGGCTTGGATTCCACCGGACCCTCTTCACCTTCACGGCGGCAGAACTTCTTCACAGCCTTCCATTGAAAACGACGAGAGTTTCCGACGCCACTTCAGACCTATGCACCCGGCTCCTCTGAGATAGGTAACTCGGGTACTACGGTATCCACGGGAGGGGTGGCTCTACAAACTCTTAAGTTCCAAAGGGTTCACTGGAAGTCCTCCTAGAAGGGTCCTTAAACTTCAAAAGTGTAACCGCGACTTCCCCATAGAATTGTACGGAGCCCGCAGTTGTGTTCCCACACTGCACCCGGCCTCCGTGGGGTCCCTGTCTACTCACCTTGGATGGTTCCTTGGGGTCCCAGCGATTCTACGTGCTCTAGACCTTGTCTTGATCTCAGTCGTGACTGTTATACGACTATTTTAGTATATGGTTTGGTCTCCCCCTGGAGCCCACTGTGTATTGTGCTACTTACAACTGTTCTATTGAATTCGTATTGTGTGCTTTGTGTTCTATCCTCGTGTAGAGGATAGTAGAGAGTGTTATATTAATAAATACATCTTTTTTATATAACTACTGTGTGGTTCTCCTTCATTTAGTCATTCAGGAGGTGATGTTCTGGTAAAACAAGCTGCTTTACATTCCTTCAAGATTAAGCCTGAAGGCTGCTCTCCACAGCTACCACTAGGATAGCTTTCTAAAGGTTATCTTTGACCTCATACATCATAAGGGTCGTGTGGACTGGTACAAGGTACCCACCTTAATTAGTGGACAGCCTATACCAAGCCACCTTCTCACATTGGTGTGCAGCGGTTGGGATTCAAGCTTGCTATTGTTTTACCAGATAAATCTCATTGAGTGATTAACTGAAAACCAAAGTATTAGGCACATATAATACTTCAAGATTAGAATAAGTAAGTTCTACTGAACTTGGGGTTGGGTAAGTTAAGGGTCTAGCACACCCTTTCTCCAACCTAAGAGAGTTTAGTTCCCACTAGGTTAGGTAGGTGCATACACCACACCACACTTAGCATGTCTTCTAAAGGAGAAGCCAGTGGCTCTCTGCCTTCTAGATACAATGGTCTCTCATTTCAGGATTTGAAAGCCATGTGTGCTTCTAGGAAGCTGAAGACAGGGAGGGATGTAAACACCCAACGCCTCATAGAGGTGTTACTCCTAGATGACCTTAGGAAGACCCCAGGGTCTGATGAGGTAGATAGAGTGGGTGGGGCAGGGAATTAAGACAGGCCAGGAAGTGAAACCTTCTTTGACCTAGAATCAAACCCTGACCAGGAGGATCAAAATGAATCCCCCCTGGACAATCTAGATCTTCCAGGAGGTGGGGGAGAAGGCCCCAGTGGCCCGCTCTTCACTCCACCAGGAAGAGTACAGAGTTTACCCAGGAGATCTAGATCTCCCTCTGTAGAATCTCACCATTCAGGAACTTCTATAGGGACTTCCATATCCAATAAGAGAGATAGCTCTTATGACAGAGTGTCAATTTCTAGAGCTTGAGAAGGTTAAGCTTAGGCTCAGGCAAGAGCAATTGGCACTAGATAAGGAATCCTTAGAGGTCCAGAAGGCTAGAAAGAGATTGGGACTAGAGTCCCATGGTGGCAGCAACAGTGTCCCTAGGGTAAAGGAATACACTTATGACCATAGGAACCTGAGCAAGATAGTCCCTCCCTACCATGGTGGGGATGACATCCACAAATGGATAACTGCTTCAGAGAGGGCCTGTAAAGTACAGAAGGTCCCTCAAGAGCAGTGGGCAGCTATCTTGTGGCTCTCCTTTGCTGACAAAGGTAGAGATAAGCTCCTCACTGTTAGAGAAGAGGATGCTGACAATTACTCAGTCCTGAAGAGTGTTCTAATTGATGGGTTTGGCTTAACCACTGAACAATACAGGATTAAGATCAGAGACACCCAGAAAGCACAGACTCAAGACTGGGTAGACTTTGTAGATTGTGCTACTAAGGCTCTGGAAAGCTGGTTACTTGGCAGCAAAGTGAATGATTTCAAGGGACTGTACAATTTGAATATTAGGGAGCAGGTCCTTAATAATTGCCAAAATCAGTTGTTACATCAATACCTGGTTGACTCTGATCTGACTTCTCCCCAAGAACTGGGAAAGAAGGCAGATAGATGGGTCAGAACCAGGGTGAAGCCGAAAAACTAGAACCAAGGTGGTGACCAAAAGAAGCAAGATGCTAAACCAATAGATAAGGGTGGGGAGAAGGGTAAAGACCAGAAGTCTTCTTCAGGGCCCCAAAAACCTGCATCTGAGGGTGGGTCACAATCCAACAAGGGAAAAGGCAGAAAGAAGCCTTGGTGTTTCCTGTGTAAGGAAAAGACACATTGGCCTAGGGATGCCAACTGTGCCAAAGCCAAGGATCCTCCTACCACCACCACTGCCCCTAAGGCAACTGTTCCCCCTAGTTCAGCTCCAAGTGGTGGTACAGGGAACAAGGGTATAGTAGGGTTAACCCTGGGTTCTGAGATGGGTTCTGGCCTAGTCAGAACTCCGGCTCACGCTGTGTTAGTCTGTGATGGAGGCATGGATATTGCCTACCTATTTGTCAGTCCCAGTAACCTGGGCAAATACAGACAACAACCTTTAATAAATGGTAAGGAGGCCATGGCATACAGGGACACAGGAGCCAGTGTCACAATGGTGACTAAGGATCTTGTGAGCCCTGACCAGATCATACTTGGTGAGATGTACCAAGTGACCAATGCTAGCAATGTCAGGACAGACCATTCCTTGGCAGTTGTTAATTTCATGGGATTGGATGGGGATGGGGTAACTGGCCCTAAGAAGGTTGTGGTAAGTGCAGACCTCCCTGTTGAATGCTTGTTGGGCAATGATTTAGAAACTTCAGCTTTGGCTGAAGTGGAACTCAGGACACATGCAGCAATGTTGGGCATCTCTGCAGATGTGTTTGCTGTGACCAGGTCACAGGCAAAAATGTCTTCCACTGAACAGGCCCTGGATCCTGGAAGAAAGGACCAGGTGCCTTCTAAGAGAAGGAGCAGTAGGGGTAAGGCAGTGTCTTCCCCCAAGACTCAGAGTGAGGATCAATCTCCTGAGGTAGATGATCCCAGTCCCTGTGAAGGAACTGTCTCAGAGGAACTTGAGCCTGATCAGGTTGAGTTCTTGGGGACAGGGGGCCCTTCCAGGGCAGAGCTGAGCCAGGAGCAGCACAGCTGCCCCTCTCTTGAACCCCTCAGACAGCAAGCTGCTGCTGAGGCTGCTGGGAGTGCCAGTGGGTCCCACAGGATCTACTGGGATGAAGGAGTCCTTTACTCAGAGGGTAGAGACCCCAAGCCTGGTGCTACCAGGAGGTTGGTTATACCTCTGAAGTTTAGGGGCTTCCTACTGACACTGGCACATGACATCCCTTTAGCAGGGCACCTAGGCCAAAGTAAGACTTGGGACAGGCTTGACCCTCACTTTCACTGGCCTCACATGTCAGAGGACACAAAGGAGTTTTGTCGCTCCTGTACCACCTGTCAAGCCAGTGGTAAGGCAGGTGGTACTACAAAGGCTGCCCTGATACCACTACTTGTGGTGGGGGTTCCCTTTGAGAGGGTTGGGATTGACATAATTGGTCCCATGGATCCTCCAACTGCATCTGGGCACAGATATATACTAGTGGTGGTGGACCATGCCACTGTGTATCCAGAGGCAATACCCCTTAGACCCACCACAGCTCCTGTGGTGGCCAGGGCCCTCCTGGGAATTTTTTCCAGAGTGGGTTTCCCTAAGGAGGTCTTAACTGACAGAGGTGCAAACTTCATGTCAAGTTACATAACTGCTATGTGGAAGGAGTGTGGAGTGAATTACTAATCCACCACACCCTATCACCCACAATGCAATGGGTTGGTTGAAAGGTTCAACAAAACCCTGAAGGGCATGATCATGGGCCTCCCAGAAAAGCTTAGGTGAAAATGGGATGTCCTGTTGCCCTGCCTTCTCTTTGCCTACAGAGAGGTTCCTCAGAAGGGGGTTGGTTACAGCCCTTTTGAACTTCTGTTTGGACATCCAGTTAGGGGTCCCTTGTGTCTAGTGAAGGAGGGATGGGAGTTACCTCTCAAACCACCTAAACAAGACATAGTGGACTATGTACTTGGTCTCCGCTTCAGGATGGCTGAGTACATGAAGAAGGTATCCAAAAACCTTGAGGCTAGCCAAGAATTACAGAAAGCTTGGCATGACCAAAAGGCTGTGCTGACTGTCTACCAGCCAGGACAGAAAGTATGGGTGTTGGAGCCTGTGGCCCCAGCAGCCCTCCAGGACAAGTGGAGTGGACCCCGTACCATTATTGAGAAAAAGGGAGAGGTTACCTACCTGGTGGACCTTGGAACTCCCAGGAGTCCCCATAGGGTGCTCCATGTGAACAGGCTCAAGCCATATGTTGACCGGGCAAACATGGGCTTGCTCATGGCTACTGATGAGGGACAGGAGGAATAGAGTGACCCACTCCCTGACCTCCTCTCACAGAACCCTGATGATGGCTCAGTTGAAGGTGTAGCCTTGGCAGGCAACCTCACTGAGCAGCAACAGACTGATTGATTGCAGGAATGTCCTCAATCAGTATAGACATATGTTTTCCCTGACTCCAAATCAGACCACTTGGTGTACCCATGAAGTGGAAACAGGTTAAAGTCTGCCTGTTAAAAATAAGATTTACAGGCAACCTGACCATGTCAGGGACTGCATCAGGACTGAGGTCCAAAAGATGCTGGAATTGGGAGTAATTGAAACCTCAGATAGCCCTTGGGCTAGTCCAGTGGTCCTGGTACCCAAACCTCATACCAAGGGTGGTAAGAAAGAAATGAGGTTTTTGTGGACTACAGGGGGCTCAATGCAGTCACTAGGACTGATGCTCATCCTATTCCAAGGGCAGATGAACTTATAGATACTTTGGCCTCAGCCAAGTTTCTGAGTACATTTGACCTCACTGCTGGTTATTGGCAAATCAGACTAGCTGAGGATGCCAAGCCCAAAACAGCATTCTCAACCCCTAGTGGACATTATCAATTTATTGTGATGCCCTTTGGTTTGAAGAATGCACCTGTCACATTTCAAAGGTTGGTGAATAAAGTTCTCACAGGCCTGGAAGAGTACAGTGCAGCTTATCTTGATGATATTGCTGTCTTTAGTTCCACCTGGGAGGATCACCTGGTCCACCTGAGAAATGTTCTGGAGGCCCTGCAAAAGGCAGGCCTCACTATCAAGGCCACTAAGTGCCAGATAGGGCAGAGTAAGGTTGTGTACCTGGGCCACCTTGTGAGTGGAGGCCAGGTTCAACCATTGCAGAGCAAAATCCAGACCATCATGGAATGGGTTGCTCCAACTACCCAGACTCAGGTCAGAGCTTTCTTGGGCCTGACTGGGTACTACAGGAAGTTTGTCAAGGGATATGGATCCATAGTGACCCCCTTGAATGATCTGACCTCTAAAAGAATGCCTAAGAAAGTTCAGTGGACAGTTAGCTGTCAAAAGGCATTTGATGACCTGAAGCAGGCCATGTGCACTGCTCCCATTCTGCAAAGTCCTGACTATTCCAAACAATTCATTGTTCAAACTGATGCATCTGAGTTGGGGGTAGGGGCTGTGTTATCACAACTGAATGAAGAGGGTCAGGATCAGTCAGTAGCTTTTATAAGCAGAAGGCTGACCCCCAGAGAGAAACGTTGGTCAGCTATTGAGAGGGAAGCCTTTGCTGTGGTTTGGGCTCTGAAGAAGCTGAGGCCATACTTGTTTGGCACTCACTTCATTGTTCGGACAGACCATAAGCCCTTCTTATGGCTTAAACAGATGAAGGGTGAAAACCCCAAACTTTTGAGGTGGTCCATTTCCCTACAGGGGATGGACTATACAGTGGAACATAGACCTGGGAGTAACCATGCCAATGCAGATGGACTCTCCAGATATTTCCACTTAGAAAATGAAGTCTCAACTGGTCTAGGTTAGTCTCATGTCCTTTCGGTGGGGGGGGGGTTGTGTAGGAAAGTAGTATCTGCTTCTAATGGTTACCCCCACTTTTTGCTTGATGTCTCACTGTTTTTGACTAGTCTGACTGGGATCCTGCTAATCAGGACCCCAGTCTATCTGCTTTCTCCCTTAAATTGACATACATGTAATTTGGTACACTCCAGATTGGATACTGGGGTACCCTTATCAGTCCCTAGTATATGGTACACATGTACCCAGGGCATAGGTACCCCAGAGGCCTCAAATGGGCTGAAGCATGTATTATGCCACCCATAAGAGGCCATGCAAAATGGAACTCGAGGTCTGCTAATGCAGCCTGTGTAAGATGGTGCTTGCACCACTTACATTAGATATAGGTTCACTATATCTAATTGTCACTACACTTAAAACTTGTAAGTCACCCCTATAGCAGGCCTTAACAATCCTGAAGGCAGGGTGCTGGGTTTTATGTGAGAGGGTGCCCCTGCATGAGCAGAGCCTCTCTGCAGCCTTCGGAGACCATTCTCACGGGTTGTCTGTGACTCAGCCGGACATCGTTCATGGTGAACAAAAATCTCTCTCCCTCCACACTGAACATTCTAGGAGTACCACAAGGCTCCACCCTATCACCCACCCTATTCAACCAATATGTCGAACCACTAACTGAACTACTTCAGCAAGCGAACATTGCCTACCATATGTACGCGGACGACACTCAACTTTACATCAAGATCTCCTCCATTGAAGACATAAAAACAATGTACCTGGCACTCGAAAAGACCATCCACTGGCTAACGACCAACTTCCTCAAGCTAAACTCGCAAAAGACAGAATTTCTTCTAATCCCCCCCCCCCCCCCAATAACTCCCTGGAGACAAAGAAATGGACCAAGTTGATCACTGCTCTGAATTGCACGCCAACTTTGGTGGACTCCACCAAATCACTCGGAATAACACTAGATAAAAACTTTAACATGCAAACACACATCAACTTGATAGCTAAAACGCACGCTTTCACCTCAGTTACCTTAAAAAAATGAAACCGTTCATCGAAAACCCGGACCTCAAAACAGCAGTTCAGTCCTTAGTCATCTCAAGGCTGGAATACGGATGTACCACCCTCGCGGGGCTTCCCAAAATCTCAACCGCCCCTCTAAAAGCCTGCCTCAACGCCGCAGCAAGACTCTTAACAGGATCTAGAAAATTTGACCACATATCACCTCACCTGAAAGCACTCAACTGGCTACCTTATAAAGCTCGAATCCACCTAAAAATGGCATGCATCACTCACAAAGCGCTTCACCACAATACGCCACAGTACCTATCCCAAAAACTCACCCTATCCGGAGGACTCAGACATTCTAGGAGCGTCGATAACCTACTCCTCAAACCCTCACGTTTCAGCAAGAAAAAAACATCGGACCGAGCATTCTCAGGAGCAGCACCAAGAATATGGAACTCACTCCCTCCTTACATCAGAAAAATCTCCTCTACTCCTCTGTTCAAAAGAGAAGCAAAATCATTCCTGATGTGCAAATTCCTCCCGTAAACTCCCACAGGAACCACTCCAGCTCTACATCCTTATACCTGCCTCCTTTCCCCTCCAAGGACTCCCTCGCACCTATTACCAGTTGCTCAGATTATCTTTGTCACCTGTGCCCCTCCGATCTTTGACAAAATATGTTGATATTATGTACTGCCTTATCTTGATACTTGTTTTTATTCATTTTGTTTACTCTTTGTAAAGCGCTCTGATACCCTACCCTGGGTCTGGTCCGCGCTATAGAAAACTCTAAAAATAAATAAAAAATAAATAAATATAGGTAGAGGTGCATTATAACCTCGCGGTAAATGCTATCTCGAAAACGGCTGCATAGAAACATATTGTGTTTGGTATCAAACACCTTGGAATCATACCTCCACACCAGTAACTGGTGTGGGAGGTATGACTCCACCCTTCTGAAGCGAGCTTCGTGGGGTTACTGGTCTTACCGGTGCCAGCCTTCTCGACCCGGACAGCACAAAATGGATGCTGCCGACCAGAGACACATTTCTGCCCTCCTGCTGCTGAGCCAAGCTCGAGCAGAGGAGGGCAGCACAATAGGCATCCTGTCACAGGGAGGTGTGACCTCCTCCCAGACAGGATTTAGTGTATTGGGGCTGGGTGGGTGCACTCAGAGTGCCTGAAAGTCTGCACTTGGACCACATTTGGTGTCCCTGTGCATAGTCCAGCTCAAACCAGTTCTGGGAGTCATTGGCTCCTGCTCTTGCGCGAAACTGGACAAAGGACATGGGTGTAGCCACCCCTCTGTCCTGCCCCTCCCCTAGGAGGGTCCCCCGAATATGTCCAACCCTCTCCCGTGGGTACAAAAGGGCTTACCTGGCTGTAAGACTTTAGATTTTACGTGGACAAGATTCTACAAGAGAAACAACTGACCTTCGACCGTCTGGACACCTTGGAGTTCGCTGGACCTCGACTGGGCTCGACCTTGTCCCCCTTTCCGTCCGAAGCTTAGTTTGTGCCGCTGCTCCAAACAGGCTCCGTGCAGGACCTGTGGTGCACTTAAGACAACCGAAAAATCTCCCTTGGAGCGAAGGAGTCACTCCCCTGCTTCACAGGCACCTAACCGCAACTGACCGGTCTGCTGCTCCTGAGCTCCTGCAGATTCCAAAGACTTCAGCAACACAGGAGGTGGGTTTCCGAAGGTCCCTGAGGTTGATCTGCCCTCTCACCGAGTTTTAGGCCAGTATCCCTCGTGGGGACTGCATAATCCGAACCCCTGTGCACACGTCCATTTGCAAGTGCATATGCTTGTTGACAATTCCCGAGCTTGTGCATTGGACTCCGTGTAGTCCTGACCCTGAGCAGTTTTTGCACCAAAGAACTCCAGCCTCCTCGCACTGTGTGCTTCGTGGGCTGGTACCTTGCAATCTTGCTCGAGGTCCCCTCGCGACTCCTGGTCATTCGGCCTGTGGGTCCTCCTGAGGGTCATCTTGATTTCTTGTGGGCTTTCCTGGTTGCTCCAGACGTGCCCTGACTCCCCATTGCTTGGTGAGTCTCGTGGACCTTGCTGGTCTACACCGTAACCTGCTTGACCTTCCTTCGTGGGTTGCTTTTGCCAAGGCTTGTTGGTGCTCCCGCCGGACATCGACCCCTCAGCACTCGACATCCTTCGTGGGACAGCTCTCCTCCGGCTCCTGGTCATCCTCGACGTCTCCTGGTCCTCGTGGCTGCAGAGTCAAGCATCCCTTCTTCGCACCTGAAGCACCCAACATCGGTGGGCATTCGTCTCCCGAGCCCCTGGTCACTCTGAAGTGACCCAGACTCTGTCCCCTCTGCTTTCAGGTTCCTTCCTTCCAGAATCCAGGCTTGGATTCCACCGGACCCTCTTAACCTTCACGGCAGCAGTACTTCTTCACAGCCTTCCATTGAAAACGACGAGAGTTTCCGACACCACTTCAGACCTATGCACCCGGCTCCTCTGGGATAGGTAACTCGGGTACTATGGTATCCACGGGTGGGGTGGCTCTACAAACTCTTAAGTTCCAAAGGGTTTGCTCAAAGCCCTCCTAGAAGGGTCCTTAAACTTTAAAAGTGTAACCGCGACTTCCCCATAGAATTGTACGGAGCCCGCGGTCGTGTTCCCACACTGCACCCGGCCTCTGTGGTGTCCCCGTCTACTCACCTTGGGTGGTTCCTTGGGGTCCCAGCGATTCTATGTGCTCTAGACCTTGTCTTGATCTCAGTCGTGACTCTTATACCAGTATTTTAGTATATGGTTTGGTCTCCCCCTGGAGCCCACTGTGTATTGTGTTACTTACAACTGTTCTATTGAATTCGTATTGTGTGCTTTGTGTTCTATCCTCGTTTAGAGGATAGTAGAGAGTGTTATATTAATAAATACATCTTTTTTATATCACTACTGTGTTGTTCTCCTTCATTTAGTCATTCAGGAGGTGATGTTCTGGTAAAACAAGCTGCTTTACATTCCTTCAAGATTAAGCCTGAAGGCTGCTCTCCACAGCTACCACTAGGATATCTTTCTAAAGGTTATCTTTGACCTCATACATCATAAGAGTCGTGTGGACTGGTACAAGGTGCCCACTTTAATTAGTGGACAGCATATACCACCCACCTTCTCACACCAAGCACACAATTAACGAAGTTAACTCAGGCTGAAGAAGCAGCCAGCCTTGCCCTGGCATTGAGGCTGGTAAATGAGGAAGTAGCAAAAATAGATCTTGATAATGTTACAAATATTTGTTCACTTGCAATAATAAGACAGGAAGTAACGGCGTTGCCCACAAAGCGAATTAATGGAGTCACAGAATACGGAAAGAATGCAAAAAAAAAGGGCATAGAACAGCTGAAATTTATTCACCCTCTGGGGAGACAAGAATATGGTGATGGTAGTACGTATCACACACTGAATTGTGAGCAGCTGCGCACACTAATATGGGATATTTGTACTTATGCGCACCACACCGTAACACAACACAGAAACTTTAGAGCAGGCCCGTGATGGACACTCACAGCTACCGCTGCCAGGAAGCCGAAGAAACAGTCTATCTTCACGCGCAAATTCCAAAACCACAACACCAGTGCACTCCCCTGTAACACACTGGAAAACGTTTTCAAAAAGTGATTCTGCAAAATGTCCAGCATTCTTAGATGACTTAGTTGAGGGCAAACTACTAATAATCATCTTTGCAGCCACACATACTAGGACGTACCCGGAAGCTCTGCTGTCCCTGGCACAAGCAAGTCTAATGGAAAAGGGCCAGAAGGCACTCAGCTCACATACACAACACGCCAAAACTTTGGTCACTGAAGAATCCCCAGTACCTCCTCCCCTACCACCCACATATGAATGGGACATCTCTATATTCAGCTTCAAGGATGAAGACCTCCCCTCCTGGGAGGATGCCGGGATACTAGATACATTACAGTACACAGTAGATAAGCTGCATCAGTGGAAAGAGTTATTGGCTTCCCTGAAGACAATACAGGTAGTGCAGACATTTGTACCCAGTATTTCCGCCAACC
This sequence comes from Calotriton arnoldi, assembly GCA_963921515.1. Lineage (NCBI taxonomy): Eukaryota > Metazoa > Chordata > Amphibia > Caudata > Salamandridae > Calotriton > Calotriton arnoldi. Next base: position 501,529 of record CAWUFW010005099.1, read on the forward strand.
CAGTAGTTATCAAACCAATGCTCATTATGCCCCCAATCGAGGTACTGTCTGCACACCCACAGTCCGGGAAGACAACAGCACCACAACCTACATACATGTTCCTTGGTCTACCCGAAACTGTGTGAGGAACCATAAAAATGATACGCAGAATTGAACAGGATGGTAGCAATGGGAGGGCTGTAGTGGAAAGATTTGGACATCCTGTTCAGAATCATAGTGCCTAAAGATTTATGGGAAAATTGTAAAAAGACAGTACAATGGCTGGAAAGAGAGGGGAGGAGGAGGGGGACCAGAGGAAGAAGCAGAAGAAAGGTACAAGGAGGTAGTGAAATATTTGAAGAAGAAAGTGCCAGAGGATAAGATGGTTTGGTCAAAAATAATACATACAAGACAGGAAAAGGATGAGAGTGTGAATTCCTATTATGACCGCCTCCTGCAAGTCTACCAGCAGAATAGCAGTATGCGCAACCCTTTAGGAGAGGCCATGCCGGCTTTTGTCACCACCTTTGTCTAAGGACTACAACAACCGATAAAGACACATTTGCAAACATCTTTTGTCTACTGGTAACAAGAACCTATAGAGAAAGTGCTAGCAGCAGCTAGATATTGTGCAGATTACCAGACACACTTGCAGGCTATGGAGAGCGAGAAGACTAAGAAAGAAGAAGTGGAGTTAAGGGTGGCTCAGGAGAAAGTTTATAGAGGGGAGCAGAACAGCGGTAGGGGAGCATTAAAGGGACGGGTTAGGGGAGGAAATGATAGATCATTCTCCTAGCCCCCAACGGGGACAATATGCTTCCACTGCAACGATCCTAGGCACTGGAAAGAAGCGGACTGCCCTCCGTTGAACACTAGATCGCAGGATCGAAGGCCAAACAGGTAGCATTCACAGCCATGGAACGCACCACCACTCTAAACTCAGAATACATTTGACATGGGTCATAACAGGCAAGGGGGGCCCTAAACAACACAACGCGCTATGGCCCGACACATGCACCATCATTTGAGAGAAGAAAAAGGGATCGGTGGTACCCAGAAGATGACATGGATTGTGGTTACCCACCATATCCCCCACCGCCATACTAGGGGTGCCCGAGAATGGAGGACTGCCTAACAACTCCAACAATAACAGTGGACCAGGAAGGCCCATATGTGGAGGGGACTATATTAAACAGAACTGTTCCCTTCCTGGTCGACACCGGAGCTACACGATCAAAGCTGAAGGCATCTGAAATGCCAGAAGCACCACTCTTGGGGAGACAAATAACAGCTGTCGGTATGACAGGCCAACCGGTAAAGTTTTTGACACAACCTTTGAAACTGGTTGTTGGTTCCATCACTGTTCAACACCAGTTTGTCCTCAGCAGATGCTTCTCTGTAAATTTGCCATGCAGAGATCTGCTGTGCAATTTACAGTCCATCATCCACTGTTCACCATTGGGGGTCTTTCTGGAACGTAGGGCCAACGGACTGATGTTACATGCATTCATGAGGTGTGCAGAACCTGTGATACCACCAGAACTATGGGACTCCATCCCAAGCAATGTCTGGGCACACGTTGCCAATGATGTGGGGCGGGTGTTGGACTACCCTCCGGTACAAATTAAGCTCATGCCTAGGGCACAACTACCACGAGTCCCTCAGTTCAAGATATCCAAGGAGGGGGAAGAAGGTATAGCCCCAGTGATCAAAACCTCCTTCAGTAGGGCACAATAAGAGAAATATGACCCAGTCCCTGCAAAACACCTATACTGCCCATAAAGAAGGCCTTCAAGGAACAAGACGGGGCCCCTGTGTACAGGTTCACACAGGACCTCCGTGAACTGAACAAAATAGTGAGTCCATCATTTCCCGTGGTTCCCAACACAGCCACCATCCTGTCCAGCATCCCAGTCACAGATACCTACTTTATGGTGTTAGATCTTAGCTCCGCCTTCTTTACCATCCCACTTCATCCCGACTCCCAGTATCTTTTTGCATTCTCATTCCAAGGGAAAAGGTATACTTGGGAAAGGTTGGCCCAGGAATATACAGAGTCACCCTGCATTTTTTCTAACTCCCTGAAAACAGATTTGGCTTCCCTGGAACTGCCCGGGGCTCCACCTTGATTCAGTACATTGATGACTTACTGATGGCCTCACCCTCACAGGCAGGCTGTGTGCAGGACATGTTTGCCTCCTTGTTCCACTTAGCGCGGAAGGGCTACAAGTTGTTGCCAAAGAAATTACAGTTCTGCCTACCAAAAGTGACGTACTTGGGCCATGAATTGTCAGAGGGGACACAAACATAACTGCCAGATGGAATATCAACCATCACACACTTTCCCCCACCGCAGACACAGATGGAGGTACCGGCCTTCTTAGGGGTGGCAGGATACTGCGGACACTGGATACCAAACTTTTCTTTGATTTCGCAGCCACTTCAAGCGTTCACTCACAAGGACGTCCCTGACAGGGTGCCATGGTCCCTGGATTGTGAAAGGGCGTTCCTCTCATTGAAACATGAGCTGAGCGTGGCACCAGCCTTAGGCCTCCCTGATTACAGTAAGGACTTCCACCTGTTTTGTCGTGAGAAAGAAGGTTGTTCACTGGGGGTGCTGGCACAAAAGCATGGATCTTTCTACGGCCCAGTAGCTTACTACTCTGCCACTTTAGACCCCCGTCGCCGCAGCCTTCCCCCCGTGCTTGCAGGCCGTGGCAGCTCTGCGGGAGAACAATCAGAGAATGTCATGCTAGCACAGCCCTTGATTCTACACGTTCCACATGCAGTGGACACCTTATTAACAACTACCAAGACTGCACCTGACAAATGCACGTCTCACCAGGTGTGATTTGACCCTGTTTGCACCGCACATTGCTTTCCAGAGGTGCACAACCCTGAACCCCGCCTGTCTATTGCTCACTGAATGTGATAATGATGACCCCCTCGACTGATGATGCTTTTCATGATTGTGTGCTTGCAATTGAAAGACACACTAAGGTGCGACCAGACCTTAGGGACACACCATTCCCAGACATTGATGGAGATCTCTTTGTAGATGGTTCATGCATCACTGATGGCACAGGAACACTACAGGCTTCCTATGCGGTGGGCACAGCCCGGAATTTGCTCGAGGGGGGAAGACTCACAGCAACTAAGAGTGCTCAGGCTGCAGAACTTGTGGCGCTAACAAGGGCATGTAAACTGGCTGAAGGAAAGGCAGTAAATATATATACGCAGACAGCCAGTATGCCTTTGGGGGTGGCACATGACTTTGGCCAGCTGTGGGCAATGAGGGGATTCCAAACATTGGCAGGTCAACAAATACAGCATGCCTCTCTGATTGCTGACTTCCTCCAGGCATTGCTATTGCCTCGAAAAGTGGCTGTTGTAAAATGTTCTGCACACACCTCTTCCAAAGACTATGTTTTCAAGTGGAAATGCATTCATAGACGGGGAGGCTAAGAGAAAAGCAGTGACAGGGTTTGAACATCCAATGGTTCAAATGGTCTCCGCTACAGAGGTGTCACAGGTAAAGGATGATTCCATGTATTTTTATCCTAAATACATTCAACAATGTCTGGGGAAACAGGGAGGATGTGTGCAGACAGAAGAGGGGGTATGGACAGGTCATAACGGTAAGAAATGCTTGCCGATGGTGAGGCTCTCTTCTCAGTGTTTGTACATCACAAAATTCCGCAAGCATGCTGAACGCTTGTGTAGACAATGTACCGTTTGTGCACAATACAATGAAGGGAAGGCTACACAGACTGCTCGTGACCACTTCTCACCTCCTCACGGTCCATTTGAAAGTCTACAGATGGACTTCATAGACATGACTCCTGTCTAAAAGTACAAGTACATGTTTGTTAAAGTGTGTGTGTTCAGAAAGTAGATTGAGGCCTACCCAGCAAAGAACTATGATGCACAAACTATTGCTAAGTGTCTCCTGAAGGAACTTTTTCCATGTTTTGGGGTCGCTATGCTCTTAAGTTCTGACAACAGACCAGCGTTCATCTCCCATGTCATTGGGGGAATATGTAGGTTGTAGGGGCCACACAGAAATTGCATTGTGCATATCACTCACCAGCAGTGGGGGCTTTGTCAAGGAAGAATGGTATGTTAAAGAACAAAATAGGGAAGATCTGTGCATCCACTGAACTGTCTTGGATTGATTAACTGCCACTAGCCCTGTTGTTCATGAGAGACACCCCGGACAGAGTAACAAAACTGAGTTCTCACTTTTGGCCGTCCAATGCACATTCCAGGCCACATGTCTGTTCCTCTGTCAGTGTCGGATGATTTGCTTTTACAGTACTGTAACAAAACTAACAGAAATGCTGCATTCTCTTCATTGCTAGGTGCTGCAGGCACATCCTGAGCAAAAAGAACAATTGATGGACAGAATGCAGAACAATGTCATACATTCACCCCAGTACAGAGATCTGGGCCTAAATCCATCGGTTTTTTGCTCACCATGCCATTCCAGTTTGGACCCAGCCATATGCAAATCAGTCTTGACCCTGCACCCAATGGGAACAGTCCAGCCCGAACTGCCAGGCCAGGTCCTCCCTGGACTGGAAACAAGCATCCTAGGACCGGTTTCGGGCTTTCAGCCCTCATCAGCCAGGATAGCTTGACTCCAGTGGCATGGAGAGCACGGGACCCATGTCTGGGCATACCCGTCCCACTCGGGGTGACAAATGCAAAAAGAACAATTGATGGACAGAATGCAGAACAATGTCATACATTCACCCCAGTACAGAGATCTGGGCCTAAATCCATTGTTTTTTTGCTCACCATGCCATTCCAGTTTGGACCCAGCCATATGCAAATCAGTCTTGACCCTGCACCCAATGGGAACAGTCCAGCCTGAAGCAGACACACCACCAGCCCATGGACTTGAGCCCGGTGACTGGGTCTGGGTAAAGGCTCACACCAGACAACACTGCCTTCAGCCTCGGTGAAAAGGACCCTACCAGGTCCTTCTGACAACTGCCACAGCTGTCAAGTGCGAGGGACTGACCTCCTGGATCCACAGCTCCCACACCAAGAAAGCATCAGAAAAACGACAGGAACCTCAAGTCCTGACCTTGCCACTTACATCAGCACCAGCAGGACACCATTACAATTTTCGCTCTGCCAAAAGTGCCTAGTGAAAATGTACCACCATTTGCCTTCTTCCTAAAGGGCTGCTTGTGCTGCACACCATCAGGAAATAGACGGTGCAAGCGGGCCCTGTTCATTGTTGAGATTAACTTGAACTGACTACCAAGATCTCTCGCTGGTCATTGTGGGGCTGCTCATGCTGCATGTATCCAGAGGCCAAGAAGTGCAAGCGGGCCCCATTGTTCGTACTACGGTGGACACTGTGTCCACAGCAGTTGCCCTCTCAAGTCACACAACAAGGTACCGCCAAGTGGTTTGTGACTATTGCAATACCTGAAGCTTCTCATTCCTGAATTCTTTGTTCCTTTTTCTACCACCCACAAGTGCCGACGCTTGGAACAATGCCACGCAGCCTGCAAAACAGAGACAGGAGGTGCCCCTAGGTGCTAACTGCAGTGTGTACTCTCATTCCTGGTATTGTCATCACAACACTGGTGATACTTTTTGCTGACCACATCGCCATACCCTTCCTCGATATACCAGAGAAAGACATGAACAATTCTGAAATGCTGCACCAACTACCACCACCCAATTCATCAGTGGAAGATGAGGAGGGTGATTGGGGGGTATGGGGAGGGGGGGGTAAAGAGAACAAACTATGTAAAGAGTATGAAGAAAACACATCCGTACGAATGATGACAAAGTATGTGAAAGTAATTAATGTATCAGGATGCTGTGTCTGCACACGTTTGCCAACACATGCTGAAGTAAAATCAAGGTACAATGTAATTCCAGTGGGGAGGTATGCAGACTGCACCATGGTGAGAGATATGCTGATGACCCAACACAATATGGCAATAAAAACTGGTTGAGCACTTTTCACCACCAAATTCCTGCCCTTCAGCACCTGGCAGATTATCATGCATGGATATGCTGCCCAATAAGGGGGATCAATTGCTGTTACAGGGGTTTATCACAAGCCTAAGGCAAGGAATGGGTGGGGGAACAGACCCAGTGGCTAGACACTCCCTAGGGGACAAGAGGGCAGAGGACCTAAAGGTGCCAAGTCTAGGGATACAGAACACGATGATGGCACCCTGGTGCATACGGAGTCCCAAGGATGACAGGCTAATTGGTGCAGGCCACCCCAGTGAGTGCATGATAGGGAGGATAGTGTTTGGCAGGGATCGGAGTAACTGTTTGACTACAACAACATCAAAGCCCAACATTTATGTAAGGGATAGCAAGTGCACACACTATGTCAACTTAGAAAGAATACAGACAGGCCCATTAGAATTTAATCAGAGTTAATAGGGTACAAGGGATTGTTCTTTTTCTGTGGTGGATCAGCCTACTTTTAACTGCCAGCAAGATGGTATGGCAGCTGTTACCTCTCCTTTGTGACACGTCACCTTCCGGTCACAAATAGTATACCAAGACCTCCTGACGGCTCGACGTAAAAGAACAGCCCCATGGGTGGACCACCTGATGACTGCAATTGGGGTTCTGATGCCAACAATAGGGGTGGCCTACTCAACCCACAGGGTAAGTGGACTGGCACAACTGATTGAAGACATTCCACAACTCCACAGAGGCAGCTTTAGGAAACATAAATGAGGAACTCACTGCCATGAGAGCTGTAGTGATTCAAAATCGCATTGCACTAGACATCATCCTCGCCAAAGAGGGCGGGGTATGCCATGAAGTGCACCAAACTTGCTGCTCCTACATACCAGACAATAGCAATAATATCAACAGAGCAATAGGCAACATCAGAAAGGTACAGAAGGAAGCACATGGAATACACATGGGTGACATGTGGGGAGTAATGGGATCATGGTTCAGAAGCTGGAGTGCTTGGCTATTAGAAGCACTGATAATAGGGGTAGTAGCATTGATGACATTGTGTGTACTCATACAGGTGTGCCCTACCTCTATGAGCATACTCCTCACCCGCAGCTGCAACAATACAACATCCTCTCAACATCCCAATAGCTCCCGAGAATGGGAAAATAGTTACTTGAGAAATAAGAATAATAAGGCAGGAAATGAGGGGGAAATTATCCCAATGAAAGGAGTAGCAAAGAGTGTGATTGAGTATCAAAGGGCGGTGTGGGCTTTTATTTTTCTATCATGTTTGGAATCCATTTTGTCCTATTTAGCTTTTGTGATACTCAATGAAGGATGAGGGTTATGCAATTCATTTGGGGCCTGCACAACGCAGATGTGTATACTTTGATAACCTATTGTTTTGTTCAAATGAACCAGCTTGGAAAGCAATAATTCAAGGCTTGCTCAATCAACCGACAGCACTCCTGATTATCATAGCTCGCTAGCTCAGCAAAAAACATACTATTTTTTATAAGGGGCACCTGTTATTGGGTTTCTCAATCTCGGAAATACCCAACTGTTACAAATTATGGCACGTGGATCCCCATTATGTATTTGCTTATCATGCCCTCTTGATCACATTCGGCTGTTTAGGTTACAACAGAGAGACTGGGAATAAAATTAACTTTAAAAAAACAAAGATGGAAGCAAGGGCAGCCAAACGACTGCAGAAAGCTGAAAGCATGTTTCAGAAAGGAGCATCATTACCCGACAAGGAAGACCGAGGAGCAAATATAAATCTGGGTAGCAAAAGTATGAAACAATTATTTTTACAGCTGGAGAAACTACTGAAAAAAGAAATTACCAAGAGCTGGGAAATAATCACCCTAGAAAAATATATTGAACTCGACTGAATACCAAGAGGCTTGAGAATTTTTACGCTCCCTAATCACCCTGACACCCGGCAAGATTTGCTGGAGGAATGGGGTAAAAACAGTATGCAATGTTCAAAGAATATGGTACTAATAATTATCAAGTACGCAAAAAAAGATATTGAGGAATTGCACAGCGCTATTGGAGAAATTGAGACACAAATTGCCACTATGAAACAGGACGAGGTGGCAAAACAATTGAGAAAAGAAATCGAAAAGAATCTTGACAAACATGAGATGGCGGTGGAACAAAGGAAAGAAAGAAAGTTTAAAAGGGACAAAAAAAATTATGAAACTGGAGCTATTTTAACCTTCGCCAGGAGGTTTGATGTATTAAAACAACAATTACATTCAGGAAAAATGACAATGGGAACAACAACGACCGCGACAACCGCCGTTACAAGTGAGTCTGAATCTGACATGAGTGAGGAAGAAAATGTGCGAGTAGGAGGACGCACAACTTCTTTTTTAGAGGAGATCAAATTAATGTATATCGATCAAAGAAACCCCAAAATCCAAGGAAGAGGGCGGGGGCGAGGGAGAGCAAGAGGCAGAGACTTTCAATCCAATTCAAGAAGCGAAGGAAAACGCAAAGAGGAAGCGGACAGAACAAAAGGTTATCCATTACGAAATCGTCTGCAAAAATAAGTAACAGCATGCAAAAAAATCCTAAACAAAATGTAATAATTAATATATCAGACTATACCCTGAACCAACATGAACAAAATGTGTTAAACAAAGGACTTTCCTTCTGCCCGGAGCGACACTATGATCATGTCGACACCAGAGTTGACATTTACAAATTCGTGAGAAAATTGAAACTCGCAAAATTCTTCGCCAAGTCAGAGCACACTCGTACACGAGAGAATATACAAAAACCACCAGAAACGAACCTCTCGATATCCAATATACCGATCCTGAGGACATCATACGATCTCATGCAGGGTGACACAAACAATGAAATAACGGACTCACAAGTATTGGTGCAAATGGATGTTACATGTGACAAAAAGATGACTAGCAAGTTTAAACCCAAGTCAAAATTCTGTCCAGTACTCAGTCCCGGAAACAAAATAGACATATTCCATGACCTAGTGGTGTCGGACTTAGAGAGAATGGAGAAAACATGCAACGCAAATGGAAAAGAGAATCTAACAAAGGCAGAAAGGGAAGCATTGGAACATCTAATGAACAAAGAAGATCTGATAATAAAGCCCGCCGATAAGGGGGAATGTGGTGCTGCTAAATAAAGTCGATTATATCAAAGAAGCCATGAGACAATTGGACAATAGGAATAACTATACAAAAATGATGAGAAACCCATTGAATGATCTGACTCTGGAATTGGCGGCAAAAATTGACAAATGGCACCGAGAAGGATTGCTATCAGAGGATGAAAAGTTGTTTTTGATCAATGATAGCCCAGTAATGCCAACTATATACTTCCTACCCAAGGTCCATAAAACCTTAAGGGAACCCCCGGGGAGGCCGATAATCTCAAGCTGCAACTCATTACACGAACATTTATCTGAATATGTGGATTTCTATCTGGCACCGATGGTAATGAACTTAAGCTCCTATATCAAAGACACTGGAGACGTCCTGCGATTACTAACAAACACAGAATGGCAGGAAGGATACCATCTGGCAACCAAAGATGTGGTGTCCCTATACACCTCAATCAGTTATGAAGTAGGTCTAAATGCCATCAGTTACTTCCTAAAGCAAAGGAACATACAAGAGCTAAGTCACACCAGGATGCTCACTGAGATGATTGAATTATGCCTCAGAAACAACATCTTTTTGTTTAACAACCAAATTTACTCCCTAACATGCGGGACCGCAATGGGAGTTTCCTTCTCTCCAAGCTATGCCAACCTCACTATGGGGTGGTGGGAGAAAATCATCGCTTGGAGAGAGGAAAACGAGGCATACACAGCCAAAATCGCACTATGGCTGCGATTTATAGATGATTTGTAAGGAAGAATTCACCGAATATATGCAGATTTTGAATGAAAACACTGTAGGTCTACAATTTACAAACAACATCAGTAATAAAGAAATACAATTCTTAGATGTTACAGTGTATATTGAAAGCAATCAAATTGAAACTAAAATATATAGAAAACCGACGTCAACAAACAGTATACTGCATGGTGAAAGCTTCCATCCACAACAACTAAAGAGAAGTATCCCCTATGGGGAATTCATAAGAATGAGAAGGAACTGTTCAAATAATCTTGAAATGGAAAAAACATTCCAGGAAACTGAAACTAAATTCCTTCAGAGAGGATACAAACATCGAGATGTGAAGCAAGGAAAGGAAAAGGCAAAACAATTGTCCAGAACATCCACACATGAGTAAAAGAGGAAAAGCAAGAAAAAGAAGATAAAACAATCAGACTAATACTCACCTTTAGCAAAGAAAACCACAAGATCATGGAGATTCTGAACAAATACTGGAATATCCTCAAAAAGACCCAGACATTGGCAATGCAATAGGAGAAAGACCAAGTGTAACATACAGGAAAGTACCATCATTAAGAGATAAATTAGTCAAAAGCCACTTCACAGCGAATGTGAAGAAAGACTGGTTAACAAATCAACAAATGGCTTTGTACACTGTACTAAATGTAAGGCCTGCAGAGTAGGCAAGAATGTTAAAGAAATGGCGGACTTCAGGGGCAAGACCTTCAAAATTGATGAGAAAATAACATGCGAGTCAACGTACGTAGTATATGTGATCAAGTGTTACTGCGGAATGCGGTACATAGGCAGTACGATATGTCCCTTAAGAAAACGGATTTTGGAACATCTTCGAGCGATTCAAAATGGCGATTTGTCCTATGCATTTGCAAAACATGACGACACATCATAATGAAGATCGACTCAATATCCGGTACTTTGGATTAGTAACAGTCCAAAACATGAGAGACGTGGCAACAGAACCCTCAAATTGAGAAGACTGGAATCAAGAATGATCGTCAGATTTAGGACAAAGACCCCACACGGACTGAATGGGGATGAAGAATTGTACATACATTTGTAGAGCCAGACGAACCAAAGCGGATGAAACAGAGACAAGCAAAGACTAATATCAATACAAGCATCAGTAGCAAGCGTGGGAGAAACAAAACAGCAAACAATAGAGCGGATCAATCAATTGTGTACATAGAAAGAGAAACAATTCTCAGAGGGATTTACTAACAACCTACAAAAAGACTGTTAGATAAACAATTAGCTCGGAAAAAGGCACTTAGCCTGAAGGACTTATATCTATACTAAAGGGGAATCGGTACTAAACTGATGATATAGTCACTATGGCAACTTTCAACTTATTGTGAGCTAATACACAAATCCAGGATTAAAAAGATATACTGAAACATCTAAAGCTACTGGTAGCCATGTATCACGCCAAAAGACTGTTGCTATAGACACAAATGCTGCTCTGAAATAATCTTGTTTTATATACAAAAAAATGGCTGCTTCCAAAGGTGTTGCACACGACAATGCGAACATCAACATCAATTGCATTGTGACATTGAAACATGGACAGTCTACCCAGTTGAAACATTGTATAACATTTATATATTGAGAATATTACATCAAAGAGAATTGTAACCTGAACTAGAAAACTACATGTCCCATAATGCCTCATAGTGGGCTATAATGGGCAAGAACTATAAAAAGAGAAATGAAAGATGGACTTACATTACCGTGAACAAGACCCGGCAGGGTTGAAACGCGTAGGTGGTGGTAGTGGGTTATTCTGCACGTTTGCAATTAAAAAGTTCTGAATAAGATTCCTTGGTGTGCAGGGAAATCCTTGACTGGATAATTGGTGACTAAGAATTGACGTGGGGCAGTCCACCCGCGACGCCGGCACCCTCTGTGAGACAGAGCGCGTTATCAAGGACAAATTGGTGGAATATATATATATATATATATATATATATATATATATATGTGTGTGTGTGTTGTAATTTTAATGGAAATTTACTGGAGATGTGACATACTTGTCCATAAATGATCATGCACTCAATATTTGATTGGACACTTCATGTAACGCCCAGTTACGCCCTTCTGCGGATTGCGAGAATAAAACATTGTAACTAACTTCTTCTTTTGGACACTTGAGCAGCCAAATGTACCTGTGACACATTAAATAAAACCTTTATCTCTGTGCATGGTGTGATGGTTATTGTCTTTGATTGAATTTAGGCTTCAACAGACCAAGTCATTGATGTTAACTAGTTGGGATGCCCAGTAATATAGCTTTATGTCTGCCCAACCCAGTCCCACCACAAATGAGGAGGATCTGCATTTCATGAAGGAAACTCTGGGGGTCTTGCCTGCCACAAGAAACTGGAAATCTGGTCCTGCAGGCCCGTGAAGAAGGCAGGCTGGAGTGGGTAGGGGTAGTGCTGTAGGATGTATAGAAATCAGGGAAGGGCCACCATCTTAAAGAGGGCACCCCTGCCTGCAATCGAGAGGGGCAGCTTCGACCACTCCCCCATGTCTCGCCACCTTCTGGCCACTAGTGGAACAATATTAAGGTCCCAAAAGCGTCGCTCTCAGAGGGTCACCGTCATACCTAGATACTGAAAACTATCTCCTGCCACCTTCAGCCAACTCCGCCCTTGAGCCGTGGCCCTCGCTGATTTCCCCCATTTGACCCGGAGACCCTTGGTGTCTCCGTATATCGTGAGCATTTCCATCAACCGTGGGAGCATCTCAGTTGGCCACTGCGGAAGAAGAGCATATCATCAGCATAGAGGGAGATGCATCCTCTGTTCCCTCACACCATGTAAAGCCTCCCAACCTGGTGTCTGTGCATATGAGGTCTGCCAAAGGCTCTACTACTAGGGAGAAGAGTACGGGATAAGAGGGGAATCCCTGTCTTGTACCATGCTCAATAGGGAATTCACATGACAGGACTCCATTCACCCGGACCCTGACCCGCAGATCGGAGTAGCAGAGAGACACCCAGTTTTAGAAACGTGGTCTGAATCTCATCTTTTCCAGCACTTCTCATAAGAAGGGCCAGTGTACCGAATCAAACACCCATTCCACATCAATTAGGAACAATGCTATGTCACCCTGGAGTTTGTCCAGGCTAGCCAACGACAGATGGACACCCACACTCAGATAGACATTGCCCCCATTGCACTTCAGTGCTCTGCTGGATGCTCACCTGTGCCACCAGAAGCACTCCTCACTGCAGTGCCAGGCTAAGCCAGAGCGTCTTTTGTTGGGTTCTTGGGCAGCAGGGGGCTAGTGGGCTTCAGGCAGGGCTGTAGTTCAGGAAATACAGTCTGTAGCGCTCTAAAAGGCCTGGCTGACTTGCCTGGTTGCTGCACTGGAAACAGGCTAGTCTGCTCTATTGGGTCTCATCCAGTGCCACTGCTTCATCGTCGGATCCTCGCTCGCTCATCTCTGACATCAGACTGTAGTCGTGTGGGTTGTAGGCTGGTGTTTAAATGTGTGTGGCCGAGTTCAAAGTTGTTGGCACTCAAGTGTCAACAACACAATAATCTGGGCAGCAGCCGCGATCTGATCAAGATTGATGTGACATCAATCCAATCATCTTATGCCATGTCATATTGTCCAGAACAGCTGGGGGTCAGGGGCAAGATAAGAGCCAAGTGAGATCATTGTTCTCCCCAGATGTGATGCAGGCCTGTCCATGAAAACAGCACCGCCTGTGCTTGCACCCTCATCTCGGTTACCCGCTGTATTCAAGCAGATTGCAACTTTTAAGTGTAGAGAGCCAGAAAATAGGGTATAAGAGAGTCTGCTCTTACGTTGTGAAAAAACTTCTTCGCTTATTCTATCCTGATGCTGCGAGAGACTCTCATTTTGAACTTTGGACTCTGACTGGGGAAGGAACGAGACCGTTGCGGGAGTTGCCCGGGAGGAGATTGCGTCCGAGGAGGTTAGTGGGACAGTCAGTCAGTTTTGGGAGTCCTATCCTGTGACCTGCGGTTCATCTTTCTTTCCCGATGAACCATTCTTGTCATCACCCTATGGCCAAGGGTAATGAGTATTTCCCATCTTTATACATAACCTTTACTTAAATGCTTATTGATTTAATAAACGTATTTGCTTAAAATGAATTTTACTCTTTGCTCAAAGAATTTCGATAAAACTATATGCTAACTGTAAATGAATCTGTGGTTCTTTTAATAAAATTGTGATTTATAAATGCTAAAGGTTTTAATTGTGATTGAGCTGGTCTTAATCGCCATCAACTGATTCTACTAGTTGGTCCATCGACCGAATAGCGGAGTACCTTGATGTTTAGAACCGACAGGATTCGAAGTTAATGTATATAATGTATAGGTTATAATTCTGTCATTTTAATAAGGTATCCCGCTTGTCCAGCAACTCATTTTTCCTTAGCGCTTGATCCAGAAAATTGAATGAATGTATGTATGCGGTGTTATGGGCCCCACCAACATAAGTTTCAAGTGATCAAGGTTGTGTAGGTGATTTATCTGGATTAGTGTCATAAGGAAAATGTTATATTAGCCGCGCTGGATCACATGCATTAAGGGAGGGCATTTTATTTCAGTCTCCCTTTGCTTTTTCTCTCTTCCTATGTTTTGCCTTATATCTCTCCTTCCAGCTCAACAACTTTCTGTTTTCTCCCATTCTGTCTCACTCTTAGTCTCTCTTTATCCCCTTTCTCCTTTTGTTCCATAGTGCTCTGTGTTTATCTCTCCTCGTTCTCTCCTGTGCCCTCTCTAGCTGTCTCTCGCTCATTCTCTTCTTCCCCCTTTCACTCTCTTCTTTACAGTCTCTCACCCTCTCACCTTCCTGTCCGCATCTTTTACCTTCTTTCCTCTCTATGTCTCTCTTGTCTTTCTCTCTTTACACCCCTTCCCTCTGCCTTTCTCCCTCAACTCTCTCAGTGCTGCTCCCACGGTGCTCTCACGTCTCGCACAGCCCCTCTGTCCTCTCCCACTGTGCTCTTCCTGAGCCGTACTGTGCAGCTGGCTGCAGTGTGTCAGTGTGAAGCAGATATGCCAGGGGGTGAAGTGCGTTAATGCTCGAGTCTGCTGGGCAACTCACAGTCCATCCTTATTGCAGCGTGCTATTCTCAGCTGCACATGATGTCCACACTACTGGGCTGCACCTCAGGTAAGCAGGCGTGCATTCAGCAGCAGGTGTCGAGGAGGTCAGGAGGACATGTCTTGTCCTTTGATTTAATTCCAGCGGGCGGTAGCAGCAATTCCTGCGGGCAGACAAGAATTTCAAATCAAAAACATCCTGCTGGGTGGCTTGGACGAACAAAGCAAACACAAGGAGATGATGGACGGAGCGCTGAAACTTTTCAGACACTCACCCCCCAGTCACAGATCTGGATTGAATCCATCATCGTTCTTTAGCTCACTTCGCCACCCCAGTTTAGACCCAGCCATATGCAAATCAGTCTTGACCCTGTCCCTTATGGGAACAGTCCAGCCCGAACTGCCAAGCCACGTCTTCCCTGGACCGGAAACAAGCAAACTGGGAACGGGTTTCAGGGTAACACCCATCATCAACCAGGCAAGCTTGAATCCAGTGGCCAAGTGAGCAAGGGACCCACATCTGGGCATACCCTGCCACTTATGGCAAACAAAGCAAACACAAGGAGTCAGCTGGGTCAGCTGCCACAGTTCTATCCCAAAACAAAGAAGCCCCAATATATCAACCTCAGCACCCGCTCATGTTACAACACCTTATTCATTACATACTCAGCTAGCTACTCTCATTAAAAATGACCTATACTACCTATATCCAATATAGCCCTAGGTGATATGTTCCTTACCAGGAAGCAGAATCGTCAGGAACCCCATAGACACTCTCTGGATATACCCTTAGGCAGTAACCACAACCTCCTAGCACTCTCTGCAGACCCTCCCTTACTACACACCCAAGCAGGCTCAATACCACCCACCCTAATATCATGACCACACAAACTCTAAATGACAACCTCAACATTTGTCTCCGTAAACGTCAAGGGATTAAACCACCCTGTAAAACAACATGAAATAATGGACTATCTTTATAAAACCAAAGGAGACATTATTCCCCTTCAGGGGACTAAAATCACTGACAAAGAAACCGCCTCACTCAAAAACAACTGGATATCAGAGGCTCTCCTGCACCACATTAAAAAACCGGGTTATTACTCTAATCTCTAAACAGTCCAATATCACACTTGAATCCTATTCTATAGATGAAGAAGGTAGACTAATAGTTACCACCCTACGCAGAGGGGAATCCCTTATCCATTTTTTCAATATCCATGACCCCAATATTGACAACACTGCCTTCTGAAACAAAGTATCAGATAAGATATGCCACTTACCCTGCAACAACCTTAACATTATGGGTGGTGATTTCAACTTAACAATGGATAAAATTCTACATCGTCAATCCACCTGTAAATATCATCCTCTTAAAATACTCCAAATAATATGCTCTAAATACAATCTCAAAGATACCTGACATCTACAGCACCCCGAACCCAGAGAGTATACCTTTTATTTGGCACCACACAATTCCTACACAAGAATTGAATACATTCTCATCTCAGGTTCATATACACACTTGAATGATCAAACAAATCTATCTCCAAGACTTCTTTCGGAACACTCCTGCATCAACACTCTCCTAGCTGGAATTAATCCCAAACGTCAAAGTAAAATATGGCGATTTAACAATGAAGTTGTGGCTAATCCGGACAACATAAAGAGGATTGTGGAAACTATATCAAACTACCTTATTAACAACGATAAACCAAATACAAATATACAAACAATATGGGATGCTCTCAAATGTAACGCTGAATGGTATCCTCATTGACATAAAAACCAAGATTAACAAAGACAAAAATAGCGCACTTCTGAAACTAGAGGAAGAAATTAAACAACTAGAACTCTCACATATCAAAAACCTAAGAAAAGACACTCTCTCCCACCTCACCCACAAAAAATATGTATATAACAAAATTCTAAGCGAAACAGCTGGTGTGTGGATAAACAAATTTAAGGGCCTCAAACTCTGCAAAGGTAACAAAGCAGGCAAACTGCTGGCCTCATACCTCATGCACAAGCAAAATCAAAAAAAGAACTGTGTTGGACTTGGCTTTTTTGGCCGGTTCACCCCTGAACCTTTTGCCTTAAGTTCTGACATGGTGTTGCTGGTTTTAGGCCTCTGGGCACTTTAGCACTGTGGTCCAGTGTAAAGTGCGTTCGCTCTCTGTGCACATGTGGTGAGATTGGCCTGCCCTCCCATAGGAATGCATGGGGGATAAGTGTGTCCATGGTAATTCCTGGTATGAGAGGCGTGCAGGGTCGAGTTTAGTATGTATGAACTCGTGAGGATAAATGCTGCGCAATGGTGTGCGCAGATTTATGGTGACTGGTGGAGAAATAATTGTAAAGAACAAGGGTCCCCTGATACTAGTGTGAAGTACACCTAGGCAGGGTCATACATGCTGTCAATTTCCTAGGGCTACTTCATGACAAATTATTTAACCATAATCATGTAAATGAGGATAGTGACACTAAAATAGAAAAATACAAAACAGGTTTTTTATTGAAGAAAATAAAGAGGCCTAGTATGCATTTTTGCTAGATACATTATTTTCACGGCCTACATATTGCAATCCATCATTTATACATTTTTTTATCTCCTATTTATTTTCATGATATCAATGTAACAATGTATAAATCAAGTTAAAAACAAATGGGTGGTTTCCAAGATGTCTCAACGCGCGTTTCGGCAGTGAAGACTGCCTTCTTCAGGAGAGCCACCTACAATTACGTTTTCTGAAAAAAGAACACAATGTCTCTAATAGAGTGATAGTGTCACTAAAGTATATATACAATCAAAACCTATTAATATATGTACAAACCAAATAGACAGTACACAGTCCACATTGCGAGTGTTTAAATGAAATTACAATTAAAATGAGCCAAAACCATACAAAAGATTGAAACAATACAAAGAATTGAAATGAGCCAAAACCATTCAAAAGACTATATATATTAAAAAGCATATAAATATAACGATGACAACCATACAGAGAAACCTTAAGTCATAGTATTGTAACATGGTAGATATTTATACAGGAAAACTACCAGAAAATGATAATACCTGTATATGACTTAGAGAAAGAAACAGAGAGAAAATAAGAAGAAATAAGTACCAATAACCATACCCTAATTAGCGTATGCCATAGAGTGTAATGAAAAACAGACAAGTGATGGAAAATAAAATATAGAAAATTGTGCACAGAATACACCCATCAAACCTTCAAGAGAAAAGTAATGTGAAATTGAAAAAATGCAGCGGCTGTCTTACCATCGCAAATGATGCGAAAACCTTAAAGCAGGCTACAAAGTATCTCCAACTCTTGGGTTGGTGTTTCCCAAACACTGGTAAAATTTCCTGCAGAAAAAGGTATCTAATAAAAATACAAAAATCAGGACACAGGAGCGTTCTATATGTAATACCCAAATGAAAATGCTTAGAATACCGTAAGATTCAGTCCCAGCGAAGTTAATATTTAAGAGTAGATTGATGGAGGTCACATGAGAGATTCCCTATGTGTATCTGGAAAAGCAATAACATAATTGCTGTCATCAAATCATCCACTAACTAACAGCAAAATAAATTGAATGAGTTAATAGAAATAATACCTTAGGCTGTTTTGGAGTGCAGGGTGAAGGACGGGCTATAATTCTCAGAATGTCAATATAGGGATTCTATTGAAATAAATAGTATAGAATCATTAAAAATAATAATGATGATGGCACTGACTGTGATTGGTCTAGTGCCGGGGGAATGAAGCCCAAAATACCTGACTTGCAGCATACTGAGAAAAGTATAGCAATATAAACGAAGTAAATTACAGAAAAAGAAGAGATAATGCATCGCTCAGCTATGTCTTTGGAAAGAATATCATGCCGATGCTAAGAAGTATTTCAACATATGTGAAAGTTGATAAAAAAAAAAGCATACGGCAATACATTCATGTGACGAATGAAGTACAAACAATACCTTGTGCTTATCGTGGCAAGGATGCCGGGCGGACTGTAATTCCCTCGATATAATAATGCAAGTTCTGGAAAAATAAACAAAGTCAAGAACTAAAAACAGAGGCCCAAGCTAGGGCATTCCCTAATATTACGGAATTATAAGTTAAAGCTCACAGCAAGAATATTCTAAGGGTAAAACTGGAGGAGTTACATAGAGGCACTGCAACCGGTAAAAAGCCTATGCGCTAAGCCGGCAATACATTCATGTGACGAATGAAGTGCACACAATACCTTGTGCTTATCGTGGCAAGGATGCCAGGCGGACTATAATTCCCTCGATGCAAGTTCTGTGAAAATGGACAAAGTCAAGAACTAAAAACAGGGACCCAAGCTGGGGCATTTCCTAATATTACGGAATTATAAATTAAAGCTCACAGCAAGGATATGCTAAGGGTAAAACTGAATGGGTTACATGGAGGCACTGCAACCGGTAAAAAGCCTGTGCGCTAAGCTGGTGCATAGAACAACATAAGCGTGAAAAGGCAATAATAACCTAAAAAGAAAGTCGCAAGCGTTTTAAACGGAATGATACTTACCTTCAGGACAATAGAACTATGCAGGCAGCCCAAACGATGTCATGCCGTAACACATAGGCCAGGAAAGTAGGCAGAACAGATCCGACGCCAGAGCTCATACTATTAAATGCGATGACTACCATCACGTGAGAGTCACGTGACCGTACAAGCGTCAGTGTGGGGAACTGATCGCGGCCATATTTGAATGCGCAATTGCACGTATTGCAGACTCGGCTGAGTGTGGTATTTCAAGCCAGTGAGCAACATATCAGAACATGAATATGAGGAATAGCCAGAAATGATAACACCAGGAAAGGAAAAAAGCTATAAAAAGAACCCTATGGAACAGATGTGTAAAAAATTCAATCATATTGTCAAAACTGAGGGGACCAAAAATATAAAACAACCATGTGACAATAAGCATAATAAAACTGAAGATGTGAAAATGTGTATAGACAATAAAGATGTATAGTCCTACACTAAATTGTGAGCAATGTCAGAATGGTAAAGTGCTCATAATTGAAATGCTAATCAATGGAATATCATATACCGGTAGAAATCGACGTAAAATAAAGAAAAAACAGTTGAGATAAACGATACAGAACTAAAATACCTGAAATCACAAAATGAGAACAGTAGCTGCAAGTAAAATGGAAACAGAAAATCGTCTAGCTATTGTTGTAACGTATAGCTTGGTCCCAGGGAATTTCTAGATTCAACCCATGGACATGAGTGTCCAAGGTGAAGATCCAATATACCTCCCTGCGTTTCCTAATGGCCTCAGTATCTAAGCCTTTATTGTTGCTGATTTTTTCTAAAATCAACCATTTGATGTCCTCTTGTGAGTGTTTATGATCATAGTAATGTTTTACTAAAGGTGCTGTACTTTTGTTGGTTTTAATGGCTGATCGATGTTCAGTCAAGCGTGTAGAGAATTGCCGTGCAGTTTCACCTACATAACCCTTCTCACACGGGCAGATCAGCAAATAGACAACGTTGTCTGTTTTGCAATTGGTAAAAGTCTTCAATTGGATTTCTTTCTTATGGTAAATGTATTTGTCAGTGACAATAGCTCCTTTGCATGCCTTACAATGTGCACATTTGTGATTACCTGATATGGGGTGCTGACTTCCAATAGTTTTCTGTACAAAAGTTGGCTTAGTTTTTATTCTAGAATTGACAACCAGATCTCGGAGGTTCTTATTACGTCTGTGTGCATACATGGGACGCAGTAATGCTATTGAATGGTCAGCATTGGTATTGAGTATATGCCAGTGGGCATTGATAATCTGACGTATTTTTTCATTGAAAATGGAATGTCTAGTGACACATACTAATTTCTGTTCTTCATTTTTTATGTGTGTCTGTAACAGGTGGTCACGGTCATAAAAGCGGGCTCTTTTATATGCTTCCTTGATTAATCTTCTGGGGTAGCCACGGTTCATAAATTTTTGTTTCATGGCTAATGCTCTTAGATCAAAATCATGTAGGCTAGTACAATTACGTCTAAGCCTTAAAAACTGACCCAGGGGAATGCTTGCTTTTTGGCTTTGTGGATGGTAACTCGAAAAATGCAACAACGTGTTTCTGGCCGTTGGTTTGATATAGAGGTCAACTTCTAAATTGGAGTTCACCTCCTTGATTTCCAAGTCTAGAAACTCTATGTTCCGTTCTTTGATGTTGGCCGTGAACTGTAAATTGACATCACATAGGTTAATCCATGCAAGAAATTCCTGAAGTTTAACCGGGTCATCATTCCAAATGAACAGGATATCGTCGATATAACGTGACCAATGTTGTATCGACTCATAGAAAGGGGCTACTTCATTAAAGATGTAGAGATGTTCAAAATACGCCATATATATGTTTGCCACCGTGGGGGCACAAGATGCCCCCATACTAACGCCCTTTATCTGTTTGTACAGATCTCCATTGAATTCAAAGGTGTTCTCATCTAAGACAATCTGTAGAAGGTCAATAATGAAAGATACATCGCAGTCAATAGAGTAGGTGTGAATAAACCACTCAACAGCTGTCAATGCTTCCAACTGTGGAATGTTGCTGTAAAGCGACTCTATATCGAGGGACACCAAAGTGTCCCTATTAGTATTGAATGGTAGACCTTCTATCTTGTTGATCATGTCTTTGGTATCTTTGACATGTGAAGGAGATTTACATATATGAGAACAGAGAATTTGGTCAATATATTTGGAGATAGGTTCCGTTACTGAACCTATAGTAGTTACAATTGGACGGTATGGGGGATTAATGCTATTCTTGTGGATCTTAGGGACCCCGTAAACACTAGCCATCCGCGGTGAGGATATGTTCAAAAAAGCATGTTCTTGTTGACTAATGACACCTTGTTCCTCTGCTCTCTTTGTCAAAATTTGTATTTTACGTTGCACTCTAATGGTGGGGTCTGATTTAACTTTGCGATAATGCATAGGATTGTCCAGCAGATTGTACATATTGTAAATATATGCGTCAGTATCTATTACGACAATCCCCCCACCTTTGTCACAATTTTTGACTGTAATGTCTTTCGTATTCTTGAGTCCCGTCAAGGCCTCAAATTCCTCAAAACCAAGATTGGCGGTTGGTCTGGAATTAAATTTGGTGGCATTTTTTAGTTTAGACATAACTATGGTCTCAAAAATGCCTACCTCGGGCCCAACTTGTTCTAAGGTTGGAGTAAACACAGACATAGGACGTAAACTTGATCTATTATCTTCATTGGTGACCATGCTAGGTCTATTTTAAAAAAAAATCTTAATCGTATCTTACGAAAAAAGGAATGAACATCTTGAAATATCTCAAAAATGTCAGCTTTGGTATGGGGTACAAAAGAAAGGCCTTTAGATAAAAGAGCAATTTCTGCAGAAGTTAAAGATTTGGTAGATAAATTGACTGGTGGAGAAATGCCACTTTTAGAAGTTGGCATTTCTGTGTGCTATGTGTCTGCCTGCCTGATGTGAATTGCATGTCTGGCTTGTGATTGACAGGAGCTGAGGGGTGTGAGTGGCTCCAGGAGGGGCAGGCTGAGTCAGCGCTAGGCTGAATGGGACACCTGGGCTGAGAGTAGTGGGAGGAGAAATCCCCCGACTCTGAATAGGATTGTGCCCAGCCTGTACAATGCTGGCTCCGCCCCCTGTGGTGTGTCTGATCACCTAGCCCCCACCTGACAAAGGGGAAGAGGAGCTTGGAAAACAAAGTGCTCCAAATCCCCCCTAAACCAGTTCTGACTGGTATCCCCAAGCCCTGTGCTGTGACACAAAGGGAAATGCTGATATAAATATAGGGGCTGTGACCCCATGAAGGTGTGCTGTATTTGTGCTGTTCCTGCTGGGGCGTGCTGCTGCTGGGGCCCAGGGGGAGGCTGCCAGGAGGGCTTGCCTCCCTGGGCCCTGCATTGCCCCTTCATCTAAGGACTGATTCTTTTGCCTGCAGGACCTTTGCCTGCTTCTAAGCACCTCGTGAGCGCTGTGCTGGATTCTTATTTTGCCCAGAAGAGGAGCGAGCAGGCTTTGCAGCGCCATGCTGCCTGAAGGGAGAGAGGGGGAATCCCCAGCGCAGGGATTCCCCCGTGATTCGTAATTACGGGTGCCCACCCCGCTTATTATTTTATTTAAGTAGTGGGTGCCCACCCCTCATGGCCGCTTTGTTTTTAAAATGATACTGCGGATGCCCACCCCGCGTTTTCGGCATTTGCGGGTGCCCACCCCGCATCTGAGCCGGAAAAACAATCACCGCCGCGGCCGGGAGGAAGTCGGGCAACATGGTGCCTGACGGCAGGCGGGACTTCCGGTTTTTCGAGGGAAGTCCTGCGCACGCCGCCGGTGAGAGGAGCCGGCCGAGTGATGTGTGGCTGCTGCCCGGGGCTCCCGTGAAGCAGAGGAGAGCCCCGGCAAAGAAAGGAGGACGGGAGCCTACCCCACCTCCACGGGCACCGCTAAAGAGTCCTGGGTCCCAGGAGGGGGCCCGGGTGAAGAGAAAAAGGTGGCAGAGGCCGCCGATGGCAGCGCGGGGCTCCCAGGAGCGAAGGGAAGCCCCGCGCCACGAGAGAAGTGCTGCCGCACCCACCTGCAAGGAGAGGAGACCCAGAGCGACGACCGGAGGAGTCCTGCCCGCAGCCGGTGAGTGGGGCTCCGTGATGTTTCTTGGTGTCAGTGCCGATGCGAGGCACAGAGTCAGAGCGGCCCCGTCTGGCAGCGGGCCGCTCCAACGCTTGGGGGCAGTTTTTGCTATGGATGAGAGAGCCCCTGAGGGCAGCAGAGCAGTCTTCTTGGAGCAGCAGGGCAGTCTTCTGAATTAGACAGCAGGCAGTCCTCAGAGTCCTCTGCAGATCCAGAATTGAACTGAGGAGTAGGTCTATAGGTCTAAGGGTCCTATTGTTATACCTGGTGTCAGCTTTGAAGTGGAAAAAACTTCGAGAGTTTCCCCCTCACAGAAGATCCTGGAATTTCCTGCCTCCCTGCCCAGGCTCCACTGAATCTGGGATCACAAAAGCGTAGTGTGAAGTTCTTTGCGTGTGTGCTGAAGCACCTCCTTTGAAATGTAAGTGGGGCTGTGCCCACTTCCGCCCCTCCCATCCGGACAGGATAGCCCATCCTGCCAACATCTAGTTTCCTTTTGTGTTACTGTCTGGGAGGAATTCACAAAGACCAACTACACCTAGTCTTGTGACCCAGGATATAGCTACAGACAGCAAATAGTTAGGACAAGAAAATGGCAACTTTCTAAAAGTGGCATTTTGAGAATTGCAAGTTAAAATCTGACTTTACCATTAAAGAGGGTTTTAAGCTACAATTCCTTAGATATTAAACATGATATTTCTACCTGTTCCCATACAAAAGTCATCACTTAATAAATGTAATAAGGTAACCCAATGCTATCTCATGGGAGAGGTAGGTCTCACGATAGTAAAAAACAAATTTGTGATTTTTTCACTACCAGGACATGTAAAACTTGAAGAAAACACAACGAGAATGGACGGAACGTTGACACTTTTCAGACACTCACCCCCAGTTACAGATCTGGGTTGAATCCATCGTCGTTCTTTAGCTCACTTTGCCACCCCAGTTCAGACCCAGCTGTATGCAAATCAGTCTTGACCCTGTTCCTCATGAGAACAGTCCAGCTCGAACTGCCAAGCCAGGTCTTACCTGCACCGGAAACAAGCATCCTGGGGCCGGTGTCTGGCTATTCAGCCGTCATCAGCCAGGCTAGCTTGAATCCAGTGGCAAAGTGAGCAAGGGACCCACGTCTGGGCATACCCTGCCAACTTAGGGCGAACAAAGCGATACCAAAGGGGATGATGGACGGAGCGCTTGAGCTAATCAAACACTCACCCCCAGTCAACTGATCTGGGTTTAATCCATCATCATTCCCGTGAGGCACAGGGTCAAGACTGATTTGCATATGGCTGGGTTCAAACTGGAATGGCATGGTGAGCAAAAAAACGATGGATTTAGGCCCAGATCTCTGTACTGGGGTGAATGTATGACATTGTTCTGCATTCTGTCCATCAACTGTTGTTTTTGCATTTGTCACCCCGAGTGGGACGGGTATGCCCAGACGTGGGTCCCGTGCTCTCCATGCCACTGGAATCAAGCTATCCTGGCTGAAGAGGGGTGAAACCCCGAAACCGGTCCTAGGATGCTTGTTTCCAGTCCAGGAAGGACCTGGCTTGGCAGTTCGGGCTGGACTGTTCCCATGAGGCACAGGGTCAAGACTGATTTGCATATGGCTGGGTTCAAACTGGAATGGCATGGTGAGCAAAAAAACGATGGATTTAGGCCCAGATCTCTGTACGGGGGTGAATGTATGACATTGTTCTGCATTCTGTCCATCAACTGTTGTTTTTGTATTATAGATGCAGGCAAAGAGGCCATCACCAGATGTGAGACTGGAGTGATTTAAGAAGCATTAAGGAACCAAGTAAACGTTCTTCCTGCTTTCCAATACCCTTCTAGTATTGCTTCTAGTCTTACTTCAAGCAAGTGAATACATGACGTAAAAGCACTGTAGGAAAGTGCCCCTTTTTGCATGGGTACCCCCCACATTTTGCCTGACATTTGCTGCAACCTGACTTGATGTGCCCTTAGTCCATGCTAATCAGGTTCCCAGGGCCTGTGTTATTTCCCAAGACTGTGCATTTGTATCCACAATTGGGACATCCCTGGCCACAGGTAAGCCCCTTGTAAAAGGTACCATGGCTACCAAGGGCACTGTGACCAGGGAAGGCCTCTAAGGGCTGCAGCACCTATTGTGCCACCCTTATAGGCCTTGCACCTTCACACACTGCCATTGCAGGCTGCATGTTTGGTGCAGAGAAAAGTAAAGAGTCGACATGGCACATATCCCTGTGTGCCATGCCTGCAACCCACTGCCTCAGGCCTTGTTAAGTCACCCCTCTAGCAGGGTGCACTAACCCTAAGGTGAGAGTATAGAGGCATGAGCCCTGTACCCCTACAATGTCTAGGTCCATGCTTAGACATTGTAAGTGTAGTAAAGCCATAGAGAGTATATGGTCTGGGAGTTGGTCATTACAAACTCCACAGCTCCATCGTGGCTTTACTAAAAACTGTGAAGTTTGGTAGCAAACCTCTCAGCACATTAAATCCACACTGATGCCAGTGTGGGATTTAATGTAAAATGCACTCAGAGGGCATCTTAGCGATGCCCCCTGAAAGTCGACCAGCCCTGGTGTGGTTCCTGAATGGATGCCCGCCATTTGCCACTGCCAGACAGGTTTCTGGACCCCTGAGTAGAGAGCCTCCACTCCCTGGGTCCAGAAACATAGCCCATCCTGGTCAGAGGTGTCATGTCTCCTCCCCCAGGATGGGCTGGGTCCACAAAAGGGGAAGTTCCGCCTTTGGAAGCTCTCCCTGCCTTTTGCTGCCCCCAGCAACTGGCCCCCACCGGTTCTGACCCCCACTTTGGGTGGGAGAATCGGCGGGAAAACCAAGCTAGGAAGAGAGGTGTGCCCACCTTGCCATCCCCACTCCTCAGGTGGGGGAGGCGAGGTGAAGCACGCATCTCAGTCCCCTCCAACTTGAAGATGAGGGGACTCAGCCAATTAGGAAGAAGCTCATGCCCCCTCCCACTGGAGGGTGGCAGAATAGGGGGTGTACCCACCCCAAGGAAGGGACCCATTGGTCCCGACCTGCACACTCCCCTAACAACCCTAAATTTAGTATTTAGGGGCGACCCTGAACCTTGCCTCCTCAGATTCAAGGAAGAAAGAAGAAGGACCGAAGAGCCATGCTGACCCAGGAAGGAGAAGAGGACGCCAACTGCCTTGGCCCCAGCCCTAACGCCCTGTCCCGTCTACAACCTGCCTACAGCAAGAACCCCAGTGGGTCCAGCAGCCAGCAACCCCCAGAGCCCGGAGGACCTGCCCTGCGACATTCCCACAGACCCGGTCTCCTGTGAGCACATCCAGAATCCGTATTTCGTCGACTCCACAATTCTGCACCAGACGCCCACGGCCTGAGTTCTAGTGGCCCAACACACCCAAGAAGGTCTCCCCGGCGATCCTGACCTGTGATCTGGTGATCTCCGACCTCCCTTAAGACTCCAGACGATGCCTGCAGCCTCAACCTGAGGGATCCCCCCGATCGCGACAGGAGCTGGTAAGAAAATCTGACGCCAGAAGACACCCCTGCACCCGACGCCCCACGGCCTTGGGTGGCCCAACCGATGGTGTCAAGGCATCCCCCAAGATCCCAACTTACCTCTCCAGCCGGTAATCGTCTTCAGGAAGTCTCCCTGCTCGAGCCTGCAGCATCTTGACAAAACCGAAGGTCTCCATTGGAAGCACAGAGTCCCTGACACCTGCTTTGCACCCTGCACTCGGCCACCCCAGTGCCACTGGTGGTGCAGCTCCTGTGCTGGTCGTTGGCCCCTGCAGTGCTGACCTTAACCCTAGGAGCTTTGCTCACACACCAGAGTGGCCTGCTCATAAGCAGTCCCTGACTGAAGGCCCCCTTAGCCCTATTGGCTAACATTGGGCCCCTGCACTCTGGACCCGCCAGCCCAAGTGCCACTGGTGGTGCAACTCGAGTGCCCATCTAGACCTTGGTCCTAACCCCCAAACCTCACCCTCGTAAGTCGTGTACTTACCTTCAAAACCGCTAACACTTTTTCCCCATAGGAACCCATGTAAAGAGATTTTGGGCCTAAAAAATGTTTGTGTTGAACTGTGTTGTATGAAGAAAAGAGAATTTTATTGCAAAGTATAAAAAGTCATACTTACCTTGTATGTAGAGTACTTTAAGTACAATATCTAGGCAGACCACCGCCAGTACTCAAAGTAATCCAAAAGTAATCCAAGAGTAATGAAAAGTAATTACTGTGTAATTTAAACTGTTTCTAAAGCATCTATAATCCTGTAACAATTGCAATTTTAAGTACAACTGCATTTCATTGAACAGTCTTGCATTTGAAAGTATATTTTACTCACCTGTGCCAAGTCCTGCTTGGTTCTAAAAATAAAACATAAGTATATCTTTTTATACTTACCTCATTGGTCTGGATTCTGTCTCTTGAGTGTGTGCATCAGTCCTTGATTGAGTGAATACAATAAATAATTAACACACCCTCTGGATAAGCCTAACTGCACACCCACACTACCACAAAGAGAGCTATTAGTACTTACGTAATTTAGCCTCTGCTGTACCTCTGGGGACTCCCTGGACTCTGTGCACCCTATACCTTACTTTGGTACAGAATACAAAGACCCAGCTTCCTACAAGCACATCTTATTGTATTCTTTCATAGTCACATGATACCCGCAAACTTCCACACTCGCTTTTGCTATGGTGTTATGTACACTGAAGGCCTCTAGCTACTTGTAGAGGTCAGACTCACTACACCAATGATTCCCTAGCAAGTACAACGAGGAGGACGTAGGCTGCTCAAAGCACTACATTAAAAGTAAACATTTTGGCATTTCTGATTTAATATTTATATTCAAGATTCCCAACCAGACAGCACATAATCCAGCACTGGATAACAAGATGAAAATTGCATGAAGCTCTCAGCACAAGCCTGCTGTACAGCTTTGTGTGCACGGAGGATACATATGTTTCAATCACTTCAGATGGATGCCACAGACACTACCCACTAGCTGTAGCTTGATGTAACATTGCAAGAGTACCTCTACATTTTGCATTATGCACGGGTATTGCTGGTAAGATTGATGGGACAACTTCGGAAAAAGTAAAACTGTTTCATAATAAATTACTCCAAGTCTCGGGCACTGGGCATTGCTGATCCACAGATCAGAGCTCCAACCTTGCTAGCACTGATAAAACAACACCTAATAAGTACTGAGGCATTCCTTCCCCACTGATACAAAAGGCTTATATCATTTCAATTTTCACCGGCTACTCCAGACACCATGCAAGGGTATGTACTATTTGGGAAAACGGGAGATCTCATGGATGGAAGGATAATGCGCCTCAAGTTACATTTTGTCCCTCAGCTCTTATATGCAGCCCAAACATTACCACTTAAATTTCCTAAGCAAACTCTGATGTCTTATTCAAAAGAAAATGCAAAAGTTTGTTTGGGCAGGAAATACACCCGCAGTAACAAAATCAACATTGCACTGCCCAGTGGCAGAAGGGGACTTAGGCTTTCCGGACGTAAAGCATATATTCAAGTAGGCCAGATTCGGGGGGGGGCTAGGGCCCAAGGAAGATGGCGGCGCTTCCGTGACCCTCCCGGGATGGTGCGGAGGCTTGAGAACTTGACGGCTCACCCAGCGCCTGCGAGTAGCTAATAATGGTCTCGCAGGTTCCATCAACAAGGAAGGAATCAAGGAAGTGAGTGCCATCCCGTGCAGCGCCCTGTGAGCAACACGCTTTCCTCTCACGGCTTCCAGCGGCTCCGTCGGTATGACACCCGCCATTTTAAGCACCTGACAAGAGGGCAGCAGCGTGCAGACTCTCTCTTCAACAATCTAGCAGTGCGTGTGAGAAGTTGGCCTGGTATATGCTGTTCACTAATTAAAGTGGACACCTTGCACCAGAACAATTCGACTCTTATGGTAGATAGGTTTAAGACAACCTTTATAGAAAGCTATCCTAGTGGTAGCTGTGGAGAGCAGCCTTCAGGCGAAGTCTTGAAGGAATGTAAAGCAGCTTGTTTTACCACACAATCTCTTGAATCACCAAATGAAAAGACACCACAACGGTATATATATCAAATATATATGTATTTATTAATAAACACTCTCTACTAATCTCTTTATGAGATTAGAGGATAGGAACATATGTACAAGTCAAATATGATCAGGATAAGTTTAGCACAATTGAATATTACAATCTTAGTTTGCTAGACCTAGGTCTAGGGCATCTAGAATCGAGGGACCCCCAAGAACCACCCCAAGTAGTTGTAGGAGACCCACAGGGGACGGACGCGGTGACCTGGCACCGATGCGAATCCTGTACGAGTCTATGCACTCAGACGCGATTGAAATATCAATGTTAAAGGTCCCTTGCGTGTTCGAGGCGAACACACCGATCGGTCCTTGTACTGAGTCGAAGGACGCGGTTACAGATGGTATTGCAAGGAGTTGGACGCGGTGTGTCTAACACAGACGCGAACCAGGTACGAGTCAGTGCGATAGTCGCACTTGGAAAGTTAGAGTTTTGGGACACTTCGAGGGAAGCTACAAGCAAGTCACTTACAGGGTAAGTAGTTCTAGGGCCCACACTCCACAGGAGCACCGTAGTGCTGAAGTTACCTCACCCAGGGAGCCGGGTGCATAGGTGTTCTTTGGTGTCGGGTCGCGGCGTCGTTTTCAATGGGAGCCAGTGAAGACTTGCTGCTTGCGGCGACAGGAGAAGTGTCTGGAGGAATCCAAGCCTGGATTCGGAAGATGGAAGACCTGAAAGCAGAGGGGACAGTGTTCAAAGCCACTTGGCAGTGACTCGGGGCAAGGAAGATGGATGCCCACCGTCATCGCAAGATTCAGGTCGTCCGCGGTTGCCTTGATTCTTCAGCCACGAGGTCCAGGAGGCGTCGTCGACGACCAGGAGCTGGATTCGGCGTGTCCCACGATGTCTGCAGCTTACGGCTGTGTCGGCGACTCGATTGGAGCCACCAAGCCTTGGTAACAGCAAGTCTCAGGGAAAGTGTGAAGAGACAATGGCACAGACCAGCAAGGTCTGTCGGACTCACCCAGCGAGGGTAAGTCAGGGCAGGCCTGGAGCAACCAGGGGAGCCCTTCGGTTTCTTTATAGAGTCTTCTGGGGACCCACAAGCCGGCTGGCAAGGGATCGCAAAGACGCCTCGGGAGGATCTGCTCACAGGGGCCCACGGTCACTCGGGACGTGGTAGGCCTCTGATCTTAGGAGGGATTCCTGCTGGAGGCTGGGACCACACGTGGTCCAAAGCACAAGTTCGTGGAACGTTGTGAAGGGGTTGCACTCGACAATAGTGCACGGTACCCAGGGGTCGCGGTTCCTCGCTACTCTTGGGGTCCACTGGCCTCAGCTTCGCTGGGGATTCACGATGGCCTTTGAGAAGTCAGGAAATCCACTTCTGGGCTGCAGGGACTTCGGACTCCGGCGGAGCGGCGTAGTTTGCGACCGTCTGTTTGTAGTTTTTGGTGCCTGCCAAGCAGGGGAGTCACTCCTTGACTCCAAGGGAGATTCTTCAGTCTTCCAAAGGTAGTGGAACGTCGAAGGTCCGGGATTCTTCTTGTAGAGCGTCGTCCAGGGAAATCTAGGGTGCAATGCACAGGTTCCCCTCTTATACCAAAAGAAGGGGAGGGACTAGCTCTATGACCCTACCTATGGGAGGGTCAGGGGAGTGGGTGGCTACACCCACTTCCCTTTGTCCAGTTTCGCGCCAGAGCAGGGACAGGTAGCCCCTGAGCCGGTTTGAACTGGCATATGCACAGAGGAGCCTTCTGCTCCCCAGTGCAGGACTTCAAAGCACTCTAAGAGTGCACCCACCCAGCCCCAATACACTAAACCCTGTCTGGAAGGTGGTCACACCCCTTGGGACAGGATATCTATTGTTGGGCTTCCTCCACTGCGAGTGTTGGTCATCAGCAGGAGGGCAGCCCAGTGTCTGTGACTGGTGGCATCCATTTTGTGATGCCAGGGCTCTGCAAGATTCTACGGCGTTTCCACAGTAGGTACATGTCTATCCCTCTAGAAGGGTGGAATGCAACCCCCGCCGCCAGGACTGGCGGGGGGGGTAGTATTCCAAGGTGTTTGACACCAAACACGACATGTTTCGATGCAGCCATTCCAAAGTTAGCATTTTACCGCAAGGATATAATGCACTTAAAAGTATATGGTTTAACCGCATCCACAACCATGCACCAGGGAATGGACTCTGAGAGCTGCAGAGGGGCCCTGCTCAGGCAGAGGCACCCCCTCACATAGAAGCCAAGCACCCTGCCCTCAGGATTGATAGGGCCTGCCTTAGGGGTGACTGATAGGTTTATATGTGTGTGTAGGAGAGATATAGGGGACCTATATCTCAGTGAGGGGTGCTAGCACTTCTTCACCCAGGCTGCAGTAGCAGGCCTGTGGTGTCAGATTTAGTCTGATTCCCAGGGGTGGCATAATACATGCTGCAGCCCCTGGTAGGCCTGTGAAGTACCTATGCCCTTGGTACCTAAGGTACCATATACTAGGGACTCATAGGGTACCACAGTATCCAATCACTAGTGCACCTAGAGTGCACTCCAAGTCGTTTAGAGAGAACAGAGAGGCTGGGGCCCTGATTAGCAGGGGCCCAGCCAGACTATAGCCAGAAACCAGTGTAAACATCAGAAAAAAGTGGGGGCAACATAAGAGGCAGATCCTACTCTCCTACAGTGCGCAACTTAGACAGTTTACGGCTATTCTCTCACATGTTTCTCCCAAACAACTGTCAGATATTAAACTCTCATATTTAATACATTTTATACAATGCTGTAATTACTGAAGCAACAGATGCCAGTTATATGAGAGATATCATAAATACTGCCTGAATTTTCTACCTCCTCACGGAATAACTGCGGAAATATTCTATTGGATGCTCTCCTCATTTGCATACTTTCCACTTTAGAGGTACGCAGTAACTCCTATTTGGCGCATTTATCAATACGCTGTGCCTCAATGATTTTTCTCATTGTATTTAAATATACGTAGTGTTACTCCAACAAAATACTACACAAAATTGCTACAAGGAGGTATTTATGCTAAAAGTATTTCGTCCTGTTCCTTACGGCTTAATTATATGGGCAAGCCGAAAAAAGCAAATACTCGGCTGATGCCCTCAACACATAAGCTTCTAACCCGCTCTAATTTTCTTACGCACCTTGCCTCAATGGAAGACTCTATGATTTCACTGCCTAAAGGCGCCTCTCCATCCACTATTAATGCACCTACTGCTGCTAGCAAAGCACCAAGTAAGCGCTTGGAAAAAGATCCTCCTTCTCCACCAAAACAGACCTTGACCGTCTCCATGGACCTTCTTTTAGAAGAGATTCGTACTCTACGTCCGTTTGTGGAACGGACAAACTCTAAACTACAAATTCTAACGGACAGATGGTCGCGGATGAAAGAAAGAATCACCACAGCTGAACACAACATTGAATCTCTAGGAGCATCCAGTCTTAAGGTAGAAGTTCTTCAATCCCAGGTTATGTCGTTCCAGAGGCAGGTCGAAAACCTCGGAAACAGAAACAGACGGAATACTTTCCGTATATATGGATTACCAGAAGGTTCTGACCCTGTCACCTTCTTCAAATCATTTCTTCCAACGGTTCTAAGCTTGCCGGAGTGCACCCTTTTTAATATACAGCGCTTCCACAGATTGGGCACTTCATATACAGCGACTTCCAACCTGAAGAATCCGAGAGGGGTCATACTGTATTTTCTAGAATATACTGATCTTCTTAAGGTCTTGTCAGCAGAGTTAGAGTTTAGTTTATTGTTGATTAATTAAAATCTTACAATGTTAGGAAGAATAAAAATATCATGAAAGAAATCAATTTTATCATTATTATTAAAATCACTAATATCGTTAAAATAGTTTTTACATATTAACATTTATAGGGAACCGACAAAGAACAATTTCCTCATATAATAGATAAGAAAGTTTTTGTTACACAAGGCTTAAAAGTATGGTCACATAATATATGTCAGCAGTCAGGTCCATAAAAGGAATTTCATGGTCGGGCAACCATTTATACTTCTCACAAGACTATGCAAAGGGCACAGCTGACAGACGCAGAGAATTTCTAGCTATGAGACCAGATCTTCGTTCTATTGGTGCACGTTTTGGCCTATTCCACCCCTGTTTATTTAAAGTAACCTACAACAACAAGACTACTACTTATGAAGACCCAGTTAGGCTGAAAAGTTTCCTCAATTCTTGTAATGCAGAAACTATGGACACGCCTATAGCGCACACTAAGTAGTTTGTTCAGTCACACTCTATATCTCAAAGTCATTTTTGGTGTTTCTAAAGACTTTTTATATAAGAACATAGAAAATGTTTTTGTTTAACAAAAGCTGTTAGATGATATTAACCTCTTTTTTCTCCTTACAGGTTTCATCTCCTTGTTATATGACTTATCTGTTTTGCATGTCATCTGTTCCTCGGGCCTTCCCGCCTTCCCTCATGGAGTCTGGACTTGTCATCGTTCCATGTGGCCTCATCCCCCCATCCCTTTATATGTTTTGAAATACATGTAGGTATGATCTTCCTTTTTCCTCTAGTATTTCCAACATTAATATTCCTCATTTCTAAGTCTACATTGTTTTCTTTCTTTAATCCCCTTATCTATTATATCTTCCATTACCACTCCTTTATTTCTTATTCTTTCCTCGCTTCCCTTGATAACCTACTGGTTTTTTATGTCATTATGTTCGTACTTGTACTATGGGCTACATCTGTTATTATATCCATCAATGCTGGTTTATTGAATTATTTACTTTGTATACATATTTTATGTCTTTAAAAATTGTTACATGGAACGTCAAAGGCTTAAATTCTCCCATCAAAAGACAACGAGTATTATCATATCTATCCAAGTTAGACGTCAATATAGCTTTATTGCAGGAGTCACATCTTACAATATCTGAGTCTCTAAAACTTAAAAAGAATTGGGTAGGTGAAGTTTTCTTTTCACCTGGTGATGGTAAAAGAAATGGAGTTATAACCTTATGTCACAAAGCACTGAATGCTAAGCTTATTTCTCAGGAGTAGGATGATGAGGGTAGATGGCTGTTTACCAATTTAATGATCGGCAAGGCTCCAGTCTCTTTGTTCAACATATATGCCCCTACTAACGGTGAAGCTCCTTTTTGGTCCCAAATTTCTCAACTGCTTGCACAGTACCCAGCAGAGAATTTTATTTTTGCCGGTGATTGCAATCAGATAGTCGATCCCTTCCTAGGCCGAAAATCCAAGGTTTTTTTCACTCCAAATAAAGCACATAAAGCTTTTTTACAAACCATAAAACAACTAAACCTAACGGACGCATGAAGACTATGCAATCCCTCTTCGCAAGAATACACCTACTTTTCCCCACCTCACCAGACCCAGTCAAGAATTGACCATATTTTCATTTCACATAATGTTTCACAATCTTTACGTTCAGCTGATATAGGCCCCACACTCATCTCTGACCATGCTCCTGTTTGGGTTCAGCTGGATATTTTACCTCAATCTGTGCTTCCCAAAAGATGGCGTTTTAACAATTCTCTACTTTAAACCCTAATGAACAAGTTACTTACCTTCGGTAACGATATATCTGTAAGAGACATATATTAGTTATAGATTCCTTGCCTTAGAATTACCCCCAGGCGTCAGACTGGATCCGGAGAAATGTTTTCTTAGCAGTACCCCTGCGCGTTGGTAGGTGGCGTCGGTCGACTCCGCGTCCGGCGTCGTGGTCGCCGGGATGACATAGCTGTATCTACTTAGACGCCGCCCCTGCGCGCTGACGTCAGTTCTTTGTACACGACTTTCCACGCCAGAAGCGCAGAGCCATGCAAGACACTGACAACTGGTGCACAAACCTAGGGCCCTGAAGGGGAGTGCCTTACCCTAGAAGTCAGTTCGCAGAACAGGGAGGATGGGTGGGGCGGTAAGGAATCTATAACTAATATATGTCTTTTACAGATATATCGTTACCGAAGGTAAGTAACTTGTTCATCTGAAAGAGACAGTTATAGATTCCTTACCTTAGAATAGATACCCCAGCAATACCAACCCCGGAGGGGGTCTGCGAACCAAGTTCACACCAGAAAGTCCTGGAGGACTGAACGGCCAAAGAAGCCGTCCCTCCTGACTGGACTATCCAGGCAATAATGCTTAGTGAACATGTGCAGTGATGCCCACGTGGCTGCCTGGCAGATGTCACTGTGGGGGACTCCACGTCCCAAAGCAGAAGTGGCTGCCGTCGCCCTGGTGGAGTGGGCGCTCCTTTTTTGCCAAGGAATAGCAAATTTTGATGCAAAGAACGACCCAGCGGGAGATGGTTCGTTTTTGCACGGCCCGACCTTTCTTCGCACCCGCATAGCCCACGAAGTGTTGATCGTACACCCGGAATTGGCATGTGCGATCAAGATAAAACGATAACGCACATTTTGGATCCAGACGGTGGAGTCTCTCCTCCTCTTTGGACGGATGCGGGGGCGAAAAGAAGGTGGGCAAAGTGATGGTCTGACCTATGTGGAAAGAGGTAACCACTTTGGGAAGAAATGAAGGCCTTGTGCGGAGCACAACCTTGTCCGGATGGACTGCAAGGAAAGGCGGCTTAGATGAGAGAGCTTGGAGCTCACTCACCCTGCGAGGAGAGGTGAGGGCAACCAGAAAGGCAGTTTTAAGAGTCAAGAGCCTGAGAGGGAAATTATGTAGCGGCTCAAAGGGAGCACATATAAGGTAGGTTAAGACCAGATTCAAGTCCCACTAGGGCATCACGAAAGGAACAGGAGGAAAGAGGTGAGTGATGCCCTTAAGAAAACGATGTACAAAAAAGGAAGGCTGATCAGGCAGCTGAAGAAAGGCCGAAATGGCCGAAAGATAGCCTTTAAGAGTGCCCAGAGCAGAGCCCTACTGGGCCAAAGAAAGAAGGAAGAGGAGAACCTCAGAAAGGGGGGCAGAAAGGGGATCTACAGCCTTTGCTGCACACCATGCCACAAATTTGTTCTACCTACAGGCGTATACCGTTTTAGTGGAGGGACGCCTGGCTGCCAACATTACATTACAGACTTCGGGAGGAAGGTCGAAAGCTGTCAACTGCCGCTGCTCAATCTCCACGCAAGGAGGTGGAGGCTGGACAGGTTCGGGTGGAGGACCCTCCCCTGCTGCTGCGTCAGAAGATCCTCCCGAAGAGGCAGTCTGATCGGAGGATCGATGGCCATGTGTAAGAGCTCAGGATACCAGACTCTCCGTGCCCAGTCCGGCGCCACAAGAATGACTTGGGCCCGGTCACGCTGGATCTTCTTCAGCACTCTGGGTAGAAGTGGTATTGGCGGAAAGGAGGACCAAAACTCCACTGGTGACGAAAAGTGTCGCCGAGCGAGTGCCGCCTTGGAAATTCCAATGCGCAGAACTGCTGACATTGTGCGTTCTCTTCGGTGGCGAATAGATCTAACCAAGGCTCTCCCCACTGACGAAAGAGACCTTGCACCACCTCCGAGTGAATACGCCATTCGTGATCCTTCACGCATCTGCCGCTGAGTTTGTCTGCCCTGGCGTTCAGAGAACCTGCCAGGTGTTGAACCACCAGGGACATGCCCTGATGTTCCAGCCATGTCCAGAGGCGGAGAACCTCTTGACATAGGGTCCACGACCCCACCCCGCCCGGTTTGTTGCAGTACCACATGGCGGTGGTGTTGTCTGTGAACACCTGCACTACTCTTCCTCGGACAGAAGGAAGGAATGCCTTTAATGCGAGGCGGATCGCCCGTAGCTCCAGAAGATTGATATGGAGCTGGGACTCCGCCAGAGACCACAGGCCTCTGATCTCCGCCTCTCCCATGTGGCCTCCCCATCCCAGAAGTGATGTATCTGTCACTACTGTGAACACTGGGTGGGGGAGGGAGAGGGATCTGCCGTCGACCCAAACTGGTTCGAAAGCCACCACTGCAGTTGGCGTGCAGTGCCCTCCGAGATCTGAACGCAATCGGAAAGATTGCCCTCATGCTGCGCCCACTGGAACTTCAGGTCCCACTGCAGAGCCCGCATATGCCATCTGGCATGATCCACCAGCTGGATGCATGAGGGCATGAGGCCATGAGGCCCAGCAGCCTCAGGGTCAATCTCACCGAAACCCGGGACAACGGCTGAAACATCGGTATCATAGCCTGAGTATCCCGGACTTGCTGCTCGGGTGGATAAGCCCGAAACCGCGCTGTGTCCAGAACCGCTCCGACGGAAAGGAGCTTCTGAGAAGGAATCGGGTGTGACTTCGGCACGTTGACTGTGAACCCCAGCGAGTGCAGGAGGTCCCGCCGTAGTCTGAAAGTGGGAGACGACAGCCAGGGGCAAACTTGCCTTCAACAGCCAGTCGTCCAGATAGGGGAAGACTGGAACCCCTGATTTGCGCAAATGAGCTGCGACCACCGCCATCACTTTCGTGAACCCCCGAGGGGCACTGGTAAGGCCAAAGGGGAGCACGGTGAACTGAAAATGCTCGTGGCCTACCGTGAACCGTAGGTAGCGACAGTGGGCAGGCAGGACGGGGATGTGGAAATAGGCGTCCTGCAAGTCCAACGCTACCAACCAGTCTCCAGAGTCGAGGGCAGACAGGACCTGAGCCAGAGTCAACATCTTGAACTTCTCCTTCCGGAGGAAGCGGTTGACGTCCCTGAGGTCCAAGATAGGACGAAGGCCTTTGTCCTTCTTCGGCACCAGAAAGTAGTGGGAGTAACAGCCACGACCTACTTCTGGCAGAGGGACTCATTCGATGGCTCTCTTGGCCAAGAGAACCGTAACTTCCGGACGGAGAAGGGCCAAGTGAACCTCCGACATGTGTCTCAATGTTGGTGGCATGGTTGGAGGGGAAGTCTCGAAGGGGAGGGAGTAGCCTCTTCGGACTATTTGCAAAACCCACCTGTCTGACGTGATGGTGGACCAGTGGGGGAGGTGATGGCGAATCCTGCCACCCACTGGTCTTAGGTGGCCCTGAAGGGTCGGACTCGGAAGGTTTGGAGGCTGCAGCAGAGGGGGCGGAGTTGGACTGGCCCGCCCTCTGGCCCCCTGACCCACGTTGCTGGGCCCCATGTCCCCGGCCACGCGGAGGCTGGTTAGTTTGCGCCGGCCTGTGGCTCTGGTTGGAACGTGGTGGGGCACCCCTTCTGTAGCCACGAAAGGGGCGAAAAGCAGACTGTAAAGGACGAGAGGACACTGCGAAGCCTAAGGACCTGGCCGTAGCCTTAGAGTCCTTAAAACGCTCAAGTGCGTTGTCCGCCTTGTCACCAAACAGGCAACGGCCATCGAAGGGCATGTCCAAAAGAGC
This sequence comes from Calotriton arnoldi, assembly GCA_963921515.1. NCBI lineage: Eukaryota > Metazoa > Chordata > Amphibia > Caudata > Salamandridae > Calotriton > Calotriton arnoldi. The sequence continues at coordinate 540,476 of CAWUFW010005099.1, forward strand.
TGATTGGACATCTCCCGAAAAGCCAAATGTTCTCAGCCAGGCACAGCGTCTGAGTGCTACTGACGTTAAAACCGTCCTGCCTAGTGAGTCGGCGGTGTCCAGTCCACACCTGATGGTGAACTTTGCTGCATCTCGACCCTCTGCAATGGCACGGGCGAAAACAGCCCGGGCCTCCTCCGGGCATTGTGGCAGCACATGTGCAACCGTGTGCCACACAGAGTGCTGGTACCGGCCCAAGACACATGCGGTGTTCACCGACTGCAGTCCTAAGCTGGTGGAAGAAAACATTTTCTTTCCAAGATGGTCCAGCTTCTTGGATTCCCTATCTTGTGGAGCAGTAGGGAACGCACTACCTTTGGAAGACGAGGCTTGAACCACCAAGCTCTCGAGGTAGGATGTTGGGAGAGGAAAAGTGGGTCGCCCGGAGCCGGGCGGTGCATCGGGCGATGTTCCTGTCCACAGGAGCCCCTGTGTTGGGCTTGGACCAGGAGCCCAAAAGGACATCAGTGAGGGCTTCGTTAAATGGCAGCAAGGGCTCCGAAGAGGATGCCGCTGGCTGATGCACCTCAGTCAGGAGGTTAGTCCTGAATGCCACCGTAGGAAGCTCAAGGCCCAAGGCCTCAGCCGCCCTACTCAACACCACTTCATATGACGCTCCCTCCTCCGTAGCCACGGTAGGGGGAGAAAGCATGCCAAGGTCTGGGGAAGTATCCAGACCACTGGCATCACCCAGTTCCTCTCTCCAGTCCGGCTCCTCCAGCTGGTCTGTTAGAGGGTCACCAGACCCCTCCCAGTTCTCCTCATCATCATCCACTTGTCGCCAGTCAGGGCGAAAGGGAACGCCAGGGAACAATGTGGGCACAAAAGTACCCTCCGGCTCCAGTACCGGCATCGAGCGACGTCGGTCCGGATCAGTGTTCGAGTCGAGAGGGAGGCCGGGGTCAACGCTGGCTGGGGACACAACCGTCGGAGTCGTCGACTGTCGAATCGGCGTCGGGGAAGGACCAGTGAGGTCGACCGGTGCCGATCCGGATCCAGGCCTGGATCCAAGGGGAACCTGCGGCGTCGGGGCTGGAACCGCCGGCGTCAAGGGCCTAGGTCCCCACAACCAAGTCCACGGGGCCCGAAGGTGCGCCAGCGGAGTCGGGCTGCCCAAAGATGGCATGCATCGCTTCGTAAAACTGACGAAGCTGGGCAGGGGTCACTCCGGCTCCCGGAAAAGGGAGGGAAGCGCAGAGTCAACCCAGCAGGCTCCGCAGGCGGAGCCAGAGAGCGACGACCCTCCGCATCCCGCGTCACGTTGGCCGAGGGACGGGGAGAAGGCGAAGAGCGATGGTGCTTCTTCACCTCCTTCTTGTGCTTCAACTTACCCGAGGAGTGCGAAGACTTCGATGACGAGTGGTGGTGGCTCCGCGACCTTCCTCTCGACTGGGACTTCGAGCGGAGCGGACTGCCGAGCCTCCAGAAGCTTTCGGGACCGCTCCTGCAAAGACTTCAGGGCATGGCCCGGCAGTCGGAGCACGACTTCGGGTCGTGGTCGCGCTACAGGCACCAGAGGCACACGAGGTGCGGTTCGGTAACGGACATTAACTTGTGACAGGACTCACAACGCTTGAAGCCCGGACGATGGGACATCCCTTGCGCACCAGGAGTCGATAGAAGACTAGAAAAGAGGTCGACAAAAGTCGAAAAAGTTTTGTCAAAAAGTGATAAAAGGGGCAAGCTTCTCTCCGGATCTGTACTTGGCGGGGAAAAAGAAAGAACTGACGTCAGCACGCAGGGGCAGCGTCTAAGTAGATACTGCAACGTCATCCCGGCGACCACGACGACGGACGCAGAGTCCGACGCCACCTCCCGACTCGCAGGGGTACGGCTAAGAAACAATTTCTCCGGATCCAGTCTGACGCCTGGGGGTAATTCTAAGGTAAGGAATCTATAACTAATTGTCTCCTTCAGATTTTAACGCTTCTTTTGTATCCTTTTTTCATGAGTATTTTCAAATTAATCAAACCGATATTATTCCCGATCACACAATTTGCGATGCTTTCTTAGCTACTGCACGTGAATTTATTATTAGATATGTGTCCAACAAGCGAAGGAATTCTCGATTACTTACCACTGAACTTCTTACTAAGATAAAGAGACTGGAGCACTCCTTTTATACCTCTAAGTCAAAGGAATGTCTATCAGAACTTATAAATGCCAAGATTGAATTTAATAAGGACTCTACTGAAAGCGCTTCCTTATATTTACTGAAAACCAGTGCGAAATTTTATGGAGGACAAAACAAATTAGGCAAATTATTAGCTAATTACCTCAAGATCAAGCAGAACAAACTCCAAATTGAAACCATTATTGATGAAAATCAGACACCAAAATACAAGGATTCTGAAATTTTACAGGAGTTTGTACAAGTCTATAAATCGTTGTACATGCCAGAGAACACGCCTACAGATACAGATATATCCCTTTATTTTTCTACTATCCAGAAACATGCAGATTCCCCAACAAAATTAGACCTTCTAGAACCAGATATCACTCAGTTGGAATTGCTTAACGCATTGAAGGTTCTTCGGAAAGATAAAGCCCCAGACCCAGATGGCTTTACAGTTGAATTATATTTTCATTTCGCCCAAATACTCCTTCCACACTTATATTTTCTTATTTCCTCCTTCATTAACTCACGCAATTCTTCAGGATCCTTTCTAGAGGCCCTGATCTGTCTCATTCCAAAAGAAGGCAAGGACTTACACTACTGCAAAAACTATAGACCCATTTCCCTAGTCAATGTAGATTATAAAAAAAATTCTAAAGCATTAATCTTCCGAATCGCATCACATCTCCCTCAACTACTTGGTAAGGAACAATCGGGCTTTGTCAAAGGGCTTTACATTACTGACAACACACGTTTGTTCTTTGCTATTTTATCCAAAGCATCACATTATTTAGAACCCCTTGCAGTGATTGCCTTGGATGCAGAAAAGGCCTTTGATAGAGTGTATTGGCCTTTCATTTTTATTACACTTAAATGGTTTGGATTTGGCCCGAAAATTATTTCCCTGATTTTCTTACTTTACTCTGATACCAAAGCCGCTATTTTTGATAATGGCCCTACATCCCCCTATTTTACTTTGCATAGAGGAGTACGTCAAGGCTGTCCATTATCTCCTTTTCTTTTTAATTTAGCACTAGAACCATTTTTATCCAGAATACAACAAAATCAATCCATCACTGGATTCGCTTCTAACACTCAACAAATCAAGCTAGCGGCATATGCAGACGATGTACTAATGTTCCTCTCTCAACCACATCACACACTACCAGTATTCTTGTAAGAGATCGACTCCTATAAAATGGCATCTGGCTATAAATTAAACAATGAGAAATGTGAAAACTGCCCTTAACCAAATACACTTTTAAGGAGGACTTCTTAATCTCTAACTTTACATGGAGCCCTAAACACATCAAATATCTTGGTTTGTGGTTTACCCTCTAATAAGACATCAATCTCCCTAAATTTTGATAAATGCATAGATAAATTAACTATACTCACTACGAAATGGTACCCTCTCTATTTATCTTGGTGGGGTCGCCTAGATACCATCAAAATGATGTTGACCTATATTGTACTCTATATCATATCCAATACTCCAATGTCCATACCAACAAAGTTTTTTCATAATATATATATATTTTTTAAACTTTATTTATGATTTCGTGAGAGATCAGTTAGATAGTTAACCACAGGTCCATTATGACAGCACAGGCAGACAATCAGTTTAGCTGACAACGTAAAATACAATAGGAAGCGGTCTTTGCACAAATATGATACTTGAAACAATATCAGTTGGTATCCAATGGCAAGTTACAGCAGAGTGATCCGGTACATAAACACATCAGGCATTTTCAAACAAACACATTTTACAACGGCTGGTGACAATGTACATATCATGAAATAGATCTAATATAGTAGGTGTGTAAGCCAGTATATCTATTCTGCCGACACAGAGGGACCGTCCTCCACGAGGGCGGGCCCGGCCTCGTCAAACGGTACCTCCCTAAGGCGCAGCCACTCCTTGAAGGGGTCCCAAATGTCCCTAGGACGAGACGCTGTGGGCATTAGATCCCAATAACTGGCTAACTGTTCCTGACAATACACCGCATCCTGTATCCATGTTTTTACTAGCGGTTTAGCCGGGGATCCCCAGTGTATGGACAAACGGCGGCGAGCAAGGATCAACAGCATGGCGGTTAAGCGGCGGAATTCAGGCTTAGATTGTTCCACATATCCTAACAACATGATCAAGGGAGAGCACCCCAGAGGTTGGCCAGTAATGGCCCCAATCACAGCCGATACCGCCTCCCAGTATTGAGAAACTACAGGGCATTCCCAGGCTACATGTAAAAAGGCAGCCCCTTCGCGCCTACACTTCCAGCAGTTGGACGTAGGTCGTAGTCCTATGTTAAAAAGTTGCAGTGGGGTGCGATAATAGCGATGGAGGAATTTAAAATGTATTAATCGCAGCTTATAATTGGGGGATAGAGATTTCATTTGTGAACAGCAAAAGGACCATATGTCATCCGTAAGTTGATCCTGGAGATCTCTGCGCCACTGCTGGAGCGCCCCAGGGTCTGACCATGGCATGTATGACTGTGTGTAAGTGTAAAGTCTGGTGACCAGTTTCTCGGGATGGTGTGGCCAATAAGTTTGCCAGAGGTTGTAATGTGGGGGAGCCGGGAAGGAGGCGTTTAGTTTCTTGCAGGCCGCTTTGAATTGGTGAAATAGTAGTTTCTCCAAAATTGGTGTAGAGTCCCCCGTTGGTGGGACAGGCTCAGACAAAAACGACTCAGCCGGATATAAATCCCCCATAGTTGTGATTCCCATAGTCTGTGCCCTGTAGATGGCTCCCTTAAGTTTTTTCATAATATTAATTCCATTCTCTTATCTTTTTTGTGGAATAACAAAAAATCTAGAATGTTGTTGCCAAAATTGACAGGCCCAAAATCGGAAGGTGGTGTAAACTTCCTTGACTTCCCTAGATATCATAAGGCTTTCCTATTAAGACAATTATCCAAATGGGTGTCTGATTCATCTTTGGACTCTCCACTATGGGTTGATCTTGAGAGATCATTCCTATCACCCTTTTCATTTCAAGAGTACCTATCCTTCACTCGTAAACCGCAAAAGACTTCCACACCAATCATCAAACATTCCTGTAAGGTATTAGATGCTGTTCTTCATTTCGCCCCACATGATCTTGATCCCTTTTTCGCCTCCACCATTTGGCACAACAAACATACTTGTCAAAAACAAACCCATTTATTGGAAAACATGGAGAAATAAGGGAATAATCCGGGTACGTCAACTATTTGAACGTGATACACTTCTTGCATTCTCAAGGATACGCTCTCTATTCCAACTACCTCCTTCCTTTCAACATAAGTTTTCAGTATTACGAACTGCAATACTTGAGGCGTTCACTCACTTTCAATCTCTAAGCCCTTCATCCTCCTTATCGGACTCTACGTGGTATAACCTTCTCCAAATAAACCCCAAAGCCTCTAGTATTTATTCTCGCTTACACAATCTTCCACTGATAGGGATAAAACAAAAACAGAACTCTTTGGGAAACTGACTTTGATACAGAATGGCCTATCTCCCTGTGGAATAAGATATGGGTAAAAATCAGGAAATCATCTAGAGCAGCAAATACCACACAAACTCTTTTCTTCATTTATAACAGACTTCTTCTAACACCGATAACCTTACAAAAAATGCATACTGAAATTCCTGAAATTTGCTGGTCATGCTCCAGTGCGCACGCTGATTTAAAACATTTACTATTTACATGTCCATATGTACTCAAATTCTGGAACCAAGTCTGGACTCAGATTAACACTATCTTTCATACCACAGTCCCCTTTTCACCCAACAACATTTTTCTGGGGAGCCTATCTACCGATTGGAATATGAGGCAATCACAAGTACAAATCATAGACCTGTTACTAGCAGTTGCTTTTCAACAGATAACAAAAAATTGGAAGGATACATCAAAACTATCATATTTAGCTTGGTGGTACGCTGTCTGCCATAATCACAGATTGGACACAACTTTTGTATTTCCTATATCTCTTGCTAAGAAACATTTACAACTATGGTCTCCTATCACACAGTTTTTAGATAATAGTGCAAACAAATCCTTCGCTCCCATCCCCTTGGTACAAGAAGTTGCTCAGCCTCCCTGACTTCCCTTATACTGAGGATGCCATTATTGAGAATGTTTTCTCCTTCTGTATTGTTCAGATGCTTGCATCTTTTTAGTATATTAAGTATTTCTTCTTATTTCTTCCTATAGTAAGACCTTCAAAACCAGCTCTCTATATTTCTTAAAATATTTTGTTTTTCTCTCTTAAACAGAATATGTAACATTAGTATCATTTCCTATGTAATGTTTGATGTCTAATTGTACGAAGTATTGATGTTTACTCAATTTCTCTTAATAAACTTACTTCTGAAATATGAAAAAAAAAGTAGGCCAGATTCGACTGTCACTAGATTGGAACCACAACCATGAAAAAAATTATGGATTTGAGTAGAACAAGAATTCACTAGAATCCAGCTCCAGTACATATAATGGCTCCAGTTAAAAGTTTGCCCCAAAGGCCAAACACTGCTCCAATTGACCTCTAATATACTAGATTACTGGCAACAAATAGCAAGTAGAAAAGACTCTACAACATTCCCATCCCCTTTAACTTTGATTGTACATAAGCAACTTCCCCGCGGGACTGTCGGACTCCAGATTTCGAACCTGGAATCCAAAACCCCTGCAACGTCATGGGGGTCCTATGAGGGAGGCGGCCTCCTAACCCACAAGGCTACTAAGGACCGCTTCAATTTAAATAGAGAAGATAACTTGTGCATTAGTAGTTCTTTCATAAACTTTATTCGGATGCAAAAAAATACAACCATAAAAGTACATAGCTAAAATCGTACATATAAATATAAGCATACGAAAGATAAAATCCATATTTTGTATACAATATTGTATAAAAGGGGTATGATTAAAACACATTGAAAAATAATATGTACAGATAATCTTATAGTGGAGTACTACAAATCAGTATTATAGACATATCACAGTCCAACAGATCAAAGAATAGAAGATATAGTACCTCATCTATTAGCTTTTGCAATATGCTTTCCTTATTTTAATAGCATTCGTTATGAATAGTGCAACATTATAAAACACATGGAGGCCACCCAGTGACACCAAGAAGTTCAGTGCAATTTTATGCGTTCGGATATTCTGAGCAATAAACATAGGTTTCAAATAACGGATCCTCAGATTCTGGTACAGTTTACAGAATAATAGAAGGTGCAGAGTGCTTTGTTTACTATAGCCATCACAGGGGCACAGAATTGCATCAGAGGGGCAAGACCTCATATGTGGAAAAGCGACTAGGTGATGCACAATACCGCATCTCAACCTTGTCAACACAAAGCGGTGTGGTATAATATTTACGTATATCAGATAATGGTTAGCCCACTTTTCCTTATCCAAGGTCTTATAAAAAATCACTAGCAATTCTTTCCCCTCATCCAAATCACGTTTGGCAAGCCTAACTTGGAATTTTTTTTGTTTATTTGATCCTATTCTTGGTAAATAGTGTAAAATAGGTAATATCAGACCAAACGGACAACTTACACAATTCACCCAGAAGAGAGTTGATGTAAAATAGCCACGGTATATTTAGGGCTTTATCCAGGGTTAGACAGTCAAGGGTTATATTTCTGGTAAAGCTAATCTCATCCTTGGCCCAAAGTGAAATCCATAATAACAAGGGTTTAACCAGAAGGTGATCCTCTACAAATTGCAGATTACCTCATGGCGAACTATAGTGTTTGCTGCACATGGTGGCAAATATAAAAGCCTTTTAAAAAATGTATTTTCCTCAATTTGCAGGGCATGGGCATTGGCGTGGCCCCAGAGACCAGCTCCATAGGTTGCCGTTGTCACGCCCTTAGCTTTATATATAGCCACCATTTCCTTAATAGGTCGGCTACCCAGTTTTGAAGCAAACTTGAAAATTCCCTGGGAGACCTTGCCCATTTTGGCTCTGGTATTTAATACATGCTGAGTCCATGAGCCATTGCCCGCAAACAATATCCCCAGATAACAAAAGGATTTCACTGAAGCAATTGGTGTACTATCAATAAATAAGGTTCTGCAGAATTTTCGTGTTTGACCACAGACCATGGTAAATGTTTTGGTTTTGTTAATAAAGCAGCACTGGTATTGAATATCCTCCAGCCTTAGGGGCATCGGTCTGCAGCGACTTGAGATGACTATCCACCCCATTAATAAAGAGTGAGATAAGTAATGGTGCCATTACACACCCCTGACGAATGCCATGCCCTACTTTAAATTGAGGCGTGCATTCTCCTTGAGGGCCAAAACATACCTGGCTCTTTAGCTTTTCATAGAGACGTGAGAGGAACCCCCCAATCGGTCTAGGTGCACCTAGGGAAATCAGTAATACCCATAATAGATTATGGTCAACTAAATCAAAAGCGCTGCTCAGATCAGCGAAACATAAATATAAATTCCCCTTCTTGGCCCTTGTATATTTACTGAATAAGAGCTCAAGGTTAGTGCATTGTTCAACCGTACCCATCTGCTTCCTGAAACCATACTGACAAGATCGATTTTTCATGTACCCATTCCCCCAACCTTACCAATAGTACTGTAATCATGACCTTCAATGAGGAGTCTAAAAGTGAAATTGGGCGATAATTTTTGGGGTCTGCTTTGTCCCCCTTCTTATAGATAGGTATAATAATCGATGTCTCCTAAGAAGATGGGATACTATCTGTCGATGCTGCATTAAAGATCCTGGTCAGGATAGGCCCCCAAAGGTCAGGAGCAGATTTGAATACATCAACTGGCACCCCATCTGGACCAGGGGCCGGTCCCCCTGCGCTAGTTTTGATGGCCAGCTTGACTTCTTCGAAGGTAATTTCTAGGTTTTCTGATCCCCCTTCCCCTCCTGACCTCCATATAGGCCTTACTACATTCTCAGTATGCTCTTTAAAGATTTCTGAAAAATGTGCCACTCAACTATCACAGGGGATAAAATGGTTGAATTTTGGAGTATCATCATTTTGTAAGAATGGCGCATTCACCATGTCCCAGAATAACTTAGTATTTTTATTCTCAGCCGCAATGTTAAGATTGTCCGATGCTTCATTCTGGAATTTTTTTTATCCTGATATTCCCTGGCCTGTTTATATTGAATACGCAGGGTCTTGATTAACAAAATGTCCAGCGGTAAACTGCTCAAGGCACGTTTCAGCGACCGGAGTATTTTGTTATGTTAAAAATATTTATAGAGCGCACTAACACCAAGCGGTTTCATGGCGCTGAGAGCAGAGGAGCGACAATGTTATAATGAACAGAAGCTTTACTCGTAGGCCTGAGAGAACAAAAGAGTCTTAAGAAGTGTTCTGAACTGGGCGTAGGAGGTAGCTAACCTCAGTCCAATGGGGAGAGCATTCCAAAATTGAGGGGCCAAAAAAGAAAATCCAAGGCCACCATGTTTTTGCGTTTGAAAGTGGGGATGGTGAGCAGATTCAAATGAGAGGAGCGTAGTTCACGGTAGGGGACATAACGATGGATCCTAGATGAGATGAATACTGGGCCAAGACCGGCAAGGGCTTTAAAGATGGTGCAGCCCAGTTTAAATACACACCGTTTAGCCACCGGGAGCCAATGCAGGCTCTTCATCAGGGGGCGGACGTGTTGGTATCTGGATTGACGGAAGATGAGCCTGGCTGCTTGATTTTGTACCAGTTGCAAACGGCGGAGTTGGTATGCCAACATAAAGTGAATTGGCATAATCAATACGAGAGATAACCAAGGCCAGGATGACTAGGGTCAAGGCCTCGGTGGTCAGAAATCTACAGATCTTCCGAATTCTGCGTAGGTGGAAAAAGCAGGTAGAGACCACTGCACTAATCTGGGATTTCATGGACAAATCATTACTGATTATGACCCCTAGACTTTTACAGATTCTGCTGGGCGAGGCGGGCTACCCAAGAGAGGGGGCCAAAAATTAGAATTCCACGGGTTGGCAGTACCTCCTGTCAGGACCAGCTCAGTTTTATCAGGGTTGAGTTTTAGTTGATTAGCGTACATCCATTCGCTAATAAAACTCATGGTGGACTGGAAATTGGATGCTGTGGTGTTAGAAGAATCAATTTCAAACACCAGCTGGAGGTCATCAGCATAATTAAAAGTGACAACTCTCTTTTGCGTAAGGACCGAATCAGAGGAAGCATGTACAGATTAAACAGGAGGGGTGAAAGGGAGGAACCCTGGGGGCTCCGCAAGTCAGCCTAGCTTTCTTGGCTGAGAAATTAGCGAGATGGACTGCCTGAGATCGGTTGTGTAGGAAAGAGGAGATCCACTTCAGGGCCAGACCCTGGATGCCAGCATTACTGACACGATCGATCAGGAGGTCATGGTCGACCATGTCAAAAGCAGCCGATAAATCCAAGAGCACCAGGGCCTGGGTGATGTTTTTATCGGCCCCTCTCCTAAGTTCGTCCATAACTGCAAGAATGACTGACTCCGTAGAGTGTGCAGGTCTAAATCCTGCTTGATGGGGGTCAAGAAACTGAGAATGTTCAATAAATGAGCTCAAACAATTTGCTACGTGAGCTTCTAAGATCTTACTGAGATAAGGAAGTAAAGAGATTGGGCGGAAGTTACTCAGGACCAAGGGGTCAGCGTTGGGTTTCTTCAAAATAGGGACGATTTCCGCATGTTTAAAGGTGTCTGGGACAATACCTTGTTTAAGAGAGTTATTGAGGAGTGAGAGGGGCGGATCTGGGCAGGTAAGGAAAGCCTCTTGTAGAATATGAGAAGGGCAGCAGTCGGTGGGGAGCCTGATCCAATTTTTTTAGGAGGACAGAAAACTCTTCCCTGGAAATCAGGGGGATTAAATCCAACACCAGGGATTATTACATGTGATAGAGAGGGCAGTTGAAAGTGTGGAAGACGGAATATTGCTTTTGATGGTGGCAATTTTCTCGATAAAATACGAGTTCAGGGAGTCACATAATGATTGTGAGGGGACAGGTTTAGCTATCACTCTGTCAGGTTGTGTAAGTTCATCAACTATTGAGAAAATATCCTTGGTCTTAGTGGCTGAGTTTGTAATTTTCGAGGAAAAGTAAATTGCCTTGGTCTGAAGGATAGAGTTTTTATAGTCTTTTAGCAAGGTAACATAGGTGGCTTTTTTTCAAGAGCATAATCTCGTCTCCAGCTGCGCTCGGCTTGCCTAAGTGCCAGTTTTTATTTTCAGATCGTCAGAGAACCAGCGTTGAGCGTCGTGAGGGCGTTTAAGTTTAGTTTTCTTAAAGGGAGCAACACTGTCACTGGCTGAGACAAGCCATTGCTCAATGCTTGATACCTGATCGCAGAGGGAATCTTGTTCGGTTGGTGAAGTGGCTTTTAAAAATGTACAGAAATCGCCAATATTGGCCCGATTCCAGTTTCTAGCCAAATGATTACCCATCAAGGAGGGTTTAGTGAGGGGAGTACAGGCCATGGTAAATATGATATGATAATGATCTGACCATGTACATGGGGAAATAGATGGTTGTGTAATTTCCAAGTTGGAAGTCCAAATTTGGTCCAGGATATGTCCCTTGATATGGGTGGCATTGTGTACATGTTGGATACAGTTCATAGCTGATAAGAGATCCGTGAATTCTATGGAGCTGGCACTCTCCTGTACATCAGTGGGCCAGTAATTAAAATCGCCAATAATAATAATCCTAGCATGGTTAATGACTAGTTGAGAAATCATTTCACCTAACAATTGAGGAAATGAAGGCATGTGGTGGGGAGGTCGATAAAAGAGAGCACAAACAAAGGAAAAATGGGGCGATTCGAATTTCAAAATAAGGCTGTCGACCGAGGGTATACCAACGATCCCTAAAGCAGTAAACCTAAGTTTATGATGAATAATTGCTGCAACCCCGCCCCCGGGCTTACCAGAGGGCCTGTTGGCCTGGAGTATGTAATAGCCTTTGGGAACTGCCGCAAGGATGTCAGGGGCCGACTCGGTAGTGAGCCAAGTTTCGGATAAAAGAAGGATATCCGGTTTGTCAGAATCGAGGAGCTGAAAGATTTCAAGTTGATGCTTCACCAGAGAGCGGGTGTTTAAGTAGCTAATTACTAAGGTCCCTTCTGCCTGGTGCTTAGAAGTAGTAAATACGGGAGGGTCCTTATGGGTGACAAGAGATCCCAGCTCAACAGGAGGAGCGGGGAGCTCTGAGAGGGCATCTCTGGGATTGAGGATCCCAGTATTGTTAATAAGATCCCTGGCACTGGTGCTGATAGGCCAGTTTCCATGTAAGTGTCTCAGCTCAGAGGCTGTGTAGGTAACAGAATGGGCATAATGCTTGGCCCCTAGCCCCGCCCGGCCGCGGACGGGTGCAGACGGGCTTGCCTTTGGCGCGCCGGCGGCGCGCCCGCTGCGCGAGAGGAAAGGCATGTCAGTTTAATAGTGCAGGGGAGCTAGAGCGCTGACCAGTGGCTCCGCCCCTGACAACTCCCAGCTACCAGGTGTGAGAAATCAGAGGCGCCGGCACCCTCCACAACAAGCGGGAAACCCCGTGGTGGACCGGGATGCCGGTGCCCGACTTAGGGAAATGCGAGTGAAAGAGCGCAGAAGCAGGGAGCAGTGAAAATTCAGCGACAGTAACGCCAAGGTGAGGAACAAGTTGGGGGTCAAGTTAGTTTAAAAGCACAAGTTAAAATTTCAAGAGCACAGATACAATTGTTTTGCCACAACACAAATTCAGTTTTAAAAATACAGATTCCAAATTCAGTGCACAAAGAAAGCAGATAAAAAATCGCCACTTTAGCGATCACGCGGGATAATCGGCATTCGGGAGAGCAACTGACATACGACTATGCGCGTCCGCTGCGCGAGAGGAAAGGCATGTCAGTTTAATAGTGCAGGGGGAGCTAGAGCGCTGACCAGTGGCTCCGCCCCTGACAACTCCCAGCTACCAGGTGTGAGAAATCAGATGCGCCGGCACCCTCCACAACAAGCGGGAAACCCCGTGGTGGACCGGGATGCCGGTGCCCGACTTAGGGGAAATGCGAGTGAAAGAGCGCAGAAGCATTATTTTGTATTTTGGTGCAAGCGGTGTCAAACCATCCTCTTTTCTTATTCCCTGCACTAGTGGGGTGGCATGTAAGTAGTAGTTTTATGGAGCTGATGATTTGTCTAAAATTTTTAACTATTAGGTTAGGTACAATATCCTCCTGGAAGCAATAGTCAATTTCCACAATATTTTTCTCTACTATCATTTGCAACATAATGATGGGGTCAACGCCTTCCCATTTAATTCTTACACCATTAGGCCTGCTTACAGTGATGTTATTTACAACAGGGAAAGTATGGTGCCTCTTACCCCAAAAATAAAATGGTATTGTGATCAGATTGTGGTCACTTAGGGCTGCCGTTACGGTGTGCCACACAAAACATTTGCTGATGCGGATATCAGCAATTGGTCGATAATAGAGATCAAATTCCTACCGGTAAATGTTGATACAGTTCACCATTATTAACACAGTCACACCTCAGTAGCTCAAGATCATATTTGGTAATGATAAAGTTCAAGGCTTCATCATACTCATTATGGCAAAAATGGTCACTTCTTATCACACAAAGTCCGTCTGGCTGTACGTGAAGAAGAGGAAAAAGGAAGATAGAGGTAGTGTAATGTATGAGGAAAAGATAGGAGAAATTTCCTTCAGGACAGGAACCCTTACTCACTGTTAGGTGACATGCTTCATCATATGGGTTCCCTCCTCACACCGTGGTGTGGGCTACGACTCCCCGAGGGGAGGAGCTGATGTGTTTTCTCAAAGAGGAGCGTAAGAAAGTACAGGTGAGTGAGGGGCAGAGTGCAAAGAAAGTTAGTGAGTGATTTTAAAAATGTCTCTCCGGATCCACTGAATGTTTATTAGGTGGTCACAGGGACATGATTAAAAAGCAAGAGGGCTGGGGTGTGGCTTCGGCGCCGTTGAAGATGGCCACCTTTACGTGAGACTCCGCGGCGGTGTGAGGGAACGGGAAATCTCCAGGCGGCACTACCCGTTGTCCGGATTTTCAAATGGATCCCATGTGGAGATGAAGGACTTCTGCACACTTTGTTGTGATTTGGAGTGTCCGGGGTGAGCGAGAACCGTTTTTCTCTTTCTGTGGGTCGCGTTTCCTCCTCGGGTCTCGCAGCCGCCATTTTGTTTTTCTACCGCTATGCTGCCTCAGGAGCTCCTCTCCTCACGGATGCACAAGAACTTATAATGCAACGCTGTTTTCATAGCGTTTGATTGTTTTTCCCTAAGGCTAAGTGATAATTGAAGGTTTTTTACTTCACGAAGGCTTTTTTATGGCATAATACATGTTTTCCCCTCTACAAGTTATGAATGGGCTTTTCACTGTCTAAGTGCAACTTTCATGAGACTTTCTGAATTTTGACTCTTTCAAGTCATTGTATGTTTCTCCATTTAATTAATTCACGAGAGTGCTACTGATAATACATTGTTTTATGGCAAAAATAAGGTCTACTCGTCATGGTGTTGGAACTCCTGACGCTACTCCATTATCTGCCTATAATCCTTTCAGCATTCTTCAGGATAATATGGAGGACTCTGAATCAGGTGCATCTTCCTCTACCGTAAGTGGAGGGCCATCCAACACTCCTCGTCAAGCTTCTAAACCGATATCTAAATGACCATCCTCTTCGGCATCTTCGTCAGGTAAACGAGTTAAGAAGGACCCACCTTCTCCAACTATATCTCCACCACCAATATCTATGGAGTTAATCCTTGAGGAAAAACGCGCGCTCAAACCATATATGGAAGAAACAAATGTTCGCCTTCAGAATCTTGATGACAAATGGCCCAACATGGAGCAAAAAATTAATTAGATAGAGAATCGAGTGGACTCTGTTCAATCTGTTGTGAACCAAGTACCTTCTATACATATGGAGATCTCGCAACTTAAACAGCAGGGGGAAAACCTTGAAAACCGTAATAGGCGCAACAACTTACAGATTTATGGCCTTGTGGAGGGTCTTAAGGCCCTAATCCACTCTCCTTCTTTCAATCCTTTCTCCCGAAAATTCTTGGTTTTTATGAATCTCCAGCATTGAGTATCCAAAGAGCACATCGTTTAGGGCATCATTATCTCCGTCAACTAAGCCAAGAGGTGTTATTTTGTATTTTTTGGAATACACTGACTTACATAAAGTTTACAAGCTGCAAAACGTAAAGGCAAAATCTCTTGGCAAGGATCCGCTCTTTTCTTCTCTCAGGACTACGCAAAGGCAGATCGAAGGAAGAAGTTTTTGGACATGAGACTTGGGCTTCGGAGTTTGAATGCCAGATACGGTCTATTTCCTCCTTGCCTTTTTAAGGTGACTTATAAAAATAAAACCACAACTTATGAAGATCCTGTTCTTCTAAAGCAATTCCTGGATAATTGTAAAGAAGAAGAAATGGAAGTTGCCCATACATCAATGATCTGATTGTTTTGTTAAAATTGTCTTTATCTATATTCTTCTTATCTTCTCATGTTTTACAGTTGCCCTGTTGTATTTCTTTATAACTTATTCTCTTTTTTTAATGTCAGGTGGGATCTTCATGGTCCCCCGATATGTGCTTTTCATTCCGTCTGGATGATGTCTCCCTTTCCCGTCTTCGTCCTGTAGTTTCCCCGATTGGCTGTGCCTCCTCCTTATGTGGCTCCACCACCCCCGTTTTCATTGTATGTCTTTTTGTTTATTCCTTATTTTTTCTCTGTCCTGTTCCTCTCCATTTTACCTTTTCGGCTGTATGCTTTTCATATGATCCTCTTTCTAGTTTTTTCACATATGTTCTATGTTCCTCTTATTTTTTCTTTTCTTTTTCCTTCTCCACTTGCTTTTTTCTCTTCTTACCTTTTCTTACTAGTTGTTTCTTGATTTTCCGTATGCATGTTCTTCTTTCATATCCTATACATTTCTACTGTTGTCTTACTGTTTCCTTTTTGCTGAAATGTATTACTTATATTACATTAATGTATCTTGCTGTCTGTTATTAATCACAAAGGTTTAAAGTTGTTCTGTATATTTAGATGTCTTTAAGATTTATATCTTGGAATGTTAAAGGTTTGGGATCACCCATAAAACGTCAAAGGGTTTTATCTCACATTGCTGGTTTGAAAGGTGATATTGTTTTATTACAAGAAATTCATGTAACGCATAAGGAAATATCTAAGCTTCAGCGGCAATGGGTGGGTCATGTCTTTTCTTCTCCTGGTTTGGGGAAACGTAATGGTGTGGCCATTCTTTGTCACAAAAGTTTGGATATTCAAATTATAGGTCAAGATGCAGGTACTGAAGGTAGATGGGTTTCAGCTTCCATATTAGTCAACAAAATCCCTACGACTATTTTTAATTTATATGCTCCTACTAATCTTGATAAACTTTTGTGGCCCCAGATTTTATCTAAATTAATGTTGTATAGCGATGATTATTTACTAGTTGGTGGTGATTGTAACATGGTTTTTGACCTCTTTATTGATAGACGTTCAAATTCTAAATTTATTCCTTCTCATGTACATTCTCAATTTACATCTACTATATCTCAAAGATCCCTCGTTAATGCCTGGAGATTATGTAACCCCAATCTTCAAGAATATACATTTTTCTCTCCTGTTCATTCTTCTCAAACTCAAATTGATTATTTGTTTCTAAAGCTCTTACGCAACATATTTCTCATTCTGATATAGGTTCTATATTAATTTCAGATCACGCTCCTGTCTCTTTGGACTTAGACTTACTTCCCCCTATTGAAGGAGCTAGGAGATGGAGATTCAATAATTCCCTTCTATTGGACCCCAATTTTACCCAAAATGTTCAGAAATTTGCAAACACATTTTTTCAAGAAAATGAAACCCCACATACCTCTCCTCAACTTATTTGGGACACTTTTAAAGCTGCCTCTAGAGATTTCATTATTTCTTTCGTAGCCCAGAAGCGGAAATCCTTTTCTAAGAATATACAATTAGTTAATTCACGTATTAAACAAATGGAACACTATTTTTACTCTACGAAATCTCAATCTGACCTTAATGAACTTATCAAGGCCAAATTTACTTTTAAGAAACTTTCAACTGAATCCGCCAATTCATACTTGCTTAAATCCAGTGCTAAATATTATGGTGATCAAAATAAGGCTGGGAAACTTCTTGCCAACTATCTTAAGATTAAAAAAGATCGTACTAAGATTGATTCACTTCTAACTTCTGCCAATAATATAGTTCAAAAAATTAAGATATTCTTTTAGAATTTACTGATTTCTTCCAAAATCTCTATACTCCTGAACCCCCTCCTCATCAAGAGGATATTCTTCAATATTTATCCTCCATTACTCCTCCTTCTTCTCTTAATGTGGATTTCTCTTCTTTAGACGTGGATATTCAGACCAATGATATTCTTAATGTTATTCAGGCTATAAAAAAAGGAAAGGCTCCAGGACCAGATGGGTTCACTGTAGAATTTTACACGCATTTCTCCAAAATTCTTATTCCTAAATTGCATCAATTATTTCTGTATTTTATTTCTACCCAGAAATCTGGTGGGTCTTTTCAAGAGGCGTTAATATGTCTTATCCCTAAAGAAAATAAAGATCATACTTTGTGCAAAAATGATAGGCCTATTTCTTTAATCAATTTGGACTATAAAATATTTGTGAAAATACTTGCCCTTTGTTTGGATTCTTTATTACCCCATTTGATTGGGAAGGAGCAATGTGGTTTCATAAAGGGTAGACATTTATCTGACAATACTAGATTGTTCTTCAATGTCTTAGTAAACCTAAGACATATAAGAATTCATTAGCAGCAATTTCGCTAGACGCTGAGAAAGCGTTTGATAGAGTCAGTTGGCCCTTTATTTTCTCAACACTTTCTTGGTTTGGGCTCAAAATTTATTAATTATGTTTCTCTATTATACTCCTCTCCCAGGTCCTTTATTATGGCTAATGCACTTGTGTCTTCATCATTCCCCCTTCACAGAGGTGATCGGCAAAGTTGCCCGTTATCTCCTTTACTGTTTATTCTTGCCCTAGAACCCTTTTTCATAAAGATTCGATTGAAAAAAGGTATTAAAGGATTTCTTTATGGTGACAAACATTTAAAACTTTCAGTTTATGCAGATGACAACCTATTGTTCATCTCAAATCCACAAACTTCCTTACCAGCATTTATGACAGAGGTAGATGATTTTGCTCTCGTCTCAGGTTATAAATTAAATGCTGAAGTGTGAAATTCTTCCTTTAAATAAACTATGTTTTCATGCTGATTTTTCGTCTTCCTCTTTTCATTGGAACTCAAGTTAAATTAAATATCTTGGACTGTGGTTCGATGCCTCTATTAAAGAAACTGTTGCTCTAAATCTGAAAGAGTTACAATCAATATTAACTCCGTCTACATCTCGATGGCATCCCTTATATCTATCATGGTGGGGTCGTCTAGATACTATAAAAATGATGTTAGTCCCCGTAATATTGTTCTATTTATCCAATATTCCGATTAATATTCCTAGCTCTTACTATAAGAAATTATATAGTGTTTTATCAAAGTTTCTATGGCATAATAAAAAGGCTAGAATGTCTCTTTGTAAACTTAAAAGACCTAAACACATGGGAGGAGTTAATTTTCCAGACTTCCATTCCTATCATACTGCGTTCTTTCTTAAACAATCTTCCTTTCTACTGTCTCAAAATGGAAATGATTCTATAGTCTATCCCTTGTGGGTAGACGTTGAAAAATCTTTTTTCAATCTGTTTTCTTTTGAGGAATATATTTTCCTTCCTCCTTTAACATCATCTTTTCCTATTCCCAAAAATTCACGTAAAATTTTCCAGCCACTTTTCTGGTCTTCTCAAGATGAACGAACACAGTTTTTAAATTCAAATGTCTTGAGGGGTTTGCTCCTGATATTGCACTTTTGATCGCTGCTCCCGTACTTTAACGATTTTCTAATTCTCATTTGTCCTGATATTTTAATCTTCGCTCAGTGACATTATTTACTCCAACTGTATGAATTTGATTGTGTACTGGGGTATTGTGTAAATATACTATTACGCTGCATTTACCTGGGATAGTGGAGTCCGGGCCGACTGCCACTTCCCTTCCTGTTCTCCCCCGGTCGACAACTAGAGATGCCATTTTGGTTCGTGCGTGCTCTAGTTGTCAGAAGGGGTTTCACATAAGAATGCGCGCTGCGCGGATGCGCCGCTGGCGCACCAAAGGCGCATCTAAGGCAAGCCCGTCTGCGCCCATCAGTGTCCCGGAAGCGGCCAGTGCCAGCCATGCTGCCCGTATTGCCCCCCCACTGCACGGCTGTTCTTGCTCCGTCCTCGACTTTGTAACCATTCGTGCAGATGGGAGGTTTTAGATAACCTTTCTACCGTTTGCAAGAGCTGTAAATACTGCCTGTCCACAGGTCTGGATGTCCCCCCTCTGCCTAGCACTTCCCTTATTAATGGACAGAGGAGGCCACTAATTAGAGCGGCAATGATTAATGCCCGCTCGCTAGGGAAACACCATCATGACATTTTCGACCTTCTTTCTGACAAGCCTCTCGACCTACTGTTTATAACTGAGATCTGGCTTAATGAATTTTCCAATCCTGTTATTGAGATGGCCATTCCTGGGGGATATAAGATTTCCCGTACCGACCGCAAAGCCGGTAGGGGTGGTGGCGTTGCGGTGGTGTATAGGGATAAGTGGATGTTCCACCGTGGCGAGTCTTTGTTGTTGGGGGAGGGAGAAGCCTTGGACTTCTGCATCACCATTTCCCCACATTTCTCGCTGGGCGGCACGCTGGTCTATAGACCCCCCCGGACTGGCAGTCGCCTTCCTTAAAGCCTTGGACGATGTCATCATTCCCCGTGCATTACGCTTCACCCATTTTCTATTCCTTGGGGATCTTAACATTCATTTGGACCGGGGAGATGCAGGGGATACTCAGGAATTTCTGGACTCACTGAGCCTTGCCCAGCTCACTCAATGGGTTAGCTCTCCCACGCACCTTGTGGTCATATCCTTGATCCGATCTGCACCAACTTTCCCATCATCGTTAATGATCCTCTCCTGGTGTCCTGGTCCGATCATTTCCTGACCTATTTTTCCTGGGCTACCCATAGTAACTATTCACTAGGTCCGCCCTGCCAAGGTAGCTCCTTCGCTAAAATTGACCCTATCACTTTTAGCCATGCCCTGGATGGGTCGCGGCCAGCCCTCCCTAAGGACCTGGAGGGGGCTCTTGCTAGCTTTTCCAGCTGGATCAAGCGGGCGGTTGAGCACCTTTCTCCTATGTCACTCCATAGGTGATCCAGGGACTCTCCCTCGAAACCTTGGTTCTCCACTGAGCTTAAAGTTCAGAAGCAACAGTGCAAAAAACTGGAACGCTGTTGGCGTCAGGCCTACTGCCCGCAGGCCAAGTCAGCCCTTACGAAAGCCCAGAAAGCCTACTACTTATCTATATCCCATGCTAAAAGCCTTTATTATGCGGAACGCATAGCTTTGTCCAGGAACAACTCCAAGGAAATGTTTTCCATCGTGCTGAGCTTTCTATCTCCTAGAGCAGAGACCTTCACGCTTCCTACCTCGGCCGCTTGGTTCGAGAAACTTTCTAATTTCTTTGTCGATAAGATCTGTACTTTCCAGGGGACTTTTAACACCGGCAGTCACTCTGCGGCAGGGATCTTGCCTCCAGAGGCGCTGCCTGTTACTTCACGACCATCTCGTTCTCTGGCGGCCTTTACACCTATTGCTCCGCGAGACTCACTGATGGTCCTTAAGGCCTTGAAATCAGGTTCTCCGTCCGACCCCAGCGCGCCCAGGCTGTTGGCGTCAGTCGCTGAGACAGTCAACCCTGAGGTCATCAGTCTCATCAATCTGTCTCTTCTGGAAGCTATAGTCCCTATAGCTTGGAAACAGGCCAAAATCCTTCCACTTCTGAAAAAACCCTCTTTGGATCCTTCGAATCCCGTGAGCTATCGCCCCATCTCTCTACTCCCTGGTGTGGCGAAAGTCTGTGAAAAAGTAGTAAATAAACAGCTCACCAACTAAGTCGAAGGCTCTGGCCTGCTCCATCCGGCTCAATCAGGGTTCAGAGCCTCATACAGCACTGAGTTGGCTCTCGTTGAAATCTCTGAAGCCATTCGATAATGTCTGGATTCAGGCGGCAGGGCGGCTTTGATTTTGTTGGACCTCTCTGCGGCATTTGATACCGTGCCACATTCCCTGTTGTTGGCTCGCCTCTCGGATATTGGAATCTCAGGGTTGGCCTGGAATTGGTTGAAGTAGTTTCTTGAGGGCAGAACGCAACAAGTTTGGCTCCCTCCTTCCTCTTCCTCCTCTCAGATCGTGACTACAGGTGTGCCTCAGGGGTCTTCCTTGAGCCCCCTTCTTTTTAACATGTATGTCACCCCCCTGATTCAGTTGGCTGAGGAGCTTGGAGCTAAAATCATTGCGTACCCAGCTTCTTTTTACCTGGAAAAAAAACTGAGTCTTCTACTTCTTTTGCCAAAAATTGTCTAACAGCAGTCTTTCAATGGCTCTCCTCTGCGCAGTTAAAGTTCAACGAGGATAAATCAGAAATTCTCCTTTTCGGGAGTTCCCCCCTCAGTTTAGGGAATCACTCTGGCCGACGGAATATCCCATGCCTGCCTCAGTGGGTCAACCCACCAAAAATCTTGGGATATGGTTTGATGAGAATCTGTGTTAGACCTGGCATCCTTGGCGTGGGTCTCCCTTCCATTTTTTTAATGATGCCTCCTATGTTACTGATCTGTTTTTGCTGGTGTTAGATGCTTTGGGCACTGTGCCACTGCTATTCGGTGCCACAGTGCAAGTGCTCCCTAGGATAAATTATGTTATGTATTAGTGACTCCATGATTGGATGATTGGTTTACTTGTCAGTCCCTAGTACAGTGCACTGAGTGTGCCCAGGGCTTGTAAATCCAATGCCGCTGGTGGGCTTGCAGCACTGGTTGTGCCACCCACAGAAGCTGCTTGTAAAATGTGTCTCAGGCCTGCCATTGCAGACCCTGTGTGCAGCCTAGGGCTGCCATGTCAACTTGGTGAGTACACCCACTTACCAGTCCCTAAACCTTCCCTTTCCTACATGTTGGTCACCCCTAAAGTAGGCCCTAGGGCAGGGTGCATTGTAAGTATAAGGTAGGACATGCCCTGGTGTGTGTGGCATGTCCTAATAGTGAATTACAGCCATTTTCGTTTTTCACTATTGCAAGGCTACCTGCTCCCCATAGGCCAGAATGGGCAGACTGACTATTACACCTTATAGTCAGAACTGACCCAGGAACATGGTAGAAAAACGAATTTAGTATGCCTGAACTCAGAATGATAAAATACATCTTTTAGTGAAGTTGGTTTTAACATTCTGTGTTTGAAAATACCACTTTTAGAAAGTGGGTATTTTCTTGCCTAAACTTCCAAGCCTGCCTCTGCTAGGTTGTGTATTCCTTGTCTGGAGATTGAGTGACAGGGGCTGGGGGTGGCTACCGGGGACAGGGTGAGTCAGCGCAGGGCTGAATAGAAAGATCTGCATCCAGAGTGGAGGGAGGAGTTGCACTTGGGTCTGAATAGGGCTGTGCCTGCCTTCCACAATGCTGGCTCCACCTCCTGCCGGGCGGCTGAGCACCCTGCCCCACATTCTGAAAGGAAAGAAGGAGTCAGAAAAACAAAGTGCTCCAGGACTGACCAGAACTGGTTTTGGACTAGGCAGAGGCCTCTCTGCCTTCAGAGAACAAAGAGAAAGTGTGTATAAAAAGGGGACCCAGACCCCTAGGAAATTAGATTACTTTGGGAAAACAAGAAGAAACCTTTGCTGAGGAGCAGAACCAAGAAGAAACTGAGGAGAAGACTATCCCTAAGCTAGAGGGATCTGCCTGCAGTGGTTGCCTGACTGCCAAAGGAAGGAGAAAGGACTTTGTGTGCACTTTTATTTCAACTTGTGAAGGATCTCCAAGGGTTTGAGAAAAGAGCTTGCCTCCTGCTGAAGTCTCAGGGACAACAGACTTCAACCACCAGCTCCCCAAGAATCCTTTGGAAGTGCCTGCTGCTGTTTTGGGCCTTCTGAAGGGACTGCGTGTCGCAAGGAGCTGGAAGCACAACTCAAGAGGGAGAAGCGTGTCGCCGTCGCAGCCACTGCCGTCGCATCACGGAGATGACGCCGCTGTAGCTGTCGCATTGCACCGCATCTCAAGAAACGTCCCGCAACACCGAAGAAGCGTGTCGCCGTCGCAGCCGCTGCCGTCGCATCGTAGATGTCGCCGCTGTAGCTGTCGCATTGCACCGCATCAAGAGAAGAGTCTCGCATCGAGGAAGAAGCGTGTCGCCGTCGCAGCCGCTGCCATTCCATCGTAGATGTCGCCGCTGTAGCTGTCGCATTGCACCGCATCGAGAGAAGCGCCTCGCATCCACGGAGAAGCGTGCCGCCGTCGGAGCTGCTGCCATCGCATCACGAAACAAGGGTGTCGCCGCTGCAGTTGTCGCATCGAGCGGAAGCGTCTCGCAACGTCGGAGAAGAGTGTCGCTGCCAACGCTGCTGCCGTCGCATCACGAAACAAGGGTGTCGCCGCTGCAGTTGTCGCATCGAGTCCAGACTTCTCGCAACATCAGAGAAGCGTGCCGCATCAGGAAGAACTGGACGTCTTTATTTCTTTGCACCAGAACTTTGTCGCATCTCCATCTCTGCAACACTTTCGTTGTAGAAACGTGACGCATCGTAAGGTACATTGACTCAAAGTGTCGCATTTTTAGAACTTAAGAGAACTAAGCTAAACCTACCATTTTAAGTACAGTATTGTGGATTTTTGTCGTTTATGGTCTTGTGTTAAAACTATATAAAGAATACTTATTTTTGATATAAACCTTGTGTGGTGTCCATCTGTAGTGTTGTCACTTGATTACTGTATATGTTCACAAATGCTTTACACACTGCCTCTGAGATAAGCCTGCCTGCTCGTGCCAAGCTACCAAGGGGGTGAGCAGGGGTTATTTTAGGAGTGTACCCCTTTACCCTGACTAGAGGCGAGGGTCCCTATTTGTCACAAGTACCTACCTGTGCCAACTAGAGACCCCCAATTCTAACAATCTGCATTTCACTACTCAGATCAAGAAGCTTGCCGGGCACTGCTTCCGTATACTTAAATCCCTTAGAAAATGTCTTCCTCTCCACCCTAGGGCTGCCAAGGAAACAGTTACTCGTGCCCTGATACTCTCACGCATTGACTATGGCAACGCCTTGTACGTTGGCCTGCCGGGTTATCTTCTGAATAGATTGCAGGTAGTCCAGAACGCAGCAGCTAGGATTCTTCCTAACATCCCAATAAGAACCAGCGTAAGGCAACATCTGCGCAATCTCCACTGGCTGCCTGTGGCCGAAAGAGTTAAGTTCAAAGCCCTTGTCCTGGCCCATTCAGCCCTGTATGGACTTGGTCCAATCTATCTAAGGAAATGCTTCAGGTCTATGTTCCTGCTAGACAGCTGCGCTCAGCTTCACAGTTTCTTGCTCACATACTGCGTTTTCGCCTTAAGAGAATGGGTGGTAGTTCTCTCGCTTTTAAGGCTGCTTTGGCCTGGAATTTGCTTCCCCTGGCCCTCCGTAGTACCCAGGACCCCATGCTCTTCAGAAAAAGACTGAAAACGTTTCTTTTCATCTAATCGGTCCTTGCTTTTCACCCTTTCATGGCTCGCGCCGGGACACACTTTTGTGGAGCTGTGCGCGTTATAAGCTCCAATAACATAACAATTTGGTATAATAAACATATCAAGATTAATAATAAATTTATTTTTGGGAAAGATTGGTTAACCAGCGGACGTAAATGGACTCCTCAACTCTTTCAAGATGGACTCTGTGTTCCCTTTTCAATAATTCAATCCCGCTTTTCTCTCCTCTCTTCATGTCAATCCAAATACTTGTCCTTAACTGCAGTAGCTCAATTCTCTTATAATAAACTATCCTCTAATCCTACACTTACTCCCTCAACTCTTGTTATAAAATCGATTTTATGCAATCCTCCTTCCACTTCTCAAATATATAAACATTTAACAGATATTCCCATTACTCAAGATAAATCAGAAGTAGAAAGTAGTTGGGAGTCTGATTTGAAAAAATCTTTCCCTATTCCGGTATGGAATAAAATTTGCACTAAAATAAGGAAGTCTTCGAAGAGCAGCGAATAGCACTCAAACTTTGTTTTTCATTTATAATAGACTTTTGATTACACCAGCCAAACTCCACAGCATTGGCCCTAATATTCCTTCTACTTGTTGGTCATGTACTGTTTCAGCAGACCTCAAACACGTTATTTGAATGTCCATTTATTCATAAGTTTTGGATACGAATCTGGCAACAGATAAACACTATCTTTCACACACATGTTCCTTTTTCTTTAACTCATATTTTTCGTTTACTATAGTGCGATATGTCAAACTCACTCTCCATGCTTTTGTACCATCTCGTTGTGCCCAACTCGTTTCAATGGTGCACAGAACCAAGGAGACGTCAGGAGTGGCCTGACGTCTCCTAGGTTCTGTGCACCACTGGAACAAGTTGGGCACAACGAGACGGTACAAGAGCATGGAGAGTGAGTTTGACATATCGCACTATAGTAAACAAACCCCTTTGAAGTGAATAGGGTCGTTGAACAACTGACCGCCTAGTTCCTGTGGTGGCCAGTATATTTATTTTCTTTATCACATATGCAGAGTGACTATCTATAGAAGGTCCTGACTAATGCCTCCGGATCTCTATAGGGGACCAATAAATGGCTGAAACATGTGGACCTTGAACTAGGGATATATTGGTTTAATCCCTAGCCCTCTTGCTTTTTAATCATGTCCCTGTGACTACCTAATAAAAATTCAGTGGATCCGGAGAGACATTTTTAAAATCACTCACTAACTTTCTTTGCACTCTGCCCCTCACTCACCTGTACTTTCTTACGCTCCTCTTTGAGAAAACACCTCAGCTCCTCCCCTCGTGGAGTAGTAGCCCACACCACGGTGTGAGGAGGGAACCCATTTGATGAAGCATGTCACCTAACGGTGAGTGAGGGTTTCTGTCCTGAAGGAAATATCTCCTATCTTTTCATCATACATTACACTACCTCTATCTTCCTTTTTTCTCTTCTTCACGTATAGCCAGACAGACTTTGTGTGATACAGATTGTTCTTTTTGAGGGATCAGTACCCTCTGGCTTCCTCAGATCCCCTCTGATCCTAAGTGTGTTAATGAAAAATGGTCATTTTCCATCCCATCCTGATTAGTACAACCACATGACCATGTATCACCTAGAGCACAGGATTGTATGTTAAAATCTCCTGCCCATATTAACATATAATTTGTATGTATAACGCTTAGGAAGGTTTCCAAATGATGATCCAATGCCGTCGCCACCCTAGTGCGTGTTACATCAAAAACATTGTTATAGTAGTTTATTATAACCAGATCTTTCTCTCCATTTTTCTTCAGCCACAATAATTGAAAGTGTGGATCTGGGTTCAGAATCTTCTTGACTTAAACTGAGATTTTGTTAGAGATAAGGGTTAACAGTCCCCCTTTTGCCCGCCCTGCAGGTGATGCTATTGCTTCTAGGGAGTATGAAGAGTACCCATGTTTCTTGCAAACAAATTATGTCGTATTTAGATATGAAATTATGCCAATGAGGGTTCCCTAGTTTATTCTTAAGCCCGTTCAAATTCCATGTAGCAAAACTACGTTTTCCACCCTCCAAGCCATTAATTGGGTTCATGGTTGAAGTTATAGTAACTGCTATACTGCGGGTCATACTATTGGCACGATTATTTTTTCCAGGCTTAGACAGCTCCCTTCCATCATGGTCACCGTTGTTAGCATTAGGGGGCACGTTATGTGAGAAGTTGGCCTGGTATATGCTGTCCACTAATTATAGTGGGCACCTTGCACCAGTCCAAACAACCCCTTATTGGAGATAGGTTAAAGACAACCTTATTGAAAGCTATCCTAGTGGTAGCTATGGAGAGCAGCCTTCAGGCTAAGTCTTGAAGGAATGTAAAGCAGCTTGTTTTACCAGTCTATAATCTCTTGAGTGACCAAATGAAAGAGCACGACACCAGGTATATATTCAAAATATATGTATTTATTGCTAAACACACCCCTCTAGTCTCTTTATGAGGCTAGAGTTCGAAGTACATAAGTTAGAAGTTATTTAAACACAGTAATAGCACAAATACACATTTGGGCCCTAGGGCGTACCAAACCATATACCAATAAAGTGGTATAAGAACCACGACTGAACTAGACACTAGGCCTAGAGCCTCTAGAAGTGCTTGGACCACAAGGAACCACCCAAGGTAGTGACACAGGGGACCCACGGGAGACGCGTGCAGTGTAAATACACAACCGCGATACGCCGTTGACTTCTATGGAGAAAGTCGTGATCAGGAAATTAGAGAAAGGGACACTTAAAGAGGACTTGGACCAAACCCTTTGAGATCTAGGACTTTGAAGAGTCTCTACCCACGGGAGCACCGGAGTACTCGTGTTACCTCACCCAGGGAAGCCGGGTGCATAGGTGCCTTTCGGGGTCGGGTTTCGTCGTCGATTTGAATGGCGATCTGCTGCAAAGTGCTGCTGGCGACCAAGTGAAAAGTGTCCGGGTGGATCCAAGAGTGGATCGGAGTTCTGAAGAACCTGAAAGCAGAGGGGACAGAGTCTGGGTCACTAGCCAGTGACCAGGAAGGCGATGGACAGATGCCCACAGATGTCGAGTGCTTCAGGTGCGTTGACGGTCGTCTTGACTCTTCAGCCACGAGGTCCAGGAGGCGTTGTCGGCGACCAGGAGCAGGATTCGGGCTGGTACACGATGTCTGTCGAGTGCTGAGGTGTCGGCGACCGGATTGGACCCAACAAGCCTTGGCAACGGCAAGTCTCGGTGAAGATGTAGATCGTCGATGGTGCAGACCAGCAAGGTCTGGGGAACTCACCCACCGAGGGTAAGTGAGGGCAGGCCTGGAGCAACCAGGATGCCAAGTTAGAAAAAGATTGGCCTTCGTTAAGGGCTACTAGCTAACGGGCTAGCGACCGCGAAGGAGCCTCGTGACGCCGCACGTGGATCTGGCTTACAGGACACTCGTGGAGTGGGGGCCAGTGATCTTCGGTGCAGGTGGTGCTGGAGGCTAGGGCTACTCGGAGCCCAAAGCACGACTTCTTGGGAGACCCAGAAGAGGATGCACTTGCAAATGTGCTCGGTGTCCAGGGGTCACGGTCTCAAGTCACCCACGATAGCCACGGGCCTCAGCTTTGCTGGGGACTCAGGGTAGCCTCGGGAAGTCTGAGAATCCACCTCTGGTGATGCGATGACTTCGGCGTCCGACGGGAGCTTCAGAAATGCGAACCGGACAGATGCTTCTTTGGTGCCTGCCAAGCAGGGAGTCACTCCTTGACCCCAAGGGAGATTCTTCTGTCCTCTAATCGCGAGTAGAGCGTCGAAGGTCCAGGATTCAGTTTCAGAGTTTCGTCCAGGGATAATCTAAAGTCCTAAGGACTGGGTTCCTATACTTATACTAAGTTTAGGGGTTGGACTACTCTGTGGCCCCACCTATGGGTGGGTCAGGGCAGAGGGGTGGCTACACCCCTTTCCCTTTGTCCAGTTCGCTCCAAAGCAGGGGCTGCAAGCCCCTGATCCGGTTTGAACTGGGGTATGCACAGGGACACCAAATGTGCCCCCAGTGCAGGACTTCAAAGCACCCGAAAGTGCTCCCGCCCAGCCCCAATACACATTATCCTGTCTGGGGAGGTGGTCACACCTCCCTGGGACAGGAAACCTATTGTACAGGCCTCCCTGCCGGAGTTTCGTCCAGCAGCAGGAGGCCAGACTCGTGTCTGTGGCAGCAGCATCCATTTTGTGATGCCAGGGCTT
Organism: Calotriton arnoldi; assembly: GCA_963921515.1. NCBI lineage: Eukaryota > Metazoa > Chordata > Amphibia > Caudata > Salamandridae > Calotriton > Calotriton arnoldi. The sequence continues at coordinate 569,545 of CAWUFW010005099.1, forward strand.
TGGAAAGAAGTTACCGGGCTAGCCAGAGTTAACATGTCTTTCCCTCTAGAAGGGTGGAATGCTACCCCCGCCACCAGGATTGGCGGGGGGTAGTTTTCCAAGATGTTTGACACCAAACACGACATGTTTAGGTGCAGCCATTCCAAAGTTAGCATTTTACCGCAAGGTTATAATGCGCTTAAGAGTATATGGTCAGGCTGCACTACAAACAGCATCAGAGATGGTCTCCGAACGCTGCAGAGGGGCCCTGCTCATGCAGGGGCACCCTCTCACATAGGAACCATGCACTCTGCCTTTAGGATTGATAAGGCCTGCCTTAGGAGTGACTTATAGGTTTATATGTGTGTATGTATTTAGTGATATAGGTAACCTATATCACAGTAAGGAATGCAGGCACCACCTTACCCAGGCTGCAGTAGCAGACCTGTGGTGTCAGTTTGGATGGCCTTCCAGGGGTGGCATAATACATGCTGCAGCCCCTGGCAGGCCTCTGAGGTACCTATGCCCTTGGTACATAGTATACCATATACTAGGGACTTATAAGGGCACTCCAGATTCCAATCAGTGATGTGCCTAAGGCACATGGAAACCATTTTAGAGAGGAAGCAGCTAGGCTGGGGTTCTGATTAGCAGGGCCCCAGCCAGACTAATGTCGAAAAACAGCGAAGCATCAGCAAAAAGTGGGGGTACCCATGTGAAGCAGATCCTACTCTCCTACACAACCCCCCAAACGTAGGGACATTAAACTAACCTTGCCCAGTTAAGTCTTCATGTTCTAAGTGGAAGTACCTAGAGAGTCCATCTGCATTGGCATGGTTACTCCCAGGTCTATGTTCCACTGTAAAGTCCATCCCCTGTAGGGAAATGGACCACCTAAGCAGTTTGGGGTTTTCACCCTTCATTTGTTTTAGCCATAAGAGGGGCTTATGGTCTGTCTGAACCAGGAAGTGTGTACCAAACAAGTATGGCCTCAACTTCTTCAGAGCCCAGACCACAGCAAAGGCCTCCCTCTCTATGGCTGACCAACGTTTCTCTCTAGGGGTCAGCCTTCTGCTAATAAAAGTTACTGGCTGATCCTGACCTTCTTCATTCAATTGTGACAGTACAGAAGGCTCTCACCTGAGTCTGGGTAGTTGGAGCAGTCCAGGCAATGATAGTCTGGATCTTGCTCTGCAAAGGTTGAACCTGGCCTCCACCCACAAGGTGGCCCAGGTACACAACCTGACTCTGCCCTATCTGGCACTTAGTGGCCTTGATAGTCAGGCCTGCCTTTTGCAGGGCCTGTAAAACATTCCTGAGGTGGACCAGGTGATCCTCCCAGGTGGAGCTAAAGACAGCAATATCATCTAGATATGCTGCACTATAGGCTTCCAGACCTGTGAGAACTGTATTCACCAGCCTCTGGAAAGTGGCAGGTGCATTCTTCAGACCAAAGGGCATTACCACAAATTGATAATGCCCACTAGGGGTTGAGAATGCGGTTTTGGGCTTTGCAGTATCAGCTAGTCTGCACTGCCAGTAGCCAGCTGTTAGGTCAAATGTGCTGAGATATTTGGCAGAGGCCAAAGTATCTATGAGCTCATCTGCCCTGGGTATTGGATGGGCATCAGTCCTAGTGACTGCATTGAGACCCCTGTAGTCCACACAAAACCTCATCTCTCTTTTTCCACCCCTGGTGTGAGGTTTTGGTACAAGGACCACTGGACTAGCCCAAGGGCTATCTGAGGGTTCAATAACTCCCAAATCCAACATTTTCTGGACTTCAGTCCTGATACAGTCCCTGACATGGTCAGGTTGCCTATAAATCTTGTTTTTAATAGGCAGACTGTCCCCAGTGTCCATTTCATGAGTGCACCAGGTGGTCTGACTGGGTGTCAGTGAAAACATATGTCTAAACTGATTGAGAACTTGCCTGCAAGCAGTTTGTTGCTGGGTAGTGAGGCTGCCTGCCAAGGCTACACCATCAACTGACCCATCGTCAGGGTTCTGTGAGAGCAGGTCAGGAGTGGGTCACTCTCTTCCTCCTGCCCTTCATCAGTAGCCATGAGCAAGCCCATGTCTGCCCTGTCCACATATGGTTTTAACCTGTTGACATGGAGAACCCTGTGGGGACTCCTGGGTGTTCCTAGGTCTACTAAGTAAGTGACCTCACCCTTCTGCTCAACAATAGTGTGGGGTCCACTCCATTTGTCTTGGAGAGCTGCTGGGGCCACTGGCTCCAACACCCACACCTTCTGTCCTGGCTGGTAAACAGTCAGAACAGCCTTTGGTCATGCCAGGCCTTTTGAAGTTCCTGGCTAGCCTCAAGGTTTTTGGTTGCCTTTTTCATGTACTCAGCCATCCTGGAGCGGAGACCAAGTACATAGTCCACTATATCTTGCTTTGGGGGCTTCAGAGGTAACTCCCATCCTTCCTTCACCAAGCACAGTGGACCCCTCACAGGGTGGCCAAACAGAAGTTCAAAAGGGCTGTAACCAACCCCTTCTGAGGCACCTCCCTATATGCGAATAAAAGGCAGGGCAAGAGTATGTCCCATCTACGCCTAAGCTTTTCTGGGAGCCCTTTAATCATGCCCTTCAAGGTTTTGTTGAATCTCTCAACTAAACCATTGCATTGTGGGTGATAGGGTGTGGTGAACTTATAAGTCACTCCACACTCCTTCCACATTGCTTTTAAGTACCCAGACATGAAGTTAGCACCCCTGTCTGAGACTACCTCCTTAGGAAAGCCCACTCTTGAGAAAATTCCCAGGAGGGCCCTTGCCACCACAGGTGCTGTAGTGGTCCTGAGGGGAATAGCTTCTGGGTACCTGGTGGCATGATCCACTACCACCAGGATAAACCTGTGCCCAGAGGCTGTTTGGGGATCCATGGGACCAACAATGTCAATCCCTACCCTTTCAAAGGGCACCCCCACCACAGGTAGTGGTATCAGGGGGCCTTTGTAGTGCCACCTGCCTTGCCACTGGCTTGGCAGGTTACACAGGAGCGACAAAACTCCTTGCTGTCTTCAGACATGTGGGGCCAGTGAAAGTGAGGGACAATTCTGTCCCAAGTCTTGTTCTGGCCCAGGTGACCTGCTAAGGGAATATCATGGGCTAGGGTCAATAGGAAGCCCCTGAACTTCAGAGGTATAACCAACCTCCTGGTAGCACCAGGCTTGGGGTCTCTACTCTCTGAGTACAGGAGTCCATCATCCCAATACACTGTATGGGGACCACTAGCTTTCCCAGCAGCCTCAGCAGCAGCTTGCTGTCTGAGGGGTTCAAGGGAGGGGCAGCTCTGCTGCTCCTGGCTCAGATCTGCCCTAGAAGGTCCCCTGTCCCCAAGAACTCAACCTGGTCAGGTTCAAGTTCCTCTGGGACAGTTCCTTCTTCAGGGCTGAGATCATCCCCCTCAAGGGACTGATCTTCCTCCTGAGCCAAGGGGAAGGCACTGCCTTAACCCTACTACTCCTCCTCTTGGAAGGCACTTGGTCCTTTCTTCCAGAATCCAAGGCCTGTTCAGTGCTAGACATTTTGGCTTGTGACCTGGTCACAGCAAACACATCTGCAGGGATCCCCAGCATTTCTGCATGGGTCCTGAGCTCCACTTCTGCCCAAGCAGAAGTCTCTAAGTCATTGCCAAGCAAGCATTCGACTGGTAGGTTTGCACTTACCACAACCTTCTTAAGGCCAGTTACCCCTCCCCAGGAGAAGTTAACAACTGCCAGAGTATGGTCTGTTCTGACATTGCTAGCATTGGTCACTTGGTACATCTCACCAAGTATAACTTGCCCAGGATTCACAAGGTCTTGTGTCACCATTGTGACACTTGCCCCTGTGTCCCTAAATGCCAAAGCCTCACGTCCATTGATTAAAGGCTGTTGTCTGTACTTGCCCAGATTACTGGGACTCACAGTGGAGGTCACATCCATGCCTCCATCACAGACTAACACAGCCTGAGTCAGTTCTCGGACTAGGTCAGAGCCCAACTCAGTACCCAGGGTGAACCCTACTAAACCCTTGGCTGGAGCACTCCCACCAACTGTACTAGGGGGAACAGGTGCCTTAGGGGCATTGGTGGGTGCTGGACTGGAGTCTTTGGACTTGGTGCAATCACTGGTCCAGTGGGTCTTTTGCTTACAGACCTTGCACCATGGTTTTCTTTGGCCTTTCCCTTTTGTAGACTGTGAATCCCCACCAGAAGAAGATTTTTGGGGGCCTGATGAAGACTTTTGATCTTTACCCTTCTCCCCACCCTTGTCAGAGTTCTTAGCATCTTGCTTCTTGGTTTCCCCACCTTGGTTCTGTACCTTCTGCTTCACCCTGGTTCTGACCCATTTGTCTGCCTTCTTTCCCAATTCTTGGGGAGAGGTCAGATCAGAGTCTACCAGGTATTGATGCAACAGCTGATTTTGACAGTTATTAAGAATCTTCTCCCTCATTATCAGATTGTACAATCCTGAGAAGTCACACACCTTACTGCCCATCAACCAGCCTTCCAGAGCCTTGGCAGAACAATCCACATAGTCTACCCAGTCTTGAGTCTGTGCTTTTGGGTATCTCTGAACTTCAACCTGTACTGTTCAGTGGTTAGGCCAAACCCATCAATAAGAGCACTCTTCAAGACCTTGTAATTATCAGCATCCTCCTCTCTAACAGTGAGGAGCTTATCTCTACCTTTGTCAGCAAAGGAGAGCCACAAGATTGCTGCCCACTGCTCCTGAGGGACCTTCTGTACCTTACAGGCCCTCTCTAGAGCAGTTATCCACTTGTGGATGTCATCCCCATTCTGATAGGGAGGGACAATCTTGCTCAGGTTCCTATGGTCATAGGACCTTTCCCTATCTCTAGGGACATGGCTGCCACCATGGGACTCTAGTCCCAACTTTCTTCTCTCTCTAAAGAGATCTAGGGACTCCCTGTCTATGGCTAGTTTCTTCTTTTTGAGTTCAAGCTGAGCCTCTTTCTTCTCTCATGAGAGGATTCCCTCCTATGAGATGAGACAGAGCTCCCTATTGAGGTGCCAGAGTGGTTAGACTCCTGAGAAGAAGATCTAGACCTTCTGGGCACACTCACAATCCTTCCTGGGGGGACAAAGGGGGCATCATTCTGATCCTCCTCTTCATCTTCCTCAGGAGGGGTTGGATTATCCAGGTCAGGGCCATTTTCGCCCTCCTGGCCAGTTTCAGAGGGGGGGCTGGGGGTACTGGTACCCCTGGTCCCATCCTCATCATCTGCCCCACCCTCAGCTCCTATCCCTTCAGTCCCCAAGGGCTTACTAAGGTCATAAGCCACCAACAACTCCTTGAGGTGTTGGGTGGTGGGGCTTGGCCTGTCCTTATTTTTCTCAAGTTGCATAGAGCTCTCAATTCCAAGAATGGGAGTGTATCATACTTGGAGGGTGGAAGCTCAATGGCTTCCTGCAAGGATTCTTTAGATCCTGCCCTTAAAGACATTACTCGTGTGGTGTGGTGTATGCACTACCTACTCTAGTGTGGCCTACTAAACTCTCTTGAGTTGTAGAAAGGGTTGTGCTATCCCTTAACACACAACTCTAAGTTCAGTAGAACTTACTGTATTCTAAGCCTATTATAAGTACCTTAGGTACCTTTAGTGGTTTTCAGTTGAGCAATTCAATTGAGATTATCTGGTAAAACAATAGCAAGCTGGAATCCCACACGCTGCACACCAATGTGAGAAGTTGGCCTGGTATATGCTGTCCACTAATTATAGTGGGCACCTTGCACCAGTCCAAACAACCCTTATTGGAGATAGGTTAAAGACAACCTTATTGAAAGCTATCCTAGTGGTAGCTATGGAGAGCAACCTTCAGGCTAAGTCTTGAAGGAATGTAAAGCAGCTTGTTTTACCAGTCTATAATCTCTTGAGTGACCAAATGAAAGAGCACCACACCAGGTATATATTCAAAATATATGTATTTATTGCTAAACACACCCCTCTAGTCTCTTTATGAGGCTAGAGTTCGAAATACATAAGTTAGAAGTTATTTAAACACAGTAATAGCATAAATACACGTTTGGGCCCTAGGGGCGTACCAAACCATATACCAATAAAGTGGTATAAGAACCACGACTGAACTAGACACTAGGCCTAGAGCCTCTAGAAGTGCTTGGACCACAAGGAACCACCCAAGGTAGTGACACAGGGGACCCACGGGAGACGCGTGCAGTGTAAATACACAACCGCGATACGCCGTTGACTTCTATGGAGAAAGTCGTGATCGGGAAATTAGAGAAAGGGACACTTAAAAGAGGACTTGGACCAAACCCTTTGAGATCTAGGACTTTGAAGAGTCTCTACCCACGGGAGCACCGGAGTACTCGTGTTACCTCACCCAGGAAGCCGGGTGCATAGGTGCCTTTCGGGGTCGGGTTTCGTCGTCGATTTGAATGGCGATCTGCTGCAAAGTGCTGCTGGCGACCAAGTGAAAAGTGTCTGGGTGGATCCAAGAGTGGATCGGAGTTCTGAAGAACCTGAAAGCAGAGGGGACAGAGTCTGGGTCACTAGCCAGTGACCAGGAAGGCGATGGACAGATGCCCACCGATGTCGAGTGCTTCAGGTGCGTTGACGGTCGTCTTGACTCTTCAGCCACGAGGTCCAGGAGGCGTTGTCGGTGACCAGGAGCAGGATTCGGGCTGGTACACGATGTCTGTCGAGTGCTGAGGTGTCGGCGACCGGATTGGACCCAACAAGCCTTGGCGACGGCAAGTCTCGGTGAAGATGTAGATCGTCGATGGTGCAGACCAGCAAGGTCTGGGGAACTCACCCAGCGAGGGTAAGTGAGGGCAGGCCTGGAGCAACCAGGATGCCAAGTTAGAAAAAGATTGGCCTTCGTTAAGGGCTACTAGCCAACGGGCTAGCGACCGCGAAGGAGCCTCGTGACGCCGCACGTGGATCTGGCTTACAGGACACTCGTGGAGTGGGGGCCAGTAATCTTCGGTGCAGGTGGTGCTGGAGGCTAGGGCTACTCGGAGCCCAAAGCACGACTTCTTGGGAGACCCAGAAGAGGATGCACTTGCAAATGTGCTCGGTGTCCAGGGGTCACGGTCTCAAGTCACCCACGATAGCCACGGGCCTCAGCTTTGCTGGGGACTCAGGAGTAGCCTCGGGGAAGTCTGAGAATCCACCTCTGGTGATGCGATGACTTCGGTGTCCGAGGGAGCTTCAGAAATGCGAACCGGACAGATGCTTCTTTGGTGCCTGCCAAGCAGGGAGTCACTCCTTGACCCCAAGGGAGATTCTTCTGTCCTCTAATCGTGAGTAGAGCGTCGAAGGTCCAGGATTCAGTTTCAGAGTTTCGTCCAGGGATAATCTAAAGTCCTAAGGACTGGGTTCCTATACTTATACTAAGTTTAGGGGTTGGACTACTCTGTGGCCCCACCTATGGGTGGGTCAGGGCAGAGGGTGGCTACACCCTTTCCCTTTGTCCAGTTCACGCCAAAGCAGGGGCTGCAAGCCCCTGATCCGGTTTGAACTGGGGTATGCATAGGGACACCAAACGTGCCCCCAGTGCAGGACTTCAAAGCACCGAAAGTGCTCCCGCCCAGCCCCAATACACATTATCCTGTCTGGGAGGTGGTCACACCTCCCTGGGACAGGAAACCTATTGTCCAGGCCTCCCCTGCCGGAGTTTCGTCCAGCAGCAGGAGGCCAGACTCATGTCTGTGGCAGCAGCATCCATTTTGTGATGCCAGGGCTTTGGAAAGAAGTTACCGGGCTAGCCAGAGTTAACATGTCTTTCCCTCTAGAAGGGTGGAATGCTACCCCGCCGCCAGGATTGGCGGGGGTAGTATTCCAAGATGTTTGACACCAAACACGACATGTTTAGGTGCAGCCATTCCAAAGTTAGCATTTTACCGCGAGGTTATAATGCGCTTAAGAGTATATGGTCAGGCTGCACTACAAACAGCATCAGAGATGGTCTCCGAACGCTGCAGAGGGGCCCTGCTCATGCAGGGGCATCCTCTCACATAGGAACCATGCACTCTGCCTTTAGGATTGATAAGGCCTGCCTTAGGAGTGACTTATAGGTTTATATGTGTGTATGTATTTAGTGATATAGGTAACCTATATCACAGTAAAGGTGCAGGCAGCACCTTACCCAGGCTGCAGTAGCAGACCTGTGGTGTCAGTTTGGATGGCCTTCCAGGGGTGGCATAATACATGCTGCAGCCCCTGGCAGGCCTCTGAGGTACCTATGCCCTTGGTACATAGTATACCATATACTAGGGACTTATAAGGGCACTCCAGATTCCAATCAGTGATGTGCCTAAGGCACATGGAAACCATTTTAGAGAGGAAGCAGCTAGGCTGGGGTTCTGATTAGCAGGGCCCCAGCCAGACTAATGTCGAAAAACAGCGAAGCATCAGCAAAAAGTGGGGGTACCCATGTGAAGCAGATCCTACTCTCCTACACGTTACTCTCCTGTAACTTGGCAGCCTCCTTACTATGATACATTACTGTATCATCTACAACATATTTATCGCAGCTGAGTCAATCATTATCTTCCATGGTACTTAGTGGTTGAAACCTATTTGACAAAGGTAAAACTTGGGAACAGGGATATGCCGATCTTAGAGCCTGTACACTTTGGGGGTAGGCATGGGGGGTGGTCATGATTTATTAGATGGCTATGGCCAGCCAAAGGTAGCAATGTTGCCTTCGCATGGATATAACCAACTATATTGGGATTTTGGAAATTAATAATAATGCAATCTCCCTCGTAGCTTTTTGTTTGTGTACCAATCTAACTTACCCTTCACATGAATAAAATCTGGTCTGCGTTAGTTGGTGAAAACAGGCATTTAGTGCTAAGCCAGTGGACCACTTTATTCTTTAGGCCTTCCGCTGTTTCTCTAGTACCATTTTTTAATGGAGGGACATTTGCCAAAAGGGCCACATTTGGGCAGCAGGCTGGGGGAAGGTTGATGGTTACTTGCTCTTTAGAATGGTTACAGTTGTTAGATGTGTAGTTTACATTGCGGGCTACATGGCTTTGGTTTTCTGTAGATGTCTGGGTAGGAATTGTATTAATGGGTCCTAACCCTACACTAGCTATAGGGTTTGACCGTGGCTGACTAGAGGCTAAACTCGTGGCAGGTTGATCACCAGTCCCCGCCATTGTATAGACATTTGTTGTATTGGGGATTTTAGGTTGCACCTCCTTGCCCCACGGAAACTGCGTATGTAAAATACCAGGTAAATTACTGCAACAGGTGATAACGGTTTCCAACCCTCCATCCAGTTTGTCCATTTTTCTTTTTATTGGTGCTAATAGCTCGTTTACACTAACTGTTAATTTGTCCCAAAATGGTTTCCAGATGGGATTATCCACATCGTTAAGGTGGGTGAACAAATCCGGAATCATGGTTGGGACCAGAAGGGACTCATTTGTATGAGTAGTGTTCTTTAACTTTCTTTTCTGTTTTGCTACAGGCATAATGGTAGGCGACGGTGGTGTCAAGTTTATAGCCGACGTATGCTCCATCCACCACCCCCCCCCCCCCCGGTGAGCTGTTGCTGAATGGCGGCGGAGTTGCCCCGGTCCTCTACAGGTTCCCCCCGTTGCCCCAGGTGCACACAGCGATAGGCGCCATTCTGCCTGGTCTATCTCCTTAGTTAGAGCTCCCACTGCTCGTGTCAGAAAGGTGTCTATTGCGGTCTGTCTGATATCGGCCCTTGGCTCAGCAGAGGCCTTAGTCCCACCAGCTTTGCGTTTGACCATTTTCAGCCCTCCAGCACTTAGGACTGAAACTGGGTCTGCAGTAGCGTCACTTACTTGGATGTAAGGTAGCTGTTCCACAGACGACAACACTTTACTCCTCCGTCGAATTTTGAACCAACACAAGAGCAAGGCCCAGCCCAGCCACCTCCTGTCGCTTGACCCGGGCACGTGCTGCGTTTAGGGAGCGCCTCCGGGAACAAAAGTGTTCGTAGGTGGCCGAGTTGCAGGTTGGGGCTAATGGTCTGCCCCCCTGTTCTCGACAATAAACTCCATAAAAGGTCACAAGATCCAAACGGGGCAGGGAACAGAAAGACCAAAGGGGGTAGCCCAGCCTCAGACAGCCGTGGACGGGCGCAGAAGCCCACCGCCGAAGATGAGCGCCTCCGGGTGCGAGCGTGTCAAAATGCAGCAGCAGTCGCAACTAGTTCGGGGGCCGGTAGTCTCTGTGCCCCCCTGCTGCTGGTTACTCAAGTTTTACACTGGGTGTCTGGATGAGGAATCAAGGAGGCAATAACTAAGGAGCAAACTCAACTAGAAACCTTATATACCAACAAGATAAGACGAAGGGCATAACTTGGCTTATTAGATTCATACTAGCCCTCAGTCCCCTCCAAAAACACATACAGAGCAAACTGAGAAAAATACCAAGTTGGGGATTTCCTGGAGGAATCTTGGTTGATAATCTGGAGGAGAGCAGTTTTATTTTTCATTTGTATCAATCATTGTGAAAATGCATAAATTAGTGACAAGATGGTATCTTTCTTCTGTTAGGTGTTTTTTTGGGGTGTTCTGTCTCCTGCTGGAAGTGATGAGGGAAAAGTGGCTCTCTGATTCATGTCTGGTGTTATGTGCATATAAAAATATTTTGGTGTGAAGCTCTCTCATATTAAGGTAATAACAGGGATTTCCCTTCCCTTACAGCCATTTTTGGAGAGAACAATGTTTTCCCCTGAAAACACCCTTGGGTAAGCCGACCTTTCACTTACTATTTCAGCCTGCCTAACAATTGCTCAGATGTGGAAGCAGCCAACAGCTCTGCCAATTAACACGTCGTGAGGCAAGGTATGGTCTGCTATAGAGTTTATAAGTTTGTTAGGGTCTCTCTCTCTTTTATTACTCGCATGAAACGCACTTAAGTTCTGGGAGAAGATCCTGAAATATCATCTGAGGTGCCACTCCCAGCTAGGTGACTTATTCACCTGTATGAGCGATGGCAATGCAACAATGTATAGACATAGCAGCCTTCTCTAGTTTTCCCTATGTTTACTTTTTTTTTAACTTATTGTTCATAATTGGAGACTGAATGAACAAGTTACCTTCGGTAACGATGTATCTAGTAGAGACATATGTTAGTTGTATATTCCTTACGTTAGACGTCAGTCTTGATTCTGAGATTTTTTTCTTCAGCAGTACCCCTGCGCATTGTTAGGTGGTGCTGGTTGGCTCCGCGTCCGTCATCTGCATCGTGGGCGCTGGGATGACGTTGCGGGACCTACATAGACGCCGTCCATGCGTGCTGACGTCAGTTCTTAACACGACTTTCCACACCAGAAGAGCAAAGCCATGAAAGACACTGACCACTGGTGCATCAAAACTAGAACCCTTTTGGGGAATCCCTATCCCTAGAAATCAGTTCACAGAGCGGGGAGGATGGGTGGGGCGGTAAGGAATCTACAACTAACATATGTCTCTACTAGATATATTGCTACCGAAGGTAAGTAAACTTGTTCATCTGATAGAGACGGTTAGTTGTCGATTGCTTACCTTAGAATAGATACCGCAGCAATACCATCCCCGGAGGGTTTGCGAACCAAGATCAAACCAGAAAGTCCTGGAGGACCGAACAGGCAAAGTACCCATCCCTCTGGACTTGGCTATCCAGGCAGTAGTGTCTGGTAAACATGTGCAGGGATGCCCACGTTGCTGCCTGACATTTGTCAAGTACTGGAACGCCACGTGCTAATGCCATGGTTGCCACCGTTGCTCTGGTGAAATGAGCCCGTCACAGCTGAAGCCACGACCCGGGGAGCACTTGGAGTTCGTGCGCCTGCCATTTTGCTGGAACCGCCGCAGCCCTTGCCCTTCATCACCACTGCTGCTGGGAGGTAGGAAACTACACCTCCCAGCGTGCTTTGCGACAGGGACGCTGCGAGAGACCGAAGGACGCACCAGGAGGCGCTTTAAAAAATGCTCAGACCTCCCGCGGTGCGGGAGCCCGTCACAGCTGAAGCCACCACCCGGGGAGCACTTGGAGTTCGTGCGCCTGCCATTTCGCTGGAACCGCCACAGCCCTTGCCCTTCATCACCACTGCTGCTGGGATGTAGGAAACTACACCTCCTAGCGTGCTTTGCGGCAGGGACGCCGCGAGAGACCGAAGGACGCGCCAGGAGGCGCTTTAAAAAACGCTCAGGCCTCCCGCGGCGCGGGACGCGCCCGGGCAAAGGGCGGGCCCATCCACGCCCGTCTGAGCCAGGCAGGGCAGGGTCACCCCCCTTGGCTGTCTATGAGGATTGTACCCAGCCTAATCCTTTGCTGCACCGGGGTAAGAATTATTTTTACTCACTCACCCATATGGAGCTAAGGGAGCTGCATGTGTCTGAACTTTCCAATTGATTTATCGGCCTAAGGGTCCCACTATGAAATGAACTGTGACCTCGGACTTTCTTTGAGTTTAAAGTGATATTGCTCGATGATATCTCGTGCTGAGTGGGGCAATATTGTAATTCCATATATTTTATGTTTTATACGCAAAGATAGGTTCCATCACCTGTCTTTGATTGATTTATTCTAATCAAAAATTGTAGCTGAACAATTGAGTGTATCCACCCTTAATTGTAGTTCACCCGGGTCATTGATAAGAGTTTTTTTAGTGATCCTGCTATTACTAACAAAGATTCTGCCACCAAGTTTGAGCGGCTTGCTGGTAGAAAAATGGGGAAAAGGAAGGCACCCGAGTCAGTAGCAGGAAAGAAGAAGATGGCCAAGATTAGTAAATCAGTGACCACAGCAGCAGATAACTGTACTTTAGCAGCCATTGATGAGCTGATTGAGGAGGTTGAAACTATGTTAGCAAAAGGGGATGAACCAGCACTCAAAGGCCCCAAGAAAATCTCTACTTTTTTTAGTAAACAAGGAAAAGCAACCCCTGTTAAGCAAAACTTAAAGCAACCATCTCCCCTAATATCTGTGCATTGCGCTCAAGAATCTTCCTCTGAGGCGCAAGCTATTTTGGCTCAAAGGGACTCTCCTAGACGAGTAAACGTAGTCCAAGAAGGGACTAGTGCCCCAATTACGAATTTTATTAATTTAGAATGTTCCAATAGATACTCAGTCCTAGCTAATGGTAATGATGAAATTAGTGGGAGCGGACTGAGAGTTCAGTACAGGTTGTAGTTGGTTCGAGAGAAATGGGGACCCAGACAGAATTAGAGGATACAAACGAGGCACTGAGGGATCTATGCCGGAAGCAGAATTTAATACAAGAGGAGCTTGCTGAATTTAAGAGAATGTTAACTGACTTATTAAAAAGTCCTTCTGTAGCTCCCAAGGAAAAACCTAGTCTTTTAAACGTCCCTCTGTACTCCGGTGAAAAGTGTGACTTGATCAATAGGGCAAATAAGAGGCCAACAAATTCATCTGGAGCACCTAGTAAAAATTTATCTAAGGCTCCTGCTGACCGGAACATGCCTCCAACTAGTGCAGTTTCGCATCTATCAAGACCAGATGTACGCAGAACATACCGAAATAATTCAATGGAGTCACGTAGTCCCTTGAATAGCGAGGGACGAATTATAGCCCCCCGGGAGCCCCAAAATGCCAATATAAATGGGTGGAACCCATTAAATCCGCTTGGGCGGGGTCAACATCTAAAACGTGGGAGGGGGCGAACTACTGGCAACCGCAGGATGCATACCCACCCACACAGAACCAGATGAAGTACAAGCCCAATCTATACAGTGTATTTTTAACAAATGTCCCAAAATTAAATCAAGGTGGCAGAGAAGACGAGGACTCTCTGATAAATAAATCGATCCATTGGATCAGATATAAGCGCCAGTGCTTTTCTGTTGTAAGATCGGACATTGCGAGAGCTGAAAGAATCCAGCAGAGAGGGGGAAGACTGGACAATATAAAGTTATCGTTTCAGTCAAGGTTTATAGTGGATAGCCTAATTGACATGAATCTCCGGTCATATAATTGTGTTGACTCACCAATTGGTATTAGACTAAATATTTTTGACCCAATTACCGGTATCAATCAACATCAAGATATGCAGGAAGCAAGGAATTTAGACTCAGTAGATTGAATGGTATTGCAAGAGGGTGAGGACAACATGGTAAAGAAAGCCTCCACTGAGCAACATATGAACCCGGTCAGCCCTAGCTTCTGTCTTGACCCACAACTAGTCTCCGACATCGAGCACTATGCACCACAGCTTGTAACTGGGGAAAACAACATCCACATAATAGGACAAGGTAATTTTAGTTCTGAATCATTTGATACGCAGACTAACCACACATTCCAGAGCCCAAACGGGATCAAGATAATCTCCTGGAATATAGCTGGCCTCAAGCAAAAAATCAAAGAACCGGATTGGCAGAGCTACGTTGAGGACTTTGACCTCTGCTTATTCTAGGAAACGTGGGCTAGGGAATCGTATCATGAATTAGGATATAGAACTTTTAGCATTGAGGCACTGCAAGTAAAACAAGCATTTGCAATGCAATAGGTCTCGCATTATTAAAGTTTGAGCTATTGGCATTGCTAAATAATGCAACACCAATAGCTCAAACTTTAATAATGCGAGACCTATTGCATTGCAAATGCTTGTTAGTTTTACTGCACATCTAATGAAAATGCGAGACCTATTGCATTGAAAATGCTTGTTTAAAGATGTTTACAACACCAGCCCATGCACAGCCACAAAGCCGGCCCACACACTCACCTGTCAGACTAGCCCATCTGGCACTGCCAGATTGTCCAATAGGCTAGTCCGATCCTGAAGCAGAGGTGGCTGGGAAACCCCTAAAGTGAGAACTGAACAGAGAAAATCTGTGAGCAACTCTGGCTTGCCTCCAACCTGGATACTACTACAAGATTGTTGGTCTTGAAACAAAGATTACTTATAGGGTTATACTTTACCTGTTGCTTCAAAAGAAAGGAAGATTTGGTTCATGAAGTGCCTTGAGAAGCAGACAGAAGTTAACAGAAGACATCAGATGAATCCAATTCTGTACAATCACGTTTTAAACTTTTAAGCTATTGGCATTGTAAATGACAATGCCTTTTATTTATCTGTTTTGAAAACAAACAGATAAATAAAAGGCATTGTCATTTACAATGCCAATAGCTTCAAACACTCGCAAATGCGAGGCCTATTGCATTGCAAATGCTTGTTTTGGGGAAGTGGGGGAGGTGTGCTGTGTCTGCCTGCTGTTACTGTGGCGGCGCTGGTCTGCTTCCTGGGAAGAGTCACAACAACATTGTAACTTGTATTTGTGGAAGGGCCAGAGGCCATGATTGCATTTGTGTTAAAGTTGTGCGTTTGGTGCATTTAAATGAAATACAAGAGGGAGGGAAAGTGAACAGGCAGAGGGGAAAGGATGACCTTTGCGAGACTGTTTTTAAACAAAGGAGCGGCTTAGGGTAATTATGGAACTGAGGGTGGCTCACAGTGTAAAGACAGGGAGTTATTGTTTTTTCCAATCCCCTTGTTTTTATGACAATTTGCCACTGAGCGTACAGGCAGACACCGGCACAATGTAAAGTCCCTGTAGGAGTTGACATTACGGGGCCTAGTTTGAGCAAGTGTTTCATGGTGTGCGGGGAGATAGGGGCATATAGCAAGGAGCGTACCGGCCGACACCGGCTTAATACAAGCCCAATGCAGGTGCAGAGATTCTGGCACTGTTTTTGGCGACATCCACCAGCTTAGCGTGGTATATTGTAGAATATACTGAAAGCAGTTGCAATATAAAGGGGAGCGATGTTTATGGGACAGTAAATTATAAACGACGTAATAAAAATGTTTGTAAACTTGTGCCTTGAGAAACTAAACATCCAGGATGCTCTGTGCTTTTTGAAATTGTTTTTTTAAAAGATTTTGTGCAAAGTTGGATGAATGTTTGGGAAGACACCGGCTTAATTTAAGCCACCCTCGCACCCTTTGATCTCCCCGCTAAAGTTTCCTCCGCTGAGGTTTCCTGCCCGGAAGCTGGTGGCGCCGCACAGCCTTTTGCAGTGGCTGGGAGGGAAGGAGATGGTGCCGCCTGGGTTAGGTATGTGGGAAGAAGTGCGAGGCTGTGGGGAGAATGCCATTAATTGAATGTTCTGTGAACGTGCATGGGTGAAAAAGTGAGGCCTGCCCTCTGTGACTGCAGCGTGCTGTTTGGATGCAGGCAGGAGGGCGCGTTAGGAGGCAGAAAAATACCGGAAGAACAAATACATGATTGGAAAAAAGGAGGGAGGAGAGAACGACGAAGAAAACAAGAGACAACACGAAAGAAAGGGAAAATGGAGAAGACAAGAAAAATTTAACTAGGGAGATAAATATCGAGGGGGCGAGAGAAAGGAATACATTTAGATAGGGGAGAAAGGAAATAAAATGAGCGTAGAGGCAAGGATAAGATGTGCAGGAAGATAGGGGCATATAGCAAGGAGCGTACCGGCCGACACCGGCTTAATTTAAGCCCAATGCAGGTGCAGAGATTCTGGCACTGTTTTTGGCGACATCCACCAGCTTGGCGTGGCATATTGTAAAACATACTGAAAGGAGTTGCAATATAAAGGGGAGCCAGGAAAGAATAGGCAGAGGGGAAAGGAGGACTGTGGAGGAACTCTTTATAAATAAAAGGAGAGGCTTACGGTAAATAGAAACAGAGGGTGGCTCACAGTATGAGGCAGAGGGGAAACAGAGGGTGGCTCACAGTGTGAGGCAGAGGGGAAACAGAGGGTGGCTCACAGTGTGAGGCAGAGGGGAAACAGAGGGTGGCTCACAGTGTGAGGCAGAGGGGAATTTGGAACAGAGGGTGGATCAGTGCGTACAGATTAGGAGTTTTTTTTTCTAAGAAAAAATGTGGCTACGATGTTTATGGGACATTAAATTATAAACGACGTAATAAAAATGTTTGTAAACTTGTGTCTTGAGAAACTATACATCCCGAATGCTCTGTGCTTTTTGAAATTGTTTTTTTTAAAGATTTTGTGCAAAGTTGGATGAATGTTTGGGAAGACACCGGCTTAATTTAAGCCGCCCTCGCACCCCCGCTGAGGTTTCCCGCCCGGAAGCTGGTGGCGCCGCACAGCCTTTTGCAGTGGCTGGGAGGGAAGGAGATGGTGATGCCCGGGTTAGGTATGTGGGAAGAAGTGTGAGGCTGTGGGGAGAATGCCATTAATTGAATGCTCTGTGAACGTGCATGGGTGAGAAAGTGAGGCCTGCCCTCTGTGACTGCAGCCTGCTGTTTGGATGCAGGCAGGGAGGGCGCGTGGGGGAGGCAGAAAGATACAGGAAGAACAAATAAATGATTGGAGAAAAGGAGGGAGGAGAGAACGACGAAGAAAACAAGAGACAACACGAAAGAAAGGGGGACTGAGAGAAAGGAATACATTTAGATAGGGGAGAAAGGAAATAAAATGAGCGAAGAGGCAAGGCTAAGATAATGATGCAGTAGGGTGACCAGAATTGTAAAGCCAAAAACCGGGACATTTTATTTCTAGTATATGCAATTTGTAAAGAACCTCATGAGACACAAATACTTTGTAGCACACTTTGAGTTTACTACACACTGCCTGCCACCTTTCCCTTAGTAACTGCACGTCAGAGTGCTACAGTCTATATCGTTTTATGGCACTGTTATCCAACATTGATCCACAAAGGTTGCAGTATCTTCACATTGCCATGGTAACCACTGAGTATGCAAAATGCCCTATTTAGAATCACTCTATGCAAATGTACCTCGTGTATATCCTGAAAATGTAGCAAGGAACTGACCCCCTGGACGTAAACCGCAGCACCTACTCCGGTACAGTCCACAGCTTTCTTCCCATGAATTACTTGTGATCAACAAAGCGTGCAATAGTTGGCACAAACAGTTACACGACACAATTGGAAAACATCACTATATATTGTTAGTGCAGGGATCTAAACCCCTTGTTCAGCAGCCCTAACATCTGTTTTAAGCATCTTTTCCCTCTAAGTTAACAATCTATCACATACAGTCGCTATTGACCTGTGGAGAGAAACATTAATAAGATCTACTAGAGTCTGTATCGTGTGATCCGTAATAATTACGTCATATTTCACTACCATACGCGACTATCTTTTAGTGAAAAATCAACAGAAATATAATTGTAACTTGCACTGTAATTCATCTTCGTGCAGCAGTAAAACACGTTTCTTCGCAAATGTATTCATTTCAAATCATCGAGCTGAAATGAATTTTGAATTTGGCAATAATCAAGTCAGCATCATACGTTTATCATAAAACCGAAACAATCGAGAATATTTTAAACAAGCCAACAATACCCCCTAGATAGTTGTACAATGAAATCATACAAAAGCCTACACACTTCACAAATCAAGCACCATTACAAACCTATGGATCACTGACGATTCACGTTTATGCACAAGAGTATCTGCCAACCAGCCTTTCAGTGTAAGATTCCATCTCAAAAGCACATTCGTGGTGAACAGAAAATCAGACACGACATTTGCGATAAACTGGCAACTATAAGTAAACTTGCATTTTCAGCCGAAGGACAACATCGCTACCATTCCTGTCAGCAAACAACAGAAAAGCCTACCTTAAACAAGCACGGAATAGAAACGGTGCGCGCGAAACCAGTGGTGCGCGCGCACCACATAGGAGCAGGGGGAGGGAGCGCAGCAGCAAAGCGAGACGAACGCGCGATGCTGCGCGTTCTGGCCACCGTCGGGGAATGGGCGCGGCAAGGCGGGACATGCGCCCGCCTTTGACCAATCGCGTGCCGACTCCATTAAAAACGTACGCTCCAGCCAATGTGGGCTTCCGAAAACAAAACCACACGCACGAGCGTGTGGGTCGTTTTCAGAAGCCCTTTCTAAGGTCTCGCGCTGCGCGAGCAGTGCTGCGCACTGCAACGCTAGGCGCGAGACCTAAAAAGGGAGGGCATCGGGAGGTTTGATAATATGGGTAAAAATTAGTTTAAATGCTACCATAAAAATGTTACCCACAGATTGACAGGATATTCTAGGCCTGAAACTCAAGTTTGCTAATGCTACTCAACTGTATCTTTTTAATATATATGTTAGACCGAGGGAATGTTCTAAAGAATCGCCGTTATTGGAACACTTTAAGGAGGTCTTAGAGTCTATTGACACAAAAGATGCCACCATCATAGGGGGTGACTTTAATTGTTGCTATGAACCTATGGTAGGACTTGATATAGTCACTGAAGAGGAAGACCAAATAAGAGGGATTCCACTCCTTCAAACAAAAAGCACAGCGAGGGGTACTATCTCTGCCATTCAAATGCTTCATTTCAATGTTGAGAAAGGTCTTAGAGCATGCAATGGTCGTTTTATTTCAGACCTTGAATGCGCAAACACCTTCTCAAGGGGAAACTCTAGTTCAAGAATAGATTATATACTTATTTCTACTTCCCATTGGGCATATGTACATGATTTTAAAGTAGACATAAGAGCAGAGAGCAATCATTTTCCGCTACGTCTTATCCTTGATGGGACTTACTTTCCAACCCATGTATTATTAGAACCCCACCCAAGAACTGAAATAAGACAGCCCCTGATATCCAACAATAGAAGGTCGGTTAGATGGCCTGCTGTTTTAGACCGTGTGGAACCCCTAACCTGTATCTATAATGCTTTCTGTGATATTGTAGGACCTTACCCGGAACAAGATCGGGAAACTAACAAGATAACAGACATTCACCAAAAACTGGTAGAGGAATTACAAGCTCACTTAACCAAACCACGGATAAAAAAGGACGCATTAAACATAAGGGCACAATCATCCAATACATGGTATAATGGGGATTGTAGGCTGGCCAAATCACGGCTTATTAATGCCATCAAAAATAAAAATCCATTGGAAATTAAAATAGAAAGATTAAATTACAAGCAAATTCAAAAGATAGCCAAAGGAAGTGGGAAGATAGTATCTGGGAAGAGCTTATCGTAGCGGCAAAGAAGGGGGATCAAGCCATATTTTGCAAGTTAATGACGCATGGAACCAAGCATGACGTGATGGCTTCTGATCATTATCTAGATCCCATCACTTGGCAGAGTCATTTTACAAAATTATACCATAGTGCTGCTAATTTGGATTCAGCCAGTCATTCTGAAAATAATTCTTGGGGACTTCTGACTACAAGTCACACGTCCTTTTTAAAGTTCAGTATGGAGGACACAGCACTTACTGTAGCAGCGATTAAGTCATCAAAAGCACCAGGCCCCGATAAAATACCGGGGGGACCTATTCAAACATAGCGAGGAAGTCTGGGTGCCTTACATAAATGAACTAACAAATGCAATAGCCAGGGGACAGCCGGTGCCACCATCCTGGAAGGGAGCGGAGATAGTTCCCATTTATAAAAGGGCAGTAGGGAAGAGCCGGCTAATTATAAGCCTATAAGCCTAATAGATGTCCTACAGAAGGTCTATGCTAAACAAATCCTAACTAGGCTTACTGACTGGATAGTTGCAGAGAATATATTGTCACCATGTCAGGCTGGATTTAGGCAGAAAACTAGCACAATAGACCAAGTGTTCAGACTCTTTATTTTAGGCTGGAAATACACCAGATTACGATCTAGCCATTTATATGTCGCCTTTATTGATCTGAAGGCGGCATTCGATTCCATTCCAAGGCTTCAGTTGTGGGAAAACTTAGGCCAGCAAGGCATACCTGAGGAGATTTTAACCCAAATCATTAGGTTACATCAAGATAATTATGCTAAGGTACGTTGGGGCAAAAATGGCGAGCTTACTGAGGAAATTCCAATTAGGAGGGAGTGCGCCAGGGCTGTGTCCTGGCGCCAACTCTGTTCCTCCTATACGTAAATGATCTAGTTGAACACCACCAAAATTGTGCACACGATTCACCAAAACTAGGGGGCAATTACATCTGTGCCTTAACATTTGCAGATGACACTATTCTGTTGTCCCAAAACACCTAAAGGTTTACAGAATCTACTCCACAGTCTTAATAACTACTGTAAAGGAAAAGGCCTAGAGGTGAACCCAACAAAAACAAAATATATGACAATAAGGCCGCATAGAAGCTTTAAGAATAAAATATATTTGAACGGCACAGAATTGGAACGGGTAACAAATTTTGTATATTTAGGGGTTACCCTTGATTCTAGACTCTCTTGGTCCACACAGACGGAGAAGTCAAAGGCTATACTGATGCAAAATTCTATCCCCATTGTCAAAAAAATGGCTGCAACATCCTCAAAGGCCATTACGCCAGCATTGGAAGTGTATAAGGCAAGGGCACAAACCGCCGCCCTGTATGGTGCAGAGATTTGGGGAAGTGGCAATCTTAAGCCCTTAGCCACTACTGAAAACAAAATTCTGAGAATGTTTGTTGCCCTTCCCCAACATACCCCATTGATTCCTTTGACATACGATTTGGGTATTAAACGCCTGGAGCCTCTTGCAATCTGGAGAACCCTGTCCTTTTGGATTAGAACTTGGACAACCCCGGAGTTAGTAGTGTATAGAGAGTCACTTACTGAACTACAAGCACTTGAAACTCAAGTTACCTTTCCCTGGTTAAAACATATTCGAGGTTGGCTTTCTGATCTAGGTTTGAGCAGGTACTGGTTGAATCCTGGTCTGCTGATCCCTGGTTCAAAAAGCGAGATTAAGTCTTTATATTGGGACTTTATTAGAGATAAGGAAATTACAAGTGGAACGCAGGGCAGGCTCACTGTGCAATTTCTCCAGTATAAAATGACCCCCAGCTTCGAGTCATTTCTTGATGAGATAGAACCGCAACAGGCAAAGAGTTTATATCTGAAATTCAGATATGGAATATTACAAATAAATACTTTTGTTGCTAAATGGTCTACTACACAGCCTGAAGAGGGGGAGTCACATTGCACCTTGTGCCAGATGGGGGTTGCTGAAGACATTTCACATGTTTTGTTCTTCTGTTCAGCATATAAAATCGCTAGAAGTGGATAAAACCGATAGGAAGGTGCCTTAGTGTGAGGAGAATGGATGACATGTTGAGAATATTAAGAACAGATAACTCCCGCCTAATAGTATTTGGAGTGAGCCGCTTCCTATTGGCTATCAATTTTACCAGGAAAAAGAGAGGACAATGATTGTAGATTTGTATATAGGCTGCTATTGAGAAAAACTTAACTTGCAGCAATGGCATAGGCCTTGGCAAGAGAAGTAATGTTTGCATATTAATATAAATGAATATAATAGCTGTGTAGTAGCTTGCAAACTTTATCTCTGAAAATCATTGATTCGATAGGATCCAAGGTGACAATGTAATTATTTTAGATGGTCAAGACGTGTGGGGAAGAACGCTTGCCAAGATTATATGCCCACGAAAGCGAAACTGTTCCTTATTGAATATTGAAGTATTTTTTAACTGACTTGTGTCTTTTAAAACTTATGGTTTTAACAGCAGTTGATGACTTTATGAATTGACAGATCTAGTTGTATATAAGTTTTTATCGATTCTTCTGATGAATGTTTTAATTCTATTTTGGAGTATCATAACAATGGCGATTTTGCACATCGGATCACATATGCACTTTCCTAGAAACTGATATTGATTTAGAATACATTTGCATATTGTTGCCCTCGTATTCCTATATAGGCATTTTTTAGAAGAACAATTTAGTAGGGCAATAATTAGACTGTCAAGATCAAATTGTGGAATTTTCCCGAATATAAATTGATGTATACAGATGTGATCAAGTGACCAAGGGAAGATTGTATTTTATGGAATTGCTTTTCTGTGTATTGAATTTTATTGTTTTTTACTTTAATGTTCTCAAAGGCCGAAAATAAAGTATATTGAAATTGAAATGAGCACGCAACCCCACAGGAGGGTCCTTTTTTGCCAAATCATAGCTTATTTTGAGGCGAAGGACAACCCATCGGGAGATGGTCCGTTTTTGAACAGCCCGACCTTTCTTGGCACCCACATAGCCAATGAAGAGTTGATCATCCACCCGGAAGTCTTTTGTGCGATCAAGATAAAAAGACAATGCACATTTTGGGTCCAGACGGTGGAGTCTCTCCTCCTCCTTGGAGGGATGCAGGGTGGGCAGAGTGATAGATTGTCCCACATGAAAAGGGGTGACGACCTAAGGAAGGAAGGCTTGCTCCGAAGCACCACTTTATCCGTATACACAGAAAGAAAAGGGGGTTTAGAAGATAATGCCTGCAGCTCGCTCACCCTGCGAGCAGAGGTGATGGCAACAAGAAAGGCAGTTTTGAGGGTCAGCAACCTGAGGGGACAATTATGAAGAGGCTTGAAGGGAGCACACACAAGAAAGGTGAGAACCAGATTAAAGTCCCATTAGGGCATTAAAAAAGGAGGAGGGAACAGATGAGTAAGGCCCTTAAACAATCTGTTAACGATAGAAGATTTGAATAAAGAAGGCTGATCTGGCAGCCGAAGAAAAGCAGAGATGGCTGCAAGATATCCTTTAAGAGTGCCCAAGGCAGATCCCTGCTGGCCAAAGAAAGTATATACAAGAGAATCTCTGAAAGAGGAGCAGAAAGGGGAACAACAGCCTTTGCTGTGCACCATGACACAAATTTGTTCCATCTACAGGCATATACCATTTTAGTGGAGGGACGCCTGACTGCCAAGATAACATCACAGACTTTGGGCGGAAGGTGGAAAGCTGTCAACTACCGCTGCTCAATCTCCACACAAGGAGGTGGAGACTGGACAGGTTTGGGTGAAGAACCCTCCCGTGCTGCTGCTACAGAAGATCCTCCCGAAGGGGCAGTCTGATCGGAGGATAGATGACCATGCTCTAAGGTTGGGGTACCAGACTCTTCGTGCTCAGTCCGGAGCTATAAGAATGACTTGAGCCCGGTCGTGCTTCATCTTCTTGAGCACTCTGGGCAGAAGTGTTACAGGTGGAAAGGCGTACAGGAGGCCGAAGATCCAATTGCAATGAAATGCGTGCAAGTGAGCTCCGCCTCGGAAACTCCGACGTGCAGAACTGCTGACATTGCACGTTCTCTTCGGAGGTGAACAGACCTAACTAAGGCTCTCCCCACCGCTGAAAGAGACCTTGCGCCACCTCCGGATGGAGACACCATTTGTGATCAATTAGACACCGACGGCTGAGTTTGTCCGCCCTGGCGTTCAGGGAGCCTGCCTGGTGTTGAACCACCAGGGTCATGTCCTGATGTTCCAGCCATGTCCAGAGGCGGAAAGCCTCTTGGCAAAGGGTCCATGACCCCACCCCGTCCTGTTTGTTGCAGTACCACATGGTGGTGGTGTTGTCAGTGTACACCTGCACCAATTTCCCCCTGAGAGAGGGAAGGAATCCTTTCAGTGCAAGTCTGATCGCCCGGCGCTCCAAAAGGTTGATATGGAGGCCGGCCTCCGCCGGAAACCAGTCGCCTCTGATCTCCGCCTCTCCCAGGTGGCCGCCCCATCCCAGAAGTGACGCATGCGTCACCACTGTTAGATCTGGTTGGGGAAGGGAGCGGGATCTGCCTCTGAACCAATCTTGGTTCATTAGCTACCACTGCAGTTGGTGTGCAGTTCCCTCTGAGATCTGGACGTAGTCAGAAAGATTCTCATGATGCTGCTCCCATTGGAACTTCAGGTCCCACTGCCGAGTCCGCATATGGCCTCTGGCATGATCCACCAGCAGGATTCAGGAGGCCATAAAGCCCAGCAGCCTCTGAGTCATTCTCACCGAAATCCAGGATAGAGGCTGAAACATCGGTATCATAGCCCGGATATCCAGGACTCGCTGCTTGGGAGGATAGGCCCGAAATGGCACTGTGTCCAGAACCGCCCCGATGAAAGGGAGCGTCTGAGAGTGAGTCGGGTGTGACTTCGGCATGTTGATGGTGAACCCCAGTGAATGCAGGAGGTCCGCCATAGTCTGGAGGTGGGAGACGACAGCCTGGGGCTAGCCCGCCTTCAACAGCCAGTCGAGATAGGGTAAGACTGGTACCCCTGATATGCGCAGATGAGCTACGACCACCGCCATCACCTTTGTGAACACCAAAGGGGCACTGGTAAGGCCAAAGGGGAGCACAGTGAACTGAAAGTGCTTGTGGCCCACTGTGAACCGAAGGTAACGTCTGTGGGTCGGCAGGACGGAGATATGAAAATAAGTATGCTGCAAGTCCAACGCCACCAGTCAGTCTCCTGGGTCAAGTGCAGACAGAACTTGGGCTAGGGTGAGCATTTTGAACTTCTCCTTCCGGAGGAAGAAGTTGAGGGCCCGGAGGTCTAAGATAGGACGCAGGCCTTTGTCCTTCTTGGGTACCAGAACGTAGCTGCAATAACCATGACATACTTCTGGCACAGGGACCCTCTCTATAGCTCCCTTGGCCAAGAGAGCCAATACTTCCTGGCAGAGAAGTGCCAACTGATCCTCCGTCATGCGATCGTAAGAAGGTGGCAGTGAAGGGGAGGGAGTAGTCCCTTTGGACTATTTGCAGAACCCACCTGTCCGACGTGATGGATTGCCAGTGGAGGAGGTGATGGCGCATCCTGCCTCCAACTGACCGTTGATGGGCCTGAAACGTCCGACTAGGAAGGTTTGGAGGCTGCAGCGGAGGGAGAGGGTGGACTGGCCTGCCTGCTGGCTCCCTGACCCGCTAGGACGCTGGGTCTCACGTCTGTGGCCACGCAGAGGCTGGACAGTTTGTGTGACTGTGGCTGGGCTGGACAGGACGTCCCTTCCGTAGCCACGAAAGGGACGAAAGGCTGATTGACGTGGATGTGAGGTAGCCGGGAAGCCCAAGGATCTGGCCGTAGCTCAAGAATCCTTTAAGCGGTCAAGCACCGAGTCTGCCTTGATGCCAAAAAGGTGGGTGCCATCAAAGGGCATGTCCATCAAGGAAGACTGGACATCCCCTCAGAAGCCAGAAGTCCTCAACCAGGTGTAGCATCAGACAGCTATTGATGTGGCAATCGTTCTGCCCAGTGAGTCGGTGGATCCAGTCCACATCGTATGGTGAATTTGGCTGCGTCTCTCCCGTCTGCAACTGCTTGAGAGAGAAAGGCCCAGGCCTCCTCCGGGCACTGAGACAGCACCTGTGCGGCCGTATCCCAGATAGTATGGGAGTATTGGCCCAAGAGGCATGCAGTATTCACTGACCGCAACGCCAAGCTCGAGGAAAGAGAACATCTTCCCAAGATGGTCCAGCTTCTTGGATTCCCTATCTGGGGGAGCAGAAGGGACTTGGACTACCAAGCTCTCAGAGGAGGGGTGTTGGGTCAGGAACGCTGTGTCTCCGGGAGTGGGGCGGTGACGGCGGGCAACCGTCCTATCCACAGGAGCTCCTGTGCTAGTCTTGGACCAAGTGCCCAGAAGGACGTCCGTGAGGGCTTCATTGAACGGCAAAAAAGGTTCAGAAGAGGAAGCCGCAGGCTGAAGCACCTGTCAGGAGGTTAGTCCTGAATGCCACCGTAGGGAGCTCGAGGCAGAGGATCTCATCTGCCCACCTCATCACCACAGACAAGGAAGCTTCCTCCTCCGTAGCCACGGTAAGGGGAGAAAGCAAGCCAGTGTCAGGGGAAGTGTCCAGACCACTGGTATCACCCAGGTCCATACGTCAGTCCAGTTCCTCAAGCTGGTCAGTTAAAGGGTCCAGCGGCCCCTCCCAGTCCTCTTCCTCACCGTCTGGCCCAAAAGGAATGGCAGGAATGAACACAGGAACGAAAGTCCCTTCCGGCGTCAGAATCTACGTCAGTCCGGCTCGGTGTCTACTTCGGGATGGGGTTGCGACCGGGGGCACAGTCGACGTCGGGAGCCTCGTCGGGATCGACGTCGGGGAAGGTCGAGTAAGATCGACCAGCGTCGGTCCGGATCGAGGCCTGGATCCACGGGGACCCGCCGGGGCAGCCGGCGTCGAAGTCCCAGGGCCACCGATCAACTCTGCGGGGCCGGAAGGCAGGCCGGCAGAGTAAGGCTGCCCAATTATGAGGTACAAGACCTCATAGAACTTCTGAATCTGGGCAGGAGACGCTCCGGCTCCCGGAAAGAGAGGGGAGCGCGGAGCCATCTCAGAAGCAGGCTCCGGAGACGGAGCCTTTGAGCAACGATGTCCGGGATCCGGCGTCTCATCGGCCGACCGACTGGGAGAAGTCGAAGAATGCCGGTGCTTCTTCTTGTGTTTCCCTGAGTTACCCGAAGCTCTCCCCGACAACTTTGAGTGCGAGGAGTGTGGCCTCCGTGACCATTCGAGACCTTCCCCTCGAACAGGAGCGATGCAGAGCCGAGTGCCAGGCCTCCAGCAGCTTTTGGGACCACCACGGCAAAGCCTTCGGGTTCCTGGCCTGGCACTCGGAGCACGACTTCGGGTCATGGTCGACCTCCAGACACCAAAGGCACACGAGCTAGGGATCAGTTACGGACATCATCCGGTGGCAGGAACCGCAGGTCTTAAAGCCGGTCCTTCGCTGGAACATCCTTGACGCACCAGGAGTCTACGATTTGAAAAAGACGTAGTCGAAAGAAGTTAGCCAAAAAGTGGCTAGGGGTAGCTCTCTCCGGATCTGCGCTAGGCTGGCGTGGAAAAAGAAAGAACTGATGTCAGTGCGCATGGGCGGCGTCTCTGTAGGTCGGGCGACGTCATGCTGACAACGGACTAGACCACCTAACGACGCGCAGGGGTACTGCTGAAGAAAAAATCCCCGGATCCAGACTGACGCCTGGGGGAAATTCTAAGGTAACTAATCTACAACTAACAGTCTCTATCAGATTATGTACTACATGGTTTAGTGATGGCGTAAGGCTGCTGATTTGCCTTAAAGTACAAGTTACTTAACTTCGGTAACATAATATCTGGCAGAGACACAGTCTAGCCGCAGATTCCTTAACTTTTGAATTCTCTCCAGGCAGCAGTCTGGATCTGGAAATTTTTCAGCAGTACCTCTGCGCGCCGGGTGATGACGTCGTACGGCTATGTGATGTCTACTTTGGTCATGACGTCAGTGGAGCCATATAAGTCCCCTCCAGCGCGCGGACGTCAGTTTCTTCTGTGAAACCTTCCGCGCCAGAACGCGGAGCCACTATAGAAACTGGTTGTGGAAACAATGTGCCAAAAAGATCAAAAATCTTTTACACATTAATAAAGAAGAAACATAAAATGGTATGTTAATATCAGATATGGATTTTAAAGAAAACCCCAAAAGAATCAACGAAGCACAGGGCTATGTGAGACCCTGGCGAATAACCATCATGTAAGGTAAGAAAATCTTACACTCTAGAGACCATTTATCAATGGTAATGAATGGCATGGTAATAGCAAAACAAAACCTATAAAAACAACACCAAGCTGATTGTTGAATCACATCGTTACATGACATAGTGATAGAGCCAATACAAGGTATGATGGTACCAAACAAAAACTTTCAAAGGAAGAATAAATAAATCAATACTGCTCGCTGGTGTCTAATTCAGTGTGAAAGAGAAAACACCCCCCATCCTACCGACCACTCACATTTGGAAATGGATGGTATGGCAACATCTAAACAAAACCTATGTGGCAAGATCAAGTGGTCTGTTGAGTCCCAACATCAGTTGAGACAGTGATCACCTGCATATAAAACCAGTACTGAAAAAGGGTATGTGACCAAGGCCACAGGACTTGGCCGAAACGCGTCATGGGCAGCACAAGAAAAATAAACCGTTTAATTTAAGCACAGCTTATTGCTTGGAGTCCGTACCTGTTTTGTGCTCTAACAGCACTGGGACTGGTGTTTCGAGATATATATATATATATATATATATATATATATATATATCCACAAAAAGAGTTGCCTCAAAGATGGAGCCCAGACGGGTGAATCTGCCAATTTATTGAAGACTGCAAACACAGCAGATGCACAGCCAACAGCACAAAGTCTTTAAGAAAGTCTACGCCGACGCGTTTCGGGCTCCTGCCCTTCGTCTAAGGCTGACTTCAACAGCTGAACGAACCGCCATCAGTGAGCACTGTCATGAATATAGTACCTGCCCCAGTGGGCGTGACTGCTCCTGCAGCCCTATGGTACTCGTAGTGCTAACATCGTGTTACTCCAGTGAGTTGGCATACGCGCTGTCTATAAGGTGAGTAGAAAACCCCAGTGGGTGGCTGTTGCACGATGCCAACTGCTCCGTTGATATTACCAGCCTCCAATGCAGCACCTCGTCCCAATACGGCGAAAACCACGTCGGCATCGTCAGGGTCCGTTAAAGCGGCAGGGCTTCCATCGCGGTTAGACTTGCCGCTATAAATCCACAAAAAGAGTTGCCTCAAAGATGGAGCCCAGACGGGTGAATGAATCTGCCAATTTTATTGAAGACTGCAACCACAGCAGATGCACAGCCAACAGCACAAAGTCTTTAAGAAAGTCTACGCCGACGCGTTTCGGGCTCCTGCCCTTCGTCTAAGGCTGACTTTTAACAGCTGAACGAACCGCCATCAGTGAGCACTGTCATAAATATAGTACCTGCCCCAGTGGGCGTGACTGCTCCTGCAGCCCTATGGTACTCGTAGTGCTAACATCGTGTTACTCCAGTGAGTTGGCATACGCGCTGTCTATAAGGTGAGTATAACCCCAGTGGGTGGCTGTTGCACGATGCCCACTGCTCCGTTGATGTTACCAGCCTCAAATGCAGCACCTCGTCCCAATACGGCGAAAACCTCGTCGGCATCGTCAGGGTCCGTTGAAGCGGCAGGGCTTCCATCGCGGTTAGACTTGCCGCTATAAATCCACAAAAAGAGTTGCCTCAAAGAAGGAGCCCAGACGGGTGAATGAATCTGCCAATTTTATTGAAGACTGCAACCACAGCAGATGCACAGCCAACAGCACAAAGTCTTTAAGAAAGTCTACGCCGACGCGTTTAGGGCTCCTGCCCTTCGTCTAAGGCTGACTTCTAACAGCTGAACGAACCGCCATCAGTGAGCACTGTCATGAATATAGTACCTGCCCCAGTGGGCGTGACTGCTCCTGCAGCCCTATGGTACTCGTAGTGCTAACGCACAAGTTACTAACTTGTGTAACGATATATCTGTAAGAGACAGTAGTTAGTGATAGATTCCTTACCTTAGAATATCCCCAGGCGTCAGGCTGGATCCGGAAAGTTTTGCGTAGCAGTACCCTTGCGCGTCGGTAGGCGGCGTCGTGCGGCTCCGCGTCCGTCGTCGGCGTCGTGATCGCCGGGATGACGTCGCGGGCAGTACTTAGGCGCCGCCCCTGCGCGCTGACGTCAGTTCTGTACACGACTTTCCGCGCCAGGAACGCAGAGCCATGCAAGAAGCTGACACAGGTGTCTGAAAAATACTAGGGCCCTGAAAGGGATGTCCTTAACCCTAGAAATCAGTTCGCAGAACGGGGAGGATGGGTGGGGCGGTAGGAATCTATCACTAACTACTGTCTCTTACAGATATATCGTTACACAAGTTAGTAACTTGTGCATCTGAAAGAGACACGTTAGTGATAGATTCCTTACCTTAGAATAGATACCCCAGCAATACCAACCCCGGTGGTGGGTCTGCGAACAAAGATCAGACAAGGAAGTCCTGGAGGACAGAACGGCCAAAGAAGCCGTCCCTCCGGACCTGACTGTCAAGGCAGTAATGCTTAGTAAACGTGTGCAGCGAGGCCCACGTAGCTGCCTGACAGATAACCGGCAGCGGAACACCGCGGCCCAAGGCCGTGGTAGCAGCCGTTGCCCTGGTGGAATGGGCACGCAGCCCAACAGGAGGCTCCTTCTTAGCCAAAGAATAGCAGGTCTTGATGCACAAGGTAACCCAGCGGGAGATGGTCCTCTTGTGCACCGCCCGACCTTTTGGCGCCCACGTAGCCAACAAAGAGCTGGTCATCCACCCGGAAGTGTTTCGTGCGGTCGATATAGAAGGAGAGCGCACGTTTTGGGTCCAGACGGTGGAGCCTCTCTTCCTCTCTGGAAGGATGCGGAGGCGGAAAGAAGGTGGGCAAAGTGATGGTCTGCCCAATGTGGAAAGCAGTAACCACCTTTGGCAAGAAGGACGGACGCGTCCGAAGAACAACCTTGTCTGGATGAACAGACAGAAAGGGAGGTTTGCAAGAAAGAGCCTGGAGCTCACTCACCCGCCGAGCGGAGGTGATGGCCACCAGAAAGGCTGCCTTTAGAGTCAGAAGACGAAGAGGACAGTTATGCAGAGGCTCAAAGGAGCGCACATTAAAAAGGTAAGAACCAAGTTCAAGTCCCACTGAGGCATTACAAACGGAACAGGAGGGAAGAGGTGAGTAATGCCTTTTAAGAACCTGTTAACAACAGGGGACTTGAAAAGGGAGGGCTGATCAGGGAGCCTGAGGAAGGCCGAGATAGCACAAAGATAACCCTTGATGGTACCCAGGGCAGAACCCTGTTGGGCCAGAGAGAGAAGGAACAGAAGGACCTCAGAAAGAGGGGCAGAAAGGGGATCCACAGCCTTTGCTGTGCACCATGCCACAAATTTGTTCCACCTGCAGGCGTATACCACCTTAGTGGAGGGACGCCTGGCTGCCAGAATCACATCACAAACTTCGGGAGGCAAGTCGAAAGGAATCAACTGCCGCCGCTCAATCTCCACGCAAGCAGGTGTAGACTGGACAGGTTCGGGTGGAGGACCGTCCCCTGCTGCTGCGACAGAAGATCCTCCCGAAGAGGCAGACGGATCGGGGGATCTATGCTCATATTGAGTAGCTCGGGATACCAAACTCTTCGAGCCCAGTCCGGAGCCACAAGAATGACTTGGGCCCGGTCGTGCCGAATCTTCTTCAACACTCTGGGTAGAAGTGGTATAGGCGGAAAGGCGTACAACAGACCGCAACTCCACTCGCGACGAAAAGCGTCGCCGAGCGAGTGCCGCCTTGGAAATTCCAACGCGCAGAACTGATGACATTGCGCGTTCTCTTCGGTGGCGAATAGATCTAACCAAGGCTCTCCCCACTGTAGAAAGAGTCCTTGCGCCACTTCCGAGTGAAGACGCCATTCGTGATCCATCATGCACCTGCGGCTGAGTTCGTCCGCCCTGGCGTTCAGAGAACCTGCCAGGTGTTGAACCATCAGGAACATGCCCTGATGTTCCAGCCATGTCCAGAGGCGCAGAGCCTCCTGACAAAGGGTCCACGACCCCACCCCGCCCTGTTTGTTGCAGTACCACATGGCGGTGGTGTTGTCTGTGAACACCTGCACTACCTTCCCTTTGACAGAGGGAAGGAATGCCTTGAGTGCAAGCCGGATCGCCCGGAGCTCCAGAAGGTTGATATGGAGCCGGGACTCCGCCGGAGACCAGAGGCCTCTGATCTCCGCCTCTCCCATGTGACCGCCCCATCCCAGAAGGGACGCGTCCGTCACAACTGTATGCTCTGGCTGGGGAAGGGAGAGGGATCTGCCCATGACCCATTGCCGGTTCGAGAGCCACCACTGCAACTGTTTTGCAGTCCCCTCCGAGATCTGGACGTGATCGGACAGGTTGCCCTGGTGCTGCGCCCACTGGAACTTCAGGTCCCACTGCAGAGCCCGCATATGCCATCTGGCATGATTGACCAGCAGGATGCAGGAGGCCATGAGGCCCAGCAGCCTCAGGGTCATCCGTACCGAAACCCAGGATAAAGGCCGAAAGATCGGAATCGATAGCCTGAATATCCCGGACTCGCCGTTCGGGAGGATAGGCCCGAAACTGCGTCGTGTCCAGAACTGCTCCGATGAAAAGGAGCTGTGGAGAAGGAATTAGATGCGACTTCGGCACATTGATGGAGAACCCCAGCGAGTGCAGGAGTTCGGCCGTAGTCTGGAGGTGGGAGACGACTGCCTGGGGCAGAGCCCGCCTTCAGCAGCCAGTCGTCGAGGTAGGGGAAGACTGAAACCCCTGCCCGGCGCAGATGAGCTGCGACCACCGCCATCACTTTCGTGAACACCCGAGGGGCACTGGTAAGGCCAAAGGGAGCACGGTGAACTGAAAATGCTCGGGGCCTACCGTGAACCGAAGGTAACGCCGGTGGGCCGGCAGGACGAGGATGTGGAAATACGCGTCCTGCAAGTCCAACGCTACCAACCAGTCTCCAGGGTCGAGGGCAGTCAAGACCTGAGCTAGGGTGAGCATCTTGAACTTCTCCTTCCGGAGGAAGCGATTGACGTTCCGGAGGTCCAAGATAGGACGCATGTCCTCCTTGTCCTTTTTGGGCACCAGAAAGTAGTGGGAGTAGCAACCACGCCCTACTTCTGGGGTCGGAACATGCTCGATGGCCCTCTTGGTCAAGAGGGCCGTGACTTCCTTCTGTAGAAGCACCAAGTGATCCCCTGACATGCGGTGGAATTGAGGTGGCATGGCTGGGGGGTGGTCTCGAAGGGGAGGGAGTAGCCCCTTCGGACAATGTCCAAGACCCACCTGTCCGAGGTGATGGTGCGCCAGTGGGGAAGGTGATGGCGGACCCTGCCCCCTACTGGCGTGCCGTGCACCTGAAAGGAGGGACTAGGAGGGCTTGGAGGCCGCGGGACGGGTTGGAGGTGGTGGCCTGACCCGCACGCTGGTTGCCCGATCCGCCACGGCGGAATCCACGTCCTCGGCCACGCGAAGACGCCTGCTGCGCGGGCCGGTGGCTGGGCTGCTGACGTGAAGGGGCGCCCCTACCGTGGCCACGATAGGGGCGAAAAGCAGAAGGCAGCGGAGGGCGTGTAGCAGAAAGGCCCAGGGACTTTGCAGTAGCCCGTGAGTCCTTAAAGCGCTCCAACGCATGGTCTGCTTTGGACCCAAAAGACCGACTCCATCAAGGGCATGTCCATGAGAGTATTCTGGACATCCCCTGAAAAACCAGTGGTTCTCAGCCAGGCGTGGCGCCGGAGCGCCACCGTCGTTGCAATCGACCTGCCCAGCGAGTCGGCGGTGTCAAGGCCACAACGGATAGTGTATTTGGCCGCATCCTTCCTTCCGCAATGGCGCGGAAAGCAGTGCCTGGACCTCCTCAGGGCACTGGGGCAAAACATCCGCCACCGAATCCCACAGGGAGTGGGTATATCGGCCCAAAAGACAAGCGGTGTTAACGGACCGCAAGCCAGCACTGGAGGAAGAAAAACCTTTCTTCCCAAACTGATCCAGGCGTTTGGATTCCCTATCCGGAGGAGCGGTAGGAAGGCGGTTTGGGAAGCGGAGGCTTGGACAACCAAGCTCTCAGGAGTGGGGTGGACAGAAAGAAACAGGGGGTCGCCCGGAGCGGGGCGATGGCGTCGTGACACGTTCCGATCCACAGGAGCCCCTGTGTTGGGCTTGGACCAGGCGCCCAAAGAACGTCAGTGAGGGCGTCGTTAAGCGGCAGCACAGTCTCCGCAGAGGAGGCTGCCGGCTGAAGCACCTCTGTCAAGATGTTAGTCTTGACCGTCAAAGTAGGGAGCTGGAGACGTAAGGCCCCAGCAGCCCTCACGCAACACCGTACCAAAATTGGCCCCTCCTCCGTAGCCACGGGAGGAGACAGCATGCCAGTGTCAGGAGAAGTATCCAGACCACTGGCCTCCCTAGACTCTCTGTCCAGTCCTCATCATACTGACAGTTGCGTGTCAGAGGGTCATCAGACCCCTCCCAGTCCTCCTGGTCCTCCTCTGGTTCAAAATAAGGAGGAGGAGGGACATTTGGGACCCAAGGTCCCATCGGCGCCGGAGCCGGCGTCGAGCGGCGTCGCTCCGGGTCCATGTCCGGGCCGGAAGGAACTGGGGGACGACGCCGCCCGGAGCCCAGGGCGGCGTCGAGAGCGGCACCGGAGACATCGGCGCCGGCGGAGGTGTCGTGAGGTCGACCGGCGTCGATGGGGGTTGTGGAGCCGGGATCGAGGCCGGGGCCGAAGCCGGAGCCGGGATCGAGGCTGGAGGCTCGGGCGGCGCCGGGCCGGGCCGCCGGCGGCGCCGGAGCAGCCCCATCAGGGCCCGCGGGGCCCGAAGGCGCACCGGAGGGGCCTGAAGGCCCGAAGAGGCGGGCCATGGCCGACAGGAACTCCTGTACCTTGGCCGGATCCGCCCCGAACCCGGGAAGGGCGGGTATGACGGGGCGACTCCACAGGCAAGTCCGGGGCCGCGGGGCGGGGACGGTGCCGGGAGGGGCCTCAGCCGAGTCGCCGAGACCGGCGAGGCGAAGTCCGAGAGCGACGATGCTTCTTGGACTTCTTGTGCTTAGACTTACCGGACGAAGAAGTCGGCGACCGGTGTGCACTCCGCGGCGACCCCTGGACCTCTCACGCGACCGGGGCTTCCGCGGAGCCGAATGCCGGGCCTCGAGGAGCTTTCGAGACCGCTCTGCCAAAGCTTTCGGGTTGAGGGCCTGGCATTCGGGACAAGACTCGGTGTCAGTGGCCTCGGCCGAGGCAGAAGAGACACTCCCAATGCGGGTCGGTGACGGACATCATCCGCGCACAGGCGCCGCATCGCTTGAAGCCGGGCATCCCTACGACACCTTAAAGTTGGAAAAAACCAGTGAAAAATCACCAAAAGTATGGTCAAAATTGACCAGGGCACTGCTCTTCCCGGATCTGCGCTTGCTGGCGCGGAAAAAGAAGAACTGACGTCAGCGCGCAGGGGCGGCGTCTAAGTACTGCCCGCGACGTCATCCCGGCCGATCCACGGCGCCCGACGACGGACGCGGAGCCGCACGGCGCCGCCTACCGACGCAGCAAGGGTACTGCTACGCAAAACTTTCCGGATCCAGCCTGACGCCTGGGGATATTCTAAGGTAAGGAATCTATCACTAACGTGTCTCTTTCAGATATCGTGTTACTCCAGTGAGTTGGCATACGCGCTGTCTATAAGGTGAGTAGAAAACCCCAGTGGGTGGCTGTTGCACGATGCCAACTGCTCCGTTGATATTACCAGCCTCCAATGCAGCACCTCGTCCCAATACGGCGAAAACCACGTCGGCATCGTCAGGGTCCGTTAAAGCGGCAGGGCTTCCATCGCGGTTAGACTTGCCGCTATAAATCCACAAAAAGAGTTGCCTCAAAGATGGCGCCCACGTAGCCAACAAAGAGATGGTCATCCACCCAGAAGTGTTGTGTGCGGTTGATATAAAAAGAAAGCGCACGTTTTGGGTCCAGACGGTGGAGCCTCTCTTTCTCTCTGGAAGGATGCGGAGGCGGAAAGAAGGTGGGCAAAGTGATGGTCTGCCCAATGTGGAAGGCAGTAACCACCTTTGGCAAGAAGGACGGACGCGTCCTAAGAACAACCTTGTCTGGATGGACAGACAGAAAGGGAGGTTTGCATGAAAGAGCCTGGAGCTCACTCACCCGCCGAGCGGAGGTGATGGCCACCAGAAAGGCTGTCTTCAGAGTGAGAAGACGAAGAGGACAGTTATGTAGAGGCTCAAAGGGAGCGCACATAAGAAAGGTAAGAACCAAGTTCAAGTCCCACTGAGGCATTACAAACGGAACAGGAGGGAAGAGGTGTGTAATGCCTTTTAGAAACCTGTTAACAGGGGACTTGAAAAGGGAGGGCTGATCAGGAAGCCTGAGGAAGGCTGAGATGGCACAAAGATAGCCCTTGATGGTACCCAGGGCAGAACCCTGTTGGGCCAGGGAAAGAAGGAAAAGAAGAACCTCAGAAAGAGGGGCAGAAAGGGGATTCACAGCCTTTGCTGTGCACCATGCCACAATCTTGTTCCACCTGCAGGCGTATACCACCTTAGTGGAGGGACGCCTGGCTGCCAGAATCACATCACAAACTTCGGGAGGCAAGTCGAAAGGAATCAACTGCCGCCGCTCAATCTCCACGCAAGCAGGTGGAGGCTGGACAGGTTCGGGTGGAGGACCGTCCCCTGCTGCTGCGACAGAAGATCCTCCCGAAGAGGCAGACGGAGCGGGGGATCTACGCTCATACTGAGTAGCTCAGGATACCAAACTCTTCGAGCCCAGTCCGGAGCCACAAGAATGATTTGGGCCCGGTCGTGCCGAATCTTCTTCAACACTCTGGGTAGAAGTGGTATAGGCGGAAGGGCGTACAACAGACCGCAACTCCACTCGCGACGAAAAGCATCGCCGGCGAGTGCCGCCTTGGAAATTCCAACGCGCAGAACTGATGACATTGCGCGTTCTCTTCGGTGGCGAATAGATCTAACCAAGGCTCTCCCCACTGTAGAAAGAGTCCTTGCGCCACTTCCGAGTGAAGACGCCATTCGTGATCCATCATGCACCTGCGGCTGAGGTTCGTCCGCCCCTGGCGTTCAGGGAACCCGCCAGGTGTTGAACCATCAGGAACATGCCCTGATGTTCCAGCCATGTCCAGAGGCGCAGAGCCTCCTGACAAAGGGTCCACGACCCCACCCCGCCTTGTTTGTTGTAATACCACATGGCGGTGGTGTTGTCTGTGAACACCTGCACTACCTTCCCTTTGACAGAGGGAAGGAATGCCTTGAGTGCAAGTCGGATCGCCCGGAGCTCCAGAAGGTTGATATGGAGCCGGGACTCCGCCGGAGACCAGAGGCCTCTGATCTCCGCCTCTCCCATGTGACCGCCCCATCCCAGAAGGGATGCGTCAGTCATCAACTGTGTGCTCTGGCTGGGGAAGGGAGAGGGATCTGCCCATGACCCATTGCCGGTTCGAGAGCCACCACTGCAACTGTTTTGCAGTCCCCTCCGAGATCTGGACGTGATCGGACAGGTTGCCCTGGTGCTGCACCCACTGGAACTTCAGGTCCCACTGCAGAGCCCGCATATGCCATCTGGCATGATTGACCAACAGGATGCAGGAGGCCATGTGGCCCAGCAGCCTCAGGGTCATCCGTACCGAACCCAGGATAAAGGCTGAAAGATCGGAATCATAGCCTGAATATCCCGGACTCGCCGTTCGGGAGGATAGGCCCGAAACTGCGTCGTGTCCAGAACTGCTCCGATGAAAAGGAGCTGTGGAGAAGGAATCAGATGCGACTTCGGCACATTGATGGAGAACCCCAGCGAGTGCAGGAGTTCGGCCGTAGTCTGGTAGGTGGGAGACGACTGCCTGGGGCGAGCCTGCCTTCAGCAGCCAGTCGTCGAGGTAGGGAAGACTGGAACCCCTGCCCGGCGCAGATGAGCTGCGACCACCGCCATCACTTTGGTGAACACCCGAGGGGCACTTGTAAGGCCAAAGGGGAGCACGGTGAACTGAAAATGCTCCGAGGCCTTCCGTGAACCGCAGGTAACGCCGGTGGGCCGGCAGGGCGGGGATGTGAAAATAAGCGTCCTGCAAGTCCAACGCTACCAACCAGTCTCCAGGGTCGAGGGCAGTCAAGACCTGAGCTAGGGTGAGCATCTTGAACTTCTCCTTCCGGAGGAAGCGATTGACGTTCCGGAGGTCCAAGATAGGACGCATGTCCTCCTTGTCCTTTTGGGCACCAGAAAGTAGTGGGAGTAGCAACCACGTCCTACTTCTGGGGTCGGAACATGCTCGATGGCCCTCTTGGCCAAGAGGGCCGTGACTTCCTTCTGCAGAAGTACCAAGTGATCCCCTGACATGCGGCGGAATTGAGGTGGCATGGCTGGGGGGGTGGTCTCGAAGGGGAGGGAGTAGCCCCTTCGGACAATGTCCAAGACCCACCTGTCCGAGGTGATGGGACGCCAGTGGTGAAGGTGATGGCGGACCCTGCCCCCTACTGGCGTGCTGTGCACCGGAAAGGAGGGACTAGGAGGGCTTGGAGGCCGCGGACGGGTTGGAGGTGGTGGCCTGACCCGCGCGCTGGTTGCCCGAACCGCCACGGCGGTATCCACGTCCTCGGCCACGCGAAGACGCTTGCTGCGCAGGCCGGTGGCTGGGCAGCTGACGTGACTGGGCGCCCCTTCCGTGGCCACGAGAGGGCGAAAAGCAGAAGGTGAGCGGAGGGCGTACAACAGAAAGGCCCAGGGACTTGGCAGTAGCCCATGAGTCCTTAAGCCGCTCCAGCGCATGGTCTGCCTTTGAACCAAAAGTCAGAGCTCCATCAAAGGGCATGTCCATGAGTGTATTCTGGACATCACCCGAGAAACCAGTTGTTCTCAGCCAGGCGTGGCGACGTAGCGCCACCGTCGTCGCAAGCGATTTGCCCAGCGAGTCGGCGTATCAAGGCCACAACGGATGGTGTATTTAGCCGCATCTCGCTCCTTCCGCAATGGCGCGGGTAAGCAGTGTCTGGACCTCCTCAGAACACTGCGGCAAAAGCAGCCGCCACCGAATCCCACAGGGAGTGGGTATATCGGCCCAAAAGGCAAGCGGTGTTTACGGACCGCAAGCCAGCACTGGAGGAAGAAAAAGCCTTCTTCCCAAATTGGTCCAGGCGTTTGGATTCCCTATCCGGAGGGCGGTAGGAAGGCGGTTTGGGAGGCAGAGGCTTGGACAACCAAGCTCTCGGGGTGGGATGTTGGGAGAGAAACAAGGGGTCGCCCGGAGCAGGGCGATGGCGTCGGGCCACGTTCCTATCCACAGGAGCCCCTGTGGTGGGTTTGGACCAGGCACCCAAAAGAACGTCAGTGAGTGCATCATTAAGCGGCAGCACAGTCTCCGAGGAGGAGCCGCCGGCTGAAGCACTTCTGTCAGGAGGTTAGTCCTGACGGCCACAGTAGGCAACTGGAGATGTAAGGCCCCAGCTGCTCTACGCAACACCGTTGCAAAGTTAGCACCCTCCTCCGTAGCCACGGGAGGAGACAGCATGCCAGTGTCAGGGGAGGTGTCTAGACCACTGGCATCCCCAAGTTCCTCAGCCCAGTCCGGATCATACTCGCACTGTTGTGTGAGAGGGTCCTCAGACCCCTCCCAGCTCTCCTGGTCCTCCTCTTGTTCAAAATATGGAGGAGGAGGGACATTTGGAACCCAAGGTCTCATCGGCGCCGGAGCCGGCGTCGAGCGACGTCGGTCCGGCTCCATGTCCGGAGCCGGAGAGAACCGGGGAACGACGCCGTCCGGAGCCCCGGACGGCGTCAGGAACGGCACCGGGGACATCGCGCGTCGGCGTGGTTAGGTCAACCGGCGTCGATGGGGGTTGCAGCACCACCGGAGCCGGGATCGGGGCCGGAGCCGAGGCCGGGATGAAGGCTGGTGGGACAGGTGCGGCGCCGGGACCGAGTCGACGGCGGCGCCGGGGCAACCCCATCCAGGGCCCGCGGGGCCCGAAGGCGCACCGGAGGGGCCTGAAGGCCCGAAGAGGCAGGCCATGGCCGACAGGAATTCCTGTATTTCGGCCGGAGTCGCCCACGAACCCGGAAAGGACGGGTATCGCGGGGCGGCTCTACAGGCATGTCCGGGGCCGCGGGGACGGTGCCGACTGGGGCCTCAGCCGAGTCGCGAGACCGGCGGCGAAGTCTTAGAGCGATGGCGCTTCTTAGACTTCTTGTGCTTCGACTTACCCGAGAGCGTGAAGACTTGGACTCCGACGACCGGCGGGGACTCCGCGACCGGCCCCTCGACCTCTCCCGGGACCGGGGCTAGGTGCGCGCGGAGCCGACTGCCGGACCTCGAGTAGCTTTCGAGACCGCTCTCGCAAAGCCTTCGGATGAAGTTTCCGGCAGTCAGGGCACGACTTCGTGTCGTGGTTTCGGCCGAGACAGAAGAGACACTCGAGATGCGGGTCCGTGATCGACATCATGCGACCACAGGCTCCGCATGGCTTGAAGCCGGGCATCCCTACGACACCTAGGAGTCGTGAAGACTTGATGAAGAAACAGTGAAAAAATTCACAAAAAAGGTTTAGTCAAAAATTGACTAGGGCACTGCTCTTCCCGGATCTGCGCTTACTGGCGCGGAAAAAGAAGAACTGACGTCAGCGCGCAGGGGCGGCGTCTAAGTACTGCCCGCGACGTCATCTCGGCGATCACGACGCCGACGACGGACGCGGAGCCGCACGACGCCGCCTACCGACGCGCAAGGGTACTGCTACGCAAAAACTTTCCGGATCCAGCCTGACGCCTGGGGATATTCTAAGGTAAGGAATCTGTCACTAACGTGTCTCTTTCAGATTAAAAGAACAAACCAGCTACACAGCTGCAAAGACAATCCGGAGATTAAAATAGTCAAGTCCGGAGTCAAACACTCTTGCAGTAAAAAAGAAGTAGTGCTTAATACTTCAACACCACAAGACCTAAAGATCCGCAACCATGGCTATATAAAAGATAAGCAAAAGACCTAATAAGGCCAAACTACAAGTGACCAGCCATGAGGTGTTGTATCGCTGAATGTGCATGGCTGTCACATGAACTAACACCGTCAAAGGTCATATCTTTCAAACTCTACCGAACAATATCAGGGAATTTCGACTCACGCAACTAAGTGTGTCTACGAAGAGCAACAGACGAGCCATAGCTCGGTCAATAGATTCGGTGGTGTCCATTGCGGATTTAATGGTAAACTTTGCCATCTCACGGCCATCTTGCGCAAGCTGAAAGAGTTCAGCCCTGACCCTTTCAGGATGTGAAGGAAGCAGATGGGTGACAGAGTCCCATAAAGCATATGAAGTCCTGCCTAAGACACAAGACGTGTTTAACGACCTAAAGGCCGAACTAGCCGAAGCAAAGATATTCCTGCCACACAGATCCAACCACCTAGATTCTCTACCTGGTGGAAGTAAAGGATAAACATCTGGATTCGGTGAAGTCGTAGCAGCTTGCACGATGAATCCCTTAGTAGTAGAGAGTCGAGAAAGACAGACAGGGTCGTCCAGAGCAGGACGATACCGATGGGAAATGGCACGATCAACAGAGACTTCGGTCACTGGCCTCGCCCAAGTTCCTAGGAGAATGTAATACAGAGACTCTCCATAGGGCAGTAAGAGTTCAATACCTGTCACACCCTGGTAAAGCAGATCCTAGAAGGGATCAGATGACAAAGTCGCCTAAGGAAGCTGCAATTTCAAGACATCAGCAGCTCTTAATAACTTCAGCAAAAGCTGCACTAGCCTCCGTTGCCATTTGTGGCAGAGAAAGCAGATCAGAAATAGGAGATGGTTGTAAACTACTATCTTCACCTGATGCAGCCCAAGAACCTTCCACAAGAGGCTGAACAAGACCAACCGGAGTCACCTGAGCAAACTAGCAATTATGGAGAAACCAACCAAGCCAACTTCGTCCCCAGAATGCAAAGTAGAAGTCATGGGAACCACAGTGGCTATGAGCTGGGTCTCCAATCAACGTTGGGGCAGCGTTGTATCGTCAAGCACCATGAGCGGTGGTGCCTCTGGTGTCATACATCGGGCGGCGTCATATCCACCTCCAGAACAACCTCATCCGACGCCGCCAGCGTCACAACTGGAAGCTGCACCGGGCTCTGCACAGATGCCATGAAGACCCCAGGCACGGAGTCGAGGTCTCCGACCAGCGCCGAGGGCGAACCAGCAGGTGTGTTTCCAGTCCCACCTACCTCCTTGGGGCCCGAAGGCGCTCCAGAGGAAGGCATGGACCCAAAAAAGGCATGCAGGGCATGATAGTATGCCTGCATCTGGATCATGGTAGCCCTGGCTCCAGGATAAGAAGGGAGGCTCGGTGTTGACTCTTGTGCGACGTCCTCCAGTAAGGAACGGGAGGAATCAACAGCCACGTCACGACACAGTGAGGCCGAAGGCCGCCACGACCTTGATCCCTTACGATGGGATTTTCATGACTTGGGTGAGCGGAATGGAACGTGGAAAGTGAAAAAGGTGCAGTGTCAGGACCAGCAAGGTCCAGGTGACTCGCCACAAGCAGGGGAGTCAGAGCAGGCCCCGAGCAATCAGGGGAGCCCACTGAAATCAAAGAAGACCCTGATATGGACCCACATGCCAGAAGCACTGGAGTCACGAGAGGACCTCGAGCAGCTCACCAAAGATGCAGGCCCACAGTGCAAGGGATGCGATGAGGACGAAGATCTTGGTCACAGGAGATGTTTGAAGGGGAGGCCACTTGGAGCCCGAAGATCTCCGAGGAAGAGAACCAACAAGCCTTTGCAACAGCAAGTCGACGCGGTGCACAGGAGTTCGGTTCTTGAGGCTACGAGGGCTACTGGCCTCAAACTCGGTGAGAGGACAGGGCAGGCCTCGAGGGATGTGAAGAACCACCCCCTGTGTTGCTGAACGTTTCGGAGTCCATGGGAGCCAGGATCAGCAGACCAGTCAGCTTTGTTGCGGGGCCTGCAGATGCAGGAAAGTGACTCCTTCACTTCAGGGGGGGATTCCTTGGAACCACCCAAGGTGAGTACCTAGGAACCCCAAGGAGGTCGTGTGCAGAGTGGGAACACGACCGCATACTCAATTCAAGTCAAGAAGGACCCTTCCCCCAGTGGTCCCTGAAGAAACCACTTGGAGGACGGACAGTTGGAGAGCCACCCCACCCGTGGATGCCCCAGGAACCAGGAAACCTACACCAGGGAAGCCGGGTGCATAGGTGCGAAGTGGCGTCGGAAACCGCCGTAGACCACAATGGAGGACTGCAGGAAGATGTGGCTGATGAAGAAGGTGAAAGTGTCCAGTGGAACCCAAAGGTGGATTCAAAATGAGAAGTACCTGCAAGCAGAGGGGACAGAGTCTATGCCACTCAGCCGTGACCAGGAGGCAAAGGAGACGAATGCCCACCGATGTCAGAGGATGCAGGAGAATTTGATGGGGCCCTTGAAGTTGCAGCTGTGCAGACCCGGTGATGCTGTAGAAGACCAGGAGCCAATCACGAGCTGTCCCATGTCGGATGTCGAGAGCCAAGGAGTCAGTGTCTGGCAGGGGCACTAACAAGCCTTAGCAGCGGCAAACAGTCGACGAAAAAGGTGCAGTGTCGGGACCAGCAAGGTCCGAGTGACTCACCTCGAGCAGGTAAGTCAGAACAGGCCCCGAGCAAGCAGGGGAGCCCACTGGAGCCAAAGACCCTCAAGAGGACCCACAGGCCAAAGGCACAGGAGTCACAAGAGGACCTCGAGCAGCTCACCAAAGGATGAAGGTCCACGGTGCACAGGATGCGGTGCAGGCGAAGATCTTGGCTGGAGGAGATGCTTAAAGCTTGAGCTTCTTGAAGTCCGAAGATCTCTGGAGGAGAGAGTCAACAAGCCTTTGCAACAGCAAGTCGAAGCGGTGCACAGGGGTTCTGTTCCAGCGGTTCAGACGAGGAATATTGGCCTAAAACTCGGTAAGAAGAC
The DNA here is from genome assembly GCA_963921515.1 of Calotriton arnoldi. NCBI lineage: Eukaryota > Metazoa > Chordata > Amphibia > Caudata > Salamandridae > Calotriton > Calotriton arnoldi. The sequence goes on from CAWUFW010005099.1 coordinate 613,535, forward strand.
AGTACAGGCCTGGAGGGAGTTGCAGAACCACCACCTGTGTTGCTGAGCCTTTCGGAATCCGTGGGAGCCCAGGATCAGCAGACCGGTAAGCTTTGTTGCGGTGCCTGCAGATGCAGTGGAGTGACTTCTTCACTCCAAGGGAGATTTCTTCGGGTGTCTTGGATGTCCACAGGTCCTGTGAAGAACCTGTATGGAGCATAGGCACAGATGTTGCAGCCGACTTGCAGGACGAGACCAGGAGCAGCAGGAGTCTTACCAGTTGCAGACTCGGTTCCCAATGCGACGCCCAGCAAAGTTGAGTGCCCAGACGGTTGAAGAAGTGGCATTGGATTTGAATCTCGTCCCACGACGAATCTAGGGATCAGCTCACAAGTAAGGCCTTAAATACCCTAAGGAAAGGGTTGAAACGATTCAGGGGTCCCTCCCAGATGAGGGGCAGGACAGTGGGGAGGATACTCCGATGTCCTTTGTCCAGTTTCGCACCAGAGCGGGAGCCAACGGCTCCCTAAACTGGTTGGAACTGGAGTATGCAAGGAGGGCACCAAATGTGCCCTTCAAGAAGTCTGAGTGGCGCTGGCGCCACTACCCTGTCCAAATACACTAAATCCTGTATGGGAGGTGGTCACACCTTCCTGTGACAGGATACCTTTTGCCCTACCTTCCTCTGCTCAAGCTTGGCTCAGCAGCAAGGAGGGCAGAATCGTGTCTCTGGTCGGCAGCAGCCATAATTTGCTGTCCGGGTCTAGAAGACTGGTACCGGGAGCACTGAGGGCCTCCCGGAGGAGCTTTACAGTGCATGGAATCATACCTCTTACACCGTTTACAGTGTGGAGGTATGATTTCAACATGTTTGATACCAAACACGACAGGGGTCGGCTACAGCCAGTTTAGAGATGGTCATCGCGTAATGACGCATGGCCACTCTATGTATCGTAATGGCTGATGCACTTACAACCCGGGAGAATGGACTCCAAATGTTGTAGCGGTGTCCTGCTCATGCAGGGGCACCCTCACACTTAGAACCGAGCACCCTACCATCAGGATTGAAAGGCCTGCCTTAGGGGTGACTTATAGGTTTTAAGTGCAGTGATCTCAGATGTAAGGAAACTTACATCTGTCGTAAGTGGTGCTAGCACCAGCTTACACAGGCTGCAATGGCAGGCCTGTAGTCACAATTTGAGTGGTCTCTCATGGGTGGCATAATACATGCTTCAGCCCATGGGAGACCCCTTGGAAACCTATGCGCTGAGTACCTTAGTACCATATACTCGGTACTTACAAGGGTACACCAGTAGCCAATCTGGAGAGTACCCAAGTACTCACCATGTCCAATTTAGGGAAGAAGCACCGAGACTTGGGTCTTGATTAGCAGGATCCCAGTCAGACAACATGACACCAGCAAAAAGTGGGGGTGACCATGAAAGCAGATCCTACTTTCCTACAGACATGATATGGCGTGTTCTGCAAAATATACAGTAGGCGTGGCAGTGTCATCTTAAATAGGGCTGTACGGCCCATTAATGTAAGTGGCAGTGCCCGCCATCGCTGGGCGTCCCTTGTGAATCGGTCTAGCTGTGTTGCCAAATTCAGTTCGTAAAACTCTCGGGGATCTCGTTATGTAGACCCCTGGATATTTAAATCCCTTCAACTCTAGGGGGATGTTACACCTAGATGTTAGGTTCGGGGACCCGACCACCAGCGTGGACAGCAGGACTTTATCCCAATTTATGCTGTATCCTGAATACTCCCTGAAGATACAGAAGATTTGTAGTATCCTGTCAGTAGACTACTATGGTCTCTTCACGTACAGTAAAATATCATCTGCATACAAAGAGATGCGTGCGCTCATCCCATTCATCTCCCACCATAATGTCCCATATGAAGGGGTCCTGCATGACCACTGTTAGAACCGGGGTCTCCAGTTGGCTAGAGTCCGCACCCTAGTCCAAGTAGGGACCACCGATTCCGACGAGGTAGCTTGGCGCGAGGCAGGTAGGCGCGCACGAGGCTATGTGTAAAGTAGTTGTGCAACACGCATCCACCCTGACACAGTAAAGCACACACAATCAAGGGGACACCACTCCAATTTTATGTCGGAAACCAAGTTACTTTATCTAACTTCATGTCAGGTTTGGAAACCGTATAGTTCTCTGGGTTGTATGACGTTACAACGCATTCCGTTTACCACGCATGGTTACAACGGAATGCCTTTCCTATGCATAACCTTTACCACGAATATTCCTTTACCACGCATTCTTTTACAACGATTTTCGTTGTAAATTTATGCATGGTAAGGGCATACTCTTGGTAATGGTTATTCCCCCACCCCTAAACCCTTCTTACATATACCCCTCCCCTCAACCTTTAAATCAGACCTCTTCTTTTTTTTCAAATTCCCCTTACCTCTCCACGTCGTGGCTTCTTCTTCATCTTCCGTGTTGACGTTGAACGTCGTAAAGAGGAAACGGAAGTGTCTTTCTGTTTCCTCTTACGACGCCGATTGCCTCTTCTTCGCTTCTTTTTCTGGTGAGTTTTTTTTGGGGGGAGAAACCCCCCCAAGCCCCCTTTTTTTCACGCGTTTTTTTTTTTTGGGGGGGGGTCCTCTGTGTAGGTAAGGTACACAACTCTTGTAACATCACTTTTAATACAGGTAACATGTTATGCAGAGAGTCAATACACTTTCAGGGGAGACATTACAGCAGAGGGCATGTCAATACCATGGTTACTTGGGTCTGGCTATCCTCCTGAGGTATTTCGGCCCCAGGCGCCCCTGGGGCTTTCCCTGCTGTAAATGGGACTAAGTCACTGATTCAGTGGGGGCCCCAGCGCTCCCGACTCCCCAGTTCAGTCTCTTAGGGATTACTGAGCCAATGCGGCGTTTAGGACGGTATGCGCTGGGCCCCTTCCGTGTGTTTCCTCCTTGAACCAGCCCCGTCCCCAGTCAGCCCCCTCCACACTCTTTGCGGGGCTATTACCTGGGGGTGAGGGCGTCGCAGTCTGTGGGCCTCCCCACAGCGGGGGGATCGATCCGGAGGATCCGGGGCTCTCGCTCTCCCTGGAGCCCCTCTCTCGTGTGCCTGGGCGGGCCCCGGGTTTCCTTGTTGGCTCTTTGCCCGGGAGCCAATCGTTGCGCGGCTTCCCGGGTATGCTGTCGATGACGCGGCCGGAGTCCCGGTTGCTAGGCGACCCTCTCCACACTTGGCGCCCAATCCCAGCGCGGCACTCTCTGGCCGGGTCTGGGGACTCCATCGCGCCTTCGGCGGCCGTGCCTCCCGACCTCGGTGGTCGCAGCGGTGATCGGGGGCACAGCCGGGCTCTTCCATCCAGCTCTCTCCACAGCTTCCCCCGCACAATCACAGACCCCGGGCAGCGGCAGTGAGTTTGCGGCGACCCGCACTTCTCCTCTTCTAGGTCAGGGGCCGCGGCGGTGATCTTGGGCACGGTGGCGCTTCACTGACACAGCGCCGGGCATTAATCTGAGGTCCAGGGCACACCGCGCTTCGCGGACACCGCGCTTGGGCGCGATGTCAGGTTCTGGGCACCCAGCGCGCCGTCAGCAGCGCGCTGGTCGCGGGCACACAGCGCTCCTTCCACACAGCGCTCTACGGTACCTTAGGCAGCAGCGGTGCTTTAAGGCTCACAGCGCTTTTTCCACCCAGCGCTTGACAGGTCAGGTTACAGTAGTTTAGATGGTGGTAGTCCTTAGGAATCTTTACAGGTCAATGAACAGGGGCCAGTCACAGGAGAAAAAGTTATTGGGGAGACACACTGGAGGTGTTATCCCTGGTTCCTCCCCCGCAGGGCAAGGTCAGCAGGCAGGCCGGGTCACTCAGCTAACTTGGGGCAGCAGTTCCTAGGATCAATCAGCCTCGGTAGTGTAGCTCTCCCCCTAGCTCAGCAGCCTTCACTCCAGCGGAGAGTCCCCAGGTCCAGTAGTGTAACAGTGATATAGGGTTCCCTCCCTTTCTTTTATACCCCCAAGTCAGGTGACCTTCCAGAAAGGCGGCAACCTGGGGGGGTTGGAAGGTTCTGGAAGAGTCTAGGGACTCTATGGTGTTCCTTGTCCCTTCTGTCCTGTCCGTCTATGGTGACATGAGGCGGGCTGTCAGGGTTACAGTAGCATTCAGTCCCAGCCTTATTCCAACTACTAGTGCGCAGACAGGACAGTGGCCTCACCGCAGTAGCAGGGGCCAGTGGCAACCATGTTTTAGAAGAGAGCACCTGCACCTCAGCACTGTTTGGCAGCGGTAAGGCGCCCAGAGTCCTATGTCCAACAAAAAGGGCGGTCAGCTACGAGGCAAAAAAAGGGAAAAAAATGTAGGGGAAGACCACCCTAGGGCTGACAGGTCTAACACCCACGCTGCCAGGGGCTCTAACGTCAAGGCAAATAATATTGGGGACAAAGGGCATCCCTGTCTCCTCCCTTTCTGCAATGGGAACATCCGGGACACCGCCAAGTCGACTCTCACCCTGGCCAACGGCTGTTCATATAACAGCTTCTCTCATCCGAAGAAATACGGCCCAAACCCCAGGCTAATAAGTAACACCATTCCACACTATTGAAGGCCATTCTGGAGTCCAAAGACAGGAGGGGCCACCGGGTATGTGGAACCGGCTTCCGTTCCGTGACATGCAGAATCTGAAATCTATGTATTTTCAGCCTGGTTCCCCTACATTGTATTAATCCAGATTGGTCTGGATGGATGAGAGAGGAGATCACCGCACACAACCGCATGGATATAGCCTTTGCCAAGACCGTTACTTCATAATTAAGGAGGGAGATCTGTCTGTATTACCACTATCCCCGCCGTCCTCTGATCCGGGGTAGGATCTCTACTCCTTTGGCCTCTTTAAACATACCCAGAAGGTGCGGCGGCGTTTTATCTAGCATGCATTTAAACAATTCCACTGGCAAGCCTTTGGGCCCCACTGCTTTTCCGGACTGTAGAGCCTGGGCCGCTGAGCCAATCTCCTCTACCGTCAAGTCACCTTCCAATCTTTCCCCATCTTCTATGGCTAGCTGCGGTAGGGTTATGTCTTGTAAGAAATCACTGCAGTCCAGCTCTATGTCACTAGTCGAAGATGAATATCATTTTTCGTAGTACGCAGCAAACGCCCCCGATATCTCTTTCTCAGTGTCAAGTCGCTGTCCTGTTCCATCTACTATCCCCAGGACCCATTTATTAGCGACTGATTTCTTATCTAGCCATGCCAGAAATTTGCTAGCTTTGTCTCCCACCTCGTACAATCTGAGATGGGTAGCCAACGCCTGTGCCCTGGCACTGTCCTCGAGTAACTCGCTTAGCTTTTTCTGACAATCTTAGACAGTGTCTCACCTCCGAGGGTGCCCTCCCCCTCGGGCCTCCAGGGTCAGTATGTTGCTTTCAAGGGTGTGGCACTGCAACGCCTTCTCCTTTTTAAGTGCCCCTATCTGAGCCTGGGGGTGGCCCCTAATCACCGTTTTGAACGCCTCCCAGATCGTCGCCATTGAACCCACGACCTCATGTTTTCGGCAAAAAACTGTTCGGCTCGGAGTCTCATACTCTTTTTACATTTTACATTTTTAAGTAGCACAGGTCAATCTTCGGGGGCAGGACATCGTCCCGTGTTGGACCTAAAAGCAGGACTTCCACTGGGGAGTGGATGGATACACCTCGTGCACCATGCATGGTGCCTTTAAAGTGCCCCAGGTTGTATATCTGTGAGATCAGGTAGTCTAGTCTGGTGAGGCCCCCATGAGCCACCGACATGTGGGTGTATTGTCTAATACTCAGGTGGTGGTGATGCCAGATATCGCCCAAACCCACAAGTAAGTCCCCCAGGACGCCCACCCTCCTTCCGGAGGCCACACCCCAAAACATCCATTTCAAGTGAGACCACATCATTCATATCTCCCCCTAATATCAATTGTCCCAATGGGAACTCTAGGAGCAACGGGCCCAGCCTGTCCAATGTTGGAGCCTGCAGCCTAGGTGGAACATATACCGAATCGAAGTTGAGCAATTGCGCCTCCTATTTGCCGCACACAAACCTTCCCAATGGATCTGTCCACTGGAACAAAAGGGATCGTTTTTTTACACAATACCCCCAACCCCCATAGAATCAGCTGTATATCCAGCATGCGCTATCAGTGTATACCCTAACCTATCCAGCGCCTTACATTGGTTGCCCCGTAAGTGTGATTCTTGCAATGGAACAATATCTGAGGCATGTTTCTTAATGAATTGCATAACCACTGTGTGCTTTATCTTGCCGTTAAGGCCATTGACATTCCAGGACCACACTTTCAGTGATTTCGCTTGAGGTTCAGGCATAGTGATGGTCACGTACTTCTGCCCCCAGCAGATTTCCTGGACGTTAATCGGGCGTGGCCACCATCCCTGATGCCTCTAACTATGTGATTACCTACCCCCCACTTTGTCTGAGCACTGCATTCTCTATAGATCTTTCATAACTGTTCCCTTTTCCCCAACTCTGTCCCCCCTCCCTGCTAAATCGGTTGAGTTTATCCCCAACTACCCAACCTGTAGAGTGCGCCTGTCACCCACACAATAACATTAAATAACTACAATAGGGGGGTAACTATTCTATACATTTCAACCCTGCAAGTAAACAATCAGTGTCCATGATCCTCAGCTGTCCCAGAATGGTAGTGTCCGAGGTGAAGTGCCTGGCTCTCTACTTTCAGTTCCCTCATGTGGGTTCTGGTGCTTCACCGCCACTTGGAGCTTTGCTCTCAATCAGTGTCAAAGTCCGGCCCCATTCACTCTTATCTTCCAGGTGGCCCAGTACATCAACTCTTGTCACCCACTTTGTCCACCTGATTCTCCTCCATCTTGTGAGTTGCAGCCTACCTGTGCCCCAGATTGCAGTGAGCAGAGTCCAGGAAGTGGTAAGGAGGCAGACTAGTGCTGTCTCTTCACCCCCAAAAAAGTTTTTTAAAAAACGATTTTCCCTTTCTTCGATTACTGTCTTTGCCTGTGGTTGTTACAGTTTAAAATTGTAGTTTTAACCTGCCTGTGATTGCATATTTTATCACCTGTTGTGTGTATTAAACTTGTGGTTTTCCTGCCCATGATTGCTTCCATTTAACGTGTTGAATTGTGGGATTTGCAGTCCAAACTCTGTAGTTTTTCCCTCTCATTCCTGGTGACTATTCAGTTTTCCCTCCAAATTTCTCCTTTGCTCTGTGCTAAGACCTGTATGTTAAACAGTGCACCCCCAGCCACCATTTTGTGTTATCAAGCCAGTGAAACCAGCCCCCTCCCCTCCCCCCCCCCGCAACAGGGATATTCTACATCAGAGGGTGCTTCTGTGAGCTGTTTAAACTGTGTTTAATAGGGACTGTGCACTTCGTTTTTTGGCCAGGAGAGGGAGTAAAGTTTTATTCAAACAGTATTGTTAGATTTCAAGTTTGTGAGGCCTTTACCTGTAGAAGTCCAAAGTGTGGATTGAGCCTGTCTGTCTCCTAGGAGATTCTGAACAGGAGAAGCAGCTCCCCAGCCCCCACCCCCAGGCCAGCAGGCCTAGGACTGGCTATTCAGCTACCAGGCAACTCTGAGCCCTCCCCTCACACCTGCCCAGGCCCCTTAAGGCTTTGCTGGGTGCACCCCAAATCATTCTCCTCCATCTTGTGAGTTGCAGCCTACCTGTGCCCCAGATTGCAGTGAGCAGAGTCCAGGAAGTGGAAAGGAGGCAGACTAGTGCTGTCTCCCCCTCCCCCCCCCCCCCAAAAAAAAGTTTTAAAAAAAACGATTTTCCCTTTCTGTGATTACTGTCTTTGCCTGTGGTTGTTACAGTTTAAAATGGTAGTATTAACCTGCCTGTGATTGCATATTTTATCACCTGTTTTGTGTATTAAACTTGTGGTTTTCCTGCCCATGATTGCTTCCATTTAACGTGTTGAATTGTGGGATTTGCAGTCCAAACTCTGTAGTTTTTCCCTCTCATTCCTGGTGACTATTCAGTTTTCCCTCCAAATTTCTCCTTTGCTCTGTGCCAAGACCTGCATGTTAAACAGTGCACCCCCAGCCACCATTTTGTGTTATCAAGCCAGTGAAACCAGCCCCCCCTGCCTCCCCCACCCCCAGCAACAGGGCTATTCTACATCAGAGGGTGCTTCTGTGAGCTGTTTAAACTGTGTTTAATAGGGACTGTGCACTTCGTTTTTTGGCCAGGAGAGGGAGTAAAGTTTTATTCAAACAGTATTGTTAGATTTCAAGTTTGTGAGGCCTTTACCTGCAGAAGTCCAAAGTGTGGATTGAGCCTGTTTGTCTCCTAGGAGATTCTGAACAGGAGAAGCAGCTTCCAACTCCCTGGCCAGCAAACCTTGTCTGAGGTTGCTGGGACCTTATATAGTGTGCTAGCGGTTGGTACATGTATACACTGATTGGTGGTTGTATCTGATGTTTCTATTGGATTGGGTTAGTGTCCTCATTGGTTGGGTATTTGAGGGTTCTGATTGGTTTCTGGGTCTGTGATTCAATCAATGTAGGGTTGGGACTAGGGTTATGATTTCTATTGGAAGTAGGGACTAGGGCTTCCTGTGTTATTTGTTGTTGAGACTAGGGTGGAACTAGGGCTAGGGTTAGGCCTTTAATTGGAAGTAGCGATTAGGGCTTCTGGTGTGATTGGTTGCTGGACTAGGTGTGGGACTAAGAGTAGGGTTAGGCTTTCTATTGGAAGTAGGGACTAGGGCTTCCTGTGTTATTTGTTGTTGGGACTAGGGCTAGGGTTAGGCCTTTAATTGGAAGTAGCGATTAGGGCTTCTGGTGTGATTGGTTGCTGGACTAGGTGTGGGACGAAGAGTAGGGTTAGGCTTTCTATTGGAAGTAGGGACTAGGGCTTCCTGTCCCATTGGTTGCTTGGACTAGGGTTGGGACTACTGGTAGGGCTAGGGCCTCTATTGGACGTAGAGATCAGGGTTTTTGAACTGATTGGGTGCTTGGACTAGGGCTAAGATTGGCTGTAAGGTCCTGGTCTCCTATTGGTTCTAGATTTTTAGGGCTAGTGTTGTGATTGGATAGTGTTAGGGCTAGGGTTCCCATTGGCTGACGGGGTCACCTGATTACTAGGGCTATAAAAGGCCAGGGTTAGGGCGTCTCAGCCCGGGCGTTGAGGCTAAGGGCAGAGAGGACAAGGGCAGTTGCCTGTTTGAGCCTGTTCGAAACTGACCAGGGCCAGAAATGCTGCCCATTTTCCCATTTAGCAACACCCAGCCCACACCATCCACATCCACAAACAGAGCAACACACTCACACCAAATGTACACCACGCACAACACTATGCACAGATTAATGTACCAGCATGCACTACTAACCCAACCAAACCACATCTATACACCCTACTATCCCAACTACCACACATATCCACCATCACCTACAAACAGTACACAACTCTATCCTATACCACTAACCAATACACTCATCACTAACAACGCCAATCGACACCATACATAACTACATCCCATCCAGACACACGCTCCCTGCTGTAATTACACCTAACATACCACCTTTTATCACTAACATATAATCATCCTTCCATCATTTGTCCAACAATCACCCTCCTCTCCCTTCTACCATAATAACACTAACGCACAACACACACACACTGCAGACCACCACACTTTTTAACTCTTGCAACAAACCAGTCTAAGACAAACACTCTTACCTCTACTTCATTCCCACCTACACACATCACCACCCACTCTACCGTACAACCTCCTCTCACAAATACTATACAACCAAATCCATTGCATGAAACATATACATCAGCACCCCTTTTCACTACTCCTCAAAAACAAAACATATCACACACACCAGCACAAGATCTTCAAAGCACAACACCTCATAATACTTACCATCACAAAATACAAACATACACCCACCTTTCAAACAACACAAAGGAACCAACTCCAATGCCAAGCTTTCTCTCTTCCACCACACCTAACACAGATACAGCAACACAGCAACTCTCTTCTAACCTCCTCTCATCCATTGGACAATTTAGAACCTTACTACATGACCCACATGCTGCACCACCACCCCTGACTCATACACCTTCCGCATTAAACGCACACAAACAATATAAGCAACATGCCATACCTCACAACTTCGCTTCCCCATGACTACTTCACAACAATGTTACACCACGAAAACAACAGCACTCCAACTCACTCTCAAACACCATCTCCACCACATACACACGCAGACCCATCAAAATGCCTTCTTAGCATGCTGGATGAGGAACATGATACAGAACAGCTACACGATTGCTATCCTAATACAGCTAATGCCAGCTCTAAAAACACACCTGCTACAAACCCACACAATATTGATCACTCTTCTACAAAACAAAGTCTCACTATCACCAAAGGCCACTCTCTAAACTGTCTACTAATAAATGCTCGATCCCTCTCTAAAAACAAGCATCACATCTACGACCTTCTCACAGATGCAAAACCAGACATACTATTCATAATCGAATCATGGTTGGGAGAGGATATGGCTCCAGTCCTGCATGAAGCCATTCATCTAGGCTATCAAACAATCACCCAAAATCATATAGCCAAAAAAGGAGGTGGTCTAGCTGTTGTATTCAGGCAAGCAATACATATCACTAAAATTGACGACATCTCCATAAAGAATTGTGAGGCTCTTCTAACAAGATGCAATCCTACACCGTCTTCCTCCTGTAACTTCCTGCTCCTTTACAGACCTCCACCTAGCAAGGCGACATTCCCAGACGCACTTCTAGACAGTTTCAAACCTGATAACAATACACTCCAACCTATGCGTTCTGGGTGACTTCAACATTTGGTTTGACAAACCCAATATGACCCATCCAAAAACAATAATCACTGGCCTAGACGCACTGAACCTGCATCAGATTGTCCACAAACCGACACACACCGCTGGACATATCCTAGATGTCATTTTTGCTAATACTGAACTAGTTACCTTTCAAACTATAACTCCAGTCACATGGTCAGACCCCACCACTTGCTTGCTTTCCAACATAAAACAACACTAAGCGACTCACCTAAAACTACCTTACATCCATCCACCTATCGGCCGTGGAACAAACTCAATTTGGAACACTTAGAAACACAACTAACATCAAGTACAAATCTGGAAACAATAAATTCTGTTCAAAAACTATGAGTGGCTACAAGAAGCTTTTGACATCCTGATACCACTCAAAACCACACAACAGAACAAAAGAAAAAAAGCACCTTCGAGAAACATAGAAATAAAAGACATAAAACAACAAATTCGAAAGCTGCAACGTACCGGGCTCAAAACAAACGCCAAACAAGACAAACTTCACCTACAAAAAATTAACAGATTATACAAGTCGGCTATCAAAAAAGCTAAGAAAAGGTACTATTCAGACAGAATTCAAAACGCTAAGTGTGCAAATAAAGAATTCTATAAAATACTCAAAGAATTTCGCAAACCAAATTGCCTAGAAGGAACTCATCCTGTTACTCAAGATTTCACAGACAAACTGGCAAATCATTACACGGACAAAGCAGACACGTTGGACTCGTACTTAAAACAGAAAATAAGCACCAGCACTAACCCTTGTACAAAACAACAATCCAAGAATACTCTAACCAAGCCTCTCCGTTCCTTCCAACACATCTCACACGATGAATTTATGGACCTGGTCAAAGCAAGCAGGCCTGCCGGCAGCCCTTCTGACCCCTGTCCAACACAAACTTTCAAGACAATTCTTTTAACAACCTCTGCTGCCACTCCAGTAAGAAGAATCATCAACGATTCCTTCACTACCGGAATATTTCCAGAAGAACTCAAAAAAATCACACACACGCCCTTTACTGAAGAAAACAAACTTGGACCAGCTGAACCCTGACAACTACAGACCCATTACAAATGGACCTTTCCTGGGCAAACTGCTAGAAAGAGCAGCGTTCGCCCAGATGTCACAATTCATTGAAGAGAATGACATACTTTCAGACTTCCAAACAGGATTCCGTCCGGGAAGAGGCACTGAATCTGCCCTCCTTGCCATCTGGGATGACCTGAAGAATACAGTTGACCGCAACGGGGTTGCTGCGCTACTCCTCTTGGACCTCTCGGCTGCCTTTGACCCGGTTGAACATGACACTCTGAAACAAAGACTCTATGAAGCCGGCATAGAGGGAACTGCTCTAGACTGGATCGCGTCCTACCTTCGAAACAGAACTTATGTCATCCATACCCCACCATTCTCGTCCAAACCGTACTCCACAAAAGCAGGGGTCCCTCAAGGTTCTATCATCTCGCCCATGCTTTTCAACATTTACATGAAGTCATTACCAGTACTGATCAATCAATTTCACCTCACGTGCTATAACTATGCAGATGACACGCAAATACTCCTTCAACTGGAATGCCCCAAAGACATTGGAAACTCACCAATTTTCAGCTGTCTCAGAGCCATGGATCAGTGGATGACTTGGAGCCATCTCAAATTGAATACTTCAAAAACGGAAATACTCACGTGTGGCGATTGGAAACATTACAACCCGCTTGCCGCATGGCCTAATGAACTGGGATCACCACCTAAAGTATCGAAGGAAGTAAGAAACCTCGGAATGACCATGGACTCCAAGCTGTCGATGAATGCCCAAGTGGACAAACTAGCAAGATCAAGCTTTGTCACTATAAAAACGCTGCGACGAATTTTCCCTCATTTGGGATTTCCGCACAAGGTCCAAGCTACCATCTCCCTTGTTCTGTCCAAACTCGATTACGCCAATAGCCTCTACCACGGATCACCTTTAACAACCATGAAAAGACTACAACGGATTCAGAACTCGGATGCCAGACTACTCTTGCATATCAAACCGCGAGACCACATCTCCCCTGCCTTGAAAGCCCTGCATTGGTTACCGGTTGCCAGAAGATCCACGTTCAAGCTGCTTTGTATCACCCACAAAGCAATACATGGAATGGGACCGCTCTTCATCAGGAATAAAATCACCAAACACATTCAACAAAGGAACCTCCGCTCTAAAGGAGCATCTCGCCTCAAAATCCCAAGATGCAAGAAAAAAACCATGGGTGGCACATCCTTCTCTGTTCAAGCAGCCAAACTATGGAACTCTTTACCCCCCAACATAAGATCCACCGACAACCACCTTATCTTCAGAAAAGTACTCAAGAATTGGCTCTTCCCCACATAAGCACCATACGCAAACAGAAATTTACAGCATATCCCTCTGTATATAAGCATTTGTTTTCACTATAGACATGTACCTATCTTTGTGTATTGCTTTGTATAAACATGTAGAATAATTATGTTGTTGAGAGAGAAAAAATAATAATAATAAATAAATAAAAATCATCTTTGGTCTACATGTACTTACTTCCATTGTGCATCTATGTACCTTCCATGTACTTGGATCTGTGTCTGTTACTTTTCTCCTGAAAAAGCATATCCAATGCACTACCCTATTTCTCATCCTGTGCCTCTATCAATATCTTTAATCTACATATACTTACCTCCTTTATGTATCTATATACTTTCAATGTACTTATGGATCTATATATTTATCACTTTCTTCTAATTTAGCATTTCCAAGGCACTACCCTATTTCTCAGCCTATACTTCTCTCAATATATCTTCTAGCCCAACCTTCTGACTCATCTCAAACTTCTTTCTACTACTCTTTCCAATGCACTACCCTATCTCTCATCCTATACATTTATCAATATATCCTCTACATCCACTCATTTATCCCAAACCCCATACCACTACTATGATCCCCAAAATAACCCTTTCTAGACTCTCTCCTACTCTACCCCTCCTTGCATCATCTGACACCTCTTTTACTATACCGATCCCCTAAAACAAACCTTTCTAAACTCTTCCCTCTGACTCCTCCCCTCCAAAACTCCTTTTTACTCATCCAAAAGCCTCCTCCTACTGCTAAGACCTAACAAAAATAAAAAAATCCTTCACTCTTTTATCCCTCCACTATCCTTTTCAATCAAAATTAACAGACTAACATGTTCACTTCTCAAATTCCATATTCAACTATACTAATTCACCACTAATCCTTTATGGGTTCCAGAGTAGCGTGCTACTCGCCAATAAAGCGTCTCAACACCCCATCAGGGTTACAAGCGCTATATAAATGCAAACCTTTTCCCTTTTCTACCCTCCCCAACCCTTCTCAATCCAAATAACTGACTAACATATCCACCACTAAAATTACTTTCATGTTTCACCATACTAATTCAACACTAATACTTATGGGTTCCAGATTAGCGTGCTACTTGCGCTTCAAAACCCCATCAGGGGTAGCAAGCGTTATATAAATACAAACCTCTTTCCCTCTTCTATCCCGCCACCTACCCTTCTCTACCCAAATAACTGAATAACATATCCACTACTCAAATTACTTCATATTTTACTATACTAATTTTCAACACTAATCCTTAATGGGTTCCGGAGTGGCGTGCTACTCGCCAGAAAAGCGCTTCAACACCCATCAGGGGTAACAAGTGCTATATGAATGCAAACCTTTCTTCCCTTTTTATCCCTCCGCTATCCTTCTCACTCCAAATAACTGACTAATATCCACCACTGAAATTACTTTCATATTTCACCATATTAATTCACCACTAATCCTTTATGGGCTTCCGGAGTAAGCGTGCTTCAACACCCCATCAGGGGTAACAAGCGCTATATAAATACAAACCTTTTTTCCTCCTCTATCCTTCTGCTATCATTCCAAATCCAAATAACTGACTAACCTATCCACCACTTAAAATGTACTTGCATGTTTCACTATACTAATTCAACACTAATCCTCTATGGGTGCCGGAGTAGCGTGCTACTCGCCGAAAAAGCGCTTCGACGCCTCGTCAGGGGTGGTAAGCGCTATATAAATGCAATTACAATACAATACAATCTGTGGAGATGCCCACTGTCTGCCTCACCTGCAACTCCCCGGCTCCCTTACTCCACTCCGGTCCTCCGCGGTCTTGTATCGGTCCTTTGCTTCTGTTACGGCCTACTGTGCGCCACCCCTCCAGCCACTCCCAGGCTTCCTCTGGGAACACAAAGTGCCATGTTTATCCCTCTGCAATTATGTGAAATTTTGCTGGGAACTGCATCATATACTTAATTTCTCTTTTTCTCAGTTCGCTCTTCACTGCCTAGAAGCTCTTCCGTTGGCGCTGTACTTCTAAAGTGAAATCAGGAAAGAAGCGGACCCAGGTATTTTCATAATGTATGTCACCTTTCGCTCGTGGGATCACATCCCAGTCGCGGTAGTTAAAGATTTTTGCGATTATAGTGTGCAGAGGGGCCCCTGGCTTAGGTGGCGTCGGTGCTCTATGTGCCCTCTCCACTGAGAAAAATTTGGACAGTCTTTTGGGCTTTAGTGTATTCAGAATGAGGTCTTCCAAAAGGTCTGCACTGGGGCCCTCTGCCCCCTTCGGGACCCCCACCACCCTGATGTTATTACTTCTTGCCCTTCCTTCCTGGTCTTCAAGCTTTGCCACCATGGATGTGGCCTGTTGAGTTAGGGTTTGCACCTGCGCTTCCAGAGTTTTGTCGTATACTGTAGTTGGGATATGTGCATCTTGGCAGTTGAGACTATTTCATTCAGTTTTTGCAGATCTGCCCTGATCAAAATGACTTCAATCGTCACGTTATCGATTTCGAGCTCTAGGGTACCCTTTACATCTTTGATCACTTCCATGATTGCTCCTAGGGAGGGCTACCCCCGTTGCTTCACCCTCCGCCATCACCACAGGCCTTGGGACTGCATAATTGAACATTTTGTTGGTCTGCGGCACTCCAGTTCCTTTAGATTTCACCATTCTTATTCTGGCTGCCTAGTAGAGTTGGCCCCCCGTTTGCTTCTCCCAATTTTGGGAGGGTTGAATGCAGGGGAGGGTGTGTTCTTCTTGCCCCTTGAGGGTCTACGTCCTAATGGTGTCTCACTGTCGCCAGGACCACACTCGTGTCCAGGCCCGCTCGGCTGTTCCCTCGGTGCTGGGGGTGAGGGGGTCCAACACCCCACACCTGGCCCTCAGTAACCATCCAAGCTACAAACCAGTCTCAGATCCATTCCCTTAGCCTGGCTTAACTCCACCCCTCGCCTTCCAAGATCTTCTTTCACAGGTCGCTTAGTACCAGGATATAGGCCCGGGCCCTGCCCAAGCTCTTTCCCCTCTCTTTAGTGGCCAGCAGGGGGTATCTTCAGCCCTCGGCTTTTGTTTATTAATTTGTTCCGCAGTTCCTTGCTGGTCCGGCCCATTCTCAGGGTTCTGTTGGGGATGTGGTTTACCCCCACTGTCCTCCACTCAGCCTTCTATACTCCACTAGGCCACTGGCTGCCCCTCCCTCTTCCTCCAGGCTCAATTATTTAGTGGGCACTGGGCCCGACTCCATCGCTCCTCCGCCAGGGCTCTGTATAGGCATATCTGATGCGCTTGCCTCAACGCAGATGTGGCTCCGGGGCTCCCCCGCAGCTGCGCTCTGTCTAGGCCTTGACTACGGGCGGCGCAGGCAGGTCCGCCACGCTCCTCCGCTCAATCCGTGGACTCACCACACCTGCTGCTCGGGTCACGGTTCCGTACTGTATCTGTGCCTGCAGGCAGGAGGTGACGGTGCCACACCGACGGCCTTCCAGCAGGAAGCTCCTCAGGGCCGTCCCCTTCGGCCACCGTGCCTCCGTCCCAGCGGTCGCAGGCTACTACAGCCCAGGTTCTCCACGGAGTCTCCTCCCCTGGAAGTCTGTAACGGACCCGGATCAGTCGCTCTCACCGCCTGCCCGGGTCCAAAGCTACCGATGAAAAGCTGCATGTTTTCCACTGCACCTCCCAGTCTTGATTCGCCGCTGCTGCATCAGCTCACCGGCTTAAGGGTGCCACTTCTGATGCAGAGAAACACTCATCCCGCCGAGGGGGGGGGAGGCTCGCGGACAACCCCACATTCCTCCGAACCGTATTTCTATCTGGGATGCCCCCTCCGGTAGCGGATAAATGACAGATGTCGGGGTTTAATTATTAGCTGCTCGGAGCTCAGCTAATGTGTGGATCTTTGTTCGGGCCAATACACGCTCCCGCCCCCCCGACTGGAGGATTAAGCGGGTCTATGCACTACATCAGGACCAAATGGTTTTTTTCTACCAGAAGGGGAGGCAGGCCTGGCATGTGGTCTCGTCGTACTCTGGGGAGAGGCAGAGATTTCCGACCTAGTGGTGGTCAGTCGAAGGGAATGTTCAGCACAAAGTCATCATTAAAATAAGTAACATGACCGCCATGTATTATCTCCAAAAACATGGCAGCACCAAGTCGAAACAACTATAAGCACTAGAGTAAAGCATTTGGCACTGAGCCATTCACTAATGAATACGCCTCCTAACAAAGTCCCTTCCTGTAGTGGGCAACGATTTTTAAGGCCTGCTCAGCAGGATGAGGCAACAAGTCCAAGAGTGTGAACTCCACCCGCAAGTCCTATTCCCATACCTCTGCTGATGGGGGTACCTGAGATCGACCCGTTCGCTACTACACAAAACACAAGTTGCCAAAGCTTCGCTTCCAGGTTCCCACACCCACACTTCATGGGCAATGCACTCTGGATGAACTGGTCAGAGATATTTGCCTACACTTAGCCAACTCTCCCACTCCCTCTGTACGTGGTCTGGAAGCTTTGAGAGACCTCCCTCACATAGAACCACAGCAAAATCAGAACCCCCTAAGCAAAGGCAGCTCAATATAGCGATCTGGCTCCTGAGGTCCTTGAATTTGGCTATTTCAATCTCCTTAATGAGTGCATGTCCATCCTTATAGAACTGAGCAGACCCACTACGAGGGCCTGCTATGCCGCCAAGTGGAAAAGATAAGCCCACTACTGCATTCCCAAGCGCACAGACCCGCTTAAGCCTCCAGTTTAGATCATCATTTGTTACCACTTTTTGGCTAAAGTTTTTTCGACATCTTTTCGAGTCGTTCGACTCTTGGTGCACGTAGGGATGTCCCATTGACGTACCGGCTTCAAGCCTTGTGACTCCTGTCACGGACCCACACCTCGTGTGCCTCTGGTGTCTGGAGCACGACCACGACCCAAAGTCATGCTCCGGCTGTCGGGCCATGAACTCGAAGTCTTTGCGGGAGCGGTCCCAAAAGCTTCTGGAGGCCTGGCAGTCAGCTCAGCGCCGCTCGAGGTCCCGGTCGAGAGGGAGGTCGCAGGACTGGTCACGGAGTCACCACCATCATTCCTCTTCAAAGTCTTCGTCTTCGGGTAAGTCGAAGCACAAGAAGGCGAAAAAGCACCGCCGCTCTTCGCCTTCTCCCCGTCCGTCGGCCGACAAGACGCAGGAGGTCGTGGTCCTTCGGCTCCGCCCGCGGAGCCTGCTGGGACGGCTCCAAGTCTCCCTCCCTTCCCGGGAGCCGGAGCGTGCCCTGCCCAGCTTCGTGCATTTTACGAAGCCCTCCACTCCATCTTTGGGCAGCCTGACTCCGCCGGCTCGCTTTCGGGCCCCGCGGACTCGGCTGGGGGCTCTAGGCCTTCGATGCCGGGGGCTCTAGGCCTTCAATGCCGGGGGCTCTAGGCCTTCAATGCCGGGGGCTCCAGCCTCGGTGGCGCAGGGCCCCCAGGGATCCAGGCCTGGATCTGGGTCGGTGCTGGTTGACCTCACGACACCTCCCCCGGTGCAGATTCCTCTGACGACCTCCCCCTGAACACAGAGCCGGACCGGCATCGGCCGTAGCCGGTACTTTTGTACCACTGCTCTATCCTGGCATTCCTTTTCGCCCTGAGTGGCAGCCAGAGGAGGGTGAGGACTGGGAGGGGTCTGTGGACCAGCTAGAAGAGCCGGACTGGAGAGAGGAGCTGGGTGAGGCCAGTGGTCTGGACACTTCCCCAGACCTTGGTATGCTTTCTCCCCCTACCGTGGCCACGGAGGAGGGAGCCTCCTACGCTGTGGTGTTGCGTAGGGTGGCTGAGGCCTTGGGCCTTGAGCTTCCTACGGTGGCAGTCAGGACTAACATCCTGACTGAGGTGCTTCAGCCAGCAGCAGCCTCTTCGGAGCCCCTGCTGCCGTTCAATGAGGCCCTCACAGACATCCTTCTGGGCACTTGGTCCAAGCCCAGCACAGGGGCTCCTGTGGATAGGATTATTGCCAGACGCCACCGCCCGACCCAATTTTCCTCTCCCAACACCCTACCCCTGAGAGGTTGGTGGTCCAAACCTCCACATCCAAAGGCGCGTTCCCTACTGCTCCCCCAGATAGGGAATCCAAGAAGCTGGAGCATGTTCGGAAGATGTTTTCTTCCGCCAGCTTAGGACTGCGGTCGGTGAACACCGCATGTCTCTTGGGCCGCTACACCCACTCTGTGTGGGACACTGTTGCGAAGTGCTGCCACAGTGCCTGGAGGAGGCCCAGACTATACTCTCCCGTGCGGTTGCAGAGGGTAGAAACGCAGCGAAGTTCGCCATTCGATGTGGACTGGATACTGCCGACTCGCTAGGTAGAATGATTTCTATGTCAGTAGCCTTGAGACGCTACGCCTGGCTCAGGCCCACTGGCTTACAGGGGATGTCCGATCGACCCTTTTGGACATGCCCTTTGATGGCCGTCGCCTGTTTGGCGACTAGGCCGACAATGCGCTCAAGTGCTTCAAGGAATTTCGGGCTACGGCCAGATCCTTGGGCCTCGCTGCTACCTCTCGCCCTGTTCAGTCCGTCTTTTGCCCCTTTTGTGGCTACGGAAGCCACAGGCCAGCGCAAGCTAATCAGCCTCTGCGCGGCCGGGGACATGGGACCCAGCACCGTGGGTCTAGGGGCCAGCGGGCAGGCCAGTCAACCAGTGCCCCCTTTGCATCGGCCTCCAAGCCTTCCTAGTCCGACTTTTCAGGGCCACCAGTTGCCAGTGGGTGGCAGGATTCGCCATAACCTCCCCCATTGGCACAACATCACGTCGGACAGGTGGGTTTTGCGGATAGTCCGAAGGGGCTACTCCCTCCCCTTCAAGACTACCCCTCCCTCCATGCCACCATGGAGAATTTCAAAATGTTGACATTGGCTCAGGTCTCGTCTGCCCTCGACCCGGAGACTGGATGGTAGCGTTGGACTTGCAGGACGCTTAGTTTAACATCCCCATCCTGCCGGCCCACAGGCGTTACCTACGGTTCACGGTAGGCCACGAGCATTTTCAGTTTACCGTGCTTCCCTTTGGCCTTACCAGCGCCCCTCGGGTGTTCACGAAAGAGATGGCAGTGGTCGCAGCTCATCTGCGCAGATGAGGGGTTCCAGTCTTCCCCTACCTCGACGACTGGCTGTTGAAGGCGAGCTCACCCCAGGCTGTCGTCTCCCACCTCCAGACTACGGCGGACCTCCTGCACTCGCTGGGGTTCACTATCAACGTGCCGAAGTCACACCCGATTCCCTCTCAGAAGCTCCTTTTCATTGGAGCAGTTCTGGATACAGCGCAGTTTCGGGCTTATCCTCCCGAGCAGCGAGTCTGGGATTTTCGGGCTATGATACCGATGTTTCAGACTCTATCCCGGATTTCGGTGAGAATGACCCTAAGGCTGCTGGACCTCATGGCCTCCTGCATCCTGCTGGTGGACCATGCCAGTAGGCTTATGCAGGCGGCTGAAGTTCCAGTGGGCGCAGAACTGGGGAATCATTCCGATTGCATCCAGATCTCGGAGGGCACTGAACACCAATTGCAGTGGTGGCTACCGAACCAGGATTGGTTCAACGGCAGACCCCTCCCCCTTCCCCAACCAGAGTTCACAGTGGTGGCATATGCGTCACTCCTGGGGTGGGGTGGCCACATGGGGGAGGCGGAGATCAGAGGTCTCCACATCAACCTTCTGGAGCTCTGGGCGATTTGTCTTGCACTGAAGGCATTCCTTCCCTCTGTCAAAGGAAGAGTAGTGCAAGTGTCCACGGATAACACCGCCGCCATGTGGTATTGCAACAAACAGGGGGGGGGTGGGGTCGTGAACCCTTTGTCAAGAGGTTCTTCGCCTTTGGACATGGCTGGAACATCAGGGCATATCCCTGGTGGTTCAACACCTGGCAAGTTCCCTGAACGCCAGGGCGGACGAACTCAGCCGCCGGTGCATGATGGATCACACAATGGCGCCTTCACTCGGAGGTGGTGCAAGGTCTCTTTCAGCAGTGGGGAGAGCCTTGGTTAGATCTGTTCGCCACCGAAGAGAACGCGTAATGTCAGCAGTTGTGCGGGTTGGAATTTCCAAGGCGGCACTCGCTCTGCGACGCTTTTCATCGCAAGTGGAATTGCGGTCTTCAATACGCCTTTCCGCCTATACCACTTCTGCCCAGAGTGCTGAAGATCAAGCGCGACCAGGCCCAAGTCATTCTTGTGGCTGAGGAGTGGGCACGAAGAGTCTGGTATCCCGAACTCTTGAACATGGCAATCGATCCTCCGATCAGTCTGCCTCTTCGGGAGGATTTTCTGTCGCAGCAGAAGGGGACAGTCTTCCACCCAAACCTGTCCAGCCTCCACCTCCTTGCATGGAGAATGAGCGGCAACAGTTGACAGCTTTCGACCTTCCTCCCAAAGTCTGTAACGTTATCTTGGCAGCCAGGCGTCCCTCCACTAAAACAGTATACGCCTGTAGATGGAACAAATTTGTGGCATGGTGCAAATCAAAGGCTGTGGATCCCCTCTCTGCCCCTCTTGCAGAGGTTCTCTCCTCTTCATTCTTTATATGGCCCAGCAGGGCTCTGCTCTGGGCATTCTTAAAGGCTATCTTTTGGCCTTTCTTGATCAGCCTTCTCTTTTCAAGTCCCCTATTGTAAATAGATTTCTTAAGGGCATTACTCACCTTTTTCCTCCTATTCCTTTCGTAATGCCCCAATGGGACTTGAATCTTGTCTTGACTTACCTTATGTGTGCTCCTT
Source organism: Calotriton arnoldi (assembly GCA_963921515.1). Taxonomy (NCBI): domain Eukaryota; kingdom Metazoa; phylum Chordata; class Amphibia; order Caudata; family Salamandridae; genus Calotriton; species Calotriton arnoldi. The sequence continues at coordinate 635,441 of CAWUFW010005099.1, forward strand.
TCGAGCCACTACATAATTGTCCTCTCAGACTCTTGACTTTAAAGACTGCCTTTCTGGTTGCCATCACCTCTGCTCGCAGGGTGAGTGAGCTTCAGGCTCTGTCTTCTAAACCTCCTTTCCTTGCTGGTCATCTGGACAAGGTTGTCCTCCGAACTAGACCTGTGTTTCTTCCCAAAGTGGTTGCCTCTTTCCACATAGGACAGACCATCACTTTGCCCACCTTCTTCCCGCCCCCGCATCCTTCCAAGGAGGAGGAGAGACTCCACTGTCTAGATCCAAAACATGCGTTATTTTATTTGGATTGCACAAAACAATTCCGGGTGGATGATCAACTCCTTGTTGGCTATGTGGGCGCCAAGAAAGGTCGGGCCGTGCAAAAACGGACCATCTCTCGATGGGTCGTCCTTTGCATTAAAATTTGCTATTCCTTGGCGAAAATGGACCCTCCGGTAGGGTAGTGCGCCCATTCCACCAGGGCGATGGCAGCCTCTACTGCTTTGGGAAGTGGAGTCCCCAGCAGCGCCCATTCCAAGAGGTAGACAGCAGCTACTACTGCTTTGGGACATGGAGTCCCCCTCAGTTACATCTTCCAGGCAGCCACGTGGGCATCACTGCACACGTTCACTAAACATTACTGCCTGGATAGTCGAGTCCGGAGAGACGGCTTCTTTGGCCGTTCAGTTCTCCAGAACTTTCTGGTGTGAACTTGGTTTGCAGACCCACCTCCGTGGTTGGTATTGCTGGGGTATCTATTCTAAGGTAAGGAATCTATAACTAATAGTCTTTCAGATGAACAAGTTACTTACCTTCGGTAACGATATATCTGTGAAAGACATTAGCTATAGATTCCTTACCGCCCCACCCATCCTCCCCGTTCTGCGAACTGACTTCTAGAGTCAGGAACTCCCTTTCAGGGCCCTAGTTTTGTGCACCAGTGGTCAGTGTCATGGATGGCTCTGCGCTTCTGTCGTGGAATGTCGTGTAAGAGAACCGACGTCAGCGCGCAGGGGCTGCGTCTAAGTAGATACCCCGTCATTCCGGCGATTACGACGCCAACGACGAACGCGGAGTCGACCGGGGCCACCTACCGACGCGCAAGGGTACTGCTGAAGAAAAATTCTCCGGATCCAGTCTGACGCTTGGGGGTAATTCTAAGGTAAGGAATCTATAACTAATATATGTCTCTTACAGGTATATCGTTACCGAAGTAACTTGTTCTTTAGCACCCTTTGTAAGTCCCTAGTAAATGGTACCCTGGTACCAAGGGTCTGAGGAACAAAAGAGGGGGCCCTTAAGGGCTGCAGCACGAATTGTGTCACCCTAAGGGACCCCTCACCAAGCACATAAAAGACTGCCATAGTAGGCTGCGTGTCTTGGCGCAAACAAAAGTGAAAATACGACATGTCACATCCCTGTGTGCCATGTCCCCTACCACTGCATGTAATATTTGTAAGTTACCCCTACAGCAGGCCTGACAGCCCTAAGGCAGGGTGCTGAATATTACATGTGAGGGCATACCCGTATGAGCAGATATGCCCCTGTGCTGGTCAGTCCTATTACTGCCAGTACAAGTCATCAGGGAAACTATTTTAAAACGTGCTGGACACGGGTAAAAACTAGTTCCCCAGCTACACGATGGCTTCACTAAAAATAAGGATGTTTGGCATCAAACATCCCGTATTGGAAAACCCCCACTGATGCCAGTGTCAGATTTACCAATACATGCATCTTAGAGGTGCCCCTGAAAACTTACCAGCCTCTGAAGTGCTTGCTGACTGGTTTCTGCTAGCCTGCCACCCGAGACGCTGTTCTGAATTCCTAGGGTGAGAGCCTTTACTCTCAGGAGACCCAGAACAAAAGCGTGTCCGGGAAGAGGGTGTAAACCCCCCTCCCACAGGACGACCTGCTGATTAGCCTCTTTGGGACGGCGAGCTTCAAAGAAGCAGCTGCCTTTGGAATGCAAATCTGGCTCCCATCACAGGAGAGGACCCCCCCCCCCCAGTCCAGAGCCCCCTTGGCACCTGGACAGGCGGTACAAGTAGATTGTCATGTAGGCGTGCCACCCCCAGGCTAGTACCACCCCTAAGGTGGGCTACTGTGAGGTGGACACAATGTTTTGGAAGTAGCCATCTTTGTGATGGCATACTTAGGAATTCAGGGACAGGGTTATGCCCACTTCCCACAGGAAGTGGTCATATAGGGGGGAGTAGTCATCTCAAGGGTCAGTAGCCCATTGGCTACTACCCTAACACTCCCCTAACGTCCCTAAATTTATTATTTAGGGGAGCCCCTGGCACCAGAGAAGTAGATCCTGATGACCTAAGTAGAGGACACTGAAGAGCCGCAGAAGCAGAGAAGAGAGAAGCAGCAGCTGACCTGGTAGCAACCCTGCCGGCCTGTCTGCAACTCTCGTTGAAAACGGTGCCAAAGTCGACTCGTCCTGCAACTGTGACTCCAGAAACGTGGGAAGACTGCCTGCCTTCGAAAAAGACTCAAGACCTCCCGTGAACAGCAGACCTGTTCTTAAGAATCTCAAAAGAGAAGACTCTGAGGCCACCGGAACCACCAAAACCCAACACCCAAAGCCACCACTGCACCAGTCTCCACCGGCCCGAGTTGAAGTGGGCCACCCGGTGCAACAAGGTTCCCCAGCCTCCAGAGCTAGAGTCCATTGTGATTTCACCCCTCCTGCACTCACCGACCTCGCCTGAAGCCTCTGCATGCAGGCCCCCTCCTCAACCGCGACTGCTCTGGTAAGGAAAACCCAGACGACTAAGGACACCCGTCGCCCTGGGCCTTTAAGAAGAGGACCAAAGGTGCCCCCCCCCCTCCCTAAGCATCTCAAGACCAGAGCCCACTTGCTGGTTCAGCCCGACTGGTTTCCTAGCCAGTACCTGCAGCCTCTTTACAGTGACCGAACCCATTGAAAAGCATTGGGCTCTCGCCACCGATTTGCACCCTGCACCTGGCTGCCTTCGTGCTGCTGGTGGTATACTGTTGGTGCCGCCTTGGACCTTGCCCACCACTCACCTTAACTCCTGGAGATTGGTCATGTACTGCACCAGTTTGCAGAACTTGTTCTTCCTTCCATAGGATAATATTGCAGAACTCCGAAATTGCACTGTGTCCACTTTTTAAAGTGGATAGAGTTTATAATTAAAAACTTACTTATCCAACTGATTTTTCTATGAGGCCAAATCATATATAAAGGTACTTGGTATTTTTATGAATTGGTGTGGATCTCCTTCTTGAGTCATGGGTGTAATTTATTAATCATTGTGTGTATTTTGCAAATGTCTTGCACTCCTCTGTGTTAAGCCTAAGGCTGCTCGACCACACTATCCCCTAATAGAGCACTTTGGGATTGCATAGCAAGCTCCTGTCCACTAGTAAGGGAACCCCTGGACTCTACACAGTATATCTGATTTTTGATATATCACAAAGAGCCAGCTTCCTACACTATCACATACTTATGATGTGTTAGTGAGCTGCAGGCCCTCACTCTGGAGGAGCCTTTCTTTCAGGTGTCCAAGGACAGCATTGTCCTTAGAACCAAACCCATATTCCTTATGAGCGTGGTATCTGCATTCCATCTTACTCAAAACATTCAGCTTTCAGTTTTCTTCCCACAACCAGACTCTGTAGCAGAGGTCCCTTTACGCTTTTGAAATTAAGCATGCCCTCATGTATCTATAGCCGACATCTGTAAAGCAGTTATCAGGTCCACTCCACACACATTCACTAAACACTGTGTGGATGCCTTAGCCCGCCAGCAAGCCCAAGTTTGCCAGCCTGTCTTAAGAACCACTTTTCAATCTTCTGCAATATCATCTAGCTTATCATCGCTTATGGGATAACTGCTTACAGTCTATGCATGTGTATCTTTAGCAACATATGCTACGAATAGAATATGTTACTTAGCTTGTAAGCATCTTTCTGATGGATACATCTGCCTGTGGATTCCTCACCTTTTAAATTACCCCTGCGCCAGCATTCCACAGAAATTCTTTTCTTAGCTCTCTCACGTCGAAGAGGCCGTCACAATAGCACGGCTCCGCTCGCGCCTCCGCGTGACGTCATCGGAGCCATAAGAAGACCTAGTCGGCGTGCTGACGTCGGCTCCCTTTTTTCCGCGCCGTCGACGCATAATGTTTTTCTGGGACTCTCCATTTTACATGTGATTACTTTTCTATCTTCTACTTCGTGTTGCAGTGAGAATGGCTACTTCGAAGAAGTCGGGTTTCAAGCCCTGCAGAGAGTGTGGGGGCCATATGTCCATCACGGATACCCACGACGTCTGTCTCTGGTGTCTTTCTTCTGACCACGTCGAAGGGTGTTCGTGCTGTCGGAAGATGAACCAGAAGGCGCTGAAAGAACGTGAGGCGAAACTCTTCCTGGCGCGGGCGAAAGAGAAGAGGTGTCGTAAGAGATCGAAGTCGTCGACCTCACATACTTCGAAGTCGAGGAAGCATAAGAAGAGAAGACATGGATCTCCACGTCGATCTTCGACTAGCAGGGCTTCGAGGTCAGCCTCCCCCTGTGCAGCGGCGTCGTGACAAGGATGCTGTCTCGCCGTCGCCTACACCTTCTCCACAGGCGACTCCGGCACATTCTCCGGCTCCCAGGGAGTCTTCTCCTGCAGCTTCGCCTGTACCGGCTCCGATGTCTCCGGCGCCGCAGCCTCAGTCCCCCGTACGGCCTCAGATGGATCCAGACCAGGGGCTTTCGGATCCCAATCCTCCTTTTCCAGGACAAGGAGCGGATCCATTGCATTTCCTTAATGCAATGTTTGCCAAGGCATCTTACCCTACCGGTGCGCCGTCTGGCCCCGTGGGTCCGCTTGCCTTTAATTTGGGCATCCCCCAACAGTATACTCAGGCACCTTTCATGCCGACGGCTCTGTCATGGCAGTTTCTGGCGCCGTCTGGTGTTGGGCCGACGTCTTCCCGGATTAGAGGTGCGCCATTGCCCACTTCGGAAGGTCCTCCTTCGACGCCTGTGTCACCGGCGCCGCGGCTGGCGCCGCCGACCCCAAAGTGGCATTCCAGGAGGGAAGCACAAAGACTGCTGGAGGAAGAGGAGTACCAGCAAGAACATGAGGAAGGGGAGATCCTCGACTCCGTGGACGACTTAGAGGGCCTACGGGAGGCCATTGGCCTGGATACTTCCCCGGAGTGGGAGCTTTCTTCTCCAAAGGCCTTGCCTTCACAGGACGTTGCCCCAAATCACTCGGTCATCAAGAAGGCCGCTGCTCTGATGGACCTTCAGTTGGCCTCAGCTGAGGTGAAGTCAAATATCTTGACTGAAGTGTTTTGCTTTCTCCCTCTTCTGTTGAACCTCTACTGTCTTTCAACGAGGCGTTGACGGAGCAGATTATGGAGGTGTGGCAGAAGCACTTGTCTGCCCCTGCTGTATCTAGATCAGTGGCAAGACGGTATAAGCCTGCTCCTGGTGATCCGGCTTTCCTTTTTGCCCATCTTTCGCCAGAAAGCTTGGTGGTTCAGGCTTCTTGTTCCAAACAGTCGGCTGGATCCTTCTCCACCACCCTGGGGGATAGAGATTCGAAAAAGCTAGAGCAGTCTGCCAAAAAGGTGTTCTCCTTCGGTAACGATATATCTGTAAGAAACATTAGTAGTGATAGATTCCTTACCTTAGAATATCCCCAGGCGTCAGACTGGATCCGGAAAGTTTGTCAGCAGTACCCCTGCGCGTCGGTAGGGGCGCCGTGCGGCTCCGCGTCAGTCGTTGGCATCGTGGTCGCCGAGATGACGTCGCAGTCGCTACTTGGACGCCGCCCACGCGCGCTGACGTCAGTTCTGTACACGACTTTCCGCGCCAGGAACGCAGAGCCATGCAAGATACTGACCACTGGTGCATTGAAACTAGGGCCCTGAAAGGGATAACCTTAACCCTAGAAATCAGTTCGCAGAACGGGGAGGATGGGTGGGGCGGTAAGGAATCTATCACTACTAATGTTTCTTACAGATATATCGTTACCGAAGGTAAGTAACTTGTTCATCTGAAAGAAACACAGTGATAGATTCCTTACCTTAGAATAGATACCCCAGCAATACCAACCCCGGTGGTGGGTCTGCGAACTAAGATCACACCAGAAAGTCACGGAGAACAGAACGGCCAAAGAATCCGTCTCTCCGGACTTGGCTGTCAAGGCAGTAATGTTTGGTAAACGTGTGCAGGGAGGCCCACGTGGCTGCTTGACATATGTCTTGCAGGGGGACACCACGTCCCAATGCAGTAGTGGCTGCAGTAGCTCTGGTGGAATGAGCACGCAGCCCCACCGGAGGTTCTTTTTTAGCCAAAGAGTAACAGGCTTTGATACACAAGACAACCCAGCGGGAGATGGTTCTCTTATGGACCGCCCGACCTTTCTTGGTGCCAACGTAGCCAACAAAAAGCTGGTCATCCACCAGGAACTGCTGTGTGCAGTTGAGATAAAAAGAAAGCGCACGTTTTGGGTCCAGACGGTGGAGCCTCTCTTCCTCTCTGGAAGGAGGCGGAAAAAAGGTGGGAAAGGTAATAGTCTGCCCAATGTGAAAGGCCGTAACCACTTTTGGCAAAAAGGAAGGACGGGGCCTGAGCACAACCTTGTCCGGATGGACTGAAAGGAAAGGAGGCTTACAGGAAAGAGCCTGGAGCTCACTCACTCACCTGGCGGAAGTGATGGCCACCAGGAAGGCAGTCTAACGTCAAAAGACGAAGAGGACAGTAGTGAAGTGGCTCAAAGGGAGCGCACATCAAGTACGTCAGAACCAGATTCAAGTCCCACTGAGGCATCACAAAAGGAATAGGAGGAAAAAGGTGAGTAATGCCTTTAAGAAACCTATTTACAACAGGGGACTTGAAAAGAGAGGGCTGATCAGGGAGCCTGAGAAAAGCCGAAATGGCAGAAAGGTAGCCTTTGATAGTGCCCAGAGCAGAGCCCTGCTGGGCCAAAGAAAGAAGGAACAGTAGTACTTCAGAAAGAGGGGCAGAAAGGGGATCCACAGCCTTTGCTGTGCACCATGCCACAAACTTGTTCCACCTGCAGGCGTATACCACTTTCGTAGAGGGACGCCTGGCTGCCAGAATGACATTACAAACTTCAGGAGGCAAGTCGAAAGGAATCAACTGCCGCCGCTCAATCTCCACGCTAGGAGGTGGAGACTGGACAGGTTCGGGTGGAGGACCGTCCCCTGCTGCTGCGACAGGAGATCCTCCCGAAGAGGCAGTCGGATCGGAGGATCGATGCTCATACTGAGTAGCTCGGGATACCATACTCTTCGAGCCCAGTCCGGAGCCACAAGAATGACTTGGGCCCGGTCGCGCCTTATCTTCTTCAGCACTCTGGGCAGAAGTGGTATAGGCGGAAAGGCGTACAACAGACCACAACTCCACTTGCGACAAAAAGCGTCACCGAGCGAGTGCCGCCTTGGAAATTCCAACGCGCAGAACTGACATTGCGCGTTCTCTTCGGTGGCGAATAGATCTAACCAAGGCTCTCCCCACTGCTGAGACCTTGCGCCACCTCCGAGTGAAGACGCCATTCGTGATCGAGCATGCACTTGCGGCTGAGTTCGTCCGCCCTGGCGTTCAGAGAACCTGCCAGGTGTTGAACCACCAGGGACATGCCCTGATGTTCCAGCCATGTACAGAGACGCAGAGCCTCCTGACAGAGGGTCCACGACCCCACCCCGCCTTGTTTGTTGCAGTACCACATGGCGGTGGTGTTGTCTGTGAACACCTGCACTACTCTCCCCTTGACAGAGGGAAGGAATGCCTTCAATGCAAGCCTGATCGCCCACAGCTCCAAAAGGTTGATATGGAGCCAAGACTACGCAGGAGACCAGAGGCCTCTGATCTCCGCCTCTCCCATGTGGCCGCCCCATCCCAGGAGGGACGCATCCGTCACCACTGTGAACTCCGGTTGGGGAAGGTAGAGGGATCTGCCGTCGACCCAATGCCGGTTCGTGAGCCACCACTGCAATTGTCGTGCAGTGCCCTCCGAGATCTGGACGTGATCGGACAGGTTCCCTGATGCTGCGTCCACTGGAACTTCAGGTCCCACTGCAGAGCCCGCATATGCCACCTGGCATGATTGACCAGCAGGATGTAGGAGGCCATGAGGCCCAGCAGCCTCAGAGTCACTCTGACCGAAACCCGGGACAAGGGCTGAAAGATGGGAATCAGAGCCCGAATGTCCCGGACTCGCTGTTCGGGAGGATAGACCTGAAACTGCGCCGTGTCCAGAACCGCTCCGATAAAGAGGAGCTTCTGGGAGGGAATCAGGTGCGACTTCGGCACATTGATGGAGAACCCCAGCAAGTGCAGGAGGTCGGCCGTAGTCTGGAGGTGGGAGACGACTGTCTGGGGCGAGCCCGCCTTCAACAACCAGTTGTCGAGATAGGGGAAGACTGAGACCCCTGATCTGCGCAGATGAGCTGCGACCACCGCCATCACCTTGGTGAACACCCGAGGGGCGCTGGTAAGGCCAAAGGGGAGCACGGTAAACTGAAAGTGCTCGTGGCCTACCATGAACCGTAGGTAACGCCTGTGGGCTGGCAGGACGGGGATGTGGAAATAGGCGTCCTGCAAGTCCAGCACCACCATCCAGTCTTGTGGGTCGAGAGCAGACAAGACCTGAGCTAGAGTGAGCATCTTGAACTTCTCTTTGCGGAGGAAGCGATTGACGTTCCGGAGGTCCAAGATAGGACGCAGGCCTTTGTCCTTCTTGGGCACCACAAAGTAGTGGGAATAACAACCACGACCTACTTCGTGCGGCGGAACGCGCTCGATGGCCCCCTTGGCCAAGAGGGCCGCAACTTCCTGCTGAAGAAGCACCAAGTGATCCCCTGACATGCGGTGGTATTGAGGTGGCATGGCTGGGGGGGGGGTAGTTTCGAAGGGGAGGGAGTAGCCCCTTCGGACTATCTCTAAAACCCACCTGTCCGAAGTGATGGTGCGCCAGTGGGGGAGGTGATGGCGGAGCCTGCCGCCCACTGGCGTTTGATGGGCCTGAAAGTTCAGACTAGGAAGGTTTGGAGGCAGTGGTGGCCGAGGTGGTGGTGGACTGACCCGCCCGCTGGCCCCTTTGTCCGCCACGGCGGAACCCGCGTCCGCGCTGGGATGATTGCTGCGCCGGCCTGTGGCTCTGTTGCGAACGCTGCGGGGCGCCCCTTCCTGTGCCACGAAAGGAGCGAAAAGCGGAAGGCGGAGGAGGGCGGACTACCGAGAGTCCCAGGGACTTGGCCGTAGCCCTTGAGTCCTTAAACCTCTCCAACGCGCGGTCCGCTTTGTCGCCGAAGAGGCGACGGCCATCAAAGGGCATGTCCATAAGGGTGTTTTGGACATCCCCTGAAAATCCAGTGGTTCTCAACCAGGCGTGACGGCGAACCGCCACCATCGTTGCAATGGATCTGCCCAGTGAGTCGGCGGTGTCTAGACCACAACGGATCATGAACTTGGCTGCGTCTCTCCCCTCTGCAACAGCCTGGGCGAGAGCAGGCCGGGCCTCCTCCGGACACTGAGGCAGCACGTTCGCCACCGTATCCCACAGACAGTGGGAATAACGGCCCAAGTGGCATGCGGTGTTCACGGACCGCAGCCCAGAGCTGGTGGAAGAGAAAATCTTCTTCCCAAACTGATCCAGCTTCTTGGATTCCCTAACCGGTGGTGCAGAAGGGAAGGAGGTTGGGGAAGCAGAGGCTTGGACAACCAAGCTCTCGGGGGTGGGATGTTGGGAGAGGAAAATGGGGTCACCCGGAGCCGGGCGATGGGCCACGTTCCTATCCACAGGAGCCCCTGTGGTGGGCCTGGACCAAGTGCCCAAAAGAACGTCCGAAAGGGCTTCATTAAAGGGCAGCAGCGGCTCCGCAGAAGTAGCTGCTGGCTGAAGCACCTGTCAGGAGGTTAGTCCTGACGGCCACAGTAGGGAGCTGGAGGTGTAGGGCCACCGCCGCCCTACGCAACACCACTGCATAACTGGCTCCCTCCTCCGTAGCCACGGTAGGAGGAGACAGCATGCCAAGGTCTGGTGAGGTATCCAGACCACTGGCGTCCCCCAATTCCTCAGCCCAGTCCTGTTCAGACTCCCAGGCTGCAGCGAGAGGGTCGTCTGACCCCCTCCCAGCCCTCCCCTTGCTCCTCAGGCTGTTCAACAGGCCTAAAATAAGGAGTAGGGACATGGGGATAGAAATCCCCAAAGGGCGTCGAGAACGGCATCGACCGACGCCGCGTCCACTTCGGGGCTGAATCTGAGGGCGACGTCGTCCCGAGGAGCGGGCGGCGTCCGGATCGGTGCCGGTGGAGTCGACGTCGGTGGAGGCGTAACAAGGTCAACCGGCGTCGACCGGGATCGAGGCCTGGATCCAAGGGTGTCCTGTGGCGCCGGGGCCGACAGCGACGCCGGGGCCGGAGCGGATACGCGAGGACACCCATGCGGGGCCCGAAGGCGCACCGGCGGGACCCGACGGCCCAAAGAGGCGAGCCATGGCTGACAGGAAGTCCTGTATCTGGGCCGGAGTCGCCGACGACCCCGGGAAGGGCGGGTAGTCGGGCGGCGACTCCATGGACTCCGCCGGAGCCGCAGGGGTGGCACCACCCGTACCCTCAGCCGCGTCGCGCGACCGGAAGTCTGAGAACGATGACGTTTCTTCGACTTCTTATGCTTCGCCTTACCTGACCCAGAGTGCGAAGACTTCGATCCCGACGATCGCCAATGATGACTCCGCGCACGGTCCCTCGACCTCCCTCTGGACCGGGACCTCTCACGGCGCGGAGCCGACTGCCGGGCTTCAAGCAGCTTTCGGGACCGCTCCCGCAAAGACTTCGGCGCCATGGACTGGCAGTCGGGGCACGACTTGGGGTCGCGCCCCAGGCAGAAGAGGCACACGCGGTGCAGGTCCGTCACCGACATCATCCGATGACAGTCCTCGCAGGACTTAAACCCAGGCATCCCTAACGGCACCAGGAGTCGTATCGACTCGAAAAGGGTGAGAAAAAGATCTCAAAAAACTTAGTAAAAAAAGACTAGGGGTACCGCTCTCTCCGGATCTGCGCTTGCTGGTGCGGAAAAAGAAATAACTGACGTCAGCGCGCGTGGGCGGCGTCCAAGTAGCGCCCGCGACGTCATCTCGGTGACCACGACGCCAACGACGGACGCGGAGCCGCACAACACCCCTACCGACGCGCAGGGCTACTGCTGACGAAAACTTTCCGGATCCAGTCTGACACCTGGGGATATGCTAAGGTAAGGAATCGATCACTGTGTTTCTTTCAGATAAGCATGGCTCTGAAGTCAACAAATGCCACGTGTTTGCTAGGAAGGTACATTCATGCACTGATGGACTGTCAAGCACGAAGCTCCTAAGTTGCCTGAAGATGACCGCGTTCATTTTTTGGAAGCGCTATCAGACACACAAGCTGGACTGTTCCCATGAGGCACAGGGTCAGACTGATTTGCATATGGCCATGTCTGAACTGGGGTGGTGGAGTGAGCTAAAGAATGATGATGGATTAAACCCAGATCAGTTGACTGGGGGTGAGTGTTTGATTTGCTCAAGCGCTCCGTCCATCATCCCCTTTGGTATCGATCAGACACACAAGCAGCAGCCCGTCAGGTCATTCAGTCTTGTCTGGACACAGCGGACTAGGTCACAGGGTGATGGGCTCCTCGGTGGCTCCCAGGAGGCATGCCTGGCTTAGGTCTTCAGGTTTCTCACCAGATGTACAGGCTACTTTGCTCGATCTACCCTTCGATGGATCCAGACTGTTTAGAACAAAGGCGGAATCTGCGCTGCAGCGTTTCAAGGACAGTAGGGCTACTGCAAGATCCTTGGGCCTGCAGTCCCTACCCAGGGACTATGGATACAAATGGTATCGAGGCCTTGGGAAGGCAGCTTTCTTTCAAGGCAGTCAGCAGCAGCACCCTCTGTACAGGTCATACAGAGGAAAAGGTAGAGGTTGTCTGCGGGGAGCCTCTCAACAACAGTCTTCCTCGTCCTCTCCTGTCCCCACCACCGGTGCCATGGGAAAGCAGCTCTAGATTCCCCATCTGTGAGCATGCTGGTCCTGTAGGGGGCCAGGCGTCCCATTTTCTTGCACTATTTGAAATCGGTTACATCAGCCCATTGGGTTTTGAATCTTGTAGATAATGGGTACGCCCTACCTTTTCAAGAGTTTCCACCTCATTACCCTCCTCGCCAGGGCTAGTGTTCTGAGGACCAACTGCTGCTCCTGCAGGAGGTTCTTGCCTTACTGCAGAAAGGTGCGATAGAGGTGGTTCCGGAGCAGGAAAGGGGTCAGGGATGTTACTCCCGTTATTTCCTGATCCCCAAGAAGGACGGCTGGTTGAGACTGACCCTGGACCTCAGGTTTTGAATTTTAACCTCAGGCAGGAAAAGTTCAAGATGTTGACCCTAGCTCAGGTTCTTATGGCGCAGCAGCAGGAAGACTGGATGGTGCTGATCGACTTGCTGGATGCGTATTTCCACATCCCTATTGTGAAGTTGCATCGGAAGTATCTCCGGTTTACGGTAGGGTCTCAACACTACCAGTTTACGGTCCTCCCGTTCGGTCTCACTTCCGCACCACGGGTCTTCACAAAGGTGATGGCGGTGGTGGCAGCACATTTCAGAAGGTTGGGGATTCAGATTTTCCCCTATCTGGACGACTGGCTGCTCAAAGCAAAGTCGCCAGAGATGGTGCTGCATCACTTGCAAGTAACAACGCGACTGTTGTTCAACTTGGGTTTCTCGACAAATGTACCCAAATCTCACCTGGTGCCTTCTCAGCGCAGCCTGTTCATAGGGGCAGTACTGGACAATACAGTGTGTTGAGCCTTCCCGCCTCCGCAGAGGATTCTCGACATTCAGGAGATGATTCCTTTGTTTCATGATGGAGCGGTTGTTCCAGTCCTGAAGGTCCTACGCCTGCTCGGTCTGTTCGCTTCTTGCATATTGTTGGTCAACCATGCACGCTGCCACATGAGGGCACTCCAGTGGTGCCTCCACAGGCAGTGGTATGAGCACAACGGAGATCTCAGAGAGAAGGTCAGAATCTCCAGAGACGCTGTTGCGGAGCGGTCTTGGTGGAGTGTGCCATGCAACCTGTCTCAAGGAAAGCCTTTTCAACCTCCTCCACCGGTGGCCACAGTAATCACACATGCCTCCACTCTAGGGTGGGGTGCTTATCTGGGGGATCTGGAGATCAAGGGTCTTTGGTCTCCGGAGGAAAGGTTGCTTCACATCAACCTTCTGGAATTGCGGGCAATCCGTTTGGCTCTCAAGGCCTTTCTTCCCTCCCTTCGCGGTCAGTCGATTCAAGTCCTGACGGACAACACAACAGCGATGTGGTACATAAACAAACAGGGAGGAGTAGGGTCGTATCGTCTCTGCAGAGAAGCTCTGCGACTCTGGTCCTGGGCTCCGGGCCATTAGATTTGTGTGTCTGCAAATCATCTGGCCGGGTTGCTAAACGTGCATGTGGACAGTCTCAGTCGGCAATACTCGGCAGATCACGAGTGGCAGCTTCATTCGGAGGTGGTTCATCACATCTTTCGGATGTGGGGGTTTCCTCGGTTGGACCTTTTTCCCCACTCAGGAGAACGTAGTCTTCAGTAGCCGATGCAGGGAGCGTTGGGGGGACACGATTCGATTGGAGCTCGCAACTCCTTTACGCGTTTCCTCCCATACCCTTGATTCCTCGTGTTCTGAGGAAGATTCGCCAAGACCAGGCTCAAGTCATATTGATCGCTCCGGATTGGACAAGAAGGGTGCGGTACACAGACATTCATCTCTCATCGCACCCTCTGCTCCATCCCCCTCTCAGGGCCGACCTTCTCTCGCAGGGGCAGGTTCTTCACCTCCAGCGCCTGCACCTTCATGCCTGGATATTGAACGGGGCAACCCAAGTTCTCTCTCTCTCCCACCGGATGTGGTGGATGTTATTTTATCGGCCAGAAGACACTCCACCAAATCTGTTTATTCCTCTAGGTGGTCCAAGTTTGTGAAATGGTGTGGAGAGAGGTCCATTGATCCTTTGAAGGCCCATTTATCTGATGTACTTGGCTTTTCACTTTCCTTGGCCCAGCAAGCTTGTGCTGTGGCTACTGTTAAGGGTTACTTGTCGGCTTTCCTCTGTTTTCCGGACCAGCCGTCTTTATTTAAGTCCCCCATTGTTATGAGGTTCATTAAGGGCCTCACCAATAGGTTTCCTCCCACTCCCTTTATTATGCCTCAGTGGGATTTGAATTTAGTACTTACTTTCCTGATGGGGTCTCCTTTTGAGCCTCTTCATAGTTGCCCGTTGAGGCTTCTTTCTTTTAAGACGTTTTTTCTGATCGCTATTACCTCAGCCAGGAGGGTAAGTGAGCTTCAGACTTTTAGTTCTAAACCTCTGTTTTTAACCATTCATGCAAAAAAGATGGTTCTCAGGACCAGGGCTGCTTTCCTGCCTAAGGTGGTCACTCCTTCCATCTAGGGCAGTCTATTACCTTATCTACCTTCTATCCTACCCCTCACCCTTCCAAGGAGTAGGAGAGACTTCACCGCCTGGACCCTAGGAGGGCTGTCAGCTTCTACCTGGACAGAACCACGGACCTGAGACTGGATGACTAGCTTTTTGTGGGCTATATTGGATGGATGAAGGGCAAAGCTGTCCACAAATGAACACTCTCCAGGTGGATCATTTTGTGCATCAAGATCTGCTACGTCTTGGCCAAGAAGGAGCCGCCTGAAGGTATTAGAGCTCATTCCACCAGAGCCAAGTCATCTTCTTTTGCCTTGGCTAGAGGTGTTCCTGTTGTAGACATCTGCAAGGCGGCAACTTGGGCCTCCCTCCACACCTTTGCAAAGCTTTACTGCTTGGATTCAGAGGTTAGGGGGGACGGCCATTTTGCACGCTCTGTGCTGCAAGATCTTTTGGCATAGGCAGGTGGACACCCTCCTCTGGGAGAGGAACAGCTTGGGGATTCAATTCAAAAGGTGAGAAATCCACAGGCAGATGTATCCATCAGAAGCACAAGTTACTTACCTTTGGTAACGCTTTTTCTGGTAGATGCAGCATCTGCCTGCGGATTCCTCACTGACCCACCCGCCTCCCCGTTGTCCATCTGCTTATACCGAAAAACCTCTGACTGTTTGACATTGTTATTTTTTATATGCCATACAGTTTGTTGCTAGGAAATGCTTTGGATATATATATATATATATATATATATATATATATATATATATATATATATATATATATATATATATATATATTCTTAGCAACTCAGTTCGCCCTCTGGCGTATCTCTCGTCCCACAGAAACGGAGCACGGACCCAAAATAATAGCAAAAGTTATTTATTTATTGCTCCTCCAACACCTCTACAGCCATGACGCGTTTCAGCCCCACCTCGGGCCTTGATCACATGACATATATATACACTGTATGTAATTGTGTATATATTTTGTATACTGTGTATACTTGTGTTATGTTGTTGGTCCACCCGTTCACCTCGAAGGCACGGAAAAAATGGGTGGAACCGATGTCAGCACTCCGACGAGGTCGTCTTATGGCTCCGATGACATCGCGCGGAGTCACGAGCAGAGCCGTGCTATTGTGACGCCCTCGTCGACGAGGGAGAGCCAAGAAAAGAATTTCCGTGTAATGCTGGCGCAGGGGTAATTCAAAAGGTGAGGAATCCACAGGCAGATACTGTATCCACCAGAAAAAGCGTTACTGAAGTTAAGTAACTTGATCGTTGTAGCATAAAGTGCTGCAGATTCACATGTGCCCACACACCTCTCAGGAACTCTTCAGCTGCTGCAGATCTACGCTTTATTATCTCACTTCTAAGTCTTACCTTTTGCATGATCACTAAACTTTTCCATCTTACGCTCCATTTTTACATTCACCTGCTGTACGGAAAAAGATCAAACAATGGAGCCAGTGCCCAAAAGATACAACTCTTTTGCTTTTGTGCCTGCACTAGGAAACCTTTAGGTGGAACAAATGGTAAGCTACCAAGATAACACAATGCAGATCAGCCCAATCACAAGATAAGTCTGACTGCACTAGCTAGACAAAAGCCTGACTGAGGAGAAGGCTAACAATTGAGAAGCAACAGACCAGCGCTGCAAAAACAGGCCCTCACACAGAGGGGTCAATCTGTTTTTATACTCTTGAACAAACTATTGATATATGTAGCATGTAAAAGTCCAACCATGTTAAGACTGATCAATGTATGCACTATGAAAATGTATGAGCTGGATTAACAGTGATAATGCATTAAAACGTAGCTAGCTCATAATTCAAACTGTAGTGTATTCGATTACATGGATACTGTACATATCTACATGCTTCACAACAGTAGCAGTATACACCTAATAACACCATGTTTTAGTAGTTTGGTCACTGGTGGTAATTTTCAGAGCTACAAGTTTGCAGTGCAATCTGTTTAACTTGAACTCCAACTGCGTAAAAATTAAGAAATACAAAAAATGAAGTGAAACAGAGCCGTTTTAAAGATTGTCTTTCATTTAATAGACTGGCTTTGCAAATATCCATGTCAATGTTGCCAACACCAGAAAATGGTGATAATCATGGGATGCAGCAAGTGGTAAAACCATAGAAATGTAACAGATTTTTCTGTCCATAAAAATGAATAGTCTTGTTCAAAGGAACAGACTGCTAATGAAATGCACTATCAAAGCTTCTTTTGTGGCCCCTGTTTTGATTTCTGAATGTGTTATTCCTGTGAAAGCCACCGCCTTGTCTTCGACCTCTGAAATCGGAGAAACTTCTTTCCCGTTCTTCTAATTCTGGTAAATCGATTGCAACAGTCAACTGCCATCGCCTCGTGTCTTTCCAGCGCTCCTGTAAAAACAACGTACGTTGGTTAAACTGGTTTATGCACATGGTGTTATGACACTGAGATAGGCAATTAAATGATTAAACTGTTTCTATAGCACGGACGCCAACATAATGTAATTTTGAGAATCAAATCTGAAATGCTTACTTACCTTCTGTAATGATCTTTCGGGTGGATACTTTTATCTACCTGCAGATTCCTCAACACTTGAATATGCCCATGTGCCAGACTGGATCCAGAAACTTTTCATAGCTTTCCTATGCTGGGAGGTGGTGCTGGGTCCGAGCACCAGAAACAGCGCAGGTGTGAAATTACTCAAGCCAAATAGTGAGACCCTGGCGCACCAATATCTGTTCCCTATCCATTTTTTCCATGCCCTTACATCACTCCTAAAGCGTGGAGGGACCTCTCACTCCACATCAGAGCCTTTTCTTCTCTTCTTGAACTCCACAAGAAGCTGAAGACCTGGCTTTTCAATTAACCAACCTACCATAGGCAGGGCTAGGCGCACACATGTGCTCAGTACCAGGATACCCTCATGGGTGATGGTGCACTTTACAAATACACATAACAAAACCTTAGAGGCAGAGACAAAGACTATGTCATGTTGAGTGTTAAATGCAGTGCAACAGACTAACTTGGATTCATATTAAATGGAAGGGCTATGATCATCCTTTATAACCGAAGATACATGGGATCTGGGAGGGTTGGATATCCACCTTTTCTGCGTAGTCACTACCGATATTTCACCTTTTGCTAGACCCTATATTTACTGGTTGAGGGCTGACAAAGGATTATGCCAATTAGTCTTCGGATAGTCCAGGCAGGTAAAGGGTAACTTTTTAAAAGTAACTTTTCTTTAATATTTATTATAAATAAGGATTCACCATTGAACTGGATTTTTAATAATTGTTTAAAATAGTGGTTTCATTACTTTTTAGCTAGTGCCTTTCCCGAGATACAGTATTAGCGTTTAAAATTTAATAGGTGCGAATAGGTGTGAATTGACTCATAGAAGCAAACAATAGGCTGACCTGATTGACCTGGAAGAGATAACTCCTCTGAACGCTGCAGAATATGCAGGGTGGGTGCTATGGGTGTCCTTGTTGATACTACAATGTCAAATCCTTCTTGCAAGGTCTGCTGTGTTCACACATAACCCTTTGAGTACACTTGAAAGGGGAAAGACCAGAATGCCAAGACGGTTATTGTGAATTCACTGCCTGGTTACTGAAGGACTCTGCTTTTGTACTACCAGACATCCATCTTGGAGTTTATTTTGAGTACAGTGCTGCCCAAAACTGTATTTTAGTGTTAGATGTGGGAGTACGCTAGAATTGTAATAGTACACCTCCAAGTTTAGTGCGGCCGAAGACTTTCACCATCTTGAAAATGCTTAAAGTGGGTGGAGTTGGCCTTAGGAGTTTTTAACCCATTGTTTAAGTCGTGTCCAGGAGTCCTTCTCACCCACTACCTCATGCCAGGCATAAGTGTGGCACCTCCTGGCACACACTTCAGAACTCTCCTGGACCTCTGGAAGAACAGAAGAGTAGACCTGCTGTATGCAACCTGAAAAGAGTCCTGAGGGACTGATCCTGCTATCTCTTGTACACAGGGAAAAAAAAGTGAACTCCATTGGTCATAAATATGTGGAGAATGTTGGTTCTGTCGGGTACAGAATTGATTCTCAGTTTACTAAATAATAACCAATCAAGAACAAAAACCAGTACTCAAACTTTTAAGTAATAATCAAAGAAAATGAAAGAGAATAAAAGACAAAGAACATGAATCAAACAACACACCAAAATCAAATCAAAGTCTGTATTTAGGGATAAATCCATAAATTCTTTTACATTTTATGGTGTCGAGATGACATTAGAAGGTTGTCAAAGTTCATGAACATACAATTTGTTCCAACGGCGCAAGTGATCTGGTGAAAAGAAGTGCGAAAAAAGTGCTAAATGTGAACAAGATATATGCAGTGTTGTATGAATTGTTAGAACTGGTCATTCAAAGGACATCCATCCCTAGGTACATAAAGCTCCGTGCCGCTTGGGATTTTAAATTTCCATTTCACGTGTGGCGGAGAGAGTAGGGTCAGGAATATCACAAGCACGTCGACGTTTCGACCCAATAAGGTGCGTGATTGAGTAATAGGCACAGAGGGTCTTCCTCAGGACAAGGCGATACAAGGGACAGCCGAAATTAATGAAAGAAAGGTCTTCGGGGGTTGGTCCACCGTGGGTTGAATTCAAAGAAAGGTCCTTGATGGTAATAATTCGCATCAATGGGGCAGCATAGTTCTGTAGCTCTCCGGCGCTGCTCTGGAAATGGCTTTCAGCACTGTATATATCTTGGTTAGTATGAAGTGCAGGATGTGCAAAAGTTGCCAGCGCTGGAATTCTCGGTAAAGTGGAGATGCAGACATTGTCTTTCGCGATGAGGGTCACGGTGCTGAGTTCTGCTACCTGTAGATTCCTCACCTCTTTAATACATTTCAAAGCAGTATCCCCTACACGTAGTGAATCTGAAGGAGTGGTCAGACAACAAATTCTTAAAGCACAACACGTTATAAAAAGCCATTGTCCTCCGTTTGGAGTCCAAGCAATAATGTCTGGTAAAAGTATGTAGATAACCATGTCACCTTACAGTAGACTGCAGCCAAGGGACACCTCTGGCAAATGCTTAAGTTGAAAACTTTGCCCTGGTAGAATGAGCATTGACTCCCTTGGGTGGTTCCTTTTTGGCACGGGTATAACACATTTTGACACTCAAAATGATTCAGTGAGATAAGGTCCTCTTTCTTTACCGCATTGTCACCACTGCTGCCTGCATATCCCACAAAGAGCTTGTCAGCAGATCTGATAAACGACTGGATACCCTCATGGGTTACAAGAAGCGTTCTACAAATTTACTGAGTGATCAAGTAACAACTTAAAGGCCCCCAAGGGTCCATCCAATGTAATCTCTCCTCCTTCTTGGTAGGGTGAGTGGCAGGAAACAAGCGAGAAAGGTAATGGATTACCCCAGGTGCAAAGGAGTCTCCACCTTAAGCAGGAAATCCACTTTAGTACTCAGGACCAGTTTGTCTGGGGAGAAGCATGTGAAAGGCAGATGGACACCGGGTGCCTGCATCACGCTGAAGTAATGACCACAAGATAAACAGTCAAACTTAAGTAAACAATTGTCAGGGGTTCAAAAAGGCCCTCAAAAACGTTAAAACAAGATTAAGATTCCAATTGGGCATTGCAAAAGGTGAAGAGGAATGTAAGCACCTTTAAAAATCTGTTCACAATAAGGGATCTGAACGGGGAAGTTTGAACAGGCAAACAAACATGCCGAAAGGGCTGCAATATAGCCCATGATAGTGCCTAATGCGCACAAGCCTGCTGGATCAGTGTTTGGATGTAAAGTCCTCCATATAGTAAAAGACATACTCATACATTAATTGCCCAACTGTACTGTTGGCTGGATCCCTAATGCGGATTGTTGTGGTCATAGGCAAACTCGGATCATGCGTGTGCACCATCACATAGGCCTCTCTCATGGATTGTTGTCTTGCTGGACCGCGAGGGGTGCCCAAAGGGCTATCCTCATATGGTGGACGGCTACTGCCTTAACCAAGAGTTAAGTAGTACAGGCGCAGTGGTGGCAGCATACCGTGTAGTGGTCAGTAGGAGTAGGGAGTCCTTTTAGCCTTGTGTTACTGGAGTGAGGCCGACAGGCTCACTGACCCCTTTAAGGTTCCGCTGCTGTGTGGGTAGCTCACTCTTGGCCTACATCAGGTAGATGTAGAGTGCTGCGCAGCGCAGGAGTAGTGAAACTGCACTTGATGTATGTGTGCCTGGGAAGGATACACTACAGGGATAGAGCAGTACTGTGTAGTACATGAATGGTCAGTGCATGTAAGTGTATGTTACATACGAGGAGTACATTACATGAGAGATGTAGTGCTGTGCGTGCGCAATGAAAAGCATGAGCTGGGTATATGTGTGCTTGCGAGAAGCACTATACATGAAGGTATAAGTGCTGAATGTGTGTGCTGAATGTATGTCTGTCTGTAGTGGCGCAATACATAGAGGTAACAGTGCTGGACAGTATGTGTGCTCTACATATACACTGAGTGAGAGTGTGCCTGTAATGGTACATTACATGGAGGATCCTGACTTCCATTTGGGAAGCCCATGCCTGCCTGTTGAAGACATGAGGAGCAGAGTAATGCACTGCCAGGCAGACTTCTGTATTGCTGCATTCCTGTGAGTTGGGCGGGACACACACTGGAGGAAGGGAGGAAGAGACTCCCTCTTACTACTTCAAAAGGTTACTCTTAGATTCAGAGATAGCTCACAAGGAAGGGACCTGGAAACATCTCAGGTAGGAAATGGGGACGATAAGGGAATCAAAGAGTAGAGATGGGAGCCCAGGATTAACCTTTTGATGCACATATCACTGTAGCGGACATCCAGGTGTTAACTCTGGTTACTCCCATGGCCTGGGTTGTGGGACATTCGGCTTCGGAGTCTTTCCTGCTGCGACAGATAGCCTTTCAAGAGGAAAGAGGAGAAGAATAAGTTACTTACCTTCGGTAACAATGTATCTGTAAGAGACATAGGTTAGTTATAGATTCCTTACCTTAGACTTACCCCCAAGAGTCAGACTGAATCCGGAGAATTTTTTCTTAGCAGTACCCCTGCACGTCAGTAGGTGGCGTTGGTCGACTCCGCGTCCGTCGTCGTGGTCGCCAGGATGACGTCGGGGTGCCTACTTAGACACCGCCCCTGTGCGCTGACGAAGGTTCTGACACGACTTTCCACGCCAGAAGCGCAGAGCCATGAAAGACACTGATCACTGGTGCGCCACAACTAGGGCCCTGTAAGGGAGTCCCTATCCCAAGAAGTCAGTTCGCAGAGCGGCGAGGATGGGTGGGGCGGTAAGGAATCTATAACTAACCTATGTCTCTTACAGATACATTGTTACCGAAGGTAAGTAACTTGTTCATCTGAAAGAGACAGTTAGTTATAGATTCCTTACCTTAAAATAAATACCCCAGCAATATCAACCCCGGAAGAGGGTCTGCGAACCAAGTTCACACCAGAAAGTCCTGGAGGACAGAACGGGCAAAATAGCCGTCCCCCCGGACTTGGCTGTCCAGGCAGTAATGTCTGGTGAACGTGTGCAAAGATGCCCACGTTGCCGCCTGGCAGATGTCAAGGAGTGGGACTTCACGCGACAATGCAGTAGTTGCTGCCGTAGCCCTAGTGGAATGAGCACGCAGCCCCCACTGGAGGTTCCTTTTCCGCTAAAGCGTAACAGATTTTAACGCAAAGGACAACCCATCGAGAGATGGTACGCTTTTTGACAGCCAGACCTTTTTTGGCACCGACATAGCCAACAAAGAGTTGATCATCCACCCGGAAATCTTTTGTGCGGTCAAGGTAGAAGGACAGCGCACATTTTGGGTCCAAACGGTGGAGTCTCTCCTCCTCCTTGTAAGGGTGCGGAGGTAGAAAAAGGTGGGCAGAGTGATAGTTTGTCCTATGTGAAAAGGCGTAACTACTTTAGGAAGGAATGATGGTCTCATCCTAAGCACCACTTTGTCCGGATGCACAGAAAAGAAAGAGGGCTTAGAAGAAAGAACCTGAAGCTCACTCACCCTGCGAGCAGAGGTGATGGCAACAAGAAAGGCAGTCTTCAGAGTGCGGAGCCTGAGAGGACAATTGTGAAGAGGTTTGAAAGGAGCGCACACAAAGATAAGTTAAGACAAGGTTCAAGTCCCAATGGGGCATTATGAAAGGAGATGGAGGAAAGAGATGAATAATGCCCTTAAAGAATCTGTTTACAATAGGGGACTTGATAAAAGAGGGCTGATCTGGTAGCCGAAGAAAAGCAGAAATAGCTGCAAGATAGCCTTTAAGAGTGCTCTGCTGGGCCTAAGAAAGGATGAACAAGAGACCCTCAGAAAGAGGGGCAGAGAGGGGATCCACAGCCTTTTCTGTGCACCATGCCACAAACGTATTCCATCGACCGGTGTATACAGTCTTAGTGGAGGGACGCCTTGCTGCCAAGATGACGTTACAGACCGTGCGGAAGGTCAAAAGTTGTCAACTGTCGCCGCTCAATCTCCACGCAAGGAGGTGGAGGCTTGACAGGTTCGGGTGGAGGACTGTCCCCTGTTGCTGCGACAGAAGATCCTCCCGAAGGGGCAGTCTGATCGGAGGATCGATGGCCATGCTCAGGAGCTGGGAGTACCAGACTCTTCGTGCCCAGTCCGGAGCAACAAGAATGACTTGGACCCGGTCAGGCTTGATCTTCTTCAGCACTCGGGGCAGAAGTGGTACAGGCAGAAAGGCGCACATGAGGACAGTTCCACTCGCGACAGAAAGCGCCGCCGAGCGAGTGCCGCCTTGGAAACTCCAATGCGCAAAACTGCTGACATTGCGCATTCTCTTAAGTGGCGAACAGATCAGACCAAGGCTCTCCCCACTGCTGAAAGAGACCTTGCACCACCTCCGAGTGAAGACGTCATTCGTGATCTACAAGGCACCGACGGCTGAGTTCGCCCGCCCTGGCGTTCAGGGAACCTGCCAGGTGCTGAACCACCAGGGTCATGTCCTGATGTTCCAGCCATGTCCAAAGGGGAAGAGCCTCTTGACATAGGGTCCACGACCCCACCCTGCTCTGTTTGTTGCAGTACCACATGGCGGTGGTGTTGTCTATGAACACCTGCACAACCTTCCCCTTGAGGGAGGGAAGGAATGCCTTCAGTGCCAGGCGGATCGTCCAGAGCTCTAACAGGTTGATATGGAGACTCCTCTGATCTCCGCCTCTCCCAGATGGCTGCCCCATCCCAGGAGTGATGCATCGGTCACCACTGTTAGCTCTGGTTGGGGAAGGGAGAGAGATCTGCCTGACCCAATCCTGGTCCGTTAACCACCACTGCAGTTGTTGTGCAGTTCGCTCCGAGATCTGGACATAGTCGGAAAGATTCCCCTGATGATGCACCCACTGGAACTTCGGGTCCTACTGCAGAGCCAGTACATGCCACCTGGCATGATCCACCAGCAGGATGCAGGAGCCATGAGGCCCAGCAGCCTCTGGGTCATTCTCACCGAAATCCGGGAAAGAGGCTGAAATATAGGTATCATAGCCCGAATATCCCGGACTCGATGCTCGGTGGGATAGGCCCGAAACTACAGTGTGTCCAGAACAGCTCCGATGATGGGGAGAGTCTGACTGGGAATCAGGTGTGACTTCGGGGTGTTTATAGTGAACCCCAGCGAGTGCAGGAGGTCCGCCATAGTCTGGAGGTGGGCGACGACAGCCTGGGGCGAGACAGCCTTCAACAGCCAGTCATCGAGATAGGGGAAGACTGGAACCCCTGATCTGCGCAAATGTGCTGTGACCACCGCCATCACTTTCGTGAACACCAAAGGGGCACTGGTAAGGCCAAAGGGGAGCACGCTGAACTGAAAATGCTCGTGGCCTACCGTGAACCATAGGTAGCGTCTGTGGGCTGGCAGGACGGGAATATGGAAATAATCGTCCTGTAAGTCCGCCGCCACTATCCAGTCTCCAGGGTCGAGGGCAGACAGGACCTGAGCCAACATAAGCATTTTGAACTTCTCCTTCCGGAGGAAGCGGTTGAGGGCCCAGAGGTCTTGAATAGGACGCAGGCCTTTGTCCTTCTTGGGCACCAGAAAGTAGCGGGAATAGCAACCACAACCTACTTCTGGCGCAGGGACCCTTTCGATAGCTCCCTTGGCCAAGAGAGCTGAAACTTCCTGGCGGAGAAGCGCCAAATGATCCTCCGACATGCGATTGAAAGATAGTGTCATGGAGGGAGGGGCAGTCTCGAAGGGGAGGGAGTATCCCCTTCGGACTATTTGCAAAACCCACCTGTCCGACGTGGTGGATTGCCAGTGTGGGAGGTGATGGCAAATCCTACCACCCACTGGCTGTTGATGGCCCTGAAAGGTCGGTCTAGGAGGGTTTGGAGGCTGCTGCAGGGGAAGGGGGGAGAGAGGACTGGTCCGCCCGCTGGCTCCCAGACCCGCGAGGTCGCTATGTCCCACGTCCACGGCCACGCAGAGGCTGGGCAGCTTGCGTGAACCGGAGGCTAGACTGGGCCAGATGTGGTGGGATGCCCCTTCCGTAGCCACGGAAGAGGCGAAAAGACTGGGATGGACGGGAGCACACACCGAGGCCAAGGATCTGGCCGTAGCCCGAGAATCCTTAAAGCGCTCCAGCGCAGAGTCTGCTTTGTCACCAAAAAGGCGACGGCCATCTTAGGGCATGTCCAGCAAAGTTGATTGAACATCCCCCAAAAAGCCAGACGTCCTCAACCAGGCGTAGCGCCGAAGGGCTACCGACGTGGCAATCGTTCTGCCCAGTGAGTCAGTGGTATCCAGTCCACATCGAATTGTGAATTTTGCTGCGTCTCTCCCATCTGCCACTGCTTGGGAGAGAACGGCCCGGGCCTCCTCCAGGCACAGAGGCAGCACTTGCGCGACTGTACTCCAGATAGTATGGGAGTACCGGCCCAAGAG
Source organism: Calotriton arnoldi (assembly GCA_963921515.1). NCBI lineage: Eukaryota > Metazoa > Chordata > Amphibia > Caudata > Salamandridae > Calotriton > Calotriton arnoldi. Next base: position 660,840 of record CAWUFW010005099.1, read on the forward strand.
GCACGCGGTATTCACGGACCGCAGTGACAAGCTGGAAGAAGAGAACATGCTCTTCCCAAGATGTTCCAGCTTCTTGGATTCCCTGTCTGGGGGAGCAGAAGGGAATGTGACCTTGGAAGAAGAGGCTTGAACCACCAAGCTCTCAGGGGAAGAGTGTTGGGTGAGGAAAACTGAGTCGCCCGGGGCCGGGCGGTGGCGGCGGGCAATCGTCCTTTCCACAGAAGCCCCTGTGCTGGGCTTGGACCAGGTGCCCAGAAGGACGTCAGTGAGGGCTTCGTTGAAGGGCAGAAGGGGTTCAGAGGAGGTTGCCGCAGACTGAAGCATCTCAGTCAGGAGATTAGTCCTGACTGCCAGTTAAGGGAGCTCCAAGGCCTTGGCTACCCTTCGCACCACCACAGTGTAGGACGCTCCCTCCTCCGTAGCCACGGTAGGGGGAGAAAGCATGCCAAGGTCTGGAGAAGTGTCCAGACCACTGGCGTCACCCAGGTCCTCCCTCCAGTCTGGTTCTTCAAGCTGGTCTGCCAAAGGGGCAGCGACCCCTCCCAATCCTCATCACCACCTTCTGGGCAATAGGGAACACCAGGGATGAACAGGGGAACAAAATTACCCTCCGGCGTCTGGTTCGACGTCGACCGAAGTCAGTCCGGGTCCATCTCAGGGATGAGGATGGCGTCGGCCAGGGGTGTTGTCGCCGGGGAAGGTCGAGTAAGATCAACAGGCATCGACCCGGATCCAGGCCTGGATCCACGGGGGGCCTCCGGGTCCGGAGCTGCCTGCATCAAAGGCCCAGGACCCCGACCTGCACCGCGGGGCCCGAAGGCGCGCCGGCGGAGTCGGGCTGCCCAAAGATACGGTGGAGGGCTTCGTAAAATATACGAAGTTGGGCAGGGGACGCCCCGGCTCCCGGAAACGGGGGGAGGCACAGAGTCATCCCTGAATCAGGCAACGGAGACGGAGCCTTAGAGCGACGACGCTCCGGATCCCGCGTCGTATCAGCAGACCGACAGGGAGAAGGTGAAGAGCACCGGTGCTTCTTCGCTTTCTTCTTGTGCTTCGACTTACCCTAGGACTTTGAATGGGACAAGGTGTGGGGGCTCCGCGAACGGTCTCGAGACCTTCCCCTCGAACGAGGCCGGGAGCGAAGCAGAGCCAACCGCCGGGCCTCCAAGAGCTTTCGGGACCGCTCCCGCAAAGACATGGTCCGGCAGTCGGAGCACGACTTTGGGTCGAGGCCGCGCTCCAGACACCAAAGGCATACGAGGTGTGGATCCGACACCGACATCAGCCTGTGACAGGCCTCTCAAGGCTTGAAGCCGGTCCGGACATTAGCCTGTGACAGGCCTCTCAAGGCTTGAAGCCGGTCCGGACATCAGCCTGTGACAGGCCTCTCAAGACTTGAAGCCGGTCAACGATGGGACATCCCTTGCACACCAGGAGTCGAAGACTCAAAAAGAAGTTGACAAAAGTTTAGTCAAAAAGTGACTAAAGGGGTAGCTCTCTCCAGATCTACGCTAGGCTGGCGCGGAAAAAGAAAGCTCATTACACACAGAGAAGTAGGAGGGTGAAAGGTCGCTTTTTTTCCTTCTTTTTTTCGAGGTTAACTGGCAAAAATAAAATGTTAGAAAAACTGCACTCACCCACAAAAGTTTGTGGCATGCTTCATCATAGGTCTTCTGAACACACCTCTGCGCAAGCCAACGCCCGAGGTGGAGCAATAGGGTGGGGGAAACAATACAAACATACAGAAGAGTAGGGATCAAGCAAGAATTAAGTGCAGACAAAGTTAAAACTAAGTCAAGGAATACCAAATGCCTATTTTATTCGCGGATTCCCAGGTTAGGGTTAAAAAAAAAAAAACGTTTTGCTAAACCAGTGGTTGGTGGTGAACTGGTAAGTAATGGACCATTTACCCCTCCACTCTGCAAAATCGTCGATATGTTTCAGCCGGACATAGTGTCTTCCCTGGCTTTCATCAGGCCTACTAGATTCCAGTATTTATACCCTTCTCTCCTACCTCAATTTGTAGATCGAAGTTTAAGCCTGTGTTAATACGTAGGTCATGTAACCACACTGATTAAAATGGAGTTTCACTGTAGTTCACGCTCGAAAAGGCGGGGGAGCAAGTACGGCTCCCTGTAGTCACACATTCGTCAAGGTGAGTCCGTCACTAAAGTTGTGTCCCTCCCAGCGCCGTGTAGGCTCAAACTTCGATCTACATATTAAGGTAGGAGAGAAGGGTATGAATACTGGGATCTAGTAGTCCTGATGAAAGCCGGGTAAGACAGGGCAGTTTAGCTAACATTTTATTTTTGCCAGTTGATCTAAAAAAAAAAAAAAAGCGACCTTTCACCCTCCTACTTCTCTGTGTAATGAGTCTACTATAGAGGAGGTGGAAGTAGGAGTTCCCCTCCTTCCCCTTAGTTGTGTGTGTGGTGCGGAAAAAGAAAGAACTGATGTCAGCGCGCAGGGGCGGAATCTAAGTAGGCACCTCAACGTTATCCCGGCGACCACGATGCCGACAACGGATGCGGAGTCGACCGATGCCACCTACCGACGCGCAGGGGTACTGCTAAGAAAATTCTCCGAATCCAGTCGGACGTCTGGGGGTAATTCTAATGTAAGAAATCTATAACTGTCTCTTTCAGATAAAAAAAGTACACACTTCAAAAGAAGCAGAACCCCCAACATAAAACTTTAAAGACTCAGACCCTAAAACACATTTGGTGTCTAGAAAAGGTCTATAAGAAGGGGAGGTTGAGACACTAAACTCTGGCTGGCTGTGTGAGATGGGGAAGCTCTGCAAGACTTCTGTCCATGGCCAGGACGGGGGGCCAAGGCCTTCTAGTCTCCCTTACTGGGTGACGGAGGATCATCCAGGGCACCAGTAAAGAAACAGGAGACCTCACTTGTTTCAGGACAGCACTCAACCAATACCAATACCATCACCTACTGAAAGAAACCAAGAGCCCACTAGCAGACCGCTTAGAAGCCAGCACAAACCGCAGCAAGGAGCTCTTCGCCATTGTGAAGGAGTTCTCTAACCCCACTGAAGCCAAGAACGACCTTAACCACTCCGAAGAACTGTGCACCACCCTGGCAGACGTCTTCCATGACAAGATCTCAGACATCTACAAAAACTTCGAAACCCAACCTCCCACCGCCGACAGCAGCAGCCTTCTCACACACACAGACAGTTCCCGAACACCTGCGTACCCACTGGGAACCTCTCACAACCCAAGCCACAATCCCAGTCATGAACTCTGTGCACTCTGGAGCACCCACGGACCCCTGTCCCCACCACATCTTCAAACTCGGGAGCAAGACGATTGACGACGAGCTCAAGAAAGTCCTGAACACCTCCATCACCTCGGCCTCCTTCCCCAAGGGCTGGAAACATGCAGAAGTCAGGCCCTTGCTGAAGAAACCATCCGCCGACCCAGCAGAATCAAACAACTACCGACCGAGCTCCCTTCTCCTGTTTCCAGCGAATGTTCTTGCGAAAGCAATCAACCAGCAACTCACCAAACACCTAGAACACAACAACCTCCTGGTCCCTCTCAATCTGGATTCCGAACCAACCACAGCACTGAGACAGCCCTGATCGCAGTCAACATCAGGGCCTTACTGGACCGCGGCGAAACAGCAGCCCTCATCCTCCTGGACCTATCAGCTGCCTTCAACATCGTCTCCCATCACATCCTGATCAACAGACTCCACCACATCAGAATCTAGGGAGATACCCTTAAATTGATCGCCTCATACCTCTACGGAAGAACCCAGAGAATTTGTCTCCCACCGTTCACCTCGGAACCCAAGAAGATAATCTGTGGCGTCCCCAAAGGATCATCACTCAGTCCCACCCTCTTCAATGCATACATGACTGCCCTGGCCAACACCGTCAGATCTCATGAACTCAACACCATTTCCTACGCGGACACCCAGCTTATTCTCTCGCTGTCAGAAGACCCCTTCGTCGCTAGAGCCAACTTCCACAGATGTATGAGGAACGTCGTAGACAGATGAAGGACAACTGCCTCAAGCTAAACAGAAGTCCTCATCTTTGAGAACACCACCTCACCACCATGGAATGACACGTGGTGGCCTGCGGATCACGGCCCACCCCCTGACACAACAGACCATGTCCACAACCTCGATATCATCTTGGACAGCAAGCTATCCATGAAGCAACAGGTAAACGCAGTGTCGTCCGCCTGCTTCCACACACTACGCATGCACACAAGATCTTCAGGTGGCTCCAAGTCAACACCAGAAGGACAGTCACGCAGGCCCTCGTAACCAGAAGGCTGGACCGCAGGAAAACACACCACGTAGGAATCACCGCACGCCTCCTGAAGAGATTACAGACCATACCAAACTCAGCAGCAAGACTCATCCTCGGCCTCCCCAGACAGACCCACATCACACCCCACCTTAAGAAACTACACTGGCTTCCGATCCAGAGGAGATACCAGTTTAAGATGCTGACCCACACATACAAAGCCCTGCACAACAAAGCATACATAAATGTTATATGGGGTTAGGGGGCCCTTAGATACATTGTCGACATTGCTAGATCAGCATGAGTTTTGCTTGCCCTATGCTGCAGCTTTTGCGCACGCCTCTGCTAAGAGTTTGTTTTCGCGACACTTTGCCTCTGCCCTGTACATGATAACAGATTGTTTTTCACGTTCTTAGCTTTCCCTTCAATTCTGTCTGCACATAATGTGCAAGGTCGGTCAACAAGGTCTCTTGTTATTCTGTTCTGGTCAGTCCCTATTACTTGACATAACATGTTACCAACAGCTGCAATATGGAAGAATCGAGCTTTGATATAACGTTGTTGCATGTTTTTGAAAAACTCTCGAAGAAAGCCGTTCCATGGAGCTGAGTTCTACTGTTCCTATGATGTAAACCTTTGCGTTTAGGCTTTTAGGTAGGGGTCTGCTAATAATGCCTAGAGATCTTCTGTTATATAAAATAACTTCTTACTGCCAAGGAGAAGGTGATTAGGCCCAGTAATTTTGCCTTTTCACAGACTTTATAAAATGACGACTCCTTTTGTATTCTATGGTATTGTAACAATGCTAATGATTCTTGCCTTCTGCATTTTGCTGCTGGTTGTGGTTCGCATACTGTTTTATGAATCACTATAGTCAAAATAAACATTTTGAACTTATTTAGTGACTGATTATTTTTATTGTGGACAAGTATGTGAGAGCGAAAGAGTGTCTTGTTCCCCCGACTGAGGTGAGTCTGGAGTGCTCGTGTTCTGGGTTGTCTAAACATTCGTAGCTTCTTGATATTTGTAGGAGACTGAATGAGAGACTATTGCTAGTCGGTTGGGATTTTGGGTACTAAGGTGATAGGAGGTACACCCCTATTTACTGAGGTCCTGTTTTCTTGTGCATAGTTCTGTGTATGAGCAGAATCCCCGCAACATGGCGCCGCCAACGTTTGGTCTGGTTCTTATCTGCGAGACGCTTGAGTAGTGCTCGTGCTGGTCCACAATACCCACACTTCTGTTTCCGGAGACAGCTGTGACGGAGTAACCTCCTATATTGACATTTTTATAGGTTTGTTCAAGCTTGAAGTTTTAAAAAGGTATTTCTTTTCTTATAACCAGAGTTTGCGCTGCCACTTTTTAAGTTGTTCTACTGTCTTCTCTGTAATGGCTGTTGATATTCCGGCTCTCAGCAGAGCCGCGCTGAGGGCGCACTTGACTCATTATGCAGTCCCTGATGCTGGGGCCGCGCTTATTTTCATGGTGGAAGTCGATCCGGCTCACCAGTTTGAAGTTTTTTACTCTTGGGTCACCTTTCCGGCTGTGGATGGGACTGATGATTTGTTTCACACATACTCCCACTGCCGTTCCTCAGCAGTATCTGCCTTATAGAGCTCGAGATTCCGCTTACAGCTTGGCAGCACCGTATTTGGTTTAATGGCGCCCTTTCTCACCCATTAACGGCTGCCCGTTTAGGCCCTTTATCTATTGATGGGGCCACATGGCCCGGTTTGGCTGAGTTTACCCCACACCCACGTGCTTTTACAACTGCGACTTTGGCAGAGCTCCTAGTCTTACATACCTCATTAGTGCACGTATATAGAGCTGTTATACAGTATGTAACCCGCACCGTCCAGGTGGGACCACCTGGCGCTGCTGTACAACCTACGGGTCCAGGTGGCGTGACCATCAGTCCTGTTATAGTTAATTCGGTCATGGGCAAGCGCCCACAGAATAAGGATGAATTTCCTTATTGGCTTGCTGAGAAATATGGACAGATAGAAGCTGTCTTTCCCAACACCACTCCTGTGGAGAAACACAGGATCTTAACTATTAGTTTACCCGAAGACTTAATTCCCAAATTGGCTGATTGTAACACCTGGGGCAGGGTGTTTGAAGCAGTATATTCTATGTGTTTCGGCACCCCCTCCATGACCGTACTCCCCTCTGTGATTAAACGAGTTCAAGATGAACACGGAGCAGAAGCGGCTGTTGAGCTGGGGATGAGACTGGTGGGGGTGTTCGACGTGGTTGCTGATATGATCCATGCGAATGTCAAGGGCGATGCCGTTAGCTTTCAAGTAGCAAACCGCTTAGAAGCGGTCGCGGAGGCTGACCGACCACGAAAATTACCAAAGATTATTGCGAGGGCTTATAAAACCATAGGCCGCAATAGTCTGGGAAATAAGCCTACAACTCAAACACAAACACAGTCTCAAAGTCAGCAGAAAGCCCAGCCTGATAAGGATGGGCGCCCTTTCTTTCCTAAAAAGAATTGGCAAAGAAATAAGAAACAGGGTTCCCAACAGCAGAAGCAGGGTTCGCGTGCCAGTTCACCGACCCCTGATGCTTCTGAACGTACTTATGACTTGCGCGATTGCGCTAAAATTAAGTCTCCCGATAGATTTCAGGTTCCTGACCAGCGTTCTCCTCGTTCTTTACAGGAAACATCAGGCTCACAAGCCGGTGGAGGTGATCGCCAGGATCGGGGTAGAAGTCAACCTACGTTACAACTTCGTTAACAGCCTCGTCAGTTTGACGTCAAGGACAAGCAGGGTGATTTCGCTCGTACCCGACCTACTTTTCAAAAGAAAAAGGTTGCTGCTTTAATGGCGAGATATGCCACAGACGGTGAGGACGCGACTCCTGGATTGGACATGGGCAGTGACTCTGCTCGACAGCGCGGCAGAAGTTACCATAGTCAGGGAGGCTCTGCGTCCCTGTCTGGATGTGACAGCAACTGACACATTTGTTACTATTAAGACTGCAGATACCCGGGTTGCCCCCCCGGATAGACTATACGAAGTCATTTTCCAAATTGAAGGTGATATCCTGGGTCCCATTAAGGTTGTTTTCTGGGAGAATCTAACCACTACATATGACATTTTATTGGCGGAGAAGGATTGGCCTCCGCCCTTTGTGTTAGCCTCTTCTAGAGGGGAAGATGTGATACTTCCGAGTTTTTCATGTTGTGTCCCTGAGGAACAAGCGCAGGCTTTCGCGGAGGAACGGGCTTTGGCCTTAGCCCCAGCGGTGTATCGCAATCAGGTGGGTTGGGACGTTGATTCGCCAGCTCATGAAATACCATTGCGCTCTATGCCACAACCTCAACCTCAATATCCCATCAAACGAGAAGCGAAGGCTTCAGTTTGTGACATTCTAAGACAATTAGAGTATCAGGGGGTCATTGAGTCATGTGTATCACCTATGAATAATACTCTCTTTACTGTCCCTAAACCCGATAGTTCTTTTCGGATTGTATTGGATTATAGAAATTTGAACAGCCATTGCCGCACACCTTTGCGGTGCAAAACACACAGTTCAGCGCTGGTGAATAATATTGTTCGTCAAAAATACAAAACACTTGACATTTCAAATGGTTTCTACAGTCACAATCTCGACCGTGTGAGTGGTGACCTAACAGCATTCAGTGCCGTCGGAAATCAGAAAAAATGTACACGTTTGCCTATGGGGTATAAAAATTGCCCCGGGGCATTTGCAGCGAGCATAGTGTCTGTGTTGCATGACATTGACCCGGAGGCCTTGTCGTACGCTGATTACATCTATTTGACTGACGACGACCTCGCCCCGCATCTTGACCGAGTCGACCACATAATATTATCTTTTGCCGACTACGGTTATAAGTTCAATTTTGCAAAGTTACACATTGCCCATCTGGCAGTGCTCTTTTTGGGCTACGAGCTCAATAATGAAGGAAAGGGTCTAGCACCTCACTTCCTAGAGAAATGTGCACATTTGCAAGCACCTTCTTCTTTGAAAAAGTTACAATCCCTGCTGGGTTTTTAAAATTTCGGGAGGACTTACATTCCCGATTATGCCCAGCGTATCAAACCGCTTTATGCGTTGATACAACCTAAGTTTTCATCTGCCAGCTGGCTTCCGGAACATACTTCCGTTCTGCAGTCGGATTTGCTTGCGACTAACTTCTTAATGACAAGTATATCTTGGTTGCGGTTGATTCGTGCACTCGATTCCTGTGGGTATGGCCACAGCGTGGTGCTGACGCTCGAAATGTCATCAGGGATTTGCGTGTCTTTATCGGGATGTTTGCCTGTGGTACCTTCCATTCTGACCAGGGTCCAGCGTTTGCCTCTAAAGCTTACAAGGATGCGATGAAGTCATTGGGGGTACAGGCGCAGTTTTCGTCTCCATACAGGCCTGAGGGCAATTCAGTTGTGGAGCGAATGAACCGTGACTTAAAGCTATCTGGAAGGGACTGGCTGTCCCACTTGTATGGGGTCCAACGTGCACAAAATAATCTCCCTAGAAGATCTCTGGGTGGGCGGACCCCTTACGAAATGCTCTTTGGCTTTCACATGTTTGTTCCTGACCTTGATGGTCTGGACATTGTGGCGGCTGCCTCTAAGTTTGACGTAGATAATCATTCTGCTATGTTACAGGATCTACAAAAGACACGTGATACTCTGGCAGCTGAGCATTTACCATCTTCGCCTGTTTATGCACTACTGTATCCTGTTACCGGTTGGCTTCCTAAAATTGGGGATCTGGGGTGCGGGAACATAGAAACCAAAAAAGAATTTGGCCCCTCTTACCGTGCTCCAGTTTCAGTACTTGGACTGAAGGGTACTCGTACAGTCATTCTACCACCGTTGCCAGGTCGCAAAGACAACAGGTACATCTCAGTAGACCATGTCGTTACACCGTGTGGCCGATCCTGAATAGTGCGACACCTGCAGTTTCGTGCACGCAATATCCTTAGCACCGTTAACTTTGTCGTCACCTGCTGCCACAAGAATGTCTGCTCATATGATGAACACTAATTGGTCTTCAGCCTTTGCGACATTCATCTTCTGCAATGGATAGTGTGTGCCCTTTTCCGGCTATTGATTCCGTAAGTGAGAAGCCATCTAGCCCATGAGTACGAATGCACGATTCGACGCTTTCACCTTTGCTTGCAAGTCCAGTGAGTGCCTGTGATGGAGAACCGGCACACCTTTCTTCTGCCTCGTCCTCTTCATCCTCCAGTTTGTCTGATGCACCTAAGTCTAAGTTGCATATTTTTTTCTCCTGGTTCAAAAAGTCATTCTTCATTCCCCCATGGTCCTACATTTGGTTGGTGCTGATCCTAATTTTCCTCTTCATGTCAATTGGTTTTGTGACAGTGTTCTTTTTGCTTATAAATGGCCATTATCTCCCAGGACGCACTGCAGTTAAAATGGTCGATGGTACTTTGGCTCCTCACACGTCATCCCATATCATGAAACGTGACCAGTCTTTTGTGAATATTTCAGCTTTCCCAGTTCCTGATGGCATCGTTTGGGACAAAGTAGCCTATGAAATCCATGGTCCGACTGAGGTCCTTCGTGTTCCGTACGGGTTTCGCGTCTCCTTAGGAGATGTGGTGACACGGGACATGCATTCAGATGATTGGGATGTGCAGGCAGTTCATGCATTGTTTTCAGATTTAAAATATTATGCTGCCTTTGATGCTGAAGATTTGTATTTAAGTTCTGCCAATTATGGTGATCTCTTTTGCTATCAACATTATGGGCATCATTTTTTACACAAATCAAACACCATGAGATCTGTTTTTAATTTTACCCAATGGGAACATTGTCCAACTCCCTTAGAGGGGAGTTCTAAAACTCTTAGGAATAAGTTCACCTATTTTTCGGATTATGATTGACGAATCCTGAATCCTATGTTTTTCGGCTTCAAAAATCCCCTACCTCTAAGTACCTGTTATCCCACACTAAATTAATTTATGCCAACTTGTTTAGAACACAGTTGGCCACACACGGTTATGACCATTGGAAACAGGCTATAGACTTAAAGTCAATCTGGGGCACGAAGCCATGGCAGGTACAAGGCCCTGAGGCATTACATCGTGCCTGCCTGATCCCGACTCAGTTGTTATTTTTAAATGATACCATTTACCAAACATCCTGTTATGGCCTTGCAACTGTCAAAAATTTGAATACCCCTTCCATTCCTTCCTTAGCTGAATATGATAATTGGCGGTTACATAATAATTACACCATTGAGGCTTTGCAGGCTCTCCTTCTAAATGCCTCCTTTAATGTTTCTGCGGTTGACTCATCAGGATGGTTGGTGTGGCAAACTAATGCAAATGCATGCCAGTTGCGTTTCTATAATATTACACCTGGTTTTATTCAGGCTAGGCCTGACCCTCGTTATCCACCTAATCATTCTGTGACTACATACTCGGTAGGTAAATTGTGCCAGCAGTGGTTACAACACTCTACCCTGACATCTGTGAAATAGCACCTTTCCCTCCTATCGAATGATATAAATTTGGCTGATTTTCTCCTGGGCCCACGTAATCCAAGGGCCAAGCGATTTGTTTATGCCACTTATAATGAAATTTGGAAACTTTAACAGATGGAAGCAGCCTTCCGTCTGCGTCAAATTGATCAGGCAAATTTAGAAAAAGTCCTTGCTGTAGTGGACAATAGCATTAACACACTTTCTTCACGCATTTACACCTTAGACAATATTGTTTCTTCTGTAATAGATATTGTGCAAAGTGATGTTTCTGTGTTATATCATGGTCAGAATCAGTTAAGGTCGGTCATGCAATTTGCTTGGACGTTGCAGACATTGAAAATAGATAAAGTGTCTTGGGATTATTTAAATGCCACTGCTTTATTTTTGCCTTTTAACCTGACTGATGCACAAGTTACTTACCTTCGGTAACGATATATCTGTAAGAAACATTAGTAGTGATGGATTCCTTACCTTAGAATATCCCCAGGCGTCAGACTGGATCCGGAAAGTTTTCGTCAGCAGTACCCTGCGCGTCGGTAGGGGCGTAGTGCGGCTCCGCGTCCGTCGTTGGCGTCGTGGTCGCCGAGATGACGTCGCGGGCGCTACTTGGACGCCGCCCACGCGCCAGCAAGCGCAGATCCGGAGAGAGCGGTACCCCATGTCATTTTTTACTACGTTTTTTTAGATCTTCTTCTTACCCTTTTCGAGTCGATACGACTCCTGGTGCAGTTAGGGATATCCGGGTTTAAGTCCTGCGAGGACTGTCATTGGATGATGTCGGTGACGGACCCGCACCGCGTGTCTCTTCTGCCTGGGGCGCGACCACGACCCCTAGTCGTGCTCCGACTGCCGGTCCATGGCGCCGAAGTCTTTGCGGGAGCGGTCCCTGAAAGCTGCTTGAAGCCCGGCAGTCGGCTCCGCGCCGTGAGAGGTCCCGGTCCAGAGGGAGGTTGAGGGACCGTGCGCGGAGTCATCATCGGCGATCGTCGGGATTGAAGTCTTCGCACTCTGGGCCAGGTAAGGAGAAGCACAAGAAGTCGAAGAAACGTCATCGTTCTCCGACTTCCCCTCGCCGGTCGCCACCCCCCCCCCCCCGACTACCCGCCCTTCCCGGGGTCGTCGGCGACTCCAGCCCACATACAGGACTTCCTGTCGGCCATGGCTCGCCTCTTTGGGCCGTCGGGTCCCGCATGGGTGTCCTCGCGTTTACTCGCCAGCGGCTCCGGCGTCGCTGTCGGCTCCGGCGCTGCAGGACACCCTTAGATCCAGCCCTGGATCACGGTCGACGCCGGTTGACCATGTTTCACGCCTCCACCGACGTAGACTCCACCGGCACCGACGCTGCCCGCTCCTCGGGACGACCTCGACCTCGGATTCAGCCCCGAAGTGGACGCGGCGTCGGTCGATGCCGTTCTCGCCGCCGTTTGAGGATTTCTATCCCCATGTCCCTACTCCTTATTTTAGGCCTGTTGAACAGCCTGAGGAGCAAGGGGAGGACTGGTAGGGGTCGGACAACCCTCTCGCTGCAGCCTGCGAGTCTGAACAGGACTGAGCTGAGGAATTGGGGGACGCCAGTGGTCTGGATACCTCACCAGACCTTGGCATGCTGTCTCCTCCTACCGTGGCTACGGAGGAAGGAGCCAGTTATGCAGTGGTGTTGCGTAGGGCGGCGGAGGCCCTACACCTCCAGCTCCCTAGTAGCGCCCGCGACGTCATCTCGGCAACCACGGCGCCAACGACGGACGCGGAGCCGCACGACGCCCCTACCGACGCGCAGGGGTACTGCTGACGAAAACTTTCCGGGTTCCAGTCTGACGCCTGGGGATATTCTAAGGTAAGGAATCTATCACTATGCGTTTCTTTCAGATTGTGGATGCAGTTTCCGAGGAAGTATTTTTGGACCCTGCTCGATAGAAGGCGCGCCGAAAGGAACCACGGCCTTGTGTGGACTGAAGGGCTCCCATTGATTTGGCCACTTCAGTGTCCATCTTTTCCAGTGAAGAATCTACCACTGGGCCAAAGAGGTGTTGTTTATCAAAGGGTGTGTTCAATATGGAGGTCTGAACCTCAGGTTTAAACCCCGAAATACGTAGCCAGGCGGGTCACTAGTATTTACCGCTCTGGCAGATGTGTCAGCAGCATCTAGGGAACATCTGATTTGATTGTTTGAAATAAGTTGTCCCTCCCGCACTAAGTCTTGTGCTTTAGATTTATGCTCTTGGGGTAGAAATTGGATGAGTTGTTCCATTTCATCCCAATGCGCACGGTCATATCTGGCTAATAGCGCTTGTATGTTAGATATGCGCCAGAAGTTCGCTTCTTGTGAGGCCACCCTTTCCCTGAAGCATCGAGAAGCTTTGATTCTTTATCTGGGGGTGGAGCATCCCCTGAAGCTTGGGAGTTTGCCCTTTTGCGTGCATTTGAAACTACCAATGAGTCTAAGGGTAATTGTCCCCTTAAGTACACCGGGTCAGATGGTGCTGGCTTATACTTTTTATTCACCCTAGGGTTAAGGATACGTGCCCGGACAGGATCGTTAAATATGTCGGCTACATGCCTGATCATCCCTTTCAGCATGGGTAACGTATGTGTTGACTTTTGTGTACTATTAAGTGTTTCAAAAAGGAAATCCTCTTCGAGGGATTCTTTGTGGAGCTGCACCCCATGGTAATTGGCAGCCCTGCCTAGCAATTCAATATAGCCTACACTGTCGTCTGGTGGAGAAGGCCTGGTAGGGTATAAGTCAAGGTCGTTGTCTGTGGGCGAGTCAGTGTTGTAGTCGTCCCATTCGTCTATAGGTCCTGGCTGACCATCATCATTACCATCCCCATCCCCATCATCCTGATTGTCAGGTGTATGTGGTGGTGAGTGCTCAGGTGAAGTTGGCACAGGCAGAGACTGAGGAGAAGGTAGTGCTGGAAGAGGAGGAGGGAAAGGGTTAGTTCCAATAGTTCTCTTCTTCAAAGGAATGTGATATTCCTCTTCAGTATCAGTCCTTCTCTTTAGAGTGACTTTGGTGGTAATGTGTCCAGCTTTAGGATGAATGTACAACAGCTTCTGTTTCGGGTCCGGTTTATTGAGCAGATCGTCGAAACTGTGCTTTTTAGGTGACTTTGGTACATCAGTCTGTTTCGGCGCCAACGGCTTAGGGGTTGGTGTCTTCGGATCCGAAGTGTTTTTCGGTGCAGAGTGGTGATGTTCGGAGCCGTGCTTGGGCTTCGATCCCGAAGGCTTTGGCTCGGTGCCCGACTTGGATTGGAGCTCTTCGGATCCGGAAGGCTTTTTGGTAGGCTTTGGTGCCGAGCCGGAAGGCGGGGAGTTGGAAGCGTGGTCTCGGTGCCGACCGGGGCCCGAGGGAGCGGGTTGGTCCGGAGCCTTCTTTTTAGGTTGACATGGGAGTCGGGGCGAGGTAGGGACTGTACTTACACTACGTTGCCCATGCGGGAAGACTTCATCCTGGTCGGAGCCGTCCTCGGAAAGGGAGACCGGATCCTGTTCTTCCTCGGCCCCGATAGCGTCGCCAACTTCTTCATCCGATTGAGGTCCGAAGAGGTCCGGAATGGAGCCTGTGTGTTGGCTCTGCATGTCGCGGCGTCGAGCCAGACGGTCGTGAAGCGTCTTCTTGGAGCGGAAAGCCTGGCACGCGTCGCAGTACTGCTCACTGTGTTCTGGTGACAAACACAAGTTGCACACTTCGTGTGAGTCAATGCGCGGGTATTTCGCGTGGCACCGAGGGCAGAATTTAAAGGGAGTTCGTTCCATCGACAGTCGAATCGAGGCGGCTAGGCCCGACGGCCTACCACGAGCTCTCCAATCGAAAGACGTTTTTTTTCCAAATAAACACGATACGCGAGGAATGGAATACGCGATCGGAAACAATACAGTCGAGGGTGAGTGTTCTACGCACCGAGGGAAACCGAAGGATCGGTGTTGAACCGGAGCGCAGCGAGTAACATCCGAACCCGATGGCGGAAAAAACAATCTGAAGATGGAGTTGATGACCATGCGCACTATCACCGAAAGGAGGAGTCACCTACCTCGTGAGTAGGAAGACTTCTTCGAAGAAAAACAAAGTGCAAACATCCGGAACCAACACTAAATGGCGATCTATGCATAGCATGTGATCTACAGCTCACATGCCTCGAACACAGAGTTCACAAAGAGCTGGAGCAGCACAGTTCTAAGCCAAAGTGGGAGAAGAATTCTCCAAAGATTGGTTCCAAACCAAAGGGTAAGGGCTAGGGTAATTCTCATGGAACTCTGAGAGGGCCCAGGAAACATGGTAATGGTAATGGTTTATCCAGGAAGTAGCATATTGAGAAAGTAAGGAAGTTCTTCCAAGTCCAAGGTAGTAACTTGTTGTAAGGGTACAAGGTGGGACATTACAAAAGATTCTCAAGAGAAGGATCTTGACCGAGCGACACCAGTGATAGCAGCATGTTACACATGGGTGAAGGTACCAAAGGGGGATCGAATGCACTCAACCTAGTAGCTATGGACATTTGAGAGAGGGACCCAGTGGCTCTAAAGCACATCAATCCTAACATAATGTGATTTGTGCAGGAAGTCAGTATCAATGGGAACAAAACTGCCTGCCCAGAGGGACACTGGAGCCTCCTGCACAATGGTTGAGAGGAAGTACCTTAAACCTAAGGAGATACTCCCTGGAACCAAGGATACAAGATTGGTAGCCAGTGGAGAGGGCATGGAGTATCTGCTTGCCAGGGTTGAGATTGAGCTCAATGGCAAGGCAGGCATGATTGATGTAGGGGTAAGAGGAAAAAGCAAGGAGCAGATGTCTCTTAGGCAATGATTTGATTGACCCAGGCTTGGTGCCAGGACCAGAAGCCTTTATGGTTTGGAAAACGTCCGCTACATTAACCAGAGCACAGGCTGCCCATCAGTCTCAGAGTGATGCTGGGATCAACTCTGATTTGCAGGGGCCAGGACACGAGAGGTGGCAAGAAAGGGCAGACACAGGGAAGACAATGGCAGTGGAGGTCATCGCCTTTGCTCCAGGATGAGGTTCCTGAAACGGACCAGTTGCTGGCGTCTGGGTCGCTTCCAGAGCTGTATGGTTTGTTAGCTGTTGGGGGGGACCTACCGGGGAAGAGTTCCGCAAGGCACAGGAGGAGTGTCCTATGCTTGTGGGACTTCGGAAGGAAGTCCAGGAACAGGTCAGCAAAGTGGTCGGGAAACACTAAGTTGGCTGCAAGGATTGTCTATTTTATAGTCAACCGGTAAATCCTGAGCCAGGAACTAGCAAGAGACTAGTGGTTCCATTAGTGCACAGGAACTCTGTCGTCACTGGTCCATGAAGTGCCTTTAGCAGGCAGTAACGGATTAGAAAAATAAAGAATAGGTTGGACCCTCTGTTCTACTGGCCAGGGATGTGCAAAAAGGTTCTATAGAACCTGACCAGCTTGCCAGTTGAGTGGTAAGACAGGAGGGAGGACTAAGGCACTATTAGTGTCTCTACCAGTTGTAGGTGTCGCTTTCAGCGGGTGGAACTAGACAGTTGGTCCATTCGACCACCCTCAGTCAGGATCCAAGTATATCTTGGTTCTGGTGGATCACACCACAAGGTTCCCTGTAGATGTACCTCTAAAGAGCATGAGTGAAAAGGAAGTAGGGAGAGCTCTACTGGGCATCTTTTCTACGGTCAGATTTCCAAGGGTGGCAATTTCTGTCCAGGGAACCAACTTCACCTCTTACATGAGAGAGACATGTGGGTTTAATACCATCCCTGGTTCATTGCATGCGAAAGGAAGACCTGGAAATGAGGTACTGTAGGGTACCGATGGACTTCCCAATAGCCGCGCCCTTTATGAAAGTTTTGAGCATCTAATCCGCCTAGGGGCTGAATACATACTCGCCATCAAAAGGAACATTCAGCAAGTGCTGCTGCACCTCTGGTCCAAGCTCTCATAGCCTGAGCCAGGCATGCCTACGGGGGAGGAAGCTAGTTTTAATCCCTCCAGCGACAGTATCAGCCAAATCGAGGACACATCCGATATTAGTGTTGCTTATGGTTTTATACCCCAGTAACTAGCTCCTGTTAGTTTTCTGTGGACCTTCAAGAGGTGCTTCACCAGCTCCTCCACTTTCTCCCTGTGGCACCAGTTGTACCGAGAGAAGACCCACAGAACTGGCAATGCACTACTAATGTGTGGCTACTCAAAGCACTATGCGCTTCCGTGTCGCATCTATGCGCTTCCGTGTCGCATCTATGTGCTGGGACTCCTCATCAGGTGGCGCAGTATACCCTGTTGCTTGTGCAGACACCCTCTTACAGACAGGTGAGCACTAAAGGAGTCACAGGCGACCTGCCCACAGATATATGTAGAGTCATCAGGGGACTGTTCGTACTTTTTCTTTGACCCTGGGCTTGGCCTTTATGGGCTCTCTAAGGTGGTCTGGGGTTGACCTATGCATTGCATCAACATGGGGAGATAGTGCAATGTCTGCTCTGTTTTAGAGAGGGCCTTGACTAATTGAACAAGTTACTTACCTTCGGTAACGATATATCTATAAGAGACATATATTAGTTCTAGATTCCTTAGCTTAGAATTACCCCCCGTCGTCAGACTGGATCTGGAGAATTTTTTCTCAGCAGTACACCTGCGCGTCGGTAGGTGGCGTCGGTCAACTTCGCGTTC
This sequence comes from Calotriton arnoldi, assembly GCA_963921515.1. Classification (NCBI taxonomy): domain Eukaryota; kingdom Metazoa; phylum Chordata; class Amphibia; order Caudata; family Salamandridae; genus Calotriton; species Calotriton arnoldi. Next base: position 678,270 of record CAWUFW010005099.1, read on the forward strand.
ATCATTGGCGTCGTGATCGCCGGAATTACATTGCGGTATCTACATAGACGCCGCCCCTGCGCGCTGACGTCAGTTCTTTTACACGACATTCCACGCCAGAAGCGCAGAGCCATGCAAGACACTGACCACTGGTGCACAAAACTAGGGCCCTGAAAGGGAGTCTTACTCTAGAAGTCAGTTAGCAGAACGGGGAGGATGGGTGGGGCGGTAAGGAATCTAACTAATATATGTCTCTTACAGATATATCATTACCGAAGTTAAGTAACTTGTTCATCTGAAAGAGACTATTAGTTACAGATTCCTTACCTTAGAATAGATACCCCAGCAATACCAACCCCGGAGGTGGGTCTGCGAACTAAGTTCACACCAGAAAGTCCTGGCGAACTGAACAGCCAAAGAAGCCGTCTCTCCAGAACGGACTATCCAGGCAATAATGCTAAGTGAACGTGTGCAGAGATGCCCACGTGGCTGCCTGGCAGATGTCACTGCTGGGGACTCCACTTCCCAAAGCAGTAGAGGCTGCCATCGCCCTGGTGGAATGGGCGCACTGCCCTACTGGAGGCTCCTTTTTCACCAAGGAATAACAGATTTTAATGCAAAGAACGACCCATCGAGAGATGGTTAGTTTTTGCACGGCCCGACCTTTCTTGGCGCCCACATAGCCAACTAAGAGTTAATCATCCACCCGGAATTGTTTTGTGCGATCCAGATAAAATGATGACGCATGTTTTGGATCCATAAGGTGGAGTCTCTCCTCCTCCTTGGAAGGATGTGGGGCGGGAAGAAGGTGGGCAAAGTGATGGTCTGTCCTATGTGGAAAGAGGTAACCACTTTGGGAAGAAAAGATGGCCTAGTTCGGAGAACAACCTTGTCCGGATGGACAGCAAGGAAAGGGGGTTTAGAAGACAGAGCCTGAAGCTTACTCACCCTGCGAGCAGAGGTGATGGCAACCAAAAAAGCAGTCTTTAAAGTCAAGAGTCTGAGAGGACAATTATGCAGTGGCTCGAAAGGAGCACACAAGGTAAGTCAAGAGAAGATTCAAGTCCCACTTGGGCATTACAAAAGGAATAGGAGGAAAAAGGTGAGTAATGGCCTTAAGAAATCTATTTACAATAGGGGACTTGAAAAGAGAAGGCTGATCAGGAAGGGGAAGAAAGGCCGAAATGGCCGAAAGATAGCCTTTAGGTGTGCCCAGAGCAGAGCCCTGCTGGGCCAAAGAAATAAGGAAGAGGAGAACCTCTGAAAGAGGGGCAGAAAGGGAATCCACAGCCTTTGCTGTGCACCATGCCACAAATTTGTTCCATCTACAGGCGTATACCATCTTAGTGGAGGGACGCATGGCTGCCAAGATAACATTACAGACTTCGGGAGGAAGGTCGAAAGCTGTCAACTGCCGCCGCTCAATCTCCATGCAAGGAGGTGGAGGCTGGACAGGTTAGGGTGGAGGACCGCCCCCTGCTGCTGCGACAGAAGATCCTCCCGAAGAGGTAGTCTGATCGGAGGATAGATGGCCATGTTCAAGAGCTCGGGATACCAGACTTCGCGGCCAGTCCGGGGCCACAAGAATGACTTGGGCCCGGTCGCGCTTGATCTTCTTCAGCACTCTGGGCAGAAGTGGTATAGGCCGGGAAGGCGTATAGAAGACCACTAACGACGAAAAGCGTCGCCGAGCGAGTGCCGTGTAGGAAATTCCAACAAGCAGAACTGCTGATATTGCGCGTTCTCGTTGGTGGCGAACAGATCTAACCAAGGCTCTCCCCACTGCTGAAAGAGACCTTGCACCACCTCCGAGTGAAGACACCATTCGTGATCCATCATGCACCGGCGGCTGAGTTCGCCCGCCCGCCCTGGTGTTCAGAGAACCTGCCAGTTGTTGAACCACCAGGGACATGCCCTGATGTTCCAGCCACGTCCAAAGGCAAAGAGCCTCCTGACATAGGGTCCACAACCCCACCCCGCCCTGTTTGTTGCAGTACCACATGGCGGTGATGTTGTCCGTGTACACCTGCACCACCCTTCCTCTGACTGAAGGAAGGAATGCTTTCAGTGAAAGACGAATCGCCCGGAGCTCCAGAAGGTTGATGTGGAGCCCGGACTCCGCCGGAGACCAGAGGCCTCGGATCTCCGCCTCCCCCATGTGGCCGCCCACCCCAGGAGTGACGCATCTGTCACCACTGTGAACTCTGGTTGGGGAAGGGAGAGGGATCTGCCGTTGACCCAATCCTAGTTCGTTAGCCACCACTGCAATTGGTGTGCAGTGCCCTCCGAGATTTTGACGCAATCTGAAAGATTCCCCTGATGCTGCGCACACTGGAACTTCAGGTCCCACTGCAGAGCCCGCATATGCCACCTGGCATGACCCACCAGCAGGATGCAGGAGGCCATGAGGCCCAGCAGCCTCAGGGTCACTCTCTCTGAAATCCAGGATAGAGGCTGAAACATCGGTATCATAGCCCAAATATCCCGGACTCGCTGCTCGGGAGGATAAACCTGAAACTGAGCTGTATCCAGAACTGCTCCGATGAAAGGAGCTTTTAAGAGGGAATCGGGTGTGACTACGGCACGTTGATAGTGAACCCTAGCGAGTGCAGGAGGTCCGCCGTAGTCTGAAAGTGGGAGACGACAGCCTGGGGCGAGCTCACCTTCAACAGCCAGTCGTCGAGATGGGGGAAGACTGGAACCCCTGATCTGCGCAGATGAGCTGCAACCACCGCCATCACTTTCATGAACACCCCATGGGCGCTGGGAAGGCCAAAGGGGAGCACTGTAAACTGAAAATGCTCATGGCCTACCGTGAACCGTAGGTAACGCCTGTGGGCCGGCAGGACGGGGATGTGGAAATAAGCATCCTGCAAGTCCAACGTTACCATCCAGTCTCCAGGGTCGAGGGCAGACAGGACCTGTGCTAATGTCAACATTTTGAACTTCTAGGACGCAGGCCTTTGTCCTTCTTGGGCACCAGGAAGTAGTGGGAATAACAACCACGACCTACTTCTGGCACAGGGACTCGCTTGATAGCTCCCTTGGCCAAGAGAGCCGTAACTTCCTGATGGAGAAGGACCAAGTGGTCCTCCGACATGCGATGGAGTGTTGGTGGCATGAAGGGAGGGGTAGTCACGAAGGGGAGGAAGTAGCCCCTTCGGAATATCTGCAAAACCCACCTGTCCGACGTAATGTTGTGCCAGTGGGGGAGGTGATGGCCGCCCACTGGCAACTGGTGGCCCCGAAAGGTCGGACTAGGAAGGCTTGGAGACTGATGCAGAGGGGGAAACTGGTGGACTGGGCTGCCCGCTGGCCCCCAGACAGATGGCGCTGGGTCCCACGTCCCCGGCCGTGCAGAGGCCGAGTAGCTTGCGCCGGCCTGTGGCCCTGGGTGGAACGTGGTGGGCCACCCCTTCCGTAGCCACAAAAGGGGCGAAAGGCGGACTAAACAGGGCGAGAGGTGGCAGCGAGGCCCAAGCCCTATAGTCCTTGAAGCACTCGAGCGCATTGTCCACCTTGTCGTCAAACAGGCGAAGGCCATCAAAGGGCATGTCCAAAAGGGTCGATTGGACAGCCCCGGAAAAGCCAGTGGACCTCAGCCAGGTGTAGCATCTCAAGGCTACTGATGTAGAAATCGCTCTACCTAGCAAGTCAGCTGTATGCAGCCCACATCAAATGGCGTACTTCGCTGCGTCTCTACCCTCTGCAACCACACGGGAGAGTACAGTCCGGGCCTCCTCCGGGCACTGTGGCAGCACTTGCGCAACCGTGTCCCACACAGAGTGGGTGTAGCGGCCCAAGAGATATGCGGTGTTCACCGACCGCAGTCCTAAGCTGGCGGAACAAAAAATCTTCCCAAGATGGTCCAGCTTCTTGGATTCCCTATCTGGGGGAGCAGTTTGGAACGCGCCTTTGGATGTTGAGGCTTGGACCACCAAGCTCTCGGGGGTAGGGTGTTGGGAGAGGAAAATTGGGTCACCCGGGGCTGGGCGGTGGCGTTGGGCAATCATCCTATCCACAGGAGCCCCTGGCTGGGCTTGGACCAAGTGCCCAAAAGGATGTCTGTGAGAGCCTTGTTGAATGGCAGCAGGGGCTCCGAAGAGGCCGCTGCCGGCTGAAGCACCTCAGTCAGGAGGTTAGTCCTGACTGCCACCGTAGAAAGCTCAAGGCCCAAGGCCTCAGCCGCCCTACGCGACACCACAGCCTAGGAGGCTCCCTCCTCCGTGGCCACAGTAGGGGGAGAAAGCATATCAAGGTCTGGGGAGGTGTCCACACCACTGGCATCATCGAAACTCCTCTCTCCAGTCCGGCTCTTCTAGCTGGTCTGCCAGAGAGTCCACAGACCCCTCCCAGTCCTCCTCACCCTCCTCTAGCTGCCACTCGGGGCGAAAAGAAACGCCAGGGTAGAACAGGGGTACAAAAGTACCGGCAGGCGCCGGTACCGGCGTCGATCGAAGCCGGTCCTGCTCCATGTCTAAGTCAGGGTGTAGGCCGGGGTCGACGCTGGCCGGGGACACAACCGGCTTCGGCGGTGGTGCAGGCGTCGTCCGAGGAATCGGCGCCGGGGGAGGTGTTGTGAGGTCAACCGGCACCGATCCGGATCCAGGCCTGGATCCCTGGGGGCCCTGCGGTGCTGAGGCCGGAGCCGCCAGCATCGAAGGCCTAGAGCCCCCAGCCGAGTACGTGGGGCCCGAAGTCGCGCCGGCAGTGTCGGGCTGCCCAAAGATGGAGTGGAGGGCTTCATAAAATGCACGAAGCTGGGCAGGGGATGCTCCGGCCCCCGGGAAGGGAGGGAGGCCCGGAGCGGTCCCAGCAGGCGCAGCCGAAGGACGACGACCTTCCGCGTCCCGCCAGCCGACGGACGGGGAGTAGGCGAAGAGCGACTATGCTTCTTTTCCTTCTTCTTCTGCTTTGACTTACCCAATGGTGAAGATTTCGAGGAGGAATGATGGTGGTGACTCAGTGACCGGTCCCGCGACCTCCCTCTCGACCGGGACCTTGAGCGGCGCGGAGCTGACTGCCGGGCCTCCAGAAGCTTTCGGGACCACTCCTGCAAAGACTTCGGGTTCATGGCCCGACAGCCGGAGCACGACTTCGGGTCATGGTCGCGTTCCAGACACCAGAGGGACACAAGGTGTGGGTCCATGACCGAAATCAACTTGTGACAGGAGTCACAAGGCTTGAAGCCGGTCAGACGATGGGATATCCCTACGTGCACCAGGAGTCAAACAACTCGAAAAAAGATGTCGCCAAAAGTCGAAAAAGTGCTACTCAAAGAAGACTAAGGGTACCGCTCTCTCAGGATCGGTGATGGCTGGCGCGGAAAAAGAGAGAACCGACGTCAGCGCGCAGGGGCGGCATCTAAGTAGATACCGCAACGTCATTCCGGCAATCACGACGTCAACGACGAACGCGGAGTCGACCGACGCCACCTACCGACGGACAGGGGTACTGCTGAGAAAAAATTCCCCGGATCCAGTCTGACGCTTGGGGGTAATTCTAAGGTAAGGAATCTATAACTAATAGTCTCTTTCAGATAGTCGTCCTCATCCTGCACTGCGTGCATCTTTACTTGTTGGTGCTTATCAGCCAGTTGTTTTACCGCATGTCAGACTGTAGTTTCATAGGATGGTGATGCCTTAGCAGGGTAGAGTTCAAGGTCGGGATCCTCTAGAGGTTCGACTATGTTGTCCTTCCAAAATTCGTCTCCCTCCCAGGGCCTGAAGGGCTCATCATATCTGTGGGAAACAAGAGCTCCCAGGATCTGAGTCAGTTTCCTGTAGTTCAGGGAGAAAGGAGAGCGGGGATTGCGGTGGTGGTGGAGGTGTTGTAGCTAAGGATAAAGAATGGTGGTGGACTAGTGGTCGAGTCCCTGATCCTTTTAGGGATGGGTGTCCTTGAGGGTTAAAGGTCTGGTTCATCTTCGAAGGCCAGCCTGTTTTTCTTTGGGATCGAGGTAAGTCTTGGAGCCAGGAGCTTGGCAGGACATTTGCTTGTGTCTGGACATATATACAGTTACTTCTACTTTGCATCGAGGACCTCAGAGTTTTTTGAAGACTAACACCCTTGGTGGTGTCCGATCTCAGTGTTGAGGGTGGCTTTGGCATTCATCTCGGGGCTGGTGGCAGAGCAGCTTTCAGCATCTATTTCGGCCCAGAGTGCAGCTTGTCAGGGCCAAGAGGTCAAGGCAGCGGAGGAGTGGTTTGGTGTCCTTGGATGGGGTTCTTCTCTGGCATTGACAGCCTCTCGCAGCTGAGGTGTCATGGTCGGAGGAGCCAAACTCAAAGGCTTCTGCCTTTTTTGGCTCGACTCAGGGCTGGAACACTTAAGTATTACTTGAGCAAAGCTAATGCTACTGTGTATTACAACATGGAAGCGGCAAGCATACTTGTACCCCTCTCTTGGCATTGCTGCTGCTTGTTCCTCACAGCTCTATTTTCCCTCACTCAACTTGCATCTCCTGCTGTCCATGCATCTGTCTTCTGACATTCACAACTGCCTTCCTCCATTTTCAGCTCGACTCAGCTCTGTCCACTTGACCCACCTGCTTGCTGCCAATTTAATCACAGCGGGGGAGATGTGGAATCGGAATTGGGCAGTGTGGGTGTCAAGGCTAAGATAGTTTTAAGACTGAAGTCCCTGCTGCGCTGGAGAGGTTGTTGGGGACAGCCTGCTTTTGCCTTATACTTTCCTATCATTCACCTTAAAAGAAAATGAATTGGGGGTTATTAAAGGATGTTTTTAATGTCAGTTTTCCTTCTTTTAGTGACCTTTTGAGGCTTTATAGAATTTCTTCCTTATTTTAAAGTAAATTCATGGAACTGGCAATATAGCCTGTTTCTAGCTGCTAAATTACACATTTTCGTCACACATACTTCCTGGCCTTTTCGAAGTAAGGCGAAGATACTAAAAAAAAAAAATGTGACTTAGGTAAAAGTGCTCCGGGGTCCCCACACTTGGACGGGACTATTCAGTGCTTATGATTATTAATGGACATCCCCTGAAGGAGAACAGTCACTCTCAGCATCCATGTCCCTCCATGCTTGTGATTCATGCCATTGGTAAAATACATCTGCCTTTTGCAGGTAATCAGTGCAGGCAGGGCAAAAGGCTGTGAGAACACTTGAATCAAGAATTGACAGTGCTCGGCCAAGACTAGTCTTCACCAGTCAACAGAAAAAATGCAACCAAAGAGACAACTTGCAGAAGAGAAAAATGTGATATGGCACTTTGTATGCGCACAGACTGTATATATTGTATTGCTTAATGCAAGATGGCAATCTTATTTATAAATTAAATTGGAGGAATACTTTGCACACCTAAAAGTAAAACATTCAATTTGAGTGAAGGACCAAACCATAAATGAACCTTGTTAACATTCTGGTATTTATCAACAAGGAAAACATAAGAAAATAAACATACCTGAATCGTTTTTAGATCAGATGTGGGGATGTCAAAACACACACCCTAAAACACAGGAACATACAGGTGTAAGAATAAGTGTGCTAGAGTAAACAAATGTGCTTTAATAACTTTTTTCAATAAATCAAAAACATTCTACTAAGGTGAGCATAAGGTTTGCTAATAAATGTTTTGGATTATCCTTTGATCAGCTCCACCAGAAAATCTGAGAACGTCAAGGCAACTCTTTATACAACTATTTTAGTTTTACACTGGGTACTTCCAGGGTCTGCCTCACCTTCATTGCCCTTGGTTGTGTCAGATGCTACCTGTAGTAACATTGGGGCCTATTCATTATAAACTACACCAGAGGCGAGCAGTTATACATCATTTACAAAGCAACGAAGAACTAGGCTTGTCAGGTAGCTGTGTGCATGACTTCTAGAGTTGAATGTTTTAGAAACTGTGTCCCTAAACTCAATTCATGCTTGTCCAGACAGACCTCAATGTGAAAACCATAAAGATATTGTTCAGTACTGAGTTTTTAGGTCTCGGTCTGCACCAGCGCTTGCGCTGGTCTGGCCGAGAGTTTTAGTAAGCGGGTTTTGGAAGTGCAAACCCACTGGCTTTCGGCTGGCGACCAGCTTGCGTTCACGATGGCGTGCACGCGCCATCTATTCCTCGCATCGCTGGCGCCATCTGCCTTTCCTCCCCCTCCCTCACCAGAGAGCGTGTTTCTTGGCCGCGCGTCTTGTTTGCTCGTGTTACACTGTTTTCGTAGGGTGAGTGTTCAGCTTCGGCGCCCGTTGCTGCTTGAATTTTATTGCATCTTCACTCCCGCCCCCTCCTTCCCCTGTTGCTGCCATCCTTTCCGCACCTCCCGCTCTGTCGCTTGTTCCCCCGTTACTTGCGGCCCCCGTCCCTCACCCCTCCCACCACTTTTCCATCTTCAGAGCCTGCTGTAGGTAAACTCATGCTTTGGGTTTCACTTGCATTTTATTGCATTTTTGCCCCCGTTTGTAATACTTCCCGCACCTCCCTCTCTGTTGCTTGCTGCCTCCTACCCTCACCCCTCCTGCCACGTTTCCATCTTCAGAGTGTGGTGTAGGTAAATGTATGCTTTGGGGTTCAGGAGTTAAGAAACTATTTACTATTTTAATGGCCTCCCCACCTTGCCTCTCCTGTCCTTCTTTAGTATTATTTTCATTTGCTGTGGAAACCTTGCTATTTGAGCCCTTTGTATTACTGGAGAAAGGCACATTGATCTGCAGCGCTCCGTTTTCCCGTCCCTTCTGCCTTTATCTTTTTGGGCAATTTTGTGAATGGATCCCCATCTCATCGTAATAAACAGTTAAGAGGTTTCCGGCAGGAGCTTGCCAGAACACCGCCCTTTCTGTCCCACTGCCTACACTCGTTGTGGAGAGGCTGCATGACGTACCCCATCATTCCTGTCAGCATCCTCCCACTTCAGGTCACGGAGACAAGTGGTGCATCATGCAGCTTATGAAGTTTATGCTTCTTTGTCTTTATGTGATGGCTGAATGTCTTTCTTTCGTTTCTGAACCTGTGGCTTTCTTCTCAGACGGCCGCTATGCAAACATTTCTAAGTCCAAAAGTTTACTGGGATGAGATGTCTGGGTTTTAAACCAAAAGTAAGCATTTTAAGTGCACAAGGTGCTTCCTAATTGTGGTATGTTTTAGAAGTTAGTGCAGCTTTTGACACGACCTCAAGAGTTTAGAGAAAACCATCCCACCAACCAATTGGTTTCCTGCTTACCTACTGATGTGATTGGCAGTTGCTCCTGAAAGCGGTTAATCAAAAATATGTAGTGTTTGTATCATAAATGTGTGTACACGCCACATGCGGCCATGCCCACCTTCATTCCCCACATGGACACGCACCTTCACCAGATATCATTTCTACTATTTGCCGTGGACTGGACTTGCTTTCTCACACTTCCATTCCCTGAGGCTTTGTTCCCCATCGATGTTTTGTAAAACATTTTGCGGTTTCTTTTCCCCCCCCCTTCCTTGCTTTTGGCTCATACAGCCCATGCTACAAATCTGAGCCTAAGGTAATTGCACTGCCCCACAAGCTGTTGCTGCCCATACAAAAACTAGTGTTGATGTTTGGAGAAAAGCCATGTGGTTCATGCCTGCACCGACAGTGCCCTATCAAACAAGCATTGGCATAGCCAATAGGTCTCGCCTTTGGGACCTTATAAGTGTTTAGCCATGCAACAGTTAATGTTGTTGCAGTAAGGATATTGTGCTGCATAACTAAATACTTATAAGGTCCCAAAGGCGAGACCTATTGGCTATGCCAATGCTTGTTTTCCTTGTAACCAACATAAACAGCAAGATAGTTACCTTTGATAACACCTTCTCTGGTAGAGACTATCTAGCGGCAGATTCCTTACATTAGAATTATCCCCAGGCATCACTGGATCTGGACATTTTCTCAAAGCATACCCCGGCACACCTGTAGGTGGTGTAATTTGGCTCTGCGTGGCATTGTTCAAGCCGGAATGGATGTGTGCAGTGCCTATATAGGCAAAACTGTAGTGAGCTGGCGTCGTTTCTTTTTCGAGTATCCACACCTGGAGCCACGAAGAATATGGACCAAATATGTGAAAAGCTAGGGCCCTGAAAGGGGAAAGCCTTGTCCCTAGAAACAGGTTGTACGACGGTATAACGCAGGTAAATACATCGTATGCCTTTGCCACACATTTGTTAGCACGCATCTTTTTACCGCAAATGTACATTTACAACGCATACCAATACCACGCATTGCTTTTAGATTTAAAAACAATGTATTTGTGGGGGGAGATCACCCACGCCCCCCAACTTATCTTAAATGCGTGGTATTGGCATGCGTTGTAAATGCATATTCGCGGTAAAAATATGCGTGCTAAAAAATGTGTGGTAAAGGCACGAGTTAAAAACCTCGTTGTAAAGGCTGTTTCCCCTAGAAACCCAGTCACAGAGCGTGGAGGATGGATGGGTCGGTAAGGAATCTGCAGCTAGAATAAAAGTCTCTACCAGATAAGGCATTACCGATGGTAACTTGCTCATCTGATAGACTTCTAGCCGCAGATTCCTTACCTTAGAATAGATACCCAAGCAATACCTCCTGGAGGTGGGACTGCAAAACAATTTCACACCAAAAAGGCCTGCAGGACCGAACAGGCAAAGTGCCTGCCCGACGGACCGGACTGTCCAGGCAGTACTGTTGTGTGACTGTGTGAAGAGAAGCCCACGTTGCTGCCTGGCGGATGTCCAGGACCGGGATCCCATGTGTTAACACAATGGTTGCAGCCTTTGCTCTGGTTGAATGAGCACGCACCTCCCCCCAGAGGGTTGCGTCTTGGCTGATGTGAGCAGATTTTAATGCAGAGCACGATCCATTGGGAGATGGTCTGTTTCTGCACAGCCTTTCCCATCTTCGCTCTGACATACCCCTCGAAAAGTTGGTCGTCCACCCGGAACTCTTGTGGTCAAAGTAGAATGACAACGCTCTTTTTGGGTCCAGATGGTGAAGTTGCTCCTCTTCCTCGGAGGGATGTGGCGGAGTGTAAAAAGTAGGCAAGGTAATAGACTGGCCTACATGAAAGTGATTGACAACTTTCGGCAGAAAGGAAGTTCTAGTGCGAAGAACCAGCTTGTCTGGGTAGATGTTCATGTATGGAGGCTTGGATGACGTCTGAAGCTCACTAGCCCTCTGGGCAGATGGTATTGCCACCTGGAAGGCCGTCTTCATGGTAAGGAGCCTGAGAGGACAATTGTGCAATAGCTCAAAGGGAGCACACATCAGAAAAGTCAAGCCCAGATTAAGGTCCCACTAAGGCCCGATGAAGGGAGAAGGTGGAAAAGTATTGCAAACCTTTCAAAAACCTATTTCCAACAGGGGATTTGAAGAGGGATGGCTGATCAGGCAACCACAAAAAGGCTGAGAAGGCAGAAAGATAGCCCTTTAGGGTGTCTAGAGCAGTGCCCAACTGGGCAAGAGAAAGAATAAAGAGAACTAGTTTCTCTGCATACCATGCCACAAACGTACCCCAACGGCAGGCTTATACAGTCTTGGTGGAGGGACACCTGGCTGCCAAAATAATATTGCAGACTTAGGTTGGAAGGTCGAAAGCGGTCAACTGTTGCCGCTCAATCTCCACGCATGAAGGCAGAGCGTTGACAGGTTCTCTACCCTGCTGCTGTGAGAGAAGATCCTCCTGAAGAGGCAGCCTGACCGGAGGACCGATGGCCATGCTCAACAGCTGCAAAAAGAACAATTGATGGACAAAATGCAGAACAATGTCATACATTCACCCCAGTACAGCCAGGATAGCTTGACTCCAGTGGCATGGAGAGCACGGGACCCACGTCTGGGCATACCCGTCCCACTCCCGGTGACAAATGCAAAAAGAAAAATTGATGGACAGAATGCAGAACAATGTCATACATTCACCCCAGTACAGAGATCTGGGCCTAAATCCATCGTTTTTTTGCTCACCATGCCATTCCAGTTTGGACCCAGCCATATGCAAATCAGTCTTGACCCTGCGCCCAATGGGAACAGTCCAGCCCGAACTGCCAGGCCAGGTCCTCCCTGGACTGGAAACAAGCATCCTAGGACCGGTTTCGGACTAGACTTGGGATCCTTTTAGGTTTAAATTTGTTTTATTGATTTTGAGGTGAATATTCAGTACATTTGTCCCACCTACATCCATTGGCCGGTGGGGAACAATAAGGGAAAACAACACTAATGGGGAAAATTGGCAGGATGGGAGGAAGGAAAAGGGAGGGGGATGGGCTAAGGGTAAAAAAGAGGGGATAGATAGGGACAGGAAATAAACTTCCCAGAGTCGGATAGTGCTGAAAAAAGGGTAGAAGTAGTGAAGGCCGTCCCTAGCACCTTATTGACTACCATGGTCCAAGCGTGTAAGGCAGAGGACTCGTAAGTAGGCTGGGCAAGTTAGCTCGCTGAATTCATTGGCCAGGAATCTCACGCAAGGCCCCCAAGTTCTGTCAAAGCACGGCAGCATATTGGTTACAGCTGCTGTTAATTTCTCCCTTCCCAGGAGATCCCATAACTTATGGAGCCAGTCCAGGTGCGCCGCGCGGGAGTCCGTGTCACAATGGGCCAAGAGGACTTGTTTGGCTGCACCAAGCATCAGTGCGATGGCCCACAACCCTCATCGATTTTAGGTATGTTAAGGGATTCGGAAGTCTTACAAGGATGTAGCTGGGGAACCTAGGGACAACTGTGTCATAAATCTCATTAATATCTGCCAAGACTTCTGCCCAGAATTGTTGTATCTTGGGGCAAGGCCAAAGAAGCTGTGCAAGTGTGCTAGTCTGTCCACAGTGTCTCCAACATGTTGCATTCCCGCTCTGCTTCCATTTAGCCACCCTAGCCCGGTTTATAGTAATAATATTGTGCAATCTTGAGCATAATTTCCTTACTCAACGCACTGCATGCAGAAGCACAGGCCCTATGCCAAATGTTGCCCTATTCTTTGGAAGTGAAATTGCGTTCACACATTTTCTCAGCGCCGTTGCGCCAATGATTTGAGGGCACCTTTGGGGCGTTTAAGATCTGGCATGTGTCAGAGTATGCGTCTATCGGAAGAGCGGGTGAGAAGCCATTTTTAAAAGGAGGTCGAGGGACGGCTTGCATGGGGTGAATGTGAAGCAGTAGGAGCCAGTGTCTAAGGGCAATATATTGCCAGCATGCACTGGACAAGAGGCAGTAGTTCGATTGGAGTTGAGCGAACTCCATAATCCAATCAACATCAAAGAGGTCACCCAACCATTTACAGTTGGCTGCTTGCCATTGCGCAAAGGATGGTCCCTGTACCGCTGGGTGGGAAATCAGGATTTCCTATAAACGGGGTCAGAGGCAATATGTAAGTAGATAGCTTGGGCAGGATTTGTACTGTGCCCTAGACTCCCATAGTGGCTCATATCACTGGCGAGATGCAGTCCCCTAGAGGACAGTATGGTTTAGGAAACCATGTATTTTCCAGATGTGTATTCCAGCCACAGCCTGATCTATGAAGCACCAATGTTTCTCCGTACGTGGTCTAGACCATTCCACCATGTAACAGAGCTGAGCCGCTTGATAGTATCGTACTGAGGCATGCCCAGTCCACCCACCGATGGGGCTAGGTAGGCCTGTTTTTTGCGCAATGCGTGCCTTTTTCACGGCCCAGACAAAATCATCTATAAGGTGTTGTAGCTGGTCAAGGATATGTGGCGGGGGCTGCAACACTAATGTTTGCATGACAAACGATCTTAGGTAGAAGGGTCATTTTGCCTGCTGCAAGACTCCCCAACCAGGAAAGGGAGAGTCTCTTCCATGAGGATAGGTCAGATCTAGCAATAGCCAGGAGCGCAGCATAGTGGATTAGTGGATTTCTGTGGTGCGGCTTATCGTTGGGAGTATCTGCAGGCCCAAGTATCCCACACCTTGGGCAGCCCAGGGGAAGAGGGGTTCAAATGAGCTTGGTCGGCTTTGGGAAGAGTGAGGTTAAGGGCATGAGATTTCAGAAAGTTGATTCTGAAGCCATAAGTTTGTCCGAAGGCCTCCATCTCTCGCATCAGAGGGGTAAGGAAGAGAGGCCTCGTCAGCCACTATCATTACGTCATCAGCATAGAGTTCTCATTTGTGTTCCCTGCCCCCCCCCCCCCTCCCAATCTGCAAGCCCACTATTTCATTCGGCAAAGAGTTCCATATATAAGAAAAATTTGGGGGGGGATGAGTGCCCCTAGCAATATCAAAGGGCCGTGACATCAGCCAATTGACCCAAACGGATGTCCTAAGTCACATGTAACTGCACCACATCCAGCAACAGAGTCACGGGCCAAGGCCCATTTTTGTAAGCCAGTGGACCCAGTCAAATGCCTTTTCGGAACGTCAGCAGATAGTAAGAGGGCCAGAGTACAAGAATGCTGGGCTTTATCAAGGAGGTGGCAATGGCGCTTAGTGTTATCATTGCAACTGCGCTCGGTATAAACCCAGCTTGGTCATGGTCTTGCATGCAGGGGGCCAACATATTTGTGCAGAATTTGGCACCTACATTCAGCAACGAAATGGGGCGGTATGAAGAGCAGTGTGCAGGATCCTTACCAGGTTTAGGGATAACTGACCGTCGCCCGCTGCATCATATCAGTGAGTGTGTTAGTAGTACTAAAGGAGTTGTATAAACAGGCTAAAATAGGCTCCACGATAGATGTGAATGTTTTGTAAAAGTCTGATGAGTAACCGTCCTGGCCAGGTGATTTTCCGGGCTGCAGTCGTTGTATGGCCATGAGCACATCAGTGGTCTGGTTGGAGGAATCGGCTGGGGGAAGATGGGCCAGGGGAACCCTCGTCATATAGGATTCAGCATCCCTTGAATCTAGGGATTTGGCTGTATATAGTGTGGAATAGAAGTGGTCAAATGCCTGAGCTACGCGCTAATCTTGATCAACTCTAGCGCCCTGGAAGCCTTCAATCTCTAGTATTCTATGTTGGAGGACCTGGGCCTGAAGTCTGTACGCCAGTAGTTGGCCCGCCTTTTTACCCCCAGCATAATATTTGTACAGCCGCGCTTTAAGGGAGCGTGTTTATTTATGCATTTCTTCCAAGTACCTTATCCCATCCTCCAGCTGCGACTGTTTGTCCCGCCTGTCCCTGTTCATCCAAGCCACCACGAAGATAAAGCAGCCTTAAATTACCACTTTCAATGTCCCACAGCAGTGCAATGGGGGTCTCTGGGGTATCATTGGTAGCCAAGAAGTCTCAGATGGCATTTGTAATTTCAGTGACTGAGGCTTCATGCACCAAGAGTTTGTGATTAAGGTGGCAGGTACAGTGTTGAGGTGCGGGACCTGGCAGATGGCATGTAATGGATATATGTGAATGGTCAGAGAGCGGCCACACCAATTTCTATCGCCCTTGTCCCTGCAGTTAAACGCTGGGATGCAAGGAAAAAAAACATTCTAGAGTATGACTGGTGTGCTGCAGAGAAAAATGTATAGCAATTTCTGAGTGGGTTG
Source organism: Calotriton arnoldi (assembly GCA_963921515.1). NCBI lineage: Eukaryota > Metazoa > Chordata > Amphibia > Caudata > Salamandridae > Calotriton > Calotriton arnoldi. The sequence goes on from CAWUFW010005099.1 coordinate 693,690, forward strand.
CGCTGGCGCCATACATCGACTAATCCTACATCCGTTAACCATTGCCGGCTTGCTGGTGAAAGTGCTCCCATCTGCCCCGTCCTCTGGGTTGACCTATCTAGCGAAGCATCAGGGACCAGACTGAAATCCCCTCCCAGCATAATATCTGGAGTGGCTAGCACCCGTCCCACTGCGTCTTTAAGGAAGGCTTCCTGGTGGTCATTGGGAGCATATAGATTTGCAAGAGTGAAAGTATAATCCTTTGTGTCAATGCGCAGAGATAGGAGTCTACCTGGCATCTCTGCTTGGGTCTGGATCATCCTCCCCAGAAAGGATATGGCAAGCAGCACTGCTACTCCCACTTTCTTCCCCAGCCCAGAAGAAAAGTATTGGCATCTGGAGCGTAAGCGGTTCCAATTTGCCTTTAAGGTGTTGTGCTTCTTGAATAAGACAATCATCACATTTAGAGTCCCTGAGCAAAGAAAGTAGTGCCAGCCGTTTCACTGGAGCGTTGAGGCCTCGAACACTGAGGCTCAGAATCTTAGCCATGTGGTGTAAGGTGGGTGTAGCTACTGACGTGGAGGTGAACTAGGCCCCAGATTTTTGAGCAATTTCCTGAACGTGTGATGTCTGGCTAGTGCCTGACCAGATACGAGCTGTCGGAACTAGGAAAACAGGGGAGAACAAACAATACAACTGGAATGTTCCCCGCCTGGGAACACAGTGGTGAATCAAAGTCAGAGGGTCCACAGCGAGAGTTTGTGTCTAGCCTCAGGTGGGGGTGGAGAGAGGAGCTCCGCAATAAAGATGGAAGCCAGAACAGTAGGGCATAGGGCTTCCGACACCCCGAAGTCCCTATTGAGGAGGGGAGTAACATCAAACGGCAGATAATCTTTAGCAGCAAGAATCAGCCTTCTCTAGTCATTGTCCGGCTCTGAAGTGCTGCTTTTCCTTTGAAGTTGGTTCAGCAAGGCAGCTCGTTCCTGATGGCGCTCTAGTGCAGAGGGTTTGCAGAAAAGTTTGTTCGTTGAGCAGGGGGTACGGAGTGCCTCAACGGAAGGGGACGTTGGGCGCCTTTGCTGAAACTGTGTAGTATAGTCTTCCTGCAACTTGTCTGTCTAACAGCGACCGGGCTTCCTCTAGGGTGCGTAGACTACGGCTTTCATTGTTCCAAACAAAGGTAATGCAGAATGGGTGCCTCCACTTGTATCTGATCCCTGTGTTGTGGAGAAGATTGGTGAGGGGGTCGAAGGGCCTTGTGGCACTGCAATGTAATAGGAGATAAGTCCTAGTCTAGTCACACCTTTGCACCCTCAAAGTCAATGGCGTTTCTGTCATGTACTGAGTACATGATGACTTCTTTCTGTCGATAATTATGGAAACAGGCGAGTATGTCCTGTGGCTGCCCAGTGGATCGGACCAGGCAACCAGCTCTGTGCGCGATCTAGGACAATATCCTGGTCAGCAGGGGCCGGAGCTACCTGGCGTAAGAGGCGAAGAACATAATCTTCCAACTTACCCGAGTCAGTCTGTAGCGGGGCCCCTTTGATGCGGATGTTGGAGTGCCGTGACCTGTTTTCAAGATCTTCCAGTTGGTAGTTAAGATCAGCAGTTTTGTTCCATAGGGTGAGGATTTCCAGGCGATGTTCCTCTAGTTCTTTGGCTCGAGAGTCATGGCATTGTTCCAAGGAGTCGACCCTTTGGTCCATTTTGCCCATATTCCTCCTACTATGCTTGACGTTGGCCGCTATTTCCTGCTTGAGAGGCGCTATGTTGTCACTGAGAGCCCCGAAGAGGCTCTCCAAGAATGCCAGATGGTCCAGGAGAAGGTTTCGAGACCGATAAGGGCTCCTTCGGTACCAGGTTGGGGAGCGCTATGTGATGCTTGGTGGTCCTGGTGGTGCGACTCTGCTCCCTGAGCTCCTCCACTCCCGATGCAAATCCCGAAATAGCAGTGCATGTGCAAATAGATCTCAGATCGCCCCATGCAGTATCTGTGAGGAGCCATAAATGATGCATTGGGGCCTGTGGCCCTCCCTCAGCAGGCAGACAGGCAGGCTTTGTGTATGCCAAGAGGAGGGGCTGTCTGGAGTTAACAGCACATTTGGGACTGCTGTGTTTCTCACCTACCCCCATTCACATGATTTCTCGGGTTCCCAGCCTGTCAAAGTGTTCCCACTGGGCGTCCAGTCTCTGGGCTGCACGGCACCCCCAGTGTCCTCGGACGCTAGCAAGCCGCTCACGCCCCACTGACTTGAGGCGGGGGCAATGCGGGTAGTGTCGGTGGAGATCTGCAAACTGAGGTGGGGCCTACGGCCCTCCTTCCTTGCCCAGGTAGGCCCAGTGTCCACTGGGAAGAAGGGCTGCTCAGGGTTAGCGGTGCATGTGGGGTAGCAGCCTTGTCTCATCTACCCCATTCACAAGGGCTCACGGGCTCTGCAGGTGGACAGCCGTCACTTAGACAGACCACTCGCCCCGTACGTGGACTAGCTCTGGGTCGCTCTTCGTCCTTCACCGCTCCTCCCAGTGTTCCCTCCAGACGTCCACAGGGCAACTTCAGCGTCCTCAGGGGCCAGCAAGTTTCTCACTGTCCACTGACCTGGGGCCAGGGCGAGTCTCCGTGTCCTCAAGGCAAAGGGAGCAGGAACCGTGAAGAGTGGTGGGGCCGCATGACCCGCTGCTGCCAGAATATTCAGAGTAATGCTGCAGCCGCCGTTTTGCCTGCGGTCATGCTCACCTCCTTCGCCTCCAAAGTTGTTGCTAGCAGGGTCGTCCCGACATGGGGACCGCAACTCCCAGCTATTGATGTCATAGGGGAGGCCCCCCCAGCATGTCTGTGCCGCAAGGGGCCCTGAGAGGAGCTGGGACCACCACTGCCAATGATATCAGCATAGGAGCTCAGTGGAGACACTTCTTACATAGGCGCCATTTTGGACGCCAACCTTGTGATCCTTTAAATGGACAGGGTCCAATAGTTCAATTCATAGAACTGGGAGGATGGGAAGTTCAGTGAGGAATCTGTGGTTAGGCAGACGCTCTAGCAGAAAAAGCATTACCGAAGGTAAGTAACTTGTTTTTCTGACTGAGACTTATAACTACAGATTCCTTACTTTTGAATGAATATCAAAGCAATACCTATTCTGAGGTGGGTCTGGAAATTGGCTGAAACCAAAAAGTCTTGCAGGACTGAGCGGTCGAAACACTCCCCTCAGTGAACCAGGCAGCCCAGACAGTAAACCTTTGTGAATGTATGGAGGGATGCCCCTGTTACCGCCTGAAATGACCAGGAGAGCGAATCCGCATGCCATCACTGTGGTAGCAACCTTGGCTCTGGTGGACTGAGCACTTATCTGGGTGCTGCTTCTTGGCCAGTACGTAGCAGATTTTAATACAGAGCATGATCCAGCAAGAGATGGTAAGTTTCTGCACGGCTTTGCCCTTTTTCGCGCCTGTGAACCCTACAAAGAGTGGATTGTCCACTCAGTGCTCTTTGGTACGATCCCTTTTGGGGTCTGGACAATGGAGTCTCTCCTTCTTAGAGGGGTAAGGCAGAGCATAGAACAGAGGTAAGGCGATGGTTTGGCCAACAAGGAACAGAGTCACAACTTTTGGAAAGAAGGATGCCTAAGTCTGCAGACCTGGTCTCTCTGGGAAGGTGGTGGTATATGGCAGATCGACACAGCTTGCTAACCCGCTGTGCCGGTGTTATTGCAACTAGAAACACTGCCTTAAGGGTGAGTCGCGGCAAAGGACAGCCGTGCAGCAGCTTAAAGAGTGCACATCAAATATGTGAGGACCAGGTTAAGATCCCACTGTACCATAACAAAGGGAGTGGAGTAAACAAATGCTGGAGTCCTTTCAAAAACCGCACCACATGTGATTTAACCCCTTCGTAAGGCCTTTTACCCCCGGGCTAATTCTTTTTTTTTTGCTATATGGGGTAGTTCGTGCTCAGGCCCCCGTAACGTTTTGTCCACATAAGGAACCCACACCAAATTTGCATCCTTTTCTTCCAACAACCTAAGAATACTAAAAGGTACCCAGGGTGTGGAGATTGCCCTGGAGGGGACCGAGAAATTAGCCAAAATACAGATTTTTTTTGTTTTTTGGGGGAAAAATGGGAAAAAAGTGCTGCAGAAGAAAGCATCTGTTTTTTCCCCTCAGCAAATGGTATAACGAAGGGTTTGTGGTACTAAAATCACCATCTTCCCATCTTTTAGGAACAGGCAGACATTTTTCAGAAACCCAAACTTTTCTACACAGTTTTGGCATTTTACTGGGACATAGCCTATTTTTCCAGTTTTTTGTGCTGTCAACCTCCTTCCAGTTAGTGGTATAAATGGGTGTGAAACCAATAATGGATACCGGAAAGCTATGCATTTCTGAAAAGTAGACAAAATTCTGAACTCAGCAAGGGGTAATTTGTGTAGATCCTTCAAGGTTTACCTATAGAAACAGTTGAAATAAAAAAAAAATGAAATGGAGTTGAAAAAACCATCCATTTACGCCTATGTTTTCACCCGTTTCTTCTTCGAATTATGTCAGATCTTTAAAAGCAATATAATGTTACGTTCGCTGGACCCTTCTGGTTGCAGGGATATATAAGACATGTAGGTTCACCAAGAACTCGAGGTACCCAGAGCCAATAACGGAGCTGCACCTTGCAATTAATTTTCATTATGTACTGGGTATACAGCAATTCATTTGGTAAAATATAGAGTGAAAAACAGGTATCAAGGAAACCTATGTATTTCCAAAATGTGAACAAAATATTGAGTTTAGAAGCAGTGGATATTTGCACATTCCCAAATTTGTGGGTACCCATACTAGCATGTGAATTAGAGGGCATTTTTCAAAATGACTTTTTTTTTTACAAGTCGTCTTACATTTGGAAGACAGAAATGCATAGTAAAAAAAAGGGTAATACCACGTGTTCTACTATTCTGTGTTCCCCTATGTCTCCCGATAAAAATGGTACCTCACTTGTGTGGGTAGGCCTAGTTTTCGAGACAGGAAACGGCCCAAATCGCAACGTGGACACATCACATTTTTCCACTCAAAACTGACCCTTTTTTTGCAATGTGCCTAGCTGTGGATTTTGGACACTCGCTCAGCCGGCATTTAGGGAAACCTAGAAAACCTGTATATTTTTTGAAACTAGACACCAAGGGGAATCCACGATGGGGTGACTTGTGTGGCTTTCACCAGATTCTGTTACCCAGAATCCCTTGTAAACCTCTAACTTGGGGGGGGTAGGCCTAGTGATCGTGATAGGACATGGCCAAAAATGTACTGTGGAGACGTCAAAATTATTGATCACCAAAAAGACTTGGTTTTGCGAGGGAGTCCCCTGCGTTTTTGGCCCCGGGCTCGGCGGGCATCTAGGGAAACCTACCAAACCTAGACATTTCTGAAAACTAGACACCCAGGGGAGTCCAGGGAGGTGTGGCTTGCATGGATCTCCTAATGTTCTCCTACCCAGATTCCCCTGCAAACCTCAAATGTATCTAAAAAAAATTAATTTTCCTCACATTTCTTTGCGGGAAAGTTGTGGGATCGCCAGGCTGCCACAAATTTCCAACCACCCAGCGTTCCCTCAGTTCTCCCGATTAAAATGCTACCTCACTTGTGTGGGTGGGCCAAATATCTGTGACAGTGAAGGGCCCAAAAGGTAATGTGGAGACATCAAAATTATCTATCACAAAATGACCTGGTTTTGTAAATGGAGCAACCTGCTTTTTGGTCCCGGGCTCGGAGGCCATTTAGGGAAACCTACCAAATACAGACATTTCTAAAAGCTAGACATCTGGGGGAGTATAGGGAGGTGTGGCTAGATTGGATCCCCCAATGCTTTCCTACCCAGAATCCCATGCAAACCTCAAATTTAGCTTAAAAAAAATCATTTTCCTTACATTTCTGTATGGGATCACCGCGCCAGCACAAATTTCCTACCCCCCGCGCTCCCTTTGGTCTACTGAAAAAATGTATACTTAACTTTGAGGGATCCACGCAAGCCAAACCTCCCTGGACTCTCGCAGGTGTCTAGTTTTTTTTAGCACCAAAGCAGGGAAAGTAAAATGAGCTGATTGGCTCATTTCACTTTCAATGTGTCAGCGCCAATAGTCATTACACTGAAAAAATAAATGTTTCGGGAGGTTGGGGAAGCTCTTCCCCAGCTCTGAAGCTCAAAAACAAAAAAGAAAATCCCTCTGTTGTAAACAGCAAAGAGATTTGGTGGTTGTGTGCAGAGGACGGGATGGTTTTGTACTCGGCACACAAGCACCATGGCGCAGGACAGAACCATTCCGTCCTGCGCATCGAACGGGTTAAAAATGAGGGCTGGTCTGGCAACTGTAAGAAGGCTCAAAGAGCCGAAAGGTACCATTAACGGTGCGTAAAGCAAAGCCTTACCGGCCAGGGTGGGAACAAATAGAACATTAGATCACTTGGCCTGGAGAGGGTCTAACTGTTGTGTGCCTCACCATACCACGAATTTGCCCCAAACACAAGGTTATACAGTTTTGGTTGAGGGATGTCTGACTGCTAAGATAAGATCAACCACCTTTGGAGGAAGGTCAAAGGTGTTCAGCTGTTGCTGCTCAAACTTCAATCATGAATGTGGAGATTACGGAGGTCCGGGTGTAACACCCTGCTCAGTTCCTGGGACAACAGATCCTACTGGAGGGGCAGCCTGATTGGAGGACAGATGCCCAAGTCCAGGAACTCCAGATACCATACTCTTGTGACTTATCCAAGGTCACTAGGATGACTTGGGCCCGGTTGTTCTTGATCTTCAGAACTCGGGGCAGGAGAGGTGTTGGCGGGAAGGCATACAGAAGTCCAGAGTCCCACCGTAGGAGGAATTCGTCTCCAAGAGAGAGAGATGCCTTGGCAACTACCAACATGTAGACTGTCGACATTGCAGATTCTCAGCAGTGGCGAAGAGATCGAGCCTAGGATCTCTTCATGCGTGCAAAAAAGCTTGTACCACCCTCCTGGTGTAACTGCCACTCATGATCTGCTAGGCACCAACGGCTGAGTTTGTTTGCCCTGGCATTCAAAGATCCCACCCGGTGGTTCACCACCTGGGAGATTCCTTGATGATCCAGCCATTTACAGAGGTGCAAACTGCAACAACAAGGGGATGGACTGCTTGAGTTACTCTCAGCCACTGGAAATCGCTCGGGCCGCATTCCAGTCTATTCTTATTCACCCACCATGCCACTCTAATGAAAGGCCTGCCTTATGCAAATCAGAACTGACCCTGCTCCTAATGGGAACAGGCCGTCCAGAACTGCAAGACAACACCACACCAGATTCGACCTACTTAGGTATAGCTTGTGTCCTTTGCACTGTTCCCTAGAACGTGCGCGGGTGCGCGCCCGCGCACTGACGTCACCCCGAGCGCGCAGTGTCCCAATTGTAGCGCGCACACACACAACACAGCCGGTAAGTTCGTTCGCGCCACCGCTTTTAAAACGCGAGCGGCGCGAAAAACGGCAATTTCCTGGTTGCACGAGGCAGAGCTGGAGACAACGGTGGAGAGGACACAGTCGAGCGTCAGGAAAGTGTCTCCCTTATAGTCCTGTATGGTTAGGGAGGGCTCGGGTTTACGAGCAAGTGGGGCCTGCACTTGCTGCATTTTTTCTTAATAGTGCACGCCAGCGGGCAGTTTGTGGGCCTTTGTGAAAGAATTCATGTTAATTGCAGCGTCGTCATGCGCTGCAATTAACATGAATACTTTTACAAAGGCCCACAATCTGCCCCGCAGCCGTGCACTATTAGGAAAAGTAATGCGGCAATCTAAAGCGCGACATGTTCTTTCAGATGATTCTGAAAGAACACGTCGTGTTTGACTCTGCATTCCTTTGCTAGCTGAATGTGGGCCTTTGAAATAGTTTTCATGCTAATTGCAGTGCACACGGGCGCTGCAATTAACAAGAATACTATCTCAAAGGGCCACATTCAGCCCCGCACTATCAGCAAAAGGAATGCAGAGTCATACACAACGTGTGCTTTCAGAATCATCTGAAAGCACACGTCGTATTTGACCCTGCAGTCTTTAGCTAATAGTGGGCAGCTGCGGGGCTGAATGTGGGCCTTTGAGATAGTATTCTTGTTAATTGCAGCGCCCGTGTGCACTGCAATTAACAAGAATACTATCTCAAAGGCCCACATTCAGCCCCGCACTATTAGCAAAACGAATGCAGGGTGAAACAACTTGTGCTTTCAGAATCACATGTCGTGTTTGACCCTGCATTTCTTTTATTAAAAGTGCGTGGCTGAATGTGGGCCTTTGAGATAGTATTCTTGTTAATTGCAGTGCACGCGTGCGCTGCAATTAACATGATTATTATCTCAAAGGCCCACATTCAGCCCCGCAGCTGCCCACTAGTAGGAAAAGGAATGTAGCAAATGTAACGCAGGACGTGTGCTTCATAGCTGCCAAGGTTTCAGATTGCCATGTGGGACATTTTCATATGTTTGTGTAATATGAGTGACATTTTAAGGATCATGAGTACATAGCTGCCAGGGTTTCAGATTGCTATGTGTGACATTTTCATATGTTTCAGTGTAATATGAGTGACATTTTCTCACAAGCAAAATCAACACACTAAAATTCACGGTTTAACAACCGCCACGGCAAACAGCTAAGGGGCATTAATTGGGGTGCAAGAGAGGCTGAGGGGCACACATAGCCGGGCAGCAGCGGAGTGAGCAAGGGCGCTGTATTATTGCAAGTACGTTTCACTGTTCGTGAAAACTATCGACCACTAGAAACTGTGAGGTGGACTCTTTTTCATGACATTTACAAAATCACTAAATCATAGGTCTTGACTAAGTTCCACTTCATTTCCCCTTAGAGTCAAAACACAAATTAGGTGCAAGGCGACATTATTGATGCATTCGCCTGCACAAGGCATATGTAGAAACAGGGCCGGCTTTAGCAATGGTGGCGCCCTGTGCGACAATGTTTTGTGGCGCCCCCCAATGACCACCTCCGCCACAGATTCCCACACTACCACCATTTGACAGTGCTCCTCAAGTCTCAATAACCACTGTCTCTTAGATTAATTTCGTTTTATAGCGCGACTCATACCAGTTAGTAAGGTGTCAGAACACTTTAGATCACACACACATTGCACAGAAACAATCCCATGTGTAAATGAGTGTATAGGAAATGTTACATAAGACAAAGGCCTACAAGGTGTAGGAGTATAATGTCATCCATTCTGGTAGGCAGTATAGTTTGAGTCTTTGGTCTTGAAAAATACAAATTCAGAATTTAAAAATGTTACACCAATGTTGGGGGTTTTCCTAAATAATAAGAATTGATTTCTACATAAATGAACCCTTTTTGCAATATTAGGATAACAAAAGACTGGCAAAAAACACACATAGCTCTTAACACATTCCTTGCAGTTTGCATGCAGCTCTTTGATGACAGTGAATATATTAGGATTTTAACTTATACAAGTAACAACAGGATCTCTCTGACAAAAGTGGTAACCCATTGACCAATTTATATTTTATGCACTTTGTGATATGAATGGGACACGTTATTTGCAGCAGACATATTAACCCTCTGCAGTACAAGTCAACATTTCTTAGACAAAGCTCCGGTCTCTCTCCAGGAAGAACATTAATCAGATGAGTTATCTTGAGATTTTTATTGCTGGAACCAAGAACTCGGCACCAGCTGCCTCTAAAACAATAAACATGGCACCCCCACCCCAAGTCAGCGCCCGGTGCGATGGCACCGATCGCACCGCCCCAGAGCCGGCCCTGAGTAGAAACACTCATTTTGGCATTGAAATGCCCACACATGGGAAGGCATGGCCGGCAAGATGTCGACAAGAAGTGCTTCATCCTGGACACAAAACTGTAATTTTTAATCCAACGCTGAATCCTGCAGTCCCCGCCACCTGGGTTAGGACAGAGAGCCGAAAGAGGGGGCTAACGGCAGAAACAAAGTTGTGTGAGGCCTGCAGCAAGGCACTGGTGCGGAGGCCCCTGAGGAGAAGACTCCGAAGTGGAGGCTGCGTGAAGGAGGGCTGACCCAGTGGAGGGCGGTGTCTTTTTGTGGGGGTGCCCTGGGGGCTGAAGAGCCCCTGGCGAGAACCGGCTGCGCTGCGGTCAAGACAGGCGATCGGTCATAACACAGGGGCCTGCCTGGATCACCCCGAGGGGTTCTGGTAATTGCCAGCCGGGAGACGTGTTTGCAATGAGGCAGCATTGGAGGCAGCCGAAAACAGCCAGACTGCAGCATAAGAGGAGAGGGTTCCTGGAGGGTTCTGCTGGCGCCACTGGTGGAGAAAGTGGGCTGTGGGGAGCAAGATTTGAGATATAGAAAGACAATACAATATTCACCAGTGCAGAAATAATGTTAAATACTGTTAAAGGTTGTCTCCGCTTCAGGTATAGGAATGGTACTGCAAAAGGTCAAAGGGAGCACCCTCGCATGTTAAAGTCTTTGTTCGCTCTCCACGGGAGGGGGCACAGAGTCAGTGACTGGCGGCCCTGCCCTCTGGCTCCGCCGGCGTACAACTGGGGCACTGATCACCCCACTAACCAGATAGCTGGATCAATAAAAATCATACACTCGTGATTAGATATAGATTAGGCTGAAGTCGGGAATGTTTTCAACTCCAAGGCACGTTTTTTTCTCTAAATACCATGAGCTTAAGTATGCATATTTATTAAAAGCATGCATCTTAAAAGCGAGCACACTTACCAACAAGCACTGATGCGCCTATTTTACCAGAGCTTTGCCCTCTCTCGAATCATAGAAACCAGAGTCCTCCTGGCCACAACGAATGACTCCCTCAGCAAACGTGCCACCCGGGCTGCATTCAGACTCAGCAGCTGCACAGTGCATGCTCTGGACTCCAGCGGCCGCCACAAGTCCGTGGGATTGGGTCTCGGCGGTGGCAGGGATCATTCATGATTATGCTTAAATTACTGCGCTGCGGTGGAAGCACTGCCCTGGCATTGTCACGTCCAGCGTAATGCCGCATGCAGCCATGAGGATTACTTCCCATTTTAACTAATTCATTGTAGCCAGCAGCCCGCAAAGCCTACCAGGAGCAGCGCTCTCGCACAGGCCTGCTGCCACTCCAGTTTCAGCATAGCGGCGTTATGGCTTGACAGCCAAGGCTGAAATGCGTTAGTCTAACACCTGATGCGTCGTCCTTGGCAGGGCTGTGAGTAACACTTTCTCGCCAGCAAAATCAAGCCATAAAGAGGAGGGAAACGCATATAGAAATTACATGCATAGCTGTCAAGGTTTCACATTGCTCTGTGTGACCTTTTCATGATTTCAGTGTAATTATTAGTGACATTTCAACAACTATGAGTGACGCTTTATTTCCAGCAAAAAATAGCTGGCAAGTTTCATTTTCCTTATGTGACATTTTCATATTTTCCTTGTGTTTGTGTGACATTTCTATTCTTATGTCTGATGCGTCTCAATATTTTGCTTCCCAACAACATTTTGATCCATAACCAATATAACAGTGAATTAATTAACATAGTCTTTAATCCCTATTAGCACTGCACCTTAAACTGTAGAACTTGTGATTTCACATCTGATTTTAGTGTGTGTTGCCTTTGTATACTTTACAAAGCTTGTATTGCATTTCATGATGTTTCCTTTTTACATATAAAATTGTTCTGAAATTAAAAAGGCATCTACATAACACTTCAAGCATACCGAATAGTAACCAATTCCTTTGCAATACAAGGTGTTGCAGGATTTTCTTTGAAAAAGACGTCTTCACATCTACCTCCAATAACCACTATTCAACTACTAACACTTGAACATGAGTGATCACTGGTACTAGGCAGCAATTAAAAGGTGTGAACCTTTTATCGCTCACAAATGTACAGATTCAAGAAGAATCAAAATTAAGCAAAACAAACTATATGAGCAGAGAACTACATTAAATCACAATAGACTTTCCTTTCTGAAATCCGCCACTCTTTCAACCTTTTCCATTTTAATGGGATCAAGCACAACAAATACACTTCTCTGATAGTGACTCGGGACAGAATTGTGTCAAAGGTAATTTACTGTATTATTGCTTGAAAGGATGTTCTATCTTTAACCAAACACTGTGTAAGGCACCTCATTGACAAGCTGGGTGATGCTGGGTCAGTCTCCTTGTAATTACTACACACTCCTTTGGCATTGCAAGCCAATGCGCGGGGCAGTATTGGAACACGGTTTTATGCAACTCCGTGTTTAAGCTCAGTAGTTTCAGGAGCCGGAAAATAAGAAAAGGTGCCGGGGTCATTGTGAGGCTAGACCCAGTGCTTGCACTTTGTGTGTTTAAAGGCTTCTCCAAGCCGCCCACAGCCAGATTCATCTAGTGCCATATCCATGTGTATTGTATATCTGTGATCTTGTATAGGCTCCCAACATTTTCCCACCCTATGAACAGTGCTCGAGTTGAGGATCTTTAGTGAAATCTTAAGGTACCATCGTTGGAGTCCTATGCTTTTCTAAACCCGAAGTGTACTTGCCTGTGTAACCAATTCATGTCATGGAGTGTGTATCTAAATTGAACACCTGCCTTTAGACCCTTCATGTGGTGCTACAGGTGTGGAAATGCACCGTCCTTTCACTTTTTTAAGCAAAAACTTGGAGTGATATTTGGCGCTGCACCCTTACGCGCGGTCTGGTTCCCGGCGCACATAGCCTGGGCTGCAGTGCACAGAGACCTTACACTGCCGCACACAGAGGAAAAAAATTAGAGGGAACATTGGTCCTTTGGCACAGTGAGTATGGGACCCATGTCTGGGCAGAGTCGCAACGCCTCTTGGAATAGAATCCACAACCCCAGCCTGCCCTGTTTGATGCAGTGCTACATGGCGGTGGAGTAGCCTGTCAACACTAGCACCAGCCTTCTCGATGGATGGCAGGAAGGCTTTTAAACGCCAAGCGGATGGCTCTCCGGTCCAGAAGGCTGAGGTGGAGCTAGGCTTCTGCTGGAGACCAGAGACCTCTGATCGCCACCTCTCCCAGGTGACCAGCCCAGAAGCAATGCATTTGTAACCACTGTTAGCTCTGGGTTGGGTAGGGAGAGCAGTCTGCCACTGATCTAATCGCTGTTGAGTCATCACCACTGTAGGTCTTTTGAGATCAAGATCTGGATATGATCAGAGAGGTCCCCCTTGATGTTGGGCCCACTGAGACTTCAGATCCCAATGCAGAGCCTGCATATGCCACCTAGTGCACTTCACTAGCAGGATGCAGGAGGCCTTCAGTCCTAGCAGCCTCAGAGCCGACCTCATTCCACGATTGCGGCTGAAAGGTCGGGATCATAGCCTGAATATCCTGGACTCTCCTCCCGGGGGAAAAGGCTAGAAACCGAACCAGGTTTAGAATGGCTCAGATGACAGGGAGCGTCAGAGAATGAGTCGGGTGTGACTGCGGCACATTGGTAGTGAAACTCAAAGATGTCAGGAGACTTGTCGTAGTCTGGAGGTGGGTGACCACTGCCTGGGGCAAGCCTATCTTTAGAAGCCAGTCATGGTGGTATGTGAAATCTGGGACCCCGACCTTCGAAGATGTGTTGCCACCATCGTCATCGCTTTAGTGAACACCCGAGGGGCGCTGGTGAGACCAGGGAACCATAATGAACTGAAAATGCTCCTGTCCCACCATGAACAGCAGATAGCGCCTGTGGGCCTGCAGGAGGGGGATGAGAAAATAGGCATCCTACAGGTCCATCGCTATCATCCAGTCTCCAGGGTTCAGAGCAGACAAAACCTGGGCCAGGGTGAGCATCTTGAGGGCACATGTCCATCAATGCCGGAGGACGAGGCACATCCTATTGCACTTTGTGACTCCAAGTCGGCACCGCTCTGAATTTGACCAAGGCCGCTCTCTGGGATACTTTTGCTCAAGTGGTCCCAGGTGTCCCAGAAGACATTTGACCTCTACTGACTTAGTCCACAGAGGATGGCAGTGTCACCACTATGTTTACCATCAATTGCGGCTCGGATACAACGGATTTCATTGGTGGAGCCAATGGCACTAGTGTCACTATCTGTTGACATGCCTAGCTGTGATCTGCAGGTTTTTCCAGCAATGTTCAGTCATCCCAAATGGACGTGCCCTTTCATGGGACTCAACGTTTGGGGGATCAAGCAGACTCTGCTCTGGAACATTTCAAAGAAAGCATGGCCACAGAGCGGTCTTAAGGCTTATCTGCTCTGCCATGCCTCCCCCCATCAGCTCTTACAATCTCTCCGTGGCTCTGGCAGGGGTGCCCCATACAGACGGCTACTTCAGCCTTAGCAGTGTTCCAACAATTTTGTGGCAGAGGTCATAGCACACACTGACCCCGGGGTCAGGGACAGCACACCACTCGGTCCACTGCTCCAACCTTGAAGTTAAAACTGCCAAACCCCTTTTGCGTGCCCTCAGTGGAGCATGGCTACCTGGGTGGAGGCAGGATCCAACGATTCTTACCCCGTTGGGAGGTGGGTCCTACACATTGTCCAGAAAGGATATGCTCTACCATTCCTGCACGCTCCGCCACACCTGTCATCATCCCCGGAACGCCTGATGGAGGACGATTTGTCCGTCTTATTGCAGGAAAGGCAAGGCCTTTTGGGTAAAGGGGTTTTAGAGGGGGTGCCTGCATAGGAAGTGGGTCAGCACTGGTATTGGCATTTCAGGAACCTGCGTAGGACGAGGAGTCGAGTCAGTAAAGGCACAGGAAGAGGTCTGGTGAAGGTATCAGAGGGTCCAAATGGTGCAGAGGGCAAATCTGCTGGTGGTGTCCTGTATGGAGGATCTCTCGATTCTGTGGGGTAAGAATGAGCGCCAGGGTAGAGTCGAAAGGGATCTGAAGATTCACAACATGGTCTTGCTGAACTCTTGCATCAGCCTCGGAATCGCAGACGACCCTGGAAACACAAGTTGTACTAGGAAAAAGTTGCAGGATCGGCTTGAGCGTCGACAGACTTTGGAAACGAGATCGAGAGGCAAGTTCTTGTGCCTTCTTCGGTGCACGAGAGTTGCTGGAAGGGGCCGTGTCCTGCTTGGATTTTTTTAAAACTTTTTTTCTACAACTTAACTGAAGATTTGAAGCGTGATGACTATCGACATCCGGATCGACTTCCTGGGCATGCAATCGGGACCAACCTTTGAACTTCGACAGGTTCCAGCCCGGGTCCTGTGATGCTTGGCCAAGTATAAATTTGCCTTGCAGTCCTGAATGGCCTTAGTATTCTGTCTAAAACCTTTGCCAGAGACAGTCTTTACAAGGTTTAAAACCTGCTGTCTGGGAGGTGATATTTCCCTTGCCCACTGTATAAACTTGAGGTAAAATGGGTCCAGAAAGAGATGAAATGTAGCTCCAGATTTACTTATGGTGGCATGTCAGCTTGCGGAAATGATGCCAATATTGGTTCTGCGTGTCATTTCCGCAGCAAACAGCATCAGTTCGGAGCCACACGGTGCCACCTGGAGGTGGGCAGAAGTAATGCCCAAACATCTCCAGCTCCACTCTTGACACCTGAAGAAGTATTCAAAAGGTGAGAAATATGCGGTTATAAGTGTCTATTAGAAAGTCATTTATAAGGGATGCAGGTACATCTCCAAAAAAGCCTATGGATCTTATCCACACATGGCGCTGCACCACTTCACTAGTGCAGACTCCTCACCCCAAACAATCAGTAATATCCAGGCCAGCCCTGATCACATATTTGGCTGCATCTTGGCCACCTTGGACGGTCTGAGCCCAGATGGCATGCGTGTAACAGCTCAGAAGGCAACTTGAGTTAACTGAACTCCAGGCTAGGCTGACCAAAGAGAACAGTATTCCTAATGCCTCAACCATTTTGACTCCCTGTAGAGGGGCGAGATGGGGTCATGGGGAACAAATTTGAGGAGTAGGATGTTGTGTAAGAAACTCGGGGATGCCAGGGACCGGCCGATCTGTGGCATCTGGCCACCAGACAGTTCATCAGTAGGCAAGAACAAGGTTTAGACCAAGTTCCCAGATGAGTATCAGTTAGGATATCACTGAACAGTAGTAATTGCTCCGAACAAGCCATCTCACGCTGCAGACTTTCAGTAAGCACATTTGTGATAACCTCAATAAAAGGAAGCTGGAGATCCAGTCCCTCTACAGCATGTCTTCTGAATACAGCAAAGGAAATACTTTCTTCTCTTTGGCGGCGCCAAGGGAAGAAATCAACCATTCATCAGGGAAAGTGTTGGAAATCCATATATAAACTCATGATGATGTGTGGATGAATCATCAACATATACACTGTCCTCTCCTTGTGGCAGTAAGCTCTGGTCAGAATTGGAACCGAAAAGCTAGTGAAGCAGTTAAGGACGGGTCAGTAGGAAAGGGAGTGTTTTGTCTTATTCAGACTATAGGGGAAAAGGGTACACCAGACTGTGACCTCGGTCGGGGTTGAGACAGAGGCGGTTTGGGGTCAGACAGAGTCGGCAGAGGGATACTATGTGGCTTTGCCAATGTCAGGACCAGCATCGACGAACAAGGGAATCACACTGGTCCTGGGGGCTGAATGCAAGTCAGCACCCGAGTCTGTAACCAGAATGGAGGCCACAGCCCCTCCTTGGTGCTTGAGTGTGTGCAAGAGGTAGCAGAGAGTGCCGAAAATACTTAGCATGGACACTATAAAGTGTTTGACCTGTTGCAGCATCACAGAGCCTAGGAAACCCTGTGCACATCAGGATGAACTGTGGAATGGGCTCCTCAATCAGAGATCGGGAACAAAATCAAGTGGCATATTGACTTCCTCGCCACTTCTCTTTTGACAGAGCGGTCATCAGAAGATTAACACGATGGGATCGGAGTTGCAGATCCAAGTTAGAAGACGCGGGTAGTGTTTGGATTGAACGCTGCAAGTTGTTTTTGCACGAAGAAGTTTCTTCGAGTCACAAGGTATCCTGTGACTACTCCCTTAGGGAATGTGCAAGGGGACAAACTTCATTGTTAGTTTGTTTTCTGAACAGCAGGTGAGTATACGTTTGGACTCGTTAGTAACAAGAATATGGTGACCATGCAAATATTGCATAAAGTAATATATACTTAATGTTACAGAGATGTCCGAACACACTGACTCAGGGAAGGACGATGGGCATGTCAATCGACACCACTGCAAGCGAAGGACAGAAGCTTCCAGGGTAACTAAAATTCTGTTCACAGTATGTGGCTATAGATACACATGCTCTGCCCAGACTAAAAAGCAGTACTCCCTCAAAGCAGTGGCTAGTCAGTAGATGGTGCAGATGTCTCAAGGAAAATGTTACTTACCCAATAAGCATCTGTTTGTGGCAAGTAGTGCTGTAGAGTCATATACCTAGCATACGTCCGCCATCTAGTGTTGGGCTCAATAGTGTGCAAGTTGTTTTGCTTCAAAGAAGTCTTTTTAGTCACAATGTGTAGTGGTGACTCCTCTTGCTTGCAATCCACATTGTCCTGGACTCCATTGTCAAGATTGTTTTACGCATGACTAGTGAGGATGGAGTGTAAAGGAAGGTTTATCCTAGTGAGATGACCATGTGTGAATAATGTTTTGTTTAATGTAAATAACTGCAACCAACACAGGTTTTCAGGGAGGCGGGTGGGCGCATGTGAATGTACAGCACTACATGCCACAAACAGATGCTTACTGGATAAGTAACATTTTCCGTTTGAGGCATGTGTGGCTGTAGATACACATACTTAAGCACAGACTGTAAACCAGTTTTCCTCCTCATGAGGTGGCTAACCTGTGTGGGTTGCATTTGTTTGAAATAATGTACGGACAACCGTACATTACTTGTTGACGGGTCATGACATCTACACAATGTTTTGTAAATGTATGCGGTGTAGACCATGTAGCTGCTTTACATATGTCAGCAATAGGTAGGTTTCCTAGAACGACCATTGAAGCTCCTTTTTAGGTCTCGCGCCTAGCGTTGCAGTGCGCAGCACTGCTCGCGCAGCGCGAGACCTCTAGAAAGGGCTTCTGAAAACGACCTACACGCTCGTGCGTGTGGTTTTGTTTTCAGAAGCCCTCATTGGCTGTAGCGTGCGTTTTTAGAAAAAACGGCACGCGATTGGGCAAAGGCGGGCGCATGTCCCGCCTTCGCTCCTCCCATTCCCAACGGTGGCCAGAACGCGCAGCAGCGCGCGTTCGCCTCGCTGCCACTGCCGCGCTCCCTGGCCCCCGCTCCTCTGTGGTGCACGCGCACCACTGGTTCTTTAATGCGTTTCTGGTCCTGCAGGCACTACGTGCAGTGCGCCATGCGCGCTTTCACTTTCAAAGCAGCCTGGGTTTTGATAAGTCACAGGCTCGAAGTGCCCCGTGACACGCCCGCCTGCTTTACTGACTGCAATGTTTGTTTATTTTATTTTGTGTTTCTGTTGCGTACACCAACTTATCAACAGGAGACAGGAAACACATTTTTCACATTTAAAATTCCTCATTTATGTTTTAGAGAAGGAAACCTTTGAGGAGAAACGCTACACATTTAAAAATGTATGTGTGGGAACTAGTCATGATACACTGTTGTGTTTGAAAATGATGTGCTGTGCGCACTGAACTCTTCTCGCTATGCACGTCTTCAACTTCCTGATAATTGCTGAGCCGAGCACAGCTCATCCCTCACGTTTGTCATTAATGCTTCTGCCAGTGAGCGAATGTGGAAGAAAAATGGTCATGAGCGTGGGATATTGTCACCTGGGCTCAAATCCACACCCGCGAGAGCCTCCGGCGTCCGGAGATGCCTGCCAGTATCCCAGACAAATAATTCACACCAGAGGCGCAGGAGACAGGGAGTCCAATTACGCCGACCGGGCTCCCAGTCTGTTCTCACCAGGTCTGGAGTGGAATGACCATTCCCTCACGATAGGGGCCGATAGGCAAATGTGCAGAGAGGCCTGTGAGGCCCTCGGACCATTACCGCCAGAGGCTCGGGGAGTCCGATGACGCTGACCAAGCTAGTCTTGCATCTCCCGTCAGGGGCCTGTGACTCTGCAGTTGTAAGAGTGGTAGAGTTACAGAAAATGGTGCCTGATGTCACCAAGCAGCTTCCTCCAGCAAGACACGCACATGTACTTATGGATGTTCCATCAGGTAGGCAAAACAGATAGCAGCAGACACAAGCCATTTGTTTTGCATAACCTCCCCTCAAGCAGTGAATTTGGCATCTCGTGGGAAGGCCTTTCATCATTATCTGCGTCGCCATCTTTTGTCAATCGGGGTTCAGCACCCAGACACTAAACAATACGAGCTTTTTACCACATGCTGTTACACTTTACACTCCCTTGAGAAATAGACAACTTCTACTTTCTTTCTCTGGTTCTTTTACTTTAAGGTTGGCAATACAAACACTTTACAATTGAAAGAATAGAAAGTAAAATAAGTTCCATTGGAATACGTTGGTTATTTCCAATTTACAGTTGTAAACACTAAAAAACAGTTGCCTACTACAAAAAAAATCCTAGTTGTTTGGTGTATTTTAGCGGAACACTGGTGTGGGTACTTTTCTTTGGCACACTTTATAGCCGCAGTTTTACCTGCACAGCGACTCAAATTCAACAAAAGTGTAAAATATGTTGCCAATGTACCTACAATATTTTTAGCCGACTGGAGCACGCATTTTCAATGTATTTACCGTGCTTGGTACTGTTTAACAGTGCGGTGCTAGTAAATACATGAATCACACGTAGAGCACATCCTTTGTGCAAGCCACTCCCTTTATATTTTTGTGGTTTTGCAGCCATTACAGCAACATATCCCTGAACCATCTTTAACTGACACACTCTCCCGCTTCCACAACAGTAAAGGAATTGGTTTTATATTTGCTGTAACCTTTACAGCAATCTATTTCCATGAACATAATGGATACGATTGTTTTGGGGTGGGTAATGCATTTAATTTTGTGTTGTGCTTGACTTTTGCTCTGACCCTGGTTCTTCGAGCACCATGACACGCTCTCCCAACTTTAATGGATTTTGATATTTTTTGCAATGCGTTTTAGAACAACCTATTTTTATCTTTTATTTGCCCTGTAAGTTTTCACACGCACTACTGCTTCCATTAATAAATGTATCTAAATTCCCCTACCGTTATGCATTTTATGTGGCCTTTGTGTAATGTTTGCATCAGCAACAGAGTCTAAGTGCACCGTGGCACGCTCTCCCGCTTTTCAGACTCTTAGGCATTTTGTTTTGTGTTTCTGTAAAGTTTTGATGGCAGCCTGAGGCTTAGTGCAATGTAACACGCTCTCATACTTCCCCAACTGTAATAAATTATCTTTTCTGTTTGCGATGGATCTCCATGTGTAATTGCAATAAGACACACTCTTCCGCTTCACCAACCATAATGGATTTGGATTTATATTTGCGGTAAGTTTGACTGCAACCTATTTCCACAAACATAATTGATTGATTTATTTTCTGCGTGTGGGTGCGCATTACATTTGCCCTGGTGGAGCGCTCCCTTTTAGATCGAGCCTGGGCAGTGCATGTGCTGCTCTGCGAGGCATGCTGTATTAAGGTAGTAGGTACTTGAGCTCCGCCCACATTGTTCATTGGCTTGTGTCATTGTCCACTGTAAACTGTGGCTGTTCATTGGTCAATAGGCTTAGTAGTCCCTCCCTAGTACCGCCTTGTCTCATATTGTAACCTCCCATGGCGACACTCCCTGTTAAGTGTGTTGTTGCTCGGTAGGCTTTAATTACAGTGTCCAAGCACTATTTTCTCAAATAGCGTTGTCCTGTCTGCTGCTGCAGGCAGGCCACGCTCTCTCCCAACCCTTTTTTTTAAATTTTATAGCACGCATTTGCAATGCAATAGGTCTTGCATTTGCGAGAGTTTAAGCTATTGGCATTGTAAGTGACATTGCCTTTTATTTATCCGTTTTAAAAACAACACATAAATAAAATGCATTGTCATTTGCAAAGCCAATAGCTCAAACTCTCATAAATGCGAGACCTATTGCATTGCAAATGCTTGTTAAGTGTAGAGAGAGCTTTTGGTGGGATAAGTAGAGTTCGTTTTGCTTTAGCGTAACAGGTTGGGATACATTTAATGATCCAACGTAAAGAACAAGTTACTTACCTTCGGTAACGATATATCTGTAAGAAACATTAGTAGTGATAGATTCCTTACCTTAGAATATCCCCAGGCGTCAGACTGGATCCGGAAAGTTTTCATCAGCAGTACCCTGCGCGTCGGTAGGGGCGTCGTGCGGCTCCGCGTCCGTCGTTGGCGTCGTGGTCGCCGAGATGACGTCGCGGGCGCTACTTGGACGCCGCCCACGCACGCTGACGTCAGTTCTGTACACGACTTTCCGCGCCAGGAACGCAGAGCCATGCAAGATACTGACCACTGGTGCATTGAAACTAGGGCCCTGAAAGGGATAACCTTAACCCTAGAAATCAGTTCGCAGAACGGGGAGGATGGGTGGGGCGGTAAGGAATCTATCACTACTGTGTCTTACAGATATATCGTTACCGAAGGTAAGTAACTTGTTCATCTGAAAGAAACACATAGTGATAGATTCCTTACCTTAGAATAGATACCCCAGCAATACCAACCCCGGTGGTGGGTCTGCGAACTAAGATCACACCAGAAAGTCACGGAGAACAGAACGGCCAAAGAAGCCGTCTCTCCGGACTTGGCTGTCGAGGCAGTAATGTTTAGTAAACGTGTGCAGCGAGGTCCACGTGGCTGCCTGACATATGTCTTGCAGGGGGACACCACGTCCCAATGCAGTAGTGGCTGCAGTAGCTCTGGTGGAATGAGCACGCAGCCCCACCGGAGGTTCTTTTTTAGCCAAAGAGTAACAGGCTTTGATACACAAGACAACCCAGCGGGAGATGGTTCTCTTATGGACCGCCCGACCTTTCTTGGTGCCAACGTAGCCAACAAAAAGCTGGTCATCCACCCGGAACTGCTGTGTGCGGTTGAGATGAAAAGAAAGCGCACGTTTTGGGTCCAGACGGTGGAGCCTCTCTTCCTCTCTGGAAGGATGCGGAAAAAAGGTGGGCAAGGTAATAGTCTGCCCAATGTGAAAGGCCGTAACCACTTTTGGCAAAAAGGAAGGACGGGGCCTGAGCACAACCTTGTCCGGATGGACTGAAAGGAAAGGAGGCTTACAGGAAAGAGCCTGGAGCTCACTCACTCGCCTGGCGGAAGTGATGGCCACCAGGAAGGCAGTCTTTAACGTCAAAAGATGAAGAGGACAGTTGTGAAGGGGCTCAAGGGAGCGCACATCAAGTACGTCAGAACCAGATTCAAGTCCCACTGAGGCATCACGAAAGGAATAGGAGGAAAAAGGTGAGTAATGCCTTTAAGAAACCTATTTACAACAGGGGACTTGAAAAGAGAGGGCTGATCAGGGAGCCTGAGAAAGGCCGGAAATAGCAGAAAGGTAGCCCTTGATAGTGCCCAGAGCAGAGCCCTGCTGGGCCAAAGAAAGAAGGAACAGTAGAACCTCAGAAAGAGGGGCAGAAAGGGGATCCACAGCCTTTGCTGTGCACCATGCCACAA
Source organism: Calotriton arnoldi (assembly GCA_963921515.1). NCBI lineage: Eukaryota > Metazoa > Chordata > Amphibia > Caudata > Salamandridae > Calotriton > Calotriton arnoldi. Next base: position 716,204 of record CAWUFW010005099.1, read on the forward strand.
ATTTGGTCCACCTGCAGGCGTATACCACTTTAGTAGAGGGACGCCTGGCTGCCAGAATAACGTCACAAACTTCAGGAGGCAAGTCGAATGGAATCAACTGCCGCCGCTCAATCTCCACGCAAAGAGGTGGAGGCTAGACAGGTTCGGGTGGAGGACCGTCCCCTGCTGCTGCGACAGAAGATCCTCCCGAAGAGGCAGTCGGATCGGGGGATCGATGCTCATACTGAGTAGCTCGGGATACCATGCTCTTCGAGACCAGTCCGGAGCCACAAGAATGACTTGGGCCTGGTCGCGCCTGAACTTCAGCACTCTGGGCAGAAGTGGTATAGGCGGAAAGGCGTACAACAGACCGCAACGCCACTCGCGCCGAAAAGCGTTGCCTAGCGAGTGCCGCCTTGGAAATTCCAACGCGCAGAACTGATGACATTGCGCGTTGTCTTCGGTGGCGAATAGATCTAACCAAGGCTCTCCCCACTGCTGAAAGAGACCTTGCGCCACCTCCGAGTGAAGACGCCATTCGTGATCGAGCATGCACCTGCGGCTGAGTTCATCCGCCCTGGCGTTAAGAGAACCTGCCAGGTGTTGAACCACCAGGGACATGCCCTGATGTTCCAGCCATGTCCAGAGACGCAGAGCCTGACACAGGGTCCACGACCCCACCCCGCCTTGTTTGTTGCAGTACCACATGGCGGTGGTGTTGTCTGTGAACACCTGCACTACTCTCCCCTTGACAGAGGGAAGGAATGCCTTCAGTGCAAGCCTGATCGCCCGCAGCTCCAAAAGTTTGATATGCAGCCGGGACTCCGCCAGAGACCAGAGGCCTCTGATCTCCGCCTCTCCCATGTGGCCGCCCCATCCCAGGAGGGATGCATCCGTCACTACTGTGAACTCCGGTTGGGGAAGGGAGAGGGATCTGCAGTCGACCCAATGCCGGTTCGTGAGCCACCACTGCAATTGTCGTGCAGTGCCTCCGAGATCCGGACGTGATCGGACAGGTTTCCCTGATGCTGCGCCCACTGGAACTTCAGGCCCCACTGCAGAGCCCGCATATGCCACCTGGCATGATTGACCAGCAGGATGCAGGAGGCCATGAGGCCCAGCAGCCTCAGAGTCACTCTGACCGAAACCCGGGACAAGGGCTGAAAGATGGGAATCAGAGCCCGAATATCCCGGACTCGCTGTTCGGGAGGATAGACCCGAAACTGCGCCGTGTCCAGAACCGCTCCGATAAAGAGGAGCTTCTGGGAGGGAATCAGGTGCGACTTCGGCACATTGATGGAGAACCCCAGCAAGTGCAGGAGGTCGGCCGTAGTCTGGAGGTGGGAGACGACTGTCTGGGGCGAGCCCGCCTTCAACAACCAATCGTCGAGATAGGGGAAGACTGATACCCCTGATCTGCGCAGATGAGCTGCGACCACCGCCATCACCTTGGTGAACACCCGAGGGGCGCTGGTAAGGCCAAAGGGGAGCACAGTGAACTGAAAGTACTCGTGGCCTACCGTGAACCGTAGGTAACGCTGGTGGGCTGGCAGGACGGGGATGTGGAAATAGGCGTCCTGCAAGTCCAGCGCCACCATCCAGTCTTGTGGGTCGAGAGCAGACAAGACCTGAGCTAGAGTGAGCATCTTGAACTTCTCCTTGCGGAGGAAGCGATTGACGTTCCGGAGGTCTAAGATAGGACGCAGGCCTTTGTCCTTCTTGGGCACCACAAAGTAGTGGGAATAACAACCACGACCTACTTCGTGCGTCGGAACGCGCTCGATGGCCCCCTTGGCCAAGAGGGCCGCAACTTCCTGCTGAAGAAGCACCAAGTGATCCCCCGACATGCGGTGGTATTGAGGTGGCATGGCTGGGGGGTAGTCTCGAAGGGGAGGGAGTAGCCCCTCCGGACTATCTCTAAAACCCACCTGTCCGAAGTGATGGTGCGCCAGTGGGGAGGTGATGGCGGAGCCTGCCGCCCACTGGCGTTTGATGGGCCTGAAAGTTCGGACTAGGAAGGTTTGGAGGCAGTGGTGGCATTGGTGGCCGGGGTGGTGGTGGACTGACCCGCCCGCTGGCCCCTTTGTCCGCCACGGCGGAATCCGCGTCCGCGCTGGGATGATTGCTGCGCCGGCCTGTGGCTCTGTTGCGAACGCTGCGGGGCGCCCCTTCCTGTGCCACGAAAGGAGCGAAAAGCGGAAGGCGGAGGAGGGCGGACTGCCGAGAGTCCCAAGGACTTGGCCGTAGCCTGTGAGTCCTTAAACCTCTCCAACGTGCTGGCCGCTTTGTCGTCGAAGAGGCGACGGCCATCAAAGGGCATGTCCATAAGGGTGTTTTGGACATCCCCTGAAAATCCAGTGGTTCTCAACCAGGCGTGACGGCGAACCGCCACAGTCGTTGCAATGGATCTGCCCAGTGAGTCGGTGGTGTCTAGACCACAACGGATCATGAACTTTGCTGCGTCTCTCCCCTCTGCAACAGCCTGGGCGAGAGCAGGCCGGGCCTCCTCCGGACACTGGGGCAGCACGTTCGCCACTGTATCCCACAGACAGTGGGAATAACGGCCCAAGCGGCATGCGGTGTTCACGGACCGCAGCGCAGAGCTGGTGGAAGAGAAAATCTTCTTCCCAAACTGATCCAGCTTCTTGGATTCCCTATCCGGTGGAGCGGAAGGGAAGACGGTTGGGGAAGCAGAGGCTTGGACAACCAAGCTCTCGGGGGTGGGATGTTGGGAGAGGAAAATGGGGTCACCCGGAGCCGGGCGATGGCGTCGGGCCATGTTCCTATCCACAGGAGCCCCTGTGGTGGGCCTGGACAAAGTGCCCAAAAGAACGTCTGAAAGGGCTTCATTAAAGGGCAGCAGCGGCTCCGCAGAAGTAGCTGCTGGCTGAAGCACCTCTGTCAGGAGGTTAGTCCTGACGGCCACAGTAGGGAGCTGGAGGTGTAGGGCCTCCGCCGCCCTACGCAACACCACTGCATAACTGGCTCCCTCCTCCGTAGCCACGGTAGGAGGAGACAGCATGCCAAGGTCTGGTGAGGTATCCAGACCACTGGCGTCCCCCAATTCCTCAGCCCAGTCCTGTTCAGACTCGCAGGCTGCAGCGAGAGGGTCGGCCGACCCCTCCCAGTCCTCCCCTTGCTCCTCAGGCTGTTCAACAGGCCTAAAATAAGGAGCAGGGACATGGGGATAGAAATCCCCAAACGGCGTCGAGAACGGCATCGATCGACACGGCGTCCACTTCGGGGCTGAATCTGAGGTCGACGTCGTCCCGAGGAGCGGGTGGCGTCAGGATTGGTGCCGGTGGAGTCGACGTCGGTGGAGGCGTAACAAGGTCAACCGGCGTCGACCGGGATCCAGGCCTGGATCCAAGGGTGTCCTGCGGCACCAGAGCCGACAGCGACGCCGGCGAGTAAAACGCGAGGACACCCATGCGGGACCGCGGGCCTGAAGGCGCACCGGCGGGACCAGACGGCCCAAAGAGGCGAGCCATGGCCGACAGGAAGTCCTGTATCTGGGCCGGAGTCTGCGACGACCCCGGGAAGGGCGGGTAGTCGGGCGGCGACTCCATGGACTCTGCCGGAGCCGCGGGGGTGGCACTACCCGTACCCTCAGCCGCGTCGCGCGACCGGCGAGGGAAGTCGGAGAACGATGACGTTTCTTTGACTTCTTGTGCTTCGTCTTACCTGACCCCGAGTGCGAAGACTTCGATCGCCGATGATGACTCCGCGCACGGTCCCTCGACCTCCCTCTGGACCGGGACCTCTCACGGCGCGGAGCCGACTGCCGGGCTTAAAGCAGCTTTCGGGACCGCTCCCGCAAAGACTTCGGCGCCATGGACCGGCAGTCGGGGCACGACTTGGGGTCGTGGTCGCGCCCCAGGCAGAAGAGACACACGCAGTGCGGGTCAGTCACCGACATCATCCGATGACAGTCCTCGCAGGACTTAAACCCGGGCATCCCTAACTGCACCAGGAGTCGTATCAACTCGTAAAGGGTGAGAAAAAGATCTAAAAAAACAGTCAAAAAAGACTAGGGGTACCGCTCTCTCCGGATCTGCGCTTGCTGGCGCGGAAAAAGAAAGAACTGACGTCAGCGCGCGTGGGCGGCGTCCAAGTAGCGCCCGCGACGTCATCTCGGCGACCACAACGCCAACGACGGACGCGGAGCCGCACGACGCCCCTACCGACGCGTACTGCTGACGAAAACTTTCCGGATCCAGTCTTGACACCTGGGGATATTCTAAGGTAAGGAATCTATCACTATGTGTTTGTTTCAGATACAGGCATACTGTCACAGCAGTCTGCATGTTTTGGTGCAGATAAAAGTGAAGAGTCGACCGGGCACACATCCCTGTGCGTCAGGCCTACCAGCACTGCAAGAGGCATATGTAAGTCACCCCTAGAGCAGGCCTTACAGTCCTAAAGCACAGTGCACTAAACCTTCATGTGAGGGCCTAACTGCATGAGCAGATATGCCCCTATAGTGTCTAAGCCCATTCTTAGAAATGAAATAAAAAGTGCACAGTGAAACCATACTGAGTACATGGGTTGGGAGCACATCACTACGAGTTTAACAGCTCCATGATGGCTTCACTGAAGTCCAAGATGTTTGGTACCAAACACCTCAGCCTAATAAACCCACACTGATGCCAGTATTGGGTTTATTAAGAAATGCACCCAGAGGGCATCTCAGAGGTGCCCCGTGAAATCCTACCAACCCGCTAGTGTGTGCCTGACTGGTCCCCACCAGCCTGCTACCTCCAGACATGTTTCTGACCACCTGAGGTGGGAGCCTTTTGCTCTCGTTGGTCAGAAACAAAGCCTGCACTGGGTGGAGGTGCTTCATACCAACCCCCAAGCAGGAACAGCATAGAACGACAGTGAGCCTCAAAGGCTCCCAGTCCTTTGTTATGCTGACCGGGGCCTCAAAGGCTAGGGGAGATGGCCGTCCCCCCCCTGTTCAAGCCCCATTTTTGGCAGCAAGGTCATCGGAAAATTAATAAGCAAGAGAGGTGTGTCCCCTCTCAGCCAGGGCCACCCCTAAGGTGCCCTGAGTTGAAGTGAACCCCTCCTTTCAGAATCCTCCATATTGTTTTGGAGGACTCAAGCCACTAGAGTTAGGAATATGCACCCTCCCCAGAGGGAGTGGACATATAAAGGGTGTAGTCACCCTAAAGGTAAGGAGCCCATTGGCTGCTACCTTCTAACCCCTGTAATGCCCCTAAAGTTAGTATTCAGGGGCATCCCTGAGCCTTACTCCTCAGATTACGACGACATATGACGAAAAGGACAAAGAAGAGCCGTGCAGCAGCGAAGACTAAAAACATCAACTGACATGGCCCCGCCCTACCGGCCTGTCTGCAGTCCTCAAAAACCCTGCTAAAGAAGATCAATTCGCCCCGCAGTCCAGTGATCTCCAGAACCCTGCGAGGACTGCCTGCCTTCTAAAAAGACTCCTAATCTCCTGTGGACAGCGGACCTGTCCAGAAGAAAACCAACTTTAAAGCCAAAGAGCTCTGCCTGCGGAATTGCCAAACCGACCACCTCTGCACCCAACGCCAACGGCCCGAGTGGCCCTCCGGGCGAGCAAAGGTTCACCAGCGATTCAGAGCAAGAGTCCACTGTGGGCTGACCCCTGCCGGACTCCACGTCGACGCCTGCAGCCTCTGCACGACTACCCCCCAACCACGACCAGCACCGGTAAGCTGTTTTCTGACGTCAAAGGACACCCCTGCATCCGGAGCTCCTGGGGCTTGGGTAGATCAACCGACTGTATACCGACGCTCCAGCACATCCCAACTTACCTGTGCAGCTGTAGGTTTCCTTTGAACGGTCTCCTGGCCTGAGCCTGCCGCTTTTTTCTGACTTCGAGATTCCCGATTGGTTTGCATTGGTCACCCAACGATGTTTTGGCACTCTGCACCCGGCTGCCAATGTGCCGCTGGAGGTGAAAGTTTGGTGCTACCTTGTAGCCCTCCCTGTGCTTACCTTAACCACCCGAGACTGGGATACCAAATCATGCTACTTACCTGCAAGTAGGACCACTTCGATTGCCCCTTTTCTCCATTGGCGCTGGTGGTGGTGCAGTTTTGTCACTCACCTGAACCTTACCGGTTACTGATTCTAGATTCATAAACTTGATATCGTAAATAGTTTTCTTAACTGCATATTGCGGATTGTGTTTCCTCCCATAGGATAATTGTATTGTTAAAAAATGCACCAAGTGTCCACTATTTACATTGAAAAGCATTTATATCGCGAAACGCATTTACATGCAACAAAGTATCTTTGATACTATGAAATAAATATACTAAAAGTAATATTTTTACAAACCATCGGTCTCGGATGTAGTCATTGAATGTGTGTATCATTTATTGCCTTTCTGTGTACAACAAATGCTCATCACCGCCCTCTGATAAGCATAACGGCTCACCCACACTAACAGAAAAGAGAGCGTTCGTGTTATCTACTTTAGCCTCTGTAAAGCCTCTGGGGATCCACTGGACTCTGTGCACACTATACCATACTTTGGTATAGCATATACTTAATTAATCTGAGTTTGCTCACGGCATCCAATAAAGTATGTACATTTGCGAGTGAGTCACAACTCATTTTAGCTTGGAGAAGCAAGTTTATCTTTTTCTCACTAGGGGGTCCAATTGGCATAGAATGACAAGCACTCTGTGAATTCTTTCACATATCACTTCTGTCTTTCTTTTTCTTCACCTCTCAAACATAATTTTGACACCAATTTCCTTTCTTCACGGTCATGAAAGTCACCAATGATGAAAACGAGAGCAAACTGGTGAGTACCAACCAACAGCTCCCTTGGTGATGCTTACGTGAGGTACTTTCTGACCTTTCACCTATTTTTTCCTTCTTGATTACACTAACAAGAGGATTTGCATTGTGGTAGATTGACAAACAGTGAGAACTTGACACCTGGATCCGGATGTGACTGGCATTTTTCAGAAGCCAGCATCTGGGCAGAGATATTATTATACTGCCCCTGGGATCCTTGAAAAGGGTTGGTGTTCAAGCACAGTCAGGTCTTTTATAAATTGTGATAGCATATACAGAGCCAGCTCCTACAATGAGCAATTATATGAATGAGGGGGGGCGCACGGGACCCCCTCCTAGGGCTTACGAAAGCCCAGGGGAACGCCACCTCCCCATGGCAAATCAAGTTAAATTAATGTGGGGTGCACACACGGCAGACCCGGGACCGCCACCTTGCATACATAAAATTGCATACATAAAATTGATGCAGAGGCCTGCACAGCCTCTCTGCAGCCCGGGGACCGCCACCTCCCTAGGGCAATTCAATAAATGTAAGGAGGGGGGCCGTGTGGCCCCCCTGTAGCCCGGGGACCGCCACCTTCCCAGGGCTGAAATAAATTAATATAGAGGGTCCGTCGCTTACCCCTCTCCACCCCGGGGACCACCACCTCCCCGGGGCAAAGTTTTAAGATGGAGGGGTGCCGCACGGCCCCCCTCGTGAAGCCATTTATGGCCCTGGGGACTGCCACCTCCCTAGGTCCGGCTCCTGCTACCTCCCAGGTGCCCACCCTTGGGAGGTAGCTGTTTGCTTCTGCTTAGCTCCCACCAAGCAAAAGCAAACGTAGCTCCTCTTTCTGCAAGCTGGAGCTGTCAAACAGCTCCGGGCTCGCAGAAAGCGGAGTTTTCATCTGCTTCTCTGCACGCAAATATACGTGCAGGGAAACAGATAAAAACACTGCTCATGCAAGCAGGGATCTGTTATTTCAAGCAGCTCCCTGCTTGAGGGAGCAATGCCGGCTCCTGCCAGCCATAAACATATGGGGGAGGGGGGCAGCGCGGCTCCCCTCCCTATTAAAAATACATTTTAACGCTGGGCTCCGGGGGATGGGGTCCCCGGGGCCGAAATTGGCCTCGGGAGGGGGCCGCGTGGCCCCCCCTCCCCCATATGTTTATGGCTGGGCCTCGGGGTATGTGGTCCCCTGGGGCCAAAATCAGGCAGGGGAGGGGGCCGCGTGGCTCCCTCTCTCATTGAATTAAAGCCTGGCTCCAGGGGATGGGGTCCCCAGGGCCAAAATCGGCCGGGTGAGGGGGGGATGGGGCCCCTGGGGCCGGAATCAGCCTGGGGAGGGGGGCTGCGTGCTCCCATTTGTTTAAGGCAGGGCCCTGGGGTGGCCAACCTCCGCCACGCAAGTGTATCGCGGGGTTGGGTGGTCTGTTTCCACATGAGTGCTATAAGCTGGCACGCCGCTATGAATAGATAGCTGGTAAGTTTCCAGTCGACATGAGTCACAGCCTGCAAATCTGCGGGCCTAATTTCTAGGATGACTGAGGTATGAGGACAGGAGAGGGTAGCCTATGACATCCTAAATGTGGCCCAGTATCTCCTTCCAACATGTTATGACTTTGCAGGACCACCAAATATGTTGAAAGTCTTCCTCTCCTTCCCCACAGTGCCAGCAAAGAGAGCTTATTTCCGGGTAGATTACAGAGTCGGGCCGGTGTATGGTACCAATGTAACATCAATTTGTAGGCTGTTTCCCTAAGCGAGATACTGCGGTATGTTTTAGGTATGTCTCACCACAGATACTCCCATCACTTGGGCGATATCTCTACCTGCACAGTGGCCTGCAATGTCGACTGATAGGAGTGGGTGCGTGTTGGTGTGGAGCATTGGAGTACCTGGTAAGTGTTGGATATCAGACCCTTTGAGCAAGTAAAGGTGCGGACATGTATCTCAAAGAGGGTGTAAGGCCGAATGGCCGCAGGGTATACCGATGGGTGTCGGAGTTGGCAAAACTGGAGCCGTGAGGTGTCCGTGAGCTGGAAATCCACTTTGCACTGGTCAAAGAACTTCATGCTGACCCCCACGAATAAATCACTTAGAGTCAGACAGTCCCCATCGCTCCAATGGTGAAATGAAAGAGGAGAAAGAGTTGGGGGGGAAGTCAGCGTTGCGTGCGATCGGGGTATTTGGGGAGGGGAAGGTAGTCAGACCCGTTTAAGAGCCACTTTGTCCCAAATGTCTAGTACCGTTCGGGTCAGAGTGGCGATGTACGCACTACGCGGTCGGGTATGTTTAGGCAGCCATTCCAAATCCCACAGTGGACGCATGCTAGTGCCCGGTCCATGTGGAACAAGTGCTTCTCACTCTCTCGGACCACCCACTCAGAGTCAACGTAAGTGGGCGGCCCAGTATTATTCCAAAAGATTGGGGCACTCCAGACCTCCCCCTATCCCGTGGAAGCAGACAGCGAATTTGCTATTCGGGAACGCTTTCCATTCCAGATAAAATTTCGGACATCGCATTGTAAACGCATGATGTCATCTTGCGGGATCGGCGTGGGCAGAGTCTGAAATAGGTAGAGGACTTGCGGGAGAACAATTATTTTGACGACGTTCACGCGCCCCAGCCAAGAAGGGGCTTCCATCTCTGAAAGTCTGCCAGAATGGCGTGGCGTAAGTGGGGCCAAATTAGCTTGAGACCAAGAAGAAGGTGTAGGGGTGATATTGAGGCCCAAGTATTTAATGGCATCCTGAGACCACTGGAAGGGCGCTAGGCGTTGTAGGGCAGGGAGGTACTGAGCCGGGATGTTCAGGTTGAGCACTGTGGACTTGGTCATGTTGATCCTAAAGCTTGATACTACCTCATAAGCCTGGAGTGGAGACAGTTCACAACCCCTGGGAAGGAGATCTCGGGCTGAGAAAGTGTAAGGAGTAGGTTGTCTGCAAAAAGGCTTATCTTATGTTGCTGGTCCCCAAAAGAAATACCTCTCACTGCGTCTGTGTTGCGAATCGTGATAGCTAGGGGCTCGACCACAAATGCAAACAATAAGGGCGATAGCGAGCACCCCTGTTGTGTGCCTTGCAGAATGGTAACGGTTTTGTGAGCTGCCCATTGACCGAACCCTAGCATCCGGTGCTGTGTACGAGGCCATTATTTTGGAAAGCAACCCCAGTCCCAACCAAATCTTTTCCAGAACAGCACGGAGGAAGGACCAGTTTACCCTATCAAAGGCCTTCCCCGTGTACAGCGAGAGGAGGCATGCGGGTATATTGTGACGGTGTGCCTTCTCCACTTAGTGTGATATGCGGCGAACATTGTCTGCACCCTGTCTGTGGCGTATAGAGCCGACTTGATCTGGGTTGATGAGGCCCGGAAGGTAGGGTTTCAGCCATTGTGCCAATATTTTGGTAAACAACTTGGCATCTGTGTTAAGCAGGGCTATAGCGCGGTAAGAGGAGCAAAGGGCGGGGTCTTTTGCTGCTTTATGTATGAGAGAGATTTCGGCTGAGGCCATTGTGGGAATGAGTCCCGCCTCATATGAGAAGGAGTGTAAGTCAGGTAAGAAGAGCCGATAGAAGGAGACTGGGAGACCATCAGGCCAAGGAGACTTGCCCAGGGGAAGGGCCCTGACCGCCGCCCGGAGTTCCTCAAGAGTAATTGGCTCGTCAAGGAGGTCTGCATGACGTGGGTGTAATGGCTCCCACTCACAGGTATCCAGGTAGGATTTAATCATCTCTGAGGTCGGTTCTTCACGAGAGTATAACGTTTGATAGTAATCGTGAAAACTCTGGAGTTTATCTCCCTCGGACGTCACCCAACTCCCATCCTCTCACCGTAGTTTGGCAGGCACCTGGTGGAGCCTACGGGCCAAGAGCCTGCCCATTTTGTCACCCCCCCTCACCCATAGTAGCGTTGTTTCAATGCTAGGAGTGCCCGGTCAGCCCTCCCAGTTGTATGTTTGCAAAGTTGGCCTAGCAGCACAGCAAGCTGCCGTTTAGTGCGGCAGGAGGGTTTAGCTTTGTCCTGTTCCAATTTTTTGATTTCCGTTGTGAGACTGGATTCCACTAGCTTAGACTCCCTCCCTCATCGACTGCGATAGATGTGATCACGCCTTAAGCCATCCCAAAGAGAATGCAGTGAAAGTTCAGGGAAGGCGTTAAGGGAGAAATATTCGGTGATGCCTTTTCAAATACCGGCCATGTCTACTGGGTCTCGCAGTGGAGGTAAGCGCCAGGGCGGCGGTGTCTTTGTGGAGTAGCTACTACCCACCCATATCAGTTATGTGTGTGCGTGGTCCGATATTGAGATGTCTGACATCTCTATGATACATTAGCGGCGAAGAAGAGAATGGGTGACGAGGGCATAGTCTATGCGGGAGTAGGAGGCGTGTATGTGTGAGAAAAAGGAGTAATCCCTCGAGTCTGGATGCTTGTAGCGCCACGCATCGACTAGGCCCAGGTTTTCGATATCGGGCTTGAGGTTCAGCGATATAGCCCCCACATTTTAGAATGTAGCTCCACTACGATCAAGGGTGGGGTCCCATACCAAGTTAAGATCCCAACCTACTAAAATGTCACCTTTCACCCGCTCTAGTTGTTCTTTCAAAACCCATCTAAGGTATGTGTCCTGTGAGGTATTTGGCGCATGGATGTTATGCAGTGTAAGCTTTCACTGGCCCTTGAGGAGATGGAGTGCGAGAAAGTGTCCCTCCCCATCTCGAACCACCCTAGTGACTGAGGTATAAAAAGCCTGCCTTGCAAAGGATGCCCACGTGAGCGTTTTCGTGCTTGTGTACGCCCAGTGACGTCTCGGGTATCGTGGGTGCACCATGCGATGGCAATCCGCTTTCAGCAGGTGGGTCTCCTGTAGGTGGATAACATCGGGATCGTGGTGCAATATGTATTGCCAAATTTGTTTGCGCTTATTGGGGGAGTTTAGGCCCGCACGTTCAGAGATATCAATTTAATACTACCCGCCATTGGCATCATTGCCGGTGGTGCATGGAAAGGGCACTACATCAAGAAGGTGGATAGCTCTAGGGAGCGCACCACGTCTAAGGAAGGGGGAGGGCGATGCCATCCCACCCACCCTCAGAGAAGAGCAAACCTAAGGGAATTCCCGCCTAACCCCAAACAGGGAGGGTCCCTTTGGGAGGGCAGTTTAGGAGAGAAGCAGTAGCAGTTGCACCTCAGCCTTCTGTTTCTCCTGTTGTTGAGCAGAACCCTTGACAATCTTGGCAGAGCCCGCCTGTAGGAAGCTGGCTCTGTATTACTATATCAAAGTGAGGTATAGAGTGCACAGAGTCCAGTGGAACCCCAAAGGTAGGCAGAGGTAAAAGTAGATAGCACCTTACTCTCTATTTGTGGTAGTGTGGTCGAGCAGTAAGGCTGTATCAGAGGGTAGTGTTGAGCATTTGTTGTACACACTCAATCAGCAAATGATATCACACACTCAAAGACTGAACTTCAGACCAATTGGTTTTGTATATAAATATTCTTTTAGTTATTTTATTTTCTAGAACCAAGCAAGCCTGGCACAGGTAAGCAATAAATACTTAGTAGTAATGCAGTTTGTAAACAGTTTTAATTGCAATTGTATATGCACTTTGATTTGATTACAGTAGAGCTACTAGTAATGCAATGCTTTTGATATACTGTACATATACTTTGTATTGGCTTTTTAGTAGAATGTCAAGTAGATTACTTTACAGATTACTTTTCTTACAGTGCAGTATACCTGGATACTGCACTGGGACATTTCCTGTAAACAGGTAAGTAAAAGCGTTTTTGGTATTTAGTTAGAGTTTTAAAGGGTTTCTTAGATTTTCCAACTCCACACTTAAAAACTTTTCAAAGAAAAACAGTCAATGTTATCCTATGGAGGAGAATTGGGTTATCGGTTCAAAATTAAGTATTCGGTTGCGGGAGTTGGTTTTCTGGGGGTAGACTCGGGGGTCCCCCGGGGTCAAGGAGGCACTAGGGCGGCCAGGTGCAGAGTGCAGAGGCCCAATGTTAACCAATAGGGGATATGGGGCCTCCGGTTGGTGGCTGCTGACAAGCAGGCCACTGGGTTGTGGGAGCAAACCTCCTGGACTTAGGGGGTTCAAGCCAGCATAAAAGGTGCACCCTCAGCAGCACTGGGGTGGCCGAGTGCAGACTGCTGTTTTGGCGTCGGGTGCCCTGTAGCTTTCAATGGGGAGTCTCCGGTTTGCAAACACACTGCAGGCTCGGGGACAAAGGTTTTCTGGGTGCGACCACCACTTGGAGAGGTAAGTTGGGATGCTGGGGGTTGGTTAGGCACCGGTTGGGCCATTCAAGGCCGTGGGGCGTCGGGTGCAGGGGTGCCTTTTAGGGTCGGACCTTCTTACCAGCTCTTGGTCGCGGTTGGAGGGACCTTCCGGTTTGAGGCTGCAGGCGTCGGCTGGAGGCTTGAGGCAGGTCAGGGGTCGCCGGATCTCGGGTCAGGATCGATTGGGAGAGCTCCTCTTGGTGTTGGGCCACACAAACGCGGGCCGTGGGCGTCTGGTGCAGACTCGTGGACTTTGCCGGACCTGGAGTCTGTTGGTGAACAAATCAGGTGTTCACGGGAGACAGTCTTTTCTTTTGAAGTCAGTGCAGGTCCTCGGGGTTCTTGAGGCTGCTGGCTGCAGGACACCAGAGTTTCGCTTCTGCAGGTTCGAGGTTGGGACAGGTCGGTAGGGCTGGGGCCAAGTCAGTGGGCGTCGTCCTCTTGCTAACTTCGGCACAGCTGTTCGGTCCTTCTTTTCTTCTTCTGGTTTCTTGTCTGAGGAAGCAAGGTTCAGGGTGACCCCTAAATACTAGATTTAGGGGCGTTAAAGGTAAGTAAAGGTTGGGACCAATGGGTCCCTTCCTTGGGGTGGGTACACCCCCTATTATGGCACCCTCCAGTGGGAGGGGGGCATATGCCTCACTCTGGTTGGCTGGGTCCCCCCATCTGCAAGATGGGGTAGACAGTTGTGCTTTACCTCGCCTCCCCCACCTGAGGGGTGGAGTTGGCAGAGGTGGGCACTCCTCTCTTCCTCACTTGTTTTTCCCACCGGTTCTCCCGCCCAAAGTGGGAGTCAGAACCAGTGGGGACCAGTTGCTGAAAGCAGCAAGCGGCCTGGGGAAGCTCACAAAGGTGGCAAGCCTTTGAAGCTTCCCCTTTGTGGACCCTGCCCATCATGGGGGAGGAGGCTTGGCACCTCGTCCCAGGATGTGCATTGTTTCAGGCCCCCGAGAGCAGCAGGCTCTCGACCCAGGGGTCCAGAAACATGCCTGGTGGTGGCAGTTGAAAGCAGCCACTCAGCCTGGACACTAGTGGTAGGTTGTTTTTCAGGGGGCATCGGTGACCATTCAGAGGGTGACCATCCAGGGGAAGGCGGATGTCCCTGCGAAGTCTGGGTGATGAGTCCCTCCCTGGCCCCGCGGCCCAGGGCCGCCAGGAAGATGCAAACGAGTCCACAAGACGGCGTCGGACGATGCATAACAGCCAACACAAGCAGAGAGAGGGGCTTGGTTTAAAGTGAGCCTGTGGTAGATTGTGTAGGGGAAGATACACCCACCCACCAAGGCTTTGGAGGTGGTGGATGATATCCCATTTGGTTTCCCGCGTGGAGGCCTCTGCTTGGTGTTTATCGGGGCCTTGTGGTTTAACCGTGGTCCAAGCCAGTCGGAGATCTGTTCCTGGAGCGTCTCGGGTCAGCACGGTTGCAAGTGTCATCAGGGAGACCCACCAGGTGTTTTGTCTCCGTAAGCGATCTTAGTTATCGGCGTCTACCCCCCCCCCAAATAGAAACAGGAGTGCAAAGGGGTGACCCCACTGATATCGAATCCCCAACTCACAAAGTTTGTCAGTGACCGGCTTAAATTTTCGTTGTTTCCGCAGTGTAATAGGGGACAGATCTTGGTATAGTTGCACAGTGTGGCCCCGAAATTTCAGTTCAGTTTTGCCTTTAGCAGCCTGTAATATCGCTTCCTTCTCTGTAAAGAAGTGTACGGTTGTCAGGATGTCTGGCACTGCGTCTCTGCGCCCCGGGGCTGTGGCCACCCGATGGGCCCTGTCGAGGGTTGGTGGGGAGGCATTGTCTCCTCGGATCGCCTGGAGCAGGTCAGCTGTGTAAGGACATGTCATCATTGCCCTCCGCTCCTTTAGCGACTTCCCTTAGGCGTATATTGTTACGGTGGCTTCTATTTTCCAAATCCTCCTTTTTTCGATTGAATCTCAATATTTTGCTCTTCTAGAGCAGTTACCCGCCGCCACAGCATCTCCTGATCTTCTGGCCTTGCATCCACGGTGCGTTCAAGATAGTCTACTCGCTCACCTATGTCTGTGACATCTTTCCGGATGTCCCTAAGGCATGATTTGAACTTGTCATTGAGGGAGCTAATGTCTAAACAGATCTCTTGCAGAAAACGGCCCCTGTAGCCTTGCGTGACAGGGGCAGAGGAGGGGGGCTCCATCGTCGGGACGGAAGGGTGGCACTTTTGATTCAGTAAGCACAGCCTTGGTCATGAGGGATGTCACCAGGTTGTCTTCTGCAGCTTTAGAGCGTGGCATATCAACGCAATGTTTGTTAGAGGTTGATCAAGAGAACGGGGCCACCAGATGTGTGTCAGCAGCCAAGGAGCAGTGCAGACAATAAAGGGAGGTCAGGTAAGTGGCTATATTTGTGGCCAAGTTATTTCTGGCTTAGGTGGCGGAGACTCGGTCCCCAGGCCCTCCTGGGGGGCAGACGCCGCCGCTCCGGGGCCTCAGGTGTCGAGGGGTCCCACTCACCACTCCACCTGTTCCCCCCTATGCCAGGCAGGGCAGGGTCCCCTGTTGATCAATGAAATCCAC
Source organism: Calotriton arnoldi (assembly GCA_963921515.1). Classification (NCBI taxonomy): domain Eukaryota; kingdom Metazoa; phylum Chordata; class Amphibia; order Caudata; family Salamandridae; genus Calotriton; species Calotriton arnoldi. Next base: position 731,808 of record CAWUFW010005099.1, read on the forward strand.
CCCAGAGGGGTTAGGAGGCCAGTCTCAGAGGACTGCATGGGGGAATCCTGTGGAGGTGGGTGCATTGGTAGCTCAGGGTCCTCAAAAGTCCAGTTTGCTGTGATAGGAGGAGGGCCTCCCCAGAATGTCCACGCTCTACCTGTCCAAAACACCTTCAGGGAGGGGGGGCACAGTTGTGGAGTCCCCTGCTCACACCCTGGCCGGACACATGCAGTAGGTAAATATTATCCCTGGGTCCACTCTCAGCTTAGGAGCCTCCGGGGAGCTCCAATTCCCCCACAGAGGGCAGGGCCTCCATGCGTTGGTAAAGGCCGCAGAGGTTGATAGGCCTCGGGGTATGGGCCTTAAGGCTGCAGTCAAGTGCGGAGCAGTCAGGCAAACAGGGCACCCCTGCCAGGCCGCGGGGGTCGTAGGAGTGTCAGGCAACCCCAGCGTTCACTCCTCACCTTCCTGTGATGTCGCCGCCACCGGGGAGACCCCGGTGGGGGTCGGGCGGGCAGGCGCCGCGAGCACGCCCCACCTTGATCACCAGGCCGAAGGAGATCGGGATTCAGGATTGCAGCGCTGTACAGGCGCCCATTGCAGCACTTCCAGCCACTGGTGTGCCGGGGGATCGCCGCCGCACCACTCTGGTTGTCGGGCCGCGGGTCGAGTGTCCCCGCCGAGGCCACATGAAGCAGCAGATCGGTGGTCCCCCAGCTTCCCTGATGGGTCTCGCCGGGTCAGCAGAGCCAGGGAGGCCCTTTGCGGGCCCGAAGGAGAGGCAGATGGGCACCCCACCTGCAGGTAAGGTAGCTCGCATTTACGGCCCCTCACAGGATGCAGGCTCAATTGATAGGCACCAAGGGGGTGCGGGCAGCAGGAGGCCGCACACGCCAGGGGATCGCGCCGCCGTCCAGAACTTGGCGCCAGGCCCCAATGCCGCCTCGTATATCGCAGCTGTGTCCTAGCGGCGCGGTCCCGGACGCTGTCGAAGAGAGGGCAGCTCTTCTCCTCCTGGGGACAGCTCAGGGTCAGTCTGCAGGGGTAAGCAGTCAACGAGCTCTGCCGGGCCGATGGAGCATGGGCCGCCAGGCAAGATGGCGACTGGGGCACCCAGGAGAGACGTCGAGCTCCTGAAGAACAGCAGCCCCCCGTGTGCAGTCAGCCCCCTCACAACGGGGCCGCCGCCACTATGCGGCACTTCGTTTCATTCAGGCTGCCCCAGTGCGTTAGATGGCGTCGGATGGGTCTAGGGGCACAGGAGAGCAGGCAAGACACGTCCTACTCCAAACCCCTCTAGGCTACGCCCCCCGCTCACATTTTAAACATACAAAAACATAGAAATTCACCTGTTATAGTTAAAATTTTATCAAGTAACTAGCTCAGGCCATAAGGTTAACTATAACTCGCGCCCTCGCCATGCACAGCTAATTATCCCAGATATTACAACACTTATGACATTTGATATCATCACTATAACATTTGCAGCAACTTTATTGATGAGAAAACTGTGCATGGCGGGGCGCGAGTTATAGCTACCTTAGGGCACGAGAATGCAAGACGTATTAAGGGATTGCAGTGTAGAACTGGTGGAGGAGAAAATATGCCTGCCACAAATGTCTAGTCTTCTCGAGTCTCTGTCTGGAGGCAATTAGGAAGAGAGTTGTGATCATGGGAGGCCGAAGCAGCCTGTACCACATAATGAGGAGTATATGTCTGAGGAGAAGGGCCAGAATCAGGGGGGGCTGGACGGTGTCTGTGAGAAATTGAGCGCTCCACAGGGGCACCTGTATCTGGTTTAGCCCAAACCCCCAACAAAATGTCATATATGGCTTCACTATAGGGAAGCACCGGTTCTACCCCCGTTTGGTGGTCCGCCAAGGACACCAACTAAAGGATCAGTAGTCATTTCCACAGAAGGAAGTGTCAAATTCAAAGCCACAGAAACCCGTCTCAGCATGTCAGCTAGAGAGGAGCTCGCCTCTGTAGCAAGGCCAGGAGGGGAAAGGAAACCAGTGGCTGGGGGTGGGGGGCTCCAAGCCACTAGCTTCACCCAGCTATTCTCCATAGGAGGCTGGGTAGTGTCAGACATGGGGTGAAGAAACTCCAAATTCTCTTCATCGCCGCCAAGATAGTGTTTCTCAGAAGGAAAAACAGGAAGGGGCTCCACAGAGAGAAGGTGTCTGAGACAGACGGCACCACCAGCACCGCATCGGAAAGGGAAAGTGGCGTGGCGTCGATCGGCATCACTGGTATCTTTGACTGAGTCGGCTGATCAGACCCAGGCGCCGAAGGTGGGAACCCCGAAGGGCTGTGCACTGGCATCAAAACAGACTGGACTATGGATCAGAAGGCTGAACTGAGGACAAGGGTGAACCAGCCGGTGTGGACACAATTTCGGCTCCTCGCACCTCCTTAGGGCACAAAGGTGCTTCAGGGGAAGGTGAAGATAGCATGAAAAGAATTATAGTATTCTTGCATCTGGGTCAGAGTCGCCCCAGCTCCAGGGAAGGTAGGGAGGCGCAGGGTGCACTCGTGTATCGACTCGTCAACCGAAGATCGGGAGGAGGTGTGGGAGACGGAGACTTTACGCGGACAGGTCAGGGGATGCCACAACTTTGACCGCCTGCGTCATGACTTACTCGAGTCGTCGATGGAGAGTGACGTCTACGGGAACAACTCCTGTAGCGGACCCTCGGGCGGTCCGTGAAGGGGACCAAGGTTGACAATAAGTCTTGGAAGACTGCAACATCTGCACCGCTAGAAGCTTCATACAATGTTCCAGAAGTGACTTCAGGAAAAGTTGACGTCAGGAGTCGCACTCCTCAGAGTCATGGTGCTCCCCAGGCACCACATACAAATAGAGTGAGGGTCTGTGGCTGACATTTTCCGTTCACAGGATCCATAAGGCTTAAACCCCGAGGACATGAGAGAAGTTTAAAGGCACACTGTTCCGTTAAAATAAAAAGTCAAAGTAAGTCAAAAAACAGCCTGAGGAATCGCTACGGAAGCCACGTTGAAAGCTCGGAAAAGAAGAAACTGAGGTCAGAGTGTCAGGAAGGGGCCTATATAGACTCCGTCGACGTCACATTCGCTGGTCGACGTCACTACGTAGTCGCACAATGCCCTCTACCGACATGCAGAGGTACTGTTGAAATTTAATTCCAGGTATAGTCTGTCGCCTGGGGAGAATTCAAAGGTTAAGGAATCTGCGGCTAGATGTCTCAATCAGATACACCCTCTACCAGAGGCGGCTTTGTTCTGACCTCCCGAGAGCGTGGGCTCTCACCCCTGGGGGTCAGAAATTCTACTGTGCTGGTAGGCTGGTCAGAACCAGTCAGTCAGCACAAAAGTAGTTGGTAGGTTTTCAGGGGGTACCTCTAAGGTGCCCTCTGGGTGCATATATTAATAAATCCATCACTGGAATCAGTGTGGGTTTATTAATACAAGATGCTTGATACCAAACATCATTGGTTTCAGTGAAGCCATCATATAGCTGGGGAATTCCATTTTACCAGTGTCCAGCCCATGTACTTAAAATGGCTTCCCTGGCCACTTGTAATCTCTAAGAATTGACTTGGATATTACAGGGGCATATCTGCTCATGCAGATATGTCAACACGTGTAGTATAGTGCACCCTGCCTCAGGGCTGTAAGCCTGATTTAGGGGTGGCTTACCTATACTGTATGCAGTGTCCGCAGGCATGGCACATAGGCATGTGTGCCATGCTGTGTTTTCACTTATATCTGCACCAAGACACGCAGCCTGTAATGGCAGTCTGCATGAGTTAGGTGAGGGGTACCTTTAGGGTGGCACAATGCATGTTGCAGCCCTTAGGGATCCTCTTTAGTACCCTTGCCCTAGGTACCTGGGGTACCATTTACTAGGTACTTACAGGGGTGCCAAGGGTATTGCCAATTGGGGGAACAATTGTACAGTTTTAGGGAAAGAGATCTGGCACTGGGAACCTGGATAGCAGAAGCGTGGTGTACTTTGTCAAAATTGCATCGAATACCAGGCAAAAAGTAGGGATGACCATGGCAAAAAGGGGCATTTTCCTACAGTGAGGCATTGCTGCCTGCCCACACTATTGATCAGCCAATTGACGAGATTGACGTGTGCGCCTCCACTCTTCGGGTGGACTGCTACGATTGCTAGGCATTTTGTAAACACCTTTGTGGCTGTGGTAACCACGAAGATTAACACCTTGAATCAGTAGTGTCCCCTTATAACAAAGCAAAGGTAGCGATAATAAGCTGGATGCATTAGTATGTGAAAGTAGGTGTCCTTCAGCTCTAGAGCAGTCATGAAGTAGGCTTGCTGCAGCAGGGGGATAACCATGTAGGGATGTCATAAGGAAATGTTGTGAGAGGATGTATCTGTTGAAGGCCTGAGGTCAACAATCGGTCTGAGGAACCCTCTTTTTTGGGTATTAGAAAGTATAGGGAGTATACCCTTCTGCCTTGGTGGTGGAAGGGCACTGCCTGTTTGGTCAGTTTCAGCAGGAGCACGTGCACCTCTTCTTGAAGAAGGTGGAGATGTTCTGCACTTGGGGTTAGTGCATGTATTGGAATGTTAGGTGGGGTGCAAAAGAGTTCTAAGCAAAATCCAGGTTGAACTATATTTAGTACTCAGTGGTCTGAGGTAATTTCATCCCAACGGGGAAGAAACCCCTGCAATCTTCCCCCTGCCAGGTGTGATGCATGGCAAGCCAATGTATTGAGGTGGAGGCTTCTTTAGTGGGAGTGCCTCTACCTTTGCCTCTTTTGGAGATGCCCCTGTATGAACCACAAGTAAATCCACTGCCAGCTTGCTAGTGATAAGATTACTGCAGACATTGATAGGAGTGGAGCTGTTCTGAGTAAGTGACCTTTGCTGCACCCCTGTATACTCTTGCCTACGAAAGGAACCCCTGGTGGATGGCGTTTGGAGGGCCTCCATGCTTTTAGCTATTTCAGATTTTTTCTTAATTTTCTCCAGCATTTGGTCACTCTGTGAACCAAAGAGGTGCCTCCATAAACAATAGGCCAATTACGTTTTGTTGCACCTCTGACTTGGAGCCAGAGATACGGAGCGACAAATATATAGATAGGATTACTGAGGTAACGTCCCTGGCTGCTTTATCAGCGGCATCCAAAGCACACCGTATGGTGACACAGGAGAGGACTTCACCCTCTGATACAATTTCCTCCCCCCTTTTCCTGAATTGCTCTTGGAGGCGATGTAGCACACTCTTTCTCCTTCCACTGCGCCCTAATGTAGCATGAGAGCAGTACCAGAGTTAGCAAACCTCCAATGCATAGCAGCCCCCACTACAAACCTCATCCAAAGTATCAGTTCTCTTGCTCTCCTTATACAGTGGAGGAGCATCCCCTGTGGCTAGCGAAGAGGCAAATTTATGGGGGGGAGCGCATCAACAAGGAGTCCAGCGGGACCTATCCCCTGATGTAAATAGGTTTGTGGGAGAAGACTCATTTCTTCTGCCGCTCTAGGAGTAACCACCAGGGTCCCGACAAGTTCCTTAAAGGTGTCTGCAGTAGGCGGGAACATCCCCTTCAAGATTGGATAGAACTATATGGAGTGTTCTGACCTGGATAGTCTTTCCACAAGGAAGTCTTCCTCCTCTGGCATGGAATGCATGTCCACCTTATGGCCCTAAGTGGAACCCCTAGGGTTCATCAATCTTCAGTGGCTGCCTGTTTCTAAGATTGTGGAGACCCGGGTGGGGAGTGTAATGGGGTGATGTTGGAGGTTATATCCTGTAGAAGTGTCCAGTATGGGCTCCTTCTTAAAAGTCAGCCTCCTCTTTTTTGGGTATTCGCTCGGAGGTCTTTATATCTTTAGAGGAAATTTTTCCAGTGTGTGGATGAATGAAAATTTGCCACTGTCTTACCAATTTCCTTCTGGAGTCTCTCGAAGATTGGAAATTATCAGAGCCAGCGGTTGAGATCAGTATCAGGGCAGATGGTGTTTTCGGCAGAGACGGTGTCTTTGGGGCTGGCTTCAGGGCACACATCTTTTTTTGGGTCCGAATGGGGTTGCAACACCAATGAGTCTTTCGGCTTCGAAGGTTGCTTTGGCTATCGGTGCCTGGTGTCGGATGGGGGTTTGAGGCAGTTGTTAGAGTTCCACTTCAGGTCAGGTGCCTTGCCTCATGCAGACCGGAGCATGAAGGGTTGGCAGGCCCTGAAGGTGGCATAGTTTTGTGTGTTGGGCTGGACACCCAGCCCTTGGAGGACAGTGCTCCAGTTCAGTGTGCGGCTTGTGATGTCGGGGTTCAACCATACTCCCGATCCTTGCCTTCAATTTGGTTCAAGGCCCAGTGGTGGACATGGAGGGAACATCATCTTGTTTGAGTTCATCTGACTCCGAGGTGCTGAATTGGATTACCTCTGGGTTGGTGTGCAGGCAGGCCTTGGGTTTTCAAATATCGCTGTGTTCCTCTTCGCCGAGGGGGATCAGACTCACTAAAGATGTTGGGTGTGGCGCTATGGATTGGCATTGAATTGTGATGTGCGCCAGGGGTCTATCTCTCCACTACCGGAGTTTTTTTTTTTTTTACAGTGAACAGCTAAGCAGAAGGTACACTCTGTACCCTTGTGATCTGGAGCAAGGCACAAATTACACACCCTGTGCAAGTCAGCCCAGGTACTACTTTGCTTCACACTAAGGGCACTTTTTAAAAGGCATACGTTCCATCAACCTTCTTAGCTTTCATTCTCTGGAGTTGATGGAATGAGAGGAGACTGAGCACCAACAGGGCAAGGGTGCCCCGATGGTCAGGGGAACCGGTGTTTGAGTGTCCTAGACTTGTCCTCTAATTTCCGTTAGACATAGCAAAAATATATATACAGGTGATGAAGTGCTTCTCTTGACAATGGGGGCCGAAGTTTTTACAGCGGTTCTTGAAGCAAAACAGTCGAATGCATCTAGTCTGGGAGCCTCGTTGGTAGGCATACGAACCACAGGACGGACAAAAAAAATAAATATTTAACAATGGAGGTGGTGCCCATGCGCAGTCCCTACTAAGGGAATCACAGGATAACTTGTGACTTAAAGTTGTTGGACCAAACATTTTGAAATGTCCGAGCCCATCACTAGATGGAAGGTGTATGCAGAGCATGCATATCTACAGCCACGGATGCCATAAAAGAACAAGTTACTTCCCTTCGGTAACGCCTTATCTGGTAGAAACCTAGTTTTGCCACAGATTCCTTACCTTAGAAATCTCCCTAAGCGCCAGACTGGATTCGTAAATTTTTTAAGCAGTACTCCTGTAGAGTGTGTTGTGCGACTTCATACCGACGTCGTTCACGCATGCGACGTCACCGGAGTCCATATAAGCCCCTCCCGATATGCGGACGTCAGTTTCTTGTGACTATTTACCGCGCCAAAACGTGGAGCCATCATAGAAACTGGCTGTGGAAACTGTGTGCCATAAAAGCTGAATATCTCAGAATTAATTACAAAGTCGAAATGCACGTCATGCGAATACCAAGAAAGGGATCTTTTAGGTAAGACGGAAACAGTTCGCAGAACGGGGAGGACAGGTGAGTTGGTAAGGAATCTGCGGCTAGACTGTCTCTACCAGATAAGGCATTACCGAAAGTATGTAGCTTGTTCATCTGATAGAGATGTCGAGCCGCACATTCCTTACCTTAAAATAGATACCCAAGCAATACCATTCCTGGATGAGATTATGTGAGCAAGAGCATACACTTCACCCTAAGAACTGTGGCAAAACCACAAGCAAGCAAAGTCATTAAGACAGTGAAAAGCATGGGAACAGAGTTACCCATGGCAGCGGAACAGAAATGTGTCTGTAGACAACATTCAATATAAATACAATACTTGGTCGCTCCCAAGGTGGGATCTCGCCCATGGATGGCCGTGACTTGGGAACCCAAATCAACAGCCGATGCCACTCAGCTACAGGGCCAGCAAAACACAGAGAAAATGGGCCCAAGGACGAAACATAAGGGCAGCTGGGGCTCGGAGGGCCAGAAGCAATAGTGAAGGCATTAGAGGCCAACCTGTCCTGAGAGACACTGACAAAGGAACATAGGATAGAAACACAGTGGAGGAGCATGGATTAATGTAACCACCGAAAAAATCGCGAAGACAAGAACAAGTATTGACAAGCACAAAGCTTGTATTAAGAAAAAAGCCCCAGAGACAGGACAACAACATCGATGGGATCATTCAACGAGTAGAACTCAGAGGTGGAAAGAAGAGTGCATGTATAGCAAATAAGTGAAGACGAGACTGCAAGATGCGAATGAAGGGTACATCCACATAAGCTATAGGTAGGCCCTGTTTACGAAATGTAGCATAACACACAAAGATATAGGTAGGCCCTGTTTACGAAATGTAGCATAACGCACAACGATATACACAATATATATGCACTGATATATATATATATATATATACACACACACCTAAACATACACATATACATTCATAGACAAAAACCTCCATGCATATAAATATATTGGTGATAGAAGCTATCACCTCGCTGAAGCTGAGAAACATAAGTGCTATGCGCTGAGTAATCAGCAACATAGTATTAACTATAAAATGGTGACAGAGAGAAAAAAAACACAAGACTATAACTAGGCCCAGAAGCAGGCCAAGGTAAGAGAGGCTAACCCATAAAGGGCTAGAAAAAGGTATCGAGCTGTTGCGGGGATTCTGCACCTACACAGAACGAATAGTTTCTTAACTGTCGGTGTAGTTTTGCAGCTTGAAGACTTTCTGGATTCACTATGCTGTGCATTATTCCGCCATCTCGTGGTTGGGTCCGGATTTGTAGTCTTTTCTTTTTTTTTTTGTTGGCCCAGGTGGGCGGCGACGCCCCCACCATTTGGTGTCCTCGGTGACGTCGTCGCGCTTCCTGCGGAAGCTCCCACCTTTGGTCGCCATCTTCGGATTGGTTTTTTTTTTTTTGTAGTCTATGTCTATGTCTTTTCCTTTTATCCTTCTATTTTTCTTTTGATCCCTCTAAACCTTTTATGCAGTCTAGTTTTACCCTTAACCTCCTATGTTATCTTCCTGGCGGAGGCGGGTGGGATCGCTAGTGAATCCAGAAAGTCTTCAAGCTGCAAAACTACACCGACAGGTAAGAAACTATTCGTTTTGCAGCGTGAATCTTCCTGGATTCACTATGCTGTGCATAGACTTTGTAGCTGTATTGTTATTGCGGTGGTTGGGTGGAAGATGAGCATTGGTTGCTGAAAATGTGCTGTAAGACCTTCTGTCCTACTTGTGCCTCTTTGTTCATCTGGATATCCACACAGTAGTGTTTGGTGAACGTGTGCACGGAAGACCATGTTGCCGCTTGGCAAATGTCTTAGATAGGTGTGTTCGCTAGGAACGCAACCGTTGCTCCTTTCTTCCTTGTTGAGTGAGCCTGGGCGGCTCCCTCTAATTCTTGTCCTGCCTGCTTGTGGCAGAGTTGTATTGCCTGTGCAATCCATCGTGCTATGGTATTTTTCGTTACTGGTCGTCCCAGGAAACTGCTTGCGAAGGAAACGAAGAATTGTTTTGTTTTCCTGCATTCCTTTGTCCTTTCTATGTAGTGCATCACTGCCCTTCTGGCGTCCAGCGTGTGTAGCGCCTTTTCTGTGGGCGTTGATGGTTTCTGGAAGAAACTTGGTATCTGTATTGTCTGGTTAATATGGAACCGCGACACCACCTTTGGCAGGAAGTGTGGGTCCGTTCTCATGACAATTCTGTCCTTGTGTATTTGCAAGTAGGGCTCTTGTAGTGTAAGAGCCTGCAGTTCACTGACCCTTCGCAGTGACGTGATAGCCACCAAGAATGCAGTTTTTAGTGTGAGCATGTGCAGTGTGGTCTTGTGTATGGGCTCAAATGGTGATTTCATCAACTGTGTTAGCACAGTGTTGAGGTTCCAGCTTGGGGCTGGCATCCTTTTTGGGGGGGCTATTCTTTTAGCCCCCTCCAGGAATCTTTTGACCACCTGGGAGGTGAAGAAACTTTTCCCCGCTTCTCCCCTGGTGTAGGCCACTATGGCCGCTAAGTGAACCCTTAGTGACTAGTAGCTCAGCCCGCTGTGTAGTAGGTGCGTTAAGTATTGTAGTACCGTTGATTCTTTTGTGACCTTTCGTTGCAGTCCCTCTGTAAGGCACCATAGTGAGAACCTTTTCCACTTTGCAATGTAGCACTTCCTTGTAGTGGGTCTCCTTGCTTCTCGGAGTACTGCCATAGTGCTTGGTGGTAGCTTGAGGTGTGCGAATTCTAGGTCCTCAGGAGCCATGCTGCTAGGCTGAGGCTCTCTGGTTCTGGGTGGAGCACTTTTCCGTCTTGCATTGTCAGGAGGTCTTTCCTTCTGCTGAACCTGTGCGCTGGTTCCTGTGTCATTTCCATTATTTGTGAGAACCATGACTGTCTGGCCCACTGAGGTGCCACCAGTATGAGTGTCATGCTGCTGCTCCTGCATTTGCTGAGTACCTTGTGTAACAGTGGTATCGGGGGAAAAGCGTATGCAAATTTGTTCGACCAACTTATCCATAGCGCATTCCCTAGGGACCTTTGGTCCGGTTGTCTGGATGCGTAATGTTGGCATTTTGCATTCTGGGGTGTTGCAAACAGGTCTATCCGTCGTGTACCCCATTTTTGGAACAGCCGCTGCACTTCCTGTTGGTTGAGCTCCCATTCGTGGGATGCTGACGTCTGCCTGCTGAGTCGGTCTGCTTCTACATTGTCTATTCCTGGAAGGTGTATCGCCAGTAGGTCTATCCTTAGAGGGATGGCCCATCTCCAAATCTCTTGTGCCAAGCTTGATAGCGGTGCTGACTGTGTTCCACCTTGTTTGTTGATGTAGAACATGGTGGTTGTGTTGTCTGTTTGTATCAGCACTCTGTGGCCGTAAAGCTGCTTCGGAAAGGCTCTTAAGGCTAGGAACACAGTTTTTAGTTCTAGGTAGTTGATGTGTTTCACTGCATCTTGTTGTGACCACAGCCCCCTGACGCGGAGTCTGTCCATGTGCGCGCCCCAGCCCTGCTGTGAGGCGTCTGTTGTGATGGTCACTGTTGGAGTTGGCTGTGTGAATGGCTTCCCCTGTAATATGTTCTCTTCCTTCCACCACGCTATTTCTTGCTGCACTGCGTGTGTGACAACCACTAGATCTTCCCAACTCCCTGTTGCTTGTGACCACTGTTGCTGTATCCATTCCTGGAACGGTCTCATGTGCAGCTTGATATTTGGGACTAGGTGGATGCATGATGCCATCATCCCCATTAGTCTGCTCACCGTCCTCGCTGTCATAACTTGCCCCTTGCGGTAATGACGTGTTTCCCTCAGGAGCGCTATAGTTCTCTTGTCGCTGGGGAACATTTTGGACTGTGTGCTGTCGATTTTTGCCCCTAAGAATATTTTGATCTGCTGCGGTTCTGTTGACGATTTCTCCCAATGTATTGAGAAACCTAGTCTGGACAGTGTTTGTATGACTTGTTTGATGTGATCTTTGCAGTGTCTGTATGATCCTGCTTTTACAAGCCAGTGGTAGGGGTATACATGTATGCCCTTTCTCCGTAGGTGCGCTGCCACTGCTGCTAGGCATTTTGTGAACACCCTTGGTGCGGACTTGAGCCCGAAGGCTAGCACTGTGAACTGGTAGTGATTCTGGCCTATCACGAATCTTAATAGACGTTTGTCTTTGTGGTTGACGGGTATGTGCAGATATGCGTCTTTCATGTCTATGGTCGCCATGTAGTCCCCTTTTTGGATTTGGGGTATTACTTCCTGAAGTGACGTCATTTTGAATTTTTGAGTTCTTACGAACTTGTTCAGGAATCTGAGGTCCAGTATTGGCCTTAGTGTTTCGTCTACCTTTGGCACTAGGAAGTACGTTGAGTATACTCCCCTGTTCCTTTCGTTGATTGGAACTGGTTCTATTGCTCTTTTTTTTAGCAGCTCCTCTGCTTCTAGACGTAGGAGTGCGAGCTCCCTTGCGGGCAGTGGCCGGTGTCTTGGTTTTCTGCCCTGGGGGTGTTTTTGGAGTTCTATGCAGTATCCGTGCTGTATGATGTTCAGTATCCACTTGTCCGTGGTAATCTCTCTCCATTGTGTGAGGAAGTTTCCTATTCGGCCCCCCACCGGGGTTGTATGCTCGGTGGTTATTTGTTTGCTGTGTGTGTTTCTTATTTTTTTCCTTTTGTTGACTTCTCCTCTCCCTTGGTGTTGATAGGGGAGGGTTTGGTTTCTTTGCGGAGTCACTTTGAGGTGGGCTGCTGACCCCCTCTTCGGGACTGTCCCCGTCCATACCCGCGTCCTCGAAAGGACCGTCCTCTGGGTTGATACTGCCAATTTTGCTGTTGTTGTCCCTGTTGGCTTTGGCCCTGGTTGTTCCCCTGGTATCCTTGTTGGGGAGATTGGTGGGAAGTGGCGGGCGCATTGCCTCCTCTACCATTGGGCCGCCTTGAGGGGGTTCCTCTTCTCATCCCCCTGAACTGCAGTGCTCCCATGGACCTCGCAGTTTCGTTGTCTTTTTTAAGCTGCGTCGGATTTTCGTCGACTGGGGCTCCAAACAGTTTCTGGCCGTCGAATGGCGTGTTCAGGATATTGCTTTGTACCTCAGGTTTGAAACCCGAGATCCTGAGCCATGCGTGTCTCCTTTCAGTCACCCCTATCATCATCTGCCTGCTGGAGTTTTCTGCTGCGTCCAAGGCTGATTTTAGGCAAGTGTTTGCGATAGCCTTGCCCTCTTCCACTAGGTGATTAGCCCTTTGTTGGTGTTGTTGTGGCAGGTGTGCTACGAGCTGGCTCATTTCATCCCAATGCTGGTATGCATGCCTGCTGATGAGGGCGTTGGAGTTGGCGATGCGCCAGTGTATGGCTGCGTTCCTCTCCACCTTTCGTCCTGTGAGGTCTATTCGTTTGCTCTCCTTGTCTGGAGGTGGACCTGTGTTAGTGGGTACATTGGCCCTTTTCCTGGCCGTTGCCGTGATAATGGAGTCTGCTGGCACTGACCCCTGGATGTACGCAGGGTCTTTTGAGGAGTGTTTGTACTTTTTTCGCTCCTTGGTGTAACAGCCTTGCAGACTGCCGGTTCTTTGAAGGCCTCCCTTCCCTGGTCCAGGACGCTTGGAAGCATGGGTAGGAACTGGGACCTGGTTTGTTGAGGAAGTAGGGTTTCCAAAAGGAAACATGCCTCGCCTTCTCCTCTTGCATTTCGACGCCATACGTTGCTGCAGCCTTTTGGACGACCACATTGTAGGCTCCAATGTCGTCTGGCGGCGAAGGCCTCGAGGGGTAAGAGTCTACCCCTTCTTCTGGTGAATCTGCGTCGAGGTCTTGCCAGTCTAAGTCTTGTGCTTCCGAGGGCGTCGAGTCCCGGTAAGACTGGAACTCTTCTTCGCCTTCGGCTTCGAAGTAGTCGTCCTCTTCGCCCTGTTCGTCGAGCGGTTCGGGTGTTTTCGGGGGTTTGATGTCTTCGGTGTCGCCCTCCCCGAGTGCTTCGCTTGATGGCTTCGACGGAATGGCGTATAGCTTCATTTTTTCGTCGAAGTCTTTTTTCCGTTGCAGGATGCTCGCCATCTCTGCTTCGAGCCTTCTCCTTTTCTTCTCCATCTCGTGGGCCTTTTCGGCGTCGATGGCTGAAGCACTCCTCTTCGCGGTCTCGGACGTCGAGGAGGACGCCGGACCTTCCTTTCTGGGCGTCGAGGCTTCCTTTTTGGAGGTTACCTTCGACGCCCTTGGTTTTTCGGAGGCTTTCGCCGATTGGGAGTCCTTCCCGAAGGATCCGCTCGGCTGTTTGTCCTTGGTTGCTGTTGCTTTCGTCGAGTGTTTCGGCGGCAACGCTCCCTTCGAGGACTTGGCTTCACTTCTGAGAGTGTCGCTCGGGACCTTAGCTTCACTCTTTCGAGCGTCGCTTGGGAGCTTCGGGGTCGACGTCTCCCTTACCTCCTTCGAAGTTTTCTTGTGGACCTCGACGACTGAGCAGTCCTCCGGTCCCTCTGCGATGTTGTCTTCCTCTCCACTCGAGAGGCCCAGGTCTCGGAGCGATGGAGGTGCTCCCTGGCCCTGCATGTTGTAGTTAGCCCTTCTTTGCCTCTCTCTCACCCGGAGGGTTTTCGGGGTGAAGGCCGAACACGCGTTGCAGTTTTCGCTGATGTGGTCGAGCGGCAAGCAGAGGTTGCAGACTGGGTGCTGGTCCTTCTGGGCGTTCCTGTGGTGACAGTTTTGGCAAAACTTAAACGGTGTCTTGTCCATACCCGCGCTCAGGGGGCCCCCTGTGAGCGCATTCTCTGTAGGCGTCGAGATTTTGGTCGTGGACCTTCTACCTCGTCGTCCTTCTCGTCGCCTCCTGTACTCGTCTCCTCGTCCAGTGTCTTCAGGAAACGATCCTTTGGTGATTATTGTCAAATTTTCGAGATTCTTCGTCCAACTTTCTGGAACTTCTCGTCGACGATCCAGACCCCACGGCGGAAAAAATAATCTGAAGATGGCGACCAAAGGTGGGAGCTTCCGCAGGAAGCGCGACGACGTCACCGAGGACACCAAATGGTGGGGGCGTCGCCGCCCACCTGGGCCAACAAAAAACAAAAAAAAAAAAAGGAGAGAAGACTACGAATCCGGACCCAACCACGAGATGGCGGAATAATGCACAGCATAGTGAATCCAGAAAGATTCACGCTGCAAAACTATGCGCAGGAAGACAGGACCTCGGTGTATAGGGGTGTACCAACCTATCACCTTAGTACCCAAAATCCCAAAACTGACTAGCTATAGGGTCTCATTCGTTCTCCTCCAAATATCACAAAGCTACAAATGATTAGACAACCCAGAAGACATACCCTTTCGCTAACTCACACTTGTCCACAATAAGAATTGGCAGAGTCACTAATAGTTTAAAATGTTTATTTTAACTATCGTGCTCTACAATACAGTATACGAGCCACTAACAGCAGCAAAATGCATAAACTCAAAACAATCAGCATTGTTACAATTCCATATAATACAAAGGGGGAAGTCATTGTATAAGGACAGTGGAAAAAGGACTACAAGGCCTAACCACCCTCCCCTTGACTGAAAGAAGTTTATTTATATAAAGGAAGATCTCTGGGCTTTGACAGCAGACCTCATACCTTAAAGCCTAGATGCGAGGTTTACATCATAGGAACAGCGTAGCTCTTCTCCATGGAAAGGCTCTCTCCAAGTGTGTGTTAAAACAACATGCATCCCCGTAATATCAAAGCACGAGTCTCCAGCATTGCAGCTGTGTTTAGCATGTTATGTCTAGGTGCTAGGGACTGAACAGAACAAGGGGCATTGTTTTTTCGACCTTGCACATCGTGTTCAGAGAAAACTCCAGGAACTCAGCAGAAAACGTGAAAAGCAGACTGTTCTCATGTGAAAGGCATAAACAGAGGCTTGCAAAAATAAAGTCATGTAGTAACGTGCGCAAAAGCAGCATCATGGCAGCAAAGCTCATGCTAACTTAGCAATGTCGACAATGACCCTAAGGGCCATATAACACCCTCCCCTTGGTAAGGTCATAGGACATGGACAGAGGATCAAAACAGAGTTCAAAAAGCCAAGCAGAGTTCAATAGCGTCGGGGAGAAAAGAAAAAAAAAAGATTTTTTTTTATTTTTGACTTTTATTTCGGCTCTAGGAAAACGATATTATGAAGGTGGTTAATCCATCAAAGTACGTGAACTTAAGAATGCAATTCCCTCCAAAAGATCATCCCTATCGTTAGTAGAAAAAAGGGATGCCATCCAATCAAGTAGGTCGAAGGAACAAACGTGCTCCTCGTAATCTGATGCTTCCAAAAGCATAATCGGACAACTTGCGTGATATTCAATGAAACTCTGATGCAGGAGGTTCTGCGCAGCCGCACAGATATCCCATTCAGCCAATACTCCAAGTGCTGCTGCACGCGCCATACGGCCATCCCCAGAACAAGCCTGGTCATGAGCCTCTAAGGGACCCATCAACTGGATAAAATCTGGGACTTGACATGACTTATTGGAGAGGCATAAATCCATAGCCCAATACAAAGGGCACCGTCGACAGTAGAAAACTGGTAGCACACAAGTAAAGTAGGCAAAGCGAAAAGTTAATCCATAACTCACGCCAAGCGTTGCTAATGGCAAGCATCCAAAAACATGTTGCATTCGATCACGGTACAGTTGCAATTGGCCTGGTCTGTGCATTACCACAAGATGAGTATCCATTGCGCAGCAGGAACAGAAGCAGCAGGACTCCACCAGCTAACGCTAGTAGTAAAGGGAATCTGCCGAAGATGCTGGAAAAAATAGAATGAATAAAACCTGGTATTACTCCAAATATCGTCTGAAAAGAAGTCACAAGCCCGGACCCCACATGTTTAAAAAAAAGTGCAAGGCCTTTAGTGTCAGACGCATTAAATATTTGATGTATAAGCTCCCCAAAGTGAAGTGGGAGGTTGGTATTCAGAAGCGACTGAATT
Source organism: Calotriton arnoldi (assembly GCA_963921515.1). Classification (NCBI taxonomy): domain Eukaryota; kingdom Metazoa; phylum Chordata; class Amphibia; order Caudata; family Salamandridae; genus Calotriton; species Calotriton arnoldi. The sequence continues at coordinate 748,249 of CAWUFW010005099.1, forward strand.
TCGCTAGATGTTCTGGCCACCTGTAACTCGAAGGTCTCTCAAGCCGAAGTGAGAGCCACCTCTTGTTGGAATAGAAGCGCTTTGAGCCTGCTTAATTTGTTGAAATTGTTTTCAAAGTCGGAATGGAAGGCCAAATGGAACTATCTACACTCCCATGCGGGGGCGGAAAAAGCACATTGCTACAACAAGTAACTCGTTGTGAGACTGTTGCTAAATAGGGAATTCCTGCCCGTAAACCACAGCAGTCTTGGTTGTTCAAAATAAGATAACTGCCGTTGGTAAGCAAGGTAAAAGCGGGAATTACTGATGGTACTGGAGTTCCTTTCAGGAAACGAGCAAGATTAGGCGCTGACACATTACAAGCGCCGTGCAACCTAACGTGTTTACAAACCAGGGAATGTCCTACTGTGGAATCGCAGTCCTCCCCCGTTAGGAAAACTTCCTTATCCTCCCGTTGACACCTGTAAGTGAAAGGCAGGGACCATAATTCATGGAGAAATGCACTACCCAGGGGTTCAAAGTGACCAATCAGAAAATGTTGCATGCATGATTTAAATTGAAAACGAAAAAGGGAGAGAAATAACCCCATGAATTAACCAAACAGCAGAGTCCGTTTCCGCTACCGAGAACGGCAAGGACTTCAATTGTTCAATATGCAACAGTGTATATGCAGCATCTTTGATGGACATAAATCTCTGTTTATCCGTCAAATTAAATGGTAAAAACAAAGCAGAAGCATTTAAATAATCCCAAGGGACTTTTCCCATTTTGAGAGTTTGTAAAGTCCAAGCAAATTGCATAACAGATCTTAACTGATTTTGACCATGATACAACACAGATACATCACTCTGAACAATATCAATAACAGAAGAAACAATATTATCCAATGTATAAATGCGTGACGAAAGTGTATTGATGCTATTGTCGACCACTGCAAGGACTTTTTCTAAATTGTCTTGATCAATTTGGCGCAGACGAAGAGCTGCTTCAATCTGTGATAGCTTCCAAATTTCATTGTAAGCGGCATAGATAAATCTTTTAGATCTAGGAGTCCTGGGTCCTAAGAGGAAATCTGCCAGATTAATGTCATTCGACAATAGGGTGAGATGTTGTTTCACGGATGATAAGGTGGAATGTTCCACCATTGTTGGCATAATTTTCCCACCAAGTATGTGGTGACCGAATGTGTAAGTGGATAACGTGGGTCCGGTCTAGTCAGAGTGAAACCAGGTGTTACATTATAAAAACGCAATTGACATGCATTCGAGTTTGTTTGCCACACCAACCACCCGGATGAATCAATTTCAGAGACATTTAAGGTCTCATTTCGAAGCAAAGCTTGCAATGCATCAATAGTATAATTTGTCTGAGCACGCCAATTATCGTATTCTGCCAAGGACGGAATGGATGGGATATTTACATTCTTAACAGTGGTCAGGCCAAAACAAGTGGTTTGGTACACTGTATCATTCAAAAATAAAATTTGCGCTGGGATCAGGCAGGCACGATGTAACGCTTCAGTTCCCTGAACCTGCCACTGCTTAGTGCCCCAGATCGATTTTAACTCAATGGTCTCTTTCCAGTGATCATAACCCTGTGTGGACAATTTAGTCCTAAAAGAGTTGGAGTAAATCAATTTAGAGTGGGTCAGGATAAATTTGGATTGAGATGGCAAGTGTAGTTTAAAGTAATAGGATTCCGCATTAGACGTGTCATAATCAGTAAAATATGTGAACTTATCCCGAAGAGTCTTAGAACTCCCCAGTACGGGATTAGAACAATGTTCCCATTGAGTGCGATTAAATACTGGCCTTAATGTACTTGTTTTATGCAAAAAATGATGCCCATAATGTTGATAACAGAAGAGATCAGCATAATTTGCAGAATTTAAATACAAATCTTCAGCATCAAAAGCAGCATAATATTTTAAATCAGAAAATAACGAATGTACTGCTTGAACATCCCAATCGTCAGAATGTATGTCTCGTGTTACCACATCTCCTAAGGAGACGCAAAACACGTATGGCACTCTGAGCACTTCCGTCGGACCGTTAATTTCAAAAGCCACTTTATCCCAAACGATGCCATCTGCAATCGGGAATGCTGAAATGTTCACAAGCGTCTGATCACGTTTCATAATATGGGACGATGTGTGAGGGGCCAGGATCCCATCAACCAAGTTCACAGCAGAGCGTTCTGGCAAATAATGACCATTGATGAGTAAAAAGAACACTGTCACAAATCCAATTGACATGAACAGGAAAATTAGGATAAGCACCAATCAAATGTAGGTCCATGGGGGGACCAGGTAAGTCTTTTTGAACCAAGAGAAGAAAACACTCAATTTAGTCGGTGGGACTGCCAAACTGGAAGTCGAGGAGGATGAGTCAGAAGAGAAGCTGGCATGATCTCCAAAGTAACCGCTTGCAGTTCTGTTAATCAGCGGCGGTAGAGCTGGGTCAGCTTGATGTTGTCGAGGACTGATCGGCACTTCACGAATGGACTCATCTGTAGGATAAGTGTACTCGACTTCTGCATTGGAAGGTAGAGGCCGGACGGATGAAAGGTCAATAGCAGTATCCATCACCTTCCCAGCCATACGAGCATCAGAGGAAGAGGATGAAGTCAGTGGATTCAATGAAATTGCGTTACACGAAACAGCAGGCGTGACACTATTCAGAATCAGCCAGACGGTGTAGCTTGACATTGTTCACTGAGATATATCTGTTGTTTTTGTGACCAGGTAAAGGTGGTAAAATGACTGTACGAGTACCCTTCAGTCCAAGCACTGGAACCGGTGCACGATAAGAGGGACCAAATTCCTTTTTGTTCTCCAACTTTTCTCGTACCAGCTCTCCGATTTTTGGAAGCCAGCCGGCAACTGGAATCAGCAGTGCTGCATCATCGGAAGAGGGTAAATGTTCAGTTTCATAGCTGTCACGGGTCTTTTGTAGATCCTGTAACACAGTAGAATGATTATCTACGTCAAAGGTTGCGGCAGCCGCCACAACGTCTAGACAAACAAGGTCTGGCACAAACATTTTAATGCCAAAGAGCATTTCGTATGGGGTCTGCCCAACCGGAGATCTTCTAGGGAGATTATTGAGTGCACGTTGAACACCATACAAATGGGCCAGCCAGTTCCTGCCAGTACCGAAGACTCTAGCTGTCAAGGATTGCTTTAAGTCACGGTTCATTCGCTCCACAATTGAATTGCCCTCAGGCCTGTATGGAGACTAAAACTGCACCAGCACTCCCATTGACTTCATCGCGTCCTTGTACGCCTTGGAGGCGAACGCTGGACCTTGGTCCGAATGGAAGGTGCCACAGGCAAACATCCCGACAAAGACACGCAAATCCCTGACATTTCGAGCGTCAGCACTGCGTTGTGGCCAAACCCAAAGGAATCTATTGCACGAATCAACTGCAACAAATATATATTTATACGCAGTATCAGAAGAGAAAGGACCGCAGTGATCAAGATATACACAGCCAAATGTTTGATTAGAAATAGATAGCTGTGTTTGAGGTGGGCGTGTGACCGTAGACGGCTTAATTTGTTGACAAATGTCACAAGAAAGTACATAATTACCGGTCTGTTTATATAAACCACGCCACCAATAACGTTGCTGTAAAACCGAGACTGTCGCTGACACCCCGGCATGTGCAGAAGCCATGCCCTTGTGTGCGGCTTTGATCAAAGCAGGTCTGCGGTCCAAGTTGGGAACCAGCCGATCCCCAACTGAAGGAATCTTAGCATAAGGAACTTGTTCGGGAGATATATGATAAGAGTATTTTGAAGGGAAGCCTTGAGGGTAAGCTGCTCAATCCTTCGTAGCAGCAACTGCTGCCAAAATTTCTTTATCAATCTTGGTCATGGACCTTGTAACTGCTGCTACGGGAACACGTGGCTACTGCAGATTTGGCCACTTCCTCAGCCAAAGAATTATCAAGAGCATGTGCTCCCACACGCTGATGGCCAAGAGTATGTATAACATGTGTGAGGGGCAGACGCTGTTTAAGCTCTGCCACTCGAACCCAAAGCGTTTTATGCTCAATTCTGCTGCCTTTAGAGTCTCGATAGTCATTTCGAGTCCCAAAAAATAAGTTGTCATTAAAAGATTGAACACAATAGTAACAATCGCACACAATAAGGGTATTCACATTAGGATCAGCAAACTCGAGAGCAAAAATAAGAGCACGCAGCTCCGCCAACTGTGCCGTACAGTCCCCAAGTGCTTGAGTATGCACAATGGAGGACTTCAATTCTCCATTGACAATGGAGCTGGCCACAATTGCGCAAGCCGCCGAATAAGCATGTTTGGAACCTGTGGCTGGTTGAGCCGAGCCATCGGTGTAAATAACACATTCGTATTCATGTAAAGGAAGCAAAGACAACGGAGGAGGATGAACATGTTCATACTGTAAAAACTCCTGTGTCTGTAATGCAGGGTCAAAGATAAATGTGTCATCAGATGATGTCAAAGACGTAGCCCATTGTATCCAACGGGGATGAAATGCTTTAGAGTTTGGTACACTTGCCTTAGTCACAGCCTCCAAGGCAGGGAAGGGCCTGACCATAAGAATAAGTTTACCTTGCGCCAACGAGCGTTCCTTCAGAATCGCCATCTGGAATGCGGTCAAAACTTTCTCAATATTGGAAAAACGCATCTCAGCTGCAGTGTACAAATGTGATTTGTATGCAATAGGTACTGTGTCCCCCTCATTGAACGTCAAGTAAGTGAAACCCACCGTCCCTGGTACGATACGTATCACCAGGTTCGTTGTGTTATCACGCGTCAATAAGTAGTTAGTTGCAAGCAAGTCAGATTGCAAAGAATGTAGAAAAGAGGTATGTTCCGGGAGCCAGCTGGCAGAAGAATATGTCGGTTGTATCAACGCATAAAGCGGTTTGATACGCTGGGCATAATCGGGAATGTAAGTCCTCCCAAAATAAAAAAATCCCACAAAGGACTGAAGTTTATTCAGAGTATTAGGGGGTTGCAAATGTGCACATTTCTCCAGGAAAGGTGGGGGCTAACCCCTTTCCTTCATTATTGAGCTCATAGCCCAAAAAGAGCACCGCCAAATGAGCGATGTGCGACTTTGCAAAGTTAAATTTATATCCATAGTCGGCAAACGCAGAAATTATGCGGTCGACTCGGACAAGATGCGGTATAAGCTCATCGTCCGTGAGATAGTTATCATCCACGTACGAGAACGCATCTGGATCTATGTCGTGTAACAATGACACAACACGCGCAGCAAATGCCCCGGGGCTATTCTTATACACCATGGGCAATCGAGTAAATTTTTTCTGATTTCCGACGGCGGTGAATGCTGTCAAGTCACGGCTCTCGGGAGCCAAATTGTGACTGTAGAAACCATTGGATATGTCCAGTGTAGTTTTGTATTTTTTAGGAACAAGGTTGTTCAGCAGCGCAGAGCTGTGTGTGTTTTGCACTGCAAAAGTGCGACAATGACTATTCAAATTTCGGTAATCCAATACAATCAGATATGAACCGTCTGGCTTTGACACCGTAAAGAGAGGATTATTCATTGGTGATGTACAGGATTCAATCACACCCTGATACTCTAACTGCGTCAGAATGTCACAAATGTGAGCCTTAGCTTCGCGTTTGATTGGATATTACGGTTGTGGCTGTGGCGTAGACCGTAAAGGTATCTCATGTGCCGGTAAATCTATATCCCAGCCCACCTGATTATGGTACACAGCGGGGGCAAGGGCCAAAGCCCACTCAGCTGCTAAAGCCTTTGCATGCTCCACAGGGACGTAACGCGAAAAACTCTGAAGTATCACGTCCTCCCCTCGAGAAGCTGCTAACACAAAGGGTGGAGGCCAATCTGCCTCCGCCAACAAAATGTCATATGAGGAGGTTAGATTTTCCAAGAAATCCGCCTTAATTGGACGTTGTACATCACCTTCAATTTGAAAAATAATGTCATACAGTCTATCTGGGGGGGGGGGCAACCCGGGTATCTGCTGTTTCCACAGTTATGAAGGTATCAGTTGCTGTCGCCTCCAGACAGGCGCGCAGTGCCTCCCGCACTATGGTAACTTCCGCTGCGCTGTCGAGCAGAGTCACCGCCCATGTCGAGTCCAGGAGTTGCGTTCTCACCGTCTGAGGCATATCTCACGGTTAATGCGGCAACTTTTTTCTTCTGATACCGGGGTCGAAAACGAGCCAGGTCCTCTTGTTTGGCTTTAACGTCAAACTGTCGAGGTTGATCACGTCCCTGTTGTGTGGTCTGACTTTTGCCACGATTCTGGCGCTCCCCACCACCGACGTGAGAGTACGATGTGTCCTGTAAAGAACGAGGAGAGCGCTGATCAGGGACCTGAAATCTATCAGGAGTCTTAAGTTTCGCGCGATTGTGCAAGTCATAAGTACGCTCAGAAGTCTCAGGAGTCGGTGAACCAGCACGCGGACCTTGCTTCTGTTGTTGCTGCCCCGGTTTCTTATTTTTCCAGTTCTTTTTAGGAAAGAACGGACGCCTGTCTTTATCAGACTGGGCTTTTTGTTGAGTTTGAGATTGCGTTTGCGTAAAAGGCTCAACTCCCAGACTATTGCGGCCTATGGTTTTATAAGCCTTTGCAATAATCTTTGGTAATTTGCGTGGCTTATCTGCATCTGTTACAGCTCTATGCACACGTATCAAGGATGTATGTAATACGCGAAGGTCTGCAATTGCAGCTGTCAAATAACGTGGGTGTGGGGTATACCCAGCCAAAACGGGCCATGTGGCCCCGTCTATCGACAAAGGGCCAAGATGGACCGGCGTTATTGGGTGAGGAAGGGCGCCATTAAACCAAATTTGGTGTTGCCAAGCTGTGAGCGGAACCTCGAGAGCCCTATAAGGCTGATAAACTTGAGGAAGGGCTGTGGCAGTATATTCATGAAACAAATTATCTGTTCCATCTACCGCCGGAAAGGTGACCCAAGAATAAAACACCTCGAAGCGGTAAGCTGCATCCGCTTCTACAACAACAAGCATTGGCATAGCCAATAGGTCTCGCTTTTGGGACCTTATAAGTGTTTACCCATGCAACAGTTGATGTTGTTGCACCAAGGATATTGTGCTGCATAATTAAATACTTATAAGGTCCCAAAAGCGAGACCTATTGGCTATGCCAATGCTTGTTTGTGCTAGACATAGAAAAGTTTGTTCCCACTTCCTGATGGTCTTTGGGTGCATCTGTCACAGGACCGAGTTGCTCTCACACCCTAGACACTGCAGGGAGACGTGTGATCATTGACTGCATTTGCTTCCTGCAGACATTTCCCATGGCGCTCGGTCTGCGAAAAAAATGCTTTTGAAGTCAGACCGGGGCGGGGGAGGGGCAGGTTGGGGGGTATTAAACTCCAGAATTGGGCCGAACAAAGTTGAGTAAAGAAATAAACAAAACGAATTACATTGCGCGCGCTGCAACACCAAATCGGCGATGCAGCGCGCAATGTAATTCGTTTTTATTTATTTATTTCTTTACTCAACTCCGTTCGGCCCAATTCCGAGTTTAATACCCCCAACCTGCCCCTCCCGCCCCCATCCCACCGCCCCGCAGCACTCCCTCGAGGAGCCGCTACTGTTGCTACCCCTGATGAAGTGTCGAAGCACTTCGGCGGGTGGCACGCCACTCTAGGAACTCAAAACAGAATTAGTGGGGTTGGTGAGACAGTGCTGGGGTCACACGGAAGACGTAGAGTGAAGTAATCACGACACTCTGGTGAATTATAACCGGCATCCTCTCAGAGATTTCTGTTTTAATTGGCTTTTCTAATAATATGGCGTTTAAAGTCTGAGAGAGTTTTGTTTCTAAATGCACTCAGCGAGTCCCTTAAATCTTGAACGCCTGACACTTGTTAGCATTCGCGTCGCAGAAAATAAGTCCCTAGCGGGCTGCTGGGTTCCTGAAGTAAATGACGCATTCTCCAGTCAGCCAGTTTTCCTGGAGAATGCAGTGAAATTCTTCTTTAATCATTATTCTGTGCGTGGCTGGCTGCAGCTTGTAAGGCTTCACAACCTCTGCAATGTGCAAAGTGGTGAAGTGTGTCAAACATGACACCAGCTTGTACTCTGTGGGGCATCCGTCGAACGCAGTCACTCAGCCGCACGTTCATCTATTGAATTACATGCTTCAGAGTCTGTTCTCAGCACCAGCTCCAAAATAGATTTTTCTTTGTTAGTGCAACAAAAAGGTGGCAATGCCTGTTGGCGGCTCATACAGAAATGATAGTATTTCTTGTGTTAATTATAGATAACTTCATACAGTGCATGATTAAATGACATTTATTTAGCGCCTACTACCCCAGACCAGGCAGTGTGTAAAGCGGATTAGCCCTCTCTGCTCCGTATAATATTGCACACATGAAATATCTATACGAGGCTGTTGCATAAAAGCGCGGGGGACTGGGAGCGTGTGGGGATAGAATGCCCTTTGGTGTTGGTTTATGCGCTACGGGATCATTTTGCTATTATATAGATGGTAGATTGATATCCTCCCGTGACATGGATACTAATTCAAATATTCTATATTCTGCACACGTTTTGTGAGGTGAAGAGCTCATTAGCAGGGCTCGAACCTATGGAACTACCACGCCTGCCATGCACCGACACCGTGCCAGATATCCTGCACAGTCTGGAAATTGACTGTAAGGCTTTTCCTCTTTTGAGACAGGGAGACCCACTTGAGTGTCCCCGGGTGTGCTGACAGCCACAAACCAAAACCAGCAAGATGCCACCTGTGTACAATCCGACACTTGGAAACATTTAGGAGCCGGGAGTAGAAGAGGAAAAAAGAAATGGCGGCCGCGCGGTGAAAAAAAAAAAATAAATAAACAGTGGTGCGCGCGCACCACAGAGGAGCGGAGGGGGGGGAGGAGGGAGCGCGGCAGCCTGCTCAGCTGACCAGACGCTCGTGCGTCATGGCCTTTTGCCGGCATGTGTTTCCAATTATCGCGCCTGCGTCTGGGCATGATAATTGGAAACACGTTTGCCGCGCGTACCCATCCCAAAAAGGCCAGCCACGACGCACGAGCGTTTTTGGGACTGCTTTTCAAACTCGCTTACTAAAAGTCTTCGCCTCTAAGCAGCGCTTGCGCGCTACTCGAGGCTCGACCTAAAAATGAGCGCAACACCAGCATTAGGGACTCCATTCTGAGTCAAATAAGCCGTGACTGCTGCCCAATTAGGCGGAGCAATGTTAACCGCCATAACTTATAACAAGAACGACAACCTAAAGCGTGGCAGTGCAATAACTGGTTAATAAGAAAGAAAAGGAACATTTTAAAAATTCAAGCTTGAAAGAACCTATAAAACATTAATATAGGAGGTCACCCCGTCACAGCGGTCTCTGGAAACAGAAGTGAGGGGATTGTGGACAAGCACTACTCAAGAGTCTCGCAGATAAGAACCAGACCAAACGTTGGCGGCGACATGTTGCGGGGATTCTGCACCTACACAAAACTATGCTCAGGAAGACAGGACCTCGGTGTATAGGGGTGTACCAACCTATCACCTTAGTAGCCAAAATCGCAAAACCGACTAGCTATAGTGTCTCATTCGTTCTCCAAATATCACGAAGCTACAAATGATTAGACAACCCAGAACACAACACTCCCGACTCTCTCAGGAATCGCGGTAGCAAGACATACCCTTTCGCTCGCTCACTCACTCGTACTTGTCCACAATAAGAATTGGCAGAGTCACTGTAATAGTTTAAAATGTTTATTTTAACTATCGTGCTCTACAATACAGTATACGAGCCACTACCAGTAGCAAAATGCATAAACTCAAAACAATCAGCATTGTTACAATTCCATAGAATACAAAGGGGGAAGTCATTGTATAAAGACAGTGGAAAAAGGACTATATAGCCTAACCAACCTCCCCTTGACTGCAAGAAATGTATTTATATAAAGGAAGATCTCTGGGCTTTGACAGCAGACCCCATACCTTAAAGCCTAGATGCAAGGTTTACATCATAGGAACAGCGTAGCTCTTCTCCATGGAAAGGCTCTCTCCAAGCGCGTGTTAAAACAACATGCATCCCCTAATATTAAAGCACAAGTCTCCAGCATTGCAGCTGTGTTTAGCATGTTATGTCTAGGTGCTAGGGACTGACCAGAACAGAATAACAAGGGGCATTGTTTATCGACCTTGCACATCGTGTTCAGACAAAACTCCAGGAACTCAGCAGAAAACGTGAAAAGCAGACAGTTCTCATATGAAAGGCATAAACAGAGGCTTGCAAAAATAAAGTCATGTAGTAACGTGCGCAAAAGCAGCATCATGGCAGCAAAGCTCATGCTAACTTAGCAATGTCAACAATGACCCTAAGGGCCATATAACAGAGCCTTATCCAACAGTAAGGCATATCCGACTGAAGACCGGATGAAAGTAAAACACAGTCTCACAGGAACTAAATCCCCACAAGAGGAACAGTTCAAAAATTGAACCAAGTAATGAAAGCTAAGCAACAGAAGAGATGCAAGCTAAATAAGAATAACTGTTAGAGGAAAAAATGTCCCAAAGGAAGGGGTTGGGGGGACATCCAAATTACCGAAGTATAAGGGTAACACTCCTACAGCCCTGATTATACCAAGTTACATGGGTGAAGAAAACACAAAATTGAGTTAAGGAAGTGAATACACAATAGAGGGGAATATTCTTTATGAAGAAGAAACGTCAGCAATAAAAGATAACACATAGGTGTAATGACTAACCCAGAGGGTAGGATATCGGGAAACAGTACAGAACAAAAAGAAAAGAGTTATCCATAGAGAGTTGCCGAAGAGGACAAGCAAGCCAACAAGGAAACTAAGTCCAAGAGGACGACACCATAATGTTCTAGGAACAGTTTCAAGTAACAAGAAATCCACCAAAAGGTGGATGAGCCATTATCACACAAAAAAGACACACCACATAGTGTCTTTGCAAGGATAAAAATGTAGATGCCTTGATGCCACATGTGTGAATGAACACTGAAAAAGGAGGTGTTTGTGGCAATAAGGGAAAAAGACTTCCCTACAGGCAATAAGTGAGTATGACAGATGTCCCAATAGGAAAAGTCAGAGGACAGTGAAACTAGTGGTAGAAAGAAGTCGGCACTTAAATACTACCAAACAGATAAAGAATGTGAAGGAAATCCCAAACAAGATGATCAACAGGGCTGAGGAAGAAAACCCATTTTTCTTTTATTTTTTCAAAAACACCCTTGAGAAAATCACAGCAGGCGAACGAAACATATGCACCAGAGTAGTGCATTAAAAGTGCACCTTGCTTAAGAACAGAGAGAAGCGTGCTGAAGAAATGAAGGACACAGAGAAAAGAACGTCCTAGCAGGAAATAATGGCCAGGCCAGTAACGTGGACAACAGAGTAGAGACTGTGGTACATTTACACTGCTCCAGTGTAAATTTAGAGCCTTTGGCGAACAGTACTTCACATGAAGGGTAGCTGAAAAGGGTGCTCCCTGTAAAGATCAAGGAGAAAAGAGATGCACAAGAAAAGGATCTCATTGAACAAGCTATATAGAAACTCCCCAAGAAGGATAAAGGGAAAGATCCCTATAAGGGATACTAAATGTTATTTATCAACATGAAGTGACTAGGTAAAAGGTTAAAAAAACAAAAAGAACTGATGGATGGAATGCTGAACAATGCAAACATTCACCCAAGTAACAAAGATCTGGGTTTAATCCATCGTTCTTTTGCTCACCACGACACCCCATTCTGGACAAGCCATATGCAGATCAGTCTTGACCCTGTTGTCATGGGAACAGTCCAGCCCGAACTGCCAAGCCAGGTCCTCCCTGGACCAGAAACAAGCATCCTGGGACCGGTTTCGGGGCATCACCCCATCAGCCAGGCTAGCTTGAATCCAGTGGTAAAAGGTTCCAGCAGTTAGGATGCGAGTCAGAGCTCAAACTCTAGACCACAAGTGACTCTGATGAGCAGTGCGGAACCATAACCTGTCATCGACCGTGTAAGAAGGATAAGAATAATACCTGCAGGAATACAACACCGGGTGTCACCAGTAGGAGGGATAGACAACCATGGACACTGCCATGGAATGCTCAATCGAGAAAGACATGAAGGACCAACATCCCCCATACAAACTGAAATGGGTGGATTTAGGGAGACAGGAGCAGAGCTACCTTTCTGTTCTATTTCAACTGTTGCGAAAATGCCGCAAAGCAGAGTCAACATGAGCACCGAAAAGTTGAGCGCCATTAAAAGGCATGTCAGGCAGAGTGGTCTGAACAGCCTTTGAAAAAGCGGAGGTGCGTAGCTAGGCACGAAGACGTAGCGCCACTGAAGAAGCCATGGCCCGACCTACCGAATCAGTGGTATCCATCACACATCTAATCATTAATGTAGCTGCCCGTTTCCCGTCTTGGATCAACTGGGTAAGCTCGCTCCGGGTGTCGTCCAGAAGCAATGGCAAAAGACGTGTCAAGGAATCCCACAATGCATGGGAAAAGCATCCAAGAACGCAAGATGTATTAATGGAACGCAAAGCAGAACTTGTGGAGGTGAAGATATGCCTGCCACAAGCATCCTGTCTCCTGGAATCTCTCACGTAACATGAGGAAGAGACGATATCCTACTAAGGCGAAGCGGCCTCTTCCACCAGGGTGCAGGAGGAGACAGCGCGGATCACCAGGGGCCGGACGGTGTTTGTGAGATATCGATTAATCCACCGGGGCCCCTGTATCTGGTTTAGCCCAGCTCCCAACAAAATGTCATATAGGGCGTCACTATAGGGAAGCACCGGCTCCACCCCTGTTTTGCCCCGATAGAGAACACCAATTAGGAGATCAGCAGATTTTTCTACAGAAGGAAGAGTGAAATACAAAATCAGAACGACTCGCCTTAGCATATCAGCTAAAGAGGAGTACGCCTCTGTAGCAAGACCAGGAGGAGAAAGAAGGCCAGAGGCTGGGGAAGACTAATCCACTCGCTTCACCCAGTTCAGTTAGCCAGCTATCCTCCACAAGATTCTGAGCAGCATCAGATATGGGGTGCAGAAACCCCAACTCAACCCCATCACCTCCTAAACAGTGATCCTCCAAAGGAAAAACATTGGAGGGCTGCACAGAAAGCGGAAGAAGGGTGTCCAAGATAGGCGGCTCCATTTGCTCCGCATGCTACGTCGACCGGCGGCGAGTTGGTGACGTCTCGAAGTCGGAAAACGGGAAGTGGTACAGTGACAATCGCACCGCCGATGTAGTCGTTGGAGTTGGCCGATCGGATACAAGCGCTGAAGATGGGAACCCCAAAGGGCTGTGCACCGGCGCCGAGATGGGGTGGACCATCGACCCAAGAGCCTAACTGAAGCCGAGGGCGAACCCGCCGGCATGGACAGTGTCGAGGCACCTCTGCCCTCCTTGGGGCCCGAAGGCGCTTCAGGGGAAGGTGAAGACCCAAAGATGGCATGCAGAGAGCAATAATATGCTTGCATCTAGGCCACAGTCGCCCGACTCCAGGGTAAACAGGGAAGCGCAGGGCGAACTCGTGCACGGAGTCCTCAACCGGCAAGCGGGAGGAGGCGTGAAAATTGTAATCTCTGTGTGGTGAAGTCTGGGGATGCCGCAACTTCGACCACCTGCGTCGAGACTTACCGTGGGATGACGATGGAGAGTGACATCCACAGGAATGGCTCCTGGACCAGGCCCATGTACCAGTCGTGCAGTGACTGCCAGAGCTGTGCTGACAGGAGCTTCATCCGACATTCCCGCAGCGCCTTCGGTCGAAGTAGAAAGGAGTCACATTCCTCGGAGTCATGATGCTCTCCCAAGCACCACAAACAAATGGAGTGAGGGTCACTCTACTGACGTGCAAGGGTACTGCTGAAAACATTTCCGGATCCAGTCTGGTGCCTGGGGAGAATTCTATGGTAAGGAATCTGGGTCTAGACGTCTCTATCAGTTGCACTGTTACAAAACTCCCTGGATCCAATCTGGCGAAAAGGGGATATTCTAAGATGAGGAAACTGCAGTTAGAAGTATCTGTCAAAATTCCTTAGAAAACATACAATACCAGTCCCGAAAAATAACATTAGAACAGCACACAGCATGATGGAAGGAACTTAGATAACCGGGGGGCGGCGATGCCGCTAGGAGTAATTGCCAGTGACTGTTCCACTACAGACAGGTACCAACCAAACACAAATCGGTTTTGGTTCACCGCTTCACCTTTGTATTTCAGTGTGACCTGTATTCACAGACTTGGGTCAACAGGATTCAAGCTGCAGCTCACAGATGAGATCCAACAAGGGCAAAACTGGTCAAGGGTTAACTCATGTTCCAGTGCAGAGAGGACCAGTTCTGGCAATCTAGGGTGGACGTAATAGAGTAGGACGAGGCTGATTTGCATAAGATTGGTTCCTGTTTGGAGTGGCACAGAGGGCAAAGAAACTATGAACTGAAATGCAGCCAGTGTGATTGCCAGTGCTGAGACTTATGAAAAAATTCCTCCATTCACCATTTTGATTCACGACAAAACATTAGCCACAGGTCCAATTTTATAGAAAATCTAGTGCTATAAAACAATGGGCACCTTATCTCAGCTTGTGAAGGTGCTAACATGTTCTGGTTTTCCTCCACAATCTTAAGTTGGGCTTTCTTTACAAAGCTACAAACAAATGTTTCTGAAGGTATAGCCCTAGTTGGACATTGAGTGTTATATACTGTGTAAACCATATTGAAGTTTCTGGCTTTATTCCACTTAGTCTTGATCACAAAAAGTCAGCTTATTTATATAACTTAAGTGTCAACCTAATAGGCAATAGGTTAGGTTGCCCTGTCCAACAGTGATAAATGACAGTACTGGCAAAGGATACAATTCAGTAACCACCAAGCACCATGGACCACATGGAAAGGCATCACATTAAATAGCTTTGCGCTTTATGGGCATGAATACCTTAAACCACATCTGCAGTGATATCCCACCCAAATCCCAGCAAACCAGATAGAGGATCATAGCTCAGGTCTGCCTCTTTAAAATATAAAATGTAAACTACCACTGTAAAACCATTGGAAAAGTACAACAGATTGTGGCCCATGTTTATTTTAAACAAATGCCACCAGTTTACAAATAAACAGTGTATCAGCTCTAGAGTTATGCTATGATGAAATATGCTTTTAAGTGGACTCAATGTAAGATGAAAACCCACAAGCAAGCATAAGATTAGCACCCAGTTTTAAATAATGGAATACAATTTTGTATTTGGGCACACCAGCATCCCATAAATCACAAAACGGACTTGTTTGCTGCTAGTCTAAAGGACTTTTGGAGAAAACAAATAAATATGGCAAACATGGATTACCAGTTTCCCTTTCAAGAAACACATTCGGTTCACTTGGTTGTCAATTTCATTGCCTAATTGCTCTTTCAGTTCTCGCCAGGCATAGCTCATGTTGTGCATCTCAGTTGAGCACTGCAATATCATGGTTACAAAGCCCTGGAAAAAAAGAGATTAAAACATCATAAATAGAAAGCTTAAAAACTGTAAAAAGAAAACATTTTTACTCACCAAATTTGTTTTTCCATTTACTAACCTACAAGTCAAAAGGTAAGTGGTCTTATTTTACTCAAGGATACTGTTGGGACGGGAATATCCCTTCATGGCATACAGGCGTGTTCCCCTGCCCCAAGTGCCTAACTGCACATGTACCTCATACCGTGACTTTTTATTTTTGGCCCTCGTGTCATGCTTATCTAAGCATGTATGCAGTGGCCTACACTTAACCCGGACTATGAGAGGCACTGGATCTGTGGTGTGACCTGTAGGGGAGCATCAAGCGTGTTCTCAGTACTGTCAATTTACTACTGTTCCTGTCATGGGTATAGTGCATAGAGTGACAGTGGAAACATACTTTGGTTAGGGGAAATCTATAGTATGACTAGATTTTTTAGCCTGAGTCACTCTGTTTAAGGTCTACCAGCAACCAGTGCAAAGTTCCACTTCTGTGTGTGTAAACAAGCCAGGCAGATCCTGTGAGCCTGCCTGTACATGTAGTGAGTGTAGCACCAGTATGGAATGTTAGTAAGTTATAGTAATGGATATCAGCAGGGTCCATTTTGGATTTCCATGGCGTGGCTTAGCCCACGATGGAGAGTGAGGACTGTGATCCAAGGCATCGTTTGAATGTATTGCTTGCATTCCTGTAGCTACCTGGAAGAGAGTTGGATACAGAAGTGAGTGGAGAAAGACAGGTCTACCTTTAGAAATGTAGCTTTTTGGTTAACGAGGAGCTGTTTATTATTATTCCGGAGAACTGCCATTTGGTGGATGAAAGGAATGAGTGTTGGGACTGCAGACTCTGTTCACGGCTAGTCTTTCCCCGATTATTCTTTTCAGTTTAACTAAAGACAGCCAGGGGTAGAAACTTCACACCTCTTTGTGCATCAATTGTGGGTGATTGAGGCAGGAGAAAGCCCCAGTGCTATCTGCTTGAGAAGAATCACACTAAACAAAGGGTCTATCTGAAAAACAGCCTGAAGAGGTCGCTTGAAAAGACTTATTCAAACTGGTTCTGCAGTTTGAGACAGTGGATTGATATCTCTTGTATAGAAGGTGTATATAAAAGTAGGACCCGGGGGAATGGAGAGAAGGGAATGAAAGTAGATGTGCTTCATGTTTGCTCCTCTTCATCGCTGGGCATCAAGCTGCACATCGACTGCAGATAACCAGCAGCCAGCCATCACAGACATCCACAGATTTGGGTAACCGTCTCCTGTTGTTTGAAGGCTGCCGGAGAAGGTGGTATTGTTGAGGTCGCCTGCTGTGGATTACAAAGACATGGCGCCACCATCTTGGACGAGGATCAGCGTTCTAGACCTGCAACTTTGGGCCCGTATCACCCTGGATCCGCAAGGCAATGACCCAAGTCAACTGTTTTACAGGGAGACAGTGCCTGAGAAATCTGAGGGAGAGCCAGGAGCTCTGAAGAACAGCGGCAATTAAAGCTGACACCTGGGGGAGGGGCTGAGAGGCCTCGAAGCAGGCCAGCCTTTCATGATGCCCAGTGGGCCTTGGAGAGCCCAACGCGGGCGTGTGGGAGGCCTGGAAGTCCTACAACCTTGTCACTGACGGAGCGCTGCATGCCCTCGGGCTGCATGATCAATGGGTCCCGAGCTGTCCAGTGAGGCACTAATGGAGACTTGCTGGCCTTGACCACTATGGACAGCGACTGTTGGTATCACCCTGGTGGCAACAAAGAGGTTGGCAGACTCAACACTGGTCTACTTACAGGCCCCAAGCTTCACAAAGTAGGCTTTCTGACACAGCTACCATTACCTGTTGTAGGAAGCTGGCTTTGTATATACTATACCAAAGTAAGGTATAGTGTGCACAGAGTTCAGTGGATCCCCAAAGGTATACAGAGGTTAAAATAGATATCACCTTACTCTCTATTTGTGGCAGTGTGGGCGAGCAGTAAGGATTTATCAGAGGATAGTGTTAAGCATTTATTGTACACACACAGGCAAGAAAAGATGTCACATTCAAAGACTGAACTCAGACCAATTGTTTGTATCAAAAATATTTATTTGTTGTATTTTATTTTTAGAACCAAGCTGGACTTGGTACAGGTATTTAGAATTGTACTTTTCAAGACAGAATGTTCATAAGCAAGCTGGATGAATAATGATTTTTCTGTAGGTTTGTACAATATCCAAATACAGTTGGAATTACTTTGATTACTTTTTAGAGTACTTTTTGGATTACTTTTTCTACTCCATGTGATATGCCTGGATATTACACTGGGACATTTCCTAGATAAGAGGTAAGTAAAACAGTTTTTATCAAAACACAGCTCCTCCTGTTTCCATACAAACACCATCAACACTTAAAAGTTTTTCAGAGGAAAACAGTCAGTGCAATCCTATGGGGAAAAATGAGGGTATCGGTTTGCAGGTAAGTAATCTGTCTTGAGGGGTGAATTTCTGGCGTTAGAACAAGGGTTCCCCCAGGGTCAAGGGTGCACTTAAGACGCACCCTCAGCGGCACTAGTGTGGCCGGGGGCAGAGTGCTGAGGCCCAATGTTAGCCTATGAGGCCAGGGGGCTGTCCGTTGGTGGCTGCTCTTGGGCAGGCCACAAGGTTGAGGGAGCAAAGCTCCTAGGGTTAAGCTCAGGGCAAAGGGGGATCCAAGTTTGCACACAAGGTACACCCACATCAGCACAGGGGCAGCTGGGTGCAGGATCGATGTCGGGTGCCCTGTTGGTTTCAATAGGGAAGCTCCGGTCAGAACAAACACTGTAGGCTCAGGCACGAAGACGTTCTGGAAGCAACCACCGGTTGGAAAGGTAAGTTGAGATACTTGGGGTTGCCTGGACACTGTCTGTTGGTCCACCCATGGCCGTAGGGCATCGGGTGCAGGGGTGTCTTGAGGCGTCGGGTTTTCCTTACCAGCTCTGGTCGGGGGGATCCTCCAGAGAGGCTGCAGGTGTCGTCGGGAGGCTTGAGGCAGGTCAGGGATCACCAGATTCCAGGTCAGGATCGCCGGGAGACCTCCTCGTGGTGTTGGGCCACTCGAACTCGGGCCGTGGGCTTCGGGTGCAGAGGGGTGCAGACTCGCGGATTCTGCCGAAGCCAGAGTCTGGTTTCTTTAGCAAGTCCAGTGCTCACGGGAGACAGGGTTTATGTAAGGAAGGCAGGGCAGGACCTTTGGGGGGCTGCCGGGCATGCTGGGATTCTGCTGGAGCAGGTCGAAGTCGGGATAGGCCGGTAGGGCTGGGGCCAAGACATTTTGGTATCCTCCTCTTGTCCTTCAGCACAGCGCTTCAGGCCTTCTTCTTGCTTGACCAAGGAGGCAAAGTTCGGAGTTGCCCCTAAATACTAAATTTAGGGGCGTTTCAGGTATGTACAGGTCGGGACCAATGGGTCCCTTCCTTGGGGTGGGTACACCACCTATCATGCAACCCTCTAGTAGGAGGGGGGCATAAGCCTCACTGGTTGGCTGCCTCCCCCCCCCCCCATCTTGAAGGTGTCAGGGAATGAGAGTTGTGCTTCGCCTCGCCTCCCCCACCTGAGGGGTGGGGTTGACAAACGTGGGCACACCTCTCCTATCTTGGTTTTCCCGCCGATTCTCCCTCCCAAAGAGGGGGTTAGAACCAGTGGGGGCCAGCTGCTGGGAGCAGCAAATGGCTGGGTCAGCTCACAAAGGCGGAAAGCCTTTGAAGCTTCCCCTTCGTGGACCCTGCCCATCCTGGGGGAGGAGGCTTGGCACCTCTACCCAGGATGTGCTTTGTTTCAGGACCCCGAGAGCGGGATGCCCTCGACCCAGGGGTCCAGAAACATGTCTGGGGGTGGCAGCTGACAAGCAGGCAGTCAGCCAGGACACTAGGGTTAGGTCGTTTTTCAGGGGGCATCTTTAAGATGCCCTCTGAGTGCATTTTGCATTAAATCCCAAACTGGCATCAAAATTCAGTAAAGCCATTATGGTGCTGTGGAGTTCGTAATGGCAAACTCCCAGACCATATACTCTTTATGGCTTTGCTGCACTTACAATTTCCAAGAATGGACTTAGACACTGTAGGGTACACGGCTCATGCACCTGTACCCTCACCAGTGGAGGGGTGTCTTACCTATACCATAGGCAGTGGTTTGTAGGCATGGCACACAGGGAGGTTGTGCTACGTCGACTCTTCACTTTTCTCAGCACCAAAACACGCAGCCTGCATGGGCACTGAGAGTGTGTTACGGTACAGGGCTTCTAAGGGTGGCACAATAGGTGCTGCAGTCCTTCGGGGCCTTCCCTGGTCACAGTGCCCTTGGTACCCATGGTACCTTTTACAAAGGACTTAAATGTGGCCAGAGAGTTGCCAATTGGGGTTGTAAAGGTACAGTTTTAGGGAAAGAACATAGGCCCTGGGTACCTGGTTGGCAGGAATCCACCGCACACTTAGTCAAAGAGCATCAAGATCAGGCAAAAAGTGGGGGGCATTCATGCAAAAAGGGGCACTTTCCTACACCTGTGGACTATTCACTGCCATGGGGGAGGCACAATTGGACCTGTTAGCTGGAGCGACCTGGTCCCTGGGTGGCTCGGGGACCTCGAATTCCGGCAAGCTCCCCTGGGCCTCAGAGCAGCTTTACTCCTCAGCTCCCCATCGAAGAGACCAGTCTGTGCAGCCGAAGCTCAGTTAAAAGTCTGGGACTGGAATAAAGCAGAATATGCCGCTCTCTCCACAAGATAGCACTACTACTCATCTGCCAACAAAGCGGGGAAACTTCTTGCAGCACAGTTAAAGGCCTAGGTCACAAATGTGAGGATTCGTAAAATAACCACGAAGAGATATAGTTCAGGAATACCACAACATAGCTGAGGAGTTCTGTGACTTCTATCAAAAGCTGTACTCGAAGGAACGGGTGAATCAAATTGAGGTCTCCCAAAATCTGTAAAAACACTCTGCAAGACCCATCCCCCTGGAGAGGCAACAATCCCTGGATGAACCTATCTCAAAGGAAGTAGTAGTAACTGCAATATTTAAAACCTAAAGCTGGGAAATCCCCAGGCCTGAATGGCTACTCTGCCATCTTTTATAAGCTCTTCTGCTCACAAGTGGCCCAAATCCTAACAAAGCTATTTAATACCATTGCTGACTTTGGTGAGCTTCTTAAAATGTGTGAAACAGCGGAGGTTGTCACCCCCAAACCAGTTAAGGACCCAAAACTGGGTCCTTCATATCGCCCAGTCTACCTCCTGAACATTTGACTTAAAACTCTTCATGGGCATCTTAGCATAAAGACTTGGCCACTATCTCCCAGCCATTACAGATATAGACTAAGCAGGATTCACTCCTGACCACCAATGTGGTGATAACATGGAAAAGCTGCTCCACATAATTAATAACACTCAACAGAAAAGCAAGATTATCTTACTCCCATCTCTCAGAGCCAAAAAGGCTTTTGGTAGGGTAGATTAGACATTCATGGAAGGAGTCTTGCAGAACTTTGGATTTGGTCTTTTGAAATGGATCATGGCGTGCTATCACCATCCTACAGCTAGCATACTGGTAAATGGCACCATATCCTCCCCTAGTAACATTATACAAGGCACAAGAGAGGAGTGCCCCCCCCGATATTTGCCCTAACACTTGAACCGTTCTCCAAAGAAGTCAGGTAGAACAAGGCGATCGCAGGGGCTTCCACTGGCACAGAGACGTGTAAAAGTACAATGCTCGCTGACATGCTTATGTTAATGGATCACCTGATCTCCGTGCCGCATGTGGAAGACCTCCTCAGCTTCAAATCGGTTTCTAAATTTAAGATTGACCACTGCAAATCAAAGGCTCTTATTGCATCCTAAGCCTATGAGCAAGCTCATTCCCATCCAGTGGTCTAGTGATTCCTTAACTTACCTAGAGATCACTTTAGTGCATACTACTGCACCAATAGTAACCCTAAGCTAGGCTGCTAACAGACCTGCGACAAGATTTTCAGAAATGGCACAATAAAAAATTCTCCTGGCTGGGGCACTTGGTGGTAGTCAAGGTGAGTGTCCTCCCAAGATCCTCTACTTGTTTCAAACTATCGTCCCGCTGCCAATGATCAAACAGCTGCAGACTCTGGTAAACACATACATCTGGCAGAACAAATCCACACGCATGACTAGCAGGACTGCATATTACCATGTTAAACAAGGTGGGCTGGCACTTCCATATAAATTGTCTTATTTTCAGGCAACTCAGAAGCAATACCTTGTTGAATGGGCAAAGAAGGAAACAACGAAGCAATGATGCTTTGCATCGCCACAAGCCCTCTCTGTCCGGTTCCATGGCTTTGCAGGTCGCAGACAAGCTGGGGGCTATACCCATCTCCAGTCACAAGAGTCCCATTGGCAATCAGGGACAAAGTAACTTCAAGAGTAGGGTTTCGAACAATCCCTTGCCCATTCACACCTGTATTCCAAAATTCAGATTTTACACCCGCTAGAGAAACCTCAGACCTTCAGGACATGGCGAGAGGCAGGATGCCTCTTGGTGGGCTGCCTCTTCAAACATCAGCAAATACTTTCCTTTGAGAAACTGAAGGCCACTTTTCGGTTATCGGAAACAGCATTTTCATACACACATCTTCGATACTGGGTCCTTCACTCCACAACCAAAAAATGGTTCAAGGGTGGACCACATTCCTGAGCTCTAATGGCTATACTAAACACATTTCTCATTAATTCCATACTCCACAACAAGGCACCGGTCAATGTAGGTGGGTGGCAGAATTGGGGCAGGACTGATCTGCTAAGGACCAGGAATATCTATATAACAGAGCGTGCACCATCGCAAAGGATATCAGTCTTCACTAAGCGCAACACAAACTCCTGACCTACTGGTATAAGAAGCCAGAGAAAACTAGTAAATGAAACCAGTCGAAGGGCGACCTCTATTCCAAGGGCTTTAGGCACCCTGCTGCACCTTTTGTGGCATTGTTTTGGGACGATGACGTTGGTGACTTAAATAGAGCCTTTGATATACAAATCCCTAGGTGATAATTCTGGAGCAGTCGTTCCTGTCCCGCAGGCCACTTGGGTCTGTCTGCTTGAGGTAAACAACTCACTGTGGCCATGGTTGGGGGAAGTGGGGGTGGGGTGTGTGTGTTATATATATATCCAAAAGAAAGTTGCTCGCGCAATGAGGCGCCACACACAGCGTGTTATTTACCCATTTATTGGCAGCTTTGAAAGGATTCAATAATGTCCCATCAGCTTATTTTCCAGCATGGCCCTTCAAAGATGTTCCTTCTGGCCAAACGCGTTTCAGGTATCACATTACCCTTGCTCACTGGCTCGGGCCACAGAGATTAGCAGCTTGATGTCAGCGCACCTGCGCTTCCTTAAATCGCCCGCCCTGATGGGCGTGTGCAACAAAGAATTCTGGTTGACGTAGTTCAACTCTGTTTCCTCAGTGGGTGCCGCTCTGTCTTATAATAATGTACATAAAAACCACAGTGGGCAGCTTACTAGTCCAAAACTGAGCCCTTTCCTTCTTGTCGCTGCCAATGGGTAAATAACACGGTGCGTGTGGCGCCTCATTGCGCGAGCAACTTTCTTTGGATATATATATATATATATATATATATATATATATATATATATATATATATATATCTATCTATCTATATATATAGATATATATATATATATATATATATATATATATATCTCACGGACGTAGTCCAGCCTTTCTTCCGATCACATCCACCAATTGGAGTTGGTGCAGACAGGCGGGCGCTGGACCCGCTAAATAATGATTAAATTCTGAGACAAGTGGCGGTTTCTACCCAGGAGGCAAATGGCGCACGCTTAATCACGCCCAGTATTCTTTATAGCTATCTCTGCGGTGCACAAGGTAGGGGAAAGAAACCACAAAACCCCTTGAAACGTGGACCAAAGTCCATATACAACACACAAAGCCTATGCACACGCTATATTGTTCATTCGATAGTTCAAGTGAGTACACATATGTCAAACAACTATTTTATATGTGTTATTTATTAGAACATCACGACGAGGTCCAGCCAACACGTGTTTCGTCCAAAGGGAAAGTAACCCTTGTTGGCTGGACCTCGTCGTGATGTTCTAATAAATAACACATATAAAATAGTTGTTTGACATATGTGTACTCACTTGAACTATCGAATGAACAATATAGCGTGTGCATAGGCTTTGTGTGAATGATTAAATTCTCACAGTCACGCAAGGAAAAGATACATAGGAACACTATTGAATTCCTTGATGTCCTGGTTGAAGTCAAAGGAGAGACATTGCATACAAGTCTATTTACAAAACCCACCTCTGGCAATAGCATACTCCATGCCCGTAGTCACCATCCTGACGGGCTTAAGAGAAGTATCCCTTATGGTGAACTTCTCAGGGCCAAACGGAACTGCAGTTCCTCAGTAACATATGAGGAAGAAAGATCTAGGATGCAGGGCCGTTTTAAAGCAAGGGGTATTCCAGTAAAACTATTAGAATAGCCTCAGAGAAAGCAGCTATCAGAGAACGTAACAGCCTCCTTGTGCCTAAAGTTAAAGATGATACCAAACAGCAAGTCAGGCTAATAACCACCTATAACAATGCCTCGCAGGCAGTAAACAAGATAGTGAGCAAACATTGGCACTTAGTGAGGAATGATAGGATTATTGGCCAACTGGTCAGTCCAATACCACGTGTCACATACAGGAAATGTGCTTCCCTTAAAGATATGCTAGTACATAGCCACTTTACCGAGAGAAACAAAACACAGGGCAACTGGTTGAGGGAACTCCCAGGTTTCCACAAATGCAGACATTGCAAAGCATGCAGCAACAGTGTTAATGTGAAAACGTATGATCTAGCAAATGGTAAATCCGGGAAGATTCATTGCTTCATTAATTGTAACACAGATTTTGTTGTATATGTAATAACATGTGTTTGTGGGTTACGGTATGTGGGGAGCACAATTTTTCCTGTAAAAAAACGTATTTTAGAGCATTTTCGCGCGATCAGAAATGGAGACATGTCCTATACCTTGGCAAAACACTGTAGTGCTGTGTATAGAAATGTATTGAATATCAGTACTAAGATGTTGTACTTTGGTATTGACAGGGTTCCAGCTTCAAAACGCGGAGGAGATCGGGAACGTCATCTGCGACGCCTGGAATCTGAATACATTATTAAGCTCCAAAGTAAAACACCGGGTGGTCTTAACTGTGAAGAAGATCTTCATGTACATTTGGGTTAAAAATTGGATACAAGATGCAGTATTCTGCAATCCTTGCCCTTGTACTTTCTGTATCTGTAATATTACCAATCTGCCCCAGCCTGCGTTCTTTTGCCCTTCATTTTCCTTGTGATTCAGTGAGACTTAGGGAATAGTTTATATGTCTAGAGCGGCTGCTCTGACATCTTGTTATAGCCTACTCTCCTCCTTTTCATCCTTTATCACTTTTTCTCTTTTTTGGTATGGCCCAGATCTGGCATCTATTTTCTTTAGAGCATTTCCTTTTGTCTTTTTAGCCTTTAAATTGGTCTTATAGGCCTAGAAACCAGCAGTATGAGTATTCTGGCTAGAGGATTCACTATTAGGTCACTTGACCTTGACTCCCCAGCCATTAGCGCCGCATTTGGTTAATTAATTAATTTTTATCCTGTACGACGCTTACTTTCTAATTGCTACAGGCTGCAGCACTTGCTTGCACTAAGACCAAGTCTTTCACTTTGGGTGTTTTTCACTTGTAAATATTTTTGCACTATTATAAAATGTTTTTCGCTAATTTTAGTGTATTTATTCTTGCACGCTAATTAAGTGTTCAAAGTCTGTTTTCTAATTTCCAGCATGACTTTGTTTTCGTGCATACCTTTTCTATGTTTGTTGCAATACAGGAAATGCTTTATAATGAATTGCCACTTCCGGGTCATTGTATGACTTTTTGACAAAGACCGTGGTGTCGAAACGCGTCAAGTCAATAAATATTTTCTATCTCCATTAAGAATCCTGAGTGCGACTTTTCCTTGCGTGACTGTGAGGATTTAATCATATATATATATATATATATATATATATATATATATATATATATATATATATATATATATATATGTACTAGAGGTCACTGCACTGCTTGGGGAGCTTTATAGGGCAGCTAACTCGCAACTATAGAGAACTGCTGTGTCCCAGATTTTTGAGTCAAGTTCACCTGATCCTGGAAGAATCCTCTAAGATTCTACCGACCCAGAGATCGCAGTTCGGCATTAGTTTGTTGAAACAGTGCCTACATGAACAATGCAGAAGGGATCTTTAGTCTTAATTCTATGCTCAGAGGTTACTACTCACTTCATGTTGTTCGATTTGGGAGAAAGGGTGGGGGGGCGGCAAGAGGTCAATTGCTTTAAAAACCTGCATCTAGAATAACCTTAAGCTCCGAGTCCACCAGTAGGCTGTAGAAGATGGTATGTGTAAGCTCATGAATAAAAATAGTTACCACTCAGGGTAGGACTTAAATCAACACAGTTTGTTGAACTTCAAAATCCTTTTTTCATTAAATTGTATTTAAAAAAATTAAAACGACCATTAATCAGCAGCAGTGCAGACGTTAATGGATTAGACGTGTGTATCACACATCAAATTATAGCGCCACTCTGGGATACTTCATTTTTATACACCCACGGTCTACCATTAACAGTGCAATCTTTCAATACATTGTGATAGTGAGGCTTGTCTTCAGCATCAGAGTTGCCTTTTTCATTGGCAGGCCTGGAATTTGTGTGTCCATTTTAGTCCCAGTGACATGGGTTTCAAGGATTACTGGGAGAGTCAGTCGACTCATCTAATACGCCTAGTCGAGTTGGTCTTTTAGCACATATTTGTGCAATGGCCACCATATATCCTGTGTTCTAGAAGCGTGAGGTTGCAGTACCCCATATATTTCCACTTGCTCGCTACAATATACCAGATCAGACATTCACGTAGTCTTTGTCTGCACCCTACCCCTTCCTCAATGTTTTGATACGTGCCTTTAGGTAGCAGGAGGGATCTTGTGTACCCAGCCTTGTAGTGAAATTTTAGGGTTAAGTTGTATGAGTTCATCTATCAATTCCGAAAGTGTTGTGTACACTACTCCAGTAATTATATACAAGAGAGCAGCTCCAAGTGTAGCGCAGAAAGTCTGCCTCCTCTGAACCAATCTCAAACATTGCAATTATGTTTAATCCCATTTTATGCAGACGCATTAGTGTGTAGTACAGCATGTGCAAGTAGCGGAATTGAATTCTACTCAGTCTGCTGCTTGGCAACAGCATTGCCGTTTGAGCACAGCAATGTTGCCAATCTATCTGAAAGTGTGATGTGCTGCATGTTGTCCTATTTGATTTCTGAACTGCATATAGGAGCCTCCGGATGCAATGCTGTATATACAATTACTGGCCTCCTTGGTGTCTTGGTATTAACTATTTTTAGTGGGTTTAAAAAAAAAAAAAAAAGGGGAGCTCTTGAGGAAAGCAGGTTGTAAGAACTGTGGATGTAGCTTTCAGTCAGTAATACAGAAAAGTATCAAGCAGCGACACTGTCTAGGGTGGAAATGAAGCCCGCTATAGATACAAAAACACCTTCATGATTAGAAATCAACCCAGCTAATAATACAATGAATATTTAGCTTTTTCAGCTGTATTATAGCTTTCGGTTCACTGGTCAGCATCAACCTTGGATGATCCACTAGTGGTATAGAAGGTGAATTTATTAGCTCCTGCCCTTTCTATTACACAGTCCATGCCAGGCCTATATTTTGCAGTGTGTAGTTTTATCTAGTAAATGCTTGTATGGCAGGTAGCATATTAGTGCATTTAGAGGGGTTGGTGCAGCATTGTCTTTTTCAACTGAGAAGTGTGCTATGAAAAATGTGCCTGTGTGTAATGGTAATATAACTGCCCAGAGCAGCCTTGCTCATTAGTATTTCCCACTTTAGCCACGTTGTTTGCCTGCCCAGACCAGTCTGAACAGTAATGAGTAGCAATAGGAAAAACGTTTTAAATAGAGGAATATTGATAAAATATAACATTTGTGGCGGTACTACGATCTTGCCAAGCGTTATGCCTCCAGCCTGTTTTTTGCATTCCCATTGTTTTTCAGAGTCCCAGATATCTGACTGAGTTATTGCACCATTCCAGAGTGTACCCCAATACAAATCTCAGTGTACTGCTTGTCAACGGAAATATGACAGATTTGGCCCAATTAATGGTAATCCGAGAGAAGCCACCAAACATTATGTGTTCCCCTAGTATGCAATCCAGACTCGTCTGGAGGTCAAGGACATTTAGGGTCATATTATCTATGTAGAGAGAATGCAATACTGCAAGGGACATGTATCTTATGGCTTACTGCATGAAATGCTGTCAAAGCTTGGCAGCCAAGGGCTCCAGTGTAAGAACACACGGAAAAGAAGAGCGGGGCAGCCCTGTCACGTACCTCGTTTTATCTGTACTGGATCGGAGATAGCACCATTTATTTTTAGGCGTGCAAGGGGTTAAGCATATAGGATCTGTAACCAGCTTACAAAGAATGAGGGAAAGCCCTTGTGCTGCAGAATCAAATGCCATTGTGGCATCCAGGAACACTGCTGCTGCATGCGTCTCAGGGTTGACTGGGTGCAGCAATGCAAACCGCGTCCATAGATTGTGCTGTATGGAGTGCCCAGACACAGTCTGAAAGGTCTGGCATTGCCAATTTTTTTTTTTTTTTATTGATTTTATTGCTTGGTTTCACAGACATATAAACAAAGAATATCAGTATCATTATACATGAAAAAATTGAGAGTTTGGCATATGTCATCGTTTAGAATGAGGAGGGAAAGAAAATAGGAAAGGGAGAGAGAGAGGGGGTACACGGGTGTAGGAAGGTAGGATCTGACTGCATGGTTACCCCCATTTTTTTCCTGGTGTTTTGCTGGTTTTTGACTAGTCTGACTGGGATCCTGCTAATCCAGGACCCCAGTCTATCTGCTTTCTCCCTTAAATTACTATGTATGTACTTTAGGTACACTCCAGATTGGACACTGGGGTACCCTTATCAGTCCCTAGTATATGGTACACCATGTACCCAGGGCATAGGTACCCCAGAGGCCTCTCATGGGCTGAAGCATGTATTATGCCACCCATGAGAGGCCATTCAAAATGACACAACAGGTCTGCTACAGCAGCCTGTGTAAGCTGGTGCTTGCACCACTTACTTAGATATAGGTTCACTATATCTATCTAAATCACTACACTAAAAACCTATCAGTCACCCCTATGGCAGGCCTTATCAATCCTGAAGGCAGGGTGCTGGGTTTTACGTGAGAGGGTGCCCCTGCATGAGCAGAGCCCCTCTGCAGCCTTCGGAGACCATTCTCCGGGGTTGTCAGTGATGCAGCCAGACATATAGGTTAAGTTGCATTATAACCTCGCGGTAAATGCTAACTTTAAAACGGCTGCTTAGAAACATGTTGTGGTTGGTGTCAAACACCTTGGAATCATACCTCCACACTAGTAACTGGTGTGGGAGGTATGATTCCACCCTTCTGAAACCACTACTGTGGGTCACCGGTCTACCCAGTACCAGCTTTCTCAACCCAGGCAGCACAAAATGGGCGCTGCCAGCCACAGACACGATTCTGCTCTCCTGCTGCTGAGCCAAGCTCGAGCAGAGGAAGGCATGACAATAGGCATCCTGTCACAGGGAGGTGTGACCACCTCCCAGACAGGGAGCTGGGTGGGTGCACTCAGAGTGCCAGAAAGTCTGCACTGGGGGCACATTTGATGTCCCTGTGCATGGTCCAGCTCAAACCAGTTCTGGGAGCCATTGGCTCCTGCTCTGGCGCAAAACTGGACAAAGGACATGGGTGTAGCCACCCCTCTGTCCTGCCCCTCCCCTAGGAGGATCTCCTGAATCTGTCCAACCCTTTCCCATGGGTATAAAGTGGGTTACCTGGCTACAGGACTTTAGATTTTACCTGGACAAGATTCTACTAAGAAGAAACCAAGTACTTCGACTGTCTGCATGACGCTGGATGACTGAAGAATCTCCCTTGGAGTAAAGGAGTTACTCCCCTGCACTAGCAGGCACCGAAGCGCATCTGACCGGCTTGCATCTCCCGAGCTCCTGAGGACTCCGAAGATTTCAGCAACACAGGAGGTGGGTTTCCGAAGGTCCCTGAGGTCGATCTGCCCTCTCAGCGATTCTGAGACCAGTATCCCTCGTGGGGACCGCGTGACCCGAACCCCTGTGCACCGCGTACATTTGCAAGTGCACAAGCTTGTTGGCGACCCCTGAGCTTGTGCATTGGACTCCGAGTAGTCCTGACCCCGAGCAGTATTTGCACCAAAGAGATCCGGCCTCCTCGCACTGAGTGTTCCGTGGGCTGGTGCTTTGCAGGCTTGCTTGAGGTCTCCTCGCGATCCCTGGTCCGTTGGCCTGTGGGTCCTGGCGAGGGTCACCTTGTTTGTTCTTGGGCTTCCCTGGTTGCTCCAGACGTGCCCTGACTCCCCATTGCTTGGAGAGTCCCCTGGACCTTGCTGGTCCACACCGTAACCGGTTTGTCCTTCCTGCGTGGGTTGCATTTGCCAAGGCTTGTTGGTGCTCCAGCCGGACATCGACCCCTCAGCACTCGACATCCTTCGTGGGACAGCTCACCTCCGGATCCTGGTCGTCCTCGACGTCTCCTGGTCCCCGTGGCTGCAGAGTCAAGCATCCCTTCTTCGCACCTGAAGCACCAGACATCGGTGGGCATTCGACTACCGAGCCCCTGGTCACCTGGGTGACCCAGACTCTGTCCCCTCTGCTTTCAAGTTCCTCTCACCTAGAATTCAGGCTTGGATTCCACCAGATACTCTTCGCCTTCCCGGCAGCAGCACTTCTTCGCAACTCTCCATTGAAAACGACGAAGGTTTCCGACACCACTTGACCCCTATGCACCCGGCTCCTCTGGGATAGGTAACACAGGTACCTCGGTACTCACTGGTGGGTTGGCTCTAGAACCTCCTATGTTCCAAAGGGTTTGCTTGAAGTCCTCGCAGAAGTGTCCTTAAACTATAACTTTTCAACTGCGACTTTCCCATAGAGTTGTACGGAGCACGCGGTCGTGTTTCCTCACTGCACCCGTCCTCCGTGGGCTCCCCGTGTCACTACCTTGGGTGGTTCCTTGGGGTCCCAGCGATTCTACGTGCTCTAGGCACTGTCTCTAGTTAAGTCGTGATTGTTATACCATTTTTTTCGTATATGGTTCGGTCTCCCCCTGGAGCCCGCTGTGTATTGTGCTACTTACGAATGTTCTATTGATTCAGTATTGTGTGCTTTGTGTTCTAATCTCGTGTAGAGACTAGTAGAGCGTGTAATATTAATAAATACATATTTTTATATAACTACGGTGTGGTTCTCCTTTCATTTAGTCATTCAGGAGGTGATATTCTGGTAAAACAAGCTGCTTTACATTCCTTCAAGATTAAGCCTGAAGGCTGCTCTCCACAGCTACCACTAGGATAGCTTTCTAAAGGTTATCTTTGACCTCATACATCATAAGGGTCATGTGGACTGGTACAGGGTGCCCACTTTAATTAGTGGATAGCATATACCAGGCCACCTTCTCACAACGGGGGAGATCCACATGCGCACTCTGCATACACAGACATGAGGGTCGTTAGAGAAACACGACAAACTGTTTCTAAGGGGGATGCTGAGAGGGTAGGTAATGTGTAGGCAGCTGAGGATACATCAGGTGCAATGGCGGTATGAGATCCTAGTGGGTCAATTCTGAGGGTGGCTGTGGGGGGCTTGTGGATAAAGGCCCATCCAGGTCAAACAGGCGTGGGGGGACAGGGCTAGTGAAACCTGGTGTGCTAGTTGTAAGTACTGGCGGTATATATGGCAGATGTCTTTAGGCTGTGAGGTGGGGGGTTGAAGTGTGGCGTATGTGTCAGTCTGCATATCGCAGTAAGTCATGCTGCAAAGCCATGCTTCCTTCTCAGGACATTGTCTAGTGCCCCAGTGTAATGCAATTTCTCTTTTTGCTAATAACAGTGCTATAGCGAGGAACCTGCGGTAGCAGAGTTTTATACTGCTGACTATGCCCAGCAAAGCTAACTTAGGGGAGGGGGGAGAGTGGAAGTTATGTCGGAGAGCACTTGAAACACTTTCGTCCAGTATTCAGATATGGGTGGGCACATCCAAGTAATGTGTGCAAAATCAGCGTCAAAGGCTTGGCATTTGGGGCAGTTTGAGGATTTGTATTTTGTCAGTTGCCGCAGCGTGATATAGATCCGATGTATAAACTTGAAGTGAATTAATTTATGTCTGTGATTGTGGGATACCCTCTTTGTTCGTGGCTACAGGCCCATTCTTTATCGGTCAACGGCTGACCCAAGTCTTCTTCCCAGTGACATCGCACCCCCCTGTACCGAACTTGCCCACACATGCCTGATATAGCTTGGTGATCAGATGGGCACCATCCTGGTCAGTTATAAGCATCGTAAGAGGTGTAAACTCTTCAGGAGGGAGAGGAAACGAAGGAGTGGCCGAACGGAGAGCACCGAGCAATCTGGTCGCTATGAATTTATCCATATAGGACATCTCGGTCCGTGTGGCTAGGTCCGCCATGGTTATCGCATGCCCGTCAGGGAATAGGGAGCCAATGGTGTGTAATTGTAGCTTGTTGAGGGTGCGCTGAACCACCTTCTCGTAAGTGAGGTAGAAACGGATTCTGCTGTAGTGGGAGGTTGGGCGAATATAAAGAGTCAGAGAACAGCAGCCGGCTGAGTCTGCGCCAGGCCCAGCAAGTAGTGGATAGGGGTTGTATATCATTTGGATCAAGCGGTATGCCCAGGGGGAGCAGCGCGCCTAAGGGAGATGGGGCGGGCAAGTCTCGTTCGGGTCTGGTATATGGTATGCGGGCGTCTGGGTGGAACCAGTGGTGTTCAAGCTGGGCCTATACGACCAGATAATAGAGATGTAAATCGGGAACCGCGAATTCCCCCCCCCCCGTTCATAGGGGAGTGTAAGGGTGTCCCAAGCTATCCGTGGCCTCCGCCCCTACCAGACGAATAAGTAAGCCACGGAGCTGCATTAAGACGGCCTTAGTTAATGGAATTGGTATATTGACAAATATAGGAATCAGGGAAGGACATTCATTTTAATGAGGGCAATGCGTCCGGCCATGGAGAACGGCAGTTGAATCCATTGTTCAATCTGTGAAGCAAGCAACTCTATGGCTGGCCCATAGTTAAGGGGAATAACTTGTTCTTTGTTTCTATGTAAAGTGATACCTAGGTACTTGGTAGTGTCTATTGCCCATCGGAGGGGAATGCCATCTCCTGTCGGGTTTGTCGAGTCAGTGATCGGGAAGAGTTCTTATTTGTCCCAATTAATCCGCAGCCCGGACATGTCGCCGAAGCGGCAAATTTCATCTATGAGAGGTTGTAAATTTGTACTGGGGTCTCTAATAAAGAGCAGGATGTCATCCACGTACATAGATAACAGCAGGGGTCCAGAGTGGAATTGGAGGCCACGAAACGTGTTTTTCTTGTAGATGCCTGATTAAGGGGTCCATAGCTACTATAAAAAGTAAGGGGGATAAGGGGCATCCGTGGCGGGTGCCACGCGAGACCGGAAAGGGGGACGGGGAAGGAGAAACATTCACTCGGAGACTGGCCGTAGGGGAGGAGTATAGCAGAGCAATCAGAGCAATAAAGTTTGCTGGGATGCCAAGCTTACGAAGCGTGGCAATGAGAAATGGCCATTCCAGAGAGTCAAAGGCCTTCTCTGCGTCTAGAAGGGCCACTGCTGCTGGGACACTCGGCGATATCCTATTTATCACAGAGAATACAGTCCGGAGATTCAGGGCAGTGGATCTATGTGGAATGAAGCCTGATTGTACCGGTGAGAGAATTTGGTCCAATAGCAGTGATAGTCTGGTGGACAACATCTCGGCTAGTATTTTGTTGTCAAAATGAATTAGGGAGATGGGGCGATATGAAGTGCGGTTAGTGGGTTCCTTACCCGGTTTTAAGAAGAGGGATATGGCTGCTTCCCTCATTAAGGGGGAGGGGGGGGAAGAGTGCCTTTTCGAGCGCTTCAGCATATACCCCGAGAAGATGCGGTGCTATTGTTTGTTTGAATGTCTTGTAGAACACCCCGACAGACCATCAAGGCCAGGTGCCTTCGATCCGTCTAGTGCGTCTATAGCCTGGGTAATCTCCTCGATGGTAAAGGGTTCACTTAGAAATTGTGCCTGCCCTGTAGTTAGCCATACCATTGCGATCTCCTCCAGGTAGGCGAGGTGCTGTGTAAAACCTGCAGGGAGTTTAGTCGCATACAGGGACCGTTCGCATGAAATTAGCTCTGTCATTATATCAGCATTGTCAGTAGATGTAGAGTTGTCAGGCTGTTGCAGCGCCGCGATATGCCCAGCTCCCCAGGGGGGTCACATCAATTGTGCAAGAGTCCTGTCAGGGCGCTCCCCCTCTCCTTATCTACGCGCCGCATGGTATTTGCCCAGTAAGGTGGCTTCCCTATCCACATGTTCGTTAAATTCAAGTATGAGAGCGTTTCGTCTGTTAAGAGTGCTTGGTGTGGTGGGTAAAGTGTCCAGGAGCGCCAACTCTGTTTCAACGCGGGCAAGGCTACCACGTATTGAGCGCAGGACCCAGGCCTGTTTGGATATGCAAATACCGCGGATACATGCCTTAAAGGCGTCCCATATTGTTGCATAGTGTGGCACTGAGCCTGTGTTTAGTGTGAAGTATTAGTCTATCGCCTCCTGTAGTTCAGATTTAAAAAGTACATCTAACAGAGCTGTGACCGGGAATGACCATCTGCGTTCCCACACGGTAGAGTGTGGAATTTTTAGATGAAGTACTGGAGCATGGTCTGACAGAGTACGAGGTAGTGTTTCTATGTCATTGGCCCATTGACACCCAAGTGCGTTGGTGAACCAGTAGTCTATTCGTGCCCAGGTTGAATGTGGTGCCAAATGGAATGTGTATCCTGGTGTATCTGGATGGTATGCGCGCCATATGTCGCTTAGAGCAAGAGCTTGTATTAGATCCCGGAGTGCCCAATGGGCATGCGGTTTTGTATTGTGCACAGGGTTAGAGTCGCCGCAGCTGGGATCAAGCCATACATTCAGATCTCCACCAAGGAGGAGCGCGTCATACTCATGGCGGTCAAGCAGAGTATGGAGATCGGAGAAGAAAGTGGGGTCATCTGTGTTAGGTGCTTAGATGTTGAGAAAGAAAACAAGTTACTTACCTGTAACTACAGTTATCCAGTATTGGTATCTTTCATAGATTCACATGCCTGAATCATTCCCCGTCGTCGAGGCGGGAGTCCCACGGTAAATTACAAAAGTAGTGCCATAAGTAAATAGTAGTAGGCTAAAAGAAAAGTCTAAGGCCTAAATCTTAGTAGCCTATCTACATCATTATAATAAAAAGAACCAAAAGTCAGCTCCAACCAATCAGCTACCAGCACCCTCTAGAACACTCTCAGCAGAGGCAGTTCTCCTCAGATTTTCTTAGCACAAGTGGGAAGTAAGTATCCCAAATCATAGAGAACTGACTCGCCGGGGAGGAGGGTGGGTGCATGTGAATCTATGAAAGATACCAATACTGGATAACTGTAGTTACAGGTAAGTAACTGTTTTCTTATCCAGTATTGGGGTATCTTTCATAGATTCACATGCCTGAATCAGAGTAGCAAGCAGTATACCAAATGTACTGTTTGCGGATGGTGGGAGACAAGTGTTCATAAACTCCCAAACTGCATCCACAATGGTTGAGAATTTTTTTTTATTTATTTTTTTAAATAACCAAGCCTTTAAGAAATCAAAGCTATGTTAAAATACATTAACGAAATAAAATACATAAATATTAATATATGGATATATATGTATATATACACCTCTATATAAACAAATATATATGTTGCATGAATATTGAATGCAAAAATAACAATTGATGGACAGAATGCAGAACAATGTCATACATTCACCCCAGTACAGAGATCTGGGCCTAAATCCATCGTTTTTTGCTCACCATGCCATTCCAGTTTGAACCCAGCCATATGCAAATCAGTCTTGACCCTGTGCCTCATGGGAACAGTCCAGCCCGAACTGCTAAGCCAGGTCCTCCCTGGACTGGAAACAAGCATCCTAGGACCGGTTTCGGGGTTTCACCCCTCTTCAGCCAGGATAGCTTGATTCCAGTGGCATGGAGAGCACGGGACCCACGTCTGGGCATACCCGCACCACTCGGGGTGACAAATGCAAAAACAACAATTGATGGACAGACGTGGGTCCTGGGCTCACTGTGCCACTGGAATCAAGCTATCCTGGCTGAAGAGGGGTGAAACCCCGAAACCGGTCCTAGGATGCTTGTTTCCGGTCCAGGGAGGACCTGGCTTGGCAGTTCGGTCTGGACTGTTCCCATGAGGCACAGGGTCAAGACTGATTTGCATATGGCCAGGTCTAAACTGGGGTGGCATGGTGAGCAAAAGAATGATGGATTTAACCCAGATCTCTTGACTGGGGGTGAATGTTTTGATTTGTTCTGCATTCCGTCCATCAATTGTGTGTCTTTTGCATGAATATTGAAAGCAAGAGAACAGCATATAAAAGAGAAAAGTACCTGAATCTGACCTAATGAAAGAGATGGCGTAGGACAGCCTGTCCAACCGCTGCATCTTCTTGTTGAGCAGATTGAAGACAGTAATGCTTCATGAACGTGTGGACATTTTTCCATGTCGCAGCACAACAGATATTTTCCAGAGTCACTCCAGCAAACAATGCTGTAGAAGCCGCCATAGTTCTTGTAGAATGAGCTTTGGCTTTCCTCTGTAAAGGTTTGTTGGCTTTGTCATGGCAGAAATGAATCGTAGATGCCAGCCATCTGGCGATTGTTGTCTTTGTCACTGCAGCTCCAAGTGTTGCTTGACCATAGGCCACGAACAGTTGGTTGGAACGTCTGAGGTCCTTAGTTTTCTGTAGGTAGAATTTTAAACAGCGCTTAACATCCAGAGAGTGTAATGCTCTTTCAGCTGGAGTGGATGGATCCGGAAAGAAAGTTCTTAATCTTACTGGTTCATTCAAATGAAATTGTGACGGTACTTTAGGGATGAATTTAGGATTTGTTCGAAGGGTTACGTAGTCCTGAGTAAAATGTAAAAAGGGTTCAGTGATAGTGAAAGCTTGGATTTCACTAACCCTTCTTGCATTAGTCAGCGCCAGTAAAAGGGCGACCTTCCAAGTGAGGAATTTGAGGTCTGCTTTGTGGATTGGTTCAAATGTTCGTTTCATTAATTGCGCTAGCACGGTATTGAGTTCCCACACTGGAGGGGGTGCTCGCACTGGAGGGAAGGCTCTGAAATGCCCTTTCATGAATTGTTTGACAAGTGAAGACGAACAGAGAGAAGGAAGTTAAGCGCATTTTCTGAATCTGGACAGAGCAGCAAGATGGACTTTGACCGATGAAAAGGTAAGTCCAGACTTGGCTAGGGAAAGCAAATAAGGGAGAACTTGTTCCGCAGGAGCTTGAACTGGGTGAATATTATTCGCTTCGCACCAACAGCAAAATCGCTTCCATTTTAGGCGATAAGTCTTAATAGTGCTCTGGGCACGAGCTTTGGCCAAAATTTCACGACAGTCTTGTGAAATGTTGAGGTCCTTGAACTCTAAGAAATCAGGAGCCATGCGTGCAAGTGTAGGGACTGTGGGTCCGGATGAACCACTTGGCCGCTGTCCCTCGACAACATCGTAGGAGTCGGACGAAGGCGAATAGGCTTGTCGTGAGACAATAGCAGCAGTTCCAGGAACCAATACTGCCTTGGCCAACGGGGTGCAATCAGAATTAGACGGCAACCCTGAAGCTTCATTTTGCGGAGCACTTTCGGGATCAATGGTATTGGGGGAAAAGCGTATGCACAAATCCCTGACCATCGCATGGACAGGGCATTCCCCCTTGAGCCCTGTTGAGGGAACCTGCTGGCATAGTATCGGCATTTCTTGTTTTCCTTCGTTGCGAATAAATCCAGTGCTGGTTTGCCCCAAGCCTGGAACACTCTGTTCGCCTGCTCCTGCTCCAGTTCCCACTCGTGACAATCCGATTGAGACCTGCTCAGCGTGTCCGCCAGAGTATTGTGGAGACCCCTGACGGGCTCGGCTCTCAGGGTGATCTTGTGGAATGTGACCCACTCCCACAATTCCTGAGCCTCCTGCGAGAGCGTCGCTGATTTTGTTCCTCCTTGCTTGTTGATGTAATATATGCTGGTCGTATTGTCGGTACGGACCAGCACTGAGGAACCCGCAATCCTTGGGAGGAACGCTTGCAGAGACAGAAAGATGGCGCGGAGCTCCAATCTGTTGATATGCTGTTTGTGTATTTGAGACCATTTTCCTTGAATCTTCAAATCTTGCAGATGACCTCCCCATCCCTCCATGGAGGCATCGGTCGTTAAAATGAAGTCTGGAATGGTTTGCAGAAATGTGAGACCTTGGGCTAGATTCGCTGCTTGTGACCACCAATGCAGAGAATTTATCATGCGCGGCGTGACCTTGATGGAATCGAAGGAACCCACGGCTTGTTGCCATTGAAGGTGTAGTTCCTCCTGAAGAAGTCTCATTTTGAGCCGTGCCAAGGGTATGAGATTTATTGCAGAAGAGCACATCCCCAGGAGTGAAGCAAACATCCGGACATAAACTGACCTTCTTGAAATTAAAGTTGCTAATTTTTGGAGACGTATTTGGCGGTCGTCTGACAAGAATGCTTTGCACTGGACCGTGTCTAGCATTGCACCGAGAAAAGGAATGACTTGGAGTGGACGCAACTGGTTGTAAGGCACAAGTTACTAACTTGTGTAACGATATATCTGTAAGAGACAGTAGTTAGTGACGGATTCCTTACCTTAGAATATCCCCAGGCGTCAGGCTGGATCCGGAAAGTTTTTGCGTAGCAGTACCCTTGCGCGTCGGTAGGCGGCGTCGTGCGGCTCCCGTCCGTCGTCGGCGTCGTGATCGCCGGGATGACGTCGCGGGCAGTACTTAGACGCCGCCCCTGCGCGCTGACGTCAGTTCTGTACACGACTTTCCGCGCCAGGAACGCAGAGCCATGCAAGAAGCTGACATAGGTGTCTGAAAAATACTAGGGCCCTGAAAGGGATGTCCTTAACCCTAGAAATCAGTTCGCAGAACGGGGAGGATGGGTGGGCGGTAAGGAATCTGTCACTAACTACTGTCTCTTACAGATAGATCGTTACACAAGTTAGTAACTTGTGCATCTGAAAGAGACACGTTAGTGACAGATTCCTTACCTTAGAATAGATACCCCAGCAATACCAACCCCGGTGGTGGGTCTGCGAACAAAGATCAGACAAGGAAGTCCCGGAGGACAGAAAGGCCAAAGAAGCCGTCCCTCCGGACCGGACTGTCAAGGCAGTAATGCTTTGTAAATGTGTGCAGCGAGGCCCACGTAGCTGCCTGACAGATATCCTGCAGCGGAACACCGCGGCCTAAAGCCGTGGTAGAAGCCGTTGCCCTGGTGGAATGGGCACGCAGCCCAACAGGAGGCTCCTTCTTAGCCAAAGAATAGCAGGCTTTGATACACAAGGTTACCCAGCGGGAGATGGTTCTCTTGTGCACCGCCCGACCTTTTTTGGCACCCACGTAGCCAACAAAGAGCTGGTCATCCACCCGGAAGTGTTGCGTGCGATTGATATAAAAAGAAAGCGCACGTTTTGGATCCAGACGGTGGAGCCTCTCTTCCCCTCTGGAAGGATGCGGAGGCGGAAAGAAGGTGGGCAAAGTGATGGTCTGCCCAATGTGGAAGGCAGTAACCACCTTTGGCAAGAAGGACGGACGCGTCCTAAGAACAACCTTGTCTGGATGGACAGACAGAAAGGGAGGTTTGCATGATAGAGCCTGGAGCTCACTCACCCGCCGAGCGGAGGTGATGGCCACCAGAAAGGCTGTCTTCAGAGTGAGAAGACGAAGAGGACAGTTATGTAGAGGCTCAAAGGGAGCGCACATGAGAAAGGTAAGAACCAAGTTCAAGTCCCACTGAGGCATCACAAACGGAACAGGAGGGAAGAGGTGTGCGACGCCTTTTAGGAATCTGTTAACAACAGGGGACTTGAAAAGGGAGGGCTGATCAGGAAGCCTGAGGAAGGCTGAAATGGCACAAAGATAGCCCTTGATGGTACCCAGGGCAGAACCCTGTTGGGCCAGAGAAAGAAGGAACAGAAGAACCTCAGAAAGAGGGGCAGAGAGGGGATTCACAGCCTTTGCTGTGCACCATGCCACAAACTTGTGCCACCTGCAGGCGTATACCACCTTAGTGGAGGGACGCCTGGCTGCCAGAATCACATCACAAACTTCGGGAGGCAAGTCGAAAGGAATCAACTGCCGCCGCTCAATCTCCACGCAAGCAGGTGGAGACTGGACAGGTTCGGGTGGAGGACCGTCCCCTGCTGCTGCGACAGAAGATCCTCCCGAAGAGGCAGACGGATCGGGGGATCTACGCTCATACCGAGTAGCTCGGGATACCAAACTCTTCGAGCCCGGTCGTGCCGAATCTTCTTCAACACTCTGGGTAGAAGTGGTATAGGCGGAAAGGCGTACGACAGACCGCAACTCCACTCGCGACGAAAAGCGTCGCCGAGCGAGTGCCGCCTTGGAAATTCCAACGCGCAGAACTGATGACATTGCGCGTTCTCTTCGGTGGCGATTAGATCTAACCAAGGCTCTCCCCACTGCAGAAAGAGTCCTTGCGCCACTTCCGAGTGAAGACGCCATGCGTGATCCATCATGCACCTGCGGCTGAGTTCGTCCGCCCTGGCGTTCAGGGAACCTGCCAGGTGTTGAACCATCAGGAACATGCCCTGATGTTCCAGCCATGTCCAGAGGCGCAGAGCCTCCTGACAAAGGGTCCACGACCCCACCCCGCCTTGTTTGTTGCAGTACCACATGGCTGTGGTGTTGTCTGTGAACACCTGCACTACCTTCCCTTTGACAGAGGGAAGGAATGCCTTGAGTGCAAGTCGGATCGCCCGGAGCTCCAGAAGGTTGATATGGAGCCGGGACTCCGCCGGAGACCAGAGGCCTCTGATCTCCGCCTCTCCCATGTGACCGCCCCATCCCAGAAGGGACGCGTACGTCACAACTGTGTGCTCTGGTTGGGGAAGGGAGAGGGATCTGCCCATGACCCATTGTCGGTTCGAGAGCCACCACTGCAACTGTTTTGCAGTCCCCTCCGAGATCTGGACGTGATCGGACAGGTTGCCCTGGTGCTGCGCCCACTGGAACTTCAGGTCCCACTGCAGAGCCCGCATATGCCATCTGGCATGATCTACCAGCAGGATGCAGGAGGCCATGAGACCCAGCAGCCTCAGGGTCATCCGTACCGAAACCCAGGATAAAGGCTGAAAGATGGGAATCATAGCCTGAATATCCCGGACTCGCCGTTCGGGAGGATAGGCCCGAAACTGCGTTGTGTCCAGAACTGCTCCGATGAAAAGGAGCTGTGGAGAAGGAATCAGATGCGACTTTGGCACATTGATGGAGAACCCCAGCGAGTGCAGGAGTTCGGCCGTAGTCTGGAGGTGGGAGACGACTGCCTGGGACGAGCCCGCCTTCAGCAGCCAGTCGTCGAGGTAGGGGAAGACTGGAACCCCTGCCCGGCGCAGATGAGCTGCGACTACCGCCATCACTTTAGTGAACACCCGAGGGGCACTTGTAAGGCCAAAGGGGAGCACGGTGAACTGAAAATGCTCGAGGCCTACCGTGAACCATAGGTAACGCCGGTGGGCCGGCAGGACGGGGATGTGGAAATAAGCGTTCTGCAAGTCCAACGCTACCAACCAGTCTCCAGGGTCGAGGGCAGTCAAGACCTGAGCTAGGGTGAGCATCTTGAACTTCTCCTTCCAGAGGAAGCGATTTACGTTCCGGAGGTCCAAGATAGGACGCATGTCCTCCTTGTCCTTTTGGGCACCAGAAAGTAGTGGGAGTAGCAACCACGTCCTACTTCTGGGGTCGGAACATGCTCGATGGCCCTCTTGGCCAAGAGGGCCGTGACTTCCTTCTGCAGAAGCATCAAGTGATCCCCTGACATGCGGTGGAATTGAGGTGGCATGGCTGGAGGGGTGGTCTCGAAGGGGAGGGAGTAGCCCCTTTGGACAATGTCCAAGACCCACCTGTCCGAGGTGATGGCACGCCAGTGGTGAAGGTGATGGCGGACCCTGCCCCCTACTGGCGTGCTGTGCACCGGAAAGGAGGGACTAGGAGGACTTGGAGGCCGCGCACGGGTTGGAGGTGGCCTGACCCGCACGCTGGTTGCCCGAACCGCCATGGCGGTATCCACGTCCTCGGCCACGCGAAGACGCTTGCTGCGCGGGCCGGTGGCTGGGCAGCTGACGTGACTGGGCGCCCCTTCCGTGGCCACGAAAGGGGCGAAAAGCAGAGGTTAGCGGAGGGCGCACAACAGAAAGGCCCAGGGACTTGGCAGTAGCCCGTGAGTCCTTAAAACGCTCCAGCGCATGGTCTGCTTTGGAACCAAAAAGACCGACTCCATCAAAGGGCATGTCCATGAGTGTATTCTGGACATCACCCGAGAAACCAGTTGTTCTCAGCCAGGCGGGGCGGTAGGGAAGGCGGTTTGGGAGGAAGAGGCTTTGACAACCAAGCTCTCGGGGGTGGGATGTTGGGAGAGAAACAAGGGGTCGCCCGGAGCAGGGCGATGGCGTCGGGCCACGTTCCTATCCACAGGAGCCTCTGTGGTGGGCTTGGACCAGGCGCCCAAAAGAACGTCAGTCAGTGCATCATTAAACGGCAGCACAGTCTCCGTGGAGGAAGCTGCCGGCTGAAGCACTTCCGTCAGGAGATTAGTCCTGACAGCCACAGTAGGCAATTGGAGGTGCAAGGCTCCAGCTGCTCTACGCAACACCGTTGCGAAATTAGCTCCCTCTTCCGTAGCCACGGGAGGAGACAGCATGCCAGTGTCAGGGGTAGTGTCTAGACCACTGGCATCCCCAAGTTCCTCAGCCCAGTCCTGATCATACTCACACTGTTGTGTGAGAGGGTCTTCCGACCCCTCCCAGCTCTCCTGGTCCTCCTCTGGCTCAAAATATGGAGGAGGAGGGACATTTGGGACCCAAGGTCTCATCGGCACCGGAGCCGGCGTCGAGCGACGTCGGTCCGGCTCCATGTCCGGAGCCGGAGATAACCAGGGAACGACGCCGTCCAGAGCCCCGGACGGCGTCAGGAACGGCACCGGGGACATCGGCGGAGGCGTGGTTAGGTCAACCGGCGTCGATGGGGGTTGCGGTACCACCGGAGCCGGAATCGAGGCCGGAGCCGAGGCCGGGATGAAGGCTGGCGGGACAGGCGACGCCGGGACCGGAGTAGTCGGCGACGCCGGAGCAAACCCATCAGGGCCCGCGCGGCCCGAAGGCGCACCGGAGGGACCTTGAGGCCCGAAGAGGCGGGCCATGGCCGACAGGAATTCCTGTATTTCGGCCGGAGTAGCCCCCGAACCCGGAAAGGACGGGTAATGCGGGGGCGGCTCCACAGGCACGTCCGGGGCCGCGGGGACGGTGCCGACAGGGGCCTCAGCCGAGTTGCGAGACCGGCGAGGCGAAGTCTTAGAGCGATGATGCTTCTTAGACTTTTTGTGCTTCGACTTACCCGAGGAGCGCGAAGACTTGGACTCCGACGACCGGCGGACCTCGAGTAGCTTTCGATACAGCTCTCGCAAAGCCTTCGGGTGAAGTTTCCGGCAGTCAGGGCACGACTTCGTGTCGTGGTCTCGGCCGAGACAGTAGAGACACTCTAAATGCGGGTCTGTGATCGACATCATTCGACCACAGACGTCGCATGGCTTGAAGCCGGGCATCCCTATCGACACCTAGGAGTCGAGAAGACTCGAAAAGAATCAGTGAAAAATTCACCAAAAATTTAGTCAAAAATTGACTAGGGCACTGCTCTTCCCGGATCTGCGCTTACTGGCGCGGAAAAGAAGAACTGAAGTCAGCGCGCAGGGCGGCGTCTAAGTACTGCCCGCGACGTCATCCCGGCGATCACGACGCCGACGACGGACGCGGAGCCGCACGACGCCGCCTACCGACGCGCAAGGGTACTGCTACGCAAAAA
Source organism: Calotriton arnoldi (assembly GCA_963921515.1). Taxonomy (NCBI): domain Eukaryota; kingdom Metazoa; phylum Chordata; class Amphibia; order Caudata; family Salamandridae; genus Calotriton; species Calotriton arnoldi. Next base: position 791,912 of record CAWUFW010005099.1, read on the forward strand.
CTTTCCGGATCCAGCCTGGGGATATTCTAAGGTAAGGAATCTATCACTAACGTGTCTCTTTCAGATGCTGTCTATACTGCGATTGATACTGCCTGTTATGTTGGTTTTGGTATCCTCCTCTTGATGTAAAACCACGTCCTCTTGCGCCTCTGAAAGATCCGCGCCTGTATTGAAGGGCGCCTAACGATCTAGCGGTAACCGTGTCAGTTTTTATAGCAAGGAGGGCCTCATCAATGTGTTTACCAAACAAAGACTCTCCGTCATAGGCCATGTCTAGAATCTTTGTTTGTACCTCAGGTCTGAAAGTTGTGGCTTTAAGCCATCCCTGGCGTCTAAGCACTGCAGCCCCGGCGAGCTGATGAAAGTGGGTGTTTACAATGTCCAGTGCGCAATCTATAGTCTCAGATGCGGCTCGTTCTCCCTCCAACAGAATTTTCCTTGCTTCCTGTCTACGGTCTTCAGGAATGAGGTCAATGAAAGCCGCCATATCTGACCACATTTGACGGTCATAACGGCCGATTATCGCTAGAGAGTTAGCAGCTCTAATAGAGGCTGCTGACATGGTAGAGAATCTTTTTACCTATGAGGTCCAGCCGACGTCCTTCCTTGTCAGGCGGTGTGGTGATAGGCGTTGCAGGATTTTTAGATCGCTGTTGGGCGGCTTGGGAAATTACCGAATCTGGTCGTGGATGACCAATCAGACAAGATGGGCTGTTAGCAGGGGCATGGTACTTTTTCTCTAAGCGAGGAAGCACTGCCGGAATAGATGCAGAACTCTTCATAATCTTAACTCCTTCATTCCAGATTTAGTCTATGATTGGTACAGCTCGCGTGATCTTCTTGGACTCTTCCTTGAAATCATGCAAAAAACAGTCCGTCTGTTCGACCGTAACAGGCAGCTGGAATCTAGCTGCCGCCCGCTGCATTAAATTATGAAAGCCCCCAATGTCCTCAGGGGGAGAATCAGAAGGTAGAGGAAGGGGTGAAGAAGGCATCGGTATTATATATTCGTCCCAGGGATCCGGAATATGAGTATTTTCAGGTAATTCTCCCTCTTCAACCTCATCTTCAGAGGAGGTAGTGTCATGCTGTACCTGTTCAGAAGGACCTGAAGGATGAGCCGGTGTAACAGGAACCTCAGACTGAGGTAACGGATCAGGAACCACAGGTGGTGGGGGTGGATTTTCTGGGACAGCCTGTTGTGGGGGAAACCTTTGACGGTAATCCGCCAGCATGGCCTGGAGATCCTGTATGAGCGTTGGAGGGAGGTGACTCATTTCCCTCTGGCGTGACTCCCTTCGAGGAAATCTATGGTGTGGAACCATAAGTTCTTCCTGGTAATATTGTTCCTGGTAATCGTTGTCGTCGTCATCCTGACACTTGATGTTAAGCTCAGAAGGATGGTGAGCTATGGCAAATGGTCCCTCATCGTCTTCGTCATCTTCAACGTAAGTTTTTAAAAGGTGTGAAGGCAGAAGCGGAGAAATCTTACTGTAATCCTGATGCCTTTGAAATGTCTTGAGTTGATAAGGTCCAGACGATAAGGGCGTTGCCTGCGTAGGTAAAACTACTACCGCTGATACATGAGATTGAATTGGTAAATCCGTCGTCGACGGGCTCTTCACTGATGTTGCCGCCGTCGACGGAACGGTCGTCGACGGTGACATAGTCGACGGGGCAGACGTCGACGACGTAAACTTAGTCTATGATGATATCTTCGTCGACGGTGGAGGCTTAGTCGACGGTACTGTCGTCGATGGACTCGACGTCAACGTGGTCGTCGACGGGGACTTCGTCGATGATTTCCTCGTCGACGATTCTTCAAAAACAGGCTTTTTGGTCGTGATTGAGATTCTAGTAGATAGAAGAGGCGATGGAATGGCCCTCGTCGAGACAGTAGCTGTTGACGATGAGGCAGAAGTCACAGAAATCGTCGACGATGGAGTCAAAGTGAGAGATTTGACATGGCTTTTACTCACAGTTTTTTAAGTAGATATCTTCTTAGACTCCTTGACCGATGTGGAGGGTGGAGACAGCGTTGACCCAGAGGAAAGCTTAGGTGACCTCTGTGAAGGGTCAGAAACATCATGGGAAGATTTATGGTGTTTTCTTCCCTCACTTGAAGAGCTGTCATGGGATCTAGCTCTTTTGCTAGAAGTTGAGGCTCGGTCATCCTCCTCAGCCGAAGAGGATTTGAGCCACAAAAGCAGTCTTGCCTCTCTATCCCTAAGAGTCTTAGTAGGGAAAGTACGGCAGATTTTGCAATCCTTTGCCTCATGCTTAGGATAAAGGAAATAAATGCAGTCCTTATGCTGGTCATCAACATGGACCCTCATCTTATCACAGGTCCTGCAGGATTTGAACAGAGCTTTTCTGTCAGACATTCTGAAGAGTTGTAGAGAAGAACTGAGTGGCACTCAGGGAGACTCCCTTCCACACGACGTGCGGTGAAAATCTGAGGAGAACTGCCTCTGCTGAGAGTGTTCTAGAGGGTGCTGGTAGCTGATTGGTTGGAGCTGACTTTTGATTCTTTTTATTATAATGATGTAGATAGGCTACTAAGATTTAGGTCTTAGGCTTTTCTTTTAGCCTACTACTATTATTTACTTACGGCACTACTTTTGTAATTTACCGTGGGACTCCCGCCTCGACGACAGGGAATGATTCAGGCATGTGAATCTATGAAAGATACCCCAATACTGGATAACAGGACTACTTTGCCCAGCAGTGTTCCCATCACTAAAAGGTACCGCCCTTGCGCATCAGACACTGAGTTTCTGCGTGAAGGGGAGGGTGTGGTGAATAAGGAGGCAGACTCCACGAGAATAGGTGCTGTAGCATGAGAAATATCTATGGGGCCCCCAAGAGGAAGCGAATGGAGGGGAGTTTTGCGGGGGGAGCTGAGTTTCTTGCAAAAATGCTATCTTGACGTTGTGTCTTCGAAGGTAGGCTAGCACGAGTTTGTATTTCCTGAGATTGTTAAGTCCCTGCACGTTCCAGGTAATCAACTTGGCCTCCACATTAGTGCCAGAGATCAGCGCCATAGGGGAGAATGTATGTGTGTGTACATCCAATGTAGTGTAGGGAGTGTGCTGCATATGTAGAGGTGGGGGGACATAATGGGAAGGGATTAAAGAGGGCAAAGAGCCAGAAAGATATGCAACAGAGAAAGCCTCAAAAAACAACTCCCACCCTCCACCCACACCAGAATACCCAATATCCCAAAACGAAAAGAAAATGCCCCAAAAATAAACCATTCGAAGTCATCCGTAGGGGGCGGGCAACGCCTCGGATGCCCGACGCCCATTTCTGAAGCTATGCAACTTGTAAAAGAGGAATACAAAAACATTGATAGTACTTGGAGACGTCATAACCGTTAGGTAGTTCTAGATGAGTGGTTAATACTAAGGCGAAAAAAGTCCAGCAAGACGAGGGGGTCCATGTGGCCATCACCCCGGGGGGAAGAGCTCAGCACTCACAGCCAGCTGCCGATCAGAGGAGGAGCGTCCAGAGGAGCAGGTAGGGCTTCTACGGTTGCTGCTTTGTTGTTGTTTGCAGAAGGCCAGTACATAGGCTGGAGTGTCAAAGAAACCAGGTTTGTCGCCCACTAGTACCGCGAAATCGTGCAGGGTACAGCAAGGCGTATTTTAGATAGATTGTGTGGAGCTTCAGCTTAGCATCCGCAAATTTGCAACTGGCTTCTTGGACTGCAGCCGTGTGGTCTGGATAGAAGGAAAGCACGGAGCCCTGATATTGTACCAGCGCATTTTCTCGGGCCAGGCGAAGGGTCGTGTCCCGGTCCCTGTAATTGAGCAAGCAGGAGACTATAGGCCGCAGAGGCGCTCCGGGGCAGGGGGGGGAGGGGGTCTGTGGGGGTGAGGGCCCAGGGATCTGTGTGCCCTTTCCACAATGAGGGTCCTGAAGAGTTTATCCGCTCCAAATAGATCGGTAAGTAGTGATTCAACAAATAATTCAGGGCGCCCTTTGTTTGGAGATTCCGCAAGACCCAAGATACAAATGTTGTTTCTTCGTGACCAGGCCTCCAAGTCCTCGTTTTTGATGGCTACGGCCTTAAGCAGTCGCTCCATTTTCTCCAACCAGTGTGTGGTGTCTTTGGCCTGGTCTTCGTGAACAAAAATGTGTTGTTCCGCTTCATCAAGCCGGGTGTTGTGCCCATCTATGCGCTCCCCCATTCTGTCCAGCCTGGAGGCGAGGGAGTCAAATCTAGAGTCTATTGCACCAAACCCAGCACGGAGCTCTGCCATTATAGCCGCCGCGCCCTCCAGGGCGGGAGGCTGAGCGTTCTGCTCCGACTGGCCATCTGCATCAAGGCTCTGATGTGGGCGTTCCGATGTGCCCGGCCTGTCAAAGGTCAGCATGCGCTGCTTTGGGTCCCCTCGTCCGATGTCTGCAATGTGAGCGAGGGTATCAGCTCAACAACCGTGTAGGTGATGTGGTGGGATCGCCGCAATGACCGAAGGCAGGTATGAGGAGGACAATCACCACCGGGGGCAGCCGCTCAATGACACCCCCGACAGATAGGAAGGTATCAAGCTGCCTCCGCTCCGGATGGCAAGGGGCTAGGTTCAAGTGGTCAGCAAGTAGAGGGGAGGCCGCTTATGGGGTTCACCCGGCACCTTCCTGCAAGCATGGGTCTAACCGTCACAGGTGGATATGTGGGAGGCAGAAGAGGAAAGTGACCAACTGGGACCCAGGTCTCTCGCCACTCCTAGTCCGTAGTGTTGCAGTTGGTTCTTGATGCAGGCAAGGGAGGGGGGGGGAGGTAGTCCGCAAGCACCCCACTCCCCTGCCCCAGGAGGTTTTTGTCTTTGTGGTCTGGGTCCCCAGTTCAAAATGGCTTTGCTAAGTCCCAAATAAGCAGGCAAATGCTGGCTCCAACCAGCGCTAACCGTCGGCACGCACAGTCAGTTCCGGGGCCTCTCCCCCAAGCGCCCCATGAGCTCCGCACCAGGATGGAGGGGTGGTCGTGTATTATCACAGGGCCGGCACGGGGACTCACAAGGACGGTGTTGTGCCCGGGAGGGAGGTTGGGTGGGATCCGGCCCGCGCGGGCCTCCGTGCCAGGCCTCACACGCCGCAGCCCGGCCTGGTTGACTCACCTTGGTCACAGTTGCAGATGGCCTCCACCGTTTATTGTAGCGCCCACAGCGAGGCGTCCCCTCGTGCCTCTAGTAGCCGCGGTCAAAGTAGGCAGGGGGCCCAGCGGAGCACCGTAGCTCTAGCCTCAGGCTCACCCGCGGCCCCCATCGCCGCAGGGCCTCTAAGGCTGGCTGGGCCTCCGTACGCCACCACTCGCTTCCGCAGGATTCGGCGGACGCTTGGGGGGAGCAGCACAGGATCTCGCAGCGTCGGCGCGGTGTCGGGCAACCTCAGCTTTGCATCTCCACCGGTGGAATCAGCAGGATCATGGAGTTTTTGTTAGAATGGGGGCGTCGGAGCTTCAATACCGTGCGGCCATCTTGTTCGACGGCTCGGCCACGCCCCCGGCTTGGCCAATTCTGGGAGAGTGAGGACCTGTCTGCTTGCCAGTATCTTAATGTAGGAAGCTGGCTCTGTATATAGTATACCAAAGTAAGGTATAGTGTGCACAGAGTCCAGTGGAACCCCAAAGGTAGGCAGAGGTAAAAGTAGATAATACCTTACTCTCTATTTAGGTAGTGTGGGCGAGCAGTAAGGCTTTATCAGAGGGTAGCGTTAAGCATTTATTGTACACACTCAGGCAAGAAATGTCACATTTCAATGATTACAATGTACACTCCCAGTAAACACCTAAGATCCTCCCATCTGCAGCTCGAGTACAATCAGAGTCAAACGGGCAAGATGGGGAGGCAGATCATTTGCCTATATGGTACCGAGGCTGTGGAATGATCTTCCACTCAACCTCAGATCACTGCCCAACGAAGCCTCCTTTAAGAAAAACCTACAGACCTGGCTGTTCCCACATTAATTTACATGTGATCAAAGCTCTCAGCACAGCACTCATCAGCCCGGGGAAGCCCTCGGGCAGCAATGCGCTTTACAAAACAAACACACTCAAAGACTGAACTCAGACCAATTTATTTGTATAAAAATATTTAGTTATTTTATTTCTAGAACCAAGCCAGGCCTGGTGCAGGTAAGTTAAATAATACTTTGCAGGAATATTGCAGTTGAAATACAATTGAAATGCAGTTGGATGCAATTGGTTTGTTTACAGGTAAGTCAACAGTTAAAATTACTTTACAGTTCCTTTCGAGATCACTTTGTACATTCTTTTTCAGATTACTTTTTAAGCTACTTTTTCTACTCAGTGTGATATGCCTAGATATCACACTGGGACATTTCCTAGAGAAAAGGTAAGCAATTCAGTTTTTGTACATTTGCAGTTTTTCAAGGTTTCATACAAACCAACTCCACACAAGAATTTTCAAAGAAAAGCAGTCAATGCAATCCTATGGGAGGAAATGAAGTTATCGGTTTACAGGTAAGTACTTGATTGTGGGTTTCTGGGGTTAGAAGCAGGGTTCCCCCAAGGTCAACGATGCACTCTCAAAGCACCCTAAGCGACACTAGGGCGGCCGGGTGCAGAGTGTTGAGGCCCAATGTTATCCAATGGGGGATAGGGTTGGTGGCTGCTCACGAGCAGGCCACAGGGTTGTGGGAGCAAAGCTCCTTGTGTTAGGATCAGGGTAAAGAGGGATCAGATTTAGCACACAGAGTGCCGTGTGCAGGTTTGGCATCAGGTGCCCTGTTGATTTCAATGGGGATTCCCCGGTTGCAACAAACACTGCAGGCTCGGAGACCAAGATCTTCTGGAGGCGACCACCGGTCGGAGAGGTAAGTTGGGATGCCTGAGGATGCTGGGACACCGTTGGTTAGGCCACCCAAGGCCGCGGGACTTTGGGTGCAGGGGTGTCTTGAGGCTTCGGCTCCGGTCGCGGGGATCCGCCAGAAAGGGACTGCAGGTGTCGGTTAGAGACTTGAGGCAGGTCAGGGATCACCAGATCCCAGGTCAGGGCGTCGGGTGCAGAGTGGTGCAGGCTCACAGATTTGGCCAGAGCTAGAGTCTGTTGGTGAGCAAATCCGGTGCTCATAGGAGACAAAGTCAGGTTTAGGAAGGCAGCGCATGTCCTTTGGGTTCTTGGGGGCTGCTGCCTGAAGGACACACCGATATTTTGCTGGAGCAGGTTCGAGGTTGGGGTAAGCCGGTAGGGCTGAGGCCAAGTCAGTTGGTGTCCTCTTCTTTCAGCATGGCTTCTTCGGTCCTTCTCTCATCTTGTCTGAGAAGGCAAGGTTCGGGGTTGCCCCTAAATACTGAATTCAGGGGCGTAACAGGTAGGTACAGATCGGGACAAATGGGTCCCTTCCTTGGGGTGGGTACACCCCCTATTATGCCACCCTCCAGTGGGAGGGGGTATAAGCCTCACTCTGGTTGGCTGGGCCCCCCCCCCCATCCACAAGATGGCGGGGACAGAGTTGTGCTTCACCTCGCCTCCCCACCTGAGGGGTGGGGTTGGCAAAGGTGGGCACACCTCTCCTCCTAACTTGGTTTTCCTGCAGATTCTCCCGCCCAAAGGGGGGGTCAGAACCAGTGGGGGCCAGTTGCTGGGAGCAGCAAATGGCTGGGGTAGCTCATAAAGGCGGCAAGCCTTTGAAGCTTCCCCTTCGTGGACCCTGCCCATCCTGGGGGAGGGTGCTTGGCACCTCATCGCAGGATGTGCATTGTTTCAGGACCCCGAAAGTGGCATGTCTGGTGGTGGCAGCTGGCGGGCAGCCACTCCACCAGGACACTAGACTTAGGTCGTTTTTCAGGGGGCATCTCTAAGAAGCCCTCCAAGTGAATTTTTACTTAAATCCCACACTGGCATCAGTGTAGGTTTAATGTGATGAGAAGTTTGATACCAAACTTCCCAGTTTTCAGTAAAGCCATTATGGTGCTGTGGAGTTCGTAATGACAAACTCTCAGCACCATATACTCTTTATGGCATTACTGCACTTACAATGTCTAAGAATTGACTTAGACACTGTGGGGTACAGGGCTCATGCACCTGTACCCTCACCACTAGTATAGTGCACCCGGCTAGAGGGGTGGCTTACCTATGCCAGGGCATGGCACACAGGGATGTGTGCCATGTCGACTCTTCACTTTGTTCTGCACCACAACAAGCAGCCTGCGGGGTGGGAGTGGGTGTGTGCGTGTGAAGGTACAGGGTCTCTAAGGGTGGCACAATAAGTGATGCCGCCCTTAGAGGCCTTCCCTGGTTACAGTGCCCCTGGTACCCATGGTACCTTTTACAAGAGACTTACATGTGGCCAGAGAGTTGCCAATTGGGTTTTGCAACAGTACAGTTTAGGGAAAGAACATAGGCCCTGGGTACCTGGTTGGCAGGAACCCAAGGTACACTCAAAGTACATCAACAGTTTGGCAAAAAGTGGGGGCAACCATGCAAAAAGGGGCACTTTCCTACACCCTTCACTTGTGTCTGAAAGACCTTTAGGGCCAGGAAGAACTTCTTTAGGGCATTTATTATGTATTTAGTTCCCCCATATGTGCTTCCCAGCATGTGTGAGATGCGTACGTGGTGATCGTCACAGTAGGAGATGGCTGTGAGAAGAGTCTGCCCACTGTTATGTTATTGTTCCACCATTTCATCTCTTCTTGCACTTTGCGTTACAACCACTACATTCTCCCAACTACCTGTGGCCTGTGACCATTGGAATTGGATCCACTTTTGCAGGGTTCTCATTTGTATCTTGTTAGTGGAATGAGGGGAATGCAAGAGGCCATCATTCCCCTTATTTTCCCCACAGTCCTCACTGTCAGACTGACCCTTGCAGTAGCTGCAAGCTTGCTCCGATTGCCTGAACCCTTTTGAGCATAGGAAATGCGTTTGCCTCCACCGTGTTGATCCTTGCCTCCAGAATGGTCTTTTCCCTTTCTGGTTTTGTGGATTTTTGTAGGCTGATTGTGAAACCTAGTCTGTGGAGGGTGTCCATGACAGTTCTGATGTTCCTTCTTGCATTGGTGGAAGGAGTTTGCTTTTACCAGCCAGTCATCCAGATATGGGTATGCATGGATTCCATTCCTTCTTGAATAGATGGCCACTGTGGCTAGGCATTTTGTGAATACCCTTGGGACGGAATTGATTCTGAAAGGGAGCACTCTGAATAGGTAGGGGTCTTGGTTGACAACGAACCACAGGTATTTCTTGTGCTTGGTTGCGGCACATGGGGATGTGTAGGTAGGTGTCCTTTAAGTCTTTGGTTGCCATGTAGTCCTTTTCCCGAAGCCGCTGGAGGACCTCTTGAGGTTTACACATTTTTAATTTGTGTTTTTATGCATTTGTTTAAAATGCAGAGGCTCAGAATTGGTCTTAGCGACTTGCTTGATTTTAGGATGAGTAAGTATGCGGAGTAGTTTCCTTGGATGATTTCTGTTGTTGGCACTCTATCACCCCTTTTTTCAAGAGATTCTGCACCTCGAGTTCTAGGCAGCGCCTTTCTTCCTTCAAGTGCCCTCTCTTTCTGGGTTTGACTCCCGGAGGTGTCTTTATGAGTTCTATGCAGTATCAGTGTTGGACGATGTTTAGGATCCATTTGTCTGATGTGATTGTTCTCTGCTCCTGAAGGAAGGCATTTATTCTGCCCTGCCACTGGTGTTATGTGGCGGGACAACTGACAAGTGGAGTCTCTTGGCTGAGGAGCTAGCTCCTCCAGGAAGCTGTCCTCTTCCACTCGCACACAAAGGGCTGGCGTTGTGTTGTCTGTGGCTTCCACTGCTGCGCCGCTGGTTGCCGTTGGCCTTTGTGGTGGTAGGATGTCTGTTGCGCCATGCTCTGGAAGGTTCCTCTTCCGGGTGGTCTTTTTACAGGGGTTACCCCTCTGTGAGTGGCCTTGAAATTGCAACGCCCTCATGGCATTGGCTGTGTATTTCTTTAGCTACTGCAGTCTCTCATCCACTGCCGTGTCGAACAGGTGTTCTCTGCTGAAGGGAGTGTTCATGATGCTTGCCTGCACCTCACTTTTGATCCCTAACACCCATAGCGAGGGTGGTCTTCTCAATGTTGTGCCTGTAACCATCTTCCTACTGGGCATGTCTATGATGTCGAGGGTGGATTTCAGGCACGTGTTAGCGATGGTCTCGTCTTCTTCCACTAGCGCGACTGCCTGTTTTTTGGAACGGCTCTGGGAGATGTTTAATGAGCTCGCCCATTTCTTCACCATGCTGATGGGCATAACAGTTTAGGAGGGCGCTGGAGTTCGCAATCTTCCACTACGTTGCTGCTCTTTTCTCCATTTTGTGCCCTCACCCTCTCCACCCTTTTGCTCGCTTTCTCGGGTGGTGGGCACGTTGAAGTAGGGATGTTGGCTCTTCCTTGCTGTGGCCATGATTATGGAGTCTGCCATAGCATGCTCTCTAATGTATGGTGGGTCTCTGAAGAAGTGCTTGTATTTTTTCTCCACCCTCCGAGTCACAGCCATGCAGGCTGCTGGTTCTCTGAATGCCTCCGTTTCCTGGTCAAGGACGCTGGGGCGCATTGGGAGATATTGGCTACTGCTCGGTAAGGGCACACATGTTTAGAAGAGGAAGCATGTCTGTGACCTCTCCTCTTCGAGTTAGACTCCATGCCTGTGTGCTGCCCTCTTTACCACCGAGTTGTATAGGTGGATATCGTCTAGAGGGGATGGTCTCGAAGGGTAGGAGTCAATTGATTTTTCCAGCGAGTCTGCTTTGATATCTTGCCACTCATTGACACCTTCGACATCAGAGAAGAGCTCTGGTCATCCTTGTGCTCTTCGTCCTCAAAGAACATTTCCTGTTCATCTTGTGGCGCGGGGTCCCTTCTCTACTTCCTCCCATTCCTCTCAGCACGGTTCTCGCAAGGGCTCCGAAATTCTCAAATGGATACCTCAGTCTTATCTTCTGTAGAATCGCCGCCATTTCGGCATCAAGATTCCTCTTCTTTTTTTTTGTACCTTGAGCGCCTTTTTGCGTGGCGTCCATCGTGGTCGGCGGTCATTTCTTCAGAACCAGGGCCTCTAGGTCTATCAGATACTTTACATCTCTCACTCGTCCTTTGATGTTGATCACTTTTCCAGGAGGTGACTTTCACTGGAATCCTTGTGTCGGGACCCGTGGGATTCTTTGTGTTTCAACCTAACTTCAGTCAACTAATCTTTCGGCGCTGAGGCAGTCTTACAGGACATTAACTCTGATGACTTTTGGCCATACACACCCCCCCCCTCCTCCTCCCCCCCCCCCCAGTCCCCCCTCTCCATTTTCCTCCCCGGTGCCTGAGGTCTTGTTCGGGGGGCTCCCTCCTTCTGTTTCTTTGAAGGACCAAGTTCCAGACTGACAACCTCTCGCTCAGCTTCCAACCCTTCTGCTTGTGCTTCTTTTGTGCCCACGTTGTCCTCTCGACAGCCCGAGCTCTCTTAGGGATGAGATCCCCTTCTTCTGTGCATGCATGGTGGCATAATGTGCCTGCTTCTGCTCGACTCTAGTCCTCAGTGTCTTCAGGAGGAGCTCGGGCCATGACTAGCAGCTTTTGGTGAAATGGTCCATGGGTAAGCAGAGGTTGCAGACCAGATAGTTGTCCTCCTGGGCAAATTTGTAGTGGCACTTGGGGCAAAACCTAGGGGGATTGTTCTTAGTTTCCCTTGTCTGGTCTGTAGCCCTGTCGTGCATTCTCTGATTGCGTGGTCTTCCATGTGGTGCATCTACTTTCGGTGCTGGTCTTGGTTCTCCATTTTGCTATTTTTCTCCTCCACAGACGTCCCTTATGTCCGGGGAGCTTTGGTTGATGCTTCCAGACCCAATGGCGGAAAAAATAAATAAATCTGAAGATGGAAACCATGCACCTCAGGGGACTGTGTAGTTTGTAAATGTCGTATTTATCTTCGTGTTAGGGGTAAAATAAAAATACTTTTATCCTGAGAGTGAGAATTTGGCTAGACAATAATTTATTGCCGCTACCGCGTGTACTTTTGAGTTGTAACATCGTGTCCACCCCCTGCATCCACCTCCCTTCACAGGAGGGAGACTTGGACCACGCAGTGCCTGAGAGTAAAGTGCTGAAGGGGTACTTGGTCCGGTTGCTCAGAATCCATAGTAGGTCAGGCCACGGGACATCAGGAGTAAAAGACCTCAGCCCCCACAGTTGGGCCCAGTAGCTCTTGCTCGCCCATTGGCCCTCTCCACGGGATTCTGACAATTGGTGGCAAGCAGTGAAGAGTCCAACGTTGAGGAGCCTAGATATAGGATGGCATTTGCCATTTCAAATTTACACCAGTAGTACAATAAGACAAGCTATAATTAATTTTTTTCTTTTACACATAAATACAAAACTCCTAGACAATGGAAAACACAGGGTTGGGCACGACCTCAGCACCATGCCCATAGCTCAGATGAAGGATTTATGTTGGGACAGAGGGTGCAGGATTCCCAGGAGTAGGGACAGAGGACCAGTTGGATACACAGGGTGAAAGGGATGAGACTGTAGTTGACTCTGGGGAGGAAACCATGATAGGAACCCAGTTAGAGAGCCCTGTGGATTCGGGCTCTAGGATCTGCTTATGACAGATCTATCCCAGACGCACGCAGTGTGTGTCCCCTTTTGCATTTTCCAGAGTTTCACTCACCACCTTTAGTTTCTAGAATACCTCACGTGTGTAACACCACCTCAAATTTCTAGGGTACCAATGTGTGAGGAAATGGGGTGCATTATATGGTGTGGCTGTGCAACCTCAAAGTATTCTACACTTATCAACCCCTTTAGGACCCTTATGTTTCGTTTGTCAAACCTTCAGCTTAACCCTGGGAAGTAGTAGTTCCGAACAGCAAGGCTTACACAAAGGAACAAGTGTAAAGCATTTAAAAAGCACGAAACAATTACATTTGACACAAACCTTTTTAGTAAAAAAGTTGGGCTAGGTGTAACGCAGTCACTTGGAGTCACTGTAGGCACCCAACTCCAGTTGGGGAGCAGCCAGGTCCTCAAGAACAGTTACCTTAACAGGAGGAGCAATTCTCAGTCAGATCCAGGCACTTTTATCCAATGCAGTCTTTTCCAATGGAAGTGGCCTTGATGCAAGGGATGAAGGTTGCTGAAGATGCTCAAGGATGCTGTGGGTGCAACGTGGGTCTTTCTGCAGGTACTCCTCGCTCCACAAAGACGATGTGGGGCTCCTGGTTGCAGGGTCAACCTCCCACGAGGTCCTCTCCGGTCTGACGGAAGTTCGGTCACAACTGGAGTACCAGTCGCCTGGTGCCACGGTCACAGACCAATCTTTCCTGAGTCAATAGCTCGTCATCTCAGGGTCCCAGTAGTTCTCCGACAGCACTCCCGGGCTCTGCGAACTTGGGTGCAGCTCTGTGCGTCGAGTCTAGGTCGCAGGTGCTGCACGGCTGCAGTGATAGCTGCTTGAAGATTTGAGCTGTTAACCTGCCCCAGCAGGCTTCTTCAGCTATTGTGTACCTGTGCTGCAAACAGGAGGCCAGTAGGCTGGCCCTAGGAGTCTCGAGACTTCGCTGGGCTCTGGATTTACCTTCTCCTTGAGCAGGACACAGCAGGCACAGACCCACACTCCGATAGCCACAATGTGCAGCAGATGCAGTCCTTGATGGTGCAGCCTCTCTTTCCAGGTCACTCAGTGCAGTCCTTTGGTCCTCCTTCCAGGTCAGTTGATATCGGAGTTTGGAGTGCCAGGGGTGCTCTACTTATGCTCAGAAAATGCCGACAGGGCAGGATGTGGTTGGTAGCCAATGGGCTACCAGGTTCCCACCCACCTGATGACCACTTACAGTGAAGTGTGGGATCGACCTACTCCCAATATGCCAGAACCCCTCTCCCGGCCGTGGAGCTCCCTAGCCCAATCCAAAGGTGTGGCTACCAAAGGGGCTACACACCCCTCGAAAACCGGTTTGACAACTGGCTTCCCCTTCCCTGTCCCTAGTGCCACACTGTCTACCTAAACAATAGAGCAGCCCCTCTCCCAAGTGTTCCCCATTTGCCCTTCAAAGGTGGTTTCGCCTTTTGGACTAACACCCTTGTGGCTTCCTGCAGGGGGGAGGTAACACCTCCTCCAATGGCAGGCCTCTATGGTTATCTTTCCTGGAAGTTGTTAGTACATCTCCCCAAGAGGGTAACAAGCTGTCTGCAGGACAGACACAGAGTACAACAGTAAAAGGGCACTGGATTTCTTGGGCAACTAAAGTGGTAACTTCTAAAGTTGCATTTTGCCCACCAGTGACATTAAATTCGATTTAACAATTACATCTGATTTAATCCACTGATTCTTTTGATACCTCACAGTATCAACTTTAGTAGTCCCATTCAGAAGTTAGCAGGGCTGAGGTGTCAGCCTGTAACTCTGTACATGCCAATGGAGCTATGTAGGAAGCTGGCTCTGTACGTACTATACCAAAGTGAGGTATAGTGTGCACAGAGTCCAGTGGAACCCCAAAGTTAGGCAGAGGTAAAAGTAGATAGCACCTTACTCTATATTTGTGGTAGTGTGGGCGAGCAGTAAGGCTTTATCAGAGGGTAGTGTTAAGCATTTGTTGTACACACTCAATTAGCAAAAGATTGTCACACACTCAAAGACATAACTCAGACCAATGTTTGTATAAAAATATTCTTTTAGTTATTTTATTTCCTAGAACCAAGCAAGCCTGGCACAGGTAAGTGATGAGTACCTTGAAGTAATAATACAGTTTGTATTGCAGTTGTATATATACTTTTGACTTAATTACAGTAGAACTACTAGTAATGCAATGCTTTGAAAAATTGTACATATACTTTGTATTGGCTGTTTAGTAGAATGTCAAGTAGATTACTTTACAGATTACTTTTCTTACACAGTGCAGTATACCGGGATACTGCACTGGGGCATTTCCTGTAAACAGGTAAGTAAAATGCGTTTTTGTTATTTGGTTACAGTTTTAAAGACTTTTATAGATTTTCCAACTCCACAGTTCGAAACTTTTTTTTTTTTAAATAATCTGTTTTTATTTGTTTTTAAAGGTTTACATCTTGAAGACAGGCAACATTTATCATATAACATTGACCATACCACGGAGCATTTGGCAGTAATAAATGATCATGTCCTTGGACCGGTGATATACTGATGTACATAACAAGGACAATAGTAATGTAGGTGCCGGTGGGACCGAGACAGAATTAATGACATCAGGCATTGGTGGCATGGTGTAGTGGTATGATGTACAGGGTCTACGTAGAGGTTACAGGATACATGTGTGTACAGATGTTAGAATTAGAACATTAAAACAAAAAGGGGCGAAACTCAGTAAATCCCCTATAACCAATAACAGCAGCCGAGACCGACTTTAGATTGCTCATTCCGCTCCGTGTTCCCGTTGCTCCTTCCTGCCCCCGACCCCTGGCGCCGCACAGACAAACATCACTAGTCAGAGAACACCACATTGCATATCTTGAACGCTTGATGGTACATAGGTGCCTACACGGCGACGCAACTGATCTTTGGCGGTTTAACTATCACTCCCCCTAAGGGTGCCTCCACTATGTACGGGTCGCTCCTCTGTGTTGCCTTCCCCATACTGCGTCAAAGACTGTAGTAGACCATCCCACCCTGCCGCCATAGGTGTCCTCCGGAGTCCCAGCGTTTCCTCCCTCAGAATAGCTATTCCTTCTGCTTTAGCCCATGCCAGGAGCGAACACTTCCATGCCCGTATATGTGGCGGGTCCGGCGCCTTCCACCGTTTAGTAAGTAGTCTTTTAGCCACCACCAGCCCCAGGTCGAGAAAGCGGGAGGAGACTTTTGTGGGCGGTGTTCTGCGAAAGAGGTGCAGCAGGTAGACAGGCCATTCAAAGGGTATGGTGCGGCCTGTGCACGTACACAGCGCCTCGTGAACCGCCTCCCAGTAAGAGTGGAGCTTGTGGCAGCTCCACATCATGTGTATTAACCCAGCTCCCTGTTCCGCGCAGCGGGGCAAACCGTGTCTGTGCGGTGAAAATATCTATTGATCGCCTCGGGTGTGAGGTATGCTCTGTGGAGTATGAACAGCTGTATTTGGCGAAACCTCATATTTCTGGGAATACGTGTTGGACTTTGTAGAATCTTAGCCCACTCTTTATCCTCCAGTGGCCGCGTCAGAACTGCCTCCCACTTGCGGCGTAGTGGTTCCAAACTTGCCGCCGCATGTGTACGTAGGGAAGCCGCAAACCACCGAATCAAGTGCCTACCACGCCCCATAACATAAAGGTACTGTATGGTGAGGTGTTGGCTGGGTTCTTCCTTCATGTCTCCCCACCTAGATGTCAACGATGCAATCAGGGAACGGTGTCGTAGGAATTGCCCCGGAGGCAGCCCCGCCTCAATTAGGGATTCATATGTCATGAGAGCGCCGTCCTGGTTTAAGTCTCCTAGGGTCTGTATGTCCGCTTCGTGCCACTCCATGAGCGCAGCAGGTGTAAGCGTACCCGGCCCACTGGGGGAGCCCTCTAGTGGTATGGCCGGAGCGTAGGGGATCATATTTCTAGTAATGTATAGGCTGCGGCGGTAGCATTTATAAGCCACCACCATGAGGAGCTGTGTCGGCGTTCGGGCTTTTGCGGCGGGATGAAAGAGTTTAGTGATGTCAACCAGAGAGAGGGGAGGTGCTGTGGATGCGGTGTCGTCACGGCCTCTGTCAGCGAGCCAGCGGGCTATCCATTGTAGTTGCGCTGCCAAGTAGTAATGCTCGAAGCATGGCGCAGCAAGGCCTCCCTGGTCTGTGGGCAGGTACAACTTGGACAGCGCTACCCTGTGACGTGAGCTGCCCCAGAGGAAGTCTCGAAGTGACTGAGCGAGTGCGGTGAAGAAGGCTGCCGGGACATAAACCGGCAGGTTGGCAAAGTAGTATAGAAGGCGGGGTAGGATCACCATCTTAGATAATGCTACCCTACCAGTGACTGTTAGTGGGAGTGTGCTCCAGAATCGCATTTGGGACTTAATTGCTGTTACGGCTCGGCCCAGGTTACCCTCAATGAGATCCACCGGTTGACGATATATCTGAATTCCTAGGTAGCGGAAAGTGTCCGCTTTCCACTGCACCTGCATACCGTCCAGGATGTAGCCCGGGTCTAGGGTGTCACTGCTGAACGCATAGAGGCAGGACTTGCTGGCATTTACCTTGAGGCCCGAGAGTGCGGCGAAGTCACGCAGCGCGTGTGCCAACCGGGCTGGAATATTGCTCACATCACGCACGAAGACCAAGAGGTCGTCTGCGTACAGTGATACCTGATGTGTCGCATCCCCCAGGGGGATCCCATCTCCCAGCGTCGCGCGGAGTGTCGCTGCCAGGGGCTCGATTGCCAGCGCAAACAGGAGGGGCGAGAGCGGGCATCCCTGTCTGGTGCCTCTACAGACTGGAATGGCGTCAGAGATGTATGACCCCGTCTTGACCCTCACTGTAGGGTTTTTGTATAGTAGGTCGACCATTTGGAGGAACCCCAGGCCCAGCCCGTAGCGCAACAGTACTGCCGCGAGGTAGCCCCATTCCAGACAGTCAAAGGCTTTTTCAAGGTCCAGCATTAGGCAACCCGCTCTAGGCCACTCCCGCATACTATCCGACGCTACCCTGAAGAACCTCCGCAGATTCAATGAAGTGCTGCGTTTGGGTACAAAGCCATTCTGGTCATTATGGACCAATTCAGGCACCACCGGCGCCAGGCGCTCCGCCAACACCTTGGCGAGTATTTTATAGTCCACATTGAGGAGTGCCAGGGGACGGTAGGAGCCCAGATTCTCGGGGTCCCTGTGTGGTTTAAGTAAGGACACCAGGTAGGCTTCGCGCATTGAAGGGGGCAGGGAGTGTTCGTCAAGAGCTGTGGAATAAAGGGCATGCAATTTGGGCACTAAGGATTCCCGGTAGGCCTTATAGTATTCAGCGGGCAGGCCATCCGGCCCGGCGCCTTCCCTGATGCCATGGAGCTGACCGCCTCCCGATTTCCTCCAAAGTAAGGGGACCGTCTAGCGTCTCTTGGTGGGCTTCAGGTACCGTAGGTAGGCGGATAGTCTCGAAAAATCTATCCAGTTCGGGGCCAGAGCAGCGCCTTGCGGAACGATACAGTTGTGCGTAATGGTCTATCATCACCCTGTGAATCTCACGCTGTGTGTATACTAGGGCCCCCTCAGGCGTGCGTATTGCCCCGATTGGGATGTGCTTACTCTCCTGTGTGATTAGCCAGGCTAACAAGCGACCCGCCCTGTCGGCTTTGGCGTGAGTACGAGCCGTATGGGCTGCATAATTATGGCATCGCAGACGTTCCATAAGATTCGCATGTTGCGCCCGAAGATCCATCAGACGAGCTGAATGGCGGCCATCGCCTTCGCCCTCCCTTTCGAATCGAAGTAATTGCGATTCAAGTCGAGTAAGTGACAGCGCCAGGTTTTTGCGTATGTTCCACGTGGCACCGAGGCAGTGACCCCGGATAGCCGTTTTATGGGCCTCCCATTCCACTGACGTGTTACTCACCGTCCCTTCATTTAGTTCGAAATATTCCAAAATTGCCCCCCCCAGGGATGCACGGAATTCCTGATCCTCTAGTGCGACTGATTGAAGACGCCAGGTAGGAACTGGAGGACGATCGGGTTCCCAGTTCAGCCGCAGCCTCAGGGGATTATGATCAGAGTGTGTCCGTCCTAAGTATTCCGCATCCTCTATCAACGTGGTTAGCGCCTGAGAGCCCACCACTCTATCCAGTCGCACGTGAAGGTCGTGTACTGCGGAGTAATAAGAATAGATACGGTCATTAGGGTGTAGACCACGCCACAAATCAAAGAGTGCCCACTGTGATAGCCAGTCTGTGAGAGTTTGCGCGTTTGAGACCGCTGAAGTCGTTCGGAGGGGTGGGAAGGACCTATCTAGGTGTACGTCTAACACCGAATTGAAGTCTCCGCCTAACAGCCAGGGAGTCCGGCATAGGGGGCCAGTGTTGTAGACAGTTGTGTTAGGTATGAGGATTGGTCAGTGTTTGGAGCATAGATAGAGCCCAACAGGATGTGTTGACCATTAAGTGTCCCACGTGCCAGGGTGTACCTGCCCGCAGGGTCTATCACGGTGTCTGTACAGGTGAACGGGGTGCCCGCTCTCACCCAAATTAATGTACCGCGTGCGTGTGCCGAGTATGTCGTGCCATATAATTGACCCCTCCAGCGCCTGCGCAGCTTATCCAATTCCGGCTGTGTCATGTGTGTCTCCTGCAGGAGAGCAATTGCAGCGGAGTGTCTTTGGAGATATGCAAATATGGAGTAGCGGCGCGCGGGTGTGTACATGCCGCGTATGTTCCACGTAATTATGTCGGTTCGCGCCATTTTAATTGAACAGATTCAGTGGGGAGGTCGGGCCGGGGCGCACCGGGGTGGCGCGGGGAACAGGAACAGGTCATATCAGGTCGGTGTGCTGCAACCGAAAACATAATTGAAAAACCAGAAAACTGTGTAACATCTGGGGCGGACATTTCTCAATGTCCGTCCAAACCTCTAACTTTGAAGTAGCGTAAACTAGGTCAGTGGTGTGCCTATTGGGGTGTGCGTACTAGCGATATCTTGTTATGGCCATCCCCCGTGCTCCTATGTATGTATTGTGCCATCCATGGAATCACCAATACCCCCGCGTGGCCTCCACAGACCGCAGCCTGGACCGCCGCGTGGGGTGAGGTGCGAGGTGCGGGGCCTGACCAGCGGTGGGTACGTTGTTGCTGCTCCGCCCCCCCGTAAGTCGCCCAGTGCATCTAATGTAGTAGGTTCACCCTTCCCCCTAACTGCAACCAATGCATAGAAGCTAACAGGCAGTGGTCCACTTGCGTGAGCTGTCCACGCTGCAGGCCATCGCAACAGTGTCCAGTCAGATAATGTCATCCGCAGTTTGCGTAGTTACCACTGGCAATCTGAGGTCCTCCGATTCTTCAGTGGATGGCGATGTGGAGCCGCTGGCTACCGAGGTGGAATGTACATGGGAGTCAAGTCGCTCTTAATTATGTGGGGAGCCGAGAGTAGTGACTGCTTCTAGGGCTTCCAGTCTTTCCCTTCGAATGTTCTCCGGGCTTGGGGCGGTTATTCCAGGTTGGGCGTTTCTCATTGTCCCCCGTCGTCGTCGTCGGGTTCTCCTGCCCATCGTGGTGTCACCTTCTGAGTTCGAAGGTCGCCTTCCCGACCACAGCCCCGACTCTTCAAGCCAGTCCCACGCCTCCTCTGGTGATGCGAAGCGGGTCCCTTCTTTTGCAACCACGCGCAGCCGGGCTGGAAACAGCAACGAGTAAGGCAGATCCAGAGTGCGGAGCTGCCGTTTCACCGCCGCGTAGTTGCTCCTGCGTCTCTGTACCCGGGCTGTGTAGTCTGGGAAGAGCATTACTGAGTTACCGCTCACTTTCAGGCCGTCCATCTTGCGTGTTTCACGGAGGACTGCATCCCTGTCCCTATAGTTGAGCAACTTAAAGATGAACGGCCGTGGTCTGGCTCCCGGTTGGGGTTTCTGTGCCGGGATGCGGTGGGCTCGTTCAACCACGAATTGCTGTGACAGTGCTCCCTGGGGCAGGAGGTCGCGTAGCCAGCTTTCCGTGAACTGCTCCGGGTGCCTTCCTTCTTCGCCTTCCGGCAGGCCCACAACGCGAACGTTGTTGCGGCGGGAACGGCCCTCCGCATCATCTGCTCTGTCCTCCAGGTCGTGAACCCGATCTATCAGATCGTGCAGCGCTGCAGTATGACTTTGCGTGACAGGTTGCAGCTCATTTAACATTTGGCCTTGCACGGTAACTTTGTCCGTCAGCTTACGGTGGTCTGCATGGAGGAGGGTGAAGTCCGAAGTGACCTTGTCGATCCTAGTTTCTAAGGAGGTCCTGGTGTGTTCCAGCGCTTCTCCTATCCGTTCTACTGCTGCAAGTACTGAGTCCATTTTGGCTGCTAGGGCCATGGTCGCAGGTTCTGTCGCCCCTCCAGTATTTGCACTCGTGGGATCCAAGGCGTTCCCGCGTAAGGGACCCTGTTGTGTCTTGGCTCTCATCCGGCCCATTACAAACTGTTGCGCCGTGGGCATTCGCGGGCTGGCTCCAGTGGGGGCGGTGCGCCAGTACCGACAGGGAGTCCACTCCCGTGGTGGCCGCACGTGGATTAAAGTCCGACGGGCGGGACCCAGCGGTCACTCCCCGCTGTATGTGGCTAGGACTCAAAGGGCGACTTGTGAGGATTAGGTATGTATTCCGCCTCAGATTGTCTAGCAGGGGGCGAGGCGGCGGATCCCGGAGTCTCCGTGTGCCGGAGTGTGGATCTGTCAGTTTGCGCAGCCACCAGCCAATGCGAGTAATGTTAGGATCCCCGGGGGTGGGCACCTCTCTAGTTGCCGGGCCCCAGGTGGACAAGCAGGGGCCTCCCAATATCCACTGCATCCATCCAGTACGGCCCCCGCAGCCACCTATCGATCTCTGTAGGGGCCACCGCCACGTTGACAGAGACCGCTGACCAACGTCGTCTTGGGTGCAGGTCGTGGCTAGTGTGTTCGTGTCCACTGTGAGTGACACAGGTGTCGGGGCGCAGCAGGGTACTCTCGGTGGGGGCCTCTGGATCACTGTCCGTGTATGTGGACTGCCCCCTTTCCACCACCCGATGTCGCTGTCGCTGGCTTTACTGGGCAATGCGTGTCGGCCCTCCTCAGTTCCAGGCCGTATCGGATCTTTACGTAGGCCTTTGTCAGCCGCTGCGTTCGTTCACCACGACTCCGCCTCGCCTGGGCCTCACGCTTCCCACAACCTCAGCGGCGCATGAAGGGCCCCCTGACTCACCAGGAGTTGGGCCTCAGGAGCTCCGGGAGGTTTCTCGCGTGTGGTGCTGGGTTGTCTGTCAGGATTCACTGTCTCCGCGGGGTAGGCATCAGACAGTCACAGCCCTAGCCCGCCGCCAGCGCTGAAATGCCCCTTGATTGCTGGGCCGTACTGTTGCCCGGGGGACTGTGTCCGTTGGTGGGGGCCTCCCCAAATGCGGGCGTCCTCCCTGCACGTCTCTGGTCCCGTGCAGCACTGGGGTTCAGGTGGGGCGCGAATCACCCACCACTGCAGCCAAACCTCCGGGGGTCCCCCGCGCGGTCGCGGAGCCGACTCCCTGAAGTCCAGCCAGCTGCCAACGGCGGAGGGTCCCCCAGCTGTTGGGTCACCCTGGTCCCGGAAGGCCACGTCTGTTGGCGGGGGCCTCCACAAATGTAGCGCCGCCGCCGTCTGGGTTCACCCGGCGGCGGCGTGAGCGACCTCTCTTCCCGTCTCCGGCTCCGCGTTGCGCCGGGAGTCAGGCGGGACCGCGGATCGCACACCGCTGCCCTCCAACCCCCGGGATGGGCCCCACACGAACCTGGGTACTCCGTCGGACTCGGCGTCTTCACCACGCAGTCCGTCGCCGAATCTCCCGGTCAGGCGTTGGCGGCCATTTCACAGCGGGCAGGGCCGCGCAGATCTCGCTGACTGTCACGATGGCGGGAGGCCAGGGGGGGCTCGGGGCGCAGCACTCCAGGCGCAGCAACCCCTCCGCCGTCAGGATCCGGCCAGCAAGTATGTGGATGGCTAGTGTGGCAGTAGAAATTACCGTAGGTGGGGGATCACCGACTCGAGCTTCACGGACTCGCGTCCACCATGTTGGCTGGCTAGCCACGCCCCCCACACTTCGAAACTTTTCACAGAAAAACAGTCAATGTTATCCTCTGGAGGAAAATAGGGTTAACGGTTCAAAGGTAAGTATTCGGTTGTGGGAGTTGGTATTCTGGGGGTAGACTCGGGGGTCCCCCCATTGTCAAGGATGTACTCTTGTACACCCTCAGCGGCACTAGGGCGGCCGCATGCAGAGTGCTGAGGCCCAATGTTATCCAATGGGGGATAGGGGGCCTCCGGTTGGTGGCTGCTGACGAGCAGGCCACAAGGTCTGGTGGCTTAGTGGACTAATGCGTCCACTCTAGGGGCCTGTGTTCGACCTCATGGTCACAGGTTCAAATCCCGGCGGGTTCACTCAGCCTTTCATCCATCTGAGGTTGATAAAATGAGTACCATTGAGTTGGGTAACAATAAACATCTCTTATTCAGCGCCTTGAGACCCTAGCTTGGGTGATACTTGCGCTTTACAAATACACATGTTATGTTAAGGCTGCGGGAGTGGGGGGGCGTGGCCAGGAGCATCAAGATGGCGGTCGCACTTTAGATGTGCTCCGGACCCCTCCGTCATCCGCTCCTTGTCCGTCGCCACCTGGGAGTTCTTACCATGTGATCCTGCTGCCCTGTTGTCCTGGACTCTGGGGCTCTCCTTGGTGGCGAGGTGGGGTGTGTCTGGACGCCGCGGGCGGCCCCGCAGCGAGGGCCTGCTCTGAGACGAGCCAAAGATGGCGGCTCTCCCCGAGCGTCCCCTCGGCTCCTTCTGATGCCCCCGAGCCCTGGGACTCACTACGTCCACTGTGGTCCTTAGAGGAGGGGGCCCCCCCGAGGTGCTGCTGGTGCCGCCCGGATCCTCAGCGCCGCACCGGCTCCTTCGGCTGCAGGCGGCCGCCGCCTGGTGAAACAGTGCTGTGAACGGCCTTGAGGGAGCTCCGCGCCTGGGAGCTGGACGTTGCCACGGAGATCGGCCGTCTATCGGGCGGCAGGAGGAAGGAGTGTGGTGCTGCCCAATACCCTCCCGGTGATCCGAGGGGCTGGAGTCCGGCCCACCTGGTCACCTGTGCTGAGCGAGAGGCCTCGGATGTCGGCCGGACGGCGTGCAGTGGCGGCTGACCCTCCTACCTACTGTGATACCACGCGGGCGGCCGGCGGTGTGTGGCGGAGCCGGGCGCTTGAGAGGAGGTCGGGTCCCTGCGGAGCCTGCTGTGAGGATCGGGCGGCGCGTCACGGCCTGCTCTGGCTGTAAGGCCTGCTTGGGAAGGTGAGAGGTGGGGGTCCCGTCGGGCGCCTTCCGTGTCTGCTAATGGATCCTAGGGAGGGTGGGAGGACAGTGTGATGGCGGTCCTGTACCCCCCTTCCCCCCCGCCCCCCTGCTGATTTGGGACCTGGAGTGTGCGGACCTGCGCCTTGGTTGTCTGGCGATCCCTGGGTTTGGGGTGGTGCCTCGGCTGCCAATTCGGACAGCGGCGTGGGGCTGGTGCCTCGCCCCCCCCTCTCCTGTGGTCATTGTGTGCTGACCTGCGCCCTGGTTGTGTGACGATCCCTGGCTTTGGGGTGGTACCTCGGCTGCCAATTCGGACAGCGGCGTGGGGCTGTTGCCTCGCCCCCCCCTCCCCTGTGGTCATTGTGACGCCGGAGGCGTGCATTTGAGGCCTTGGCGTGGGGCTGGTGCCTCGCCCCCCCCTCTCCTGTGGTTGTTGTGTGCAGACCTGTGCCCTGGTTGTGTGGCGCTCTCTGGCTTTGGGTTGGTAAGGACTGCTGCGGAGGTGAGGAGTGGAGGTGTCTGCTGGAGCCGGCCTGCTGCGGCGCCGGTCCTTGGGCCTGGGTGGCGGGGGATTCGGCCGTCGATCGGGCAGCAGAGGGGATCCATCTCCTGGCGCGGCCCGACATAGACTGGGACCCCTCTCTAAGGTCTTGGCCACAGTATCGGGTGGCGGGGTGCGAGCGGTCCTCCTGCTCTCTTTCCTACCCCCTCCCTTGACCGCCGGCTCGCCCACCGCCTCAACACCCTGGAGCTGCATTCTGGTTCCTTGTGCGCACCGGCCCTGAAGTCTTTTTCCTAACGCCGGCCTTGGCCCTCCATCTCAACCCTGCACAATTGAGGCTTTTATCCACAGACGCGAGTGGGTCTTCTGGGGGTGGACATCGGCCGTCGGTCGGGCGGCGAGGTGTGGAGCGACCGGATCCTTCCCCCTCCCGCCGCAACCGCCTCCTTCCCTCTCTCCTTCTTCCCGCTTCAGCGCTCAGGGACCGGCTTGCTCTTCTGTCTGCTGGGCGGCAGTCATGGTTAGGGATAATGTATAAAAAACAAGGGTAACCCCGTAGTAAGACCAGGGGTGGTAATATGGTTAAGGAGAACAGTGGTCTCAGGGAGGCTTCAAGGGTCCTCGTGTAGCCTGGGCTACTGTAAATGAATGCAGAGTTAATCTAAACAATTACTTTCAGTAGTAGTCCAAACAGGACTCATTAAGCAATATATGCCAGGACACAGGGTGCAGAATGACATCACATTTATTAACACCATAAATGGAGTATCATTCAATATTCAACGTTTAATAGTTCTGGTGCTCACACAAAAAGTGCAAGTGCGTGAAGTGAAAGTGCTTAGTGACATTTAAAACATTACATCGCATTGACAACAAGCTAAAAACTCCAAACTATTCAATTACAATGAAGGAGTTTTTGGTTGTAAGGTCAACGGCGTTTCGATCTTATTGATTAAAAGATCATCATCAGGACTGGTGTGTGAGCAATTAGAATCTATAAAGAGAAAAATAACGAAGTGACCAAGTGTCCCGGTACGGGTGTTAAAAACAGAAGCACAATTAATGCGAGCTTTAAACTATAATCTTACTGGACGATCAATTAGTCAAAGGCAACAATAATAGAATTAACATTTGCCTGAAAACTTCTTAGTAAAGGTGGCGCAAAGGGCAGGTAAACAAGCAAGAAGGGAACAATTTAATAAGTGCATACTTAATTAGGGATAAAGATGTGCCACCAGGACTAAGGATACGTCTGCGCAGTGTCCGAAATTAAACAAGGTAACTCGGTACACGACGAAGGAGAGTGTCTTAATCTGCGGAATGCAGGACAATTAAGCGCAATAAGGAAGTACAGACCTAGTCAATTAAGCGAAGGATAAGGTCAACACGCGATTGGAACCCGCGAAGCTGAAGTCCCAAGGCGGGTGGATGGAGGATCGGATCAAGGATCCTAAAAGGAAAAAGGTTTTTTTTTTTAGTGTGTACCCGGGCAAGGGGAGCTCAAGGGACAGTGCTGGGCTGGGGAATACTTACAAGGATGCCCGGTTCAAGTAAGTACCCTGTTCCCTTGGCTCCTGAGTACATAGCACTGATCCCCTTGCCATGCCTTGAACTACACCCTTCTCATTGCAGAATAACCCTTGGGTGCCGTCGATTCCCTTCCTCATTACCCGGCTGATTTACATCATCCTTGTAAGTATTCCCCAGCCCAGCACTGTCCCTTGAGCTCCCCTTGCCCGGGTACACACTCAAAAAAAAAACCCTTTTTCCTTTTAGGATCCTTGATCCGATCCTCCATCCACCCGCCTTGGGACTTAAGCTTCGCGGGTTCCAATCGCGTGTTGACCTTATCCTTTCGCTTAATTGACTAGGTCTGTACTTCCTTATTGCGCTTAATTGTCCTGCATTCCGCAGATTAAGACACTCTCCTTCGTCGTGTACCGAGTTACCTTGTTTAATTTCGGACACTGCGCAGACGTATCCTTAGTCCTGGTGGCACATCTTTATCCCCTAATTAAGTATGCACTTATTAAATTGTTCCCTTCTTGCTTCTTTACCTGCCCTTTGCGCCACCTTTACTAAGAAGTTTTCAGGCAAATGTTAATTCTATTATTGTTGCCTTTGACTAATTGATCGTCCAGTAAGATTATAGTTTAAAGCTCGCATTAATTGTGCTTCTGTTTTTAACACCCGTACCGGGACACTTGGTCACTTCGTTATTTTCTCTTTTATAGATTCTAATTGCTCACACACCAGTCCTGATGATGATCTTTAATCAATAAGATCGAAACGCCGTCGACCTTACAACCAAAAACTCCTTCATTGTAATTGAATAGTTTGGAGTTTTTAGCTTGTTGTCAATGCGATGTAATGTTTTAAATGCCACTAAGCACTTTCACTTCACGCACTTGCACTTTTTGTGTGAGCACCAGAACTATTAAACGTTGAATATTGAATGATACTCCATTTATGGTGTTAATAAATGTGATGTCATTCTGCACCCTGTGTCCTGGCATATATTGCTTAATGAGTCCTGTTTGGACTACTATTGAAAGTAATTGTTTAGATTAACTCTGCATTCATTTACAGTAGCCCAGGCTACACGAGGACCCTTGAAGCCTCCCTGAGACCACTGTTCTCCTTAACCATGGTTAGGGATAAAGCATCAAAAACTCCCGCCACTCAAACCAAAATTGACCGGTTCACTACTACGGACTCCGGAGCGACTGGAGGGACCGCAGACAAGGAGGGCCCTGCTGCTGCGGACCTGTCCACCATCCTCCAGGCTATCCAGGCCTCGCAATCTTCGGTGGAGAGTAAGATTGCGGAAGTCCGGGTTGACGTGACTTCTCCGGCAGGATCTCCGCAATGCCACAGCCCGGATTAAAGAAACTGAGTATCGCATCTCCACCGTAGAGGATGACGTTCAGCAGCTCAAGACCCAGGTGGCTCGCCTCCAATCTCACACCCAGGAGCTGCATCGGCGGGCGGAGGACGCCGAAAATAGGTCCCGTCGCAACAACCTTCGCCTGGTCGGATTTTTGGAGGGCGTGGAGCAGGGTCGAGCGGTGGACTTCGTGGAGCGCTGGCTGCGCTCATGGATGCCAGAGGGCTCCCTCTCTCCATGGTTCGCGATTGAACGGGCACACCGCTCACTTGCTCCTAAACCTCCACCGGGAGCGCCCTCCAGGCCGATCATAATGCGGATCCTCAACTTCAAAGACCGAGACTCTATATTGGCAGAGGCCCGCAAACAGCAACACCTTAAACACGAGGGTCAGACGATCATGATCTTTCCTGACTACACCTGTGAGGTCCAGGGCCAGCACCGCTCCTTCGGGGAAGTCAAACAGAAGCTGCGCTCCCTTAACATCCAATACAGGCTCCTCTTCCCGGCCCGTCTGCGAGTGGTGTTTCAAGACAGAACCCTTTTCTTTGATACTCCTGGAGAGACAGGGGCGACAGAGGAACACCCCCTCAGACTCAGTGCCCCGAACCCGCCTCCTGCAAACAGTGCTGGGGGTGCCCGACGAGTAATGGCTGCCCCCCGACCGAAACGCAACCGCTCCAGCAGGCGCAGGGGCCAGAGGCGCGCCTGCTCCGACTCTCCGTTGGGCCCCTCTCGGCAGCTGACTCCCGAGCTGCTAGCCGGAGCCCCCCGGTCGGGCGGCGGTCTGACTCTTCGGGCCGCTCCGATCCTGGGACTGCCTCGTCCATCGCTGCTGGATCTACCGGACACGGACCTCTCCCGCAGCCCGACACTTCTTACAGGGCCCGCTTGAGTCCACCCGTCTCTTCTGATTATCACTATTTCCTTCCCTGGGGCTGCACTCTGCCTGGTTACTAACTTCATCTCCCGATGGACACAGATATGAACATCCTACTATGAGGAGGGGTCCTCCACGATTCCCTGTTCCCGAGCGTCTTAGTTTGGTTCTCTCCTAGTTTTCTACTGTTTGGGCGACAAATGCTTCCGTTCCAGAAGTATAGGGAGGGGGGGAGAGGGGCGGATGCCCTGGTTTGTATTGTTTGTTTTCATTGTTCTCTGCACCAGTATTCCTTCTCAGCAACAAGGCAAGCGCGCATCGCCCAACACTAGGGTATTGCATCCACTACCTCATGTCATGGCCGCATTCCGACTACACCGGCCACCCTTACCGGCTGTCCGGCCCCTCACCCACGTTCCCCGTGACTGATCATCACGCCGGGTCGATGCCGCTCCATATAATGTCTTGGAATGTTGATGGCCTGCTGGATAAGGTCAAGTACGCAGCGGTCTTGCGATATGCCCAACGTCACAATGTAGACATACTCCTGCTCCAGGAGACCCACCTGGTAGGCAATCACTGCCCCTTCCTGGCGCGATATGGCTATGGCGGGGTCTGGCACTCTGGCTTCAACCAGGGATCGAGAGGGGTGGCGATCCTGGTGCGCTGCGTCCTCCCACTAGTGGCGCGCAGGGTGACCCATGACTCTCAGGGCTGTTTTGTCCTCCTGTAAGGGACCCTTGGGGACCGTCCCCTCAATCTGCTTGCTGCCTACTCCCCTCCTCCCTGCTGGCCTCTACACTCACGCGGCTCACCTCATTGGTTGCTTCCTTGCCCTTGGGGATGACCATCGTGGGGGGGGGTGGACTTCAACGCTGTTATGGACCCTGGCCTTGACACTGCTACACCCCTTCCACCTCCAGGGTTACCCAGTCGGGCCTCTTTTCGACCTGGGCAACCAATTTAGGTCTCGGGGATGCCTGGAGACTCTGGCACCCGACGACTCGACACTACACCCATACTTCAGCCTCTCACCACACCCATGCGCGACTGGACTATGTCTTCCTACCGGCCCAGGACTGCCGGGCGGTTCAGGATATCACCATCCTCCACAGAGGCCTATCGGATCACTCCCCGGTGGCGCTGCAGATAGGCAATCTTCCCGAATCCTTGCGCCCGATCTGGTGGCTCAATGCCTGGTTCCTCCAGGACAAGGAATTTAGAGAGCAGGTGGGAGCCGAGCTTCGCCTCTACTTCGCCAACAATCAAGGATCGGTGTCCTCTTTTTGTACCCTATGGGAGGCCGGAAAGAGCCACCATTCGGGGCTTTGCCAAGGCCAACTCAAACTTAACCGCGCGGCCCATGACGCTCGGCTCACACTCCTGGAGTCCCAGGCCACCCAGCTCGAGACTCTGCCCCTGGAGGACAGAACCGAGCGCAAGACAGAAGACTTGCGTTCCTGAGGGATGAGATTAGACAGACCTCCCTGGAGGCTGCCAAGCTGCTATGGAGGTCTTCCGTGGCCTGAGTATACGGATGGGGAGATAAAAACGGGAAGCTCCTCCATCGTTTGGCCACCTACCCTATGGCCAATCGTATCATCCCTGAGGTGACCGACTCGAGTGGTGAGGTCCATCGTACCCCGGCGGCGGTGGGCCAATGCTTCGCCGCCTATTACGCCACTCTCTATTCGGCTCAGACCCCTAGTCTCTCGCTCCCGGAGCTCCTCCGGAGTGAACGGTTCCCCCTCCCGCGCCTCAGCGAGTCGGTGGCGCTTGATCTTCCGGTCACCTCTGAGGAGATTCATGACGCCATATCACGCATGGCTACGGGTAAGACGACCGGACGGACTCCCCCAGGAGTTTTATGCGTCCTACCGGGACACACTGGTTCCTCATCTCCTGGAGATGTACCAGGAAGCAATCGATCGTGGCTCATTCCGTCCGGAGACGGACTTGGCCACAATTGTGGTGATCCCTAAAGCCCAGCCTCCCTCGAACTGTTGCTCTGACTTGCGCCCCATCTCACTCATTAACTCGGAGCTTAAGATATTTGCCTCTGTCTTAGCCAACCGCATACGTCCACACCTGGCCACGCTGGTCCACCCTGACCAATGCGGTTTTATGCCCTTCAGGGGAACCAGACACTGCCTCCGGCGCCTCCACCACGCTCTAGCGAATCGACACCAGCTGACCCCCTACTTATCTCTTCTTCTCGTGGACTTCGAGAAGGCTTTCGATTCGGTGGATTGGAGATACCTTGAGGCGGTCCTGGAGGAAATGGGCTTTGGCATCCTCTTCCGCAACCTGGTCAAGACGCTATACTATCAGCCTCGGGCTCAGGTTCTAGTCAATGGAGCTCTGTCCCACCCCTTTCCTATCAGGAGGGGCACGAGGCAAGGGTGCCCCCTCTCGCGACTCCTCTTTGCGTTGGTGATGGAGCCATTCGCTTGCCTTGTCCGCTCTGACCAGTTTCTCACGGGATGGAGATGGCCCGGCCTTGAAGAGGATAAAATTGCGCTCTACGCCGACGATGTACTGCTATTCTTAGCAGACCCCGCTCGGTCGGGACCCCGATGCCTCCGGGCCTTGGATCTTTTCGAGCGCACCTCTGGCCTTCGGTTAAACTCAGCCAAGTCCGTCCTGGTTCCCCTCCACCTCTCGCGGGAACGCTTTGATTGGCAGTCGTCGATTCCTCTTCGGCGGCAATCCTTCAAGTACCTGGGTATCTGGGTAGCCCTTCTCCCCGACCTCACCTGGTCACTCAACGTCACCCCGTTGGTAAAACGGGTCCGCGCCGACCTCCTCAAATGGCAAACGCTGCCACTGAACCCTCTGGGCAGAATAGCCTTATTTAAAATGACGATTCTGCCCAGATTTCTGTACATGCTCCAGAATACGCACCTTTCCTTCTCCAGGTCGTGGTTTCGGGAGATGGACGGCTTGGCCACTAGGTTTTTGTGGGGCGGGCGGAGGCCCAGGCTGGCCCTTGTCCAATGCCGGATCCCACCTTTTGACGGCGGTCTTGGGATGACGAGCCTGTATCTGTATTATTTAGCGACCCGGCTCCTCACCGTGCATGATTGGTTTAATGGTGGCTGGTCTGACCCGGCGTATCGTCTGGAGCTTTATACCCTGGGCCTGTCCAACATTCAAGGGATGCTATACGGCAACACAGTTTCTCAAACTCTCCCCGAGGTCACACGCGGTGTGCTACTAGCCTGGCGGGCCTCCTTGCGGCACATACGCTGGTCGGATAAACTGACCCAGTATACTCCCTTGTGGTGCGGCGCCAGACTCCGATAGGTTGCTAACCTCTCAGGATTCAGATCCTGGGATCTCATCGGAATTTCCTTATTGGGGGATGTTTGGAGTGGAACTCACATGCGCCCCTTTCAGGATTTGCAGGCTCGTTACTCTCTTCACTCTTCCCAGTTTTTCCGCTACCTGCAGCTACGTCACGCCCTTCACTCCCACATCTCAGAGGGTACCTCCTTACCGGAGTATAGCCCCCCTGAAGCTCAGGTTATGACTGGCAATTTGGGGAAGGGAGGGATCTCCCGTATCTATCGCTCCCTCACAAACAACTCCCCCAACTCACTATCTCAACTTCGGGACAGGTGGGAGGGCTGGCTTGGGTCCCTAGAGAAAGCTGACTGGGTAGACGCATTGATGGCTCCCAAAAGAATTAGTCTCTGCAAGGCTTCAGCTAGTCCAAATATATTACCTTCACACTGCTTACCTCACGCCGCTGCGTCTCCACCGCGCGGGGCTTCGGCCCGATGCTTCCTGTCCCCGATGCGCACGCCCACAAGCGGACTTTTATCACATGGTATGGCTTTGCCCCGCGATCGCGAGATATTGGGAGTCAGTGACGGGAGAACTCACTGAGGTCCTGGGCTGGGAGGTTCCACTTAACCCAACGAACGTGCTCTTGGGCATCACCGAGGGGTTGGATGGTACCAGGGCTGAGAAACTCTGCCTAAACACAGCGCTGATGGTGGCCAAAAGAGACATAGCGGCCCACTGGCTGAACCCGGCTTCTCCTACAATGGCGCGCTGGCGCAGGGGAGTGGACTGGTGTGCCGCGCAAGAACGACCACTGCATGCGGCCAGAGGATGCCCGAAAAAATTGTCGAATGTGGGGTAAATGGGTTGGGGTGGTGGAAGACTAATTGTTTTAACTGCGCAACCAAGGACTGGGGTTGGAATGTCAATATCTTCTTCATGCTTGTCAGTTTTCTATACAGACGCGATGAGTTTTTGTCTTTGCCTTGTCTTGTAACCTGTAATCATAACTCGTGCCGTTGTCTTGTTCACTACCTCATAAAATCAATAAAATTGGTTATCAAAAAAAAAAAAAAAGGTTGCGGGAGCCAAGCTCCTGGTGTTAGGCTCAGGGCAAAGAGGGATCCGGTTTAGCACACAAAGTGCACCCGCAGCGGCGCAGGGACGGCTGGGTGCAGGGTGCTGTTTTGGCGTCGGGTGCCCAGTTGTTTTCAATGGGTATTTTCGGTTTTGGTTTTTAGCTGCAGGCTCAGTCCAGGAAGACTTCCGGGAGGAACCAACAGCTGGGCAGGTAAGTTGGAGGGCTCAGGGACAAGGTGCACCTCGGGTTCTCTTCTCCAGGGCGCAGGGGTGTCTTTTGAGGTTGGATTTTACCTTACCGGGCCACTCGCAGTTGGGGGGGGTCTCCGTGCAGAGGCTGCAGGCATCATCGGGGAGTCCTGGAGGGGTCAACCCACGGTGGACTCAGACTCTGGAGCGCTGGGGGTGTTGTATTCCGCTTTAGGTGTCCGTACATAGGTTTTCCTGATACATGTCCTTATATAGGCACAATTCGCATTGCCCTTATATAGGCATAAGATCCCAGTCCTTATTTAGGCATTAGCCATCCTATCCAAATACAGGCATGGTCACCTACATCAGTCCACCCCAACGTCACAACGAGTTCTTAGAAACCAGACACTTAAGCTCTTGGGAGTTCCCCTAGCACAGGATTATTGATTTCTCCAAGAACTCATCTATTATGCATGAACCGCTATTCCTCAAGGGTTCATTCCGGACGTCTTCCTCTGCCCGACTTTACGTCAATGCTAACATTCCAAGGCACCTACCGGGTATAAATATACCTTCCCTTGCCCAAGCAAGTAGGAGGAGACCTCGACTTTAGAGGAGCCCGTGTCCCGGCCTGACGCACTGACAAGAGACGCTGTCATCCCTGCTTGCAGAGAATCCAGCTTCCAGTGTTCTGACTCCCTTCGCGGGGAGTTAGAGTTCGAGACCCGGAAAGAGATTCCCACCTCTCTCATTCTCAAGGTATGGAGCTGACTAGAACCTAGAGGGACTCTTGGCATACCAGACTTAGCATACCATACTATAGAATACATCACCTACTTCTTACCTTGCACTACACTTAGGTTAGGTACACTGGGGTAGAACTAGTTAGAGAAGCATCTTATGAGTACTCGCATTTTTAGCTTATGTTATTTATGAATATATGTGTCATAGCTAAAAGATAATGCTAGCGCAGTATTATTTCTTTCTACTGCTTACGCTGTACATAATATATCTCGCATACTGTCTTACGATTATAACAGCTCATATCTCTTACACGAGAAACAAGACTGTTCAATAAATCCTTTTATTGAAACGCCCGTCTATTCTTTGTGTAACTCTGAAGAAACTAAGCATGCACGATTAGCTGAGTGAAACTGTTATCTGTTGTTTCCACGATTCTGAGAGTGTTCCGATTCTAGAGGGAAACAAAGTTGTCATGTTTATGCGGTTGCCAGAAACTACTCCCTTCTTGTTTACAAGGAGTTTCTAGTGGCCTCTGAGTTAGCTCGTGTAGGAAGGTGGAATCGGACTACATGGTTGCCCCCACTTTTTTCCTGGTGTTTTGATGGTTTTTGACTTAGTTTGGCTAGGAACCTGCTATTCAGGTCCCCAGCCTATCTGCTTCCTCTTATAAATAGATTCCATGCACCTTAGGTACACTTCAGATTGGGTTCTGGGGTGCCCTTAGAAGTCCCTAGTATATGGTATACTATGTACCCAGGGCATAGGTACCCCAGAGGCCTACCAGGGGCTGCAGCATGTATTATGCCACCCCTGGGAAGCCCTCCAAAATGACACCACAAGACTGCTACAGCAGCCTGAATGAGGTGGTGCCTGCACCCCTTACAGAGATATAGGTTCACTATATCTCACCCTATCACTGCACATATAAACCTATCAGTCACCCCTATGGCAGGCCTTATCAATCCTGAAGGCAGGGTGCTTGGTTTTAAGTGAGAGGGTGCCCATGCATGAGCAGAGCCCCCCTGCAGCCTTCGGAATCTATCCTCCGGGGTTGTCTGTGAGTGCAGCCTGACCATATACTCTTAAGTGCATTATATCTCAACAGTAAATGCTAACTATGGGATGGCTGCACGGAAACATGTCGTGTTTGGTGTCAAACACCTTGGAATCATACCCCCACACCAGTAACTGGTGTGGGAGTATGATCCCACCCTTCTAGAGGGAGAGACATGACAGCACCGGTATACCCGGTACCAGCTAAACAGAGCCCTGGCATCACAAAATGGATGCTGCAGCCACAGACACGAGTCTGGCCTCCTACTGCTGACCGAAACTCCGGCAGGGGAGGCCTGGACAATAGGTTTCCTGTCACAGGGAGGTGTTACCACCTCCCAGACAGGCTTTAGTGTATTGGGGCTGGGTGGGGGTGCACTCTCTGAGTGCTTTGAAGTCCTGCACTGGGGGCACATTTGGTGTCCCTGTGCATACCCCAGTTCAAACCGGTTGCAGGGGCTGCCAGCCCCTGCTCTGGCGCGAAACTGGACAAAGGAAATGGGTGTAGCCACCCCTCTTTCCAAACCCTCCCATAGGTGGGTCCCCTGAGCTAGTCCAACCCCTTCCTTGGGTATAAGATAGGAACCCCAGACAACAGGACTTTAGATATCCCTGGACGAAACTCAAACTGAATCCTGGACCTTCGACGATCTGTTAAACGCCAGATGACTGAAGAATCTCCCTTGGAGTAAAGGAGTTACTCCCCTGCTTGGCAGGCACCAAAGACGCATCTGTCCAGTCTGCATCTCCGAAGCTCCCGCCGGACGCCGACGACCCTGCAACCCAGGAGGTAGGTTTCCAGACTTCCCAGAGGCTGACCTGAGTCCCCAGCAAAGCTGAGACCCGTAGCCCTCGTGGAACCGGAACCCCTGGACACTGTGCACATTTGCAAGTGCATAAGCTTCTGGTCGATCCTAGAGGCTGTGCTTTGGGTTATTTGTAGCCCTGACCCCGAGCAGTGAATCCACCTAAGATTGCCGGCCTGGCCACTCCGAGTGACCCGTGGGCCGCCATTTTGTGATTCCGCCCGAGGTCCATTCGCGATCCCTTGTCCGTCGACTTGTGGGTCCCTCGGAAGGACAACTACTTTCAACGGGCCTCCCTGGTTGCTCCAGGCCTGCCCTGACTCTCCCTCGCTTGGCGAGTCCCTCGGACCTCGCTGGTCCGCTCCGAAGCCTTTGTTCTCTTTCTACGTGGGTTGCTGTTACCAAGGCTTGTTGGGTCCAATCCGGGCACCAACACCGCAGTCAGCTACTACCTTCGTGGGACAGCTCGATTCCAGCTCCTGGTCGTCGTCGATGCCTCCTGGTCCTCGTGGCTGCAGAGACAATCTTCACCTCTTCGAACTTGAAGCACCCGACATCGGTGGGCATTCGACTATCGTGCCCCTGGTCACTGGCTAGTGACCTAGACTCTGTTCTCTCTGCTTTCAGGTTCTTCTCATCCTCGATCCAGGCTTGGATCTCTTCGGACACTTCGCAGCTTACCGGCAGCAGCACTTTCTAGCCAGCGGCCATTGAAAGCGACAGGCGCGGCCCGACACCATTTGACACCTGTGCACCCGGCTTCCTGGGTGAGGTAACACGAGTACTCCGGTGCTCCCGTGGGTGTTGGCCCTAGAACCCTCTAAGTCCAAAAGGGTTTGTTCCTAGTCCACTCCGAAGTGTCCCTAAACTTTAAAACTCAAACCGCGACTTTCCCGTAGACGCTAATGGAGCTCGCGGCTGTGTTCACACACTGCACACGTCCCCGTGGGTCCCTGTGTCACTACCTTGGGTGGTTCCTTGGGGTCCCAGCGATTCTACAGGCTCTAGGCCTTGTGTCTAGTCAAGTCGTGGTTCTTATACCACTTTCTTAATATATGGTTTGAGTACGCCCCTAGGGCTAATCGTTATATTGTGCAAATTTACTGTGTTAATTGACTTGTAACTTGTGTATTTCGACCTCTAGCCTCATAAAGAGACTAGTGGGTAGTGTTTAGTAATAAATACATATATTTTATATATATATATATATATATATATATATATATATATATATATATATATATATATATATATATATACCTGGTGTGGTTCTCCTTTCATTTGGTCATTCATGAGATTATAGACTGGTAAAACAAACAGCTTTGCACTCCTTCAAGACTTAGCCTGAAGGCTGCTCTCCATAGCTACCACTAGGATAGCTTTCAATAAAGGTTGTCTTTAAACCTATCATCAATAAGGGTCGTTTGGACTGGTGCAAGGTGCCCACTATAATTAGTGGACAGCATATGCCAGGCCAACTTCTCACAGCTGGTACAAAGTAATTAAGTTTAATATACTCGATAGAGACATACTGACCTCAGTCCTATGTCAAATCTATAGGGTATATTATTCCAATGCACAGAGCCTATTAGGGAAATAGGAACTACACTACATGGCGCCCAACGTTTGGTAAGGCACTAATGTAACGCTAGATACTGAGTAACTCAGTCGTGCTTTTCTCAGAGACCCCTACTCACATACTCCATAAGACGTCTGGAGTGGGTAGGGTTAAGTATCCGCCAAAGCTGAATAGGACAAAAATCCTATATATTAGCTGTACGATTTGTTCAACGTTGAAGGATACAGAGTTCCAAAATATTGTGCACCTTATCTTTGTTTCCTTGAAACTTGTTTTACATTTTTCAAAAAACAATGTCCCTGAACGGGGATACTAACACCGAGAGCGGTGTAGCTGCGGCTGATCCAGTCGTAACAGCTTTTAATTTTACAGGTTTACATGAAACCGATGAGGGTGTTATAAACATCCCTCCAAACTTAAGAGCCATCACTCTAAAACTTCTAAAACACGGCCTAACAACAAGAGGTGATATAGCAGTTTTCGTGATAGAGGCACACGAATCCTTTCAGACAGAGGTATTCTATTCATGGATAGTATTCCCAGAATCAAATCCAGTAACAAAAATATTTCACTACTTTAAAGAAGATGAACCACCAGAGGAATATATTCCTTTCGAGGATATTGAAATTCCACTCACATACCAGGAGCATAATCTCTGGTTTAAAGGCGCCCTAAAACATCACAAAAAAATTACCAGGCTCGGTCCACTAGGTAGACCAGGAGCAACATGGCCGATTCTAGCTGGCTACACACCTCATCCTGACATCGAAGAAATGTCAGACGATGAATTACTTACTCAACTACAAGAGTTAATAAAAATTTACAGACAATTAGTCCAATATGTCATGCGGACTTTCACAGTCCAACCACCAATGACCATTCCAAATCAAACACCTCAACAGGGGTATACACTAAAAATTACTCCACAGACTTTACACGCAGTCATGGGTAAAATGCCCACAAAACGTGAACAAATTCCATTCTGGATAGCTCAAAAAAATTACTCAAATCGAAGCAGTATTTCCAAATACTAGCCCTTATGAGAAACACAGAATACTAACAATCTGTTTACCAATGGGGATCACACCACAACTGGAAGACTGCACCACTTGGGGCACAGTCTTTGCTGCCATCTATACTAAAACACATGGTGTTCCGTCAATTGCAGTAATACCAGATGTCCTGAAACAAATTCAAAACTAATACGGGGCAGAACCTGCTCTGAATTGAGTGGAGAGGTGTGGTGCAGCGGCCAGGGCAGCTGACTTCGGAGCACAGGGCTCACGGTTCGATCCCCGGCTCCGGCGGCAGCTCAGCACCATGTGACTCTGGGCAATAGCTCACTTAATTTCCACGACGGCCCCCAGCGCCTTGAGACCCGTAAGGGTGAGTAGTTCGCGCTTTACAAATACGGATTTCGATTTTTTTAGATTTAGGTATGAAATTACTGAAAAACTTCGACCAGGTCTCAACAATAATATTATCTAATATTAAAGGAGAGGCAGTATCAGTGGCGATCCGCCAACGCTTAAGGGAACTTGATGTAACAGAACATCAACATGAACTACCCAGAATAATAGAAAGATCTTATGCAGAATTAGGCAGAGACAGTTTGGGTGGAAAACCTTTGAAGCCAAAACTATCTGAAGGTCCTGAGAAGGACTCTATTATACAAAATCCTACATCTTCTAAAAAGAAGTGGGAAACTAATAAACAAAATCCAAAGACGATAAACACGTTCAGAAAAATAAATCAAAACCTCAATTCACAAAAAAGAAGGTAGCAGGTCTGAAGATCGGACATGCCGAGAATACTGAGAACACAGCTCAAGAACGGAGAATGGGCTCAGACAATGCTGGACAGTGCAGCAGAAGTAACAATAGCTCGCCAGAACCTGAAGGAACTTCTGGAGATAGTGGACTTGAATGAGTACATCACAGTAGAGACTGTAGACACCAGTACTCCACAAAAGTTATATGAAATAACACTCCGAATGGAGGGAGACATACCAAGAAAAGTGAAAGCACTCTTTTGGGAGAAACTTTCAAGGGGTTATGATATACTTCTAGCAGAAAAGGACTGGCCACCAAACTTTGTCAGGGAGTGCCCACATGGCGAGGACATCATTATGCCAGCCTTCTCCAACCATATTCCAATACACCTAAAATATACTTATGCCAGGAAATGGGCAGTTGCCCAGGCCCCAGCATTATACAAAAATCATGTAGGATGGGATGAGGACTCACCTCACCACAAAATACAGCTAAAAAAAATCAACCTACTGCACAAAGGCAGTACCCAATAAAGCAAGAAGCTAAAAAACAGGTCAGGGAGATCTTAGATCAACTTGAATACCAAGGGGTGATTAAAACATGCACCTCATCAATGAACAATCCTTTGTTTCCTGTATCCAAACCAGACAATACATATCGTCTAGTTTTGGATTACAGACACTTGAACACTTGTTAAAAAACATTTGCAGTGCAAAATGCACATAGTACAGCATTAACGAATAACATTGTGCGCAAAAATATAAAACCACATTGGACATTTCAAATGGTTTCTTTTGTCAAAGCATAGCACCTGACAGCAGGTACTTAACAGCTTTCTCAATAATGGGGACCCAGGGTCAATTTTGTCGACTGCCACAAGGGTTCAAAAGCAGCCCGGGGTTATTCTCAGCAAGGGTAACAGAGTTACTACAAATTTATGATAATGAGGCATTGTCATATGTCGATAACATCTATCTGACAGACGATGACCTACATAGGCACTTGAACAGGGTGAGTACCATTGTATTGGGCTTCGCCTCTGAGGGCTATAAATTCAACTTTAAAAAAATCCAGAATTGCCCATCTCAATGTCCTTTTCCTAGGATATGAGCTTTCAAGTGAAGGCAAGAGCCTGGCAGCTAACTTTTTAGAAAAGTGCGCGCTGCTCCAACCTCCAAAAACACAGAAAAATTTACAATCCATCTTGGGTTTCCTAAATTTTGGAAGAACTTACATTCTAAATTACGCAGAAAGGGTTAAACCTCTCTACGAATTAATCAAACCTGATTTTTCAATAAAACATTGGACACAAGAACACACAGAAATCCTGCGTTCACTCCAAGCTAACATGTTAGCAACAAATCACTTATAAACGCAATTTAGTGATCCGAATAATTTCGGGTCAATGCGGATTCACCTATTTAACATTTAATGAGGATGAAAAAGTACCAATAGCATACAAATCACATTTGTATACACAAGCAGAAATGCGCTTCACTTCAACAGAAAAAATACTGACAGCAGTTCAAACCACTGTAGCAAAAGAAAGAGCTCAAGGGAAACGCATTATTGTCGTAACTCCAGTACCAGCCTTAGAGGCGGTTACAAAAGCGAGCATTCCAAATGCAAAAGCTTTACATCCTAGATGGATACAATGGGTTAATTCTCTTGCTGCAACAGATGTTGAATATGTTTTTGATCCTGATTTAAAAACACAAGCGTTCCTGCAATATGAACATGAATGTCCTTTGCCCACTGAAATTTTGCCTCTCGATCAGTACGAATTTATAATTTATACTGACGGATCAGCACAACCTGCTACAGGGAGTAAGCAAGCTTACAGTGCAGCGTGCGCAATAATTAAAGGTCGCATGCGCGATGGTAACTTCAGACCAATGGTCACTAAAACTCAATCTCTGGGAGATTGTACAGCTCAGTGAGCTGAACTACAAGCATTCAAACTGGCACTTGAAAAAACAGATCGCGAATTCCCCACACTTATAGTGTGCGATTCCTTTTACTGTGTTCAGTCATATAATGAATATATACAGAATTGGCTTCAAAACTGATTCAAAGATGCAAAAGGTGGCACAATAAAGCATAATACGCTTTGGGAACAAGTAGTTCAGTTGAGAAACGAACTACCAAAAGCTCACGTGATACACACGCTGAGTCATCAACGTGATGGCGTTCACGTTGCAGGAATTCATTGGCTGATGAAGCCGCAAAGGGGGCTGTTCAGACGGCTTCGCAGCTGCGATCACTCGTTCAAAACGAGAATAGACAGTGAGATATTGTTGGCTGTCAATGCTTCAAGCAAAGGCAGTGGTGCAGCGTTACCAAAGAAATTTCCACTCAAGTACTCTTATGTAATTGATGCAAACAACGTTCCTTTTGCTCGAATCCCTGGAGTGGGGGATAGGGTAATTCCAAACATGGAACGTAGAGCAGCTTTGATCTATAAAGCACATCTGGGGGAGGGTCTGTCACATCTGGGGATCTCTGAAACAATATTAACATTAAAAGAGATGTACTGGTGGCCTGGAAAGAATACACAGATTCACATCTTCATCGATGACTGCAAAGACTGCAATAGACAGACTAGTGCAGAACGCCACCAGACACCATGCTACAAGGTAGCTTGCCCAGTGCAGACACCATTGTTAGACAGCATTAAGCGATCTACGCGCAGGCATCCTTTTGGACAAATGCAACCCCACAAATACTAAGTCAAGGTTCCTATGGATGTGGCCTCAGCGCTCGGCTGACGCTCGAACTGTTATAAAAGATTTGCGAGTCTTTATCGGCACATACGCAATTGGCACACTACATTCTGACCAGGGCCCTGCGTTTAGCTCTCGGGCTTACAAAGAAGCCATGGCCATTTTGGGTGTAGCATTGCGGTACTCCTCTCCGTTTCATCCTGAGGGAAATTCTGTTGTGGAAAGGAAAAACCAGGACATAAAGCAGTCTATAACAGCTAGAGTATTAGGTTCGGGTGATGGGTGGGTCAAACATCTTTATGGGGTCCAACGCTCATTACATAATTTGCCAAGAAGTTCTCTAGGGGGGGGTCACTCCATATGAGGTCCTATTTGGGACAAGAATGTGGGTTCCTGATCTCGAATGTAAAGGCACAGTGGTGGAAAATAAACCCTTTGATATCAAAGATCGTTTGGCTGTTTTACAGGATCTAAATGAACTAAGATCGAAACAAAGCAACGTGTTCCTGAAGCCAACCACCACTGGGGGAAAACCGGGAGTCACAGCAAGGCCTGTCTGGATCCCAAAAGTTGGGGATCTAGTCAGAGAGAAGATTGCGGACAAGAAGGAATTTGGACCTTCTTACAGACAGCCAG
The DNA here is from genome assembly GCA_963921515.1 of Calotriton arnoldi. Lineage (NCBI taxonomy): Eukaryota > Metazoa > Chordata > Amphibia > Caudata > Salamandridae > Calotriton > Calotriton arnoldi. The sequence goes on from CAWUFW010005099.1 coordinate 833,964, forward strand.
TAGCTGTCCTAGCCGTCCACGGAACAAGAACAGTAATTCTGCCGCCCCTTGCTGGAAAAAAGGAGAAAAGATTTGTGTCAATCGACCTCATCAAACCACAGTATGTGGCCAATACTAAATAGTAGGCCTCGTGGACTCCGACCTAGTAGCAGACGCACTCCTCTCGCTACTATCCAAGAGGTTTAGACTGAAAGACTCATAACCATCGAGAATTCAGCAGTGAGAGATGAAGGACTAAGCAACAATGCTATGGAACTCATCCCTCTTGAAACTCAAGTAACAGTTCGTCCAGATACACCTGTCTACACCAACGTTACAAGTGATCAACTGGTTCCAGCGATTTCAACGAATCCTGATGCAATTCCAACAATTGACCGAACTGCTTCTGGCTACTTCATTAACTTTGATACGTTTTCTGAGGATCCAAGTGAGCCTGAAACGACGCCAGCCCTAAAAACTTTCAAACAACAAATACAAGACCTTTTTCATTTCCTGAAAGAGACTTATCTGGTTTCACCATGGATTGAACTATGGATTATTTCTGGAATATTTTTTTTTCTGCTTTGGCTAGCTTTGGTTATGACTCTTTGTGAGAAAGTGCCATCTTTCTTGCATGGTATGCCCCCACTTTTTGCTGAATTGCTGATGTGCTTTGACTGAGTGTGCCCTGGGCTCCTGCCAACCAGGTACCCAGGGCCTGTGTTCCTTCCCTAAAACTGCATTGATACCTACACCCAATTGGCATCCCTGGCCACAGGTCAGCCCCTGGTAAATGGTACCATGGGTACCCAGGGCACTGTGACCAGGGAAGGCCCCTAAGGGCTACAGCACTGGTTGTGCCACCCTTAGGGACCCTGTACCTTTACACACACACACACTGCCTTTGCAGGCTGCGTGTCTTGGTGCAGAACAAAAGTGAAGAGTCGACATGGCACACATCCCTGTGTGCCATGCCTACAAGCCACTGCCCTGGCCTAGGTCAGCCACCCCTCTAGCTGGGCGCACTATGCCAGTGGTGAGGGCACAGAGGCATGAGCCCTGTGCCCCTACAGTGCCCAAGTCCATTCTTGGGCATTGTAAGTGCAGTGCTGCCATTAAGAGTATATGGTGCTGGGAGTCTGTCATTACGAACTCCACAGCACCATAATGGCCCCACTGGAAACTAAGAAGTTTGGTATCAAACTTCTCAGCACATTAAACCCCCACTGATGCCAGTGTGGGATTTAATGCAAAACGCACTCAGAGGGCATCTTAGAGATGCCCCTGAAACCAACCCGACCTCCAGTGTCCGGACTGAGTGGCTGCCCAGGCTGCCACCACCAGACATGTTTCTGGACCCCTGGGTCGAGAGCCTCTGCTCTCAGGGGCCTGAAACAATGCGCATCCTGGGGCGAGGTGCCAAAGCCTCCTCCCCCAGGATGGGCAGGGGAAGCTTCAAAGGCCTGCCGCCTTTTGAGCTTCCCCAGACCATTTGCTGCTCCCAGCAAACTGGTCCCCACTGGTTCTACCCCCACTTCTGGCGGGAGAACCGGCGGGAAAACCAGAGGCAGGAAATGGGTTGTGCCCACCTCTGCCAACTCCACCCCTAAGGTGGGGGAGGCGAGGTGAAGCACAAACTCGAGTCCCCGCCATCTTGAGGATGGGGGACCCAGCCAACCAGGGACAGGCTCCTGCCCCCTCCCACTGGAGAGTGGCAGAATAGGGGTGTACCCACCCCAGGGACGGGACCCATTGGTCCCTGCCCTTACCTACCTGTAACCACCCCTAAATTTAGTATTTAGGGGCTCCCTGAACCTTCCTTCCTCAGTTCCCGAATCCAAAACAAGGAGAAGACGAAGCAAGAAGACCAGCCGTGCAGCTGCTAACAAGGAGGCGACGACAACTGACTTGGCCCCAGCCCTACCGGCCTGTCGACCTCTGAACCTGCTCCTGCGGAACCCCGGCCTCAGCAACCTCAAAAACCCCGGAGGACCTGACTTCTGTGCCACAGCCTTCAACCCAGGGACTCCCACGAGCAGTGGTACTGTTCAAAAGAAAAACTACAAAAGACCCGGCCCTGGCACGGAACCGCGAAACCTGCACACTCTGCACCCGCCGAGCCCCGCCTGTGCCTGAGTGAACAAAGACTTTGAGGATGTCCCCCCGGCGATTCTGACCTGGAATCCAGTGCCCAAGGACCCTCCTCGACGACCCAGACGACGCCTGCAGCCTCAGGACAAGGGACCCCTCCAACCGCGACCAGCAGGGGGTAAGATTTCCCGACCTCAAAAGACACCCCTGCACCCGGCGCCCCACGGCCCCCTGTGCCCAACTCCTGGGTGTCTACCTATCCTCCAAGACCCCAACTTACCTCTCGAAGTGTTGGTCGCTCCTGAAGAGTCACCGTCCCCGAGCCTGCAGCCTTTTTACCTTCCAAGATCTCCATTGGTTAACATTGAGCGCCCGACGGCTCAAAAGCACCCTGCACCCAGCCGCCCGAGTGCCCCTGGAAGTGCAACCTCTACCCTAACCTACTTCCCCATTTGCCCTGAGCAAGTGACCAGGAGCCCAGCTCCCACAGCCGCGTGACCTGCTTGCCAGCAGCCACCAACCCGAGGCCCCCTGCCTGCCATAGGATAACATTGGGCCTACTCACTCTGCACCCGGCCGCCCCTGTGCCGCTGAGGGTGTAACAACTGTACTTACCTGATAATGGGGGACCCCTGAGTCTATGCCCAGAACCTTAACTCTGCCAGTCGAGTACTTACCCAAAGACCGATAACTCACTTTTCTTCCATAGGGTAACACTGACTGGCTCCCCCTGGAATTTCTTCTAAGTGTGGATTTTGAAACTTTAAAATATTCACCTAAAATCAACCGAGTCACAAAAACGAAAATACTCACCTACTATTAGAAGAGATCCCAGTGCTGGATCGGGGTGCCCAGCACTGACCCTAAAAAGTAATCACAACGTTACTTACCGCTAACTCAATTTTCTTCCATAGGGATCCATTGACTGGTTTTCTGTGAAATTTCTTCTAAGTGTCCACTTTTGAAATACTAAAATATTGTTTAAAAATCACAACAGTAACGAATTCCGAATTACTCACCTGCTATCAGGAGAGACGTCAGTACGGCATCTTTTAGTCCAGTACCAACCATGTAAAGTAATTTTAACCGTACTTACCGGTAACTTGCAATTCCTGCCATAGGATATCATTGCCTGCTTTTTACTGAAAAAGTTTCTAAGTGTCGATTTCTGAATCTTACAAATATTCTTTAAAAATCGTGCCAACGATACAAACGTAATTACTTACCTGTTTTAGATAGATATCCCAGTGCTGACTGAGAACCCAGCACTGAATTACAAAAGTAACGTAAACCTACTTTGCTTGCAAACTGCATTTCCTTCCATAGGATAACATTGGTAATTTTACCCAGAAAAGTTTCTAAGTGTCAACTTTTGAAATACAGTAATATTCCTCAAAAATCACTATTATAACCAAAACGCTTTTTCTTACCCGTTTACAGGAAGTGTCCCAGGACTGAATCCAGGATCCAGTCCTGTGGTTAGAGAAGTAATCTACAAAGTAATTAATTGCAATTAACCAAAACTGTCCATTGGGCTCAATGTTACATTGTGTTTGAACTTGTGTTGCCTCTTGCACCAACTGTGACTACTATCATCAAACAGTCTATTGCCTATTTGTAAAGTGGTTAACCAAAGCATCTCATTCTGAGAAAGTATATTCTGATACCTATTGTTGGTTCTAAAATAAAACAAGCATATATTTTTATACACAAACCATTGGCCTAGAGTTCAGTTCTTGAGTGTGTGGCTTCATTTGCTGACTGAGTGTGTACAACAAATGCCTTACACTGTCCTCTGATACTGCCTTACTGCTCGACCAAGCTACCACTTTAGAGAGTAAGGTTATATCTAACTTTAGCCTCTGCCAAACCTCTGGGGACTGTGGACCCTGTGCACCCTGAACCTCCCTTGGGTTCAGTATATACAGAGCCACTTTCCTACACTCTTAGCGTGCTTATGAATGGCAGATATATTCGTTTGGACACTGAAAGTAAAAATGTGAACTTCCTTTTAAAACCACACAAATCTTCCCATCGTGAAGCAAGAGACTTGTCGGCAGTGAACATCACAGCCGTTCCTATACAGGATGGTATAGTTTGGGACAAAACCAATTGACATATTCGGCCCGTCGGAACTTTTGAAGATTCCACATTTATTTAAAATTTCATTAAGCGGCTTTATTACCTCCAGTACCTATTCTGATGATTGGGACTTTGAGACTGTTAATAACATGATGTTTGATCTAGAAAGGTCTGCTGCGTTCTCTAACAATGAAAACTTAGAGGGTTCATCAGACTACGAACAGCTTTATTGTTACAACCACTATGGTCATCATTTCTTGCATAAATCTGCAACACCTAGAAATATTTTTATGTTTAACCAATGGGAACATTGTCCTACACCACCAAAGGGTAGTTCAACAACGTTTACAAATAAGTTTCCATATTTTTCAGGGTACAATACATCTGATCGAGAAACATTTTACTATAAAAATGTAAACAAAACAGGACAGAAAATTATGTTAGCTAATACAAAACAGATTTATTCTGCAGCCTTTATTACCCAACTGTCTAGACAAGGATTTGACTTTTGGAAAGACACAATCGACACAAAATCTGTCTGGGGTTCTAAAGATTGGCAAGTGCAGGGGATAGAAGCTTTGTTTAGAGCCTGTATCATCCCACAGCAAATAATGTTTTTGAATGACACTGTGCAACAAACGTCTTGCCTTGGTTTAGCCAAGATCAAAGACATGAACATACCTTCTGTACCAACACCTGCAAGTAATAGCACTACACAGGGAGCGGTAACAGTAGACACAATACTACAAAACAACAGATCAGATCCTGATTGGAAAAAATGGTTGCTCTGGCCCACAGACACAAACATCTGTCAAGAAAGATTCCTGAATAGAATACAGGGCTTTACTATCCATAGGCCAGACCCACGTTATGTTCAACGACAACATCCGGGGGTAGTAACAACATACAGTGTAGGAAAATTGTGCCTCGACTGGTTGCAAAAATCTACACTCGAGGATGTGAAACAACACTTATCTTTACTTAAAGAAGACGCAGACCTTAGGGATTTCTTGCTAGGACCAAGAAAACCGCGTCAAAAACGTTTCATATATGCCGGCATTTATGCTGCTTATAATGCAATATGGAAGGTTTCACAGGCAGAGGCCGCAGAAAGAATACGTGAGCTTGATCGTATTAACTTAGAGAAATCTCTCACTGTGGTCGACAATGGATTAACAACTTTGTCATCCAGAATTTATTCACTGGACAACATTGTATCCTCTGCTATTGACATACTGGAACAAGATTTAGCCATGTTACAACAAGGCCAATCTCAGCTACGTTCTATTATGTTATTAGGCTGGACGCTGCAATCCTTGCGTGCAGGCTATGTGCCTTGGCGTTTTATCAACACGTCGTCTCTGTTTTCAGAATACAATCTAACGGATAAACAGGTCGAACTGGCACAAAGGGGAGCAAAGTATACAGTACTGAGCATTGAAAAACTGGAAAAATTACCATTTACGGTAGCAGAAACACCAGCTACAGAATGGCTTATCCATGGCAAAATTACTCTGCCTGTCACTACTTTTCATTTTCAGTATTGCCTAAAACAAATGCAAGCAGGCAAATATGAAAGGTTGGGTAAAGAATACATTAAGACATCCTGGGATTTACCTTACGAATACAGATGTTGGAGTGGGGATCGTGAAGTGTTTCTAAGCGGTACAAACTGTGAAAATGCACTGAGCTGTTCACTCATATGTCAGGACATTTCTTTACACGGGGCTTGTAATGGTTCTGTGGCAAACTAGTCCTGCCACCTGCAGGGTACACCAGCTGCTGTGATTAATCCAGCGTTTGGCCAACTTTCTAACGGGAGTTACCTCATGTTGAATGATCAGAGTTGCTGTGGCATGTTGCCAGGAATCCCATATCTGGTAACGGTTAGCTCGAGGGTTACTTGTTGTATGCAAGTATTGTTCCCCCCAATAGACGCAGTCAGGGAGTCGCCTCTATGGCCTTCATTGAATGTTTCTTTTATACGTTTTGATACTCTAAGCAGAATGAAAGCCATGCTTTTACAACAGACCGTGCCTTTGACCTCGGCCAAAGAAACCTATGATCTACAAATTGCAAGGACTTCGGCTGAGATACAGGCTCTAATTCGTACAAACTGCCCAATACATTTCGTAGAAATGATGGGACGTATCTTAAACATGTCTGATACGAGCGGGATTGTACATGTATTTAAGACCATCTGTTCAGGACTGTTAACACCTTTTCAGGCAGTCCTCGGAATCATTCCAAACTTCGCACATTCGGTGTTCGGTGGTGTGCCATTAATTCTAGCACTAATTGCAGGAATCCTGTTTTTATTCCTACTACTACGCTATGGCAAGCCTATCAACCAGCGTCACTCCCAGCACTTTGGAGAAAGCTCTCCTAGAACGGAAGTGCCGTGAGCGCATAGTGAAACTTTTGGGCATACCTCGTCTACGGTAACTTAATACAACATGGTTTCTGTCATTTAGACCAATCTGGCAAGATTGCATCTTACCTGTTCTACGCTGCCTGCTTTGCGGTGAAGAATGCATGCTAGACACCTGTCTAACACTCCCATCAGTCATGCCAACGGATATCGATACTCTGCTGGACCCGATAACGGCCCATGCTCTGTGTTGTCCCCAGAGGCTACCAATCCTGATGACGGCATTCGTTGAGATCTCACAGAGGCTTACTGCTGCTGCTGAGGTACGAGATGGATCAACAGGCACACAGGTAACAACGGACGCGAACGTTGCTGCAGCATCCTATGCGGAAGGCGAAGCTCCACATCTCTGTGCAGTTAACCTTCTAAACTAGGTGTTCCAACTGTCACCGACATCGGTAGACGATCTTTTGTCTACAGGCGTAGATGATTTCATGTTTACCACAGACCCATACACTAACTTTGATTCGGCTCACAGTGTACCGGGGAAGCAATGAATTTGGCCTCCATGTTTTCAAAACCAAACTAAACTTGGAACTCTTCCTAAAAAATTTTTTTTTTTTTTCTCTCTCTATTTTTGAAAATACATGGCAATTCAATCTGCTTACAGTAGAACTATTCATATAGAACGGACTTCTTTGAATACTTCCAGGGACACATTGTCACCTTATTTACTACAATTTTATTTAGTACCATGTTATGAAATGGCTTTGATTTTTGAATTCTTGTCAACCATTTCGTCATATGTATATATTTCTGTTTATTCATTCATGTTGCATTTTCTTTCCGATATATGCTTAGAATGAAAAAATGCTTTAAATGTACAGTACCTATTGCATTACATGTTTAGCAACAGTTTTTAAAACTTCTTTTAATATGCTTTTAGAAATGTTTTTAGCAACATGTGGTACTCAGTTTAATGTTTAGCATTTAATGTTTAGCATTTAGTACTATCGTTCATTCGAAAGTGGAGTGGGTGTTGTATTCCGCTTTAGGTGCCCGTATATAGGTTTTCCTGATACATGTCCTTATATAGGCACAATTCGCATTGCCCTTATATAGGCATAAGATCCCAGTCCTTATTTAGGCATTAGCCATGCTATCCAAATACAGGCATGGTCACCTACATCCGTCCACCCCGTCACAACGAGTTCTTAGAAACCAGACCCTTAAGCTCTTGGGAGTTGCCCTAGCACAGGATTATTGATTTCTCCAAGAACTCATTTATTATGCATGAACCGCTATTCCTTAAGGGTTCATTCCGGACGTCTTCCTCTGCCCGACCTTACGTCAATGCTAACATTCCAAGGCACCTACCGGGTACAAATATACCTTCCCTTGCCCAAGCAAGTAGGAGGAGACCTCGACTTTAGAGGAGCCCGTGTCCCGGCCTGATGCACTGACAAGAGATGCTGTCATCCCTTCTTGCAGAGAATCCAGCTTCCAGTGTTTTAACTCCCTTCGCGGGGTGTTAGAGTTCGAGACCCGGAAAGAGATTCCCACCTCTCTCATTCTCAAGGTATGGAGCTGACTAGAACCTAGAGGGACTCTTGGCATACCAGACTTGGCATACCAGACTTAGCATACCATACTATAGAATACATCACCTACTTCTTACCTTGCACTACACTTAGGTTAGGTACACTGGGGTAGAACTAGTTAGAGAAGCATCTTATGAGTACTCGCATTTTTAGCTTATGTTATTTATGTATATGAATATATGTGTCATAGCTAAAAGAATGCTAGCGCAGTATTTCTTTCTACTGCTTACGCTGTACATAATATATCTCGCATACTGTCTTACGATTATAACAGCTCATATCTTACACGAGAAACAAGACTGTTCAATAAATCCTTTTATTGAAACGCCCGTCTATTCTTTCTGTGCAACTCTGAAGAAACTAAGCATGCACGATTAGCTGAGTGAAACTGTTATCTGTTGTTTCCACGATTCTGAGAGTGTTCCGATTCTAAAGGGAAACAAAGTTGTCATGTTTATGCGGTTGCCAGAAACTACTCCCTTCTTGTTTACAAGGAGTTTCTAGTGGCCTCTGAGTTAGCTGGTACAAAGTAATTAAGTTTAATATACTCGATAGGGACATACTGACCTCAGTCCTATGTCCAATCTATAGGGTATATTATTCCAATGCGCAGAGCCTATTAGGGAAATAGGAACTACACTACAGGGGACCTCGCTGGGACCGGTGGGCCATTCTGACTCGGGCCGTAGGCGTCGGGTGCAGTGGGGGTTCCAGGCCTCAGGTTTCTTTGTCCTCAGCAGGCTCAGAGTCTTTCTTGGCTGTTTCTTTTGAACAGAGCTGCTGTTCGCAGGAGATCCGGTCTTTGTTGAAGGCAGTCAGTCCTCCCAGGGTTATGGAGGTCGCTGACTGCAGGACAGGGCGACTTCTGGGGCCGGATCTCTGGAAACTGCAGACGGGGCGGTAGGGCTGGGGCCAAGTCAGTTTTTCTCTACAGTCTCCTCTGCTGGGCGTCTTCTTTTGTCCTTCGTAGGTTGCGGGAATCTGCCTTCTTGGTTCAGGGATGCCCCCTAAATACTGTATTTAGGGGGCGTTTTAGGGGTCCCGAGGTTAGTAGCCAATGGGCTACTGACCTTAGGGTGACTACACCCTTTTTGTGTTCACCCCACGTGGTGGAGTGGGGACAATCCCTAGTCCGCATTGGAGAGTGCCTGCCATCTGTAAGATGGCGGGCACTGAAGAGTGGGCTTCACCTCGCCTCCCCCACCTGAGGGGTGGGGTTGGCAGAGGTGGGCACACCTTCTGGGCTGTGCTAATTTTTCCCCGCCTGTCTTACTGCCGAAAAGGAGGGGAGACAGGAAGGGTGCCTGTTGCTGATAGCAGGAGAGGCTGGGGACGCATTACAAAGGCGCAAGGCCTTTGAAGCTCCCCTGCCACAGATGGCTCTTCCTGGCCTGGGGAGGTGTGAATACCTCCACCCAGGAAAGGCTTTGTTTCTGGGCTCAGGGAGCGAAGGCTCCCAGCCCAGGGGTCATTTAACATGTCTCGTGGTGGTAGGCTGGTGTGTACCAGTCAGGGAACCCACCAGAGGCTGGTCGTTTTTCAGGGGGCATCTCTAAGATGCCCTCTGAGTGCATTTTTCATTAAATCTCACACTGTGATCAGTGTGGGTTTAATGTGCTGAGAAGTTTGATACCAAACTTCTCAGTTTTCAGTAAAGCCATTATGGTACTGTGGAGTTCGTAATGACAAACTCCCAGCACCATATACTCTTTATGGCAGTACTGCACTTACAATGTCAAAGAATTGACAGACACTGTTGGGGTACAGGGCTCATGCACATGTACCCTCACCACTGGTATAGTGCGCTCAGCTAGAGGGGTGGCTGATCTATGCCAGGGCAGTGGGTTGTAGGCATGGCACACAGGGATGTGTGCCATGTCGACTCTTCACTTTGTTCTGCACCAAAACACGCAGCCTGCAAAGGCAGTGTGTGTGTGTGTGTGTGTGTGTAAAGGTACAGGGCCTCTAAGGGTGGCACAATAAGTGCTGCAGCCCTTAGAGGCCTTCCCTGGTCACAGTGCCCTGGGTACCTGTGGTACCATTTACCAGGGGCTGACCTGTGGACAGAGTGCCAATTGGGGGTACAAGGTACAGTTTTTGGGAAAGAACACAGGCCCTGGGAACCTGATTGGCAGGGACCGAGGGCACATCAAGTCAAAGGGCATCAGTAGTCTGGCAAAAAGTGTGTGGGGGGGGGGGGGTTACTGCAACAGAAACCCAGCTTCCTACAAGCTACTAGACTTTCCACAGTAAAAACTACAATTTAGGGTTTTTAATGATCGAACATGTAACAGACAGCACCCTGTTTTAAGGCTTGCTATGCCTACCTTAGGGGAGATATAAAATAAAAAGGGAGGTTTGGGCTTTGCCAGTACCTTAAATGGCAAAGTCGAGTTAGTTGCTTAAAACTGACATTCCAGTCTGCAGTGATGATCTGGGAGACATGTTTTACCTTGTCCCACTCAGGGTGGCACAACAAGCGCTGCAGTTCCTTGGGGACACTAACTCACAGGCCCTGGGTACCTCTGGTGACATATGCTAGGGACGTACAAGTAAGTTAGGCTATGCCAATTGGAAACACGCTAATTAAACATGCACAATTTTTAAGTCCTGTTTAGCAGGGCTCAGGGCATTTCAGAGCCATTGCAACAGTATCTAGTGGTCAAAATGGGGGCATATGTGAGGGTAAACCTGCAAAAAGCCCGTTTCCTTACACACCACTGTCACCAATTCCAGGTGGAAATTCCTTGGGTGGGTTGAGTTTAGCAGGCTAGAGAGTTCAAGAGGGAGAAGCTAAAACTAGCTCACCAGGAACAAGAGGAGAGAAGGAGGGAGAGACCAGAGGAATGGGCCAGGGTAGCAAAATTGTAAGAGAGGGAGGAGAAACGGATAGAAAGGAAGCAAAAACAAAGTGGAATGAGAAATAGGAGGAAAAAATAGTTGGAAAGAGAAAAAGATAGCCTTTGAGAGAAATAAACCTAGGATGGCAGCAATGACACCTCCATCTGGGATAAGTGACTACATCAAGTGCAGGCCAGGTGGTGGCCAAGGTTCCAAAAGAGCAAGGAAGGTCAGGATATTTTGGAATGGTTCGTGAGCTTTGAAGTCACTTGTAAAGTGCAGGCCTTAAATAAGGTGTCTAAGGCAGCTGCCTTAGTGAGGCACATATCATTGGAAGGGACAGCAAAAATTGTGAGAATGCCGGTGGCAGACCAGATGGTCTATAAGTGAAAGAAGAAAGCTCTGATTAGGCGGTTTGAACTGAAGCCAGCTCAGTACCTTCCGAGATTCTACAACTGCAAAAGAGCGATGGTGTTCCATTTGACACTTGGATTCATGGCGTATTGCGGGATTGGAATGAGTAAGAGGGGCGGAGGCCATAGACCTTTCAGTCCCTTAACCAGTTGATGACAGAGCGACTCAAGGAGGAATGCTCTACCCCACTTATGCAATAACTGTATGACTTGGCAGAGAAGGATCCAGAAAAACTTGCAGTGTTGGCTGACAAGTGGTTAGCTAAAGGGGTTCACTAAGGGCTAGAACAGAACAGTTCTAAGCCAAAAGGGGAGAGGAACTCTCCACAGACTGCTCCCAAACTAGACAGTAAGGGCCAGGGTAATTCTCATGGAACTTTAGAATGGTCCAGGAAACATGGGAACAGTAACGGTGTGCCCGGGAAGGAGCATCATGAGAAGGGAAGATAAGGAAGTCCTTCCAAGTCCAAGGTGGTGACCTGCTTCAAATGCAACAAAGTGGGACACTTTAAGAGAGATTGTCAGGCGAAAGATCCTGACCCAGCAACAACTGTAACATCAAGCCTGTTACAAGTGGGTGAAAGGACCCGAGAGGGCCTGGTTGTGTTCAACCTAGTAGCTATGTAAATCTGAGAGGGACCCAGATGCTATGAAGCACATTCATCCTAACACAATGGAGGGATACTGGATCCTCCCACTCTATGGTCGTAAGGAAGTGCCTTAAATCTGAGGAGATACTACCCTGGTACCAAGGTTAGAGGTTTGGCAACCAGTGGAGACGGCGAGGAGTATCTGCTTGACATGGTTTAGATTAAGTGCAATGGCATGGCAACCACAATTGATGTCGGGATAAGGGAAAAGCAAGGTGCTGGATGTCTGTTGGTCAATGATTAGATTGCCCCTGGCTTGCTGCCAGGACCTGGAGCCTTCATAGCTTGGACAACATTGGCTGTGGTGACCAGAGCACAGGTCGCATATCAATCTCAGAGTGAGACTGGGATCATTCCTGATTTGCAGGGACCAGTACAAGGTAGTTTGCAGGAAAAGGGAAAACTCTGGGATGGCAATGGCTGAAGAGGTCATCGCTTCTGCTCCAGAGGAAGGTAAGGATGAGGCTCCTGAAGTGGACCATTTGTTGAAGCCTGGGTAGCTTCTAGAGCTGCAGGGTTTGTTAGCTGCTGGGAAGTGGGGGGAGTGGGGAGGGATCTACTCAGGAAAATATCAGCAAGGCACAGGATGCGTGACTTATGCTCCTGGGACTTCGGAAGGAAGCCCAGGAACATGTCAGCAAAGGAGTGGTTGGGAAACACCATGTTGGCTGGGAGAATTGCCTACTCTATAGCAAGGTGGTACATCCTGAGCCAGGAACTAGTGAGAGGCTAGTGGTTCCATTAATGCACAGGAATTTCCTATTGTCACAAGCTCATGAAGTCCCCTTAGCAGGACACTTCACTTTGGGATTAGAAAAAAAAGGATAGGTTGTACCCTCTGTTCTATTGGCCAGTGAGAGTAAATGGGGTGTATTATATGGTGTGGTTGTGAGACCTCACCGCGGAATACACTTACCAACCCCTTTAGGACCAGTAGGTTTAGTCCGTTTAATTCTTTAACTCAACCTTGGGTAGCTGTGGCTCTGGGCAGTTAGGCTTGCACAAATGAACAAGTGTAAAGCATTTAAACACCAGTTGAAGGAGAATTACATGAGACCCAAGAAATCAGACCCCAATTTATAAAAAATAGTTCAGATTTGTATAGAATTTTTTTTACATCAAACTAAAACGATCGACCAGAGCATGGGTACTCTCAAACATTTTCCCAGGGGCCACAAAGTTTGGTCTGTGATGTGACCGAGGGCTGCATTATTGCCAGTAGGGTGGCGGTCAGGGAATTTGGGGGGGAGGGGGGGGGGGAGGGAAGGAAGGGGGTTTGACAATGTGGGTGTAGGGGAAGCCAAGCATATACATCTAGTGTGTGAATTGCATAATGTGAAACCAAAAGCTTGGGATTAATCCTGGCTTCTCCCCTTAACCAAATTGTGTGATCCTAGGCAATTGTTTTACTTCACTTTACCTCCTTTTTATCATTATCACATACATGACTTCAGGATGTGTTACAAAACCTTCTGTGTTTGATTTAATAAACTATAATATTCATGTATAATAGAAACCCAGGCCACCCAAAGAGTTCACATAACTGACTTGTCTTTTAGTTCACTCTTGGCATTGTTGTCAGGGTGGAGGGCAGAATGAATGTTTAAGTTATGTTTGAAAATTATCACTTTAAAAAAATACTTCTCAATGCAGTGATATAATCTGATGTACTACGGTAAAATGGTTCAGCATGTTAATGAAATACACTTTGTCATTTGAAAAGACTATCATAGTTTTACACTTTTGCTGCAAGAGGTCTTTAAAATGGAGAATGTAGTTCTAAAGTTTAGCGTGCAGGACACCCTAGTTACTTCCTTTCTTTGACATCAATTAACCTTTAATTAATTTCTTGCCCGTTTATTTAGTATTGTTTTAATGTTATTGCTGAGGAGAGTAAACAGCAGCACAGTGCTGCTGTTGACCAAGGGGCCGCCTGTGAAGGTCAGGAGGGCCTCATACAGCCCCCGGGCCGTACATTGAGTATCACTGCACTAGAGGGTTCCAGCGATACAGAATTTACAAGGTATAGTAAGTCAGCACTTTTTACTTGGCCGCAAACAAAAATTGATAAATTCAACAAATTTGGCACTTGAAACTTTTTCAAGGCAAACTTTGTTAAGTATCAATGCAGTTAACTAGAGTTGCTTTAGATGACCAACTCCGACAGGGAGCCAGTCAGAGGGAGCAACAGGACCCACTGAGACAGTTACTTCTCCAAGAAAAGCAGTCTTCAGATCAGTTCCACCATCAGTGGCTCCTTGTCATTCACTTCTATGGAGTGTTCCTGATGCAAGGGATACTGGATGCTGAAGATACTTTGCGGTCTACGGAGGTCTTTCTGGGGCTACTCCTTGGTCCACAAGCTTATTGAGGCAATCCAAGCCACAGGGGCCCAATGTGCCTCAAAGTTCTTTCGAGCTGGGTAGAAGTCCAGTCGCCATTGGGCTACCAGTCACCCGGTACAGCAGTTTTCCTCTTTGGCAGTAACTTGCCTTCTGGGTGACCTAAGCTGCACTCCGACGTCTTTCCCAGGTCCAGCAGACTCGGGGCAACTTTTGAGCATCGGGTCCTGTCCCTGGTGCTGCACGAAGGTGGGGAGCAGCGATCCAGGGATCTTGGCTATCACTCGACCTTAGACTTCTTCCGCTGTTATGTCTGTGCTGCAAACAGGAGGTTAAATCGGCTGACCCTTGGAGTCTCCTTGCGTTGGCTGGGCTCTGGAGACGACTTCTCCTTGAGAAGGACACAGTAAGCACAGTCCATCTCCTTTGATAGTCACCAGGTACAGCAGGTGCAGTCCACTTTGGTGCAGCTTCTCTTCGCCGGGAACCTGGTGCAGCAGAGCAGTCCTCCTTCCAGTCCAGTCTAGATCTAAGTCCTGGGTGCCAGGGGTGCCCTATTTATGTACAGAAAATACCCTCAGATTAGGATGTGGTTGGTAGCCAATGGGTTACCAGGTTCACGCCCTTCTGATGACCAATTATTGGGAAGTGTGGCATCTGGCTATCCCAGGATGCACCATTCTGTCCACTCCCAAGATGGCACAACCTCGCTCTCTCAGCGTCCAGAGCTCCCTAGCCTAACCCAGAGGTGTGTCCACCAAGGAGGCTACAAACCCCCTGAAAAACCGGTTTGACAACAGGTTTGCCCTCTCCTTTCCAGGAGCAGGCTAGTCTGCCTAAAAAATGGGGCTGCCCCTCTTCCAAGTGTTCCTCATATACCCTTCAAAGGCGACTTCAGCTTCGAAGCTTGCCTTCTGGGCCAACACCCATGTGGCTTCCTGCAGGAAAGATTTAACACCTCTCTCCAGTGCAGGCCCCTATTGTCTGCTTTCCTGGGACTTGTTAGCACATCTCCCCAGGAGAGCAGAACCCGGTCTCGGTTTCAAGATCAATGTGCAGCCATCAAGGGCACAGAAGATTGAAGACAACAAAGTGGCAATTTTGTACAAGTTGCACACTGTAACTTGATATATTAGTTTCGACTGGAGAACCAAGTCCTGCTCAATGTAACGAGTCGTTTGATGCGAGTATCAACCTCGATCATAGGAGTTCGCACAGCTAAGGGGTCTCTCACTGCACTTGCCACCGGGGCCAACAAGTCCTTCCACAGTAAAAAAATAACAATTTTGTGTTTGTACTGTCAGAACATGTAAAATACACGTTCTGCCCATGAAATATGCTGCAACCTGCCTTAAGGTTTGGTAGGCCTGCCATAGGGGTGACTTACACGTGACATTGGTATAGCCAATGTAACATACTTGTTTGGTGGGTCAGGACGCTGGCACTGAGGTCTGGTTAGCAGGCTTCAGTGCACTCAAGAGTCAAAAAAACAGTAGCATCAGTCAGAACAAGCATTTGTAATGTAATAGATAGGTCTCGCCTTTGGGACCTTATAAGTATTTAGCCACACAGCACATTATGCTGGGTGCTGTAATATTTACTGTTGTTTAATAGGCCTTTATAATCAAGTGCTTGCATTACACAGCCACTCGTGGCGTTCACCTCCACGTTTAATGGAGTCTCATGCATTCCACGCATGGCTACAGGGACAATAATATCCTAGTTCATAGCGCACGTGCAGCCCCCTGGGCTGTGCGTGCTGCTCAGACCCAGCTGCCAATTATTGTGCAGTCAATCATCCCCGAGGCGCCTGGAAGCCCAGCGTGTGGGGCGCAACAGGCCTACCGGAATCACACAAACGCACCTTTCACAGGCCCTACGTGCTGTTTAAGGACACCTTTGGCCCCAGAGACCCCCATTTATCGCTATTTCACTGTGTAACAACTATTAAGGCACAAGGTAGGCGGAGGGCGTTTAGTCATCCACGATTTAGAATAGTATATGGAGTGCTGCTGGAAAACCGCATATAATTAAGGTCTATCAATATTATGTATTTATTGCATACGAAATATAGCATATCCCTGCGATATATACCAAGGTTGCCCTACTTCAAACTGTGCTTAATTAGATTAAACATGTCGGAGTCAAAAATTCGTAATAACGTCATTTTTAAGAGAAATTCTGTTTCCGGTGCACAATATTCTTATTTATGTTCTGGTCACCATCCAGTCTCAAGAGTCAGTTACATTTTTCAAATGCATCATGCAGTGAAACAAGATACGTAAAACCCTCTGAACAAAGTGTGGTAGTAAGCATGTTTATTGTATCCTTCCACTTATATGGGGTGCACTATGGTTAAGAAGAAAAAGTAAACAAGCATAATACTTGACACACACTCCCTAGCCAATACGGCTGAACTTTGTAATCTGAATAGTAATGCAAAAGCATGCTTTATAAATTGTGACATAGTATGCAGCACTTGCAAAATGTCACGTTTTCCAGTCTCAAAGCAGAACTCTAGCAATCAGTGTTGCAGGCTGGACGCAGAAGGCTTGAAAAATGTAGAAAATATGTCATGTGCCAGAGCTTCAAACTTAGGTTTTGCAAAGCACGGAGCAAAACAGCATTCAAATACCCGATACAGGATTCTTTTTGCCAATTTCATTGCGGACTTCAATCTCCAGAAGCCCAGGGCCCCAGGAGGCGGTCCATGTAGCCTGCACAGCTGTTCACCATCACGCTATTTAACACGCTCAATGCTACAACAGCGTGGGAGGTGCGCGGGCCGCGCACTGGCAAAGCCGGCCCAGGGGCGGGCCTGCCCTGCGCCCGCCAGCGACAGGAAGAGGCAGGGCAGGACTTCTCCCCTTGGCTCGCCAGGTAGGACTTTTGGAACCTTCAACTTATATGCCTACAATTCGCCCATGAGGTTTGTGAATTTGCACTACTTCCTTTATATGGAACTGGCTACAGCTATTGACTTTTATAGATATCGCCACCTGGCGCCCAAAGAAAACTATTCCCCAGAATCGAACTTTAACAAAGAATCCCACTTACGCTCCAGTTAACCACCCATCCAAACCATCTGAGGACCATCTCTCTCTGGCAGCCTCAGTACAGGGTCTTACGGACATTGTCAGGCTCTCATTTAGTGCTCTTACTGAGCGACTAAGTCCCTAACCTGGTTGGACTGGTTAGGGAAGGGTCACGCGCCTTTTGATCGGCATCCCCCAGTAAGGGGTAACGTAGTACCCCCACAGCTCCTACCAGGGCCCAACGTTCACTGTCCAGCCCAATGTGAGCATCCCCTACCGCCTCTAGTTTCAGCCAACGCCCCCATTGCATTTCCACCTAGCATCATCCCAACCCTTTTTCCAATCCATTATCAGTCAACAATGCTATTAACTATTTACCACGTTCTTTTCCTATTTCTAAATTTGAGCGACTGGAGCTTCCTGCGGCAGCCACACCTTATGTGGTAATCTTAGCCAATGCCCCCCCCGCTTCTACCACCGTTCATGAATCCTGGGTTTCACTGAGGAATAAATCCCTAAACTAGCTAAATGCCAGGGTCGGGCTAGGTGGTGCACTTTCTGCAGACCTTAAGATGATTAGGAGAGTCAAATGGGATGGCCTGGGGAGCAAATCATTGGAGGGAGATTGTGCGGTGCTCTTATTTACATCTCCTAATTTAGCCGAAACCATATTAGAGAGAGCCAGTTCCCTATCCTTCACTGCAAAACAAATTGCAGTTTTACCCCTTGGCTTGTTTTTATCAGCCTCCCGTCTCTCACCAAACTTTCCAACAGCCAGCCCATTTTTACCAGGCACAGTTTACTGCTCCTTTACCTCCTATTGTAACTCAAACAGGTTTGATTGCCTGTCTACTCTTAACTATGTGGATTGACTGAAGTCTCCTACCATTCAAAGTGAGGGTATACGACGTGGACTCTCCATCCTACCTGAGCTCAAACCTGATGCCTGCCTAGATATAGTGGCTGACTGCGATTCTCTCCCTCCTCAGCCCTGCACTGATAAGGATTATATAGCCACGCAGTCGTCACGAGCCCAGGTCTCCTCCTCTGTTCTAGCTAAGACTGTTTTATTTTGGAATGTCGCTGGGCTACGCCATAAATGTACTACGACTGAGTGGCTTGATTTCGCGTCTAAGTTCCATATTCTTTGCTTACAAGAAACATGGGCTGTGGATCCAATACATCTTAACGGCTTCAAAACATACCACACTCCAGCAATTCCCTCTACCTGTGGGAGACCTAAAGGGGGTCTATGCATTTACGTGTCAAATAAGATGGTCCCTCTGAATATTGTAGTGATTGTGACTAGAGTTTACTACCAGATCATTTCATATTAAACATCATACTACTCTGGCCATAGTAAATTTTTATAATAATGCCTGCATGTGGGAGATTATTCCAGCCCTCCATCAATTAGACACCGATCTTGAGTCAGATTTCCCTACTGGATGCAGGGACTTAATCATCCTATGGGGCGGTGACTTTAATTTACCTATATGTCCACAGACATCTAATAAGGTTTGTGGGCTAGCTGCCCCTGATAATGGTGATATCACTCACTTCATACATAGAGTATGGGGATTTGCTAAATGATCTACTCTTTAAATACAATGTGTGGCTCTGCAATGATATAACTAAATCCCCAGTTGAAGTTAAGAGTACTTTTAACGGCAGGGGAAAGAATAACGTCCTAGATTTCCTGCTGTTTCCTTTACGTTATTCAGAGTTGGTCTTAGACTTTGTTACACATGACATTGCAATTAGCGATCACTTTCCTCAAAGTGTCGCTCTGAATATCAACCTTCTCTCACAACAGGGAGCTGTACAAAGCGTGTCAACTGTGAGGCAGAGTACGATACAGCCTAAAAGGCAAATGCACCCAGCCATTCAATATAGAAAGAGGAGTCCACCAAGGCTGCATACTTGCCCCATTCTTGTTTAATCTCTTCCTGAACAGCTTAGGCAGAACCCTTGAAAGTAAGTGCACAGTCTTACCCCAAGTCGGGCAGAATCCGATTTTGGCACTTTTATATGCTGACGCTGTATTAATGGCTCGTACCCCACTTGGCCTACAGCGATTACTTGATAAATTCGCCCAGTTCATGCAGAATCTTGGTTTAAAAATTAACGTCAGTAAAATCTTTGTACTGAAACTTGGGAAAAGAGCTACAAACTACTGTGATATTTTTATCGAGGGTTCAAAGATTTTGTTTACACCTACATTTTCATACCTAGGCATTTTATTTAACAAAGATGGGAATTGGACCAGTGCGATTAAGTCAAGGAGGATTCAATTTGTCAAACGCACTAGGGCTCTGCTGAACTTCACTAGGAAGTTGAGCATTAAACACCCGAGGGAAATGATGACCATCTAAGGCCAAATGTAGACCAATCGCCGCGTATGGGTCTGAGCTTTGGGGCTACGCGAATGCTGATCTACTCCAGCTAGTGGAAAATGCATTCCTAAGGAATCTCCTTGTCCTCCCGAAAAGTTGTTCAACCTTCCTTTGCCACCCTGAATTGGGAGTTCCCCATTTAGCAGACGTGATCAAGATCCAGCCAGTTTTGCTCCGGCACAAGATCTTGTCCTCTAAACACACATTGCCCAACCGTTCTATTGAAGAGGACTGTCTCAGATCTACATCTGCACTTAAAATACCCTGGCTCAAATTCATGCGTGACTTTTTAGTCGACATCGGCCATCCTCAGTTTTTTGTCCACCCTGAGCTCTTGATTAGCATCCAAAGGAAAGCTCTTAAATCGAAATGCCTATCGCTACTTGAGGATTTGAGGCTATCCACAGAGATAATGAAATCTTCGGTCTGGAAGAACCAGTTGATTCTGACCAGTTATGATATGCAACCTTATCTAGCTAATGTATACAATCCACGCCATAGATTTGTGCCGATTCGGTTGGACATTTTCCATCATTTAACCAGCTTCCCCACCATTAATACCTGGTCGCATGATCCTGTGTTATGCCCATGCGATAATGTTTCCAAGCAGAGTACTATTCATATTCTCTTTTTTTGTATATTTTACTCAGATTTGAGAAAATATTTTATAAAGCCCGTTAAAACAACTTGGATTTGCGCAATGCCGACTAGCCTTTATTTAACTGCAATCGCTTCTGAGTTTGTATATATGTGCTGTATTGTCACAGTTTTTATTGGCTGTTATAAGATGTAGGAAACAGCTGTAGAAATTTTATTGACTACATGGGGATGTCCCTGCCTGTTTTTATTCATGTTTTTTATCTATCTTTTTAATCGATTTTTAACTTGGATACAGTTATATTTTTGTAGCTTTTATGATTCACTGTGATTTTGAATAAAGCTTATTTGATTGATTGACCTGATACAACAAGTGGAGGAGAACTTGGAAAAATCAATGGCTTTGACTAATGGTTAATTAGTGCTAATCTGCATAGGCACAAGAAATGCACAAATCACATACACATGTATTAAATAAATAACATCAAAGAATTAGGACTATGGCACAGTAAATAAATTAGGTTCAGAAGAGACCTGGGGAGGGCAGTAGATGTAGGACTCTACCCTTTGCAGTAAAAACAAGCATTTGCAATGCAATAGGTCTCGCAGTTACACGAGTTTAAGCTATTGGCATTGTAAATAACAATGCCTTGTATTTATGTTTTTAAACAGAAAACAAAAATAAAAGGCATTGTTATTTGCAATGTTAATAGCTTAAACTAGCATCAATGCGAGACCTATTGCATTACAATAGATCTCGCATTGACGCGAGTTTGAGCTGTCTCCGGTCTGTGTGTTTTGGAGGAGAGAGCACAGACAGAGATTCTGAGTGGAGAGAGGGCAGAGAGACAGAGCTTCCCGGGGGAGAAAGAACACAGAGAGAGCTCCTGGGAGGAGAGGGACATTCAGAGGGGACAGGGCTCCTGAAAGGACAGAGAGGGGCCGCGCAGTGCGCACTCCCAGACGAGACAGAGCCTCCCAGTGGAGAGGGAGCAGAGACAGTGCCCCTGAGAGGAGAGAGATTAGAGACAGAGCCCCTATGGAGAGAAGGTTCCGGAAGAGATGACAGATCCCTCAGAGGAGAGGAGCACAGACAGAGGGCACAGAACTCCTGAGAGGACAGAGAGGGGCCGCGGAGCTCAGATAGGAGACAGCCCCTGATAGGAAGCAGACAACTGAAAGAGGAGACAGCCCCGAGAGCACACGAGGAGGCAGCGCACCAAGAGAGGACATAGAGGGGCCGCGCAGTGCGCACTCCCAGAGACAGAGCCTCCAAAGAGCCGGGCCCCTGAGAGGGACAGACAGAAGAGACAGAGCCCCTGAGAGGACAGACAGAAGAGACAGAGCCCCTGACACAGCCCCCAGAGCACAGATAGCGCCCCCGCCCTGACCGGCCCCCGTCCCTCCCTGACCCTGTCCGGGGGCAGCATGGACGAGCTGGGGGTCTACCGCTGCCAGAAGTGTAAGATGGCCTTCCGCTCCCTCCCCTGCTGGAGAAGCACAAGGACAAGTTCTGCATCGGGGGCTCTGTCGGGGGGGCTCTCCCAGCCCCCCGCTACCAGGGGCTGCAGCACCCAGGCCGGGGCTCCCTGGCCTGGAGGGAGCCCGCGGAGGAGGACCGGAGCCCCGACTTCACGGTGAGAACAAACCTCTGGAGGAAGCGGGAAGGTAGCTCAGCGGGTCACTGCGGCATCGGCTGAGAAAACCTGTGCGCAGTTTGTTAGTCACAAGTTTGAATTCTAACCACCCAGAACAAACAAGAAGTCCTCCAAAAAATGAATTCAAACCTGCGCTGCTACAGATCCTGCACAAACCGATGCTCCTCATCCAGGGTCATAACTAAATCACCTCGCCCCGACAACTACGTCAACGTCTCAGGTCAGTCACGGTCAGAGCGGGAGGAGAGACACAGTGGTAGAGGAACAAATATGAATGGGGTTAAGGACAGGGCTTTAAATGGAATGAAAAACCAGACTCGCGGGCTCCGTCGGCAGCGCACCTAGAGACAAGTTCCTCACACGCAGCCAGTGTCTCCTCTCACACGCAGACACTTACCGTTACACTACCAGTGTGTCCGGTGACGGTCACTGTGTGTTTTGCGGTCCCACAGAGGCGCACACGTGTGTCTGATCACGGGTCGTGTGCTGAAACGGCGTAGGGAGGGAAAGCAAAAGCACACCATGCGCGCGTTGAGGGAGACGAGCCATACGCGTGCTGACGTAGCGTGCCGCGCCTGGACAGGAGATGTGCACGCGTATGGTGCGAGCAGGTGTTGTAATAACGCCGCGAGCCGTACGCGTGCACATCGGCTGTCTGGGCTGAAAGCTTAAACAGACGCCGTGAGCGTGCACATCGCCTGTCCGGGCAAGTGCACATCTCCTGTCCCCCTTCCAAACCCAAGTCGACAACAATAGATCTCGCATAGCGAGCAGCGCTTTGCGCTGCATCGCTAGGCGAGACCTAAAAATTTACTGGATTGTGGAGCCTTTCAAAACAAACCGGTTGTAACAGTTCCTGACCTTCTGGTCATCACCATCTTCCTTGGAGCCGTTTGCATGGTTTATCTGGCAAAAGGTGACAACTAGATGTGGCACCCAAAGTGTGAGGCACCAAGTCTGTGTCACAGGCCTTGGACGTGCAACTGAAGGTTGGAGGAGGGTGATCATATGCCTGATGTTCGTTAAGATACTTGTCGAAAGCAGGCGTCTCCCTTTCTCTGAATCAGAAAAGAACAGCCTGAACATCAAGTACATATGGATCAGTCCCTTGGTATGCGGAGGTAAAATAGCCAGGTTTCTGCAGTGACATTTGCTAAAAAGAACAAGCATTTGCAATGCCATAGGTCTTGCATTTGCAAGAGTTTAAGCTATTGGCATTGTAAATGACAATGCCTTTTATTTATCTGTTTTGATAATTAACACATAACTAAAAGGCATTGTTATTTACGCCAATAGCTCAAACTCTTGTAAATGCTAGACCTATTTCATTTCAAAGAAGAAGTAGCCATTGTCCCGGGCTGCTTGGAAAATGAAAGCGCGCATGACGCGCTATATGTTGCAGGAAAGCATGTCGTGCCTGCAGTAGGAGTAACTCATTAAAGAAAATAGTGCTTACAGACAAAATAAGACATACCGTATAACAGAAGTAAAAGTGCCAGTCCTCATGGGTGGTTACAAATGAAGACAAGGCGGTACTAAGGAAGGACAAACAAGACTATTAACGAATCGGAAGCCAGAATTTACAAAGGACAATGGACAAGCCAATGATAAATATGGGCGGAGAGTGGGAGGAGCTTTAAGTCCATACTCTAATACAGCATGCCTCGCATGCCCAGGCTCGACCTAAAAATGTGCACCCCGAGTTTCAGTGGTTCAGTCTACCTCCTCGCAAAAACAAAATGGTTACTTATGAAGCAGGCACGGGAGTATCCCGGAACACAAAAAAAGGCAATGTGTAAACACAGTGTGGTGAAAGGAAAGTTATAAAATAAATGGCATTGTTCCATTTCAGCAAGCAAACATTCCGAACTTCGAGGGACAAACGAATAAACAAAATTCAAATGAATAATCTCATTGTAAATGAAGCACTACAAAAAACCTGTATGTTATCTCTTCAGCAAATTCGGAACGAAGAACATGTACCAGTGCCATGCTAGTCAGTTTCTAACATGCCAAGATTTTGCCCTTCCGTGATGTTATCTTTCTTTATGGCGCTCTATAAGTGTTATAACGCAAATTCAGGGACAAGTGTTAGAGATGTAAGAACACATTTTAGCTGCAGTTCTATGCCTCAAATGAGTCACATGTTGTGCTTGCAGGCCACTGTCTATAATTGCCCGGTATTGCTGAATTGAAATCATAGTCGTCGGTGGCGCCCGATTCAAAAATTGCATTCATGTTCTCCCCTGCTCAGTGAGGGTGGAACTGGCCCCATCGTGCCATCCAGTGCCAGCAATTTGAAGGTGAGCTGGATGTAAATATAAAGCATGTGTGGGAAGTTTGAAAAAGCTGCTGCCCCCCTTGCCTCAGCTGAATAAGAGTGTGCTAACACAGACACCAATAAAAATACATTGGCAGAGCTGAGCACAAAGTAACGCCCCCTTTCTTGTTATCAGGGATCAGGGTGCATACCTACATGTAATAACCCACTGATTATTGTAGAAAGATAGATGAATTATTGTATAGGACAGGGGAAGCTCAAAAGTGGAAAGGGAGGAAAGAAAAACAAGCATTTGCAATGCAATAGGTCTCGCATTACCGAAATTGTTAGCTATTGGCATTGCAAATGATAATTTGTTAGTTTTTTGTTGAGAAATATCCCAGCAGTAGCTTAAGTAATAAAATAAAATCCACGAAAGTAGAAAAGGAAAAGGGTGAAGTACCACAGGCTGTTACTAGGTGTCCCTGTGGAGCTGTTAAGGGATCTCTATTAGCCACATAAGGTACTGCACCCTTACTTATGCTACTGCTGGTATATTTTTTTTAACAAAAACAAAATCTAATTGTAATTGCATTTATATAGCGCTTACTACCCCTGGGGCGTCAAAGCGATTATTTGGCGAGTAGCACGCTACTCCGGAACCCAAAGAGGATTAGTGGTGAATTAGTATAGTAAGATATGAAATTAATTTGAGCAGTGGACATGTGAGTTTGTTATTTGGATTGAAAAGGGATAGCGGAGGGATAGAAGAGGGAAGGGTTTGCATTTATTTAGTGCTTGCTACCCCTGATGAGGTGTCCAAGTGCTTTTCGGCGGGTAGCATGCTACTCTGGAAACCAAACCGGATTAGTGAGAAATTTCTATAGGAAAATATGAAATTAATTTGAGTGGTGCTCATGTTAGTCTATTAGCTTGATTGAAAAGGATAGCAAAGGGATAGAAGAGGGAAAGTCTAGAAAGTGTTTTTTTTGTTTTTATTTTAGAGCTCATAAAAGTAGGATGAGGTGTGGGATGAGTAAAGGGGAGGTGGGGGGAGTCAGAGGGAAGTTCACGGTGGACAGTGGAAATGGTAAGCACCATGCACCGAGCGAAGGGGGCGGGCGGTGTGGTAAAAAGCAAGCTGATCCAGGTACAGGGAGACCAGGGCAAATAGTGAATTTCGGGACACAATTCGGGGTAAGCAACTTGGCAATGCGCGGGCCAGGGCCCCTTCAGCCCACTTGGTTAGCAAACCCGGGAGGGGATCCACAGGACTTTCAGGGCGAGGCATGGGGGTATGTGCAGCCACACCCGGCGGCATTGATGCTGTGGTGGCAATGGCCTGGGACAGGATCCCCATTTGGGGGGGTAGACCCCAAACGAATGCAGGGCACAGCGGGGAGGGCCAAGGGCCAGAGCAAAGAACAGGAAATAAAAGGGACCCGAAGGAGAAAGTAGGCAATAGCCAGGAAAGCCTGCAGGGGCAGAAGAGGAAAGAAGGCGCAGGGTCTGAGGAGGCCGCAAGGGGCGGCAAGGCGGCACCAGAGAGAAGCAACCCGCCAAAGACCAGGACAGGGGAGGGCAAGGACCCAGGGGGGAAACCAGCAAGCGAGTGCATACGCCCCTCCCGGGGGACCCACCCACTACCACAAAGCTCCTGGGACTAGCAAACCTTATCTCGCTACCAGTGAAGGAAAGAATTTGGAGAAAGGAGTATATAGATCTTTTTTTTCATTGCTGGAGGTGCGCCAAGAAGGCCTAGACCTCAACGCAAGATAAGAAAGATGAGGACAGGAGGGATAGACGCAAGCCAAGGGTAGAGAGGACCATAGAAAATTGGTTAAGGGCCTTCAGGACACTGGCATGCGTATTCATAGAGAAGTTCCCCCAGGGTGCGCCAGCATTAATCTTGTACAAACAGAAGGTACATGAAGCACAGCAGAAAAATCAGGGCGAATCATGGTTGAGATACGATGAAGGCTTTAGGGAAAAGATGCAGACATGGCCAGTAATGGAGTGGGACTGCCAGGATATGGAGGGCTTCACGACACAGGATGGCAGCAAGGGAAGGTCTGAACTTGCGAGCATCCAATTTTCGTCCCTCAGGGTTCAAAGGAAAATACGAAGACCAAGGACAGGGTGCCAAGGGCAAAGGCTAATATGGCGGCAAGACCGGGAAAACCCGGGTGGCATGTTGAAAGTATGACAAAGATGAGTGTAAATGGGGAAGCGCTTGCAGGTTTAAGCACAGCAGTGGGACCTGCGGGGGGAACCACCCTGCCGTGCAATGCAGACAGTCGCAAGGGGCGGGCACCAACTGAGACAAAGGGAGCACAAAGAAGTAACGACCAGGGTGTAACACCACAAAAGGGGGAGGAAGGGGCGGCCGGGGGACCCCAACTGCCCACCCCCATAAAGACAAGTAGACTGCTTTCATTACTAACTCATTATCCCAGAAAGGCAGACAGACAGCAGTTGGCAGAAGGGTTCATGGTAGGTTTTCATATCCCTTACAAAGGACCGGTGGCCTCGCGGGTAGCCACAACTTGAAATCCATACGGGACAACCCAGAGGTGGCTAGACAGAAGGTGGGCAAGGAGGTCCAACTGGGTAGAGTAGCCGGCCCTTTCCTATCCCCCCCACTAACGAACTTGATGGTTTCTCCGTTGGGCGTGGTACCTAAGGAGGAAGAAGGCAAATTCAGGTTAATACACCACCTGTCACACCCACACGGTGATTCCATCAATGACTGGTTGGATCAGGGTAGCTGCTCAGTAACATACGCCTCTGTAGACGATGCAGTGGAACTTATAAGACAAGCGGGAAAGGGGGCGCTTTTGGCTAGAACAGACAGTCAGCTTTCCGCTTACTGCCAGTGCACCGAAAGTTACCACCTCCTCGGCTTTCAGCTAGACGGGGATTATTATTATGACAAATGTTTGCCCATGGGCTGTTCCATATCCTGTGCGTATTTTGAGTCCTTTAGTACTTTCTTGGAATGGGAGCTTGGGACGCACCACCCCACAGGGGGAAGGGTCCACTACTTAGATGATTTCCTGTTCATTGGTAGGGCGGGAACGGGGGAGTGTGCGAACCTCCTCCGCTTGTTTGTAGGCCTGGCACAGGAGTTAGGTGTCCCGCTTGCACAATACAAAACCGAAGGCCCAACCACCAAGCTGTCTTTCCTTGGGATAGAACTAGACTCGGTGGCCAAGATGTGCAAACTACCACCAGAGAAGGTGGATGAGCTGCGCCGAATCATACGGGGCCTACGGCAACAAAAGAAGGCAACGCTAGGCAAGATACAGAAGCTGCTGGGGAAACTGAACTTCGTCACGAGAGTGGCCCCAGCGGGGCGCCCCTTTGCTAGACGCCTGGCCTGGCTGACAAGGGGCATGTCACAGAAACACCATAGGGTTCGCCTCACGCAAGGAGTGCGAGAGGATTTGGGGTAATGGGACACCTTCTTGGCCAAATTCAACATTACCCTCATGTGGCGGGAACCATGGGTGCATGCTGACCAACTAGAGCTTACACTGACTCAGCAGGGGGCTACGGCTTTGGAGCCATCCTGGGGTCAGCATGGGCAGCTGGGGCGTGGCTAGACAGCTGGCATCAGAACGGGACCACGGGCATCATCACCTTGCTGGAGATATTCCCCATTGTACTAGCATTCACCCTATGTGGCCACAAACTGGTTAACAGACAGATAATCCTGTGGTCCGATAACCAGGCAGTGGTGCAAGCAATCAACTTAAGGACAGCAAAATGCCCGGGTGTAGTCAACCTACTGCGTAAACTAGTTGCCTGCCAACTGAAAGCAAACATAGCTATTAGGGCGAAGCACATTGCAGGAGTGGACAATTCAATAGCGGATGCCATTTCTCATTTTCAGTGGGGCAAGTTCAGGGACCTCGCCCCGGACGCAGACCAGGTTATGACACCAGTACCGGAAGAGCTATGGGAGCTGGTGGACCAGGAGTAAGAAAATTGTTGGACAACGCACTGGCCCTCAAGACAGAGAACCGCTATCATAAGTGTTGGGCGACTTTTGCTGACATTGGGAGAGGAGTTGGCCTAACGGCTAGGGCAGTCGACCTCAAACCTGGGGAACCGGGTTAGAGTCTCGGCAAGGACGCGCAACATCCTGTGATTCTGGGCAAATCACTTAATCTCCCCGTGCCTAACAACAATGAATGTGTCCTCATGTAACACAACTGGTGCTCGTGTAAAGCGTTCTGATACCCGATACCTTCGGGTCAAGTTCGCGCTGTATAAAACTCCGTAAAAAAAAAAATTACAGGCACCAGGGGGGAGCAGATGGTAGGTCAGGAGGAGGTGACAGACTTCTTAGAATGGGCTTTCCAGAACGGGAAGACCAAATCATGGGCACAAGCACACCTGAGCGCATTGGCTTACTACACCAAACTGGCGTCGGGGAAGGACCCCATGAGGTCCTTTTTATGCCGAATGGCCATGAAGGGCTGGGGCAGGCTGCAGCCCAGAGATGGAGATAGGCGGCAGCCCATTGATTTTGAGGTCCTAAAACAGGCAATCTGCGCAGTAAAGGAGGTATGCAACGGGGACCAGGAGATAAGGCTATTCAGGGCAGCATTTGCACTGGCGTTCTTTGGGGCATATAGGATCAGCGAGATAGTGGCCCCAGCGAAGGGGAACCCGGGAAATGCATGCATACGCAGAGCGGACGTAACATGGGGGCAGGGCTTATGGTAATCTTCTTACGCCGGTCAAAAACTGAGCAGGCGGACAAGGGGAAGTTTACTAGGATCGAATGTATCAAGGACAAGACGTGCTGTCCAGTGTGCCTAGTTCGAGATTATATGCGGCAGGAAGGGCCTGTTCAGGGGCCATTATTTACACATACGAACGGGTCATGCTTAAGCCGGTTTCAGTTCATAGCGATCATGCGGAGGACCCTTGAAAGGGCTGGCTTCCCACCAAGGGAATTCGGGTCACTCTCGTTCCGCATAGGGGCGGCAACCACAGCAGCGGACCTGGGGTTGGGCGCGGAGCGGATCAAGGCAATGGGACGCTGGGCATCAAACGCCTTCAAACGTTACATACGCCCCACAGGTTATTGTCTGGTTTTCCCTGCCACCCTCTAGGTCCGCTGGAAGGTCGCAAGAAAGTATGGACTGTGGGGCACTCCTACATAGTGCGTGCACAGTGGGGGGCGGCAGCAAGGCGTGAATTCGGAGGA
The DNA here is from genome assembly GCA_963921515.1 of Calotriton arnoldi. Taxonomy (NCBI): domain Eukaryota; kingdom Metazoa; phylum Chordata; class Amphibia; order Caudata; family Salamandridae; genus Calotriton; species Calotriton arnoldi. The sequence continues at coordinate 863,501 of CAWUFW010005099.1, forward strand.
ATCTGGCTCCGGAACACAGACGTAACCTGGCTGGGACAATCTGGGATGAAGTGGGACCAGCTACTCCCTGCGGTACAAAGGGTGCTGCAGCAGGGTGATGGGCCGGACGCAATAGTGGTTCATCTGGGGGGAATGATCTAGCGGCCATGGGGAGGAGATGCCTTTTGGAAAAAATTATCATGGGCCTCGCATCGCTAGCGAAACTAACCCGCCCGGCCGAGGTAGTATGGTCAGAAATAATAGTGCGCATGGCTTGGAGGGAGGCCCTAGACCAGGGAACAGTCGAAAAACCGGGCGCAAGTTGAACATTACCATGGCAAAGGTCTGCAGGGCAAATAGCTGGGGTTTCGTGAGGCACAGCTTCATTAACCTGAGATCCCCGGGTTATCACTTTGAAGATGGGGTGCACCTGACGGGGGTGGGCATGGACATGTTCATACTTAACATCGTGGGAGTCCTAGAACAGCTGGGTTTCTCCTAAAGCGAGGGGGCAAAGGGGGAGTTCCCTTCGATCATCGAACCGTAGGTACCGTGGCGGACGAAACCCAGGAAAAGTACCCAAAAAGAGGAAATTACTAGAGGTAGATGAGCTGCTCACTCAGTGTCCTTGGGATGCCTCACGGCAGGGGCACTGAGGGAGCGAATGACAGCAAACAGCCACAAGCAGAGTAGATGAGATGCTTGCGCAGGGTCCTCGGGATGCCACAAGGCAGGGGCAGTGAGAAGGCAAATGGCCAGCAAGTGCCAAGGCAAGCGGAACGGCACTTGGAGCCCGGGCCGGTCCTAAAGGACGCCCACGAAATCGGTAGCATGGGAAGCCTGGAACCACAAACACAGAGGCCTGGCAAAAAGGGGCACCTCAAACAAAACAGTGCTGTCATAAAAGGAACATCAACAAAATGTTAAGAGACAATGCAGAAAGTTTAACGACATGGATGTTTATGAATGACCAACTAAAATTGCGAGATGTACAACCATGTTCGTTAATAAATTGCAGCCTTTTCTAGGCACCATATCATGTTGTCGCTGAATTGATTGAGGGGAAAAGGAATGCAGTTTCGGGCGCTGAGAGGGGGGGGGGGTGTGACTCGCCCTTGGGAGGGGTTGAAACATGGGCCGGGGGAGGCGAAGCCGGACCCGATAGTGGCCCATGTCTAACGCCGCCCGGAGCGGGAGCCCTCCCCCCGCCTTCCTCAGCAAGCCCGAGAAAAAGGGGGCGTACCGGCTTGGTCGCCCTCTAGGCAGCCGCTGGCCTCCCAATCAGGAGGGGAGGCGGTAAGCGGCCGGGGGGGGGTTAAAAAGGGGCATAGGTCTCCAATTGAGCAGACTAACCCCCCGGTCAGAAAGGAATCCCACCCACCCACGCCAAAAGAAGCGGGTATCGCAGCCGCAAGGTCGAAGGGAGGGGCGGAAGAAACCCAGGAAAAGTACCCATAAAGAGGAAATTACTAGAGGTAGATGAGCTGCTAACTCAGTGTCCTTGGGATGCCTCACAGCAGGGGCACTAAGGGAGCAAATGACAGCACACAGGCAGAGTAGATGAGATGCTCACGCAGGATCCTTGGGATGCCACACGGCAGGGGCACTGAGGAGCAGGCGAGTGGCCAGCAAGGGCCAAGGCAAGCGGAACAGCACTTGCAGCCCGGGTCGGTCCTAACGGACGCCCACGAAATCGGTAGCAAGGGAAGCCTGGAACCGCAAACACAGAGGCCTGGCAAAAAGGGGCGCCTCGAACAAAGCAGTGCTGTCATAAAAGGAACATCAACAAAATGTTAAGAGAATGCAGGAAGTTCAACGACATGGATGTTTATGAATGACCAACTAAAATTGTGAGATGTACAAGCATGTTTGTTAATAAACTGCAGCCTTTTCTATGCACCATATCATGTTGTCACTGGATTGATTGAGGGGAAAAGGAAAGCAGTTTCGGGCGCTGAGAGGGGCGGGGGAGGGGTGACTCGCCCTTGGGAGGGGTTCAAATAAAATAGCAGTTTGCAAAACGCTCTGGAAAGACACATCTGCATTAGTGCATGTACTGTGGGACTAAATTCTGAAAATACATTTTCAGATACCCAATGAGAATATAATTTGCAACAGCCAATGGGAGTTTTTTTGGGACACGGGAGGTGGGGGGATTTATTTTTTGGGATTCACAATAAGTCAATCATCAGAACGTGCATGTTAATGAATCATGTAGCTCATATGCTTCCAGCAGCCCTATGCCTTATATTTAATGAGTTTCTCTTGCTGAATTAACAAAATACAATTATACTGCCATTCTCCTAATCTTAGATCAAGGGATCTCTTGCTGCTGGCAGAGCTCAAAATCTTTTACACACAAAATATCCTCGGGTCTGGAAAAGAAGCTATTGATAGAGGGAGACAAAGAGATATATCTATGGAAGCCCCTGAAGGAGTCCTATTTTAAGGACGTAATCCCATCACCCACCAAGGTGGCATGCTTCATCATCTGGGATTCTCCTCTTGACGGGGACCCCTAGCCCTGTCAAGGGCTACAACCCCCTCACTGTGAGGGAGGAGCTCAGGGATGTTTTGATCCTACACTAATCAGGATACACTAAATCCTTATGATGAGGAAACACTGACTCTTTGGGTGATGGGCGCAGAGCAAAACAAAATAAGTGATAGTGTGAAGAAAGGGATACTAAAACTAGCCAACAGGAACGACAAAAAAACTTTATTGATCCGTTCCTGGTGCCAGGATTAAAAACAGAGCATAATGCAGTCTGAAATTATAACTGCATATGGTGGACACAATCAGGTCAACATGTTTCAGCCTACAAGACCCTACACGGTGTCCTGGCTTTCGTCAGGACCATAAGATAGAAAATGCTGCTGCGCTTGAAAAAATGCAAAATCACAAACAAAAGAAGTAGAAGAAGGATATTAATACAGAACCAGCAATTCTCACAGTTGTTGTACTCCATTTACTGGGCATACCCGTGGTTCACGGATACAAGACCTCACCTCAACCTGGCAACAGCGTAGGGGAGAGGCACCGCTCTTTCCGCCGGTACCCCGGGCTACTGCGGAGGTTCAAATCTGCCTCCATGAAGGGTAGAAGACGTTTTGCTGTTCTTGGCCCCAAAAAGTCTTCCTATTCACCTTACGTTTCAAAACTAAGGAGCCTACTGGTCGCCAACACTTAGAAGCAGCTTGATCTGTATAGCGCTATAAAATGTGAGTCCTGACTCTGAATATATGCCTTGACTTCTTTCAAAGAGTTTTGTCTGGGAACATGGAGGCATATTTGGCTTCTACTAGGAGGAGATACTTTGGACGCCTTAATAAATAGTGACAGACAATGGAAATTCACATAATGAGGATTTAAACATGAGGGGGTTATTCGAGAATAATGCGGGGCAGTTTTGAAAGGGGGTAGTATTCTTCATTTGCTAAATATGTGGGGACTGACATAAAACAAAGTGAGGTTGCCATACAGGACCAGTAGGACAATGTAGTTTTGAAAGAGTAATGGCAGTGCAAGTAAAATGTGATTTACTGAAAGATCGAAAAATGTTTATCTCAAAGGGGTAAGTTGGATAAATACTGGGCACTTTCAAACACTGAATTCGGGGACAAGCTCATTAATGCTCAGAAAAGGAAGGATATTTTGGCACAGTGAGGGAATGTTATCACAACAAGGGACGATTTAGGAGCGAAAATGAATGCTTGGCTCACTGATAGTTAAAGGTTACTGCCAGAGCTATGAGAATCAAGTGATAGTGATTAGTACAAGGGAAGAGTGCTCAGCAGCATAACGCACAGGCGTGCGGGTTCTATGAAATGCCTGTGTACACCCCTAATGAGTGCAGGGAGCTAACTAGAGCAGTGGCACGAATTCACGCTGGTTGCTGACTGGATGAGCTGAAACCAGCGACTGCAGCATCAAAATTAAGTGCAGTCAGAAGCCGAAATGGAGGTCTGATGGAGCACAGTTGGGTGGCAATGAAAGCTCATTGGTGTATTTGCATGACATTTTGGTGCCCTACTTCAGATGCACCCTTGGGTACCCGAAAATTACAGACTTAATTCTCAATTGATAATACGATCTTAAATGCATTTTTACCGAACGATTTACCAGAGACTCTTTTCCCCACTTTTTTTGTATTACAAAGAAAGTGCCAAAAATTACTGTCGAAAAACATGATAGGGCTACATTTCAACATTTTGGCTGGGACAGCACTTCGCCTTAAAAATATTATTTAGATGAGTGAGGATCATCGGTTTACGATTTATAACAAAGGCTTTATCAAACTAAAATCTGGGAGCGTGCACTGGTTGTTTTTAACAAGTGGAGGGGGAGAGAGGACTGGTGGGGAGTGAAGGCAATGGGTGATATTTTTGGACCAGAAATACTTTTTCAACAGCGATCGGTATTTTTTGGTGTAATTCTGCTGTTATCATGAGTTGTTCCAGAGCCACGATTAGCATTTACTTTTTGGCAAAGCTGGAATGTTCTGCCACATCGGCATACTTTAGTGACAGTTATCTCCATTGCTGGCATATTGATGGGTAACTATAAATCATTTTGGCAATCAGGCGCATCTCCGATCAGGTTGCGGATTCCACGTCACTGACACAGTGGCGTAGGTAGACCTCAGGCTGCCCGTGGCGGCCTCTGCGTTTGCCGCCCTCGCGGCGGCAGGGGGAGGCTGCTGCCGAATTTTTGCGGCCGCGGCCGATTCTTGCCTTGCGACGGCCGCAGGTTAGAGCGGGGGAGGGGGCCGGCTGCCGCCCAAAACTCGTGCCGCCTGGGGCGGTCCGCCCCCACCGCACCCCCCTAGAACGCCAGTGCACTGACAGTCACTTGCCCGAGTACCAGTCGCCGGAATGAAGCCACAGCGGCCCTTTTCCAAAGCCCTTACCCCTTCAATCTCACCACTTCCCCTTACCTGGCCAAGTGCAGGGGTGTTTGTAGTGCCCATTCTCCACTCCTCATTGGGGGAAAGGGACTGTTGCTGACAGTCCTCCATGTTTCCATAGATTTTTATTGTTTTTATATATTTTTTGTCTGCCGGTCCCTCCGCTCGTCAAACTTAAACCACGGCCATCTTGCACCAGTGATTAACACCAAGCACAGAGAGAGAACAGTTGAGTACAATTAAGCTTTAGCTAGAAAAAAATGAAGGCATTTTTGCCTTGATTATTAACATTTGTCCTTTGTAATTTGCCTGTGTATAGTTTCTATCGGAACTTGTGTGCATAACAAGCAAATATATATAATATTGTGCTGCCTCCAGAGGGAGAGGATATGGCTCAGCTGTCAGAGCTACCAACTCAAACTGTGGACCAGTGTTCGAGCCTCAGCATCGGTTCAACATCAAATCACTTAATCTACTAATGTAAATAAAATTAAAAAAACAGCGTGGTCAAGTGGTGAGGGGTGGAGCAGTAGACAAGGAGCGAGAGAGCAGCTGTTGTGGCAGGAAAGCATGTCGTGCCTCGAGTACGAGAAACTCATTAAAGAAAATAATTCTTATAAGACCTACTGTGTAACAACAGAAGTAAAAGAGCCAGTCCTTATGGGAGGCGGTACTAAGGAGGGACTAACAAGCCTATTAATTAACCAGAAGAATAAGTTACTTACCTTTGGTAACAATATATCTGTAAGAGACATATATTAGTTATGGATTCCTCACCTTAGAATTACCCCCAGGCGTCAGACTGGATCCGGAGAATTTTTCTTCAGCAGTATCCCTGCGCGTCGGTCGACTCCACGTTCGTCGTTGGCGTCGTGATCGCCGGAATAACTTTGCGGTATCTACTTAGATGCCGCCGCTGCGCGCTGGTGTCAGTTCTTTACATGACATTCCACGGCAGAAGCGCAGAGCCATGCAAGACACTGACCACTGGTGCACAAAACTAGGGCACTGAAAGGGAGTCCCTTTCCCTAGAAGTCAGTTCGCAAAACGGCGAGGATGGGTGGGGCAGTGAGGAATCCATAACTAATATATGTCTCTTCCAGATACATCGTTACCGAAGGTAAGTAACTTGTTCATCTGAAAGACTATTAGTTATGGATTCCTCACCTTAGAATAGATACCCCAGCAATACCAACCCCGGAGGTGGGTCTGCGAACTAAGTTCACACAGAAAGTCCTGGAGAACTGAACGGCCAAAGAAGCAGTCTCTACGGACTTTAGTAGTGTTTAGTAAACGTGTGCAATGAAGCCCACGTAGCTGCCTGGCAGATGTCATGAATGGGGACTCCACGTCCCAAAGCAGTAGTGGCTGCCGTCGCCCTGGTGGAATGGGCGCGCAGCCCTACTGGAGCTTCCTTTTTCGCTAAGGAATAACAGATTTTGATGCAAAGAACGACCCATCGAGAGATGATCTGCTTTTGCACGGCCCGACCTTTCTAGGCGCCCACATAGCCAACAAAGAGCTGGTCATCCACCAGGAATTGCTTTGTGCGATCCAGATAGAAAGAAAGCGCACGTTTTGGATCCAGACGGTGGAGCCTCTCCTCTTCTTTAGAAGGATGCGGGGGCGGGAAGAAGGTGGGCAAAGTGATGGTCTGTCCTATGTAGAAAGAGGTAACCACTTTTGGAAGGAAAGAAGGCCTAGTACGAAGGACAACTTTGTCCGGATGAACAGCCAGGAAAGGAGGTTTGGAAGAAAGAGCCTGAAGCTCACTCACTCTGCGAGCAGAGGTGATTGCAACCAAAAAGGCAGTTTTAAGTGTCAGAAGTCTGAGAGGACAGTTATGTAGCGGCTCGAAAGGAGCGCACATAAGGTAGGTCAGAACCAGGTTCAAGTCCCACTGGGGCATTACGAAAGGAGTTGGAGGAAACAAGTGAGTAATGCCCTTAAGGAAGCGATTTACAATAGGGGACTTGAAAAGAGAAGGCTGATCAGGAAGCCGAAAAAAGGCAGAAATGGCCGAAAGATAACCTTTTAGAGTGCCCAGAGCAGAGCCCTGCTGGTCCAAAGAAAGAATGAAGAGGAGAACCTCTGAAAGGGGGGCAGAAAGGTGATCCACAGCCTTTTCTAAGCACAATGCCACAAATTTGTTCCATCTACAGGCTTATACCGTTTTGGTGGAGGGACGCATGGCTGCCAAGATAAAGTTACAGACTTCGGGAGGAAGGTCGAAAGCGGTCAACTGTCGCCGCTCAATCTCCACGCAAGGAGGTGGAGGCTGGACAGGTTCCGGTGGAGGACCGTCCCCTGCTGCTGCGACAGAAGATCCTCTCGAAGGGGGCAATCTGATCGGAGGATCAATGGCCATGTGCAGAAGCTCGGGATACCAGACTCTTTGTGCCCAGTCCGGGGCCACAAGAATGACTTGGGCCTGGTCGCGCTTGATCTTCTTCAGTACTCTGGGTAGAAGTGGTATAGGCGGAAAGGCGTTTAGAAGACCGCAACTCCACTCGCGACGAAAAAAGTCGCCTAGCAAGTGTCGCCTTGGAAATTCCAACGTGCAGAACTGCTGACATTGCGCGTTCTCTTCGGTGGCAAATAGATCTAACCAAGGCTCTCCTCACAGCTGAAAGAGACCTTGCACCACCTCCGAGTGAAGACGCCATTCGTGATCCATCATGCACCGGCGGCTGAGTTCGTCCGCCCTGGCGTTCAGAGAACCTGCCAGGTGTTGAACCACCAGGGACATGCCCTGATGTTCCAGCCACTTCCAGAGACGAAGTGCCTCCTGACATAGGGTCCACGACCCCACCCTGTTTGTTGCAGTACCACATGGCGGTGGTGTTGTCTGTGAACACCTGCACTACTCTCCCTTTGACAGAAGGAAGGAATGCCTTCAGTGCAAGACGGATCGCCCGAAGCTCCAGAAGGTTGATGTGGAGCCCGGACTCCGCCGGAGACCAGAGGCCTCTGATCTCCACCTCTCCCATGTGGCCGCCCCACCCCAGAAGTGATGCATCTGTCACCACTGTGAACTCTGGTTGGGGAAGGGAGAGGGACCTGCCGTTGACCCAATCCTGATTCGTTAGCCACCACTGCAATTGGTGTGTAGTGCCCTCCGAGATCTGGACGCAATCGGAAAGATTCCCCGATGCTGTACCCACTGGAACTTCAGGTCCCACTGCCGAGCACGCATATGGCACCTGGCATAGTCCACCAGAAGGATGAAGGAGGCCATGAGGCCCAGTAGCTCAGCGTCAGTCTGACTGAAACCCGGGATAGAGGCTGAAAGATCAGAATCATAGCCCGAATATCCCGGACTCGCTGCTCGGGAGGATAAGCCCGAAACTGCGCTGTGTCCAGAACCGCTCCGATGAAAAGGAGCTTCTGAGAGGGAATCAGGTGTGACTTTGGCACATTGATCGTGAACCCCAGCGAATGCAGGAGATCGGCCGTAGTCTGGAGGTGGGAGACGACAGCCTGGGGTGAGCTTGCCTTCAACAGCCAGTCGTCGAGCTAGGGGAAGACTGGAACCCCTGTTCTGCGCAGATGAGCTGCGACCACCGCCATCACGTTCGTGAACACCCGAGGGGCGCTGGTAAGGCCAAAGGGGAGCACGGTAAACTGAAAGTGCTCTTGGCCTACCGTGAACCGTAGTTAACGCCAGTGGGCCGGCAGGACGGGGATGTGAAAATAAGCGTCCTGCAAGTCCAAAGCTACCATCCAGTCTCCAGGGTCGAGGGCAGACAGGACCTGAGCCAATGTCAACATTTTGAACTTCTCCTTCCGGAGGAAGCGGCTGACGTTCCTGAGATCCAAGATAGGACGCAGGCCCTTGTCCTTCTTGGGCACCAGGAAGTAGTGGGAATAACAACCACAACCTACTTCTGGGGCAGGAACTCGCTCAATGGCTCCCTTGGCCAAGAGAGCCGTAACTTCCTGGTGGAGAAGGGCCAAGTGATCCTCCGACATGACGATGGAATTGAGGTGGCATGGATGGAGGGGTAGTCTCAAAGGGGAGGGAGTAGCCCCTTCGGACTATCTGCAAAACCCACCTGTCCGACGTGATGTTGAGCCAGAGGGAGAGGTGATGGCGAATCCTGCCGCCCACTGGCAAATGGTGGCCCTGAAAGGTCGGACTAGGAGGGCTTGGAGGCTGCTGCAGAGGGGGCACTGGTGGACTGGCTCGCCCGCTGGCCCCCAGACCCACGACGGTGGGTCCCACGTCCCTGGCCGCGCAGAGGCTGAACAGCTTGCGCAGGCCTGTGGTTCTGGACGGAACGTGGCGGGGCAACCCTTCCGTAGCCACGAAAGGGGCAAAAAGCAGACTGCGTGGGGAGAGAGGTAGAAGCGAGGCCCAAGGTCCTGGCTGTAGCCCTGGAGTCCTTAAAGCACTCGAGCGCGTTGTCTGCTTTGTGCCAAACAAGGGACAGCCATCAAAGGGCATGTCCAAAAGTGTAGCTTGGACATCACCCGAAAAGCCAGTGGACCTCAGCCAGGTGTAGCGTCTCTGGGCTACTGATGTTGAAATCGTCCTGACCAGCGAGTCTGCGGTGTTCAGCCCACATCGTATGGTGAACTTCGCCGCTTCTCTCCCTTCGGCATCTGCACGGGAGAGCACAACCCGGGCCACCTCCGGGCACTGTGGCAGCACCTGCGCGACCGTGTCCCACACAGAATGGGAGTAACGGCCCAAGAGACATTTTCTTCCCAAGATGGTCCAGCTTCTTGGATTCTCTGTTACGTGGAGAGGTAGGGAATGCGCCCAGATCTGATCGGCCAAGCACTTTCAGTTTCTACATGGGGCTGATTAAATCTGCCCGAGGCACTGGTATGGTTAAACCGAAAGTGAAAATCAAAAGCATTTTCTAAATGCTGCCAACACAGAAGCTGGAAAGGCATGAACCTGATTAAAAATGGTAAGGATAATGTTGCTTACCCAGTAAACATCTGTTCTTGGCATGTACAGCTGTAGATTCACATGCTTTGCATACTCCTGCCATCTAGTGTTGGGTCCGGATGTTTGCAGTTTGTTTTTCTTTGAAGAAGTCTTTTCCAGTCACGAGGTAGGGAACTCCTCCTTTCAATGATAGTGCGCATGGGCATCGACTCCATTGTTAGATTGTTTTCCCGCAGAGGGTGAGAATGAAGTTAGAGTAGAACAGAGATGTCCATGCTTATGTATGTATACTAAAGAGAGAACTGCAGCAGCTACAGGTACCCAGGGAGGCGGGTGGGCACATGTGAATCTACAGATGTACATGCCAAGAGCAGATGTTTACTGGGTAAGTAACATTATCTGTTTGAATTCTTGCTGCGTTGGGAAAGGCCAAAGCCTTTTGAGTATTTAAGGTGGCTCCTAGGTAGTTTTGAGTATTGGCAGGCTTCAGATGTGATTTTAGCACATTGACTGTGAACCCCAGTTGATGTAGTAACTGAATTGTTCTGTGAGTGTGCTGGAGACATTTTGGATACGTACTGGCTTTGATGAGCCAGTCATCCAAGTAGGGGAAGACATGGATGTGTTGTCTTCTCAGGTGAACAGCGACTACCGCCAGACACTTTGTGAAGACTCTGGGGGCAGTGGTGACTCAGAACGGGAGAACCTTGAACTGGTAATGTTGACCCGCTATTACAAATCTGAGAAATTTGCGATGAGCGGGATGGGTTGGAATATGGAAATAGGCGTCCTTTAAGTCTAGAGTAGACAGAAATCGCCCTTTTGCAGAAGTGGTAGTACTTGTTGAAGTGTTCCCATGTGAAAATGGTCTGATTGTATGCAAAGATTTAGTTCTCTGAGGTCCAGTATTGGTATGAGAGAACCATACTTTTGGGTATTAGAAAGTACACACCCAACCCGTGGTGTTGTGCTGGTACAGGCTCTATAGCCCCTTTTAGAAGGAGAGATTGAACCTCTTGTTTGAGGAGGTGTAGGTGATCCGGTGAAAGTTTGTGTGACTTTGGGGAATGTTTGGAGGATTGTTGATGAACTCCAGGCAGTAACCAGAACGGATAATTTCCAGCACCCACTTGTCTGTTGTTATAGACTGCCAGACGGATAGGAAATCTGAAAGTCGCCCCCGACATGTGTTAAATGGTTGAGGGGGGGGGGGGGGGAAGGGAGTGTAGGGAAGTCATTGCTTTGTGTTGGAGGGGGAGGTGCGTGTATTTGAGCCTCTACCTCTGCCGTTGTTACCTCTGTAACCCCCTCTGAAGTAACCCTTAGAGGCAGAGGGTTGGTTTTTGATTTTGTACGTGGTGGTGGTCTCTGAGGAGGTATTTTTGGACCCTTCGCGGTAGAAGGAGCGTCTAAAGGAACCACGTGCTTGTGTTAGCTGATGGACTCCCATGGATTTGGCTACTTCAGTGTCTTTCTTCATTTTTTCCAGTGAGGAATCGTATAGTTTCTTACCTGTTGGTGTAGCTTTGCAGCTTGAAGACTTTCTGGATTCACTATGCTGTGCATTATTCCGCCATCTTCTGGTTGGGTCCGGAATCGTGGTATTTTTTCTCTTTTCTTCTTTTTTTTTTTTTCGTGGCCCAGGTGGGGGGCGACGTCCCACCATTTGGTGTCCTTCATGACGTCGACGCGCTTCCTGCGGAAGCTCCCACCTTTGGTCGCCATCTTCGGATTCTTTTTTTCTTTTCCTCCTTTTCTTGTCCGCTTTGCTTGATCCCTTTTAGCTATGTATGCAATTTTAGCCTCCTTTGTCCTTATGTCTCATCTTTCTGGCGGAGGAGGGTGGGATCGCTAGTGAATCCAGAAAGTCTTCAAACTACACCGACAGGTAAGAAACTATACGTTTTGTAGCGTGAATCTTTCTGGATTCACTATGCTGTGCATAGACTTAGTAGCGGTTTTTCCCTTATTGCGGTGGCTGGGTGGAAGATGAGCATTGGTTACTGAAAATGTGTTGTAAGACCTTTTGTCCTACTTGCGCTTCCTTGTTCATTTGAATATCCACACAGTAGTGCTTAGTGAACGTGTGCACTGAAGACCATGTTGCAGCTTGGCAAATGTCTTGGATAGGTGTGTTCGCTAGAAACGCAATTGTTGCTCCCTTCTTCCTTGTTGAGTGAGCTTGAGCTGCTCCTTGGAACTGTTGTCCTGCCTGTTTGTGGCAGAGTTGAATTGTCTGCGCAATCCATCGTGCAATGGTATTCTTGGTGACTGGTCGTCCCAGAAAACTGCTGGCAAAGGAGACAAAGAACTGTTTTGTTTTCCTGCACTCCTTTGTCCTTTCCATATAGTGCATTACAGCCCTTCTGGCGTCTAGTGTGTGCAGCGCCCTTTCGGTTTGTGTGGAAGGGTTTTGGAAAAAACTTGGTATTTGGATTGTTTGGTTAATGTGGAAACGAGACACCACCTTTGGCATGAAGTGTGGGTCCGTCCTCATTACAATCCTGTCCTTGTGTATTTGCAGGTAGGGCTCTTGGAGTGTCAGCGCTTGCAACTCACTTACTCTCCGTAGTGACGTGATAGCCACTAAGAAGGCTGTCTTTAGTGTGAGCATGTGCAGTGTAGTCTTGTGAATAGGTTCGAAGGGTGCCTTCATCAACTGAGTTAGCACTACATTGAGGTTCCATGCTGGTGCCGGCATCCTCTTTGGGGGTGCGATTCTTTTCGCCCCTTCCAGAAATCTTTTTACAACTTGAGAGGTGAAGAAACTTTTCCCCGTCTCTCCTCTTGTGTAGGCCACTACCGCAGCCAAGTGCACCCTCAGGGATGTGTAGCTTAATCCGCATTGCAGCAGGTGTGTTAAGTATTTTAGTACCGTTGATTCCCTTGTAGATTCTCCTTGATGCACCATTCGGAGAACCTCTTCCACTTTGCTACGTAGCACTTCCTTGTGGAAGGTCTCCTTGCCTCCCTGAGTACTGCCATGGTACTTGGTGGTAATTTGAGGTGTGCAAATTCTAAGTCTTCCGGAGCCATGCTGCTAGGCTGAGGCTCTCCGGTTCTGGGTGTAGCACCTTTCCGTTATGCATTGTTAACAAGTCCTTTCTTCTTGGGAACCTGTGTGCTGGTTCTTGTGCCATTTCCACGATCTGTGAGAACCAGGACTGCCTGGCCCACTGAGGTGCCATCAGTATTAGTGTCATGTTGCTGATTCTGCATTTGCTGAGTACCCTGTGTATGAGTGGTATCGGGGGAAAAGCGTATGCAAATGTCTTTGACCAATCTATCCATAGTGCATTCCCTTGTGACCAATGGTCTGGTTGTCTGGATGCATTGTGTTGGCATTTTGCATTCTGGTGTGTTGCAAATAGGTCTATTTGCGGTGTACCCCATTTCTAGAATAGCTTCTCTATTTCCTGTTAATTGAGCTCCCACTCGTGGGATGCTGACGTCTGCCTGCTGAGTCGGTCTGCTTCCACATTGTCCTTCCCCGGGAGATGTATTGCCAGTAGGTCTATTTTTAGCGGGATGGCCCATTTCCATATTTCCTGTGCTAGCCCTGATAGTGCCACTGATTGTGTTCCTCCTTGTTTGTTGATGTAGAACATGGTGGTTGTGTTGTCTGTTTGGATCAACACCCTGTTTCCGTACAGCTCTTTCTGAAAAGCTTTTAAGGCTAGGAATACCGTCTTTAGCTCCAGGTAGTTGGTGTCTGACCGCATCTTGCTGTGATCATAGACCCCTCACCCTTAGCTTGTTCATGTGTGCGCCCTACCCCAGCTGGGAGGCGTCCGTTGTGATGGTCACTGTTGGAGTTGGTTGTGTGAATGACTTCCCCTGTGATATGTTTTCCTTGTTCCACCACGCCATTTCCTGATGCACTGCGTGTGTGACAACCACAAGATCTTCCCAACTCCCTGTTGCCTGTGACCATTGCTGCTGAATCCATTCCTGGAATGGTCTCATGTGTAGTCGTATATTCGGGACTAGGTGGATGCATGACGCCATCATTCCCATTAGCTTGCTCACCGTCCTCACTGTCAGAACTTGCCCCTTGCGGTAAGGACGTGTTTCCTTCAGCATCGCCAATGTTCTCTTCGTGCTGGGGAACACTTTGGCCTGTATGGTGTTGATCTCGGCCCCTAAGAATATCTTGATCTGCTCCGGTTCGGTAGACGATTTTTCCCAATGAATTGAGAAACCCAGTTGACTCAGTGTTTGCACGACCTGCTGGATGTGCTCTTTGCATTGGTTGTAAGAGCTTGCCTTTACGAGCCAGTCGTCGAGGTAGGGATATACGTGTATTCCTTGCCTTCGTAGGTGCGCTGCTACTGCTGCTAGGCACTTTGTAAACACCCTTGGTGTGTACTTGAGTCCGAATGCTAGTAATGTGAACTGGTAGTGAGTCTGGTTGATTACAAACCTTAGTAGACGTTTGTGCCTGTGGTTGATGGGGATGTGCAAGTACGCGTCCTTCAGATCTATAGTTGCCATGAAATCCCCTTGTTGTATTTGTGGTATTACCTCCTGTAGGGAAGTCATCTTGAATCTTTGGGTTCTTATGAATTTGTTTAAGAATCTCAGATCTAGGATAGGTCGTAGTGTTTCGTCCACCTTTGGCACGAGGAAGTAAGTTGAGTAAACCCCTTTGTTCCTTTGGTTGTGTGGTACTGTCTATTGCCTCTTTGCTGAGCAGTTCCTTCGACCCCAGATGCAAGAGCGAAAGTTCTTTTGCTGAGTGGGCCTTGTTTCTTGGTTTTTTTGTTGGAGGTTGTCTTTCCAGCTCTATGCAATATCCGTATTGTATGATGTTTAGTATCCACTTGTCTGTAGTGACCTTCCTCCACTGCTTGAGGAAGTTCTTTATCCTGCCTCCTACCGGTGTTGTGTGTTCGAGGGACTGTTTCTTGTGGAACGTCAGGTTTTTGTTTCTCTGTTTGTCGTTGCCACCACCCCGAGGTGTTGCTAGGGTGGTTGTGGGCTTGATGGTGAAGTCACTTGGAGTTGGGCTGTTGGCCTCCTCTACGAGTTTGTCCTCGTCCGTTTCCGCGCCCTCGAAAGGACTGGCCCCGGGGCTGGTACTGCCAGTTTTGCTGCTGCTGCTGGCCTTGGTTGTTCCTTTGATAGCCTTGCTGGAACGTTTGGTGCGATGTGGCAGGCACGTTGCCTCATCTACTGCCCGGCCTCCTCGTGGGTGCCCCTCTTCTCATCCCTCTGAACTGCAGCGCTCCCATGGACCTTGCTGTCTCATTGTCCTTTTTGAGCTGCGTCAGCTTTTCGTCAACTGGCGTGCCAAACAGTTGTTCGCCGTTGAAGGGTGTATTCAGGATGTTACTTTGCACCTCTGGCTTGAATCCAGAAATCCTGAGCCATGCGTGTCTCCTCTCGGTCACCCCAAACATTAGTCTACTGGATGTCTCTGCAGCATCCAAGGCTGACTTCAAGCATGTGTTTGCCATGCTTTTGCCTTCTTCTACCAGGTGAGCTGCCCTTTGTTGGCACTCATCCGGTAGATGCTTGAGGAGTTGCCCTACTTCGTCCCAGTGATGGTATGCATGCCTGTTGATCAGGGCGTTTGAGTTAGCGATACGCCACTGGATTGCCGCATTTCTCTCCACCTTTCTCCCTGTAAGATCCATCCTCTTACTCTCCTTGTCTGGAGGTGGTCCGGCATTAGTGGGCACACTGGCCCTCTTCCTAGCCGTTGCTGTAATTATGGAGTCAGCTGGCACTGATCCTTGTATGTATGCAGGGTCTTGTGAAGAATGTTTATACTTCTTCTCCGTTCTTGGAGTCACAGCCCTGCATACTGCTGGTTCCCTGAAGGCCTCTCTTCCTTGATCCAGCACACTAGGGAGCATGGGTAGGAATTGGCTCCTGGTTTGTTGAGACAGTAGAGTTTCCAGGAGGAAACATGCCTTGGGCTTCTCTTCTTTCATTTTTACCCCATAGGTTTGTGCAGCCTTCAGGACGACCATGTTGTAGACCCCAATGTCGTCTGGCGGCGAGGGCCTCGAAGGGTAAGTGTCTACCCCTTCTTCCGGCGATTCTGCGTCGAGGTCTTGCCATTCCAGGTCTTGTGCCTCCGAGGACGTCGAGTCCCGGTAGGATTGCAGGTCTTCGTCGCCTTCTCCCTCGAAGTAATAGTCTTCGTCCCCCTGTTCCTCGACCGGTTCGGGCGTTTTCGGCGGTTTGGCGTCTTCGTCATCTATTTCGACCTCGAGCGCGGGTCTCGACGGGATGGAGTACTCGCTCATCTTGCGGTCGAATTCCTTCTTCCGCTGCAGGATGCTCGCCATTTCGGCCTCGAGCCTCCTCTTCTTCCTCTCCATCTCTTGTGCCTGTTCGGCGTCGAGGGCTGGAGCGGCTCTCTTCGGGGCCGTCGATGACGACGATGTCTGCCCTTCCCTTCTCGGCGCCGAGGCGTGCTTCTCAGGGGCAACCTTCGACGCCCTTGGTATTTCGAGGGCTCTTGCCGATTGGGAGTCCTTTTCAAAGGATCCGCTCGGCTGACTGTCCTTGGTCGCTGTTGCCTTCGTCGAATGTTTCGGCAGCAATGCTCCCTTCGAGGACTTAGCTTCACTTCTACGAGTGTCGCTCGGGGCTTTAGCTTCACCCTTTTGGGTGTCGCTGGAGAGTTTAGGGGTCGACGACTCCCTTACCTCTTTCGACGTTTTCTTCTGGACCTCGACTGCGCAGTCCTCCGGCGATGTTGTCCTCCTCTCCACTGGAGAGGCCCAGGTCTCGGAGCGATGGGGGTGGTCCCTGCATGTTGTGGTTCGCCCATCTCTGCCTCTCCCTCACTCTGAGGGTCTTGGGTGTAAACGCCAAGCACGCGTTGCAGTCTTCGCTGCTGTGGTCGAGCGGCAGGCAGAGGTTGCAGACTGGATGCTGGTCCTTCTGGGCGTACTTGTGGTGGCAGTTGGTGCAAAACTTGAACGGTGTCTTGTCCATACCCGCGCTCAGGGAGCCCCCTGCGAGCGCATTCTTTGTAGGACGTCGAGATCCAGGTCGTAAACCTTCTCCCTCGTCGTCCCGGTTACTTGACCTGTAGCCCGGTGTAGTTGAAACTGATTTTTGTCGGTTTTCTTCGATTTTCCTTGATTCTTCTTCCAAACTTCTGGAACTCTTCGGCGACGATCCAGACCCAACGGCGGAAAAAAGAATCTGAAGATGGCGACCAAAGGTGGGAGCTTCCGCAGGAAGCGCGTCGACGTCACGAAGGACACCAAACGGTGGGACGTCGCCACCCACCTGGGCCACGAAAAAAAAAAGAAGAGAAAAAATACTACGATTCCGGACCAAACCACAAGATGGCGGAATAATGCACAGCATAGTGAATCCAGAAAGATTCACGCTGCAAAACTACCACCTGGCCAAAGAGGTGTTCTTTGTCAAAGGGTGTGTTCGGTATGAAAGTCTGAACCTCAGGTTTGAAACCGGAGATATGTAGCCAGGCGTGCCTTCTTAAAAGGACACTGGTGTTTACAGCTTTAGCAGCAGTGTCTGCAGCATCTAGGGAGCACCCGATTACATTATTTGAAATGAGCTGTCCTTCCCTCACTAGGTCTTGTGCTTTAGATTTATGTTCATCAGGCAGAAATAGGAGCAACTGCTCCATCTCGTTCCAATGCGCCCTGTCATACCTTGCGAGCATCGCTTGCGTGTTAGAGATGCGCCAGAAGTTTGCTGCCTGAGAGGCTATTCTTTTCCCCGAAGCGTCAACAAGCTTAGATTCTTTATCTGGGATGGAGCATCCCCTGTAGTTTGGGAGTTGGCCCTTTTACATGCGTTGGACACCACTAGGGAGTCCAATGGTAATTGTCCTTTTATGCACGCTGGGTCAGATGGTGCTGGCTTACACTTCTCATCTACCCTAGGGGTAAGGATACGAGCCCTGACGGGGTCATTAAATAGGTCATCTACATGCCTGATCATACCTTTAAGCATGGGGAGTGTGCGCGATGACTTTTGTGTGCTGCTAAGTGTTTCAAAAAGGAAATCCTCTTCAAGGGATTCTTTGTGAAGCTGTACACCATGGTAGTTGGCATCACTACCCAGCAGTTCTATGTAACCTACGCTGTCGTCCGGTGGAGAGGGCTTAGTAGGGTACAGGTCAGGATCATTTCCTGTGGGAGAGTCGGTATTATAATCTGTCCATGGGTCTGGGAGTAATGGTGCATTGTCCCCAGTCCCATCCCTATCCCCATCCTTATCATCCTGATCTTCAGGTGCATTTCGTGGCGAGTGCTCAGGTGAAATCATTAAAGATTGAGGCTGAGGAGAAGGAGGTGGAAGGGGAGGAGGAGAAGGATTAGTCCCGACATTCTTCCTTTTTAAAGGAATGTGGTACGCCTCCTCTGTGTCTTTCCTTTTAAGGGTCACTTTTGTGGTGATATGTCCAGTAGTTGGATGGATGTACAACTGTCTCTGTTTCGGATCCGGTTTGGTAGGTGGAACATCGAAATGTTCTTGAGATGGAATCGGCACGTCCAGTTGTTTCGATGCCGAAAGCTTCAGTGCTGATGGTTTTGTTGCTGAGGTTTTGGATCCTGATTTCGGATCCGAAAGTGTTTTCCACATCGAACGGGGCGGGCCGGAGCCTGGCTTCGACTTCGATCCAAAAGGTTTCGGATCGGAGCCCATTTTCGGGCAGCTCGGGTCGGAGCCGGAAGGCTTTTGGGTGTGTTTCGGTGCCGAGCCGGAGGGTAGGGTGTCGGAAACATGTTCTCGGTGCCGACCGTGGCCCGGAGGCGGGGGTTGGACCGGAGCCTTCTTCTTGGACTGAGGTGGACTTTAGGGCAAGGGAGGATCTGTACTCACGGTACGCTGCCCTTGCGGGATTTCGTCGTCCTCCTCGGAGCCGTAGTCTGAGATGGAGACGGGATCCTGTTTTTCTTCGGCTCCCATGGCGTCTCCGGCTTCTTGTTCTGAATCCTCTCCGAAGAGGTCCGGAATGGAACTTGCGTGTTGGCTCTGCATGTCGCGAAGTCGAGCCCGACGGTTGCGAAGCGTCTTCTTTGAGTGGAAAGCCTTGCACGCGTCGCAGTCCTGTTCTCTGTGCTCCGGAGACAAGCACAGGTTACACACCTTGTCTGAGTCGGTGCACGGAAACATCACGTGGCACCGAGGGCAGAATTTGAATGGAGTCCGTTCCATCGACTGCGAGGCGGACCGATGCGGGTAGGCCAGACGGCCTTCCACGAGCTTCCCGATCGAAAAAGTTTTTTTTAAAAAAGTAAATACGATAAGCGGAGAATGGGATACGTGATCGAAAAACAATACCGTCGAGGGTGAGTATCTTGCGCACCGAGGGTAACCGAAGAAACGGTGTCGAACCGGAGCGCAGCAATTCATGTCCGAACCCGATGGCAGAAAAAAAAAAAAATCTAACAATGGAGTCGATATCAAGGCGCACTATCACCGAAAGGAGGAGTCACCTACCTCGTGACTGGAAAAGACGACTTCGAAGAAAAACAAACTGCAAACATCCGGACCCAACACTAGATGGCAGGAGTATACAAAGCGTGTGATCTACAGCTCACATGCCTCGAACATAAAAGAACCCTCAGATGCATTACCTGAGCAGCACAGTGATGCTGCACGATGCTTGGGACGATATGGCCCCCACCCAGACCCTCCTCCTACGGGCTCATCGGCAAACTCAGAGCACCAAACCCCGCCCTCTTAACCCGTGATGAAAAGACCTTAGCAGCAGATCTCAAACCAGCCTTTTAACCCCATGCTGGTGTCAGGTCAATATTCTATATCAGGACCGGCCCAAAAAAAAAAAAAAAGGGAAGGAGCGCAGCTGCTATAGTTAAAGCATGCCGCCCTTCCAAAAATAAATAAAATTATAAGCACGAATGGATCTGCCAGCAGCAATAATGCACCAGACTGCACGTAGGGACTGCATGTGCGTCTCTGCTTGTACCCGCCGCAATACTCCATGGGAGTGAACTCAGAAAAGGTGGGACATGCATCCACCATTAGAAGGCTACGATTCTTAACTGAAACATACAAAAGCCAATCTAAAGCATGGGAGGAGTCAGACCCAACAAAGAACAGACAACAGATCGCCTAACAGCGCAAGAGCTGTATAGGCTCGACCTAAAAAACTGGGTGTGATCATACAAAAAGGGGCATTTCCGTATAATCATTGTACCGATCAGGCCATAGCCTGTGTGCTGTGCGGAAGCAGCGACCCCGTATGCCAGGAGGGGGCCACCATGGACGGATTGCCGTGCAGAGTGGGCCGTAGCCTTTGCGCGGTGAAGAGCTGCCGACCCCGTATGCCAGAAGGGGCCGCAGTGCAGGTATCTGCTGTGCCAATCGGGTTGGTGCCTGTGTACAGTAGAGATACAGTGACCCCCATATGACAGAGGGGGTCACCGGAACTAGCAATGAGTGTGACCTAACTTGGAACGTCCCCAGAGGAGTGAGGCGGGCATGGGAACTCCTACGCACCTTCCATGGGACGAGGTATTAGCACAATGAACTTTGCATCACCATCTTCTCTTCCCCCTTCCCCCACCATCACCACATGACAGACCAAAGACTAACCCTGCAAGCAGTAGCAGTGTAGAGCCTCTGGTAGCGGAGGTTGTGCGACCTCATGTGAGAATCATTGAGTGCAACCCACCAGGACAGAGTGTGGTGAACTCACCAGAACCAGCCGCTGCTGCTGCCGGACATGAGAGAGGGATGTGCTCAGGAACTTCAAAATAGAATCAGAGTGCACTCTTGAGACGCGACTACTATTGGTACTAGTGGAGCTTACCCTGAATGTAGCCTAGTGAATGGGAATAACTATAGCTAGAGCAAGCAAGGAGTGGGACATAGGGAAACTGCTTACAAAACAGATCCCTAACCTCAGGGACACTGTAGTTTGTGAATGTTGTATTTCCCTTCGTGTTGTTAGCTGTATCAAATACTTCTTTTATCCTAAAAGTGATTATTTGGCTGGACAATAATTTATTGCTGCTACTGCCTATACTCTGAGTTGTAAGCCCATGTCCACCCCCCTGTATCCACCTTTCCCTTGAGGGAGGCTTGGACATGCCGGACCACGCTATTTCTGAGAGTCAAGTGATAAAGGGTATTTGCCCAGTTGCTCAGAATCCATAGTAGGTTGGCCCTGTGACATCAGAAGTAAAAGGCCTCAACCCCAACAGGGGGAAATGTGGTCCCTGCAGTCATTGAGCTGCAGCCATGTGCTTGCCTTGCAAGTGGGGGCAAAGGGCTGCAGCAGATCCAGTGTGACCATGTAAGTGTGGTAATATCTTCAAGGCTATCTGCATAGCTCATCGAGCAGTGCATGGTGCTACCACTGATTGTGTAAAATAAATGAAGGATTCATGTCCTGTCACAACTGCTGAGCTGATCAATTTCCACTCAGAGTTCCTTGTATCGTAAACATTGGGAAAGGAGATCTGTGAATTTGACTCTTAAGTGGAACAACCTCCCAACTAGCTTAAGAAGATGGCCTAATCTCCTTCAATTCCGTCACAAGTGAAAGTTTTTGGCTGTTTGGGCAATATACTTCTAGGTAATGGGCTTCATATTTTTGGTTATTCATTGCCAGTTTTTATAGCACCAATAAGTTGCAATTTATGTTGTGATGTGCAAAAACGTCTAACAAAAGATGCCATTGATTGAAGAACTTAAAACATTCAACATACAAATCATTCAGCAGGATGAACAGTTTGGAAACAACAGGCATAGGGTTTGTACCCAAGACAATAACTATGCGAATATAGTGAGAGAGCATGAGTTTGCAGAAAGGAAATTCAAATACTCAGTGCTAGAATTATGCGCGGATGTAAATAAGTGCATTGAAAGCGCAAGTAATTTAGCTTTGAATGTGAAAAGTCCAAACAGGGAAAATAAAAACATGCAGATTGATGCGGAGGTGTGAGAGTGAGTGTGAGAGAGTGAGAGTGAGAGAGAGAGAGAGAGAGTGTGAGAGAGAGCGAGAGTGTGAGAGAGAGAGTGTGAGAGAGAGAGAGAGTGTGAGAGAGAGAGAGTGTGAGAGTGTGAGAGAGAGAGTGTGAGAGAGAGAGAGAGTGTGAGAGAGAGAGAGTGTGAGAGAGAGAGAGAGAGTGTGTGAGAAAGAGAGAGTGTGAGAGAGAGAGAGAGAGTGTGAGAGAGTGTGAGAGAGAGTGTGAGAGAGTGTGAGAGAGAGAGAGAGTGTGAGTGTGAGTGAGTGTGTGAGTGTGTATGAGTGTGTGAGTGTGTATGAGTGTGAATGAGTGTGAGAGTGTGTGAGTGTGAGTGTGAGTGTGAGAGTGTGTGAGTGTGAGAGTGAGTGTGAGAGTGAGTGTGTGAGAGAGTGTGAGAGTGAGTGTGAGAGTGTGAGAGAGAGAGTGTGAGAGAGAGAGAGAGTGTGAGAGAGAGTGTGAGAGAGAGAGAGAGTGTGAGAGTGAGTGTGAGAGAGAGTGTGAGAGAGAGAGAGTGTGTGTGTGTGTGAGAGTGTGAGAGTGAGTGTGAGAGTGAGAGTGAGTGTGAGAGTGAGAGTGAGAGTGAGTGTGAGAGTGAGTGTGAGTGTGAGTGTGTGAGAGAGAGAGAGAGAGAGAGAGAGAGAGAGTGCGTGTGTACCGCCCGTACCAATAAAAACCCCCTCCACCACTGCAGAATTGCACTCGCTACACCCGCTTGGCACCGACCTGTGATACAGAGGATTGAGGGGGACAGCTGAGGAGATTGGAGGCTCCGGAGCATGGATCGGTGGCGGGGGCCTGCAGTGCCGCGCCAGGCACGCAGGGCGGAGTCAGATCAGAGGACTCGACAAGTGGATTCCTGCCAATTACTTACCCTTTGAGACCCAGGAGCCTCCTGGGAGACTTGGGACAGCCCCGACTGAGTCTGCAGCATTTGATCTACCTGAACGCTGCAGCGGTAACATTCCTGCCAAGTACCATGCATCCGGCGTTAGACTAAGGCATGTCAGTGTAGTGGTCCGCATCACCGCACTGAAATGGAAAGTCACGCATTTTAAGTGTAGCGCCTGCTTTGGCTGTCAAGCCGAACTAGTCCTGTTATACTGAGTAAAAGTGAAGCTGAAGTGCCAGCGCGCTGCACCGCAGGCTGGCTGAGCTAGCAATGCGAAGTGGCTCCAAATAAGAAGCATTGTATAAATAGGATAGGAAGGATTTCGAGGCGCAGCATTACGTGATCTGACTGATGTCACAGGCAGTGCCCAATGGCTACCACCGACACATCAGCCGCCCGACTGAGGAAAGTGACACTGTGACTTTAATAGGCGTCGCAGGACGTCATGTCCTGCTGCCGCTGGCTGTTTTGAAAGATTGCGGGAGGCTGACTGCAGCGGTAAATTAAAATTATGGTGATCTCCACGACTGCTAGCCCGGCCAACCCCATGGGACATTGGTGGCCGCTGGAGCCCAAAGCACACACAGCAGCTTTGCCGAGGTAGTCGTAGCGGCCAGGTCGGACTCCGAGTATGAGGAGGCGGCGGCCTGGCGTAAACCAATTGCCGTCACCGTGGACCGCCTTGCAAACTAAGTAAGTTAGTCTGAGTGTAGTGCCTCGCACTGTTACTGTATCACCCACTGATAGATTTGCTTTTTGGCGCTTGCGTGCTGTCTGCCAGCGGCTCTCCCTCGTGCGTGTCCATGAGTACAGTGTGTATAGACTGACTCGTCCGCGACTATACACCTCTTCTTCTTTGCCACCTTGGTTAGTTTTCGCCTGCCATATACTTCAACACGACGCCAGGAACCCCCTCGAAGCCAGACACGTGTGAGCCCAGCAACGCACGACAGGCATATATAAGTATCCTTAAACATGGGCATTTGTGACAGAAGTTAATGAACTTCAGTGACGAAATGGACTTGACACTAATTTTGTTAGACACGCAAAGCAATGAATAATTTAGCTGGCCGGCTCACAGTGATCTGACATGATTCGCAGAACCCAGCAGTAGCTGGCATACATTAATTGAGGCGTCTAACCAGTTAGAGCGGTAGGGGCTCGACAAGGTCAGTGCAGGACAGTTAAGACTACCACCTGGGTTCGATGTTTGAACTAGAGAAAGGGGAAAAGGAATACCCTACTCTGTTACAGCTTTCCCTCCTTTTCGTTTTGCAGGTTCCACCCTTTTTCTCCTGCAGCTTTCCCTCCCCACCTTGCTGCAAGTTTACATTCTCGTTTACATTTCCGTCCTGTCCCTAGCAGGTTTTCACACTTTCTCTACTCTTACAGGTATCATTCTGCAACCGTTTTCCATCTTAGTCACCCTAGAACTTCAACTGAAGAAGTGCCTGAAAGAGTGTCACTGTGCAAGTATATTAATCTAAACACTTGTTTTGTGCTATCACCCAGCAAATATTAAATCAAAGTGTTTGAATGTCACAGAATGCTTGTTTCCTGGTTGCGTATTTTTCTGGTGCTTTGCACCAGTTAACTTTAGAGTTTCTCATTGCTCAAATGGGTGTGATTTCTCATATATATGTTTCCCTCGTCTTCAAGTGTCACTCAGTCGTTGAAACGTCACTAATAATTACACTAAAATTATGAAAGTGTCTCACACAGCAATCTGAAACCTTGGCAGCTATGCGGTAACGGGAATCCGATCGATAGCAGTTTCCCGACAGGGAGACCAGGGAAGGGAGCCCCTTTTTGCCGACGGAGATGGACCAGGTGAGACTGTGTGCAGGCCCTGGGACGCTGAAGTACGGGGAGGAGGGGGGCCCGCTGCAGTGGGAGAGGCTTGTGACCAGCGCAGGCCCGCATAAAGACAGAGAACCTGCGTGGCCGGTAGCAACAGGCCTGGCAGATAGAGGAATGACCCCCGTTATCTCATCGGGGGAGGCGAAGGAGTGCCACCCGAAGACACGAATAAGTAATAATGGGCGCTAGATTCGGAAAGTGCTAAATGACTTTGGACCCAGGCACAGGACTCAGCAGTGGGGTTGACCAGCTTAATGATTGTACCCTCTTCTTGGTTGGTTGAATAATTCTAGCTAATGGCGTCTCCAGATCTGGGACAGAGACTTGTGCCTTGGACTCCTCTGGAGCTGGTGGCCCTATTGTGTGCTGAATGAGGGCTGGGGGGAGACCCTCGGTGGGTGGTGGGAAACCAGAGAGGCCAGAAGTAGGGCTCCACTTCCAGGAGCAACCTTGGCAGGCGAAGGGCGACTACTATCACATATCCGAGTGCGGCCTACCAGTGATGAGGGATCACAATGACCGGTGGCAAAGACCTCACAGCAAAGAAAACTAGACAAATACGCCCTCCCCAAAGATATGGCTGGGGGAGCAGCAGTGGGTGGTGGTGGGGGCCACAGGATTCAGGGGAGGCCCTCTCATGATGGCAAGGCCCTCATCCTTAAAGACATTATGGAGGCACAGGGGGTTCGGGACTCCTTGGAGACAAAAATTGATTCTGTCACCACAGAAGTTACACTTGACAGTGCTGATCTCCGTAAAATAGGGGAGAAAGTGAATGAGGCGGAAGACTCAAAGGCAGCTCTCAAGGCAGAAGCACAGACCCTGAGAGACCAAGTGAACAGCCTACGAGCGAGCGCGGAGGCAACAGGAGCCAAGCTGGAGGACCTCAAAGGCAGCTCCAGAAGAAATAACATTAGTGTGGTTGGGGTCCTGGAGAGGGCCCAAGTGCAGACCTCTTACTTGGGGACTTGATCCTAAACAAGATACAGCCAAAGGGTCTTTCTACATTTTTCCAGACTGAACATGTGTCCCTGGTCCCCCACCGAGGCCGGGTAAAGTGCAGCACATCATCATCGCCTGCATCTTTAATCAAAGAGATCGTTATGCTATCCTCCAGGCCATGCGCCAACAGCTGCCTCTTAAGTATGACAATGCGGCCAGAAGCTCCGCCGAAGTTTCGATGAAGTGAAAAGGACACAGCAACAAGGAGACCTTAAATATTCAATGATATTTCCGCCAAAGCTACAAGTGGTGGCAGAGGATAAAACTTGGCAATTTCCATCCCCAGTGGAGACCTGGAACTGGTTCTAGGGATGGAGGCCAACTGGGGAGAGGGGTGCAGAATTGCCCCCAGCAACAACAAAAATGAGTGAGGGGGACAGACCACAGGGCCACGGATGGTGCTGGGGAAGTGATGCAATGATCGCCACAGAGGAGAGACTCTCAGGACTCCGTGTCTGGCTAGACCCAGGGGTCCTGGTCTGATGCCCCAGACAGAGGCCCTGGACTGCACACATTGCCCCGGGCCACACGCAGGTGAAGGATGATATGAGAGCATGGGAAATGGAGAAGAATACATAAGGCTCATGGGAGACGTGCCGGCCACTGGGAATGAATGACGACCGTGTACAGCAAGACATGGGTTGGCAGCGGGAGGATTCCGTTCGTTGGGACCACTGAACCCCGTTGTTATATACTACTACTGGGGGAACAGGCGCTCTGCATTGTTGGGGGGGAGTGGGCAGTTCTAAGTCTGCCATGCAGGGAGGGAGGTATTGATTGGGGAACCTTTCTTGCTGAGTTGGTTGGTTTTTATTTTGTCTTGAAGCACTGTCGATTCACACTGGGGATAAATTACTTCTAAGCCTACCCGAGCTTGCCCTGGGACTTGGGTCATAGACCCTCAGAGCCCCTGGATCCTGTTACCACAAATCCAAATTAGCTGGGAGGACCTCCTTCAAAATGTCGTCCTGGAATGTCAATGTGCTTGAAGACAAAATTAAGAGGGAGGTGGTACTGCAATGTCTAACGCACCACGGTCCTGACATTGTTCTATTACAGGGAACAAATGATGGCTAACGCATACCAAGCCTTGACAGACGGGCATATAAGATGGTGGCCCATGCAGGCTATACATTGGGCTCGAGAGGAGTGGGGGTTTTAATGAAGCGGGCAGTCCCTTTTACTGTCCAACGTACATGGCCGGACTCACACAGGAGATACATGGCAATATCTGAGCCATGGGAGGGGCTGGCAATCAATGTCTGTTCAATATATGTGTCACCACGTCTGCATGCCTCCACGCTCCCGGACTTGGGCTTCATGCTACTGCAACTACCAGACAGAATGCTGCTCATGGGGGGGTGAGTTTAATTTGATCAGCACGTAGCGGGAACCGCTGGCCCCCAAAACATACAGGGACGGCCCAAGATCCGCTTTCAGAATTTCTAACCACCTTGGCGATGGTTGATATATCGTGCACACACAACCCTGGGGGACAGCTATACACCTTTCACTCTTGCGCACATGGATGCCTCTCCCACATAGATTACCTTCTCACACAACACCGAAAGGTCCATCAATACTCAGATGTTCGACATTTTGCAAGGGGGATCTCCAACCACTCCCTGGTATGGGCGGTGTTAGCCTCGAGACATGGTGACACAGACGACCAGACAAATAAACGCCTGGTACTTGAAGCAATGCGCTATACAAAGGCCCGCATAAAAAGCACAGAACACTACTTTAAAGAGAAACTGGCCTCAGTCGACTCAGCGCAAACTCTCTGGGAGGCATATAAAACTGTTTAGTGGTCAACCGATATCCCTCATTTCAAGTTTCAAGAGGGATAGGTGGGCAAAACTTGAGGGGGACATACTGTCACAGGAGCAATTCCTCATGACCGAGAGGGGATCAGAAGTGCAGCACACTCTAGCCCCAAAACAAAGGTAATATCACGACCTAGCCATGGAGGCCGTTTGAGCGATACACCATGCATCATTGCGTGTATGAAGTAGGGAATAAAACTTGCAAGCTTCTGGAGTGGCTTGATAAGACAGATCAGTCCTGAAACTGGGTACTAGAGGTCAAGGTGGGGGAACGAGTCAGGGAGAGAGGTTGTATAGCGGAGACATTCGCAGACTACTACGCCCAACTACACTCTCCGACTGGGACTACAACGGCCAATGATGCCCAGGCTTTTCTCCATTACATATGCCTCTTAGTCTGGCGGCTGCAAATCGGGAATTCATGGAGGCTGATATTACAGAAGGGGAGCTGGTGAGGGAGCTCTGCTCCGGGAAGGCCATGGGCACAAACGGAATCCCAACTGAACTATGCAAAATGTTGGCGACTAAGCTTGCCCCCACCTATAAAGATGTGTTTGGGGCTCTCTACTGCAAGATCAGACACTGGCCACCACAGTTGTCATATACATAGAGGGCAAGCTGCTGGAGGACTGCACCTCCTATAGTCCGATATCGCTCTTAAATGCTGAAGTCAAAATTTTTGCCAAAGTGTTAGCCAAATACAGTCATCCAGTCCCTGATCCACCCGGATCAGTAGGATTCATGCCCCACCGGAGCACCACACAATCTCCAGCACCTTCACGGGGTATGGGGGCAGAGGACCAACTTACGAGAGCAGGCCCTGGTGCGGTCACTGGATGACAAAATGGGATTCGACACAGTGGAATGGGACTATATCTTTGCGGTATTGGCCAAATTGGGCTTCGGCCCCCACTTCGTGCAATGAGTCCACTTCCTAGACACTGGCTCGATGGCAAAGGTTAAGGTTAACGGTGGGCACTCCCGGGGGTTCAGTATTCTGGGTACACTATCAACTGGCATAAATCTTTGATATGTCCACTTGGAGGTCGGGTGCCACAGCAGCCGCCAAACTGTGCGACGACAGTAGCGCGGATGGTCTCCTGCTACCTGGGAATATACTTAACACTGGACACTGTACTCTCTCAAGAGTAACCTGGCCCAGTTACTAGATAAACTATGGCAGCACGTGCGACAATGGCAGTCTTTGTCGCTCTCACTATTGGGGAGAGCGGCGCTATTTAAAATGTTGTCTTTACCACGCTTTTTATATGCACTACAGAATACCTGATACAAGGTCCCCAAATCTTATTTCAAAGCACTCGAGGGGGAGATCCGATCGCTGCTGTGGAATTGAGGCCCAGCAGGAAATGCGCTACTCAAGCTTACAAGAGGCGGATATGATGGATGCATAGCTCTGCCGGATATATTCAGAAATACTTTTGCACAGCTGAGCACGATAACTGCGCTTTCCTGACACAGCTGGAGCCAGAATTCCAGATGGACAGGTATATATAGGGACCGCGAGGATACCTGAAAGCCCAATATGGCGGTGGGAGTGTGACAGACTGGCCTGAACCCACTAGGACAGTAGTGAAACTTTGGAATTTAGCCACAACATACTTGGGGTGAACGAACATGGGACGCTGAGATTCTAGGTACACTGCGGAAGCAACCAGGGTTTGACAGATGGGACCTAATTGGACTCCCCACAGTGAGGGACATATGGACCCAGGGAGATATTACAACCCTGCTCGACTTACAACAGGAATACCAACTAGCACCTTCCGAGACATACAGGTATCTGCAGTTCCGACATGCGCTCAGAGCGGTGTTGCCAAGGGGAACTGAACTTGTGGAATCCTCCCCACTGGAGGATAGACTGTTTGGAGATCCCAAGCCCCGAAAAGCCACGTCACTGATCTATAAAAAAGCTAATGAACCACACACCTGATGCCTTGCAACCCTTAAGGGGTCAATGGGATTGGGACGTGGGTGGTCTTCAAGACAGAGAATAGGAGGAGGTCCTCGCAGCACCTCCTAGGGAGGTGGCCATACCATCAGGCTTCAGACTGGTCCAGTTAAGGATCCTCCATCACTCCTATTACGCTCGGACAACTATGGTAAAGATGGGGAGGGCTACTGATAGACTTGGCTTGTGTGCCTGTGAGCAGACTGGAACTTTTTCACATCCTGTGGGACTGCCCAGCAATACAGGAATTCTGGTCTGGCGTGGTGGAATGCCTGGGTGAAGTAGGGGGAGGGGGCTTGACAGTCACTGCAAAACAATGTGTTCTTAATATTTGGGGAGAAGCAACGGTCAGCAGGGCGCAGCGGACATGGATGACGCTGGGCCTGGCAGTGGCAAAGAGAAATGTTGCAAAGTCATGGGATGCCGGATAGGCCCTAGACCTTGAAGCATGGAGGGGGGACATGGACTGGTGCATGTTAGCAGAAAAGTTTGTGTATGAGGCTAGGGGATGTCCCCGAAAGTGGGGGAAAATATGAATGGGTGGAACTCCGATAGGGGCCTGAGCCAAGGGGACTTGGAATTAGCTGATGGAGATGTGACAAATTGATGGAGAACTCCAAAATGAATGTGCGAGTGGGAATGGGGGGGCTTGGACCGATTCTTTAAGATATTCGGGGATGTAAGATAGCGCTAATGTTAATGGTTGTTGATGTACGTATGTCATTTTCAATAAAAAAAGATGTGTTAAAAAATAGGTTTGTTTGGTGTTTGTGGAAGACGATTCTAAGACACAAAAGGAGTGAAGGTAATGTTCTAGATGAGATGCTCAAGCCTGTGAAAACGTTATGTGACAGCAAAAGGACAGAGAAGAAAGTCCTGTGGGCTAGTTACAAGCAAAGTAATAAATGAGATGGATGCTGGCATTAGAGAATGAATTTACAGGTAAAAGAGGCACAAAAAACTAAAGAAAAAAAGAAAAAACAACAAAAATAAAAAGAGTAATGAAAATAATATTGTTTGAAAAAACAATGAGTTTGCAGAAAGAGGAAAACAATGCATAGTGCAAGAAAAAAATTTAAGCGGACACCAGCAAAACATTTCTCAACAAATTACAACATAATATTAAAAAACGCTAATCGCTAATATTTGCTTTTTAACAGTCAAACAATACTGAAGAAAAATATTACTAAATCAAAGAAAATATCAAGAATAAAATGTTTTAATTTATTTAAACATACCGCGTCTGAGTTAAGCAAAGACCGCTGTTCTATGGCAGTGGCTCCAGAAATGTGAGCTAATGCCGCTGCCAAAGCCTCCACTGCTCCCTTCTCCTCTATCAGTTGCGCTGCAGATATTTTGAAGTGCTCAATGGCGGAAGGGGGCACAGAATCCAAGAATCTAATATGGTAACAAAAATGTATATACATATATCTTAATATATTTCACTCATCATACTTTTTCTAATCTCGCTATGCATCTTGTCACCTCCGAATTTTTTCAAACAACCAAACTGTTTCAGTCTAACAATTTATAGAACTAAGAGTATTGGAATTCGGGGCTTTGAACCCAAGCAACATGTCCACAGTCTTGGAAAGCTCCAGTTATCCCACCATTATTTAAAAAAAAAAAAAAAACACCTGCACTATCCTTTTCTTAGGACTGATAAATGTGGGCATCCGTAGTTGCTAAACTAACTTGCACATAGTGGTTTCTCTGCAGCATGCGTACTGTGGCGATGCCTTTAAGATTCCTGGAAAAATTGTGGAAGCACCGGCCCTAGCGTATAGTTTCTTACCTGTAGGTGAAGTTTTGCAGCTTGAAGAATTTTCTAGATTCACATGCGGTGCATAACTCCGCAATCTAATGTTTGGGTCCGGAATTCTCACATAATTTTTTTTTTAGTGCCTCTATTTTTGTTTTTTGTTGGTGGGCGTCAACGGACCACCATTTGGTGTTTCTTGTGACGTCATACTGCTTCCTCCAGATGCTCCCACTTTTGGTCGCCATCTTCAGATTTTTTTTGATTTTTTTTCCCCCTGGTATCTTGTTCTTTCCTTCCATCTTCTTGGTGGAGGTGGGTGAGTCGCTTGTGAATCCAGAAAATTCTTCAAGCTGCAAAACTACACTTACAGGTAAGAAACTTTACGTTTTGCAGCATGAATCTTTTCTGGATTCACATGCTGTGCACAGATTTTGTAGAGTTATGTTATCTTTGTGGTGTTTGGATTGAAGATGAGCATCAATTGGTAAACAGATGCAAGACCTCTTTCCCCCTTGTGCTTCCTTGTTAATTTGTATGTCAATACAATAGTGTTTTGTGAACATGTGTACAGATGACCACGTTGCTGCCATACAAATGTGTATTCACTAGAAACGCAATGGTTGCTCCCTTCTTCCTTGTAGAATGTGCTCTAGGAGTTGAACTCAGTCTTTCTCCTGCGTTTGTGGGGCACAGCTGACTAGTTGGTGCTATCCATCTTGCAATTGTGCTCTTAGTCTTCCCAGAAAACTGTTTGCAAACGAGACAAATAAGTGTTTTGTCTATCTGGTTTTGTCTTTTCCATACAGTACATTATGGCGCATCTTGCGTTTAATGTGTTTAGCGTTCTTCGTGCGTAAGTCTTTGGTGTTTGGAAAAAACATTCTATTTGTATACTTTGATTCATGCGGAACTGCGAGAATACTTTTGGCAAGAACCGTGGGTCTGTCCTCATGACAATCTTATCCTTGTGCACCTTAAATTCATGTAGCGCGAGTGCCTGCAATTCACTCACTCCGCGCAGAGAAGAAAACAAGTTACTTACCTGTAACTTTGGTTCTTCAGTATTGGAAACTTTCATAGATTCCCATGCTTGAATCATTCCCCGTCGTCGAGATGGGAGTCCCCGGTATACATAAAATAGCAACAGAAACCATTACAAAAAAGAAACTAGGCCTAGGCCCATTCTAGTTTTGTAACATATCCACCTCTTTTTGTAAAAGAGACCAAATAAAATGAACAACCAATCAGATTAGCCTCACCCTCTAGAACCCTCCTGAGAGAACCTCAGACCCTCAGATTTTCGTAGCCGTTGTGTAACAATATAACTGAAGATGCTGAAGGCTGAGCTTTCCCAGGGGAGGAGGGTGGGTCGCATGGGAATCTATGAAAGTTTCCAATACTGGAGAACCAAAGTTACAGGTAAGTAACTTGTTTTCTTACTCCAGTGTTGGAACTTTCATAGATTCCATGCTTGAATCAGAGTAGCTAGCAGTTATGAGCAGATTTTTCGAACTTTGATTCCTTATTTATCTATTATTATTAAAACAGAAAGTCATGAGACATCAATAGGTGTAAGCTAGAAAGAGAAGTAGCCAATTCACCAATATCACATTTGTAAACATAAGGAAAAAGGAAGAAACAAGCAAATGAACTTCGAATAATGTGCAAAGAGCTCAAACAAAGACAGAAGGAGGGTTGAAAGGGAAAAGCTCACCACTTAATGAAAGAGGTTCCTCAGGACTGCCTGGCCCACTGCTGTCACTCTGCGTTGAAGAATCCAGGCAGTAATGTCTTGTAAATGTATGAGTACTGCTCCAGGTTGCTGCTCTGCAGATGTCCCGGATAGGCACTCCGACAAAGAGGGCTGCCGAAGAAGAAATCGCCCTCGTGGAGTTTTAATGACCTTCAAGGGGCCTGCCCGCTGCTCGGTGACAATACTGGATAGCGCTGGTAATCCAACGAGCAATCCCCTGCTTGGAAAGGGGAAAACCCTTACGAGGGGCGCTGAATGCCACAAAGAGCTGAGGTGACTTCCTGAAGTCCTTAGTACGTTGAAGATAGAACTTCAAGCACCGCTGAATGTCCAGTGAGTGGAGAGCTTTCTCCGCTGGAGTAGTAGGCTGAGGGGAAAAAAGCTTAGAGCATAATCGGCTCATTCAAATGAAAGTCTGAAGGCACTTTCGGTATGAACTTTGGGTTGGTACTGAGTATCACTGTCCCTTTTTTAAATTGGAGAAAAGGTTCGTGAATGACGAGTGCCTGTAATTCACCTACTCTCCTGGCTGAAGTTAAGGCCAGAAGAAGAGCCACCTTCCAGGAGAGGAATTTCCAGTCCGCCCTATGAATAGGCTCAAAGGGATGCTTCATGAGCTGAGTGAGAACCAAATTAAGGTGCCAAAGAGGCGGCGGAGGCTTGACTGGAAGGAAAACTCTAAAAAGGCCCATGAGAAACTGTTTAATTATCCTTGCCGACCAGAGGGAAGGACCAGAAGATGTGCGAGAAGCGAAAGATGGCGGCAAGATGAACTTTGATGGATGAGTGAGCCAGCCCTGCTTTCGCTAAAGAAAGAATGTAAGGAAGAACTTCATGCGGTGCGGAAGAAAGAGGGTGAATGCCCTCCTGCTGGCACCAATGGCAGAAACGCTTCCACTTTAGCCGGTAGGTTTTGTTGGTACTTGGAGCCCGTGCCTGAGAAAGTACGTCTCTACATTCTGCCGAAAGGGTCAAACCGAGAAATTCTCGGTGCTCAGGAGCCATGCCGATAACTGCAGGGATCGAGGATCCGGGTGCCAGCAGCGAAGGAATCGGCTGCAAAGGAAGTGGACGCTCCAGGGAGAGGAGATGCAGCTCTGTGAACCAAAATTGGCAGGGCCAAGCCGGAGCTATCAAAATCATCTTGCAAGGCTCCGCCTGGAGCTTCCTGAGAAGTCTGGGGATCAGAGGAATGGGGGGAAAAGCGTAGACAAAGGCGCCTGACCAGGCCATCGAATGCGCATTCCCCAATGATCCCGGATGGTGAAGCCTGCTTGCGTAGAATCGGCATTTCTTGTTCTCCGGCGTGGCAAAGAGGTCTATGGACGGCCTGCCCCATAGGCGAAAAACCTTCTCCAGAGTGGACTGGTCCAGTTCCTATTCGTGGCTGACTGATTTCAGTCTGCTCAGCGTGTCCGCCGTCTCGTTGAGAACACCCGGAAGATGGAGGCAAGATGGCGAGGAGGCAAGATGGCGTCCGAGTAAGACCGCTGTCACTCACCTCCGCTCCGATCCTCTGCAACAAACAACAATGTCTCAAGGGTATCGTTTCAAGGGGCAGGTATACATATATGTGTAATGACAGTTACTTAGACAGGATTTAATCCAAAAAGGAAAGAAACCAGGGAAACAAATCAAATAAATGCAAAATGTATTTCATGTAGTAAACATGTTGGACATATTAACTTCATATGTTCAAGCACATGAGTCAGTAGCACTGCGTTACATTCAATGGCATGTAACCAACAAAATACTGTGCACAAGTGCTCGTGAAGTGTGGTGACGGCGCAAGTGACACATGACTTGGTATGAACAGTGAGAATGATGGGCGCAACAACAAGTGAGATAAAACCACCAATTACATGTTCAGGATACCGCGACAACAAATCAAAGTTACCGGAAGTAGGACAACGGGCAGCCTATGGGTCTGTCAGTGTGTCTGGAATCAATCGTAGAATGCCGGCAGAAGTCAGGCTGACTTCCGGTAACTTTGAATATCCTTACAATTTGAAGCTCTTTAGTAGCTTTCTTCACGTCCCGAGCTTTGCGAGGACTGGACTACTGCCTGGATTAATTACTCCTGGCTACCATGACACTGCAACTGAACTAATGTAACCTGGTCCTGATGATGGCCTAAGACTTTTGCAGGCCGAAACGCCGTCGACTCCCACAGTGGAACTTTTGGCGCCCCTACCTACGGATACCCTACACATTTTAAAATTGATTCCTCTTGTCATTTGTTGTCGGGGTATCCTGAACATGTAATTCGTGGTTTTATCTCGCTTGTTGTTGCGCCCATCATTCTCACTGTTCATACCACGTCATGTGTCACTTGCGCCGTCACCACACTTCACGAGCACTTGTGCACAGTATTTTGTTGGTTACATGCCATTGAATGTAACGCAGTGCTACTGACTCATGTGCTTGAACATATGAAGTTAATATGTCCAACATGTTTACTACATGAAATACATTTGCATTTATTTGATTTGTTTCCCTGGTTTCTTTCCTTTTGGATTAAATCCTAAGTAACTGTGTCATTACACATATATGTATACCTGCCCCTTGAAACGATACCCTTGAGACATTGTTGTTTGTTACAGATTATTGCCCTGGTCTCTTTAGGGTTTAAGGGCTACCTCCTGTAGTCTGTTACTGTCCGATCCTCGACGGGGGTTTCCTCCGAGTAGAGCCAACTATGCGAGTGGAGGGTGACCGCTGGACCCGATGGACTGGATGGCGTGACGGAGGCCGGAGACAGGGTGATCACCGGCCCGAGGGAAAAAGCGAGGGCTGCTGTGCGCGGTGGGAATCCCTTGCCCGACTGCTGCTGACTGCAGCTTCCGGATGGGGAATCAGTGACGGCTGCCGGTCGGAGTTTCCTAGTAACGAGGACGCTGGAGATTCCAGAGCTCATTCCAGAGAAGCCATGGCAGCGCGAGGAGGCCGAAACAAGACGCGCTTGAGTGTGCAGCCAGCGCCAGCACGACACGAAACTGACTCGAAACCAGACACGGACCTAAAGAAAAGTGAAACGCGTACCGGTAAGGGGAGTAAATCAGACAAGGATAAAACTGAATTTAGTAAAAATACTGTCCAGAGGGGCACGACAGCGGGAGAGCCAGGGAAAAAGCAGGTTGCTATAACAAGTCTGTTTTCACCTATGGGCATAAGCGGGAACGAGAAGGAGAGAGGAAAGCTGGCTGACTCAAACACCCCTACCGGCGCGGAAACAGCCGACATAGTGGACACTCCGACTTTCTCACAAGATATGATGCTAGAACTACGTGAGGAACGAGTTTCATGGGGGTCAAACTGTGAAAATACTGTGCTGGGAACGCCGGAGACAACCACCAGTGCCCTCCAAAAAAGCGATAATGTTAAGGAAAATATAATGGATAAGGGTAGCCTCACCAAGAAAGGTGTATGCGAGCCAGTAATAACTGCAAAAGAGTTAAGTAACTCTGAGGCGATAACAGAGATAATACAATCTGCTCCCATAGAAGGGTGTATACAGAAAAAAAGTCAGGAGGCGGGATACCTATCCCCCGACTCCATGGAAAATTTCTACTCTTTGAACAAGGAGTCCGGCGAATCAGACATAGTGGTGTCAAGTAGTAGCAGTAACGATGATGATTGCGGGGATACTTCCACGAGCAATTATAGCCAGCAAGGGGTGAGAAGGATACCCAGGAGAACGAAGCGGCTATCAGAAGGAAAAAAGAGTAATCACAAGAGAAAGGTGGAAGAGGGAGAACTTGGATGGGACTACTCAGCCACACAACTGCTACCCCATAATGGAGCACATGAGAAGGAGAGGATGTCGAGGAAACAACTAGGGGATATGTCCGGACAGAAAAACTGCGAACAGTCTGCAGAGCTATCCCTTTCCTTGATCCTACAATCCCTAAGATCATTTCAAGATGAGGTCAAAATGGAAAACGGACAAGCACGACTGGCCTCAAAAAAACTACAAGGTTCAATCTGCAAAATCGGGGAAAACCTGTACCGAGATAGCGGAGAGGCTAAGCATGGTGGAAAATCGGACAGAAGTCCTAGAAACCACGGTGGATGTACTGAAAACACAGGCTGCCTCACAAGAGAACTCATTGAAGGATGTGATGTGGAAGCTAGAAGAGGCAGAAAATCGCCAACGTCACAACAACCTGAGGCTGCTAGGGATACCCGAGAACAGTGAAGGCAGTGACATCAGGAAATTCACAATAAATATGTTGAAAAACTCTTTGCCAGAACTAGCACACTGGGATTGGGATAAAGAAATCCAACGTGTTCACAGATTCCCTTTAACAATGTCCAGGCGCCCCCCGAACGATCAGTCATATCCAAGGGTAATATTAATTTATTTCGGAAACTTTCTGCTTCGACAGGCTGTTTATGACTTGGCAAGACCCAACAAGAAAAGGAATTGGGAGAACTTTTCACTTTTTGCAAAACCAGACTTTGCACACGCCACAGTGGAGAGAAGATGGAGGCTCAGGCAACTGATCGCACCATTTAAAAAAACAGGAGCAACAGTTTATTTACAGAACCCGGCTAAGCTAAAAGTTATCTCTCAAGGTCGAAACTATCACTTCACTTCTGAAATACAAGCTCAGAAAGTATTGGAGGAAATTATAGCGGGGAAAGCCGGGACTGCTGAGAGCAAATGCACAAGTTACTTACCTTCGGTAACGATATATCTGTAAGAAACATTAGTAGTGATAGATTCCTTACCTTAGAATATCCCCAGGCGTCAGACTGGATTCGGAAAGTTTTTGTCAGCAGTACCCCTGCGCGTCGGTAGGGGCGTCGTGCGGCTCCGCGTCCGTCGTTGGCGTCGTGGTCGCCGAGATGACGTCGCGGGCGATACTTGGACGCCGCCCACGCGCGCTGACGTCCGTTCTGTACACAACTTTCCGCGCCAGGAACGCAGAGCCATGCAAGATACTGACCACTGGTGCATTGAAACTAGGGCCCTGAAAGGGATGACCTTAACCCTAGAAATCAGTTCGCAGAACGGGGAGGATGGGTGGGGCGGTAAGGAATCTATCACTACTAATGTTTCTTACAGATATATCGTTACCGAAGGTAAGTAACTTGTGCATCTGAAAGAAACACATAGTGATAGATTCC
This sequence comes from Calotriton arnoldi, assembly GCA_963921515.1. Classification (NCBI taxonomy): domain Eukaryota; kingdom Metazoa; phylum Chordata; class Amphibia; order Caudata; family Salamandridae; genus Calotriton; species Calotriton arnoldi. The sequence goes on from CAWUFW010005099.1 coordinate 901,423, forward strand.
TTACCTTAGAATAGATACCCCAGCAATACCAACCCCGGTGGTGGGTCTGCGAACAAAGATCACACCAGAAAGTCACGGAGAACAGAACGGCCAAAGAAGCCGTCTCTCCGGACTTGGCTGTCCAGGCAGTAATGTTTGGTAAACGTGTGCAGCGAGGCCCACGTGGCTGCCTGACATATGTCTTGCAGGGGACACCACGTCCCAATGCAGTAGTGGCTGCAGTAGCTCGGGTGGAATGAGCACGCAGCCCCACCGGAGGTTCTTTTTAGCCAAAGAGTAACAGGCTTTGATACACAAGACAACCCAGCGGGAGATGGTTCTCTTATGGACCGCCCGACCTTTCTTGGTGCCAACGTAGCCAACAAAAAGCTGGTCATCCACCCGGAACTGCTGTGTGCGGTTAAGATAAAAAGAAAGCGCACGTTTTGGGTCCAGACTGTGGAGCCGCTCTTCCTCTCTGGAAGGATGCGGAGGCGGAAAAAAGGTGGGCAAGATAATAGTCTGCCCAATGTGAAAGGCCGTAACCACTTTTGGCAAAAAGGAAGGACTGGGCCCGAGCACAACCTTGTCCGGATGGACTGAAAGGAAAGGAGGCTTACAGGAAAGAGCCTGGAGCTCACTCACCCGCCTGCCGGAAGTGATGGCCACCAGGAAAGCAGTCTTTAACGTCAGAAGACGAAGAGGACAGTTGTGAAGTGGCTCAAAGGGAGCGCACATCAAGTACGTCAGAACTAGATTCAAGTCCCACTGAGGCATCACGAAAGGAATAGGAGGAAAAAGGTGAGTAATGCCTTTAAGAAACCTATTTACAACAGGGGACTTGGAGAGGGCTGATCAGGGAGCCTGAGAAAGGCCGAAATAGCAGAAAGGTAGCCCTTGATAGTGCCCAGAGCAGAGCCCTGCCGGGCCAAAGAAAGAAGGAACAGTAGAACCTCAGAAAGAGGGGCAGAAAGGGGATCCACCGCCTTTGCTGTGCACCATGCCACAAATTTGTTCCACCTGCAGGCGTATACCACTTTAGTAGAGGGACGCCTGGCTGCCAGAATAACATCACAAACTTCAGGAGGCAAGTCGAAGGGAATCAACTGCCGCCGCTCAATCTCCACGCAAAGAGGTGGAGGCTGGACAGGTTCGGGTGGAGGACCGTCCCCTGCTGCTGCGACAGAAGATCCTCCCGAAGAGGCAGACGGATCGGGGGATCGATGCTCATACTGAGTAGCTCGGGATACCATACTCTTCGAGCCCAGTCCGGAGCCACAAGAATGACTTGGGCCCGGTCGCGCCTGATCTTCTTCAGCACTCTGGGCAGAAGTGGTATAGGCAGAAAGGCGTACAACAGACCGCAACTCCACTCGCGACGAAAAGCGTCGCCGAGCGAGTGCCGCCTTGGAAACTCCAAGGCGCAGAACTGATGACATTGCGCGTTCTCTTCGGTGGCGAATAGATCTAACCAAGGCTCTCCCCACTGCTGAAAGAGACCTTGCGCCACCTCCGAGTGAAGACGCCATTCGTGATCGAGCATGCACCTGCGGCTGAGTTCGTCCGCCCTGGCGTTCAGAGAGACCTGCCAGGTGTTGAACCACCAGAGACATGCCCTGATGTTCCAGCCATGTCCAGAGACGCAGAGCCTCTTGACAGAGGGTCCACGACCCCACCCCGCCCTGTTTGTTGCAGTACCACATGGCGGTGGTGTTGTCTGTGAACACCTGCACTACTCTCCCCTTGACAGAGGGAAGGAATGCTTTCAGTGCAAGCCTGATCGCCCGCAGCTCCAAAAGGTTGATATGGAGCCGGGACTCCGCCCGGAGACCAGAGGCCTCTGATCTCCGCCTCTCCCGTGTGGCCTCCCCATCCCAGGAGGGACGCATCCGTCACCACTGTGAACTCCGGTTGGGGAAGGGAGAGGGATCTGCCGTCGACCCAATGCCGGTTCGTGAGCCACCACTGCAATTGGTGTGCAGTGCCCTCCGAGATCTGGACGTGATCAGACAGGTTTCCCTGATGCTGCGCCCACTGGAACTTCAGGTCCCGCTGCAGAGCCCGCATACGCCACCTGGCATGATTGACCAGCAGGATGCAGGAGGCTATGAGGCCCAGCAGCCTCAGAGTCACTCTGACCGAAACCCGGGACAAGGGCTGAAAGATGGGAATCAGAGCCCGAATGTCCCGGACTCGCTGTTCGGGAGGATAGACCCGAAACTGCGCCGTGTCCAGAACCGCTCCGATAAAGAGGAGCTTCTGGGAGGGAATCAGGTGCGACTTCGGCACATTGATGGAGAACCCCAGCAAGTGCAGGAGGTCGGCCGTAGTCTGGAGGTGGGAGACGACTGTCTGGGGCGAGCCCGCCTTCAACAACCAGTCGCTGAGATAGGGGAAGACTGACACCCCTGATCTGTGCAGATGAGCTGCGACCACCGCCATCACCTTGGTGAACACCCGAGGGGCGCTGGTAAGGCCAAAGGGGAGCACAGTAAACTGAAAGTGCTCGTGGCCTACCATGAACCGTAGGTAACGCCTGTGGGTTGGCAGGACGGGGATGTGGAAATAGGCGTCCTGCAAGTCCAACGCCACCAGCCAGTCTTGTGGGTCGAGAGCAGACAAGACCTGAGCTAGAGTGAGCATCTTGAACTTCTCTTTGCGGAGGAAGCGATTGACGTTCCGGAGGTCCAAGATAGGACGCAGGCCTTTGTCCTTCTTGGGCACCACAAAGTAGTGGGAATAACAACCACGACCTACTTCGGGCATCGGAACGCGCTCGATGGCCCCCTTGGCCAAGAGGGCCGCAACTTCCTGCTGAAGAAGCACCAAGTGATCCCCTGACATCGGGTGGTTTTGAGGTGGCATGGCTGGGGGGGTAGTCTCGAAGGGGAGGGAGTAGCCCCTTCGGACTATCTCTAAAACCCACCTGTCCGAAGTGATGGTGCGCCAGTGAGGGAGGTGATGGCGGAGCCTGCCGCCCACTGGCGTGTGATGGACCTGAAAGTTCGGACTAGGAAGGTTTGGAAGCAGAGGTGGCGGGGGTGGTGGTAGTGGTCTGACCTGCCCGCTGGCCCCGTGTCCGCCCCGGCGGAAACCGCGTCTGCGCTGGGATGACTGTTGCGCCGGCCCGTGGCTCTGTTGCGAACGCTGCGGGGCGCCCCTTCCTGTGCCACGAAAGGAGCGGAAGGCGTAGGAGGGCGGACTGCGGAGAGTCCCAAGGACTTGGCCATAGCCCGTGAGTCCTTAAACCGCTCCAACGCGCTGTCCGCTTTGTCGCCGAAGAGGCGACGGCCATCAAAGGGCATGTCCATAAGGGTGCTTTGGAGATCCCCGGAAAATCCAGTTGTTCTCAACCAGGCGTGGCGACGAACCGCCACCGTCGTTGCCATGGATCTGCCCTGTGAGTCGGCGGTGTCTAGACCACAACGGATCATGAACTTAGCTGCGTCTCTCCCCTCTGCAACAGCCTGGGCGAGAGCAGGCCGGGCCTCCTCCGGACACTGAGACAGCACGTTCGCCACCGTATCCCACAGACAGTGGGAATAACGGCCGAAGAGGCATGCGGTGTTCACAGACCGCAGCGCAGAGCTGGTGGAAGAGAAAATCTTCCCAAACTGATCCAGCTTCTTGGATTCCCTATCCGGTGGTGCGGAAGGGAAGGCGGTTGGGGAAGCAGAGGCTTGGACAACCAAGCTCTCGGGGTGGGATGTTGAGAGAGGAAAAGAGGGTCACCTGGAGCCGGGCGATGGCGTCGGGCCACGTTCCTATCCACAGGAGCCCCTGTGGTGGGCCTGGACCAAGTGCCCAAAAGAACATCCGAAAGAGCTTCATTCAAGGGCAGCAGCGGCTCCGCAGAAGTAGCTGCTGGCTGAAGCACCTCTGTCAAGGTTAGTCCTGACGGCCACAGTAGGGAGCTTGAGGTGTAGGGCCTCCGCCGCCCTACGCAACACCACTGCATAACTGGCTCCCTCCTCCGTAGCCACGGTAGGAGGAGACAGCATACCAAGGTCTGGTGAGGTATCCAGACCACTGACTTCCCCCAGTTCCTCAGCCCAGTCCTGTTCAGACTCGCAGGCTGCAGCGAGAGGGTCGTCCGACCCCTCCCAGTCCTCCCCCCTTGCTCCTCAGGCTGTTCAACAGGCCGAAAATAAGGAGCAGGGACATGGGGATAGAAATCCCCAAACGGCGTCGAGAACGGCATCGACCGACGCCGCGTCCACTTCGGGGCTGAACCGGAGGTCGACGTCGTCCCGAGGAGCGGGCGGCGTCAGAATCGGTGCTGGTGAGGTCGACGTCTGTTGAGGTGTAACGAGGTCAACCGGCGTCGACCGGGATCCAGGCCTGGATCCAAGGGTGTCCTGCGGCGCCGGGGCCGGAGCCGCCAGCGATGAAACGCGAGGACACCCAGGCGGGACCGCGGGGCCCGAAGGCGCACCGGCGGGACCCGACGTCCCAAAGAGGCGAGCCATGGCCGACAGGAACTCCTGTATCTGGGCCGGAGTCGCCGCCGACCCCGGGAAGGGGGGGTAGTCGGGCGGCGACTCCTTGGACTGCGCCGGAGCCGCGGGGGTGGCACCACCCGTACCCTCAGCCGCGTCGCGCGACCGGCGAGGGGAAGTCGAAGAACGATGACGTTTCTTCGACTTCTTGTGCTTAGTCTTACCTGACCCCGAGTGCGAAGACTTCGATCCCGACGATCGTCGATGGTGACTCCGCGCACGGTCCCACGACCTCTCTCTAGACCGGGACCTGTCACGGCGCGGAGCCGACTGCCGGGCTTCAAGCAGCTTTCGGGACCGCTCCCGCAAAGACTTCGGAGCCATGGACCGGCAGTCGGGGCACGACTTGGGGTCGTGGTCGCGCCCCAGGCAGAAAAGAGACACCCGGTGCGGGTCCGTCACCGACATCATCCGATGACAGTCCTCGCAGGATTTAAAACCGGGCATACCTAACTGCACCGGGAGTCGATATCGACTCGAAAAAAGGTGAGAAAAAGATCTCAAAAACTTAGTCAAAAAGAGACTAGGGGTACCGCTCTCTCCGGATCTGCGCTTACTGGCGCGGAAAAAGAAAGCACTGACGTCAGCGCGCGTGGGCTGCGTCCAAGTAGCGCCCACGACGTCATCTCGACGACCACGACGCCAACGACGGACACGGAGCCGCACGACGCCCCTACCGACGCGCAGGGGTACTGCTGACGAAAACTTTCCGGATCCAGTCGGGCGCCTGGGGATATTCTAAGGTAAGGAATCTATCACTATGTGTTTCTTTCAGATAATAGGTGTTAATATTGAAGACAATGGGGTAGCGACAAGATGGATTTATCTGTTTTTGCATGTGGTCTGTTTTCTCCCCTTTTTGGTTTTGTTCCCTCTCTCTCCAGGCTAGGAGAGTGCTCTGTGACACAACGGGTTCTCGCATGATTATGACGATTATGATGGCTAAAATACGTTTGCACACGAGGGGAGGGGAGTGGGTGAGGATGGTTCAGACGCTATCACACAGGCTCAGGATTGAGCCTGACTGCCTAAATAATGGTGGGGGGAGGGGGTGGGAGGGCGGGGAAATCTCAGACAGGTGGTAGATATAAAAGGTGCAATTAAGAGGGACCAATCTGGATATAAGAAAGATACAGTGGCAGGAGATGTACAAGTGGAAGTGGGCCCGAGAGAAGAAATGTACAGAGTCAGGAATCGATAAGAATCAATATGGCTAGATTGAAAATCCTTACCGTCAATATATGTGGCCTTAATGACACTAAGAAAAGACAAAGAGTGTCTGTGGGATTACAAATGATAGGGGCTAATATTATCTGTATCCAAGAGACACACATAGAGGGGTCACAGCGGTATTTACTTAATACACTAGGGTATAGGTTGATTACTGCAACAACACAAGGAGTAAGGACTAGGGGTGTGGCCATTATGGCGAAAGGGAGTGGGATGCAGTTTATTCGATCTTCATCCGATAAATATGGGCGGTGGGCAATTACAGAATGCCAGTATAACAATGATAAAAAAATGACATTATGTACAATATATGGAAATGTTAGTGATGACCCGAATGTACTGGACTATATTTCTAATGAGCTTGCTCACTGGCCTCTCCCATTGATAGTTTGTGGCGACTACAATCTGAACCTTCCCTGCGACTGGTCGTTGGAATCGGGATACAAATACCGGGGGAGGAAACCAAAAGTGTTCCAGGCTCTTAAAAATTTATGTCGGACTCATGGATTAATAGATTGTTGGCAAACAGGGCACCCGAGCGATCCAGGATTTACCTACTACTCTAATCCACACTCTATGCATGCGAGACTGGATTATATGTTTGTCTCAAGCACTATGAGCTCTAATTGCTCAATAGAAAAACTCCCAAGGGTCTTATCCGACCACAACCCTCTTGTTTTAAATATAGAATGTGGAGCAATGAGCCCCCAATGTGAAAATTTGGACGTTCGAAAGAGCACTGTTAAATGAGGAATATTGTCACCATATGAGGAAATGGATATCAGGGTTTTTGGAGGATAATATAGGTAGTGCAGTAATTGATGTGGTCTGGGATGCCCTGAAGGCTGGGATCAGAGGGGAGACACTACGATTTTCATTAAATCTTAATAAGGAGGCTAAACAAAAAATGGTGGCACTGCAGAGAAATTTGGGTGTAGCCGAGGAAGGATTGATAAGGGCAGTTCAGGAGGGACGGGAAACTGAAAGCGAATTAAGACGTGTAGCGATTGCTAAAAATTCTATCATCAATATCCTAACGGAAAAAGCAATAGCTAAGGCAACAATGCATAGAGAAAGCATTTATGAATTAAGCGAACAGGTTGGCCATCAATTGGCAGTACGTATTTGACAACAAAGTACAGTCAATCTAATAAGGGAAATCAAAGATCCAGAGTATGGGCGAAGGACCGAACCTAATGCAATAAGAGCTGCATTTCAACGGTACTATCAAAAACTATATGATGAGACGGGTATACAACAAGAAAAGATCGAGGAATATCTAGATCAAAACGTACCATTAAGATTAGAGGATCAAGACAGCTTGGATTGTATACCGCAATGGGAGGAAATCCTCCTCTCAATGAGTAGTTTAGCTAGAGGAAAGGCGGCCGGAATGGATGGGATACCAACAGAGTTTTATGTTAAATTTTCTATGCAGTTAAAAAGAATAATGTACGATTTATTTGTACATATCTTTCCGGGGGGGGGCGTCCTCCGGGATCATGGTCTTTAGCCAAAATGGTGGTTTAAAAAAACAAAAAACAAAGACCCTATAGAACTTGGGTCTTATCGCCCTATCACTTTGATTAATGGTGATTCAAAAATCTACTCTAAGTTATTAGCTAGCCGATTGGCACCGGTTATACATAAAATTGTATCTGATCGCCAGCATGGGTTCATCCCAGGGAGATCCACCACCGACCATGTTCAATGGGTGATCACATTGCTGGACATTACGGGTGCTGCAGGAGACCCTATGGCACTTATATTACTGGACGCCGAAAAGGCCTTTGATAGGGTCTCCTGGAAATATCTATGGACAGCAATGTCAAGAAGTGGCATTAGGGAACATTTAATCAAAGCAGTCCAAATGCTATATATTGAACCATCAGCTGTAGTAATGGTAAATGGGTTGGTGTCAGAGAAAATAGTTATTACCAGAGGGACAAGACAGGGGTGCCCATGTTCTCCTCTTCTATTTGCGGTATTTATTGACCCATTCATCCGTAGACTTAATAACATTAATACCACCAATATGGTCACGAGATTGGTCAACGAAAACTTTGGCGTATGCGGATTATATCACCCTAGTTACAGTGACCCTGTTAACGCAATAGAAGAGGAGGCTAAAATCTTTGGAGGGGTATCAGGATATTGACTAAATCCAGATAAAACACAGATAATTCTCAATGATAAAATCAAGGTGAGAGATGACCGAGTAGTGGATAGAGCTACGTATCTGGGTGTCAGCATAACGGCAAAATTGGATAGCTTAGTTAATAATAATCTCGAAGCATTAATACAACACTCAAAAAAAGATCTTACCAGGTTAAATAATCTGCATTTATCCATCGGGGGCAGGTGTAACGTGATCAAAATGCTTTTTTTTACCTAGATTTTTATATTTTTTCAGAACAATATGTTTGGAATTTACACCTCAATTGTTTAAATCTATAGAAAGCATGTTTTCCGGGTTTATATGGGGCTATAAGAGACCACGTAGAGCATTAAGATTTATTACCTTGCCTAAAGATCGAGGTGGATTAGCACTTCCTAATCTTAAACTTTATTATTGGGCTACCACATTAAGGTACTGTATTGAATTACTATCGATTAGGACGGACAACAGAATAAATATCAGTATCCCAACACCACAAGAACTTATATTGGGTGATGAAACCAGGGGGTGCCTCTGGCGACATTCAAACGATAGCTATTTTAAAAAGGTCCGATTTAAAACCCTCTCTGGTATTTACAAGGTCTGGAATAATGTACGTAAATTGCTGGGAATTGGGCGGTTATCCTACTATACATCGTTATTTAAAAACGACAATTTACCAGAGATTTTTAGGGATGCGTGTATGGATAGATGGGTACAGGGAGGGATCACGCAGCTAGGCTGTTTATATTCTACTACAGGGCTGAAGTCTTTTGAGGAGCTAAAAATTATTATAAACTAGATCATAGGGATTTCTTTAAATTTCTCCAGGTTAGAGACTTTCTGTGGAGAAAAGGGGGGGTGGGGGATCCAAATTTCAAACAATTCAAATCATGGAAAATCTGCGTAAAAATACCACAATAACTATAGGAGAAGTCTACGAATATATGAATGCTTTCTTTCCAGACGATATGGATAAAAGTTTGCTGAACTGGCAGGCTAAATTGGGGGTCTCGGCCGAAACCCTCCACCATTCTTATGAATTATCTCAGTCTTGTTTAATGTCTACAAAATTGCAAGCTCAATACTACAAAACCTTTTTTTCATTATATTACACTCCAAATAAGATAGCTAAGTGGGGGTCTGGAAAGGGAACAACATGTCCACGCTGCGCGCTATTCGAAGCCGACATTGTGCATATATTTGCATCATGTGATGTATTATTGGAGCTGGTTAATGATATATCAGGCTTTTTGTCAGAGATTTTAAAAGTAAGAATAGAAATCTCAGAGGACGAAATAATCCTAGGTATAGCTAATGTAAATCGACCTAAAAATATGCAAGGCTTGATCTTTGTGGCAATGGCTGTTTTAAGGATATGTATAGCTTCAGCTTGGCTGGATCCGAACCCGCCGGCGTTCCAACAATGGAGAGCCCGATTGTTGGCGACATGTAGCTTGGAGGCAGTTATATATAAAAGAAAGGGGCGTAATGAACGCAAAAAAGGGTTGGAAATATGGGATCTTTTAATGCAGTGGATGCAAAGTCATAATGGGACTGGATAAATGCATGTATGCGTATTGTATATGATGGTGTAATTCAAACAGGAGTTAAGCATGATTTGAAAGTATAGATTGTGATGAACAATGTTGCACCAGATGAACTAAGATTTGCTCTCGTGATATTTATGAAATTTTTAATAAGACTATGCTTGTGGGTAATGTCTGAGAAGGGTGGAGGGAGGGACATGGGATGGGGTTTTTTTTTCCGCATGTATAAAATAATAAAGAATATAAAAAAAATAAATTAAAAAAAACACCCGGAAGATGCTCCACTTTTAACGATATCCCATGCTGGATCGCCCATTCCCAGACTGTCTGAGCTTCCTTTGACAAAAGACGAGACCTGGTACCGCCCTCTTGGTTTATGTAATGCATGGCCGTCGTATTGTCCGTTCGTACCAGGACTGCAGACTGCTCTATCCGTGGGAGGAAAGCCTGTAAGGCCAGGCGAATCGCTCTGAGCTTCAGCAGATTGATATGTAGAAGATGTTGGGGTCGCCAACGGCCGCTTACATGAAGGTCTTGCAAGACCGCTCCGCAGCCTTCCAGCGAGGTGTCCGTGGTTATTATTTGAGGAGCTGGGGTGACCCTGAAGGAGAGGCCCTGAGAAATGTTTTGCTCGCCATGATGCGGCGTCCCTCATGAACACGGTAACGAAGATCTTGTCCTCGAAGGACCCGTCCACTTGGCGCCACTGCAAGTCTAGCTCCTCCTGGAGAGGGCGCATCTGTAACCTGCAGTGAGGAATCAGAGGAATGCAGGAAGAAATGGACCCTAGGAGGGACTTGTAGAGGAGAACTGAACGTGACTGCCTTCTTCTAAGTAGACAGGCCATGACCATCAGCTTTTCTTGTCTCTCCAGGGACGGAAAAGCTTTGTTGAGGGACGTGTCCAGAATGGCCCCCAGGAACCGGGCTGTTCTGGATGGGCACAGAGTCGACTTTTCTGTGTTGAGAGTAAGACCCAGATTGTCGAAAAGGTGTGTGCACGCCGCGACTGATTCTTCTGCCGCGTGCTTGGAAGGAGCCTTTAGCAACCAGTCGTCCAGGTAAGGGAAAACCTGGTGCTGTTGCTTTAGCAGAAAAGCTGCCACAGGAGCTAGTACTTTTGTAAAGATCCGCGGAGCAGATCTGAGTCCAAATGGTAGGACCTTGAACTGAAGTGGCTCTTGGCTACTGTGAAACGAAGGAACTTCCTGTGGGCTGGATGGATGTGTACATGAAAGTATGCGTCCTCTAGATCCAATGTGGCCATGTAATCTCCTGAGTTGAGGAGTTGAAGGATGTCCTGCAAGGAAACCATTCGGAACGACTGTTTGATGAGATAGGTGTTGAGCTCCCTCAGATCTAGAATAGGGCGCCACTTCTCCAGGGTCTTCCGAACCAGGAAGAACCGGGAGTAGAAACCCTCTCCCCGTTGAGAGAGAGGAACCGGCTCTATCGCCCCTTTCAGGAGCATGTGATGGACTTCTAAACGCAGAAGACGAAGATGTTTTGACTCGGTGGCGCGAGGGGGCTTGGGAGGCGGTGCATGGACAAACTCCAGAGTATGGCCGTATTGAATGATATTCAGAACCCAACGATCCGATGTTATTTGCTGCCAGTTGTGGAAGTAATGTGAGATTCTGCCCCCCACTGGTGTTACAGGAGGAGAAGGAACAGTAGTTAGAGCCAGCAAGCCACTATTGACGCTTAGAGGAGTCCTTCCCCTGGCGTCCTTGTCGTCCTCTGGTGTTAGATCTAGAGAGAGGATGATGGACCCTGCCGCTGGTTATATTGCGGGCGGTAAGATTGAGAGGCTGATGCATATGAGGAATACCGTTGTTGCTGGTATCCTCCTCTGTAGGTAGGAAGGCCTTTGCCTCTGGCCCCACGAAAGGGGACCTTGCGGTATTGCAGAGTCCCTAAGGATTTTGCGGTCTCAGTGTCTTTTTTGATGTCCTGGAGCGCATCATCAATGTGCTTCCCAAAGAGCGCCTCTCCATCGAAGGGAAGATCCAAGATTTTGTTTTGGACCTCTGGACGAAACCATGTAGCTCGAAGCCAGCCTTGGCGACGAAGGACAGCAGAGGCTCCTGCTAGGGAGCGGAACGCAGTCGTTGCAATGTCCATTGCACAGTCAATGACCTCTGAAGAGGTTCTCTCTCCCTCCTGAAGAATCTTTTTCGCCTCCACTCTCGCATCTTCCGGCAATTGATCCAGATAGGGGGGAAGGTCACACCACATCTGACGATCGTAGCGACCAGGTATTGCTAAGGCGTTTGTCGCCCTGACCATCAGGCTGGACATGGAGGAAAACCTCTTGCCGGCGTTATCCAGGCGTCTGCCCTCTTTATCTGGAGGTGTCGTGAGGGGAGCTGAAGGATTTTTGGACTTTCTTTGGGCTGCCTGGGAGATGACAGAGTCCGGTTTAGGCTGACTGACCAGGCAAGCCGGGCTATCCTCAGGGGCTTTAAATTTCTTTTCAAGGCGAGGCAGTACTGGAAGCACAGTGGCTGGATTTCTCATCACCTTTAGACCCTCGTCCCAGACATGACCAACTATCGGAATGGTCCGAACTGATTTTCTGTAAGGCTCTTTGAAGCCATAAGAAACATTCGGACTGCACCGTGGGCATGGGCAGTTCAAACCTCTTAGCAGCCCTTTCCATCAAATTATGGAAACCCCCTATGTCTCCAGGGGGAGAATCCACTGGAGCTGGTGAAGGCGAAGCTGGATCAGGAATGACAGTCATTCCACTCCGTGTCTGGATCTGGAAGAGTGACATTGCCCTGGTCCTCATCAGAGGTATCATCCTGGATGAGAGGGACGATTGGCGGTGGATCTGGAGCCACGGGCAGTGGTGGTGGCAATTGAGGGGTAGAAGGCAGTGCAGGTGGAACAGCTGTAACGGGTACCCCAACCGGAGCCGGAGATTGTGTTGGGAATCTCCGTCTATAGTCCGAAAGCATAAATTGTAAGTTCGTTAGTAGGGAGGAAGGCATAGAGACCATCTGTTGCTGGTAGACCTCTTGATAACCCAAGGGAGGATCATACTGCTGCTCCTCCACGTATTCTTCCTCAGAGTCTGTGACCTGGCACTTAACATGCAACTGAGACGGGCTATTCGCATATCCATACGGCCCGTCATCCTCCTCAGATCCCTCCTTTTCAAGGAGGAGTGCAGGTGGTAGAGGTGTCACCCTCCTGGGGGAAGTCATCTCAGGGGTAATGTGGCGCTTCCTGATAGTGATTGCAATTTTTTCCCTCGTCGACGACGTGAGGGTCGTCGACGAAAACATGAACGCCATCGACGGTACCGTCGTCGAGATAGTCGTCACCACTGCGGCGGATGCGGCCGTCATCGTAGTAGTAGACGTGGTTGCCGTCGTCACCACTGCCGTTGTCATCCTCGTCGACGACAGTCACAACCGGCGTCGATGCCGTCGACGCCGAACCTTGCAGCGTAGGCGGAGACTATGAAATCCCCGTCGACGAGCCCGTCGACAGAGTAAGATTTGAAGGAGACGAGGACTTTGACTGTACCTCTGAAGTCTTCGTCGACGGAGTCGTTGACAGCGTCGTCGACGGATTAATTTTCTTCACAGGTTTGCCCTCAGAAAGAACAGAAGAGGGCTTTTTGAAGGCTTTTGGACCTGCCGGAGGAGAAGATGGAGGAACTGAGCTGGACTTCCTCTCTGATGTCACTCCTGCTGATAGTCCTTCCCTCTCCTTTACACCTCGCTGAGGAGATTTGCTAGGACTGCGCCTTTCAGACCTATGAGAGGTCTTTTTCAAGGCTTTACTTGGACGGTCTTTAGAAGGTGAAGGAGAAGACCTACCCCTTTTCACAGAGCTCCTAGAAGATGAAGCGGAGGAGGTCTCATCACTATCACTGGAGACTGGCTCCTTCCTTGATTTAAGCTTCTGGAGCCAGGTCAAGAGACGCCCCTCACGGTCTCGTTAAGTTTTTGTTGAGAAGGTCCGGCATACCTTACAGTCTGCTGCCTTATGGTCTGGGTACAGACAGTAAATGCAATCCTTGTGCTTGTCCTCCACATAAAGTCTCTTCTTAGAACAGGTTGCACATGGTTTAAAGAGGGCTTTCTTCTCCTTGTCAGACATGTTGACACGTAGTCTAAGCAGTTCTTGAAGAAAACAGGTGAAAAAACTGTAGGAATAAGGTTGATAGGAAAAAACTGAGCAGAGCTCAGTGGAGACTCCCTTACACAACGTGCGGTAGAAAATCTGAGGTTCTCTCAGGAGGGTTCTAGAGGGTGAGGCTAATCTGATTGGTTGTTCATTTTATTTGGTCTCTTTTACAAAAAGAGGTGGATATGTTACAAAACTATAATGGACCTAGGCCTAGTTTCTTTTTTTGTAATGGTTTCTATTGCCATTTTATGTATACCGGGGACTACCATCTCGACGAAGGGGAATGATTCAAGCATGGGAATCTATGAAAGTTCCAATACTGGAGTAAGTTATGTTCACCAGAAATTGTGTTTTTTGGGGTGATCTTTGTAATGAGGCCTTGTGCAATGGTTCCAAGGGTGCCTTCATTAACTGTGAGAATCATATTTAGATTTCATGTAAGGGCTGGTACCTTTCTTTGTGGTGCAATTCTTTTAGCCCCTTCCAAAAACCTCTTTATTACCTGTGCTATCAAGAAATTCCTTTGAAAGTGACCTTTTGTGTAATCCATTTTTGCTGCTAAGTGTATCTTTAAAGATATATGTTAACTTGCTGTCAAGAAGATGTGTTCGATTTCTTAACAGTCTAGTCCTTTGTGTTTTTCCTTAATAGTCCACCATAGCGAGTATCTTATCCATTATGCCATATAGAACGTCCTTGTCGTTGGCTTTCTTGCTTCTCTTAGAACAGCCACAGTGTTTTCCAGCAGTTTTAGATGTCTGAATTTTAAGTCCTCAGGAGCCATGCTGCCAGGCTCAAAGACTGGCTTTGGGTGAAGAACCCTTTCTTGTTCCATTGACAACAAATCCTGTCGTTTTGGCAATTTTTGAAAGCTGCCTTGTGCTATTTCTATTCGCTCTGAGAAAACCAGGTCTGCACCTATTAGTGTTATTCTGCTGCTCCTGCATTTGCCGATCACCCTGTGAAACAGTGGTCTCGGGGGGCGTAAGCAAATGTCCCTGACAGACAAGTTACTTACCTTCAGTAACGCATTTTCAGGTAGAGACATAATCTAGCTGGAGATTCCTCACTTAAAATTTCCCAGGTATCAGGCTAGATCTGGAAGACTTTTGCTCGAGCAATACCCTTATGCGCCGGTAGGGGACTTTAATCAGCTCCGCGTGATGTCGGCCGTGCCAGAAGTGGCGTCTGCGTCACCTATATAGACGCCACCTCAGCGAGTAGACGTCAGTTACTTTTCACGACTTTCCATGCCAGGAGCGCAGAGCCATGAAGTGCACAGACAGTGCTGTGTTTGGAACATCTAGGACCCTGAAAGGCATCAGCCCTGACCCTAAAAACCTGTCCACAGCACGGGGAGGATGGGTGGCTCAGTAAGGAATACGTGTCTAGGTTATGTCTCTACCAGAGAAGGCATTACCCAAGGTAAGTAACTTGTGCATCTGAAAGACATATCTAGCCGCAGATCTCTTACCTTAGAATAGATACCCCAGCAATACCATCCCCAGAGGAGGGACTGCGGACAAGTTTAGACCAGGAAGTCCTGCAGGAGAGAGCAGCGAAAAAGGCGGTCCCCAAGGACTTGACTGGCCAGGCAGTAGTGCTTAGTGAACGTGTGCAGTGATGTTCACGTTGCCGCCTGACAAATGTCAAGGACTGGAACACCACGTTGCAACACCGTGGTCGCAGCCCTAGCTCTCGTGAAATGAGTTCTTAAGCCTTCATGAGGCTGTTTCTTAGCCAGAGCGTAGCAAATTTTGATGCAGAGGACAACTCATCTTGAGATAGTATTCTCTTCTGCACCGTACTACCTTTCGTTGAGACAAGGTATCCCAAGAAGAGTTGGTCATCCACCCGGAACTCCTTAGTGCGGTCAAGGTAGAACAACATCGCTCTTTCGGTCCAAACGGTGGAGTCGCTCCTCCCCTTTAGAGTGGTGCGGAGGAGCATAGAAAGTGGGCAAGGAGACTGATTGCCCCACGTGGAATGGTGTTACTCCTTTCTGTAAGAAAGAGGCCCTAGTGCGAAGCACCAACTTATCAGGGAAGATGGTCAGGTAAGGAAGCTTGGATGACCGAGCCTGCAATTCGCTCACCCTCCTGGCAGACGTTATTGCCACTAAAAGGATGTTTTGATGCAAAGCAGCCGGAGGGTGCAGCTGTGCAGAAGTTCCAACGGAGCACACATCAGGAAGGTGAGAACCAAATTAAGGTCCCACTGAGGCATGATGAATGGGGCAGGTACACAAGTCCCTTCAGAAATCGGTTTACAATAGGAGATTTAAATAAAGAGAATTGATCTGGCAGCCTCAAGAAGGCAGAAAGGTACCCTTTAAAAGTGCCCAGAGCAGAGCCCTGCTGGGCAAGGGTCAAAATAAAAAGGACTTGAGAGGAAAGCAGAAAGAGGATCAATAGACAGTTCTGTACAATATTTTACACATTTCTGCCACTGGCAGGCGTACACGTCTTGGTAGAGTGCAGCCTGGCCGCCAAAGGAAAATGCTACTTACCCAGTATGTATCTGTTCTTGGCATGTAGAGCTGTAGATTCACATGTTTTGCATAAGCCTGCCATCTAGTGTTGGGTCCGGATGTTTGCACTTTGTTTTTCTTCGAAGAAGTCTTTTCCAGTCACGAGGTAGGCGACTCCTCCTTTCGGTGATAGTGAGCATGGGCATCGACTCCATTGTTAGATTGTTTTCCCGCAGAGGGTGAGAATGGAGTTAGAAAGAGTAGATTAGAGATGTCCATGTGTGTGTATCTAAGTAAGATATGTGAGAAAGTGCCCTCTTTCTGCATGGTTGCCCCCACTTTTTGCTGAATTGCTGATGTGCTTTGACTAAGTGTGCCCTGGGCTCCTGCCAATCAGGTGCCCAGGGCCTATGTTCTTTCCCTAAACCTGCATTAAAAACAAAACCCAATTGGCATCTCTAGCCACAGATCAGCCCCTGGTAAATGGTACCACAGGTACTCAGGGCACTGTGACCAGGGAAGGCCTCTAAGGGCTGCAGCACTTATTGTGCCACCCTTAGAGGCCCTGTACCATTACACTCACACACCCCCTTTGCAGGCTGCGTGTTTTGGTGCAGAACAAAGTGAAGAGTTGACATGGCACACATCTGTGCCCACTGCCCTGGCATATATCAGTCACCCCTCTAGCTGGGTGCACTATACCAGTGGTGAGGGTACAGGTGCATGAGCCCTGTACCCCTACAATGTCTAAGTCCATTCTTAGACATTGTAAGTGCAGTGCTGCCATTAGGAGTATATGGTGCTGGGAGTTTGTCATTACGAACTCCACAGCACCATAATGGCTACACTGAAAACTGAGAATTTGTATCAAACTTCTCAGCACATTAAACCCACACTGATGCCAGTGTGGAATTTAATGAAAATGCACACGGAGGGCATCTTAGCGATTCCCCCTGATAAACGACCTACCACTAGTGTCCTGGCTGAGTGGCTGCTTTCAGCTGCCACCACCAGACATGTTTCTGGACCCCTGGGTCGAGGGCCTGCTGCTCTCTGGGGCCTGAAACAATGCACATCCTGGGACGAGGTGCCAAGCCTCCTCCCCCAGGATGGGCAGGGTTCACGAAGGGGAAGCTTCAAAGGCTTGCCACCTTTGTGAGCTTCCCCAGGCTACATGCTGCTTTCAGCAACTGGTCCCCAATGGTTCTGACCCGCACTTTGGGCGGGAGAACCGGTGGGAAAACAAGTGAGGAAGAGAGGTGTGCCCACCTCTGCCAACTCCACCCCTCAGGTGGGGGAGGCGAGGTGAAGCACAACTCTCAGTCCCCGCCATCTTGCAGATGGGGGGACTCAGCCAACCAGGGAAAGGCTTATGCCCCCTCCCACAGGAAAGAAAACAGGCAACTTAACAGATTGGTTGATGTGAAAGGCAGAAATTACTTTGGGTATTAGTTTTGGATTAGTCCGAAGAACCACTGTTTTGGTGTACTTGTAAAAATGGTTCTTCTATGGTTAGTGCCTGAAGCTCACTCACTCTCAGTGATGTGATAGCAATGAGGAAAGCAACTTTCCAAGTGAGAAATTGCAGCTCACATTTATGCAATGGCTCAAAGGGTAGACCCATTAGTCTGGTGAGAATAATATTAAGATTCCACACTGGGGCAGGTGGAAGTCTTGGGGGAATAACTCTTTTGAATCCTTCCATAAAGGCCTTAACAGGCCCTCTGAAAAGAGACAAATGTCTATTCTGAAGGTACGCGGCTATTGCAGCGAGATGTAAGCGTATGGATGTGTACGCTAAATTTGAGCGTTGTAAATGCAGTAAATAACAAATGATGTTTTGAACTGAAGCATCAAGTGGGTTGATATGGTTATTACAATAAATAACAAACCACTTCCATTTTGCTGCATAGCAAGCCCTTGTAGTAGGACTTCTAGTCTCTTTAATGATGTTCATACAGTTTGGTGGAAGATTGAGGTAACCAAACTCTATGACTTGAAGTGCCAGATCGCAAGGTTGAGAAGTCTGGGATCTGGGTGTCCTTTCTCTCCACTGCTGTGTGTGAGGAGATTGGATGTGAGATGTAGTTTTTGATGAGGAACTACTGAGAGCTCCAACAGGGTGGTGAACCAAGGTTGACGGGCCCATGTGGGAGCTACCAGGATTAACCTGAGGGATGTTTGCCTGAGCTTCCGAACCACTAGTGGAATGAGTGGGAGAGGCGGAAAAGCATAGACAAATATCCCCGACCAGTTCATCCATAGTGCATTGCCCTTGGACAATGGGTGTGGATAGCTGGAGGCGAAGCTTGGGCATTTTGCGTTTTGGTGTGTGGCAAACAGATCCATATCTGGGAAGCCCCACATCTGAAAGTACAGGAGGAGAACTCGAGGGTGAAGTTCCCACTCGTAAATCTGCTGTCTTTGCCTGCTGAGCAGGACTGCGATCCGATGGTCTACTCCCGGAAGGTGTTCTGCGAGGAGATAGATTTTGTGGCATATGGCCCACCTCCAAATGTCCTGTGCAAGTTGTGACAGCTGGAGAGAATGTGCCCCCCCTGTTTTTGTATATAATACATGGCTGTCATGTTGTCTGTACGTATCAGGACAGCTTTGCCTGCAAGGTGAACTTGAAAGGCTTTGAGCGCTAGAAATACTGCTAGCAGCTCTAGATGATTTATGTGAAGCTGCTTTTGCTGTTGAGTCCACATGCCCTGAATGGTGTGAGTTTGGAGATGAGCTCCCCAACCAGTGAGCGATGCGTCTGCTATTAGCACCGTCTGTGGAACCGGGTCGATGAAGGGCCGCCCTTTTGAAAGGTTTTGCTGATTCCACCACTGCAGAGAGCGATGAGTGCGGCTGTCCACCAACACTAGATCTGATAACTGACCCAGAGACTGGTTCCACTGACATGCTAAACATTCTTGAAGGGGATGCATTTGAAGTCTTGCATAGGGAACTATTAAGATGCAGGACGCCATCATTCCCAGTAACTGCATGAACACCCGAGCTGGCAATGAGTGTTGAGGCTGGAACTGGGAAATTATAGCCTGAATGTTGCGGATTCTGGCCGGATTGGGACAGGCTAGAGCCTTTTGCTTATCGAGAGTGGCTCCCAAGTACGTTTGCGTGTTGGAGGGTTGGAGATGGGACTTGGACAGATTCACTGTGAATCCGAGATTGTGGAGCAGCTGTACTGTTGTGTTGTAGACACTTTACGTGTGAGCTGGCTTTTATGAGCCAGTCTAAGTATGGAAAGACGTGAATGTGTTGTCTTCGCAGATGAGCTGCGACCACTGCTAGGCATTTGGTGAATACTCTGGGAGCAGTGGTGACTCAGAATGGAAGCACTTTGAACTGGTAATGTTGCCCCGCTATCATAAACTGAGGTATTTGCGATGAGCGGGATGTATTGGGATATGGAAGTAGGCGTCCTTTAAGTGTAAAGTAGACAGAAAGTTGCCTTGCTGAAGGAGTGGGAGCACTTGTTGGAGTGTTACCATGTGAAAATGGTCTGATTGGATGTACAGATTCAGTTCTCTGAGGTCTAGTATAGGCCTGAGAGAGCCGTCCTTCTTGGATATTAGAAAGTAAAGGGAGTATACGCCGGCCCCTTGATACTGTAGTGGGACTGGCTCTATAGCTCCTTTTTCCAATAGGGAGAGAATTTCCTGTTGAGAAGGTTCAGATGCTCTTGTGACATGTTGTGTGATCTTGGAGGAATGTTTGGGGGAGTGGCGGTAAGTTCCAGGCAATAACCAGATTGGATAACTTGTAGAACCCATCTGTCTGAAGTGATTGTATTCCAGACGGGTAGAAATTGGGAGAGACACCCCCCGACAGGAGTGGAATGATCGGGGGTAGCTGAAGGAAGTCACTGTTTATTGTTTGCAGGGGAAGTACGTGTTGAGTTGCCTCTACCTCTTCCCTTGCCGTTATTACCCCTAAATCATCCTCTAAAGTAAGCTCTTGAAGAGGGCGACTGATTATTGCCTTTGTAAGAGGAGGAGGGATTTTCTGATGATATGTTTTTTGAGCCTCCCTGTAAAAGGAGCGGCGAAAGGAGCCCTGATTGGAAGGAATCTGCAAAGCCCCCATGGATTTTGCGACCTCTGTATCTTTCTTCATTTTCTCTAAAGAAGTATCGACTGTAGGCCAGAAGAGGTGCTCTTTATCAAAGGGCTGATTTAAATTAGAGGCTTGAACCTCAGGTTTAAACCCAGAAATTCTGAGCCAAGCATGTCTCCGTAACAGAACGCTAGTGTTCACTGCTCGAGCTGCGGTGTCAGCTGCATCTAAAGCACATCTAATGGATGTGTTGGAAATTAATTTTCCTTCTTGAATCAGGTCACTAGCTTTACTCCTATGTTCATCTGGCAAAAATTGTATTAATTTTTCTAGCTCGTCATAATGAGCCCTGTCATAGCGAGCTAAAAGAGCTTGGGTATTTGCAATTCGCCAGTGATTGGCTGCTTGCACAGCTACTCTTTTGCCAGAGGCATCTATGAGTTTTGACTCCTTATCAGGAGGAGGGGCATCTCCTGCGGTCTGAGTTTGCTCTTTAGCAAGCTTTAGATACTACCATGGAGTCTAATGGAACTTGGCCCTTGATGTAGATAGGGTCAGTAGGTGCCGCCTTGTACTTCTTGTCTACTCTGGGTGTGACAATGCTTGCACGCACAGGGTCTTTAAAAATCTCATCTGTGTGTTTAAGCATTCCTTTGAGCATAGGTAATGTTTGTGTTGCTCTTTGAGAGGAACTTAAATTCTCAAAGAGAAAATACTCTTCAAGGGCCTCCTTATGAAGTTGTACCCCATGATATTCAGCAGCCCTATTGAGTAGCTCTATGTATCCTATATCGTCATCTGGTGGGGAGGGTTGGAAGGTTATAGATCCGGTTCGTTATCAGTATTAGGATCTGTATTATAATCCTCCCATGGATCAGGAATAATGTCCTGAGGTATATCACCATCCCAATCATCTTGGTGATCAGGTGACTGTGGTTGTGGAGAATTTGTGGGTGTAATCAAACAATTTGGGTCAATGGGTGGAGGAGGTGTAAGAGGAGGAGGATTAGTACCCACATTCTTTCTTTTAAGTGGAATGTGGTATTCCTCTAGCAATTCTGGTGTCGTTTTAGTTGCTAATTTTACATGAATATGTCCAGTGTCGGAATTGATAGTAAGTTCCTTTAGTTTCTGGTCCGTGTTAGAAGGCGGAACGTCCAAACGAGGCTCTTTGGATGGAAGAGGAGGCGGTTTGGTTTTTGGCGCTGGAATTGTGGAAGGTTTTTGTTTCGAAGGGTTCGGATCCGAAGATTTAGTTTTCGGTGCCTACGGGATGGTCACTATTACATGCTTGAATTTCGATGCCAAACATTTCGGATCGGTGTCCGAACGGGGTCGACTCGATCCCGAGCCGGAAGGCTTTGCTGTATGTTTCGGTGCCGAGCCGGAGGGAGGGGCGTTCGTAACCTTTTCTCGGTGCCAACCTTGGCCCGAGGGCAGAGGAAGGACCGGAGCCTTTTTCTTCGGTAAGTTTTGGGGCAGGGGAGTGTCAGTACTCACTGTACGCTGACCCGGTGTTACTTGCTCTTCCGAGTCGGAGTCGGCTTCGGACACAGATGTGTTCTTCCTCCTCTTCGGCTCTTTGTGCGAGAAATTCTTCCTGGTCGGAATCTTCCCCGAAGATGTCCTGTGCGGAGCCGCTTTGTTGATGCATTTCGTGACGTCGAGCCCGACGGTCACGCAGCGTTTTCTTGGAACGCCATGATCGGCACGCGTCGCAGTCCTGTTCGTCGTATTCCGGGGATAGACACAAGTTGCACACTTCGTGCAAGTCAGTGCGCGGAAACTTAGCTCGACACCCGGGACAGAATTTAAATGGAGTCCGTTCCATCGAATGCTAGCGGGCCTAATGCGGGTAGGCCCGACGGCCCTCCACTAATTTTCCGATCGAAGACTTTGAATGAAATGATACGCGGAGAGGAGTCACCTACCTCGTGACTGGAAAAGACTTCTTTGAAGAAAAACAAAGCGCAAACAGCTGGACCCAACACTAGATGGCCGGCTTATGCAAAGCATGTGATCTACAGCTCACATGCCTCAAACATCACAGACTTCGGGAAGAAGATCAAATGCTGTCAACTGCTGCTGATCAATCTCCACACAAGAAGGCAGAGTTGACTGTTTCGGGTAGAGGACCCTCCCCTGCTGCTGCGATAGAAGATCCTCCCAAAGGCCAGTCTGATCGACGGATCGATGCTTAATTGGAGAAGCACGGGATACCAGACTCTCCGTGCCCAGTCTGAAGTTACAAGAATGACTTGGGCCTGGTTGCTTCTGATCTTCTTGAGCACTCTAGATAGGAGTGGTATTGGCAGAATGGCATCCAGGAGGCCTGAGCGCCACTCGAGACTGAAAATGTCGTTGAGCAAGTGCCGCCTTGGAAACTCCAAAGCACAAACCAGCCTACATTGTGCGTTCTCGGCAGAGGCGAACAGAACTAACCAACACTCTCCCCACTTCTAAAAGAGACCTTGCACCCCCTCCGGGTGAGGACGCTATTTATGATCCACTAGGCATCGACGGCTGAGTTTGTCTGCCCTGACGTTCAGGGAACCTGCCAGGTGTTGAACCACCAGGGATATGCCCTGCTGTTCCATCCATGTCCAGAGACGCAGGGCCTCTTGACAAAGGGCTCAGGACCCCACCCACCCTGTGTTGCAGTACCACATGGCAGTGGTGCTGTCCGTACACTCCTGAACCAGCTTTTCCTTGATGGAAGGAAGAAAAGCTTTCAATGTCAAGCAAATCGCTCGGAGTTCCAACAAGTTGATGTGGAGTCCGGATTCTGCCGTAAACCAGGGTCCTCTGACCTCCACCTCTCGCAGATGGCTGCCCCATCCCAGGAGTGACGCATCTTTCATACTGTGTGATCTGGTTGGGGAAGGGAGAGGGGTCTGCGTCTGACCAAATCACGGTTGGTCAGCTACCCTGCAGATCCTGTGCAGAGCCCTCCGAGATCTGGACCACCTCGGAGGGATTCCCTTGATGCGTCCACTGGAACTTCAGGTCCCATTGTAAAGCCTGCATTTGCCATCTGCCATGAGTCACTAGCAGGAGGCCATGAATGTAGGAAAGTGCCCCTTTTTTGCATGATTTACCCCCCCCCCCCCAACTTTTTTCCTGATATCTGATGCACTTTGACTGAATGTGGACTGGGTCCCTGCCAATCTGGTTCCCAGTGCCTGTGTTCTTTCCCAAAACTGTACCTTTGTTTCCACAATTGGCACACCTCTGGCTCACGTGCAAGTCCCTTGTAAAAGGTACCACTGGTACAAAGGGTCTTGTGACCAGAGAGAGTCTCTAATGGCTGCAACATGTATTGTGTCACCCCCAGAGACGCCTAACCTAACACATGCACAAAGCCATTGCAGACTGTGTTTTGGTGCTAATAAAACTTAAAAGTCGACATGGCACACATCCCTCTGTGCTATGCCCACCAACACTGCCTGCAGCATAAGTGAGTCACCCCTCTAGCAGGCCTCACAGCCCTACAGCAGGGTGCACTATACCAGAGGTGAGGGAATAGCTGCATGAGCAATATGCCCCTACAGTGTTTAAGTCCAATCTTAGACATTGTAAATGCAATGAAGCCATACTGGATACATGGGCTGGGAGTTTGTCATTAAGAACTCCACAGCTCCATGATGGTTTTACTGAATGCTAAGAACTTTGGTATCCACCTTTTCACCACAATAAACCCACACTGATGCCAGTGTTATATTTATTGTAAAATGCACTCAGAGGGCATCTCCGAGAAGCCCCCTGAAAAACAACCAACTCTCTAGTGTGTAGCTGACCGATCTGCACCAGCATGCCACATACAGACATGTTTCCGACCCACTGAGGTGGGAGCCCTTGTGCTCTCGTGGGTCAGGAACAAAGCCTGATTGGGGTTGAGGTGCTTCTCACCTACCCCCCAAGCAGGAACAGCAATCAGGGCGGCGAACATCAAAGGCTTCCTGCCCTTTGATATGCTAGCCAGGGCCTCTCCAGCTTGTGGAGATGCCCACCCCCAGACCAAGCCCCACAATTGACAGCAAGGTAGGCAGGAAAAATAGTAGTCAGGAGAGGTGTGTCCCCTCTCAGCCAGGACCACCCCTAGGGTGTCCAAAGATGAAGTGACCTCCTCCTTAGAAAATTCTCCATGTTGGATGAAAGGATTTTAGCCAATCAGGTTAGGGGATGCCCCATCCCCAAAAGAAGGGGACATAAAAAGGGTGTAGTCACCCACAAAAGTAAGTAGCCCATTGGCTACCTGCCAGTACCTGTAACGCCCCTAAAGTCAGTATTTAAGGGCACCCCTGAACCTTGTTCCTCAGATTTCTGTAACCTACAAAGAAAGACAAAGAAGACGCCATGCAGCAAAGCCTGAAGACGTAATGACTTAGCCCCAGTCCTACCTGCCTGTGTCCAGCTTAAAGACTCTGCGAAGAAGACGACGCCTGTCCTGTGGCCAGTGACTTCCAGAACCCGAGGAAGACTACACACTCTTCAACAAAAAACAAGTCTCCTGAGGAAAGCGGCCCTGTCCAAAAGAATCTGTAGGAAGCTGGCTCTGTATATACTATACCAAAGTGAGGTATAGTGTGCACAGAGTCCAGTGGAACCCCAAAGGTAGGCAGAGGTAAAGTTAGATAGAACCTCACTCTCTATTTGTGGTAGTGTGGTCGAGCAGTAAGGCAGTATCAGAGCACAGTGTTAAGCATTTGTTGTACACACACAGTCAGCAAATGAATTCACACACTCAAAGACTGAACTTCAGACCAATTGTTTTTGTATGAAAATATTCTTTTACTTATTTTATTTTCTAGAACCAAGCAAGCCTGGCACAGGTAAGCAATAAATACTTTACAGTAGTAATGCAGTTTGTAAACAGTTTGAATTGGAATTGTATATGCACTTTGTTTTGACTTACAGTATGGTTTCAGAGAAATGCAACACTTTGTAAATACAGTACATAGACTTGAATGGGCTTTTCAGTAAAATTACAGGTAAGTTACTTTGAGATTACTTTTCTTACTCAGAGTAGTATACCTGGATACTACTCTGGGACATTTCCTGTAAACAGGTAAGTAAAATCGTTTTGGTTAAATAGTACAATTTTAAAGAATTTCTTTAGGTTTTCAAACTCCACACTTAGAAACTTTTCCAAGAAAAACAGTCAATGTTATCCTATGGAGGGAAATAGTGTTATTGGTTTTCGGGTAAGTATTTGGTAGTGGGAGTTGAGGTACTGGGGGTAGACTCAGGGGTCCCCTAGGGTCAAGGATGCACTCTAGTTACACCCTCAGCTGCACTAGGGCGGCCGGGTGCTGAGGCCCAATGTTATCCAATAGGGGATAGGGGGCCTCCGGTTGGTGGCTGCTGGCAAGCAGGCCACTTGGTTGTGGGAGCAAAGCTCCTGGACTTTAGCTCAGGGCAAATGGGGAAACAAAGTAGCACCAAAGGTGCACCCTCAGCGGCACTAGGGCAGCCGGGTGCAGGGTGCGGTTTCGACGTCGGGCGCCCTGTTATTTGCAACGGGGAACCTCCAGTTTGCAAAGGCAGTGCAAGCTTGGGGACGAAGGTCTTCTGGGTGCGACCACCACTTCGAGAGGTAAGTTGGGAAGTTAGGGGTTGGTTAGGCACTGTCAGTTTGGGCGCCCAAGGCCTTGGGGCGTCGGGTGCAGGGGTGCCTTTTGGGGTCGGATCTTCTTACCAGCTCCTTGTCGCGGTTGGGGGGAGTAGGAAGCTGGCTCTGTATATACTATACCAAAGTGAGGTATAGTGTGCAGAGTCCAGTGGATCCCCAAAGGTAGGCAGAGGTAAAGTTAGATAGCACCTTACTCTCTATTTGTGGTAGTGTGGTCGAGCAGTAAGGCAGTATCAGAGGACAGCGTTAAGCATTTGTTGTACACACTCAGTCAGCAAATGAATTCACACACTCAAAGACTGAACTTCAGACCAATTGTTTTTGTATGAAAATATTCTTTTAGTTATTTTATTTTCTAGAACCAAGCAAGCCTGGCACAGGTAAGTTGATAAATACTTTGCAGTAAATATACAGTTTGAAATGCAATTGTAAATGTACTTTGAAATGGTTACAGTTTGAATTACTGGTAATGCAATACTGTGAAATGCTGTAATATACTTTGTATCGACTTTGCAATGAAAATTACAGGTAAGTTACTTTTACGTTACTTTTGAGATTACTTTTTCTACTCAGAGTGATATGCCTAGATATCACACTGGGACATTTCCTAGAGAAAAGGTAAGTAAAATCAGTTTTGCACAATTGTTATTTTTCAGGTTTCCATACAAATCAACTCCACACTTAGAACATTTTTCAGAGAAAAACAGTCAATGGATTCCTATTGCGAGAAATGAAGTTAATGGTTACCAGGTAAGTAATCGGTCTTTGGAGTTGAGCTTCTGGGATTAGAACAAGGGTTCCCCCAGGGTCAAGGATGCACTCTCGTTACACCCTCAGCGGCACCAGGGCGGCCGGGTGCAGAGTGCTGAGGCCCAATGTTATCCAATGGGGAATAGGGGGCCTTCGGTTGGTGGCTGCTGGCAAGCAGGCCACTGGGTTGTGGGAGCAAAGCTCCTGGACTTTAGCTCAGGGCAAATAGGGAAACAAAGTAGCACCAAAGGTGCACCCTCAGCGGCACTAGGGCGGCCGGGTGCTGTTTCGACGTCGGGCGCCCTGTTTGTTTCAATGGGGAACCTCCGGTTTGCAAAGGCACTGCAGGCTCGGGGACGAAGGTCTTCTGGGTGCGACCACCACTTTGAGAGGTAAGTTGGGAAGTTAGGGGTTGGTTAGGCACCGTCGGTTTGGGCACACAAGGCCGTGGGACGTCGGGTGCAGGGGTGCCTTTTGGGGTCGGATCTTCTTACCAGCTCCTGGTCGCGGTTAGGGGGGGCCTTCTGGATTTAGGCTACAGGTGTCGGCTGGAGGCAGGTCAGGGGTCGCCGGATCTCGGGTCAAGATCGCTGGGGTGACCTCCTCCTGGTGTTTGCCCACTCGAGCTCGGGCCGTGGACGGCCGGTGCAGAGTGGGGCGGATCCGCGGTGTCCGGCCGGAGACAGAGGTTGCAGATGAACAAATCCGGTGTTCACGGGAGACAGTCTTTGTAGTTGAAGGCAGGCAGGTCCTCCGGGGTTTTCGAGGTTGCTGGCTGCAGGACACACCGGGATTTCGCAGGAGCAGGTTCGAGGGGGGGGACAGGCCGGTAGGGCTGGGGCCAAGTCAGTGGGCGTCTTCCTCTTGTTAGCTGCTGCACGGCTGTTCGGTCCTCCTTCTTCTTGCAGGTTCTTGTCTGAGGAAGCAAGGTTCAGGGGTGCCCCTAAATACTAGATTTGGGGGCGTTACAGGTAGGTAAAAGGCAGGGACCAATGGGTCCATTCCCTGGAGTGGGTACACCCCCTATTATGCCACCCTTCAGAGGGAGGGGGGCATGAGCCTGTCCCTGGTTGGCTGAGTCCCCCCCTCTTCAAGATGGCATGGACTGAGAGTTGTGCTTCATCTCGCCTCCCCCACCTGAGGGGTGAAGTTGGCAGAGGTGGGCACACCTTTCTTCCTCACTTGTTTTTCCCGCCGGTTCTGCCGCCCAAAGTGGGGGTCAGAACCAGTGGGGACCAGTTGCGAGAGCAGCAAGTGGCCTGGGGAAGCTCACAAAGGCGGCAAGCCTTTGAAGCTTCCCCTTTGTGAACCCTGCCCATCCTGGGGGAGGAGGCTTGGCACCTCGTCAGAGGATGTGCATGGTTTCAGGCCCCAGAGAGCAGCAGGCTCTCGACCCAGGGGTCCAGAAACATGTCTGGTGGTGTCTGCTGAAAGCAGCCACTCAGCCTGGACACTAGTGGTAGCTTAGTTTTCAGGGGGCATCTCCAAGATGCCCTCTGTGTGCATTTTCCATTAAATCCCACACTGGCATCAGTGTGGGTTTAATGTGCTGAGAAGTTTGATACCAAACTTCTCAGTTTTCAGTGTAGCCATTATGGTGCTGTGGAGTTCGTAATGACAAACTCCCAGCAACATATATTCTTAATGGCAGCACTGCACTTACAATGTCTAAGAATGGACTTGGACACTGTAGGGGTACAGGGCTCATGCACCTGTACCCTCACCACTGGTATAGTGCACCCAGCTAGAGGGGTGACTGATCTATGCCAGGGCAGTGGGTTGTAGGCATGGCACACAGGGATGTGTACCACTATTCACTTTGCTCTGCACCAAAACACGCAGCCTGCAAAGGCAGTGTGTGTGTGTAAAGGTACAGGGCCTCTAAGGGTGGCACAATAAGTGCTGCGGCCCTTATAGGTCTTCCTTGGTCACATTGCCCTGGGTACCTGTGATATCATTTATCAGTGGCTGACCTGCGGCCAGAGATGCCAATTGGGTTAGTTTTGGGGAAAGAATACAGGCCCTGGGAACCTGACTGGCAGGGACCCAGGGCACACCAAGTGAAAGTGCATCAGTAGTCTGGCAAACAGTGTGGGGGGGGGGGGGGGGTTACTGCAACAGAAACCCACTTTACTACAGAATCCAACTACAAGAATCCGGATCTAGCAGGAACCGCAACACCTGCCCACTCTGCACCCAAAGCTCACAGCCTGAGTCTGAGTGGCTCACCTGTCCAGTGAAGTCTCCCCAGCGATCCAGACCTCGTCTCCATCAGTGGCTGACCTCTCCTGGACTCCACGAAGATGCTTGCAGGGTCCCCCTGACAGTGAAAGGCTTTGGTAAAGAAAACCAGACACCAAAAGGCACCCCTGCATCCTCAGCCCCCGACCTTGAGGAGTCCAGCCGACAGTGCCCAGGCCTCCTTCGACATCTCAACTTACCTGCCCAGCTGGTGGTCACCTTTGTCCAGCCTCCTGGTCCGAGCCTGCAGCCTCTTTGAGCGACCGAGATCTCCCATTTGCTTGCATTGGGCGCCCAACGCTAATCTGTACACTGCACCCGGCTGCTCCTGTGCTGCTGGTGGTGTAAGGTTGGTGCTACCTTGTGGCGCCCCCCCCCCTGTGCTTGCCTAAACCTCCGGGGCCTGTGCTCTGAAACTGCCGGTACTTACCTGCAACCAGCACCTTTGTGGGTGTCCCCAGACTCCATTGACTAACATTGAGCTCAGTGACCTCTGCACCCAGCCTCCCCAGTGCCGCTGATGGTGCAGTACCTACCTTGATCGGACACTTGCCCAGTGTTGGTCTAAACCCCCGAAGACTGGATGTGTAAGTCGAGAACTTAACTGTAAATGTACATGACTGTTTTCCTCCCATACGATTCCATTGCATTTCTTCCTATTTGCACAAAGTATCTATCTTTTACAAGTGCTAAGTTTTGCTATTGTTGAGTGACACCACACATGTATTCTCAATACCACTGTAAAGTATTTCTATTGCTTTTACAACACATTTTTTACTGTACTTGAGAAGTATTGCTATACTAAAACTAAAGTTGGAGATTCGCCGTAGTCTGGAGGTGGAGAGGACAGTCTGGGGCGAGCTTGCCTTCAACAGCCAGTCGTCGAGATAGGGGAAGACTTGCACCCCTGATCTGTGCAGATGAGCTGCGACCACTGCCATCACCTTGGTGAACACCCAAGGGGCGCTGGTAAGGCCAAAGGGGAGCACTGAACTGAAAGTGCTTGTGGCCTACCTTGAAGCGCAGGTAGACCTGATGGGCAGGCACAATAGGAATGTGAAAATAGGCATCCTGCAAGTCCAACACTACCATCCAGTCTCCGGTAGACAAGACCTGAGTCAGAGTGAGCATTTTGAACTTGTCCTTTTTGAGGAAGTAGTTGAGGGCTTGCAGATCTAGAATAGGATAAAGGCCCTTGTCCTTTTTCGGGATCAGAAAGTAGCGGGAATAGCAACCACAGCCTACATTTGGCGCCGGAACCCTCTCTATGGCTCACTTGGCCTAGAGAGTTAACTTCCTCCTGATTCAGATTCAGCTGGTCCTCCGTCATCCGGAGGGAGGGGCAGTCTAGAAGGAGAGGGAGGGGCAGTCTAGAAGGAGAGGGAGTAGCCCGTTCGGATTATCTGAAGAACCCACTTATCCGATGTGATATTTTGCCATTGGTGGAGATGAAGGCTGATCCTGCCACCAACCGGCCGCCCATGATCTTGAAGGGCGGGACTAGAAAGGTTTAGAGGCTGCAGAGGGAGGAGTGGACTGACTCGACCTCTTGCTGCCTGGCCGACCCATAGGGTTGTAAGGAGCCACGCCCCCGGCCGTGCAGAGGTTACTGAACTTGCGCAGTCTTGTGGCTGGCGCAGCTGAAAATCTGATATACTGTGTAAAGCGTCCAGGGGTTCTCTTATGAGTGGACAGGGGCTTGCTATGCAATCCCAAAGTGCTCTATTTGGGGGGTAGTGTGGTTGAGCAGCCTTAGGCTTAACACAGAGGAGTGCAAGACATTTGCAAGTACACACAATGATCAATAAATGACACGACTCAAGAAGGAGATACACCCCAATTTATATAAATAGCAAGAATCTTTATATATATTTAGGCATCAGAGAAAAATTGTTTAGGTGAGTACGTTTTTAAATATAAATTCTTTTCACTTTAAAAAGTTGACACTTAGTGCAATTTCTGAGTTCTGCAATGTTATCCTATGGAACAAAGAACAAGTTCTGCAAACAGGTATAGTACAGCAACTTACAAGACCAAACTCCAGCAGTTCAGGCCAGCGTCGGGAGCACAATAGGTTTCTATGGAGATCGGTCACTGTGAAAAGAGGCTGCAGGCTCTGGCTGGAAGGCCAGTCGGGGTGAACCAACAAGGGGGTTCAAGGATTGCGATGCTCGGGGAAGTAGGGATACCAGGAGTCCCCTTCTCCACTGCCCGGGGGCGACAGATGCAGAGGTGTCTTTAGGCGTCAGTTTTCCTCACCAGGAGCAGTTGCTGTCAAGGGGGCCAGCGTGCAGAGGCTGCAGGCATCGTCGGGGAGTGCACAAGGGGTGAAACCACGATGGACTTGAGCTCTGGAGGACCTTGTTGACACTTGTGGCCCACTTCAACTCAGGCCGGAGGCGATGGATGCAGTGGTGGCTTCAGGTGTTGGCGGTTCCGGAGGCCTCTGAGTCTTTCCTTTTGGAGTTCCTGCAGGATGCAGGGGTAACAGGTCTGCTGTACACAGGAGATCTTGGTCTTTACGAAGGCAGGCAGTACTCCCAAGGTTCTTAAGTAAAGAGCTGTACAAAAGTGCCAGTTTTTGCATGGTTATACCCCCCTCCCCCACACACACACACATTTTGTCTAATATCTGATGCATTTTGACTGAGTGTGCACTGGGTCCCTGCTAATCAGGTTCCCAGCACCTGTGTTCTTTCCCAAAACTGTACCTTTGTTTCCACAATTGGCACACCTCTGGCGCGCATGTAAGCTCCTTGTAAAAGGTACCAGTGGTACCAAGGGCCTTATGACCAGAGAGGGTCTTTCAGGGCTGCAGTATGTATTGTGCCACCCTCAGAGAGTTCTCACCAAACACATACACACAGCCATTGCAGACTCTGTGTTTTGGTGCAGATAGAACTAAAGAGTCGACATGGAACACATTCGTGTATGCCATGCCTACAAAACACTGCCTGTGGCACAGGTAATACACCCCTCTAGCTGGCATCGCAGCTTTAAGGCAGGGCACGCTATACCACCAGTGAGGACACAGCTGCATGAACAATATGCCCCTACAGTGTCTAAGTCCATTCTTAGACATTGTAAGTGCAGGGAAGCCATATTGAGTACATGGGCTGGGAGTTTGTCAATACAAACTCCACAGCTCCATGATGGCTTTACTGAATGCTAGGATGTTTGGTATCAAACTTCACAGCATAATAAACCTACACTGATGCCAGTGCTAGATTGATTGTAGAATGCACTCAGAGGGTATCTTAGAGATGCCCCCTGAAAAACAACCAACTCTAGTGTGTAGCTGACCGATCTGCACCAGCCTGCCACACACACAGACAGGTTTCTGGCCCCCCTGAGGTGGGAGCCCTTGTGCTCTCCTGGGGCAGGAACAAAGCCTGCTTGGGGTGGAGGTGCTTCTCACCTACCCCCAAGCAGGAACAGCATTCAGGCAGGTGAGCCTCAAAGGCTTCCTGCCCTTTGACATGCTAGCCAGGATCTCTCCAGCTAGTGGTTGATGCCCACACACTTGACCAAGCCATACTTTTGGCGGCAAGGTCCGTGGGAAAATTAGTAGAGAGTAGGAGAGGTGTGTCCCTTCTCTGCCAGGACCACTCCTAAGGTGCCCTGGACTGAGGTGACCCCCTCCTTTGAAAATTCTCCATCTTGAATGGGAGGATTTTAGCTAATCAGGTTAGGGGATGCCCCCTCCCCCTAAGGGTGCGGCCATACCAAGGGTGTAGTCTCGCTAAAGGCAAGTAGTCAATTAGCTACCATCTGCCAGTACCTGTAACGCCCCTAAATTCAGTATTTAGGGGCAACCCTGAACCTTGAGACTCAGATTCCTGCGACCTAAAAAGAAAAGGACGAAGAAAACTCTGTGCAGCCGAGCCTGAAGACGACTACTGATTTTGCCCCAGCCCTACCAGCCTGTCTGCTGCTCAAAGACCCTATGAATAAGACAACGCCTGTCCTGTGGCCAGCAACTTCCAGAACCCAAGGAAGGCTGCTCACTATTCAACAAAGACCAGATCTCTCAAGGACAGCGGCCCTGTCCATAAGAATCAAACTACAAGGACCCTGGACCCAGCTGAACCGTGATCCCTGCCCACTCTGCACCAGACGCTCACGGACCGAGTCTGAGTGGCTCACCTGTCCAGTAAAGTCTCCCCCAGCGATCCAGACCTCAACTCCATCGGTGGCTGACCTCTCCTGGACTTCATTAAGACGCCTGCAGCCTCTTCACAAAGGGTCCCCCCCCTTACCGCGACCGGCTCCGGTAAAGAAAATCCTACACCAAAAGGCACCCCTGCATCTTCAGTACCCCGACTTTGGGGAGCCCAGTCGACAGTGCCCAGGCCTCCTACGACATCTCAACTTACCTGCCCAGCTGTTGGTCACCTTTGTACAGCCTCCTGGTCCGAGCCCGCAGCCTCTTTGAGCGACCGAGTTCCTCCTTTGAAAAGCATTGGGCACCGACGTGGTCTTTGAACCATGCACCGGGCCGCCGCTGGTGGTGTGTGGTTGGTGCTGCGTTGTCCCCCGTGCTTGCTTTAACACCAGGGCCTGTGCCCTGAAACCACAGGTACTTACCTGCAACCAGCACCTCTTGTGTGTGTCCCTGGTCTCCATTGAGGCCCAGTGACCTCAGCACCTGGCCGCCCCAGTGCCGCTGGTGGTGCAGTACCTGCCTGGATCTGACCCTTGCCCAGTGTTGGTTTAAACCCCCGCAGACTGGATGTGTAAGTAGAGTACTTACCTGTAAATTTGCCTAACTGTTTTCCTTCCATTGGATTGCATTGCATTTTCTTCCTATTTGAACTGTCTGTCTTTCACAATTGCTAAGTTCTATTACTGTTGATTGACACCACAAAGTATTTTCAGTACTACCGTAAAGTATTTCTATTGCTTTTGCAACACAGTACCCTATTGTACTTGAAAAGTATTGCTATTTGAAAACTGATACCTACCTGCAACTGAGTTTCTCTTGGTTCTAAAATAAAAGCAACAAAGTAATATTTATTATACAAAACAATTGGTCTTGGATTCAGTCTTAGAAGTGTGTAATAATTTCTTGCTTGAGTGTGTACAACAAATGCTTAACACAGCCCTCTGATAAGCCTAACTGCTCAACCACACTACCACAAAAGAGAGTAGGAAAATGCTACTTACCAGTATGCATCTG
The DNA here is from genome assembly GCA_963921515.1 of Calotriton arnoldi. Lineage (NCBI taxonomy): Eukaryota > Metazoa > Chordata > Amphibia > Caudata > Salamandridae > Calotriton > Calotriton arnoldi. The sequence goes on from CAWUFW010005099.1 coordinate 935,324, forward strand.
TTCTTGACATGTAGAGCTGCAGATCCTCACACTGTGCATTAGATCGCCATCTGGTGTTGGGCTCGGATGCTTGCACTTTGTTGTTGTCTTCGAAGAAGTCTTTGTAGTCATGTGATAGGTGACTCCTCCTTTGGACAATAGTGCGCATGGGCATCGACTCCATCCTCAGATTGTTTTTCGCCATATTGGGGAGTGATGGAGTTAGTAGAAAAGAAAAGAGATGTCCATGTGTGTGTATCTAATTAAGATAGGACTGGAGCACATACAGGTCCCGGGGAGGTGGGTGGGCGTGTGAGGATCTGCAGCTCTACATGCCAAGAACAGATGCATACTGGTAAGTAGCATTTTCCGTTCGAGGCATGTGAGCTGCAGAGCTCACACTGTGCATAGACTGTACAGCAGTATCTCCCTAGCGGTGGTCACCTGTATGTGTTGCAGTAGTTTGAAAAAGGGTTTTAAGGACAGCTTGGCCCACGGAAGCTTGTTGCTTGGCTTGCACATCAACACAGTAGTGTTTAGTGAAGGTGTGTGTTGTAGACCACGTGGCTGCCTTACATATGTCTTCTAGGGGAATGTTCCCTAAGAATGCCATGGAGGCCCCTAGTTTGCGTGTTGAGTGCGCTCTAGGGGGAACTGATAATGTGCGTTTGGCTTTTTGGTAGCAGATTTGGATACATTTAACAATCCACCTTGCAACCCCGGCTTTTGAGATGGGATTACCTTTGTGTGGTGGAGAGAAAGCCACAAACGATTGTTTGGTTTTGCGAAAGGATTTGGTTCTTTTGACATCTAGGGTGTGGAGAGCTCTTTCTGCCACGGAATCTGGGTTTTGGAAGAACACAGGTAGTTCTACTGATTGGTTAAGGTGGAAAGGCGAAATGACTTTGGGAAGGAATTTTGGGTTTGTTCTGAGAACTACCTTTTTATGATGTATTTGTAAGAACGGCTCTTGTATAGTTAGAGCTTGTAGCTCACTGACTCTCCTGAGAGAAGTGATTGCAATTAGAAACGCAACTTTCCATGTAAGGAATTGAAGTTCACATTTATGTAAGGGTTCGAAAGGTGGACCCATGAGCCTGGTAAGTACTATATTAAGATTCCACACTGGGGAAGGTGGTAATCTGGGAGGTATGATCCGCTTAAGGCCTTCCATAAAGGCTTTAATGGCGGGAACTTTGAATAGTGATAAGTGTTGTCAGTTTTGTAAGTAAGCAGCAAGGGCTGCGAGGTGCAGACGTATGGATGAGTATGCAAGATTACATCTTTGCAAATGTAGCAAATAGCAAATGATGTTTTGCGTAGAGGCTTGTAATGGTTGGATGTTATTATTAGTGCAGTAAATAGCGAATCTTTTCCATTTAGCTGCATAGCAGGCTCTGGTAGTTGGGCGTCTAGCTTCTTTTATAACGTCCATGCAGTCTGGGGGTAGGTTAAGGTAACCGAATTCTAGGACTTCAGGAGCCAAATTGCAAGGTTCAGCTGAGATGGATCTGGGTGCATTATCTCTCCATGGCTCTGCGTTAGCATTGTTGGGGAGAGGTGTAGTCTTTGGTATGGGACTACTGATAGCTCCAGTAGTGTGGTGAACCACGGTTGGCGTGCCCATGTAGGGGCTACTAGTATCATTTTGAGAGACTTGTCGAAGCTTGCGTACTACAAGTGGGATGAGTGGGAGCGGTGGAAAAGCGTACACAAATCTGCCGGACCAGTTCATCCATATCGCATTGCCCTTGGACTGCGGGTGTGGAAACCTGGCGGCGAAGGTTGGGCATTTGGCGTTTTGGTGTGTGGCGAACAGATCTAAGTCTGGCTGGCCCCACATCTGGAAGAAAGGTAGAAGAACTTGTGGATGTAGTTCCCACTCGTGAATCTGTTGTGTCTGTCGACTTAACAGATCTGCAATCTGATTGTGAACCCCTGGTAGGTGTTCTGCTAGAAGGTATATGTTTTGTGGAATGGCCCACCTCCAAATGTCCTGTGCTAGTTGGGACAGTTGTGGAGAGTGTGTCCCCCCTGTTTTTGTATATAGTACATAGCTGTGATGTTGTCTGTTCAGATCAGGACAGCTTTGTTTTGTACGTGGAGTTGAAAGGACTTGAGAGCTAGGAATATAGCTAGTAACTCTAGGTGGTTGATGTGGAGCAGCTTCTGCTGAGTGGTCCACTTGCCTTGTGTTGTATGATGTAACAGGTGTGCTCCCCATCCTGTAAGGGATGCGTCCGTGGTTAGTACTACTTGTGGAACCGGCTCTAGGAACGGCCGCCCCTTGGACAAATTGTTGGTGTTCCACCACTGCAGAGAGCGATGTGTGCGGCTGTCCACCAACACCAGATCTGTAAGATGTCCATGAGCCTGGTTCCATTGGCGCGCTAGGCACTGTTGTAGAGGACGCATTTGAAGTTTTGCATGAGAGACGATAAAAATGCAGGATGCCATCATGCCGATTAGCTGCATAAACACTCTGGCTGGAAGAGAGTGTTGCATTTGAAACCTGGGGACAAGGGTTTGTATACTGGCTATCCTGGCTGGGCTAGGGTAAGCTAGAGCAGTGGAAGTGTTTATTGTGGCTCCCAGATATTGAAGGACATGGGAGGGCTGAAGGTGGGACTTGGTATAGTTTATTGTGAACCCCAAGTTGTGTAATGTTTGTATCGTTTGGTGGGTGTGTTGGACACACTGGTTGAATGATTTGGCTTTGATAAGCCAGTCGTCCAGGTATGGGAAGACATGTATTTGTTGTCTTCGTAGATGCGCTGCTACTACTGCAAGGCATTTGGTAAACACTCTTGGAGCAGTGGTGACTCCGAATGGGAGTACTTTGAACTGGTAGTGCTGCCCATTGAGAACGAACCTTAGATACTTCCTGTGAGAAGGATGTATGGGAATGTGGAAGTAGGCGTCCTTGAGGTCTAATGTGGCAAGGAAGTCTTGTTGTTGTAGTAAGGGAAGCCCTTGTTGGAGAGTGATCATGTGAAAATGATCTGAGTGTATGTATTGATTGAGAGGTCTGAGGTCTAAAATAGGCCTGAGAGTGCCGTCCTTTTTGGGAATGAGGAAGTACAGGAGTAAACCCCTGTGCCCTGCTGTAGCAGAGGCACTGGCTCTATGGCGTGCTTTTGAAGCAGGGAAAGTACCTCTTGTTGTAAAAGTGTAAGATGGTCTGTGGACATTGGACGCTGCCTGGGTGGTATGGTGGGGGGTAGCTGTTAGCTCCAGGCAGTAGCCATGTTGGATAATCTGTCTCACCCACCTGTCTGTCGTAATGGAGTTCCAGACAGGCAGGAACTGTGATAGCCTTCCCCCGACAGGGGTGTTGTGGTCGGGGGGAAGTGGAGGAAAGTCACTGTTTGGGAGTGGTGGAGGTACGGGTGTTATTATTACCTCGACTCTGCCCTTAGAGTTGTTGCCTCTGTAACCACCCCTAAAGTATCCTCTATTAGGAGAGGTTTGGGTGTTTGTTCGATAGGAAGAGGAACTGTCTGCGGTGGTATTCCTGGAGCCCCCTCTGTAAAAGGAGCGGCGAAAGGAGCTACGTTGCTGCGGGGATTGCAATGCTCCCATTGATTTGGCAGTGTCAGTATCCTTCTTCATCTTTTCTAGTGCTGTGTCGACAGCAGGATCAAATAGTTGGTTTTGGTTAAATGGCTGGTTTAGTATGGTAGTCTGGACTTCTGGCTTAAAACCTGAAATGCGAAGCCAGGCGTGTCGTCTGATAAGCACGCTAGTGTTAACTGACCTAGCGGCGGTGTCGGCTGCGTCTAAGGCGCACTTAATGGAGGCATTTGAAATAAGTTTGCCTTCTTGAATGAGGTCAGTGGCTTGTGTTTTGTATTGATCAGGTAGATGTTGAAGGAGGGTTTCTAGCTGATCGTAGTGTGCCCTGTTGTACCTAGCTAGTAGAGCTTGGGTGTTAGCGATGCGCCAGATGTTGGTGGCTTGCGCAGCTACGCGTTTGCCAGAGGAATCTAACAATTTGGATTCTTTATCAGGGGCGGAGCATCCCCTGAAGTTTGGGAATTGGCGCGTTTTCTGGCATTAGAAACGACCAGTGAGTCAAGGGGGAGCTGACCTTTGATGTAGGTGGGGTCATCGGGGGCAGGTCTATACTTTTATCCACTCTAGGATTAAGGATCCTGGCTCTGACTGGGTCGTTAAAAATTTCAGGTGCGTGTTTAATGACACCCTTGATCATGGGCAAAGTTTGAACAGTTTTTTGAGACCGTTCAAAAGTGTCTAGAAGAAAGTCTTCTTCTGGTTGGTCGGTGTGAATATGCACCCCATGAAAAACGGCCGCCCTATGTATGAGTTGCCCAAAACCTATGTGATCATCTGGTGGAGATGGTTTTGTGGGATAAGGTGGAGGGCTGGGGAGGTCTGTAGGGTCTGGGGGTCATTATAACCCCAGTCATCCTGTGGTGGATTATCTGGATCCAGAAATAAATTATGAGGGTCATCCCCGTACCCCATGTTGTCCTCATACTCATGTGGGGGAGAATCCGCAGGTTGAGGAGGTGTGATAGGGATGTGGAGAGGAGGGGTGTTAGAGAGAGGTATAGGGGAAGAAGGAGGCATAGGGGAAGTGGAAGAGTCCTTCTTTGGAGGGACAGGCTTGTGACGTGGCACAGAGGAAATGTGCCCTGTTTTAGGATTGATATAAAGCTTGTGTTGATTAGGATCGATGGGATCCGGTGTAAACAGTTCCTCCCCTTGAATATTAGTTTTCGGCGCCGACTTTTTCGGTTCCGAACATGGTGATGGCTTCTTTGAATGTTCCTTTGCTTTAGAATGCGTCGAGGCGTCCTTCGGCTTAGCTACAGGCTCGACCGGCTTTAGTTTAGGGGGTGTGTCGAGTAGCTTCGGTTTCGGTGCCGAGGGATCCGCGTGCTTGGAGGCGGATTTGGGGACCGAACTGGATTTCGGCGCCGGGTGGTCTTTGTGTTTCGGCGCCGAAGGTGCCGGTGTAACGGGCACATGTGGTTTGGTCGGTGCCGAGGAACTAGAAGGCTTTGTTTTCTTCTTCGGTGCCGAGCCCGGAGGCGGGGCGTCCGAAGCACGTTTACGGTCTCGACTGGGGCCCGTAGGCCAAGTGCTGACCGGTGCCTTCGATTTTGCAGGGAGGGTTGGGGCAGGGGCAGTAGTACTCACACGCTGCCCTGGAGGGATGGAACCGTCGGAGTCCTCTGCCTCGGAGATGATAGCGAGGTCTTCGGAGTCTTCTTCCGGAACATCGGGACCCTCATCGAAGATGTTGACGGGTTCTGGAGCGGACCTGTGCGCCATGATGTGCCTTCGGGCTCGACGATCGCGGATTGTCTTCTTGGAGCGGAAGGAGGCGCAGGCCGGACAAGTGGCCTCGTTATGGTCTGGTGAGAGGCACCGATTACAGACCTGGTGGTGGTCACTGTGAGGAAACTTTGCTCCACATTGGGGGCATTTTCGGAATGGTGTCCTTTCCATGGGCAGTAGGCCTTACGGCGTCGATGGGCCCAACGGCCTGCGTCGACGGCTGGAAAGGAGATCGAGGAAGGGACGTCGAGATGTCGATGTCGGTATCAGGTGTTGAAAAGTGGAAAACGTTGCAAAAAAACAAGTTTCGAACCGGAGTGTCGAAATTGCATCCGAACCCGATGGCGGAAAAAAACAATCTGAGGATGGAGTCGATGCCCATGCACACTATTGTCCAAAGGAGGAGTCACCTATCACATGACTACAAAGACTTCTTCGAAGACAACAACAAAGTGCAAGCATCCGAGCCCAACACCAGATGGCGATCTAATGCACAGTGTGAGCTCTGCAGCTCACATGCCTCGAACAGTTATTATCTACTTCAATCTCTGTAACACCTCTGGGGAACCACTGGACTCGGTGCACACTATACCTTACTTTGGTATAGTATATACAGAGCCAGCTTCCTACACCAGCAGCAGGATGAGTCAACTTTGGTGCAGTTTTCAACAAGGGATACAGACAGGCTGGCAGGGTTGGTACCAGGTCAGCTGCTTCTTCTCTCCTTTTGCAGCTCTTCGGTGTCCACTCTCTCCTTAGGTCGTCAGGATCTGCCTCTCTGGTGCCAGGAGCTCCCCTGAATACTGAACTTAGGGGCGTTAGGGGAGTGTAGGGTAGTAGCCAATGGGTTACTAACCCTTTGAGTAACTGAGCCCCCTACATGACCACTTCCTGTGGGCATAACCCTGTCCGAGAATTCCTAAGTATGCCATCACAAAGATGGCTACTTCTGAAAAATTGTGTCCACCTCACAGTAGGCCACCTTAGGGGTGGTGCTAGCCTGAAGGTGGCCCGCCTACCAGACTAGCTAAATTTCCCACCTGCCCAGGTGCCAAGGAGGTTCTGGACAAAGGGGTTGGCTTACTCTCCTGTGAGGGGGAGCCAGATTTGCATTCCAAAAGTGACAGCTCTTTGAAGATTGCTGGCCCAAGGAGGCTAATCAGCAGGTCATCCTGTGGGAGGGGGTGTTACACCCTCTTCCCGGACAGGCTTTTGTTCTGGGTCTCCTGAGAGCTAAAGGCTCTTACACTAGGAAGTCATGACAGTGTCTCGGGTGACAGGATGGCAGAAGCCAGTCAGCAAGGACACGAGAGGCTGGTAGGTTTTCAGGGGGCACCTCTAAGGTGCCCTGTTGGTGCATGTATTGGTAAATCCAACACTGGCATCAGTGTGGGTTTACCAATAGGAGATGTTTGATACAAAACATCCCTATTTTCAGTGAAGACATCATGTAGCTGGGGAACTCGTTTGCACCGGTGCCCAGCACGTGTTAATATGGCTTCCCTGGTCACTTGTACTGGCAGTAATAGGACTGGCCAGCACAGGGGCATATCTGCTCATGCAAGCATGCCCTCGCATGTAATATTCAGTACCTGCCTTAGGGCTGTCAGACCTGCTGTAGGGGTGACTTACAAATATTACATGTAGTGTTGCACAAGTTACTACTTGTGTAACGATATATCTGTAAGATACATTAGTTAGTGATAGATTCCTTACCTTAGAATATCCCCAGGCGTCAGACTGGATCCGGAAAGTTTTTCGTCAGCAGTACCCCTGCGCGTCGGTAGGTGGCATCGTGCGGCTCCGCGTTCGTCGCTGGCGTCGTAGGCGCCGAGATGACGTCACGGAGACTACTTAGGCGCCACCCATGCGCGCGGACGTCAGTTCTGTACACGACTTTCCGCGCCAGGAACGCAGAGCCATGCAAGAAACTGACTACTGGTGCCATGAAACTAGGGCCCTGAAAGGGATGACCTTAACCCTAGAATCAGTTCGCAGAACGGGAGGATGGGTGGGCGGTAGGAATCTATCACTAACTAATGTCTCTTACAGATATATCGTTACACAAGTAGTAACTTGTGCATCTGAAAGAGACACGTTAGTGATAGATTCCTTACCTTAGAATAGATACCCCAGCAATACCAACCCCGGTGGTGGGTCTGCGAATAGATTACACCAGAAAGTCACGGAGAACAGAACGGCCAAAGAAGCAGTCTCTCCGGACTTGACTGTCAAGGCAGTAATGCTTGGTAAATGTGTGCAGCGAGGCCCACGTGGCTGCCTGACAGATGTCTTGCAGGGGGACACCACGTCCCAATGCAGTAGTGGCTGCTGTCGACCTGGTAGAATGGGCACGCAGCCCCACAGGAGGCTCCTTCTTAGCCAAGGAGTAACATGCTTTGATGCACAAAACGACCCACAGAGAGATGGTGCGTTTGTGCACGGCCCGACCTTTTTTGGCGCCCACGTAGCCAACAAAGAGCTGGTCATCCACCCGGAACTGTTTTGTGCGCTTTAGATAGAACGAGAGCGCACGTTTTGGGTCCAGACGATGGAGCCTCTCTTCCTCTTTTGAAAGATGCAGAAAGAAAGTGGGCAAAGTGATGGTCTGCCCGATGTGGAAGGGCGTGACAACCTTTGGCAAGAACGAAGGACGGGTCCTTAAAACCACCTTGTCAGGATGAACAGAAAGGAAAGGAGGTTCAGAAGAAAGAGCCTGGAGCTCACTCACTCTTCTGGCAGAGGTGATAGCTACCAGGAAAGCCGTCTTTAGAGTAAGAAGACGTAAAGGACAGTTATGAAGGGGCTCGAAGGGAGCGCACATGAGATAGGTCAAGACAAGATTTAAGTCCCATTGAGGCATTATGAAAGGCACAGGAGGAAACGTGTGTGTAATGCCTTTGAGGAAACGGTTAACAACCGGGGACTTAAAGAGAGAAGGCTGATCTGGAAGCCGGAGAAAGGCGGAGATGGCCGAAAGATAACCTTTGACAGTGCCCAGAGCAGAGCCCTGCTGGGCCAAGGATAGTAGGAACAGAAGGACTTCAGAAAGAGGGGCAGAAAGGGGATCCACAGACTTCGCTGTGCACCATGCCACAAACTTGTTCCACCTGCAGGCGTACACCGTCTTAGAGGAGGGACGCCTGGCTGCCAAAATGACATCACAGACTTCGGGAGGAAGATCGAAAGCTGTCAACTGTCGCCGCTCAATCTCCACGCATGGAGGTGGAGGCTGGACAGGTTCGGGTGGAGGACCGTCCCCTGCTGCTGCGACAGAAGATCCTCCCGAAGAGGCAGTCGGATCGGGGGATCGATCGCCATGTTGAGTAGCTCGGGATACCAGTATCTTCGTGCCCAATCCGGAGCCACAAGGATGACTTGGGACCGGTCGTGCCGAATCTTCTTCAGCACTCTGGGCAGAAGTGGTATAGGCGGAAAGGCGTACACCAGACCGCAGCTCCACACGCGACGAAAAGCGTCGCCGAGCGAGTGCCGCCTTGGAAATTCCAACGCGCAGAACTGATGACATTGCGCGTTCTCTTCGGTGGCGAATAGATCTAACCAAGGCTCTCCCCACTGCAGAAAGAGACCTTGCGCCACATCCAAGTTCAGATGCCATTCGTGATCCATCAAGCACCAGCGGCTGAGTTCGTCGGCCCTGGCGTTCAGAGAACCTGCCAGGTGTTGAACCACCAAGGTAATGCGTTGGTGTTCCAGCCATGTCCAGAGACGCAGAGCCTCCTGACATAGGGTCCACGACCCCACCCCGCCCTGTTTGTTGCAATACCACATGGCGGTGGTGTTATCTGTGAACACCTACACTACACCTCCCCGGACAGAGGGAAGGAATGCCTTTAGTGCAAGTCGGATCGCCCGAAGCTCCAAAAGATTGATATGGAGCCGGGACTCCGCCGGAGACCAGAGGCCTCTGATCTCCGCCTCTCCCAAGTGGCCGCATCCGTCACCCACTGTGTGCTCCGGTTGGGGAAGGGAGAGGGATCTGCCCTTGACCCAACTGCGAATCGTGAGCCACCACTGCAATTGTTGTGCAGTGCCCTCCGAGATCTGGACAAGATCGGACAGGTTGCCCTGATGCTGTGCCCACTGGAACTTCAGGTCCCACTGCAGAGCCCGCATATGCCACCTGGCATGTTGCACTAGCAGAATGCAGGAGGCCATCAGGCCCAGGAGCCGGAGGGTCATCCTGACTGAAACCCGGGATAGAGGCTGAAAGATCGGAATCATAGCCTGAATATCCCGGACTCGCTGCTCGGGAGGATAAACCCGAAACTGCGTGGAATCCAGAACCGCTCCGATGAAGGGGAGCTTCTGAGAAGGACTCAGGTGCGACTTTGGCATGCTGATGGAGAACCCCAGCAACTGCCGGAGGTCGCCGTAGTCTGAAGGTGGGTGACGACTGCCTGGGGCGAGCCCGCCGTCAACAACCAGTCGTCGAGGTAGGGGAAGACTGACACCCCTGACCTGCGCAGATGAGCTGCAACCACCGCCATGACCTTCGTGAACACCCGAGGGGCGCTTGTAAGGCCGAAGGGGAGCACGGTAAGCTGAAAATGCTCCTGGCCTACCGTGAACCGCAGGTAACGCCAGTGGGCCGGCAGGACGGGAATGTGAAAATATGCGTCCTGCAAGTCCAACGCTACCATCCAGTCTCCAGGGTCGAGGGCAGCCAAGACCTGAGCCAGAGTCAACATCTTGAACTTCTCTGTCCGGAGGAAGCGATTGACGTTCCGGAGGTGTAAGATGGGGCGCAAGCCCCCCTTGTCCATTTTGGGGACCAGAAAGTAGTGGGAATAACAACCATGTCCTACGTCTGGCCCAGGAACGCGCCCGATGGCCCCCTTGGCCAAGAGGGCTGTGACTTCCTGTCGGAGAAGCGCCAAGTGATCCCCCGACATGCGGTGGAACTGAGGTGGCATGGACGGGGGGCAGACTCGAAGGGGAGGGAATAGCCCCTTCGGACGATTTGTAGCACCCAGCTGTCCGAAGTGACAGAGCGCCCGTGGGGGAGGTGATGTTGAATCCTGCCGCCCACCGGCGTGGGGTGCACCGCAAAGCGCGGAATAGGAAGGCTTTGAGGCAGATGCTGCGGGAGCGGAGGTGGGCTGACCCGCACGCTGGCCACCTGTGCCGCCACGGCAGCCACCGCGGCCGCTCTGAGGCTGGTTCTGCGCCGGCCTTTGACTGAACGGACGTGTAGAGGTGCCCCTGCCGCAGCCACGAAAGGAACGAAAAGTAGACGTGGCCGGGCGGGTGGTGGAGAGACCCAAGGACTTGGCTGTAGCCCGAGAGTCCTTAAAACGCTCCAACGCACTGTCTGCCTTATCGCCAAAAAGGCGAGTACCATCAAAAGGCATGTCCATGAGGGAACTCTGGACATCCCCCGAAAACCCTGTGGACCGCAGCCAGGCATGTCGCCGCAAGGCCACTGTTGTGGAGATGGCTCTTCCCAAATAGTCCGCGGTGTCCAACCCACACCGAATTGCGAACTTCGCTGCATCTTTCCCCGCTGCAACAGCTTGGGAAAGCACAGCCCGAACCTCTTCAGGGCACTGGGGCAGAGTTTGCGCCACTGTGTCCGACACAGCGTGAGAATTGCGGCCCAAGAGGCATGCGGTGTTGACCGACCGCAGCCCCAGGCTGGCAGAGGAAAACAACCTTTTGCCAAGCTCTGTTTGGGAAGTGGAAGCCGGAATGACCAGGCTCTCCGGTGTCGGAGGAGTCGTCAAAAAGGCAGGATCACCCGGTGCCGGGCGGTGACGTGTGGCCACATTTTTATCGACAGGGACCCCTGTGGCTGGCCTAGACCAGGTACCCATCAAAACATCCGTTAAGGCCTCATTGAACGGAAGCAGAGGTTCCACAGAACTTGCCTCCGGCTGAAGCACTGCAGTAAGGAGGTTAGGTTTGAGGGTAACAGTAGGCAGGGTAAGGCCAAGAGCCTGAGCTGCTCTACGGAGCACCACAGTGTATGTGGCGCCTTCCTCCATGACAGTGGGAGGAGACAAACCCAGGCGCAGAGGAGAGGCCAAGGCCACCTGCATCCTCCGAGTCTTCTGCTCGAACGGCGCCGGGAACGGCTCCATGTCCCAAGTAGGAGGTGGGACGACGGAACTCAGTGCGGCGCCGGGAATGGAGCCGCAAGGGGCGCCAGGGCCGGAGCCGCCAGCGGAGGACCATGCGGCGCTGGGGCTGGAGCCGCCGGCAAAGGACCTTGCGGCGCCGGAGCCGCCGGCGGAGGACCTTGCGGGGCCGGAGCCGCGCAAGGGCCCTCAATAGGGACCGCGGGGCCCGAAGGAGCGCCGGCGGGAGCCCTAGGCCTGAAAAGGCAGCCCATGGCGGCAAGAAACTCTTGCACCTGGGCCGGAGCCTCCGACGGACCTGGTAGGGCGGGTAGACCGCGGGACTCACAGGCTCCAACGGAGCCGTGGGGGAAGGACCCCTGGCCCCCGCGTCCGGAGACCGACGGGGGGGGTGGGGGGGGGGGTCGGAGAGCGTTATGTGCTTCTTCGACTGGTACTTGTGAAGTCTCTTACCCGATTCCGAGGGCGAAGACGCGGACCCCGGGGAGCGATGATGATGGCTCCGCGGTCGGTCCCTCGACCGACCCCTGGGCGTCGAACGGCGCGGAGACGACTGTCGGACCTCCAGCAGCTTTCGGAACCGCTCCCGCAAAGCCTTCGGAGCCATGGCCAGACAGTCGGAACATGACCGGAAGTCATGGTCGCGCTCCAGACAGTAGAAACAGACGCTATGGGGGCAGCCACCGACCTCGGACGGCGGCAGGCCCCGCAAGATTGAAACTGAGCATCCGTACGTGGCACCAGGAGTCAAGACTCAAAAGAAGTAGGACAAAGTCCCAAAAAGAAATTAGTCAAAAAATGACTAGGGTACGTGTTCTTAACCGGATCTGCGCTTGCTGGCGCGGAAAAAGAAAGAACTGACGTCAGCGCGCATGGGTGGCGCCTAAGTAGTCTGTGACTTTCTCTCGGCGCCTTCGACGCCAGCGACGAACGCGGAGCCGCACGACGCCACCTACCGACGCGCAGGGGTACTGCTGACGAAAAACTTTCCGGATCCAGTCTGACGCCTGGGGATATTCTAAGGTAAGGAATCTATCACTAACGTGTCTCTTTCAGATAGGGACATCGCACACAGGGATGTGTGACATGTCATGTTTTCACTTTTGTCTGCACTAAGACACGCAGCCTGCAATGGCCGTCTTGCATGTGCTTGGTGACGGATCCCTTAGGGTGGCACAATTTGTGCTGCAGTCCTTACCTCAGGCCCTAGGTACCGGGGTTACTATCTACTAGGGACTTACTGAGAGTGCTAAAGGTTTTGCCAATTGGGAGAACTGTACATTTTTTTAGGGAATGAACCCTGGTACTCGGGACCTGGTTAGCAGGAACCCAGTACACTTCAGTCAAAGTTGCATCAAGTACCAGGCAAAAAGTGAGGGGGGGGGGGGAATGAGTTGCTGCAACGAAAACCTAGTTTCCTAATCGGATCATGCAGCAAATCACAAGCGGATGTGGAGTAAGACTTCTGCCGGAGACCAGAGTACTCTGAGCTCTACCTCTCCTAGATCACCTCCTCAGCCCTGCAGAGACGCATCCATTACTATCGTCAGCTCTGCATGGGAAAGAGAGAGGATCTGCCACTTGCCCAACTGCATTTGAGTGGCCCCACTTCAGTTCGTGAGCAGTCTCCTCCAAGCCCTGGATGACATCAGTCAGACTGCCTTGATGGTGGGCTAATTTGAACTATGCACCAAGGTCTCCGTCACAACAATTGGCTCTGGGTGGGGCTGGGAGAGAGGTCTGCCACTGGAACCAACTGCGGTCCAGCAACAACCAATGCAGATCTTTTTCAGTATCCTCCTACACCTGGATATAATCTGTAAGGTTCCCTTGGTGCTGAGCCAACTAAAACTTCAGAACCCACTGCACAGCCCTCATGTGCCAAGTAGCGTGGACCAAAAGCAGGATGCAGGAGGCCAAGAAGCCTTACATACAAGGAGACCCAAGTCAAGGCTTAAAATATCAGTATCATAGCCAAACTTGTTGAGGTGGAGGGAAGTCTCGGAAAAACACTGCCTTCTAGATAGTTCCAACAAAGTGGAGCCACTATGAAGGAGTAAGGTGCGACTCTGGCATGCTGACGTAAAATCCCAGTGAGGTCAAAAGGTTGGCAGCCAAATCTGGAGGTGGCCCACAACTGCCTGAGGTGAGCCTGCTTTCAGCAGCCAGTCGAAGCATGGAAGACTGGTATTCAAACCTCCAAAAATGCGCAGAAACCACCACCATCAATTTTGTGAACACTCTAGGTGCACTGGTAAGGCCGAAGGGCAGCACCATAAATTAAAAGTGCTAGTGGCTTACCTAAAACTGCAGGTAACGTCTGTGGGATTGCAGGACAGAGTTGTGGAAATAGGTGTCCTGCAAATCTAACATCATCATCCAGACTCCTAGATCCAGGGCAGGCAGAACTTGGGCCAGAGTGAGCATTTTGAACTTTACTTTTCTGAGCAAAAAGTCTAGAGGGTGAACATTAAGGATAGGGCAGAGGCTTCCGTCCTACGACTTCACCAAGAAGCAATGGGAGTAGCCACCAGTCCAGACTTCTGATGCAGGCACCTTTCTAATGGCTTCCTTATCCAAGAGGGCTTGCAGTTCCCATCACAGAATAAACAAGCTTTCTACAGGAGCACTGTGGTGGGGGAGGCATGTTGGTGGGGTGGAACGGAAGGGGAAGGCCCATCTGTTCTGGACAATCTGAAGTACACACTTGTCCGACATGATGTTATGCCACCCAGTGAGGTAAAAGGTCATTTGATCTATCAGGTGATGGTGTGCCACAAGGGGCAAATTATAGCAGTTTTGCGGCGACTGCAGAGGGGGGCAGGGGATTGGATAGTTTGTCACCCCTGGGGTCTGGAAACAGGCAGCTGGTTCCCCAACCTCTGCCTTAAAAGGCTTTGGAGGCCTGTTGCTGCCGAGGCAAGGTCTGATGTGGCTTCTGCTGAATTAAACTCCCCCAAACACCCCCCCCCCCCATCCCCAGAAAGAGGCAACATTCTGGGGGGAAATGCCATACAGGTGGTGCTAGCCCAAGGGGGCTGTTGCCTTGCTCTCTTTGAAGCCATCCTAAGCTGAGTCCCCCTTGTTTCTGAAGAGACATTCATCAGGGAAAATCACTAGAAAATCCTGTTAAGCAGATCCAAGCATGATGCGAAAGCACTGCACTTGTCCGACTGACGTACTCAAGCAATCAGTGGTGTTCAGGCCGGAGTGAACTATATACTTCACAGAGTGCTTACCATCTTGAATGAAAAACTGGAGGTTGGCTCTCAAGTCTTTTGTGACTGCTGGCAATGTCTCTGCCACCATTTCAGCACATGCGAGTATTTACCTGTGGAGGAGAACATACTTTTTGCGAATGTTTCCATGCATTTTAACTCGGTCAGGCATGGTGGACGGAAATGCATTTGGGTTCAGTTTGCTCATACATGCCAGAACTAACAGTCTTTCTGGAGTGGGGTGTTGGAGGAGAAGGGCAGGCTCTACTGGAGCATGACTATCTCTTCTTACTATTTGGTGGTTCACTGGTGGGCAAGATTCTGGTTCGGCCCAGGTACTCAGTAGTGCATCAGTCAGGGCCACATTAAATGACAGATGAGGCTCCTGTGTTAACCTTCCTAGTAATAGGACCTCTGGAAGGACGTTGGTCTTGATCTCCGTGGCAGGAAGCTATCAAGACCTCTGCTGTCCTCTTAATCACCATGGCAAAGCAGGCAGACTCTTCAGTGGCTGGGCCTGCAGTAGGGGAATATAGGCCAGTGTCAGGTGAGGTGTTGAATCCACTGGCATCTTGTAGGTCTTCAAAAAAGGTTTCATCATCGAACAGGTCATACTAGAGCAGTAGAGTTACTGAATCGGAGTAGGCTAATGGGCGTGAGGGCTGTAACCGGGGCACAGTCAGCGTTGGAAAAATCCGCCAACATAATGAGACTGGAGTTCCCCTTGGATCCTTAGGGCCTGTAGACTCTCAAAAGGCATTTCCCAGATGCATGGAAAACAGCTTCAGTTATACCTCTCTTAAAAAAAAACAATTTGGACCCTAACGAACCCAGTAGCTACAGACCAATTTCAAGAATCCCATTCCCAGCCAAAGTGTTTGAAAAATTGCTGAATAAACAGTTGACAAATTGGGGGGAGGGGGGAAGAGAAGCTTCTTGTTGCAGACAGCCAAGACCTGGAACCTTCTCCCAATTACGATAAAAAACAGCCCCTCGCTTTTGTCTTTTAGAAAAGCCGTAAAAACGTGGCTTTTTACCTCTTGAGACAGTTCATTACCTCTTCGGCAATCCTTTTACATCGCCCCTAGCGCCAAGACGCCTCGGGGCAATCGCGCGCTCTATAAGTTTTCAAATCAAATCCATTAGGATACAGAAGATCCACAACACGGCCTCCTTGAATTTTTTGATTTGTTACAGTGTCGCCAACAGACTAGGGCTGCATTCTAACAAGGGCTGGAGCTGGTTCCGGAGACTGACAGCAGGGTTCTCGGGCTTGGAGCTACCTGGGGCATTGCGTGACTCAACTTGGTGGCAGTGGCGGGAGAAAGGGGAGCCTTGCTTGGATTACTTGTACTTCTTCCTACCTGGGGATTTGAACCTCAAAGAAGACTTGCCTCAGGAACGAGAACGTGTCCTCTACTGCGAGTGGAATTGGGCTTTCCTAACTTTTAGCTGATTTTCTGCAATGTATATCTTGGCTTTGCAATCCAGTATGGTTTTCAGATTCATCTTTATGCACCTGTCACACGAATTGTTTGGGAAGCCCAGACACAGTCTTTAGGAGGGTCCGTCTCAGACATCGTTTTTTGGCAATCCTAATTACGTTTAAACCTGGTCATTCTAGGAGGGGACAAGTACCTTGCACCCTGGAAGAATTTTGAAGAGAAACATCTGTCAGGCTTAACTGAATTCGAGAGAGCGAGCTCCAGGTCCCCGTTGGGAGGTGCGGATTTTTTTTTACTGAAGATAGCGTGTGCAGGTGGCCCTTATGTAGGGGCCCCAACTTCATTTCTGGGCTGGGACGGATCAAACGTGGAGTCCCCGATGCCACCTACCAATGCACAAAGGAACTGCTGAGAAAAACTAACAGATCCACTCTGGCACCTGGAGGAATTCACACGGTGAGGAATCTGCAGTTAGATTTACCCATCAAAAGTTCTTGGCAGACAGCAGCTGCTCTTTGAAGCACACACCACTAGTCCCCATTCAGGCACAATATCATATTCTGCTCCTTTTCTGCATTCTGCGAGACAGCATTAGAGAAACTGAGCAAATTCAGTTATGTTAGTTGGGCACTTCCCATCCTCCTCCTGTCATTGGCGGGGTTTTCGTGCTTTATCTGATGTCCTGCCTAGTAGCTTTGGCCAATTAAATCTGCCCCCATCTGGAAAAGCATTCAATGATACTATTGCTACATATTAGAATGTAAGTGGCCTCCTACTTGATAGCGGTCAGTTCATGTGTTATTCGAAAAATATTCTTAACAGTATTGGAAATACCAAAATATAAAAATAAATTGTGAGCTTTATACACTTTAATGCTTTAGAAACGTACACTCTAAACAGTCAAAGTTGAAGAGCAGCTGTTGGAACACCGAACAATGCGAACGACCATGCACAGGAGGAAAAATGACCATACCTGATAGCATCTTTGCTTGAAGCTTTTATTATATCAGCCGCAGAAGGGACACCTACTCGTTTAAATGTCAAACCCTGTAATTGATAACAGTAACAAATTAAAACGAAAGATTATATTATTAACATGATGTACAGGATCTAAAAAAGCACTACTGAAGGGAACAGTAATATTTCAGTTTTTCAAAATACATCCCAAACTGTTTACCAATGTAAAAAATACAGAGAACACTTTTGTTTCCAGTTTTAGAATGTTACATACCAGGGGTGTGGAATTCCTATTGCGGACATACTGGTCATATTGTTTGAAGTCAAGGACATCAAGTTTTTATGTTTGTTTTGTCCTTTGGACATGGAGGCCGAAGCCCCTGTAGCACAAACACATTGGCTGCCAGTTCACAGTACCTCATTATAGATCTGTAAAATAGCACCGTCTGCAGTTGAGGTAAGGTTACTATCCATACATTGATACTGTTAGAACTTGTATTTATGGTTCATTAATGCTAAGTCTTTATGAATAAGGTGAGCGCTGTAAGGAAATGCTGTGAGCTCAGCTTGCACTGACAGTGGTTCCAGTAATAAAAATGTGTACACATATTTGCGAAGTTTAATAACTTGAGGCTACACATAATGCTCCCAGAATGCTCTTTGATTAAATGTAAATGCTCGCAGAAGCCTTAAACAAGACTGAGGATTCTTTGCTTTCAAAATAACATTTACACAAGAAATAGCAACTAAAAGAAAAAACATTTTTCTTACTGTGCAATTTTAGGTACCATTTCTTTGAGGTATTCTACAATAAAATGTGTTCGATACATGCTAGTATTTCCCAAAAAATATGAATGGAAAATTAGTGTAAAACAAGTTTTGGAACGATTATGGGAAACATGAAAATAAAGCATTGGCAAATAAAATAGGTCTGATGGTAGTTCCCAGCTCTTTGATTTTGCCAATGTAAGCTTTATTTTCACAGTTCGTTTAAAACATTATTGCTGTGGGAGCTGCCGAGTCTTTATCAATGTGACAAAAACATCGGCTAAAAGCAAAAATGTTCTTTGGTCTTAAAAAGAACACATAGCCATATTAGTCCCTGGAACTGAAGGAAACTACTTTGTGTGCTGATGTGCTCCTTGCGAAAGAGCTGAATGCTGTCCACCTACATTGAGATCTAGATATATATATATATATATATATATATATGGAGAGAGAGGGGGGCATTTTCTTTGGGACCTATGGTAGTCAGTGGTTATTGGACAAGATCCTTCATGAATATATAGTTTTACGCCGATATCCCAGGAAACAATATTTATAGTAACTTGTATGTTTTACATTATTTAAGTAATGTTTCATTATGCATTTCTGCCCAATTTCTAATTGCTATAAAGAATGGGTCTTACCATTACTCAATTCAACTGAACTTTTTTTATTGCAAGGTGAATTTAGGGTCGCCTTTAAGATATTTCAGTTACCGACTGTGGAATGACTAAGAGCCAAGTCAGCATTACTGGAATTTGAACTTCAGATCTCCGCAATTCTCAGCTTTAAGTGTTCAACTCGCTGAGCCATCCGGAGCTGAATGCATGCTAAGACACCCCTAGTTGATAAAAGTTACTTCTTTGGGGACCTTTACTATCTCTGAGGTCTACCGAGGGAGAGCAATCAAGGCCACACAGCAGGAGGCGGTGGCAGTGGCTAGAAACGCAGATACATCTGTCACAGTAACAAATATTAACATGAATGCCTGGTCAGCAAATTTTCATTATTCAAGGTATAAAAAAATGAATTATTAATTTGGGTGGATAGTAGTCAACCACAAATAATAAAATCACTAACCTATTCGGTCCAGAAAAAAAGGTTTCACTAATTTAAACATGAGCTCAACCCCTGGTAGCAATGACACAGACAGGTAGCCTTAACTAAGAGAAAAAGTGTAAGGCATTTAAAAGTACAAAAACAGTTAAAAAGTCATCACACTACAGTTTATAATAATAGAGTAGCATTTAATAAGCAAAATGAAACCAAAGAGACAAACATCCAATAAGGGGACCTGGAGATGTGAATTTTTAAAGATTTAAAACCAAAGGAACCAAGATAAAATAAAGCGCCAATAGAAAGCACTGTTCACATGTGACCAGGACTTAGGCACTACTTCAGGCCGACTGCAATGGAGCGTAGTCTGATACACCAAGCAGGCTCACCCCAGTCAAGGTTTTTAACCTTCTGATCTAATCTCTGAAATGCAAGTCAAAATTCACCAGTGGGATAAAGTTGGAAATGGAATTTGAGGAAGTCCTCTCGAAGACGATATAGACGTTAGATGAGGTCCTGCTGAACCCTTTGTTTTTGGCGAGAAAAGCTCAGAATGGGAAAAGCTAAAATTTCGGACCCAGGGAAGTACTCGTGAGCAAGATACTTTTGGCGCCTTCACCCAGTCACGATTCCTTTGTCCAGACAGTCTCTTTTTTGGAGGTCAATATGCTCCATCGGGAAAAGGGTGCAAGGTGTATCTGGGAAAGTTGCACCAAAGTCAGATAGGTTTGCCACCGAGGCCTGCTGAACAGATGGCCCGGCCTTACTGATTGAGGGTTAAACCCTTTTGTGTTAAGAGAAGGAAAATGCTACTTACCAGTATGCATCTGTTCTTGGCATGTAGAGCTGCAGATCCTCACACTGTGCATTAGATCGCCATCTGGTGTTGGGCTCGGATGCTTGCACTTTGTTGTTGTCTTCGAAGAAGTCTTTGTAGTCATGTGATAGGTGACTCCTCCTTAGGACAATAGTGCGCATGGGCATCGACTCCATCCTCAGATTATTTTTCGCCATATTGGGGAGTGGTGGAGTTAGTAGAAAAGAAAAGAGATGTCCATGTGTGTGTATCTAATTAAGATAGGACTGGAGCACATACAGGTCCCGGGAGGTGGGTGGGCGTGTGAGGATCTGCAGCTCTACATGCCAAGAACAGATGCATACTGGTAAGTAGCATTTTCCGTTCGAGGCATGTGAGCTGCAGAGCTCACACTGTGCATAGACTGTACAGCAGTATCTCCCTTAGCGGTGGTCACCTGTATGTGTTGCAGTAGTTTGAAAAGGGTTTTAAGGACAGCTTGGCCCACGGAAGCTTGTTGCTTGGCTTGCACATCAACACAATAGTGTTTAGTGAAGGTGTGTGTTGTAGACCATGTGGCTGCCTTACATATGTCTTCTAGGGGAATGTTCCCTAAGAATGCCATGGATGCCCCTAGTTTGCGTGTTGAGTGCGCTCTAGGGGGAACTGATAATGTGCGTTTGGCTTTTTGGTAGCAGATTTGGATACATTTAACAATCCACCTTGCAACCCCGGCTTTTGAGATGGGATTACCTTTGTGTGGTGGAGAGAAAGCCACAAACAATTGTTTGGTTTTGCGAAAGGATTTGGTTCTGTCAATGTAATACATAAGGGCTCTTTTGACATCTAGGGTGTGGAGAGCTCTTTCTGCCACGGAATCTGGGTTTTGGAAGAACACAGGTAGTTCTACTGATTGGTTAAGGTGGAAAGGCGAAATGACTTTGGGAAGGAATTTTGGGTTTGTTCTGAGAACTACCTTTTTATGATGTATTTGTAAGAAAGGCTCTTGTATAGTTAGAGCTTGTAGTTCACTGACTCTCCTTAGAGAAGTGATTGCAATTAGAAACGCAACTTTCCATGTAAGGAATTGAAGTTCACATTTATGTAAGGGTTCGAAAGGTGGACCCATGAGCCTGGTAAGTACTATATTAAGATTCCACACTGGGGAAGGTGGTAATCTGGGAGGTATGATCCGCTTAAGGCCTTCCATGAAGGCTTTAATGGCGGGAACTTTGAATAGTGATAAGTGTTGCCTGTTTTGCAAGTAAGCAGCAAGGGCTGCGAGGTGCAGACGTATGGATGAGTATGCAAGACTACATCTTTGCAAATGTAGCAAATAGCAAATGATGTTTTGCGTAGAGGCTTGTAATGGTTGGATGTTATTATTAGTGCAGTAAATAGCGAATCTTTTCCATTTAGCTGCATAGCAGGCTCTGGTAGTTGGGCGTCTAGCTTCTTTTATAACGTCCATGCAGTCTGGGGGTAGGTTAAGGTAACCGAATTCTAGGACTTCAGGAGCCAAATTGCAAGGTTCAGCTGAAATGGATCTGGGTGCATTATCTCTCCATGGCTCTGCGTTAGCATTGTTGGGGAGAGGTGTAGTCTTTGGTATGGGACTACTGATAGCTCCAGTAGTGTGGTGAACCACGGTTGGCGTGCCCATGTAGGGGCTACTAGTATCATTTTGAGAGACTGTTGTCGAAGCTTGCGTACTACAAGTGGGATGAGTGGGAGCGGTGGAAAAGCGTACACAAATCTGCCGGACCAGTTCATCCATATCGCATTGCCCTTGGACTGCGGGTGTGGAAGCCTGGCGACGAAGGTTGGGCATTTGGCGTTTTGGTGTGTGGCGAACAGATCTAAGTCTGGCTGGCCCCACATCTGGAAGAAAGGTAGAAGAACTTGTGGATGTAGTTCCCACTCGTGAATCTGTTGTGTCTGTCGACTTAACAGATCTGCAATCTGATTGTGAACCCCTGGTAGGTGTTCTGCTAGAAGGTATATGTTTTGTGGAATGGCCCACCTCCAAATGTCCTGTGCTAGTTGGGACAGTTGTGGAGAGTGTGTCCCCCTGTTTTTGCATATAGTACATAGCTGTGATGTTGTCTGTTCGGATCAGGACAGCTTTGTTTTGTACGTGGAGTTGAAAGGACTTGAGAGCTAGGAATATAGCTAGTAACTCTAGGTGGTTGATGTGGAACAGCTTCTGCTGAGTGGTCCACTTGCCCTGTGTTGTATGGTGTAACAGGTGTGCTCCCCATCCTGTAAGGGATGCGTCCGTGGTTAGTACTACTTGTGGAACCGGCTCTAGGAACGGCCGCCCCTTGGACAAATTGTTGGTGTTCCACCACTGCAGAGAGCGATGTGTGCGGCTGTCTACCAACACCAGATCTGTAAGATGTCCCTGAGCCTGGTTCCATTGGCGCGCTAGGCACTCTTGTAGAGGACGCATTTGAAGTTTTGCATGAGGGACGAGAAAAATGCAGGATGCAATCATGCCGATGAGCTGCATAAACACTCTGGCTGGAAGAGAGTGTTGCATTTGAAACCTGGGGACAAGGGTTTGTATACTGGCTATCCTGGCTGGGCTGGGGTAAGCTAGAGCAGTGGAAGTGTTTATCGTAGCTCCCAGATATTGAAGGACATGGGAGGGCTGAAGGTGGGACTTGGTATAGTTTATTGTGAACCCCAAGTTGTGTAATGTTTGTATCGTTTGGTGAGTGTGTTGGACACACTGGTTGAATGATTTGGCTTTGATAAGCCAGTCGTCCAGGTATGGGAAGACATGTATTTGTTGTCTTCGTAGATGCGCTGCTACTACTGCAAGGCATTTGGTAAACACTCTTGGAGCAGTGGTGACTCCGAATGGGAGTACTTTGAACTGGTAGTGCTGCCCATTGAGAACGAACCTTAGATACTTCCTGTGAGCAGGATGTATGGGAATGTGGAAGTAGGCGTCCTTGAGGTCTAATGTGGCAAGGAAGTCTTGTTGTTGTAGTAAGGGAAGCACTTGTTGGAGAGTGATCATGTGAAAATGATCTGAGTGTATGTATTGATTGAGAGGTCTGAGGTCTAAAATAGGCCTGAGAGTGCCGTCCTTTTGGGAATGAGGAAGTACAGGGAGTAAACCCCTGTGCCTTGCTGTAGCAGAGGCACTGGCTCTATGGCGTGCTTTTGAAGCAGGGAAAGTACCTCTTGTTGTAAAAGTGTAAGATGGTCTGTGGACATTGGACGCTGCCTGGGTGGTATGGTGGGGGGGGTAGCTGTTAGCTCCAGGCAGTAGCCATGTTGGATAATCTGTCTCACCAACCTGTCTGTTGTAATGGAGTTCCAGACAGGCAGGAACTGTGATAGCCTTCCCCCGACAGGGAGTGTTGTGGTCGGGGGAAGTGGAGGAAAGTCACTGTTTGGGAGTGGTGGAGGTACGGGTGTTATTATTACCTCGACCTCTGCCCTTAGAGTTGTTGCCTCTGTAACCACCCCTAAAGTATCCTCTATTAGGAGAGGTTTGGGTGTTTGTTCGATAGGAAGAGGAACTGTCTGCGGTGGTATTCCTGGAGCCCCCTCTGTAAAAGGAGCGGCGAAAGGAGCCACGTTGCTGCGGGGACTGCAATGCTCCCATTGATTTGGCAGTGTCAGTATCCTTCTTCATCTTTTCTAGTGCTGTGTCGACAGCAGGACCAAATAGTTGGTTTTGGTTAAATGGCTGGTTTAGTATGGTAGTCTGGACTTCTGGCTTAAAACCTGAAATGCGAAGCCAGGCGTGTCGTCTAATAAGCACGCTAGTGTTAACTGACCTAGCGGCGGTGTCGGCTGCGTCTAAGGCGCACTTAATGGAGGCATTTGAAATAAGTTTGCCTTCTTGAATGAGGTCAGTGGCTTGTGTTTTGTATTGATCAGGTAGATGTTGAAGGAGGGTTTCTAGCTGATCGTAGTGTGCCCTGTCGTACCTAGCTAGTAGAGCTTGGGTGTTAGCGATGCGCCAGATGTTGGTGGCTTGCGCAGCTACGCGTTTGCCAGAAGAATCTAACAATTTGGATTCTTTATCAGGGGGCGGAGCATCCCCTGAAGTTTGGGAATTGGCGCGTTTTCTGGCATTAGAAACGACCAGAGAGTCAAGGGGGAGCTGACCTTTGATGTAGGTGGGGTCATCGGGGGCAGGTCTATACTTTTTATCCACTCTAGGATTAAGGATCCTGGCTCTGACCGGGTCGTTAAAAATTTTAGGTGCATGTTTAATGACACCCTTGATCATGGGCAAAGTTTGAACAGTTTTTTGAGACCGTTCAAAAGTGTCTAGAAGAAAATCTTCCTCTGGTTGGTCGGTGTGAATATGCACCCCATGAAAAACGGCCGCCCTATGTATGAGTTGCCCAAAACCTATGTGATCATCTGGTGGAGATGGTTTTGTGGGATAAGGTGGAGGGCTGGGGAGGTCTGTAGGGTCTGGGGGTCATTATAACCCCAGTCATCCTGTGGTGGATTATCTGGATCCAGATATAAATTATGAGGGTCATCCCCGTACCCCATGTTGTCCTCATACTCATGTGGGGGAGAATCCGCAGGTTGAGGAGGTGTGATAGGGATGTGGAGAGGAGGGGTGTTAGAGAGAGGTATAGGGGAAGAAGGAGGCATAGGGGAAGAAGGAGGCATAGGGGAAGTGGAAGGGTCTTTCTTCTTCGGAGGGACAGGCTTGTGACGTGGCACAGAGGAAATATGTCCTGTTTTAGGATTGATATAAAGTTTGTGTTGATTAGGATCGATGGGATCCGGTGTAAACAGTTCCTCTCCTTGAATATTAGTTTTCGGCGCCGACTTTTTCGGTTCCGAACGTGGTGATGGCTTCTTTAAATGTTCCTTTGCTTTAGAAGGCGTCGAGGCGTCCTTCGGTTTAGCTACAGGCTCGACCGGCTTTAGTTTAGGGGGTGTGTCGAGTAGCTTCGGTTTCGGTGCCGAAGGATCCGCGTGCTTGGAGGCGGATTTGGGGACCGAACTGGATTTCGGCGCCGGGTGGTCTTTGTGTTTCGGCGCCGAAGGTGCCGGTGTAACGGGCACATGTGGTTTGGTCGGTGCCGAGGAACTAGAAGGCGTTTTCTTGTTCGGTGCCGAGCCCGAAGGCGGGGCGTCCGAAACACGTTTACGGTCTCGACTGGGGCCCGTAGGCGAAGTACTGACCGGTGCCTTCGATTTTGCAGGGAGGGTTGGGGCAGGGGCAGTAGTACTCACACGCTGCCCTGAAGGGTGGAACTGTCGGAGTCCTCTGCCTCGGAGATGATAGCGAGGTCTTCGGAGTCTTCTTCCGGAACATCGGGACCCTCGTCGAAGATGTTGACGGGTTCCGGAGCGGACCTGTGCGCCATGATGTGCCTTCGGGCTCGACGATCTCGGATTGTCTTCTTGGAGCGGAAGGAGGCGCAGGCCGGACAAGTGGCCTCGTTATGGTCTGGTGAGAGGCACCGATTACAGACCTGGTGGTGGTCACTATGAGGAAACTTTGCTCCACATTGGGGGCATTTTCGGAATGGCGTCCTTTCCATGGGCAGTAGGCCTTACGGCGTCGATGGGCCCAACGGCCCGCGTCGACGGCTGGAAAGGAGATCGAAGAAGGGACGTCGAGATGTCGATGTCGGTATCAGGCGTTGAAAAGTGGAAAACGCTGCAAAAAACCGAGTTTCGAACCGGAGTGTCGAAATGCATCCGAACCCGATGGCGGAAAAAAACAATCTGAGGATGGAGTCGATGCCCATGCGCACTATTGTCCTAAGGAGGAGTCACCTATCACATGACTACAAAGACTTCTTCGAAGACAACAACAAAGTGCAAGCATCCGAGCCCAACACCAGATGGCGATCTAATGCACAGTGTGAGCTCTGCAGCTCACATGCCTCGAACCATAAGTTTCCTAAACGTATACACTCCGAACTGTGATGATAGAGTATTTTTCGAGATGGTGCTGGACATTATTCTGCTGAGTCTGGAGACACCCCTCCTGTGGTCAGGTGACTTTAGTTGTGTTATAGATGGAGATGTGGACAAGTGCCCCCCTTAAGCGTAAAACAAAGCCGGGCATGTCTATGGTGCTAGAGGTAGGTATGACAAGGGTGGATTGTATCAATGCATGGAGGGCGATGCACCCAAGGAGTCTGGACTATACCCATCATTCAGAAATGCATGGGATGTATAGCAGTTTAATACATTTAGGACTCACATCTACGAGGCTTAACCGTATCCTCACGCCGGACACGGTGCGGTGCACGATAATACTGCTTATCTGGCAGTAGTGCCTCTCTTCTACCGAGAGCGTCCTTTTGACCCTTACGACAGGGTAGCATAGCTTAAGAATGCTACATGGATGGACCGGAATTACAACGGGAATCGTGTTTGGAGTTAACTTGGAAGAGGCTGACAGCCCTGACAAAGTCACGGGTGTATCCCAAACAGCGACAAAACACGTGTTAGCTCTGTGGCTAAGAATAAAAGAATTGGAACCTAAGAAAATGAAAATCTAAGAATTATTTGTGATTTTTTTTTAATTTTGCCATAAGGATGCTAGATTGTTTGCAAAATACAATTGCGAGTGCTTGGGATGAAGGCTTTTTGAACCAGTGATCTTCTGATCAGATTTGGGGAGTGGGGTGATTCTCTTTACCTTTAAGCACCGCAGAAACTAATGTTGGATACACCAATACATGTGCACTACCATTTGAGCGTCACCACCCTGGTCAGATCACCCTTTCGATAATAACTTGTATAGCAGGTTGGACAGAATCCTTGTGGCACAGGAACAGGCAGACCAGGTGGTCGCAGTGGAGCACCTTGGACGATTCTTGTCCAATCATGCTCCAGTGCTCATGACATACATACGGCAATGCAAGAACCTACCTATCCCTATGTGGCGTCTGCGTCCGGAGGCACAGCGCCATGGTGCATTGAGATCCAATACCCGGGAGGTCCTAGGGTGCTTCTTGGAGGGCAACTGGGGGTCCACTGATACTAGGGCTAATCAATGGGATGCCCTCAAAACTGTTCTACGAGGGGAGTGCCTCTCTAAGGTGTATGACATTAAACATCAGCTGGGAGCTGAGGGCTCAGGAAGATACAATGGCTGGCCTTCAGCGGGGGGATCAGGGGGATTCCTTATTGCAGGATGAGATAGTGAAGGCCAAACGGGCGGTGGGTGGACTTGGGACAGGTTAGATAAATTTACGCTGAAGGAATACAGGCAGTTGTTGCATAGAGCGGGTGACTGACCTGACTGCCGCTTGGCTTCGCCGTAAGGAGAGACCAGCCACACTGATCACATCTCTGCAGTTGGGAGATAGCTGGTTCGTCTTGACACAAGCATCGATTCATAGGGAGCTCCAACAGTATTTGGCGTGTTTTTTCCAACGGAGTGAGGATTGCGCTGCCCTTGCGGTGAAGGAGTTTCTGGTGGGTTTAGACTTGCTGAAACTGGGGACCTCACAACAGGAGGCGCTGAACCTGGTGTTAACCAAGGGAGAGATTCAGGATGTGATAGAGGCCATGCCAAGACACAAAGCCCCAGGTCCGGATGGGTTACCCACAAAATTCTATGTTGCTTACTCTGATGTGCTAGCTGAGAAGATGCTCAAGGTTTACAATGAGGCGGGGTGAGATGAGCACTCCCCCAGACCATGATGGAAGTTCTCCAAGCCAGATCGGGACTAAGAGAAGGCAGGCTCATACCACCTGTTGTCCATGATCAATGTAGACATGAAAACGCTTTCTAAGATCCTGGCTAACATTGCAGGGGTAATTGGCCAGCCAGTTTATGAAGATCAATGCAAGTTTATCCCACAGAGAAGCACCCTCAATGATCTGTAGGCTAACACGTCATGCACTCAGTGCAGGATTCGTAGACGGAAATGGCAGTAGTAGCACTCGACACAGAGAAAGCTTTTGATACGGTGTGAGAAGCTGGGTTTCTGTTGCAGTAACCCTCCCACTTTTTGCTAGACTACTGATGCACTTTTGACTTGATGTGCCCTGGGTCCCTGCCAATCAGGCTCCCAGGGCCTGTGTTCTTTACCCAAAACTAACCCAAACCCAATTGGCATCTCTGGCCACAGGTCAGCCCCTGGTAAATGGTACCACAGGTACCCAGGGCACTGTGACCAGGGAAGACCTCTAAGGGCTGCAGCACTTATTGTGCCACCCTTAAAGGCCCTGTACCTTTACACACACACACACCGCCTTGGCAGGCTGCGTGTTTTGGTGCAGAACAAAGTGAAGAGTCGACATGGCACACATCCCTGTGTGCCATGCCTACAACCCGCTGCCCTGGCATAGATCAGTCACCCCTCTAACTGGGTGCACTATGCCAGTGGTGAGGGTACAGGTGTATGAGCCCTCTACCCCTACAGTGTCCAAGTCCATTCTTCGACATTGTAAGTGCAGTGCTGCCATTAGGAGTATATGGTGCTGGGAGTTTGTCATTAAGAACTCCACAGCACCATAATGGCTACACTGAAAACTGGGAAGTTTGGTATCAAACTTCTCAGCACATTAAACCCACACTGATGCCAGTGTGGGATTTAATGAAAAATGCACTCAGAGGGCATCTTGGAGATGCCCCCTGAAAAACGACCAGCCTCTGGTGGGTTCCCTGACTGGTACACACCAGCCTGCCACCACGAGACATGTTTCTGGACCACTAGGGTGAGAGCCTTCGCTCCCTGAGCCCAGAAACAAAGCCTTTCCTGGGCGGAGGTGTTCACACCTCCCCCAGGCCAGGAAGAGCCATCTGTGGCAGGGGAGCTTCAAAGGCCTGGCAGCCTTTGTAATGTGACCCCCAGCCTCTCCTGCTGTCAGGAGCAGGCCCCCTTCCTGTCTCCCCTCCTTTTCGGCGGGAAGACAGGCGGGTAAAATTAGCCAGCCCAGAAGGTGCGCCACCCTCTGCCAACCCCACCCCTCATGTGGGGGAGGCGAGGTGAAGCCCACTCTTCAGTGCCCGCCATCTTGCAGATGGCAGGCACTCCCCAATCAGGATTAGGGATTGTGCTCACTCCCCCACGTGGGGTGAGCACGCCACGGGTGTAGTCACCCTAAGGTCAGTAGCCCATTGGCTACTGACCTCGGGAACCCTAAAACGCCCCTTAAGGAAAATGCTACTTACACAGTATGCACCTATTCTTGGCATGTAGAGCTGTAGAATCTCATGCTTATGCATAGATCGCCATCTAGTGTTGGGTCCGGATGTTTGCACTTTGTTTTTCTTCGAAGAAGTCTTCCTAGTCACAAGGTAGGGGTCTCCTCCTTTTGGTGATAGTGCGCATGGTCATCGACTCCATCTTCAGATTGTTTTCCCGCAGAGGGTGAGAGAATGGAGTAGTAGTAAAGAATAGAGATGGCCATGTGTATGTCTGAATAGTAAGAAGAGAACTACAGCAGTTACAGGTACCCGGGGAGGCGGGTGGGCGCATGAGATTCTACATCTCTACATGCCAAGAACAGCTGCATACTGTGTAAGTAGCATTTTCTGTTCGAGGCATGTGAGCTGTGGATCACATGCTTATGCATAGACTATACAGCAGTCTCCCCTAAGCAGTGGCTATCCTGTAACTGATGGAGTTGTCTGAAATAGTGTTTTAAGTACTGCTTGGCCCACATTAGCTTGTTGTCTGGCTAACACATCCACGCAATAGTGTTTGGTGAATGTGTGTGGTGTGGACCATGTTGCAGCTTTGCAGATGTCAGTGATAGGGATGTTCCCTAAGAAGGCCATAGTAGCTCCTAGTTTACGAGTGGAATGTGCTCTAGGAGGTACCGTTAGAGTCCTTTTGGCTTTTGCGTAGCAAATCTGAATACATTTAACGATCCACCTAGCAATACATGATTTGGATATAGGATTGCCCTTGTGAGGTGCTGCAAAAGCAACAAAAAGTTGTTTGGTGTTACGAAAAGATTTCGTTCTTTCAGTGTAATACAAGAGTGCTCTTCTAACATCTAAGGTGTGTAGAGCTCTTTCTGCAACAGAGTCAGGTTGAGGGAAGAAAACAGGTAATTCAACCGACTGATTAATGTGAAATGCAGATACTACCTTAGGTAGGAATTTGGGGTTGGTACGAAGAACCACTTTATCTTTGTGTAGCTGGAAGAAAGGTTCTTCTATGGTTAGTGCCTGAAGTTCACCCACTCTCCTTAATGAAGTGATTGCAATGAGGAAAGCTGTTTTCCAAGTAAGGAACTGTAGGTCACATTTGTGCATGGGTTCAAATGGTGGGCCCATGAGCCTTGTGAGGACTATGTTAAGATTCCACACTGGGGCAGGTGGAAGTCTTGGTGGTATAACTCTTTTTAGTCCTTCCATAAATGCTTTGATTACAGGCACTCTAAATAGCGATAAATGTTGTCTATTGTGAAGATAGGCTGCAATTGCAGCGAGATGCAGTCTGATGGATGTATAGGCCAATGATGACTGTTGTAAATGTAAGAGGTAGCAGAGAATGTTTTGTATGGAAGCATCCAGAGGGTTGATGTTATTGTTATTGCAATAGATAACAAATCGCTCCCATTTGGCTGCGTAGCAGGCTCTTGTGGTAGGCTTTCTAGCCTCCTTAATAATGTTCATACAGTCTGGTGGAATGTTCAGATAACCAAACTCTATGACTTCAGGAGCCAGATCGCAAGGTTCAATTGTTTGGGATCCGGGTGTTTGTTTTCTCCATGGCTCTGTGTGAGGAGACTGGGAGTTAAATGTAATTTTTGATGCGGTACCAGAGAGTTCCAACAGGGTTGTGAACCAGGGTTGACGTGCCCATGTTGGAGCTACCAGTATTAGTGTGAGGGATGTTTGTCTGAGTTTCCGAACCACTGATGGAATGAGTGGGAGAGGCGGAAAAGCGTAAGCAAATATCCCTGACCAGTTCATCCATAGAGCATTGCCTTTGGACAACGGGTGTGGATACCTGGAGGCGAAGCTTGGGCATTTTGCGGTGTTGCAAACAGATCTATGTGAGGGACTCCCCAAGCTTGGAAGTATGGGTGGAGAACTTGAGGGTGAAGTTCCCATTTGTGTATTTGATACCTCTGTCTGCTGAGGAGGTCCGCAATCTGGTTGTTGACTCCTGGGAGGTGTTCCGCTAGGAGATAGATATTGTGGTGAATAGCCCACCTCCAGATGTCTTGGGCTAAGTGGGACAGTTGGAGAGAGTGTGTCCCCCCCTGTTTCTGTATGTAATACATAGCTGTCATGTTGTCGGTTCGAACCAAGACAGCTTTGCCTGAGAGGTGATCTTGAAAGGCTTTGAGAGCTAGAAAGATCGCCATCAGCTCTAAATGATTGATGTGGAGCAACTCTTGTTGGTGGCTCCAGAGACCTTGCACTGTGTGTTGTTGAAGATGAGCTCCCCATCCAGTTAGGGACGCGTCCGCTGTTAATAAGGTCTGTGGAACTGGGTCTATGAACGGCCGTCCTTTTGACAGATTTTGGGTGTTCCACCACTGCAGAGAGCGATGAGTACAGCCACTTACCAACACTAGATCGGTTAATAGACCGTGTGACTGGTTCCCCTGTCTGGCTAAGCATTCTTGAAGTGGACGCATGTGCAGCCTGGCACGGGGAACGATCATGATGCAAGATGCCATCATTCCCAACAGTTGCATAAACACTCGAGCTGGAAGTGATTGAGTGGCTTGAAATTTGAGAATTAGCGCCTGAATGTTTCGAATTCTGGCTGCGTTGGGAAATGCTAGAGCCCTTTGAGTATCCAGAGTGGCTCCTAGGTAGTTCTGAATTTTGTTTGGCTGAAGATGTGATTTTAACACATTGACTGTAAACCCTAGCTGGTGAAGTAACTGAATGGTTAAGGAAGTATGGTTGCGGCATTGTTGGTACGTGCTGGCTTTGATGAGCCAGTCGTCCAGATAGGGGAAGACATGTATGCTTTGTCTTCTTAGATGCGCAGCTACTACCGCCAGACACTTTGTGAAGACTCTGGGGGCAGTGGTGACTCCGAATGGGAGTACCTTGAATTGGTAGTGTTGACCTGCTACCACGAACCTGAGAAATTTGCGGTGAGCCGGATGGATTGGAATATGAAAGTAGGAGTCTTTTAAGTCTAGAGTGGAAAGAAAGTCGCCCTTTTGCAAAAGGGGTAGAACCTGTTGCAGTGTTACCATGTGGAAATGGTCTGACTGTATGTAAAGATTTAGTTCTCTGAGATCTAATATTGGTCTGAGAGAACCGTCCTTTTTGGGAATTAGGAAGTAAAAGGAGCAGACGCCCGACCCCTGATGTTGTGGTGGTACGGGCTCTATAGCTTGTTTTAGAAGGAGAGATTGAACCTCTTGTTTGAGAAGGTGTAGGTGATCCGGTGAAAGTTTGTGCGACTTTGGGGGAATGTTTGGAGGAGTGTTGATGAACTCCAGGCAGTAACCAGAATGGATAATTTGGAGCACCCACTTGTCTGTTGTTGACTGCCACTTTGGTATAAATTGTGACAGTCTTCCCACCACAGGTGTTAAGTGGTCGGGGGGAACTCTGGGCAAGTCACTGTTTTGTATTGGAGGGAGAGGTACGTGTGTTGGAACCTCTACCTCTGCCCTTGCTTCCTCTATTAACCACCTCTGAAGTAAGTTTTGGAACCTGAGGGTTGGTTATTGCCCTTATAGGTGGATGCAGTGTCCGAGGAAGTGGTTTTGGACCCTGCTCGATAAAAGGAGCGCCGAAAGGAACCACGGCCTTGTGGAGACTTAAGGGCTCCCATTGATTTAGCCACTTCGGTATCTTTCTTCATCTTCTCAAGTGAAGAATCTACCACCGGCCCAAACAGGTGTTCTTTATCGAATGGTGTGTTCAATATTGAGGTCTGAACCTCCGGTCTGAACCCAGATATGCGTAGCCAGGA
Source organism: Calotriton arnoldi (assembly GCA_963921515.1). Classification (NCBI taxonomy): domain Eukaryota; kingdom Metazoa; phylum Chordata; class Amphibia; order Caudata; family Salamandridae; genus Calotriton; species Calotriton arnoldi. Next base: position 967,817 of record CAWUFW010005099.1, read on the forward strand.
GTGCCTTCTTAAAAGGACACTAGTGTTCACCACTCTGGCAGATGCATCAGCCGCATCTTGGGAGCACCTAATTTGATTGTTGGAAATTAGTTGTCCCTCACGTACCAGGTCTTGCGCTTTAGATTTATGTTCTTGGGATAAAAATTGGATATGTTGTTCCATTTCATCCCAATGCGCACGGTCATATCTGGCTAGCAGCGCTTGTGTGTTAGATATGCGCCAGAAGTTAGCTGCCTGGGAGGCTATTCTTTTCCCTGAAGCATCAAGGAGCTTTGACTCTTTATCTGGGGGTGGTGCGTCTAAAGTAGTCTGGGAGTTTGCCCTTTTGCGTGCATTAGAAACAACTAATGAGTCTAAGGGTAATTGTCCTCTTATGTAGACTGGATCAGATGGTGCAGGTTAGTATTTTTTATCCACCCTAGGGGTAAGGATACGTGCCCTGACAGGATCCTTAAATATGTCGTCTACATGTCTGGTCATTCCTTTAAGCATGGGCAACATATGCGTGGATTTGTGTGTGCTGTTTAATGTTTCAAAGAGGAAATCCTCTTCAAGGGATTCTTTATGTAGCTGGACCCCATGGTAATTGGCAGCCCTGCCTAGCAATTCAATATATCCTACGCTGTCGTCTGGTGGAGAGGGCCTGGTAGGATATAGGTCAGGGTCATTGTCTGTGGGCGAGTCAGTGTTATAGTCATCCCACTCATCTGTAGGTCCAGGCTGATTATCATCATTAGTATCATCCCGTCCCCATCACCCTGATCGACATGTATATATGGTGGTGAGTGCTCCGGTGAAGTTGGCACAAGCAGAGACTGAGGTAAAGGTGGTGAAGGAAGAGGAGGAGGGGAAGGGTTAGTCCCAACAGTTCTCTTTAATGGAATGTGGTATTCCTCTTCGGTAGTAGCCCCTCTTTTTAAAGTCACTTTGGTAGTAATGTGGCCGGTTTTTGGATGTATGACCAAAATTTTCTGTTTTGGGTCCGGTTCTTCGAGCGGATCACCGAAACTATGCTTCTTAGGTGACTTTGGTGTATCAGTCTGTGGCAGCGCCGAAATTTTCGGTGCCTATGGTTTTGGGTCTGGTGCTTTCAGATCCGAGGTGGTTTTCGGTGCCGAGTGGTGATGATCGGAGCCGGACTTGGTCTTCGATCGCGAAGGCTTTGGCTCGGTGCCCAATTTGGCATGGGGCTTTTCGGAGCCGGAAGGATTTTTGGTATGCTTTGGTGCCGAGCCAGGAGGCAGGGCGTCGGAAGCGTGGTCTCAGTGCCGACCGGGGCCCGAGGGCGCGAGTTGGTCTAGAGCCTTTTTTTTTTGGTTGAGTTGGGGTGAGGTAGGGCCTGTACTTACAGTACGTTGTCCATGCGGGATGTCTTCATCCTGGTCGGAGCCATCGTCGGAGAGGGAGATCTGTTGTTGCTCCTCCTCGGCTCCGATAGGGTTGTCGGCCTCTTCATCCGATTCAGGTTTGAAGAGGTCCGGAATGGAGCCTGTGTGTTGGCTCTGCATGTCGCGTCGTCGGGCCGGACGGTCGCGAAGAGTCTTATTGGAGCGGAACGCTCGGCACGCGTCGCAGTCCTGTTCACTGTGTTCCGGTGAGAGAGACAGGTTGCACACCTCGTGTGAATCGGTGCACGGATATTTCGCGTGGCACTGAGGACAGAATTTAAAAGGAGTTCGTTCCATTGACTGCGAGTCGAACCGGGGGCTAGGCCCAACGGCCTACCACGAGCTCTCCTATCGAAAAGAGTTTTTTGTAAGAACACGATCCACGAAGAATGGATAACGCGATCGAAAACAATACCGTCTAGGTTGAGTGTTGTACGCACCGAGAGAAACCGCAGGATCGGCGTCGAACCGGAGCGCAGCGAGTCACATCCGAACCCGATGGCGGAAAAAAACAATCAGAAGATGGAGTCGATGACCATGCGAACTATCACCAAAAGGAGGAGTCACCTACCTCGTGACTAGGAAGACTTCTTCGAAGAAAAACAAAGTGCAAACATCCGGACCCAACACTAGATGGCGATCTATGCATAAGCATGTGATCTACAGCTCACATGCCTCGAACATACAGTATTTAGGGGGCAGCCCTGAACCAAGAACTCAGATTCCCACATACTAAGAAGAAAAAGGACGAAAGAAGACGCCCAGCAGAGGAGACTGCAGAGAACAACTGACTTGGCCCCAGCTCTACCGGCCTGTCTGCAGTTTCCAGAGATCCTGTGCCAAAAATCGTCTTGTCCTGCAGCCAGCGACCTCCAGAACCCCTGGGAGGACTGACTGCCTTCAACAAAGTCCGGATCTCCTGTGAACAGCAGCTCTGTTCAGAAGAAATACCAAAGAAAGACCGAGCCTGATGAGGAAAAAGAAACCCGATGCCTGGAACCACCACTGCACCCGCCGCCTACGGTTCGAGTGGCCCACCGGTCCCAGCGAGGTCCCCCAACGCTCCAGAGTACACCGTGGGTTGACCCCTCCAGGACCCCCCCCCGACGTCGCCTGCAGCCTCTGCACAGAGACCCCCCCCACCGCGAGTGGCCCGGTAAGGTGAAATCCGACCTCAAAAGATACCCCTGCATCCAGCCGCCCTGCGCCATGGGACAAAAACCCGAGGTGCACCTACGTCCCAGAGCCCTCCAACTTACCTGCCCAGCTGTTGGTTCCTCCCGGACGTCTTCCTGGACCGAGCCTGCAGCTGAAAACAAAAACCGAAAATCCCCATTGAAAACAGGCCACCCGACGCCAAAACAGCACCTTGCACCCAGCTGCCCCTGCACCGCTGCAGGTGCACTTTGTGTGCTAAACCAGACCCCCTTTACCCTGAGCCTAACACCAGGAGCTTTGCTCCCACAACCTTGTGGCCTGCTCGTCAGCAGCCACCAACTGGAGGCCCCCTATCCTCCATTGGATAACATTGGGCCGCAGCCCTCTGCACCCGGCCGCCCTAGTGCCACTGAGGGTGTAACTAGAGTGCATCCTTGACCCTGGGGGACCCCTGAGTCTACCCCCAGAACCTCAACTCCAACTACCAAATACTTACCTCAAAACCGATAACACTATTTTCCTCAATAGGATAACATTGACTGTTTTTCTTGGAAAAGTTTCTAAGTGTGGAGTTTGAAAACCTAAAGAAATTCTTTAAAGTTGTACTATTTAACCAAAACGATTTTACTTACCTGTTTACAGGAAATGTCCCAGAGTAGTATCCAGGTATACTACTCTGAGTAAGAAAAGTAATCTAAAAGAATAACTTGCCTGGTATTTTACTGAAAAGCCCATTCAAGTCTATTTACTGTATTTACAAAGTATTACATTTCTCTGCAACCCTACTGTAAGTCAAAACAAAGTGCATATACAATTACAATTCAAACTGTTTACAAACTGCATTACTACTGTAAAGTATTTATTGCTTACCTGTGCCAGGCTTGCTTGGTTCTAGAAAATAAAATAACTAAAAGAATATTTTCATACAAAACAATTGGTCTGAAGTTCAGTCTTTGAGTGTGTGAATTCATTTGCTGACTGAGTGTGTACAACAAATGCTTAACACTGTCCTCTGATATTGCCTTACTGCTCGACCACACTACCACAAATAGAGAGTGAGGTGCTATCTAACTTTACCTCTGCCTACCTTTGGGGTTCCACTGGACTCTGTGCACACTATACCTCACTTTGGTATAGTATATACAGAGCCAGCTTCCTACATACGGTCGGCTGGGAATTCCTGTGGGTGGTCTTGTTGCATGTGGGATTTGGTGCGAACTTACTAAAATGGATAGCCCTATTATACTCTTGGCCATCGACCAGGGTCCAGTCTGGACAGTATGCCTCCTATAGTCTGGATAAACAGAGGGGGGACTCGACAGGGTTGGCCCCTATTCCCTCTCCTGTTTGCACTGGCCATAAGAGTCGCTGGTGTCACAGCTGCAGACCACACTGCAGGGATTGGGGATATGGGTGGGAGACACTGAACATATAGTATCCCTGTATGCCGATGACGCCCTGGTGTACTTACGGAGCCCGGCGTGCGCTGTACCACTCCTACTGGATGCTTACCTTTGAGAGGTTGTCAGGCCTTAAGGTGAATGCAGCTAGGAGCCTTATATTACCTATCGCCGAGTGGGCCAGTAGCATCACAAACCCCTTTCTGTACCTGGTCTTGAGGTGGGAGATCGACAGGTTCCATTTTCTGGGTATACAAGTGACAGGTAAGATTGAGAATCAGTATGGGTATAACATGAGAAGAGTACTGGCGAGTCTAGAGGCTTTGGTGGCCTGTTGGGACAAATTACGGCCGTCAGTTGCCGGTAAAGTAGCAGTTGCCAAAATGGCGTTCTTGCCCCGTTGCCTATATGTTCTGCAGAACACGCAGTGCCCCATAGGCCACTTGATGTTTAAAAATTTGGACAGTCTCTTGATTGCCCTGGCCTGGGCCCATAGGCGTAGCCAAGTGGGTCTCCGGGTGCTTACGCTGGACATTGAGGGAGGGAGGGTTAGGCCTACCAGACATGGAATTGTATTATATGGCGGCACAACTACAACACGCTGCACAATGGTGTTCAAATGGCTCTAATGGAGAGAAGAGGTTACTGGCAGGCATAAGGGTGCAGATAAGCTGCCCCTCTGTCTTATGGAGGGGGCTGGTTACATAAATACTACCCATACATGATGGCTATCAGACACGCACTGCACTGGCCTTCTCCATTCTCTACACAGTTGCCGGCATGATGGTTAAAACCATTTTTGCAGATAAATCGGATCATGTCATTGTCGGCATGGATTTGGGGGACCAGAATCCAGGGAGAGGTGCATCACATTTGCAGAGGCACAGGAGGCGTTTGGAGTGGGCCCCGGTCAATTTTTAAATTTGCCAAACTTACCAAGACTGCCACTGACGTCTAGACTGGCTTTCCACAGACCCCAGTAACGTCACTCACACTGTAGGTGCTACTAGATGGAAGCTCCACTCAGGGGCTGATCTCCCGACTATATGGAGTGTTAAGACCTGGTACCCTGATATTGACGAGGCTGGGACAGCGACCTGGAGGAGCCCTTGACTGACAGGGACTGGATGAAGGCGTGTGCGTTAGTGTGAGGAGTCTCCAGTAATGCGCAAATCCAATTGGCACATTTCTTTATCTTACACTGAGCTTACCTTCCGCCGAAAAGGTTGCGTGCCCCAGGTGTGCAGCGTCTGAAGCAGACTTCTTGCATATGGCCTGGGGGTGTCCTGAGCTGATGGTATATTGGAGCATGATTTCACGCAGACCCCGAGAGGTGACTGACATGCATATAGAATTTACAGTCCAACACTGCTTGTTACACTTGATACTGAGCCAGAGTGGGAGTAAAGTGTACTACAAATTTGCATTGTTGGGTCTCGTGCTGGCCAACAGAATAATTGCCATCAGATGGATGTCTCCTAAGAGACCTACATCTGAGTAGGGACGTAGGCGAGTGGGCTCTGGCGGAAGAACATTGGATGCTTGAGGTCCGGATGGATAAGGTGGAGAAGGACTGTTTTGAGTGGAAAAGGATGTTGCAAGAATTGATGGCTCCAATCACGGATATGGGCTCAGACACCGACTCGGATAGTAGATTGAATGATCAGCAGTCCCGTAGGCCCTCTGTCCCGACTAACCGTTGCTGGACACCGAAGTCTGCTAGGAACCCAGTATGGAGGAGGTGAGGAGGCGATTCTGCTCTTGCCTGCGAGCAGAACGCCAACGTGGATGTCACACGCCGAATGTTGTTCCGAGGAGAACGGAAGGACACGGATCCCTCCACCAAAGGGACCCCACCGGCCCCCTCCGACTCCATCGTCCCCACTAGGGACCGGTAGACTGGTGCAGCAAGTCCGTGGAGGCTTTGGTTGGGGCTCAGAGCCCGCTCCTTCAAAAAAAAAAAAGGCTTCTCTGGTGCAGTGAGGTGAGGCAAGTCTGTGCTTGCGAGTGAGGTGGCCTTAGGCAACCACTGCGGAAAGCAAGCCCCGGGCAACTGCGGAGGTGGCTCAGTAGATCGGAGTGCGGCCTGCGGGAGCCCAGAGTGCTCCCACTTGCAAGGCACCCCAATTGTGCCTGCACTCGAGCGCCAAGTACCCAATGAATCCGCCAGACGGCAGGCATCAGTGACTCAGCCTCAGGGGGGCACCTGGCGGAACCCTCCCCCTTCCAGAGCAGCACGGACCCCCTCAGCCACAGTTCGCCATATACCAGGACCAGCATCTTTTGGACCGAGTAGCCCGGTGTACGAGGAAAACACAGCAAGGCACAGTAAGGCACCGCAGCGGAGAGAACACGGCTGCACCGGAGTATCGGATACCGGTTAAACCATAGTTGTTACTCCACCGGCGCTTCGTTTCGTGTTGTTTCAGCCCGGTCTGGCCGAGGGTAGTTCCAGCGAGTGCCAGCTCTATTAAGATTTAGCAGGAGGTGAGGTAAGGAGTGGGGGCCAGGCGCTGCGGTGGTAGACACCGCACGCAGAGTGTGAGCCCGGGCTCACACGGAGGCAGCCAAGCTAGGTCTGGGTGCGGCTTGTGGGTGGCCTGGTGCGCTCCCACTCAGTCCACTGCCCCTCTGCCTCAGCCTTACCTAGTTAAATTTACAGCTCCTACAGCTACAGTCGCAGTTACAACCTCAGCCACAGCCCATGACTCTTTCACTGCTCCTGCTGCTTAGGCATAGCGACTCTTCTACAACTGCGTTAGCTTGATAAACCGGCCAAACAAAGGAAAGGAGGTGCAAAAGAGATGGAGAAGCTGCACATAATCGCCATAAAGGTTTCTATACAACTGCGTTACCACAGGCCAAGAGTAGAGCAGCTGGGCGGTCAAACACGTGACGATTAGTACTGAGCCGCGAGGTACAGATAGACAAGTGGAACGAGTGCCACCCCTTGAGACTGAGTTCCTAGTTCCATTGTGGTTCAAGGCAGTGGGGCAGAGAGGCGGAGAGGCAGCCTGAGAGCCCAATAGTGTCCAAGGAGATAAGTGGCCTCCTTCTTGGCCGTGACCGCAAATTTAACCCTGACCTTTTGAGATCATCCGCAGATTGGCATGAGCGTTGCGACCGTAGTTGGCTGCAGGAAGTGTATCCTGTGACCCCTGCGGAGGCGGCCCAGTAAGTACTGGGTGTGGCTTGCGGAGTGTGTCAGTTGGCCCCGCCCGTGCCTACCACCGGGAGCCCCGGAGTTCTGCACAGTCCTGTGTTGTCCTGTTCCCCAAGGGCACATAACGTCAGGCATCTATATTTTATGCATATTACATGGGATAATCAGTGGCTAATCAGTGGATGCATTTAAAGAGATTTTCCATATGCCTTTGCGATTTATGCATGTTCAGAGGTGGTAGAGAGGTGTAAGTTGACCTCTTAGTGGCCCAAGTCCTTGGTCAACTGAGCTCTTGTGTTATACCACTACTTGCTCCCATTGTTCTTACGATACATCAGAAGCCTGAGCAGAGTGTATACTATTCCTGGACTGGAGCGAGATTAAGTTTAAGGATAGTCCGTATAGACAGAAGATGGCCTCTAGATGCTTGCGATCTGGTCGGCGAATTACATCCCCAGTGCCAGGATTAGAGCCTACCACCGGATTGGTTGAAAACAAATCTGATCACTCTAGTACCCCTAAATTACTTAAAACCATCAAGCGAAAGAAGCCTCAAGACCATCTGAAATCTCATCCTATGGTACTAGCTATGTTCACCAAGGGTTTGAGGAGCAAATCATTATGGACTAATGAAGAGGGGGTATCCCCTGGTGTGGTGAATGCGGATGAATTGGGCACTGATATGGCATCTCACAATAGTTAGTTCTGCACCAGTGTAAGCTTATTGCGCAGAACTTGGTGGAACCCTCAGTTTTAACTCAACTTATCCAGCCTATTGAACAACGCCCGTCAAACATATTGGTTGAAGATATGGAAACAGACATGGAAGATACTAAGGTTATTCTTGAAGTAAACAACGCTGGTAAAAAGCTGTTGCCTGAATCTGCGGCTTCGCTGAAGTCAATGAGCTCGGTGGTTATAACTGGCACCCTAAATGTTGCAGAGTTAAAATCAGCATTGTCTTCGCTCAGAGAGTTGTCTCAAAAGCCCCAGAACGAACACTGTGGGGTTGATTGTAGCTTTGACCCTGGGGCTTTAGAGGACATTACACTACCAGATATTGCTATCCCCATGGGGAAAAACCAAGTAATCGAGGCCAACTTAACGTCACCGACAGCTCAAGAATTAGCTTTGAGACGGTCAGCGGATTGTCCTGCTAGTAGCCCATGAATGCAGCTTTGCATATGGGCAGTCCCGGACTTCGAAGTATATTATTTAGCGGCACAACTACAAGGGCTCACGCAGGCGGTGGCTAGGGAATTTAGGGGACCGGATGGCCCAGAGGACCGGTGGCTGCCACGGCATGTGTTATCATTTATAATTCTAGGAATGCGATTGCGAGTGGCTTCGTTAACAAGCGAGGAGAAAACGCTGAGAGCGTGTTGGAATAGATACAAGCGGAAAGGAAGAATTGCTCGTCCATACGCACCAGAGATCCCCCTGGGGATGTGTACGGCTTTCCCGCATGGGGTAGACTGGTATGCGCTGGCAGAGTGGGAGGACCTGGGGCTGCAAATGATCGGAGATCTTTATGAGGAGGGGACCCTCCTGTCCTATCAAGCGCTACAGGATAGGTATGGCTTGCCTAGAGGCGCATATTTGCTACATGCCCGCTGGTGTCCGCGATACAGAAATATTGGGGAGAAGGACTATTGTAACCAAGGACTTCCCCGACGTGTCAATACGTGGTAATGGCAGCGGGGACGATAAAGGCGGTGACTTGCCTGAGTAGGCGACTGGTGGGAGAGGGACTGCAGCCACTAGCTCAATTGAGCGAAAAGTGGGAGATAGACCTGGGTAAGGACATTCCCGAGATGGCCTGGAGTGGGATAGTGGAGAGGGCATGGAAAGGTACACGGAACGTGAGGTTTCAACTTATTCATTTTTACGTCTTACATCGGGCGTATTTAACCCCGGAGCGGATAACTAAATATTTCCAGGTAGACTCGGCATGCCGTCCTCAATGCAGTACGAGCGCAGCCGATTTTCAACATATGATGTGGAGCTGCCCGCAGCTCGGAGGTTACTGGGAGGAGGTGATGGAGGTCCTGTGCGGAGTCACGGATAGACAAATTGAGCCTGACATGGGGGCGTGCATACTGCACTGGTTCTCACATACAGCGCGCACTAAAATCACAAGCAAGTTCATTGATCTGGGGCTCTTATTGGCTAAGCGGGAACTGACAAGGCAGTGGAAAGCTAAGCTGGGACCTAGCGTAGCGCGCTGGCGGGTGGAATTATTGAACTGGGCGACTAGCGAGAGTATGGTTAGGATGCGACAGGCGATGAGAGCGAACAATGAAAAGGCGATGGACTGCCCGGGCGTGGGATGCATTGGTGGCCCTGCTGCGGAACCCCGAACTGGACTCTGAATCGGAGGCCGAATCCCTAGAAGCACCTCGAGAGATGAGGGTAGACCATACAGCCCATAGTTAGGCTTAAGCGGACAACAGGGGGAAGAATAGGAGGGGAGCTAGTGGGCCTAGGGATGCGAATCAACCACAGCTGAGAACCCGCACACTATCATACGAAGAGGATGGTGGAATAATTCTGAGTAACTAACGAGGAGCACACCGGGGGCAGGGGGTGGGAACGGGGAGGGAAGGACGAGCTTAGAGGGGGGGCACATTATTTGAGAATCGTTTTGCATTGGAATACCATGGCCTGGGTGAACTGCTGGGGATGCGGACGAGAGAAGCAGATATAGAATAGCCTTTAAACGTATTGATGGGCCTGAAGAAATCACCCAAATAGCATACAGTAAATAGTTAGATATTGTATTATGATATGTGCCCCTCATTGAAACTTGTGATGTATATGGTTTGAAGGGGGGCTTGGCGAATTGAAAATCAATAAAAGTTGTTATTAAAAAAAAATGTAAAAAAAAAAAAAAAAAATTTAAAAATGAATGCAGCTTTGCACAGCAGTACTACTTCAAGTGCTTTCCTTTCTCGTTCATTGGGGCTATCGAATTCTGAGGCGACCCTAAGTAAAGATGCACACGACATATGGCAACTAATGACAGAGGGTGTAGATGGGAACGAGGGTGTAAATGAGAATAGGGGAGAGAGGGACAACTCTGGTACATTAAGTGCCTTAGAGAGGATTCTCGCATCAATTTTAGCTTTGCTGGAAAAATGTACTGTTAATTCTGATCATATGTTGGATGTATTGTCTCCGATTTTGGTGGACGTGCAGCACCTTACCTCTGCCAGTACCAGCCTAGGAAAGGCAGAAATGGGTACTGATTTGAATACTCGGGATACCCAGACTAACATAGTGGTAAGGGAAAAGGGAGTCCAAGCGGGAACTTGTGGTGACTCGAGAGACCGATCTACCGGGCGGTTTGGGGATATCACAGCACTAAACAACATGTGTTTCACTGCCCCCCAAAATCAGTTGTCTGTGGATAATCACCTGCTCGCTGTCGCAAGGGAAAATATAAAGGGTTTAGCGTTGAAGAATTCCTCGTCTATTTATCCAATTTTTAAAAAAGGGAACTCCAGTACATCTGTTGACCCAGCCTTTACAACTGCTCCCTCCTTAATTAAACAGTCTAAGGTTGAAACTGTTTTTGATCTCCCTGGGGAGGGTGCCTCTCAACCTGAGTATAACAGGGTAGAAGCACGGCAAAGAAGAAAAAGTAACTGCGTATTACAAAACGTAAACCCAAAAAAATTGAGGTTTCGGAGGCCCGGAAGAACCGGATAATGCTATTTTGGCAGAAAAAGGAAAAGAGTTTAAGGCTGCTGGGCCCCATGGTGGTCAGGAATTGGACTGTCAGGATAAAAAGCCTCACCCTTCCTCGTCAATTATGATTGAAGTGCCTATATTGGTTAGGACAAGAGGAGGGGTATAAGGATTTTAGGATAGCAGGCTATAATGAAGGGGGAGGATTGGGATCTGAATGGAAGAACCAAAAGCCAGGGTCAGACCTGGAGGTTAAGGAGAACATAGGAGTAAAAACAAATAATACCTTGTTAGAGGTAGGGCGAATGGTGGATAGTTCTCCCTCAAACCCTTACCGTACGGATACTCTGCATGGAAGGAGAGCCCCTAATCAAGGAAGGTTGCACGAAGGGAAGGAGGGGCGGGTTTTTCCACTTTCTCCTCTTTTCCTTCACCCTCTGCAAAGATAGTGGAACTGGGGGCAGACCAAAAGTATAGTGATAAGGCATTAGTAGGGCGTACGTCAGGACAAGTATCCAATACTTTATATCTTTGCTTCCCTGTTTGATAGAGAACTGGTCCCACTTAATAGTAGTTGCCTTCTGCAGTTACTATCTGAAATTGAGGACCTGATATTGATAAGTAGAGATATTGAGCTGGTTTTATTGGACCACCGAAATGAGCTTCCGAATTCCAAAGTCACTTTAGCTCGGGGATAATTGCAATGTTAGTCCTGGGCGAATGTTGATCATTTTAGGAAAAGTGGGATTGATGTATTTTTGCTTGAGGAACCAGTAGTTGCTCAGATTGAATCCCTAAGAAGAGATCGCCAGGCCTTATTTATGCAGAGCGACATCGAATAGCAGGGGGTCCGTAAACCTGAAAGATTTTATCACAATCTCGATTGGTAGTAATACAGGAAAAAGTGATTAATATTGTAGGACATAAGGATCAAAGGACTACCTAAACAAGTGGGGAAGTTGAATTGGCGGTGGAGTTGGGTAGCTGGCTCATTAAATACTCCTAAAGGAGAAAATAATACGTCCCCATGCTGCAGAGGTAGCCCCCTGGGAAAGATCCTGTCCTGGAATGTGGCAGGTGTAGGAAACCCAAGTTTTAAATTAAGTTCCCTAATGCTTTGCGATCCAAAGATAATCTGCCTTCAGGAAACATGGAGTTGCGTAGATTTTACTTTTGGGAATTTCTTTGTCTTTTGTTGTGCAGCAAAACCTACAGCAAAAGTTCACACAAGTGGGGGTTTAGCTATCCTACTTAGTAGCAGTATAAATTGGAAACCTTTGGTTTTTATTCACCTGTCAAATCTCTGTATGTGTTTAAAACTGACCTTGGGTAATGTAGCACAAGGTCAGTACTCAACCCTTTTATTGGTAAACGTATACATTCCTCCTGGTAGGGCGTCCAATTTTCTTGTTTCTTTTGTGCATAAGAATCAGTGCCTCTGAAGATTGCACATTGATAATTGTGGTAGGTGATTTTAATGCTAAAATCTCAAATTGTTCTTCGTTGGCCTTTAGCAACCGAGAATTGGAAGATGTATGGTCGATCCCTGAAATAATGTTGCTAGTCCATACCCGATCGGATAGGCGAGGGTTGAGTCTTTTGGATTGTTTGAGAACTAATGACTTATATTAAATGGGAGATTTCCAGAGGACTACCCCGCCTCCCTTACTTTCCATGCTGCCGGGGGCAGTCATTAATTGACTACATGGTGGTATCATATCACTCTTTAGAGCATGCACTCAGTTTAAGATACTGAGGACGGATCTGATTGACCATAGTATTTTATCAGTGGATGTTAATTTGGAATTTAAGATGCTTGATCCTTGGAATCTGAGAAATGAAACTATTGCACAAGTTACTAACTTGTGTAACGATATATCTGTAAGAGACAGTAGTTAGTGATAGATTCCTTACCTTAGAATATCCCCAGGCGTCAGGCTGGATCCGGAAAGTTTTGCGTAGCAGTACCCTTGCGCGTCGGTAGGCGGCGTCGTGCGGCTCCGCGTCCGTCGTCGGCGTCGTGATCGCCGGGATGACGTCGCGGGCAGTACTTAGACGCCGCCCCTGCGCGCTGACGTCAGTTCTGTACACGACTTTCCACGCCAGGAACGCAGAGCCATGCAAGAAGCTGACACAGGTGTCTGAAAAATACTAGGGCCCTGAAAGGGATGTCCTTAACCCTAGAAATCAGTTCGCAGAACGGGGAGGATGGGTGGGGCGGTAAGGAATCTGTCACTAACTACTGTCTCTTACAGATATATCGTTACACAAGTTAGTAACTTGTGCATCTGAAAGAGACACGTTAGTGATAGATTCCTTACCTTAGAATAGATACCCCAGCAATACCAACCCCGGTGGTGGGTCTGCGAACAAAGATCAGACAAGGAAGTCCTGGAGGACAGAACGGCCAAAGAAGCCGTCCCTCCGGACCTGACTGTCAAGGCAGTAATGCTTAGTAAACGTGTGCAGCGAGGCCCACGTAGCTGCCTGACAGATAACCGGCAGCGGAACACCGCGGCCCAAGGCCGTGGTAGCAGCCGTTGCCCTGGTGGAATGGGCACGCAGCCCAACAGGAGGCTCCTTCTTAGCCAAAGAATAGCAGGTCTTGATGCACAGGGTAACCCAGCGGGAGATGGTCCTCTTGTGCACCGCCCGACCTTTTTGGCGCCCACGTAGCCAACAAAGAGCTGGTCATCCACCCGGAAGTGTTTCGTGCGGTCGATATAGAAGGAGAGCGCACGTTTTGGGTCCAGACGGTGGAGCCTCTCTTCCTCTCTGGAAGGATGCGGAGGCGGAAAGAAGGTGGGCAAAGTGATGGTCTGCCCAATGTGGAAAGCAGTAACCACCTTTGGCAAGAAGGACGGACGCGTCCGAAGAACAACCTTGTCTGGATGAACAGACAGAAAGGGAGGTTTGCAAGAAAGAGCCTGGAGCTCACTCACCCGCCGAGCGGAGGTGATGGCCACCAGAAAGGCTGCCTTTAGAGTCAGAAGACGAAGAGGACAGTTATGCAGAGGCTCAAAGGGAGCGCACATTAAAAGGTAAGAACCAAGTTCAAGTCCCACTGAGGCATTACAAACGGAACAGGAGGGAAGAGGTGAGTAATGCCTTTTAAGAACCTGTTAACAACAGGGGACTTGAAAAGGGAGGGCTGATCAGGGAGCCTGAGGAAGGCCGAGATAGCACAAAGATAACCCTTGATGGTACCCAGGGCAGAACCCTGTTGGGCCAGAGAGAGAAGGAACAGAAGGACCTCAGAAAGAGGGGCAGAAAGGGGATCCACAGCCTTTGCTGTGCACCATGCCACAAATTTGTTCCACCTGCAGGCGTATACCACCTTAGTGGAGGGACGCCTGGCTGCCAGAATCACATCACAAACTTCGGGAGGCAAGTCGAAAGGAATCAACTGCCGCCGCTCAATCTCCACGCAAGCAGGTGTAGACTGGACAGGTTCGGGTGGAGGACCGTCCCTGGTGCTGCGACAGAAGATCCTCCCGAAGAGGCAGACGGATCGGGGGATCTATGCTCATATTGAGTAGCTCGGGATACCAAACTCTTCGAGCCCAGTCCGGAGCCACAAGAATGACTTGGGCCCGGTCGTGCCGAATCTTCTTCAACACTCTGGGTAGAAGTGGTATAGGCGGAAAGGCGTACAACAGACCGCAACTCCACTCGCGACGAAAAGCGTCGCCGAGCGAGTGCCGCCTTGGAAATTCCAACGCGCAGAACTGATGACATTGCGCGTTCTCTTCGGTGGCGAATAGATCTAACCAAGGCTCTCCCCACTGTAGAAAGAGTCCTTGCGCCACTTCCGAGTGAAGACGCCATTCGTGATCCATCATGCACCTGCGGCTGAGTTCGTCCGCCCTGGCGTTCAGAGAACCTGCCAGGTGTTGAACCATCAGGAACATGCCCTGATGTTCCAGCCATGTCCAGAGGCGCAGAGCCTCCTGACAAAGGGTCCAAGACCCCACCCCGCCCTGTTTGTTGCAGTACCACATGGCGGTGGTGTTGTCTGTGAACACCTGCACTACCTTCCCTTTGACAGAGGGAAGGAATGCCTTGAGTGCAAGCCGGATCGCCCGGAGCTCCAGAAGGTTGATATGGAGCCGGGACTCCGCCGGAGACCAGAGGCCTCTGATCTCCGCCTCTCCCATGTGACCGCCCCATCCCAGAAGGGACGCGTCCGTCACAACTGTATGCTCTGGCTGGGGAAGGGAGAGGGATCTGCCCATGACCCATTGCCGGTTCGAGAGCCACCACTGCAACTGTTTTGCAGTCCCCTCCGAGATCTGGACGTGATCGGACAGGTTGCCCTGGTGCTGCGCCCACTGGAACTTCAGGTCCCACTGCAGAGCCCGCATATGCCATCTGGCATGATTGACCAGCAGGATGCAGGAGGCCATGAGGCCCAGCAGCCTCAGGGTCATCCGTACCGAAACCCAGGATAAAGGCCGAAAGATCGGAATCATAGCCTGAATATCCCGGACTCGCCGTTCGGGAGGATAGGCCCGAAACTGCGTCGTGTCCAGAACTGCTCCGATGAAAAGGAGCTGTGGAGAAGGAATTAGATGCGACTTCGGCACATTGATGGAGAACCCCAGCGAGTGCAGGAGTTCGGCCGTAGTCTGGAGGTGGGAGACGACTGCCTGGGACGAGCCCGCCTTCAGCAGCCAGTCGTCGAGGTAGGGGAAGACAAACCCCTGCCCGGCGCAGATGAGCTGCGACCACCGCCATCACTTTCGTGAACACCCGAGGGGCACTGGTAAGGCCAAAGGGGAGCACGGTGAACTGAAAATGCTCGGGGCCTACCGTGAACCGAAGGTAACGCCGGTGGGCCGGCAGGACGGGGATGTGGAAATACGCGTCCTGCAAGTCCAACGCTACCAACCAGTCTCCAGGGTCGAGGGCAGTCAAGACCTGAGCTAGGGTGAGCATCCTGAACTTCTCCTTCCGGAGGAAGCGATTGACGTTCCGGAGGTCCAAGATAGGACGCATGTCCTCCTTGTCCTTTTTGGGCACCAGAAAGTAGTGGGAGTAGCAACCACGCCCTACTTCTGGGGTCGGAACATGCTCGATGGCCCTCTTGGTCAAGAGGGCCGTGACTTCCTTCTGTAGAAGCACCAAGTGATCCCCTGACATGCGGTGGAATTGAGGTGGCATGGCTGGGGGGTGGTCTCGAAGGGAGGGAGTAGCCCCTTCGGACAATGTCCAAGACCCACCTGTCCGAGGTGATGGTGCGCCAGTGGGGAAGGTGATGGCGGACCCTGCCCCCTACTGGCGTGCCGTGCACCTGAAAGGAGGGACTAGGAGGGCTTGGAGGCCGCGGACGGGTTGGAGGTGGTGGCCTGACCCGCACGCTGGTTGCCCGATCCGCCACGGCGGAATCCACGTCCTCGGCCACGCGAAGACGCCTGCTGCGCGGGCCGGTGGCTGGGCTGCTGACGTGAAGGGGCGCCCCTACCGTGGCCACGATAGGGGCGAAAAGCAGAAGGCAGCGGAGGGCGTGTAGCAGAAAGGCCCAGGGACTTTGCAGTAGCCCGTGAGTCCTTAAAGCGCTCCAACGCATGGTCCGCTTTGGACCCAAAAAGACCGACTCCATCAAAGGGCATGTCCATGAGAGTATTCTGGACATCCCCTGAAAAACCAGTGGTTCTCAGCCAGGCGTGGCGCCGGAGCGCCACCGTCGTTGCAATCGACCTGCCCAGCGAGTCGGCGGTGTCAAGGCCACAACGGATAGTGTATTTGGCCGCATCCCTTCCTTCCGCAATGGCGCGGGAAAGCAGTGCCTGGACCTCCTCAGGGCACTGGGGCAAAACATCCGCCACCGAATCCCACAGGGAGTGGGTATATCGGCCCAAAAGACAAGCGGTGTTAACGGACCGCAAGCCAGCACTGGAGGAAGAAAACCTTTCTTCCCAAACTGATCCAGGCGTTTGGATTCCCTATCCGGAGGAGCGGTAGGGAAGGCGGTTTGGGAAGCGGAGGCTTGGACAACCAAGCTCTCAGGAGTGGGGTGGACAGAAAGAAACAGGGGTCGCCCGGAGCGGGGCGATGGCGTCGTGACACGTTCCGATCCACAGGAGCCCCTGTGTTGGGCTTGGACCAGGCGCCCAAAAGAACGTCCGTGAGGGCGTCGTTAAACGGCAGCACAGTCTCCGCAGAGGAGGCTGCCGGCTGAAGCACCTCTGTCAAGATGTTAGTCTTGACCGTCAAAGTAGGGAGCTGGAGACGTAAGGCCCCAGCAGCCCTACGCAACACCGTACCAAAATTGGCCCCCTCCTCCGTAGCCACGGGAGGAGACAGCATGCCAGTGTCAGGAGAAGTATCCAGACCACTGGCCTCCCCTAGACTCTCTGTCCAGTCCTCATCATACTGACAGTTGCGTGTCAGAGGGTCATCAGACCCTCCCAGTCCTCCTGGTCCTCCTCTGGTTCAAAATAAGGAGGAGGAGGGACATTTGGGACCCAAGGTCCCATCGGCGCCGGAGCCGGCGTCGAGCGACGTCGCTCCGGGTCCATGTCCGGAGCCGGAAGGAACTGGGGGACGACGCCGCCCGGAGCCCAGGGCGGCGTCGAGAACGGCACCGGAGACATCGGCGCCGGCGGAGGTGTCGTGAGGTCGACGGGCGTCGATGGGAGTTGTGGAGCCGGGATCGAGGCCGGGGCCGGAGCCGGAGCCGGGATCGAGGCTGGAGGTTCGGGTGACGCCGGGGCCGGAGCCGCCGGCGACGCCGGATCAACCCCATCAGGGCCCGCGGGGCCCGAAGGCGCACCGGAGGGGCCTGAAGGCCCGAAGAGGCGGGCCATGGCCGACAGGAACTCCTGTACCTTGGCCGGATCCGCCCCCGAACCCGGGAAGGGCGGGTATGACGGGGGCGACTCCACAGGCAAGTCCGGGGCCGCGGGGCGGGGACGGTGCCGGGAGGGGCCTCAGCCGAGTCGCGAGACCGGCGAGGCGAAGTCCGAGAGCGACGATGCTTCTTGGACTTCTTGTGTCGAGACTTACCGGACGAAGAAGACTTCGACGCCGACGACCGGTGTGCACTCCGCGAGCGACCCCTGGACCTCTCACGCGACCGGGGCTTCCGCGGAGCCGAATGCCGGGCCTCGAGGAGCTTTCGAGACCGCTCTCGCAAAGCCTTCGGGTTGAGGGCCTGGCATTCGGGACAAGACTCGGTGTCGTGGCCTCGGCCGAGGCAGAAGAGACACTCCCAATGCGGGTCGGTGACGGACATCATCCGCGCACAGGCGCCGCATCGCTTGAAGCCGGGCATCCCTACGACACCTGAAGGTGGAAAAAGACAGTGAAAAAATCACCAAAAAGTATGGTCAAAAATTGACCAGGGCACTGCTCTTCCCGGATCTGCGCTTACTGGCGCGGAAAAAGAAGAACTGACGTCAGCGCGCAGGGGCGGCGTCTCCGTACTGCCCGCGACGTCATCCCGGCGATCACGACGCCGACGACGGACGCGGAGCCGCACGACGCCGCCTACCGACGCGCAAGGGTACTGCTACGCAAAACTTTCCGGATCCAGCCTGACGCCTGGGGATATTCTAAGGTAAGGAATCTATCACTAACGTGTCTCTTTCAGATATGTACAATAGAACAAATGGGCGTACCTTTTGGTCTAATAAAAATCGTAGGGGGGTGGAGGGTTCCAAATGGATCAAACAGAGAGGTCGCACATTCTGGTGACTCATGTAAATATTAGGCCCTACTTGCTTAATTCTGTGATATTAGAACTAAGGCAGAAGCCATTTTAATATCCAATGCAGAATGGAAACGATATATTTCACAGCTATAAGCACTAAACACTAGGAACAGGTTCAATTTGGAGCCAATTCCCGAGCCTTCCCTGGAGAACATTTATGGCCCTCCTTCCTGTAAGGTAATAGGGAGCTTTATTAAAGGGGCAAGGTACTCTGGTGCGATGGGGCCGGACGATCTCCCGATAAGCCATCATTAAACAAGATAGCTTGGCATGGGCTCATTTACTTAAGCCAGTGTTTTCCTACTGCTATACTTATGGCATTATTCCGTCCTCTTGGAGAGGAAGCATAGTGGTTCCACTATATAACAAGCATTGGCATAGCCAATAGGTCTCTCTTTTGGGACCTTATAAGTATTTAGTTATGCAGCACAATATCCTTGGTGCATGGCTAAACACTTATAAGGTCCCAAAGGCGAGACCTATTGGCTATGCCAATGCTTGTTGTTACAGGACGCCGATATGCAAAGCTGGACCCCAGTAACAAAACCAGCCCCCCACAAGTCAAAAAACGACCTTCACCCTTCCAGCCCACCAGAAAAATGCCCGGTGCCCACTACGGCCAGTTCGACCCCGACGGTGAAGGCATTTTACATACTGTTTATACGCAGCACATTGTGTTTATTTCATTACCACCTCGGGTGAAACTAAAATGACGTACTTTAAAAGGGGATGTTTTAAACAGCCGTTGCCTGAGATGAATCTATCAGGCACTACGTGAAGGGTCCAATTTAAAGGAACGACTTATTTAATCTGGTGACGTCAACCGGGTGAGAGTAAACCGGCTTCCCCTAGCCTGTCCCACATATCTGATCTGTGCAGATGGCATAATTGGGCACCCCACCCACCCCACAGTCCTGACTTGAAGGGGCAGCAGGAGGCGCCTTCTTTACCCTGCCGGACGTGGGCGGACCCTCCGTGGATGTGCAGGCTTCCCCGAGTAAACCCTGTTTAGTTCACTGGGTGAAACGTCATAGAGGGGGTGGTCCCTCGCTGCACACCCCCGCAGGTGGTGTGATGGAGCGTAGGCTGTGGGCGGCTCGGCCTCGCAGCCGGCCACGTATTGACTGTATATGGCCTGACGTCAGGGGGGGGGGGGGGGCACTGCAGTCCCCTTAGTTATTGAGCCTCAGCGCTCACATCAGACAGCAGCAGAGAAGCACAAGAGGCGGCAGAGGTTGTGAAGAGACCAGCGGCCCCGCTAGAGCACAGTGTGATCATGGTCACCTTTTACGAGCAGCGCCACAGATACACCCGCTGCGCCCTTCTGGTGGCGGGGGTGCTGCTTCTGATGACATCAGGAAACGCAGGAGTGACCCCGCACCCTAGTACTGCTGATCGCAGGTAATACTGGCTTACACCCACCCCGGTACTGCACCAAGTTCGCACAGCTTGGTCTGCTGATCGCACCTAATGCAGGAGTGGCCCCTTTCCTGATCGCAGGTAGTACTGGGATAAAAACTCCGTACCCTAGTACTGCACCAAGGGGCGCCCTGCTGGTGGTGTCGGTGCTGCGGATCGAAGTAATACTGTTCTGACCCCGTACTCACCCGCTCAGACCTTGCAGCCTGTCCATGGCGCTGCAGAGTGTTGGTAATCCTGGGGGTCACCCTCTCTGACCCCGTACTCACCCGCTCAGACCCTGCAGACTGTCCATGGCGCTGCAGAGCGCTGGTAATCCTGGGGGTCATCCTCTCTGACCCCGTACTCACCCGCTCAGCCCCTGCAGCCTGTCCATGGCGCTGCAGAGCGCAGGTAATACTGGGGGTCACCCTGTCTGACCCCGTACTCACCCGCTCAGACCCCGCAGCCTGTCCATGGCGCTGCAGAGCGCAGGTAATCCTGGGGGTCACCCTGTCTGACCCCGTACTCACCCGCTCAGACCTCGCAGCCTGTCCATGGCGCTGCAGAGCGCTGGTAATCCTGGGGGTCACCCTGTCTGACCCCGTACTCACCCGCTCAGACCCTGCAGACTGTCCATGGCGCTGCAGAGCGCTGGTAATCCTGGGGGTCACCCTCTCTGACCCCGTACTCACCCGCTCAGCCCCTGCAGCCTGTCCATGACGCTGCAGAGCGCAGGTAATCCTGGGGGTCACCCTCTCTGACCCCCGTACTCACCCGCTCAGACCCCGCAGCCTGTCCATGGCGCTGCGGAGCGCAGGTAGTACTGGGGTCACCCTCTCTGACACCGTACTGATCCCGGTACAGTCAGCCTGTCCATGGCGCTGCAGATCGCAGGTAGTACTGGGGTCACCGTCACCTTTCCGTAAAGCGCCAAGTACAGCGCGTGCACAGGGGTAACCCCAGTCTCAGACTCCCCATAGACCCGTTAACTCGCGCCGATGTGATGAATGAATTGCCCCATGCGGACTCTCGGGCTACAGGGCCGAGTAAAGGGGCCCTGCGAGGGGGTAGGGACTCCCTGGCACAGCAGGGAAGGGATGCCCCCCCCCGCAGGGAAGGGGTGGCCCCCCGTTTCTGATTCACATGCGTATTTAACCCCCGTCCCCAACACACATTCATTCAGTGGAACTGGGTCTGATCGTGCAGCGACCCTTTAGCTGCTGCCGAGGTGAATGAGCGGGCACCCCCTCCATAGTGCCCTGGAAAGGGGGGGGGGCAATCAGTCAGCTGCGCTCCTTCCTGGTGACGCATCTGGCGCCGGCCAAGATGTGTCTAAAACCCCCTCTGCGTTTGTTGGCCTGACGCCACTCAGCCAATGGCTGCGATCAGGTGACGGGGGCTGCCGCCCATGGAAGACTCTGGCCACTCGTATCTTATCCAACAAGCATTTGAAGGCACGAGCGGGGAGGAGGGGGGGGGCGACGCGAGTGGTGCGCGCGCCACAGCGAGACATCTGTTTTGCATTATCGGGCACGATAATTGCAAACAGATGTCTGCCGCGCGCGTAACCGCAGGGAAAAGGCCATGACGCACGAGCGTCTGGTCAGCTTTTCAAACTCCCCAACTATAAGTCTCGCAGAGCAGCGCTTGCGCGCTACTCGAGGCTCGACCTAAAAAGGGACCCAAGACTGTTCCTGCCAGTTTGAGGAAGACTTCCTTACTGGACGCAACCGGAAGACTGTTTGCCAAGAGCATACTTCTCACCTCCAGGATTGGGCTTTTGGTAATGACCTTGTACCCGTAGACCAAGCGAGATTCCGTAAGCATAGCGGTACTTTGGATAACATCTAAGTCTTACAAACCTTGATTGAAAAATATCCAATAGGTAAATGAATGGCCTTATATGACGCCTTTATAGATTTCTCCACGGCCTTCGACCCGGTTGAACGGGGGACGCTGTGGCGGAAACTGGCCACAATGGGGATTCCGGGGCATCTGTTAAGATTGATCATTGCATTGCACTCCTCTACATGGACACAGGTGCTGATGTGAGGCAACTAGGGCCTGTCAAGTAAAGTGGAAACTTACAATGGGATGAAGCAAGGGTGCCTATTAGCCCCTCTTCTCTTTTCTTTGTACATTAATGATCTGCCAGGTAGGGCACTGTAAAGGAGACTCACCGAAATTAGGTCCTCTGGAATTGTGTTATCTACTTTATGCGGAGGACACTATCCTATTGGATTTAACTCCAATAGGTTTGCAAAGGCGTCTTAATCAGCTAGGTCATTATTCTGATGATCACTTTTTAAAAATCAATATTTTAAAAAGTAAAATTATGATTTTTAGGCCTCAAGGGTGTATGGTTAGGAAAAATATTCATTGATTTTTAGGGAAAAAAACTAGAGGTTGTGAAGCAGTGCCCGAATCTGGGAAAAATCTTCTCGAGCAAGTGCTCCAGCAGTGATCACATTTACCAGTGCAGAAGTAAAGCTATATCCCAGGCCTCTGCACTTGGTAGGCTATACAAATATTGTGGGCAAAGACATTTGCACATGTTTTATCTGTTTATAAAATCGAAATCCTGCCAGCTTTTAGTTATGCTTTTTAATCTGTGGATGCACAGCAGTGGGATCTATTTGAGAAGGTGGAAGAGCGCATTTGGCGCCAATATTTGTAATTTGAACTGTGCGACCCTTCGGCTTGAATATGGGCTTCTCTCAATCTACGTGTTCGCCATGGCAGCATGTTTAAGATGGGGTAATGCTTTATTGGAAAATGATGTAAGTTCTATTCGGTCTGCGCCAAGACAGGAATTTTTTTTTTAGCTCAAAGGGAAAAAGTGTTTTTAGAAATTATGAGAAAGTCTTAGACTTATTTGAAATTGGGCGCAGTGGTATATGCCCTTACCCAAAAACTGTATTGAAAACTCTAATCCCAAAAATAATTTACGAAGTTAGTCGCAAGAGATAAATCCTTGTGTTCAGGGCACTCTAGAAACGACAATAGCAGGGAGTAGTATTGTATAAAAAAAAAAAAACAATCGTATGTCCTATGGAATCTCCCCCATGGAGTGCGTAGAACCATTTTGCTGTTAAGGATGAATCTGCTCCTTTTGCGAATTATAACAGGGGCATGGGAGGGATTACCTAGGGATAACAGACTTTGTGATCTATGCGGAATTCGGGTGCAAAATTTAAATCATGTGTTATTTGTCTGTCCCCTTTTACAACCACTACGACGCCGTTTATTAAGACCTTTCTAAAGTAGAACATCACCACTGCAGAGGAGGTCCGGAATTGTCTTTTGGGGCCCCCCTCTGAATTAGCATGTTTTAAAATCTTTAGCTTCTTTAAACAATTTTTAAACATTTTTTAGAGAGATGTATAATGCCATGCCTAGTTCAGGAATGCCAATCACGGTCCCTGTTGGGTAGCATATTTTGCACATTATAAACTAGAACTTAGGCAAGATGTAAAATCAAGTGTTTTTTGTCCGCCCCCACTACATGTTTAGTTCTGGTATGGCCAAACATGGTCCCTGCTCTGTAGCATATTTTTCACATTACAAATTGATACTTAGAGTATTTGAATTGTATAAAGGAAGATGCTAGAATATTAATTGGGATAAAGTATTATGCAGTTTTTGCACAATATCATAATTGGTTGTGTAAAGGTTTCTATTTATGCGCACTTGAACTTTATACATTAGGTAGTGTGACTATATGGAGTCATTTTTGCTTTTTCCTGAATAGTATTTGAACTTTCAATTGTATAGTGAAATTATAATTGCTATGTCCCCGAATGTATTTTATTCTATTAATAGCATGATATATTGGAAACTTTCTTTTTTGTATATTTTTATGTGGAACTCATTGGAGTTCCAAATCATAAATAAATAAATTGAATTGAGGTGGTATGGGATTGGAAGGTGGGTGTGACCGTCAGATTTAGAAAATTGTTCTGTACTGAAGGCCAATCTGCCTGATGTTTTTGTAACACTTGCTATTTGTAAACCCTGACAAAAAAAAAAAAAAAAAAAAAAAAGAAGAAGAAAGGGGCATGGGATCCCATCTCCGAGCTTCCAATGGTGAATGGAGCCAAGGGAGGGTTGCTGCGCTCCCCCCAGCTGTAGTGGACCCGTCACCCGCTCCCCGTGCACATGGGGAGCAGGGCGGCCGCCAAGACGGAGACACCCTGCCCAAATGGAAGGAACGGGCAGGATAGAAGCACGCTGCTGGCTCCTGCACTGGGCTCCCTGAGCTTCCCCCACCAAAGGAGCCCATACGGGGTGCCCAGGACCGGGTGTAGGAAGCTGGCTCTGTATATACTATACCAAAATGAGGTATAGTGTGCACAGTCCAGTGGAACCCCAAAGGTAGGTAGAGGTAAAAGTAGATAGCACCTTACTCTCTATTTTTGGTAGTGTGGGCGAGCAGTAAGGCGTTATCAGAGGGTAGTGTTAAGCATTTGTTCTACACGCTCAATCAGCAAATGGATGTCACACACTCAAAAACTGAACTGAGACCAATTCGTTTTGTATAATAATATTGTTTAGTTATTTTATTTCTAGAACCAAGCCAAGCCTGGCACAGGTAAGTGAAATGAATACTTTGCAAAAGCTTATGCAGTGTTTTACAATTGAATGCAGGTTCAAAATGCAGTTGATTAAAATACAGGTAAATCAACATGTCGAAATTACTTTTCAAGTTACTTTTTCTACTCAGTGTGATATGCCTAGCTATCACACTGGGACATTTCCTAGAGAAAAGGTAAGTAAATCCGTTTTGGTACAGTTGTAGTTTTTCAGGTTTTCATACAAATCAACTCCACACTTTGAACATTTTTCAAGGAAAAACAGTCAATGTATTCCTATGGAGAGAAATGAAGTTATCGGTTAACAGGTAAGTACTTTGTTGAGGGAGTTGGTATTCTGGGGTTAGAACCAGGGTTCCCCCAGGGTCAAGGATGAACCCTTGAAACACACTCAGCGGCACTAGGGTGGCCGGGTGCTCAGGCCCAATGTTATCCAATGGGGGATAGGGGGCCTCCGGTTGGTGGCTGCTCACGAGCAGGCCACAAGGTTGTGGAAGCGAAGCTCCTGGAGTTAGGCTCAGGGCAAAAGGGGATCCAAGTTAGCACACAAGGTGCACCCGCAGCGGCAGCTGGGTGCAGGGTGCTGTTTTGGCGTCGGGTGCCCTGTTTTCAATGGGAGTTGCCGGTTTTGGATTTTGGCAGCAGGCTCGGTCCAGGAAGACTTCCGGGAGGAACCAACAGCTGGGCAGGTAAGTTGGAGGGCTCGGGACGTAGGTGCACCTCCGGTTCTCTTCTCCAGGGCACAGGGCAGCTGGATGCACGGTTGTGTCTTTTGAGGTCGGATTTCATCTTACAGAGCCACTCGCGGTGGGCGGGGGGGTCTCCGTGTAGAGGCTGCAGGCAACGTCGGGGAGTCTTGGAGGGATCAACCCACAGTGGACTCGGAAGCTCTGGGGGACCTTGCTGGGACCGGTGGGCCACTCGAACTCGGGCCGCAGGCGGCGGGTGCAGTGGTGGTTCCAGGCGTCGGGTTTCTTTGTCCTCAGCAGGCTCAGAGTCTGTCTTGGGAGTTTCTTTTGAACAGAGCTGCGGTTCACAGAACAGGAGATCCAGTCTTTGTTGATGGCAGTCAGTCCTCCCAGGGTTCTGGAGGTCGCCGGCTGCAGGACAAGGCGACTTTTGGCGCAGGATGAAAACAAGTTACTTACCTGTAACTTTGGTTCTCCAGTATTGGAAACTTTCATAGAATCCCATGCTTGAATCATTCCCCGTCGTCGAGATGGGAGTCCCCGGTATACATAAAATAGCAATAGAAACCATTACAAAAAAAGAAACTAGGCCTAGGCGCATTCTAGTTTTGTAACATATCCACCTCTTTTTTTAAAAGAGACCAAATAAAATGAACAACCAATCAGATTAGCCTCACCCTCTAGAACCCTCCTGAGAGAACCTCAGACCCTCAGATTTTCGTAGCCGTTGTGTAACAATATAACTGAAGATGCTGAAGGCTGAGCTTTCCCAGGGGAGGAGGGTGGGTCGCATGGGAATCTATGAAAGTTTCCAATACTGGAGAACCAAAGTTACAGCTAAGTAACTTGTTTTCTTACTCCAGTATTGGAACTTTCATAGATTCCCATGCTTAAATCAGAGTAGCTAGCAGTTATGAGCACATTTTTCGAACTTTAATTCCTTATTTATCTATTATTGATTATTAAAACAGAAAGTCGAGACATCAATAGGTGTAAGCTAGAAAGAGAAGTAGCCAATTCACCAATATCACATTTGTAAACATAAGGAAAAAGGAAGAAACAAGCAAATGAACTTCGAATAATGTGCAAAGAGCTCAAACAGAAAGACGGAAGGAGGGTTGAAAGGGAAATGCTCACCACTTAATGAAAGATTCCTCAGGACTGCCTGGCCCACTGCTGTGTCACTCTGCGTTGAAGAATCCAGGCAGTAATGTCTTGTAAATGTATGAGTACTGCTCCAGGTTGCTGCTCTGCAGATGTCCCGGATAGGCACTCCGGCAAAGAGGGCTGCCGAAGAAGAAATCGCCCTCGTGGAGTGAGCACGGACCCGACCTTCAAGGGGCCTGCCCGCTGCTCGGTGACAATACTGGATAGCGCAGGTAATCCAACGAGCAATCCCCTGCTTGGAAAGGGGAAAACCCTTACGAGGGGCGCTGAAAGCCACAAAGAGCTGAGGTGACTTCCTGAAGTCCTTAGTACGTTGAAGATAGAACTTCAAGCACTGCTGAATGTCCAGTGAGTGGAGAGCTTTCTCCGCTGGAGTAGTAGGTTGAGGGAAAAAAGCTTTGAGCATAACCAGCTCATTCAAATGAAAGTCTGAAGGCACTTTCGGTATGAACTTTGGGTTGGTACGGAGTATCACTGTCCCTTTTTTAAATTGGGAGAAAAGGTTCGTGAATGACGAGTGCGGTTCGTGAATGACGAGTGCCTGTAATTCACCTACTCTCCTGGCTGAAGTTAAGGCCAGAAGAAGAGCCACCTTCCAGGAGAGGAATTTCAAGTCCGCCCTATGAATAGGCTCAAAGGGATGCTTCATGAGCTGGGTGAGAACCAAATTAAGGTGCCAAAGAGGCGGCGGAGGCTTGACTGGAGGGAAAACTCTAAAAAGGCCCTTGAGAAACTGTTTAATTATCCTTGCCGACCAGAGGGAAGGACCAGAAGATGTGCGTCTGAAGCGAGAGATGGCAGCAAGATGAACTTTGATGGATGAGTGAGCCAGCCCTGCTTTCGCTAAAGAAAGAATGCAAGGAAGAACTTCATGCGGTGCGGAAGAAAGAGGGTGAATGCCCTCCTGCTGGCACCAATGGCGAAACGCTTCCACTTTAGCCGGTAGGTTTTGTTGGTACTTGGAGCCCATGCCTGAGAAAGTACGTCTCTACATTCACCTGAAAGGGTCAAACCGAGAAATTCTCGATGCTCAGGAGCCATGCCGATAACTGCAGAGATCGAGGATCCGGGTGCCAGACTTGGCCCTGGGACATTGTCAGCAGCGAAGGAATCGGCTGCAAAGGAAGTGGACGCTCCAGGGAGAGGAGATGCAGCTCTGTGAACCAAAATTGGCAGGGCCACGCAGGAGCTATCAAAATCATCTTGCAAGGCTCTGCCTTGAGCTTCCTGAGAAGTCTGGGGATCAGAGGAGTGGGGGGAAAAGCGTAGACAAAGGCGCCTGACCAGTGCATCGAAAGCACATTCCCCAATGATCTTGGATGGTGAAGCCCGCTTGCGTAGAATCGGCATTTCTTGTTCTCCGGCGTGGCAAAGAGGTCTATGGACGGCCTGCCCCATAGGCGAAAAACCTTCTCCGGAGTGGACTGGTCCAGTTCCCATTCGTGGCCGACTGATTTCAGTCTGCTCAGCGTGTCCGCCGTCTCGTTGAGAACACCCGGAAGATGCTCCGCTTTTAGCGATATCCCATGCTGGATCGCCCATTCCCAGACTGTCTGAGCTTCCTTTGACAAAAGACGAGACCTGGTACCGTCCTCTTTGTTTATGTAATGCATGGCCGTCGTATTGTCCATTCGTACCAGGACTGCAGACTGCTCTATCCGCGGGAGGAAAGCCTGTAAGGCCAGGCGAATCGCTCTGAGCTCCAGCAGATTGATATGTAGAAGACTATGTTGGGGTCGCCAACGGCCGCTTACGTGAAGGTCTTGCAAGACCGCTCCCCAGCCTTACAGTGAGGCGTCCGTGGTTATTTGAGGAGCTGGGGTGACCCTGAAGGAGAGGCCCTGAGAAATGTTTTCCTCGCTCGTCCACCATGATGCGGCGTCCCTCATGGACACGGTAACGAAGATCTTGTCCTCGAAGGACCCGTCCACTTGGCGCCACTGCAAGTCTAGCTCCTCCTGGAGAGGGCGCATCCGTAACCTGCAGTGAGGAATCAGAGGAATGCAGGAAGAAATGGAACCTAGGAGGGACTTGTAGAGGCGAACTGAAAGTGACTGCCTTCTTATAAGTAGACGGGCCATGACCATCAGCTTTTCTAGTCTCTCCAGGGACGGAAAAGCTTTGTTGAGGGACGTGTCCAGAATGGCCCCCAGGAACCGGGCTGTTCTGGATGGGCACAGAGTCGACTTTTCCGTGTTGAAAGTAAGACCCAGATTGTCGAAAAGGTGTGTGCACGCCGCGACTGATTCCTCTGCCGCGTGCTTGGAAGGAGCCTTTAGCAACCAGCCGTCCAGGTAA
Source organism: Calotriton arnoldi (assembly GCA_963921515.1). NCBI lineage: Eukaryota > Metazoa > Chordata > Amphibia > Caudata > Salamandridae > Calotriton > Calotriton arnoldi. The sequence goes on from CAWUFW010005099.1 coordinate 996,477, forward strand.
GGGAAAACCTGATGCTGTTGCTTTCGCAGAAAAGCTGCCACAGGAGCTAGTACTTTTGTAAAGATCCGCGGAGCAGATCTGAGTCCAAATGGTAGGACCTTGAACTGAAAGTGGCTCTTGCTACTGTGAAACGAAGGAACTTCCTGTGGCCTGGATGGGTACATGAAACTATGCGTCCTCTAGATCCAATGTGGCCATGTAATCTCCTGAGTTGGAGTCGAAGGATGTCCTGCAAGGAAACCATTCGGAACGACTGTTTGATGAGATAGGTGTTGAGCTCCCTCAGATCTAGAATAGGGTGCCACTTCTCCAAGGTCTTCCGAACCAGGAAGAACCGGGAGTAGAAATCCCCTCCCCGTTGAGAGAGAGGAACCGGCTCTATCGCCCCTTTCAGGAGCATGTAATGGACTTCTAAATGCAGAAGACGAAGATGTTTCGACTCAGTGGCGCGAGGGGGCTTGGGAGGCGGTGCATGGACAAACTCCAGAGTATGGCCGTATTGAATGATATTCAGAACCCAACGATCCGATGTTATTTGCTGCCAGTTGTGGAAGTAATGTGAGATTCTGCCCCCCACTGGTGTTACAAGAGGAGAAGGAACAGTAGTTAGAGCCAGCAAGCCGCTATTGACGCTTAGAGGAGTCCTTCCCCTGGCGTCCTTGTCGTCCTCTGGTGTTAGATCTAGCGAAAGAGGATGATTGACCCTGCCGCTGGTTATATTGCAGGCGGTAAGATTGAGAGGCTGATGCATATGAGGAATACCGTTGTTGCTGATATCCTCCTCTGTAGGTAGGAAGGCCTCTGCCTCTGGCCCCACGAAAGGGGACCTTGCGGTATTGCAGAGTCCTTAAGGATTTTGCGGTCTCCGTGTCTTTTTTGATGTCCTGGAGCGCATCATCAATGTGCTTCCCAAAGAGCGCCTCTCCATCGAAGGGAAGATCCAAGATTTTGTTTTGGACCTCTGGACGAAACCATGTAGCTCGAAGCCAGCCTTGGCGACGAAGGACAGCAGCTCCTGCTAGGGAGCGGAACGCAGTCGTTGCAATGTCCATTGCACAGTCAATGACCCCTGAAGAGGTGCTCTCTCCCTCCTGAAGAATCTTTTTCGCCTCCACTCTCGCATCTTCCGGCAATTGATCCAGATAGGGGGAAAGGTCACACCACATCTGACGATCGTAGTGACCAAGTATTGCTAAGGCGTTTGTCGCCCTGACCATCAGGCTGGACATGGAGGAAAACCTCTTGCCAGCGTTATCCAGGCGTCTGCCCTCTTTATCTGGACGTGTCGTGAGGGGAGCTAAAGGATTTTTGGACTTTCTTTGGGCTGCCTGGGAGATGACAGAGTCCGGTTTAGGCTGACTGACCAGGCAAGCCGGGCTATCCTCAGGGGCTTTAAATTTCTTTTCAAGGTGAGGCAGTACTGGAAGCACAGTGGCTGGATTTCTCATCACCTTTAGACCCTCGTCCCAGACATGACCAACTATCGGAATGGTCCGAACTGATTTTCTGTAAGGCTCTTTGAAGTCATATAAGAAACATTCGGACTGCAACGTGGGCATGGGCAGTTCGAACCGCTTAGCAGCCCTTTCCATCAAATTATGGAAACCCCCTATGTCTCCAGGGGGAGAATCCACTGGAGCTGGTGAAGGCGAAGCTGGATCAGGAATGACAGTCATTCCACTCCGTGTCTGGATCTGGAAGAGCGACGTTGCCCTGGTCCTCATCAGAGGTATCATCCTGGATTAGAGGGACGATTGGCGGTGGATCTGGAGCCACGGGCAGTGGTGGTGGCAATTGAGGGGTAGAAGGCAGTGCAGGTGGAACAGCTGTAACTGGTACCCCAACCGGAGCCGGAGATTGTGTTGGGAATCTCCGTCTATAGTCCGAAAGCATAAATTGTAAGTCCGTTAGTAGGGAGGAAGGCATAGAGACCATCTGTTGCTGGTAGACCTCTTGATAATCCAAGGGAGGATCATACTGCTGCTCCTCCACGTATTCTTCCTCAGAGTCTGTGTCCTGGCACTTAACATGCAACTGAGACGGGCTATTCGCATATCCATACGGCCCGTCATCCTCCTCAGATCCCTCCTCTTCAAGGAGGAGTGCAGGTGGTAGAGGTGTCACCCTCCTGGGGGAAGTCATCTCAGGGGTAATGTGGCGCTTGCTGATAGTGATTGCAATTTTTTCCCTCGTCAACGACGATGTGAGGGTCATCGACGAAAACATGAACGCCATCGACGGTACCGACGTCGAGATAGTCGTCACCACTGCAGCGGATGCTGCCGTCGTCATAGTAGTAGACGTGGTTGCCGTCGTCACCACTGCCGTTGTCATCCTCGTCGACGACAGTCACAACCGGCGTCGATGCCGTCGACGCCGAACCTTGCAGCGTAGGCGGAGACTATGAAATCCCCGTCGACGAGCCCGTCGACGGAGTAAGATTTGAAGGAGACGAGGACTTTGACTGTACCTCTGAAGTCTTCGTCGACGGAGTCGTTGACAGCGTCGTCGACGGATTAATTTTCTTCACAGGTTTGCCCTCAGAAAGAACAGATGAGGGCTTTTTGAAGGCTTTTGGACCTGCCGGAGGAGAAGATGGAGGAACTGAGCTGGACTTCCTCTCTGATGTCACTCCTGCTGATAGTCCTTCCCTCTCCTTTACACCTCTGTGAGGAGATTTGCTAGGACTGCGCCTTTCAGACCTATGAGAGGTATTTTTCAAGGCTTTACTTGGACGGTCTTTAGAAGGTGAAGGAGAAGACCTACCCCTTTTCACAGACCTCCTAGAAGATGAAGCGGAGGAGGCCTCATCACTATCACTAGAGACTGGCTCCTTCCTTGATTTAAGCTTCTGGAGCAAGGTCAAGAGACGCCCCTCACGGTGTCGCAAAGTTTTTGTTGAGCAGGTCCGGCATACCTTACAGTCTGCTGCCTTATGGTCTGGGTACAGACAGTAAATGCAATCCTTGTGCTTGTCCTCCACATAAAGTCGTCTCTTATAACAGGTTGCACATGGTTTAAAGAGGGCTTTCTTCTTGTCAGACATGTTGACACGTAGTCTAAGCAGTTCTTGAAGAAAACAGGTGAAAAAACTGTAGGAATAAGGTTGATAGGAAAAAACTGAGCAGAGCTCAGTGGAGACTCCCTTGCACAACGTGCGGTAGAAAATCTGAGGGTCTGAGGTTCTCTCAGGAGGGTTCTTGAGGGTGAGGCTAATCTGATTGGTTGTTCATTTTATTTGGTCTCTTTTACAAAAAGAGGTGGATATGTTACAAAACTAGAATGGGCCTAGGCCTAGCTTTTTTTTTTTGTAATGGTTTCTATTGCTATTTTATGTATACCTGGGACTCCCATCTCGACGACGGAGAATGATTCAAGCATGGGAATCTATGAAAGTTCCAATACTGTAGTAACTCGATACTGCAGATGGGTCGGGAGGGCTGGGGCCAAGTCAGTTCTCTGCAGACTCCTCTGCTGGGCGTCTTCTTTCGTCCTTCTTAGGTTGCGGGAATCTGTCTTCTTGATTCAGGGCTGCCCCCTAAATACTGTATTTAGGGGGCATTTTAGGGGTCTCACGGTCAGTAGCCAATGGGCTACTAACCTTAGGGTGACTACACCCTTGGTGTGCTCACCCCACGTGGGGGAGAGGGCATAATCCCTAATCCTGACTGGGGCGTGCCTGCCATCTGCAAGATGGCAGGCACTGGAGAGTGGGCTTCACCTCGCCTCCCCCACCTGAGGGGTGGGGTTGGCAGAGGTGGGCACACCTTCTGGGCTGGCAAATTTTTCCCGCCTGTCTTCCCGCCGAAAAGGAGGGGAGACCGGAAGGGGGCCTGCCCCTGATAGGTGGAGAGGCTGGGGGTCGCATTACAAAGGCGGCAAGGCCTTTGAAGCTCCCCTGCCACAGATGGCTCTTCCTGGCCTAGGGGAGGTGTGATCACCTCCGCCCAGGAAAGGCTTTGCTTCTGGGATCAGGGAGCGAAGGCTCCCACCCCAAGGATCCAGAAACCTGTCTCGTGGTAGCAGACTGGTGAAGTCAGGGGACCCACCAGAGGCTGGTCGTTTTTCAGGGGGCATCTCTAGGATGCCCTCTGAGTGCATTTTTTACTAAATCCCACACTGGCATCAGGGTTAATGTGCTGAGAAGTTTGATAGCAAACTTCCCAGTTTTCAGTAAACCCATTATGGTTCTGTGGAGTTCGTAATGACAAACTCCCAGCACCATATACTCTTAATGGCATTTCTGCACTTACAATGTCTAAGAATTGGTCTAGACACTGTAGGGGTACAGTGCTCATACGCCTGTACCCTCACCACTGGTACAGTGTACCCAGTTAGAGGGGTGACTAACCTATGCCAGGGCAGTGGGTTGTAGGCATGGCACACAGGGATGTGTGCCATGTTGACTCTTCACTTTGTTCTGCACCAAAACACGCAGCCTGCAATGGCAGTGTGTATGTGTATAAAGGTACAGGGCCTCCAAGGGTGGCACAACAAGTGCTGCAGCCCTTAGAGGCCTTTCCTGGCCACAGTGCCCTTGGTACCCATGTTACCTTTTACAAGGGACTGACATGTGGCCCGAGAGGTGCCAATTGGGGGTACAAGGTACAGTTTTGGTAAAGAACACCGGCCCTGGGAACCTGATTGGCAGGGACTCAGGGCACATCAAGTCAAAGTGCATCAGTAGTCTGGCAAAAAGTGGGGGGGGGGTAACTGCAACAGAAACCCAGCTTCCTACACCGGGTTACCCCAATGAAGAGAAGGAAAAAAACAAGCATTGATAAATGCATTAGGTTTCGCCTATGTATTGTAATTGCATTTATATAGTGCTTACTACCCCGGACGAGGCGTTGAAGCGCTTTTTCGGCGAGTAGCACGCTACTCCGGAACCCATTAAAGGATTAGTGTTGAATTAGTATAGTGAAATATGAAAGTAATTTGAGTGGTGGATATGTTAGTCAGTTTTTTGGATTGAGAAGGGTAGCGGAGGGATAGAAGAGGGACAAAGGTTTGTGTATATATATTGTGATCAAGGCCTCGTGTGAGGCTGAAACGCGTAATGGCGGAGGTGCGGGAGTTCACCGAATAAACCAGTAATTGCACCAACTCTGGGTCTGCATTTCGTCTTTTATATTCGAATGGAGAGCCCCTGCCGCGGAAGAGCGGGTCCGGTGTTATTACTTCGAATGGCACCTATGGAGCAACGTGACGTTTTCCCTGGTATAGAATAGCACAGCAACTACCGGGACCAACACGAGCAACCCACTGTGGGATTTTTTTGTGATAAGGAGAAATGAGCAGCAATACCTACTATAGAAAAAACTGCAAGTACCAGACTGCACAGCAGAGACGCCAGTAGGCGGGACTCATGAACACGATATATTAATTCATTTCGCTGCTCCTCCCAACATGCCATTTCCCAAGATGAAGGGCACGGTGATGCCCGAAACGCGTTGGAACTTTTATGGCGACTTTTGCCCGAGTTTGTCAAGGTTTAGCTGTGCTGCCAGAGGAATAAACGAATTGTGCACGGATGCGTGTGGGCCTCCAACTGTTGGTGTGCTTTTCATTTGGATATATATATATATATATATATATATATATATATATATATATATATATATATATATATATATATATATATATATATATATATATATATTGGTACGATAGGACTACAAGTCCCATAAGCATTATGATGGAGGAAGCCCATTAGGGGGCGATAGAACGTCTAATTAGGGACACGAGTCTAACGCATCTGCCCATTTGCATGTTTCCCGTGAGCAAGGAGCAGAGCTCCGAAACGCGTTGGGAAAGGCTGTAAGGAAATATTCAGCGTGTTGCCGGTTTTCGCTGAATAAAGGATTCTTCTGTGCAAGGTTGGGTCCGCCTGTCATGGTGTGCGCCTCTATTTGTGGATAACTTTTGGAAGATATATATATATATATATATATATATATAATTTGTTACCCCTAATGGGGTGTTGAAGCGCTTTTTTCGTGTGATTAATAATACGTTTTTGGGGGATGTAAATTTTAGCTTGGTGAGCAGTAGTGCAATATAAGTTACTGAATCTTCGTAAAAGTGTTATGACTTGTTTACTGAAAAAGGCATTATGTGCAGTAACTGCTTTTTTCACACAATTATGGATTTGCCGCATTTGCCATATAATCCATCAGATGCATAATCTGCATGTTTTAACAAAAAAAAAGTTTCTAGCCCAAACGGTTCAAAAGTTACTGAAAACGCAGTGATGTGGGCATTGGAAAGAATTAAAACAAAACGGGTAGCGCGCAGACTTCAATGCAGAAAGCTCAGTACCGTGAGGTATATGGATGGTAAAATTAGTACAATTAAATGTGGCATAATAAAACTGGTTGTTTACATCACCTAGATACGATAGAACTGCGGTTTGTAATGTTAACAGAATTTATACCACACATTGCTGCCCTGGACAGGGCTTCCCAGCGCCGAAGAGCTTGACAATAGTGCATATACACGCACAAGCTCAAGCTTGGTATGAAGCGCAATGAAAAAGCAAATAATTATTTGTATGCCCAGAACACATTTGTTCATGTGTGGTAGACTGTGCCACACTTTCAAGTAGTGCCACAAATAACGTATTTTCATATTAAAGGTACTTCTCCTTATCTCTATCCAGTGTACCATGATCTGCATCTATAGATGTGAGTATATAAAATAATGCACTTTAGTGACACTACCTGGCATGTGAGAATTAGGACAGACAAGCAAATCAATTTCAGTGGCCAAGATAGGACAAACAGCAGTGTAAAACTCAAATTTGGGACTGAGACAATTAACCCTTCAGAAAACGCCAGTTTAAAACACTTTTTCCTCGCAGTGGATACTAGTTAAGTTTCCTTTTATGCTAAAGTTTTGTTGTATTTGTAATCATTATTCTTTTCAGAATTTTTCAATTAGTTCTCACGTACATAAGAAAAATCCTCACCCTTTCACAGTGTATTAGTAGTCTTGTTTTAATGTGTAAATTAATTGGCACATGAAGTCTGCGAAGCAATACAAAAAGTGGTTTTTGTCTGTTAATTTTGCTGTACGGTGGTAATAAACTTGAATTTAACTTTTGGTGTAGTAATAAATGGATGTTTGGTAATGCATTTGCTCAAAATAACGTGGCACATACATTTTCTCTGACAAATATGTACGACATCCACTCTAAAGGGTTTTCTCTGGTGGGCTACTTAGAGTACATGGTGGGAAAAGGCTCCATTATTCTGTCATGTCGTTAGTTTTCAGCACAAAAATACAGTTCAGTATATTTTGGTTCTTTGAACACAGGTTTCCTTGAGGACTCCCAGTGACGGCAGTCGGTACTAGAGAAGCACAGCACAATCTTTACAGTCACACTTGCCCTTCTTATGCTTTACATCACTACGCAAGGGCGACTAAGTGTTTCACCCACTGGAACTAGTTACACTGGGATTACCATAACTAATGGTACCATCTTATCAGCTGCTAGGGACGGAGGACGACTGAAGCGTGGAGGAGGTGCAGCATGGGTGATGGTGGTGGAATGTGATGGGACTGGGTAGCTGTGATGGAGAGTGGCGTACTGGATGTGGAGAATGGTGGACCGGGCAGGTGTTGGTAGCAGTGTGTGGAGATCATGCATAGTGGTGGTGGGGGAAGAATGGCGCAGGTGGACACTGATCGTAGTGGTATTGGAGAGCAGTGCTTGTGGAGAGTAGTGATGGTGGTGACCTGAACACCAGACACCCCCGACGCACACCAATGTCTAAGTCCTAAAAAGAGACCGGGCTGTAACATTTCCAACAACTTTGGCGGGTTAGGCTCACATTGGTAATTGAAGGAACCGTTCCTTTAACAAACAGCCGTCTCTTTATGCACGGGTTTTCTCAAGATACTGCAAAACAATATATTTGGTCTATTTGAAAACCAACCCCATAAGTCATAAAATAAACGGATTCCTACGTGTAATTATGGATAGGGTGGAAGCACGCCTGGATCCTGGGTGTCCATTGAGAGGGATCAGCTTTGTATGTAGCATAAAGGGCATATATGCCTTCAATAATGTTTTAATTTGTCACCGTTCTTAGTTTGGAAAGTGCAAAGGCGTGCCTAGACTCTAAATAAATTAGTGATAAATGAGCCACTCCAGACATGCAACCAAAAACCCATTGTGACAAAATAAATGACATAATTACCAATTGCAATATAAGATTTCATGCATTCTTTAAATGTAACAGTGTATTTCGTGTGTGGATATTACAAACATGTGCAGTCATGGTCTCAAAGTCCTGTGACAAAAAAGTAAACAGTGATTCAGGTGTGCGTGTATTTTATTTTATTCCATAGTGTGGAATCTGTGGCGTGTTAGTGGACCACACAATACCTTACTACTGTGGGATAGGTATGAGATGTCGCAAGTAGAACCTGGCCCGTTGTAACAAACAATGAGAAATATTGGCCAGGTTTTGTCAGCGACATGTATTTTATCTAAAATGTACATTAAACATTCCAGTGTTTGTTCATTTGTAACTGTAAGGCAATTATTTTACCAGACTCGTGCTGCATAAAAAGAAACGTGTTAAAAATCGGTTATTTAGGGATCTCTTCTCAGGAGTACGTGTAATTTTTCAATCGGTAAACCGGTTTACTTCTTTACATTTTAATATGGCAAACTTGATGGGGTTGGCCTCTTATTCTGCGGCCACACGTGAAGGGTAAACGTACGTCATACCACACAGCGCAATCATTATCCGTCTTCACAAATGTTTGAAACGAAATTAATATGCGCTAACTGTCCCAAGTGCTCCTAAAATAGACCCTCGAGGCACTTGCCTCAAATTGTTGCGACACAGAGGCTACTTTATTTTCATGGCAAAAGGAACGATTTACCTTTATGGTCGGGAATTTAATAATTTCTCACTAGTGTTATGACACTGCTGTGTTTTCTTTAGAGCTATACAGACGCTGCAGTGAATGGCCGGAGCAGCTGGGGACGGTGAAGTGCACGCGATGATGAACACACTCCAGTGTGCCCCTGCTTGTGCGCCAGGGGCACTAGGTAGTGTGTGCTTCGTCCAGAGCGTGGAGAAGGAATAAAAGGCACGTCCGAGGATCTCCATGGAGATAACAGTGCGCTGAGCCAACGGGCAGCGCTGCAACTTTAAAGCAAGGGTGTAGCTCTTTTAGTGACATCAGGCTCAAACGCTTAAAAGAAGTTCCACCAAAGCAAATAAACACAGTACTTTGCAGATGGGAAACGGATACGAGAAACAGGTAAGAACAGGAATTAGAACACCTACAACCAATAGGAACGAGGAAAAGTAAAGCGACAAGGACCAATAAGAAGTGAAGGCAGGATGTAAGTCCCTTTTAAGATATATTTAATACAATATATTTCACAATTACTGCGCAAGCACTGTGCAGATAAAACTTTAAAAGGAAAAAAAAAAAAAAAGAAAGCAGTGCTGCGAGAGGCCACGCAGTAGTCCGAGAATGCTGCAGGATCAGCTCATTATGCATTGACGCTCCCAGGAGGGAGTGCCCCATAATGCCCTGGGGGGCTTGGCCTTAGCACTAAAATTTTGCTTACTGTTGAGGCCCCAAGAAGGCAGGGGCAACACCAATATTTACAACAGCGTGGGGGCGTGGCTGCAGGAGTGCAGCAGTCCCCCCGGACTCAGAAATTTTAAAAGATACTAAGAATACAGGGTCAGAAACTACAGCCCCCCCCCCCTCCCCCAACAGCCCTCCCACCCCCACCTGAAACTACAGCCCCCAAAACCCTGGACATTCATTTATTGAGAGTTATTGCATGGCAGCGAATGGTGAATACTAGCCCACACAGTCTCCCCGAGTAGGTCTTGAACTGCACTGCTACCTTGAGAGAGTCAAGCGCTACAATGGGGTGTTTGGTTCCTAGTGCAGGGGGAATTGTAAATCTGTTACTTGTGCGTGCCACACAACTAATGGCCCATTTCCTTACATCAGCCAACTGATCCTTGGAATTCCACTTCTTTGTCCTGGTCCAGATCCAGGCATTCGGGTTTCTTCACAGCTCACACACAGCAGGTGAAGTCCGCCTTGTGTTCTTCCACAGATATTCTGAGGGGGTGGTGGTAAGGCCCACTTTTGTAAAGTTGAGTAGCCAGTGGGTGAAGACTACTACTGGGCACTCCCTAACCAATGAGGAAACTGATCCCGGGGCAACATTACCCATTTTTGCAGCACATCCTGTTTGCTTTACTGAAAAACTAACCCAAAAGCACTATTCTAGCGGGACTCCGAGATGTCACAGGCCTTCTGCTCTGGAAGGAATCTTGTGTGCCAGTCAGAGCTGTTTAGGAAAATGAGCAGTTCTCTCTTCTCTTACGCCAAACTGGTTCTGAGACCTGCTCCCCCTCCCAATGGGATGGAACTAGGCTGATTACCATGTGTGCTGGGATAAAAGAGTTTCCCCCTCTCAGGTCAATCCATACACATGTGCAGGCCTCACTTCTGCTCCTTTCTAATTGATGAAGTTAATGGAACCACCCCAGCTGCCATTCCTGAGCCGATATGGATCATGTGCCTCAAGCCCAGTCCATCCAGCCACCAGGCTGCAAAACGGTTCCGCCCATTTAGTCCAACTGACTACCCAGTTTTTTAACGTTTACCACAAGCGAGTTGCCCTTGAAAATTTATGATAATTAGATTTGAGTGCTTTAACCACCAGTGTCTGCCTTTTAAGATAAGGCCTCTGCTGCACAGCTAGGGTTAGAGGCACTGGGCTGGTTCCACGTGAACCCACATGCGGGTTGTGTGAGTGAGATTACCATTGTGCGCAGGCAGGTACCTGTGCACAGGTAGCCTTTTGCAGAATGGACTCTGCAAGGATTGGTGCCTTCTCATACGAGTTAGCATTCATAGTGTAGGTCTGTAGGAGTCTTTCTGGAAAATCTGTGAGTGATCACTGTATTAGGCTTATAGGCAAGATCCCCCACCTCCCCCCCTTGTCGAAATATTTACATTGCTCCCCAGATAAATGAACAAAAGCCTCCCCACACAAAAAGAGAAATTATCAGTGATTAAACCAGTTCCTGGGAGAGGAAAGCAGTGTGGAGGAAACCTTCATCAGATAATTAGCTTGTCACAATTCATCTAGGCTGAGACAGCCCAGGCCCGCTGGAAAGATGAGGGGACAGCAAGACATCTGGATCCAACACAGTAGGGCCTAGCCTTTGCAGTTTTGCTGGGAAGGGATCAGAAAGTGGTGTCAACTAGGGGCAGAGCTGAGGCCCTCCAATAAGCTATTTTCAGAGAAAACCTGAAGTTGTCCCAAACGGCAGTGCTGGAGGGTTAGGACAGTGTTGGAAGGATGATGTGGCATGCTAAAATTGAATATAACAACTTGGACGGCCCTATAGGCTAATCCTTGAAAAACTTCCAACTTGATATTACGTACTAAAGTGCAGGAAATCATTCAGGTTATTAAAAGAACCCTCACCCACCAACCTAGTTGGTGGCATGCTTCATCATAGGGTTCCCAGCTAGGCTCCCGAATGGAACCCAGCTGTGCTGCAACACCCGATTACAGTGGAGCGGTTTTTTTTTGGTGAAAATGTGAGTGTGAAAAAGTGTCTTGCAAAGAAGTAGTGTAGTTAAAAATGTCTCTAAGGTGCCCAGACGAGTAGTGTTTTATTTATGGGGCCTTAGGACACATTAACATCAAGGTGAGATATTGTGAAGGTAACAATGATCTTCTAGATCTCTGTCTAAAAGAAGGTCGACATGTTTCAGCCTCTCGATAGTTAAACGAGGCTTTCTTCAGGACCGTGAGTGTGTGTATCGTGATATGGCAGAAAAATTTCTTTTGGTGCCACACGAGTGAAAAGGTGATTTTCAGCACACACGCTAAGGTGTGCTGTGTATGTGGTGTGATGACCGTACTTACGGACCCACAGGCGGGTAACAATATTGTTCGTTACCAAAGTAAGATCAAACGGATCCCTGAGGCGGGGGGCTCCTGTAGTCAAACATTCATCAAGGAGAACCTCCCGCATATAAACCTACTTCTGGCTTCCGGGTGCCAGGCATCTAGAACTTCCCACCCCCACTTAAAAGCCCCCCAAAGATGCTCCACAAACAGCCAGGAAGTTCTGAGGCTTTGAGGAGTAGGAGGGTGTTCTGCTGGCTGGTTGTGGCGGGGTTATGCAAGATGCCCCCACCAGCAGGAGAAGAGCACCAGGAGTCAGGCAGAAGAGAAAGCTTGTACAGGGAGCCAGAACATCCAGCTCCCAACAAACTGCATCTTTTTAGAGACCAGACATAGCCACTACGAGCAAAACGAACCCAAGATGAAGAAAATGGGCCCATTTTAAAGACTAGTCTTCTCAATAACAAAAAACGAGCATGAGGCACTCTGCCACATTTACGGATGTTTCCCACAGGGTGGGAAAAGACACGGAGGTTGGTGCATCTTTATTTGGGAAGAGGGGCATGCGTGAGCCCCCCCCTTCCCCGAGCCAACTTTTAGCACCACGAACCCAAACTCTTGCGGCCAACGCAATGATGTCCCGGGTACCCTATCCCCCAGGACAAGACACTAAGTGGAAGAGGAGATCCGTTGCATTTGAGATGCTGTCCATGGGACCCCATCCCCAGGGACATAGCCTCTTTGGTAGGATGTATTGCCACACCGTGGCCATGTATGCGGGCTGCTGAACGGTGCTCCCACCACGGGCAGGAGCACAAGAACTTGCTCCTGCCGTGTTGGAACAGAAAAAGAAAATGTCAGCTCCCATGCAAGTGGGGAGTTGGCTGGGGCTGCTGGGGCCTTGGGGCTCCCCCGCAGCTACTAATAAACAATAAAGTGCTCCAGGTGGTACCAGGGCAGCCCAAGCGAAGAAACAAAGAAACTGAGGCGCAAGGCCACAGGTAAGCAGAAGAGCCGAGGAAACAAGCTCATTACAAATTCATTGCTCCAAGGGCAGGAGCACCCCATAATGCCCAGCGAGGGAGCTAAAATTCAAACATTGGTTTATGTGGTGCCCCAATGGAGGAGCAGGGGCACCACCAACATATTTTCTAAGCGTCGGTTTGGGCTGCACGGCGTGCAGGAGCCTGAACAGAAGCGATTTAAAGAACGCACCTTAGAATTTATGGCATACTGAACTCAAGCCCCCAGGAGAGGCTTACCTCATTATCAAGCACTCCTAGAGCTCAAACTTTTGCTCATGGGCTCTGGAGCCGTAGGCTCCTTGTGGGTGGCGTCCCATGGCTGCATTTGGTCGTCTATTGATGATAAACAAAGACTGAAACACATGGTTAAGTTTGTTGTGAATAAAAATGTTTTATCAACATTTCTACAGAAGAACACTAATGCTTATACTTGTGACCGCATTTGAATATGATTATTGTTCTGCTGGTTTTATGGTGATATCATAATTAAAAATAACAAACGTGTTTTATTAACGTCCAGTGCAGGTCGTGTCGCCACTGGTCAACCAGTCTCCCAGTTCAAACGGTTGCTGGTAGGGGAGTGTTTCTTTTTTGCAGGGTAACTAGAATCCACTTCAACGCCTGGCATGGGTCCTACAAGCTTGGGGACACCTCAGGCAGGTCAGGACTAGGTTGCTTGTGTTCCGGTTCAGGGAGAACCTGGCTTGGCAGGTCGGGCTGGACTGTGCCGATTGAAGCAGGGTCATGACTCATTTGCACATTGCTGAGTCCAAAAAGAGGAGACATGGAATGCAAAATAACTAAGGATTGAAATTAGGCCCGAGTAATTACCAGTGGCTGAGATTAATTCAAGCATTCCATCCATTACTTTTTTGTATACTTTAGTTTGTCGTCCTAAGTGGGATGGGTATGCCCAGACTTTGGTCCCGTGCTCACTGTGCCACTGGAACCAAGCTGTACCCGACTGATGAGCCCATAACTAGGGCGAACCCGGTTCTGGGGTGCTTGTGTTCCGGTTCAGGAAGGACAAGGCTTGGCAGTTTGGGCTGGACTGCTCCGACTGAAGCAGGGTCAAGACTGATTTTCATATAGGTGGGTACAAAGTGAGGTGACATGGTGTGCAAAATAACAATGGATTGGGATGCAGCCCGAGGAATTACAAGTTGCTGAGATTAATTCAAGCATTCCATCCATCACTTTTTTGTATACTTTAGTTTGTCTCCCAACAGGCACTTCAGCGTCCAGAGGCGGGCAGGCAGTCATGAGCGGTTGGGCTCTTGAGAGTGTAGACTTCTTCCATCTTTTGCATCCCTGAACACCGACAAGGGAAAACCTTCCTTTTGCATTTTAATACGTAACCCCTAGTTAGGCCTTGTATTCTACATGGCAGGGTGCATGGTATTTAAAAGTGTGACATGTAAAAATGTATTGATGGAAGGTACCAACAATGACAAGACCCTAAAAGCTACTTTCACTATGCATGCCTATGGCTGTTCTATAAGGAAAACTACAGTGCAGATTAATGCATTAATATTGCCATCTCAGATTTCGGGCAAGCTCGAGAAATTGCTCAACCACTATTTTTAATATTTAATTAAAAATCCAATTCAATTGTGAAGTTATATTTTTAATAAATAATTAGGAAATGTAACTTTAAGAAAGTTACCTTTTCCCTAACTGAAGCTCCTGATGACTAATTTGCATTAGCCTAACAGCAGCTGCCCCTGCCAGTGCATGACCTTTATGGGGGGGTGAAAACTGCTCCAGAGCAGGACAATTGCTTAAGCCTGGTGTAAGAAATTCCGTATTAGTTGCAAAGTATGCGAGTCCTTCACAAATAATAGGTCCATGAAGGAAATCAGGTTATTAGCTGTGCAGGATGTGAGGTCTGTGCAAGTAATAGGTCCATAATTGTCCCTTCACTGGGAACCAAGCACCCCATTGTACCGCTTGACTCTCAGGGTAGCGAAGCAGAGCAGTCCAAGGCCTACTCGAGGGAGGTGGTGCGGGCTAATCGCCATTCGCTGCCATGCAATAATAACACTCAATAAATGATTGTCCAGTCTGTGTTTTTTCTTAAATATCAACAGTATCCTCACAGCATCATTCATCCCTTGCATTAGGACCGGTCCATTGCAACACAGATAAAGTACCTGGAACTGCTGTAGGACTGCTTCTTCTGTAAAGATAACTGTTCTTGAGAACCTTGCTGGTCCCCCTGACCCCCGACTAGCTCACTGCCGAAGTTGGTCACACCAAGTACCTTCTTAGGCACTTGCCTAAGTTTCTCTTGAAAACGTTTGTGTCCAATTTGTTGGCTTTGCCCAGGCTTGTTCGCGGTTGAGTGAAATTGTTTGGATTATTGCTTGTAAAATCAATATCTACGGAATCCTCCGGTGGATATTATTCATTCTAGTGTCTAAATTCTTATAAAAAATAGTCTATTTTCATAAATTGCTGTAAGTTTTCTTGAGTGCCATGTCGATTACTTATTCAATTGTTTTGGTGCTGGTTAAACGCTTTACACTTGTTCCTGTGTGTGCGCCACCTTGCTGCTCAGTGCCACAGCTACCCAGGATTGAGAGGAGGGTTTTACAGATGAAACCTACTAGACCTAAAGGGGTTGGTAAGTGTATTGCACAGTAAGGTCGCACAACCACAACATAAAATACACCCCATTTCCTCACAGTCCACAATAGTCTTATTACTGGGAATGAAGTACCCCATTAAAACACTTGACTGAGTACAAAGCAGAGCAGACCACGGCCTACTCAGATGGGGTGGTGTGGGCTAGCAATCCCAATTTGCTGGCACACAGTAAGAATACTCAAATTATTGTATGGTCAATGCCTTTTCTTTTAGAAAGCAAAAGTACTTTTATTACAGACACTACTAAACAGCATTACATTTATTTAACCTATACATATGTACACACACATATATGTGTGTGTTTTCACAAAAAAAAAAAGGTTACAGGGAGATTATAGATGTCGGTTTTTCTTCTATTTGCCTTGATTCCTCTTCCAAACTTCTGGAACTCTTCGGCGACGATCCAGACCCAACGGCGGAAAAAAGAATCTGAAGATGGCGACCAAAGGTAGGAGCTTCCGCAGGAAGCGCGTCAACGTCACGAAGGACACCAAATGGTGGGACGTCGCCGCCCACCTGGGACACGAAAAATTAAAAAGAAAAAAGAGAAAAAAATACTACAATTCCAGACCCAACCACAAGATGGCGGAATAATGCACAGCATAGTGAATCCAGAAAGATTCACGCTGCAAAACTATAACTCGTGCCATAAGGTAATTATATCCATGCATAGTTTTCTCATCAATAATTTTACAGCAAATGTTGCATTGATACCATCAATGATGTTGTAGGAAGCTGGCTCTGTATATACTATACCAAAATGAGGTATAGCGTGCACAGAGTCCAGTGGATCCCCAAAGGTAGGCAGAGGTAAAAGTAGATAGCACCTTACTCTCGGTTTGTGGTAGAGTGGGCGAGCAGCAAGGCTTTATCAGAGGGTATTGTTAAGCATGTGTTGTACACACTCAGGCAAGAAATGATGTCACACTCAAAGACTGAACTCAGACCAATATATTTGCATAAAAATTTAGTTATTTTAATTTCTAGAACCAACCCAAGCCTGGCGCAGGTAAGTGAAATAATACTTTGCAAAATCTTATGCAGTGATTTAAAGTTAAATGCAGGTTCAAATGCAGTTGGTTGAATTACAGGTAAGTCAAAAGTTCGAAATTACTTTTCAGTTACTGTACAGATTAATGTGCATGTTACTTTTTAGATTACTTTTTAGGTTACTTTTGCTGATCAGAATGATGTGCCTAGATATCACAATGAGACATTACCTAGACAAAAAGTAAGTAATTCACTTTTAGTACATTTGCAGTTTTACAATGTTTCATACAAACCAACTCCACACTTAAAAAGAATTTTCAAGGAAAAGCAGTCCATGCAATCCTATGGAAGGATATGAAGTGAATGGTTTGCAGGTAAGTACTTATTTGTGGGAGTTGGTATTCTGGGGTTAGAACCAAGGTTCCTCCAGGGTCGAGGATGCACCTTCAGAACACACTCAGCGGCACTAGGGCGGCCGGGTGCAGAGTGCTGAGGCCCAATGTTATCCAATGGGGATAGGCGGTCTCCGGTTGGTCGCAGGCCACAAGGTTGTGGGAGCAAAGCTCCTGGTGTTAGGCCCAGGGCAAAGGGGGATCCAAGTTAGCACCCAAGGTACACCCTAGTGGCTCAGGAGCAGCTGTGTGCAGGGTGCTGTTTTGGCGTTGGGTGCCCTGTTGATTTCAATGGGGATTCTCCAGTTGCAACAAACACTGCAGCTCGGGGACGAAGATCTTCTGGAGGTGACCACCGGTAGGAGAGGTAAGTTGGGATGCCTGGAGAGGTAAGTTGGGAAGCGTGGGGATGCTGGGACACTGTCGGTTGGGCCACCCAAGGCCATGGGACGTTGGGTGCAGGGGTGTCTTTAGGCGTCAGGTTTTCTTACCCGCTCCGGTCGCCGTCGGGGGGATCCTCCAGAAAGAGGCTGCAGGTGTCGAGTGGAGATTCGAGGCAGGTCAGATATCACCAGATCTCAGGCCAGGATTGGCGGGGAGACCTCCTCGTTTTGTTGGGCCACTCTAACTCGGTCCGTGGGCATCGGGTGCAGAGCGGTGCCGACTCGCGTATTTGGCCAGAGTCTGTGGGTGAGCAAATCCAGTGCTCACAGGAGGCAAAGTCTTGGTTTCGGAAGGCAGGGCAGGTCCTCTGGGTTCTTGGGGGCTGTTGGCTGCAGGACATACCGGGATTTCGCTGGAGCAGGTTCGAGGTGGGGACAGTCCGGTAGGGCCTGGGCCAAGTCAGTGGGCAACCTCCTCTTCTTAGTTCAGCACTGCTTCTTCGGTCCTTCCTTTTTTCTAGTCAGTTCTTGTCTGAGGAGGCTAGGTTCGGGGTTACCCCTAAATACTAGATTTAGGGGCGTTACAGGTAAGTAAATGTCAGGACCAATGGGTCCCTTCCTTGGGGTGGGTACACCCCCTATAATGCCACCTTCCAATGGGAGGGGGGCATATGCCTCTCTCTAGTTGGCTGGGTCCCCCCATCTGCAAGATGGTGGGGACAGAGTTGTGCTTCACCTCGCCTCCCCACCCGAGGGGTGGGGTTGGCAAAGGTGGGCACACCTCCCTTCCTCACTTGGTATTCCTGCCGATTCTCCCACCCAAAGTGGGGGTCAGAACGTGTGGGAGCCAGTTGCTGGAAGCAGAAAAGGGCTGGGGTAGCTTACAAAGGCGGCAAGACTTTGAAGCTTCCCCTAGTGGACCCTGCCCATCCTGGGGGAGGAGGCTTGGCACCCCAGGATGAGCATTGTGTCAGACCCCCGAGAGCAGCAGGCTCTCGACCCAGGGGTCCAGAAACATGTCTGGTGGTGGCAGCTGGCGAGCAGCCACTCAGCCAGGGCACTAGAGTTAGGTTGTTTTTCAGGGGGCATCTCTAAGATACCCTCTGCGTGCATTTTTCATTAAATCCCACACTGGCATCAGTGTGGGTTTAATGTGCTGAGAAGTTTGATGCCAAACCTCCCAGTTTTCAGTAAAGTCATTATGGTGCTGTGGAGTTTGTAATGACAAACTCTCAGCACCATATACTCTCAGTGGCATTGCTGCACTTACAACGTTGAGGAATTAGTTTAGACACTGTAGGGGCACAGGGCTCATGCACCTGTACCCTCACCACTGGTATAGTGCACCCAGCTACAGGGGTGGCTGACCTATGCCAGGGGAGTGGGTTGTAGGCATGGCACACAGGGATGTGTGCCATGTCAACTCTTCACTTTGTTCAGCACCAAAACACGCAGCCTGCAATGGCAGTGTGTGTGTGTAGAGGTACCGGACCTCTAAGGGGAGCACAGTAATGCTGCAGCCCTTAGAGGCCTGCCTTGGCCACAGTGCCCTTGGTACCTATGGTACCCTTTACAAGGGACTGACATGTGACCAAAGAGTGCCAATTGGGTTTTGTATCAATGAGGTTTAGGGAAAGAACATAGGCCCTGGGTACCTGGTTGGCAGGAAGTCAGGGCACACTCAGTCATCAACAGTTTGGCAAAAAGAGGGGGCAACCATGCAAAAAAGAGGGCACTTTCTTACAGATGTCATAGAATAGGTTATGAATGATGTAATATGTGGGGTAATTAGCAGCGTATGGCGAAGGCCTGAGTTATAGTTACCTTAGGGCATGAGTTAGTCACTTGAGATAACTAACTTTAACTGCTGAATTACTATGATTTTGTGTTTGCAAAATCCAAACCCAACTATAACGTCCCCGTGACCTTTGCTTTTTAGTGAATTTCTAAGGTTTTTTAAAAGAAAAATGCTACTTACCACAGTATACATCTGTTCTTGGCATGTAGAGCTGTAGAGTCATATGCTGTGCATAGCCCGCCATCTAGTGTTGGGTCCGGATGTTTACACTTTGTTTTTGTTCGAAGAAGTCTTTCCAGTCACAAGGTAGGTGACTCCTCCTTTCGGTGATAGTGCACATGGGCATCGGCTCCATCGTTCTATTGTTTTGCCGCAGAGGGTGATGATGGAGTTAGTAAGAGTAGTAAGGAGAGCAGTCCATGTAGATTGTATCTAAGTAGGATATTACTGCAACAGGTACAGGTACCCGGGGAGGTGGGTGGGCGCATGTGACTACAGCTCTACATGCCAAGAACAGATGCATACTGTGGTAAGTAGCATTTTCCGTTCGAGGCATGTGAGCTGTAGATCACATGCTGTGCATAGACTATATAGCGGTAACTCCCAAAGCGGTGGCTAACCTGTAGCTGTTACAGCAGTCTGAAATAGTGTACGTAAAACTGCTTGGCCCACACTAGCTTGTCCTCTAGCTAACACATCTACACAGTAGTGTTTTGTGAATGTGTGTGGTGTAGACCATGTTGCAGCTTTGCAGATGTGATCTATGGGTATGTTTCCTAAAAATGCCATAGAGGCCCCTAGTTTGCGAGTGGAGTGCACTCTAGGGGGAATTGTCAATGTGCGTTTTGCTTTAATGTAACACGTTTTAATGCACTTGACTATCCACTGTGCAATACCTGATTTTGATATAGGATTGCCTTTATGTGGTGGAGCAAAAGCAAAAAAAGAGTTGCATGGTCTTACGGAAAGGTTTTGTCCTTTCAATGGAGTATAGTAATGTTCTTTTCACATCTAGAGTGTGAAGAGCGTGTTCTGCCACGGAATCTGATTGAGGGAAGAACACAGGCAACTTAACAGATTGGTTGATATGAAAGGCAGAAATGACTTTAGGTAGTAATTTGGGGTTAGTCCTAAGAACCACTTTGTTTTGGTGTATTTGTAAAAATGGTTCTTCTATGGTTAGTGCCTGAAGCTCACCCACTCTCCTCAGAGATGTGATGGCTATGAGGAAAGCTACCTTCCAAGTGAGAAATTGTAGTTCACATCTGTGCAATGGCTCAAAAGGTGGACCCATGAGTCTGGTAAGGACGATGTTGAGGTTCCACACTGAAGCAGGCGGAAGTGTTGAGGGGAATGACTCTTAAGTCCTTCCATAAATGCCTTAATAGCAGGCACCCTGAAAAGAGACAGATGTCTGTTCTGCAGATATGCAGCTATTGCAGCAAGATGTAAGCGTATGGATGTGTACGCTAAATTGGAACGCTGAAGGTGTAACAGATAGCAAATGATGTTTTGGATTGAAGCGTCCAGCGGATTGATTTGATTATTACAGTATATCACAAACCGCTTCCATTTTGCTGCATAGCATGCTCTTGTAGTAGGGCGTCTAGCCTCTTTGATGATATCATGCAGTCTGGGGGAATATTGAGGTAGCCAAACTCTAAGATTTCAGGTGCCAGATAGCAAGGTTGAGATGAGTGGGATCTGGATGCCTTATCCCTCCACGGTTCTGAGTGAGGAGATTGGGAGTAATGTGTAGTTTTTGGTGAGGAACTATTGATAACTCCAACAGGGTTGTGAACCAGGGTTGACGGGCCCATGTGGGAGCAACTAGGATTAGTGTCATGGACTGCTGTCTGAGCTTTCGAACCACTAATGGAATGAGTGGCCGAGGCGGAAAAGTGTAAGCAAATATCCCCGACCAGTTCATCCATAGTGCATTGCCTTTGGACAATGGGTGTGGATACCTGGACGCGAAGCTTGGGCATTTTGCGTTTAGATGTGTGGCGAACAGATCTAGCTCTGGGAAGCCCCATATTTGAAAGAATGGGAGGAGAACTTGAGGGTGGAGTTCCCATTCGTGGATCTGTTGTCGTTGATGACTGAGCAGATCAGCAATCTGGTTGTTTACTCCTTGGAAGGTGTTCTGCATGGAGATATATTTTGTGAGTTATGGCCCATCTCCAGATGTTCTGAGCTAATTGTGACAGCTGGAGAGAGTGTGTCCCCCCCCCGTTTTTGTATGTAGTACATTGCGGTCATGTTGTGCGAATCAGGACAGCTTTGCCTACTAGATGAAGTTGAAATGCTTTGAGCGCTAGAAAAATTGCTAGCAGTTCGAGATGGTTTATGTGGAGTTGCTTTTGTTGCAGAGTCCATATGCCCTGAATGGTATGCTTTTGGAGGTGAGCTCCCCAACCAGTGAGCGATGCGTCTGCTGTTAGCACTATCTGTGGAACCGGGTCGATGAAGGGCCGCCCCTTTGAAAAGGTTTTGTGTATTCCACCACTGCAGAGAGCAATGGGTGCGGCCGTCCACCAACACTAGATCTGATAACTGATCCTGAGCCTGGTTCCACTGACATGCTAAGCACTCTTGAAGGGGGCGCATTTGGAGTCTTGCGTAAGGAATGATTAAGATGCAAGACGCCATCATTCCTAGCAATTGCATGAGCACTCGAGCTGATAATGAGTGTTGGGGCTGAAACTGAGAGATTAGAGTCTGTATGTTGCGGATTCTGACTGGGTTGGGACACGCTAGAGCTTTGTGAGTGTCTATTGTGGCTCCTAAGTACACTTGTATGTTGGACGGTTGGAGATGAGACTTGGTAAGGTTTACAGTGAACCCAAGGTGGTTATGTAGTTGCACTGTTTTTCGAGTGTGGCGTAGGCAGCTTTGCGGCGAGCTGGCTTTTATGAGCCAGTCGTCTAGATAAGGGAAGACATGGATGTGCTGTCTTCTTAGATGAGCCGCGACTACTGCCAGGTATTTTGTGAAAACCCTGGGTGCGGTAGTTACTCCGAAAGGGAGGACCTTGAATTGATAATGTTGGCTGTCTACCAGAAACCGGAGGTATTTGCGGTGAGCAGGGTGAATGGGAATGTGGAAATAGACGTCCTTTAAGTCCAGAGTGGACAGAAAGTCGCCTTGCTGACGGAGTGGGAGTACTTGTTGGAGTGTGACCATGTGAAAGTGGTCTGACTGAATGTATAGATTTAGTTGTCTGAGGTCTAATATAGGCCTGAGAGAGCTGTCCTTTTTGGGAACTAAGTAGTACAGGGAGTATACCCCAGTCCCTTGGTATTGTAATGGGACTGGCTCTATAGCGTGTTTTTCCAACAGAGATAGAACCTCTTGCCTTAGAAGGGTAAGATGCTCTTGTGACATTGCATGTGATCTTGGAGGAATATTTGGGGGGGGGCGGGGGGGGAGTGTCTGTAAGCTCCAGGCAGTAACCATACTGGATAATTTGTAGTACCCACTTGTCTGAGGTAATTGAATTCCAGACAGGTAGGAATTGGGAGAGACGTCCCTCGACAGGAGTGGAATGATCGGGGGTAACGGAAGGAAGTCACTGTTTGCGGGAGATGTGCGGGTGGAGTTGCCTCTGCCTCTTCCCTAACCGTTGTTTCCTCTAAAACCTCCTCTGAAATAACCTCTTGATGAGGGGGATTGGCTATTGCCCTTGTAAGAGGAGGAGGGATTTTCGGTGGATACATTTTTGGAACCACCCCTGTAAAAGGAGCGGCGAAAGGAACCCCTATTGGTAGGTAACTGCAAAGCCCCCATGGACTTTGCGACATCTGTGTCTTTCTTCATTATCTCTAGCGAGGTATCAACCGCTGGGCCAAAGAGATGTTCCTTATCAAATGGTTGGTTGAGAATGGAGGTTTGCACTTCAGGCTTGAATCCCTGAGATTCTCAACCAAGCATGCCTGCGTAGGAGTACGCTAGTATTTACTGCACGGGCTGCGGTGTCAGCTGCGTCTAGGGCACACCTGATAGATGTATTGGTGATGAGTTTACCTTTTTGGATAAGATCATTAGTCCTAGACTTGTGTTCATCAGGCAGAAATTGCATGAGTTTTTCCAACTCATCGTAATGAGCGTTGAAGGTTTCGGCTCCGAGCCTTTCGGTGCGGAAGGTGGATTCTTCGGTAACGGTGGAATTGTTACCAGGAGAAGTTTCGATTTCGGTGCCGAAGGTGTTGGTTCAGCACTGATATGGGGGCGGCTCGAGCCCAAAGGCTTGTCTTTGTGTTTCGGAGCTGGGCCCGAGGGCGGGGCGTCGGAAACTTTTTGTTGGTGCCGACCTTGGCCCGAAGGCAGAGGAGGGACCGGAGCCTTTTTCTTTGTCTGTTGGGGGGCCAAGGGGGTATCTTTACTCACGGTACGCTGACCCGGAATAACCTACTCCTCCTCTTCCATGTCGGAGTTGGCTTCGGACACGGAGACATGTTGTTCTTGTTCCTCGGCTCCTTGAGCGTGATGTTCTGTGTCGGAATCTTCGCCGAAGATGTCCGGTGCAGAGAGGCTTTGGTGTTGCATCTCGTGACGTCGAGCCAGACGGTCACGAAACGTCTTCTTCGATCGGCACGCATCGCAGTCTTTCTGGTTGTGTTCTGGGGACAGGCTGAGGTTGCACACTTCGTGCAAGTCGATGCGTGGAAACTTAGCACGACACCCGGGGCAGAAATTGAAAGGAGTCCGTTCCATCGACTGCTGGCGAAGTCGGTAGGCCCGACGGCCCGCCACGAGTTTTCCGATCGAAGTTGTTTTGAGTTGAGGCGATACACGAAGAATGGGAAGCCGCGATCGATAATACTGTCGAGGGTAGTGGATTGCGCGTCGAAGGGGTCCGAGAAACCGTGCCGAACTGGAGCGCAGCAATACACATCCGAACCCAATGGCGGAAAAAAACAATCTTAACGATGGAGTCGATGCCCATGCGCACTATCACCGAAAGGAGGAGTCATCTACCTCGTGACTGGAAAGACTTCTTCGAACAAAAACAAAGTGCAAACATCCGGACCCAACACTAGATTGCGGGCTATGCACAGCATGTGATCTACAGCTCACATGCCTCGAACATTCTATTTCCCAACTTCAACGTCCCAGTAACCTTTGACTTTTTCAGTGAATTGCTATGCTTTTTTACGTAAAGTAATATTTAATTACCATACGTGAATACAACCACCGCCGAAGGCCGTGGGCAACGGGGGGTTGGCCGCAGGGCCTGGCCTACAGCCAGGACCTGCAGCCAACCCCCCTCACCCCCGCAGCCTCTCCATCCGCTGGGGTCCAGCACATTTTGTACGGGGCACGTTTCCCTCCCTGGGAAGATTTTGGACTCTGGGACCGCATCCCCCGGGTTTTTTTAATTTCTTTTAGTGGAAGGGGGAGGGTGACAGTTTTTGGCACCAGGCACCCTACCTTCTGGGGCCCACCACTGTAATTATGGGGAGGGGGGCACGCAGCCCTCCTCCCCGGACCGATTTCAGCCCTGGGGACACACTGCCCCCTCAACGCCCCCCCCCCCAGGGCCCAGCATCTATTGTAAATGGGAGGGGACCCCATACCCCAGGGCCCGGCACCTTTTTGATTTGGATGGGGGCACACAGCGGCCTCCCCGGGGCCGATATTCCCCAGGCCTTGCCAATAATTAAAGGGGGAGGTCCAGGCCAACCAAGGTTGGGTACCCTGGTGCTCATCCATGGCACCCACTATCTCCTTGTTGGGGGCCGCGGCGGGAGCCGGTACTGCTCCCACTCGCTGGGAGCAGCTAAAAATGCTGCTCCCCGTGGGCTGGAGATATATATTCGGGAAAAAGTAAGTACATTTAGTGACTCTCATACCACATTTCACCTCTCGTGTGTCCTGAATCCCATATTCATGACACTCCCCGGTAGGAAAGGACTTATTTTTGTTTGATCACACTGCCTCCCCTCAAGTTTTTTTGACTGATGCTTCTGGTTTTTGAACTCTGGAGCGCACTGGGCCCTTCTGTCCAGGCCCCAGTTCAAGTGCACAATTGGCTAATACCCGATTGGCTCATATATGTTACCTATAAGTCCATTCTATATGATACCAGAGGTACCCACGGCTAGTAAATTAAATGCAACTAGTGGGCTGCAGCACTTAATTGTGCCACCACTGCAGCCCAGTCAGGGACCAGAAAGTGTGGAGGCGTGGCAGAGGAGTGGAGCTACGGAGGAGCTCAGCATGAGCTTTCAGCACGAGTCCGAGCGTCCGAGGCCAGTGAGCCGGGAAGAACAAGCTGGATTGCCCGAAAGAAAAGCCAGGCATGGCCGGGTAGTCATTTGCATTGCAATCCTGGCTAAGATGAACTGCCCATTTGACCAGCGACTGGTGCGTGACCAGCATCCTCCCTCAGTGGCCTTGGAGCAAGGCAGTGTTCATGGAAGCAGAGTACAAGCGGAGCACAAGGAGGCAGCTCAGCTCACGAAAGCAGCTTCGGAGCGTGTGCTGCGACCTGCCTGCAGCAGGTCCCTGCTCCCGGGTACTCCTGTCCTCTGCGCTCTTCTCTCGCTGCCGTGATTGTTCTCACCAGACCCCTGACCGCAATGAAACCCTCTCCTGGAGGCAGAGGCATCCGGTGAATGTGGGTTAGCGTGGTGTGGTTTGGGGGGGGGGAAGGGGATAGGCTGTATACAGTGGGAGCTGGTTGGGTGAGGGTTGGAAGGGAGTGGTTGCATCTGGGGGTAGCCTGAACGCGTCTTGTGAGCAGAAGAGGTGCAGTAGCAGCAGCTCTAGCAGTAAAACTTGCAGGGTACACGATTATGCGCAGAAGCCTCAATTACTGGAAAAAACACACTTAACACACTACACTTAATCAGATTCCTTCATAGGAGCTGCAGGAAGCATTGTGAGGGCTAGGAGTAGAAGCTGGGCAATGACTGCGATAAAGACTGCGGAGAACATGGTTGTGTCAAAGCTGTCAGGAAGGGTAAAGATAAAGAACCAGAATCTCACAAATTAGTGAAATTGGCAAAAATAAGCCGAGCCAGAACCTAACTGCAAAAGGCAGGTTAGCCCTCAAATCTATTGTCGAGGAGCAAGGCATCCTTTAAGAACTACTGGAAATGCACAGCATCTTTATCCGCCAGAGCCAGCAAGCAAGAAAGATATCACGCTAGCGGGGTAGCAACATCACAGTGAGGGAAAGATGGGGGAACTACTGCCATAGGCGTCAAACTTGCAGATTACCAGTAAGCACAGATCGATTTCTACTGGAGGAATAACCCCATCCACTGGATCCTATTTAATTTTAGATGAAAGCAAGGATTCACTACTATATGCTTCAAATGAAATTGGAGAGCTAACTAGGAATACAAGCGGCCCAAAGTCCTTGACGACAAGGATATGAAACAAAAGTTGAGACCACCGCTATTGTCACAAATTAGTATGCTCTGGAATCCCAAACCCGAAGAAGCCAGCACTTCAGCAACAAGATCCAGAGCGAGGGGTTCCAATACCAAACTAAAACTCATAGGAAACGCTGAGCCCCTGCAAATTGGCCAAAATACCCTAACCAGTTCTTGGTCAAGGGCGAAGTTCATAATACAGACTCCATACAACAGGCATTGCATCGCTACCAGATTGGCATGGTCACCCAAGCACAAGACTGACTATGACGAAATTAAACAACTTGAGTCCTGTAAATTGTCCAAATCAAAACCCATTGCAAGAGATAAATGCCGCCAGGCCAGTAAATTCTGTATGTTTGCAGTCAGATAGTAAATGGACAGAATCAATCAACAAAGTGACACTAGACAATAACAGAGACCAAGAAGACATCAATGGTTGATAACGGACCTTGTAGAGGAAACAAAAAAGAAAGGAAGTGATATCTACTGGAAGATGGAGAGATAAAACAACCTAAAATTGCTAATGGAGGCTTAATGCACAAGTTACTAACTTGTGTAACAATATATCTGTAAGAGACAGTAGTTAGTGACAGATTCCTTACCTTAGAATATCCCCAGGCGTCAGGCTGGATCCGGAAAGATTTTGCGTAGCAGTGCCCCTTGGACGCGCTCGGTAGGCGGAGTCGTAGCGGCTCCGCGGTCCGTCGTCGGCGCGCGTGATCGCCGGGATGGACGTCGCGGGCAGTACTTAGAGCGACACCCCTGCTGCGCTGGACGTCAGCTCTGTACCACGACTTTCCGCGCCAGGAACGCAGAGCCATGCAAGAAGCTGACATAGGTGTCTGAAAAATACTAGGGCCCTGAAAGGGGATGTCCTTAACCCTAGAAATCAGCTCTCGCAGAACGGGAGGATGGGTGGGGCGGTAAGGAATCTGTCACTAACTACTGTCTCTTACAGATAGATCGTTACACAAGTTAGTAACTTGTGCATCTGAAAGAGACACGTTAGTGACAGATTCCTTACCTTAGAATAGATACCCCAGCAATACCAACCCCGGTGGTGGGTCTGGGAACAAAGATCAGACAAGGAAGTCCTGGAGGACAGAACGGCCAAAGAAGCCGTCCCTCCGGACCTGACTGTCAAGGCAGTAATGCTTTGTAAACGTGTGCAGCGAGGCCCACGTAGCTGCCTGACAGATAACCTGCAGCGGAACACCGCGGCCCAAGGCCGTGGTAGCAGCCGTTGCCCTGGTGGAATGGGCACGCAGCCCAACAGGAGGCTCCTTCTTAGACAAAGAATAGCAGGTCTTGATGCACAAGGTAACCCAGCGGGAGATGGTTCGTTTGTGCACCGCCCGACCTTTTTGGCGCCCACGTAGCCAACAAAGAGCTGGTCATCCACCCGGAAGTGTTTTGTGCGGCCGATATAGAAGGAGAGCGCACGTTTTGGGTCCAGACGGTGGAGCCTCTCTTCCTCTCTGGAAGGATGCGGAGGCGGCAGAAGGAGTGGGCAAAGTGATGGTCTGCCCAATGTGGAAGGCAGTAACCACCTTTGGCAAGAAGGACGGACGCGTCCGAAGAACAACGCTTGTCTGGATGAACAGACAGAAAGGGAGGTTTGCAAGATAGAGCCTGGAGCTCACTCACCCGCCGAGTGGAGGTGATGGCCACTCAGAAAGGCTGTCTTCAGAGTCAGAAGACGAAGAGGACAGTTATGTAGGAGGCTCAAAGGGAGCGCACATTAAAGGTAAGAACCAAGTTCAAGTCCCACTGAGGCATTACAAACGGAACAGGAGGGAAGAGGTGTGTAATGCCTTTTAAGAACCTGTTAACAACAGGGGACTTGAAAAGGGTGGGCTGATCAGGGAGCCTGAGGAAGGCCGAGATAGCACAAAGATAACCCTTGATGGTACCCAGGGCAGAACCCTGTTGGGCCAGAGAAAGAAAGGAACAGAAGGACCTCAGAAAGAGGGGCAGACAGGGGATTCACAGCCTTTGCTGTGCACCCATGCCACAAATTTGTTCCACCTGCAGGCGTATACCACCTTAGTGGGAGGGACGCCTGGCTGCCAGAATCACATCACAAACTTCGGGAGGCAAGTCGAAAGGAATCAAGTGGCGCCCGCTCAATCTCCACGCAAGCAGGTGTAGACTGGACAGGTTCGGGTGGAGGACCGTCCCCTGCTGCTGCGACAGAAGATCCTCCCGAAGAGGCAGACGGATCGGGGGATCTACGCTCATACTGAGTAGCTCGGGATACCAAACTCTTCGAGCCCAGTCCGGAGCCACAAGGATGACTTGGGCCCAGTCGTGCCGAATCTTCTTCAACACTGGGTAGAAGTGGTATAGGCGGAAAGGCGTACAACAGACCGCAACTCCACTCGCGACGAAAGCGCCGCCGAGCGGAGTGCCGCCTTGGAAATTCCAACGCGCAGAACTGATGACATTGCGCGTTCTCTTCGGTGGCGAATAGATCTAACCAAGGCTCTCCCCATTGTAGAAAGAGTCCTTGCGCCACTTCCAGTGAAGGCACGCCATTCGTGATCCATCATGCACCTGCGGCTGCAGGTTGCGTCCGCCCTGGCGTTCAGGGAACCTGCCAGGTGTTGAACCATCAGGAACATGCCCTGATGTTCCAGCCATGTCCAGAGGCGCAGAGCCTCCTGACTGAGGCTCCACGGCCCCACCCCGCCCTGTTTGCTGCAGTACCACATGGCGGTGGTGTTGTCTGTGAACACCTGCACTACCTTCCCTTTGACAGAGGGGAAGGAATGCCTTGAGTGCAAGTCGGATCGCCTGGAGCTCCAGAAGGTTGATATGGAGCCGGGACTCCGCCGGAGACCAGAGGCCTCTGATCTCCGCCTCTCCCATGTGACCGCCCCATCCCAGAAGGGACGGCGTCCGTCCACAACTGTGTGCTCTGGCTGGGGAAGGGAGGAGGATCTGCCCATGACCCATTTCCGGTTCGAGAGCCACCACTGCAACTGTTTTGCAGTCCCCTCTGAGATCTGGACGTGATCGGACAGGTTGCCCTGGTGCTGCGCCCACTGGAACTTCAGGTCCCACTGCAGAGCCCGCATATGCCATCTGGCATGATTGACAGCAGGATGCAGGAGGCCATGAGGCCCAGGAGCCTCAGGGTCATCCGTACCCGAAACCCAGGATAAAGGCTGAAAGATCGGAATCACTAGCCTGAATATCCTAGACTCGCCGTTCGGGAGGATAGGCCCGAAACTGCGTCGTGTCCAGAACTGCTCCGGATGAAAAGGAGCTGTGGAGAAGGAATCAGATGCGACTTCGGCACATTGATGGAGAACCCCAGCGAGTGCAGGAGTGCGGCCGTACTCTGGAGGTGGGAGACGACTGCCTGGGGCGAGCCCGCCTTCAGCAGCCAGTACGTCGAGGTAGGGGAAGACTGAAACCCCTGCCCGGCGCAGATGAGCTGCGACCACCGCCATCACTTTCGTGGAACACCCGAGGGGCACTGGTAAGGCCAAAGGGGAGCACGGTGAACTGAAAATGCTCGAGGCCTACCGTGAACCGGAAGGTAACGCTGGTGGGCCGGCAGGACGGGGATGTGGAAATGAGGCGTCCTGCAAGTCCAACGCTACCAACCAGTCTCCAGGGTCGAGGGCAGTCAAGACCTGAGCTAGGGTGAGCATCTTGAACTTCTCCTTCCGGGAGGAAGCGATTGACGTTCTGGAGGTCCAAGATAGGACGCATGTCCTCCTTGTCCTTTTGGGCACCAGGAAGTAGTGGGAGTAGCAACCATGTCCTACTTCTGGGGTCGGAACATGCTCGATGGCCCTCTTGGCCAAGAGGGCCGTGACTTCCTTCTGCAGAAGTACCAAGTGATCCCCTGACATGCGGTGGGGTGAGGTGGCATGGCTGGGGGTGGTCTTGAAGGGGAGGGAGTAGCCCCTTCGGACAATGTCCAAGACCCACCTGTCCGAGGTGATGGGACGCCAGTGGTGAAGGTGATGGCGGACCTTGCCCTCTACTGGCGTGCTGGTGCACCTGAAAGGAGGAGTAGGAGGGCTTGGAGGCGCGCGGACGGGTTGGAGGTGGTGGCCTGACCCGCACGCTGGTTGCCCGAACCGCCACAGCGGTATCCGACGCTCGGCCACGCGAAGACGCCTGCTGCGCGGGCCGGTGGCTGGGCTGCTGACGTGACTGGGCGCCCCTTCCGTGGCCACGATAGGGGCGAAAAGCAGAAGGTAGCGGAGGGCGTGTAGCAGAAAGGCCCAGGGACTTGGCAGTAGCCCGTGAGTCCTTAAAACTCTCCAACGCATAGTCTGCTTTGGAACCAAAAAGACCGAATCCATCAAAGGGCATGTCATTGAGTGTATTCTGGACATCACCCGAGAAACCAGTTGTTCTCAGCCAGGCGTGGCGACGCAGCGCCACCGTCGTTGCAATAGATCTGCCCAGCGAGTCGGCGGTATCAAGGCCACAACGTATGGTGTATTTGGCCGCATCCCTTCCTTCCGCAATGGCGCGGGTAAGCAGTGTCTGGACCTCCTCAGAACACTGGGGCAAAACAGTCGCCACCGAATCCCACAAGGAGTGGGCTATCGGCCCAAAGACAAGCGGTGTTGATGGACCGCAAGCCAGCACTGGAGGAAGAAAAACCCTTCTTCCCAAATTGATCCAGGCGTTTGGATTCCCTATCCGGAGGGCGGTAGGAAGGCGGTTTGGGAAGCCGAGGCTTGGACAGCCAAGCTCTCAGGAGTGGGGTGGACAGAGAGAAACAAGGGGTCGCCCGGAGCTGGGCGATGGCGTCGGGACACGTTCCTATCCACAGGAGCCCTGTGTTGGGCTTGGACCAGGCGCCCAAAAGAACGTCAGTTAGTGCATCGTTGAACGGCAGCACAGTCTCCAAGAGAGGAGGCTGCCGGCTGAAGCACTTCTGTCAAGAGAATTAGTCTTGACCGTCACCGTAGGGAGTCGGAGATGTAAGGCTCCAGCTGCCCTACGCAACACCGTTGCAAGTGGCTCCCTCCTCCGTAGCCACGGGAGGAGACAGCATGCCAGTGTCCAGGGGAAGTATCTAGACCACTGGCATCCCCTAGTTCCTCTGCCCAGTCTCCTCATCATACTGACACTGTTGTGCCAGAGGGTCCTCAGACCCCTCCCAGTTCCTCCTGGTCCTCCTCCGGTTCAAAATAAGGAGGAGGAGGGACATTTGGGACCCAAGGTCTCATCGGCGCCGGAACCGGCGTCGAGCGGCGCCGGTCCGGCTCCATGTCCGGAGCCGGAGAGTACATGAGGACGACGCCGCCCCGGAGCCCCGGGCGGCGTCAGGAACGGCACCGGAGACATCGGCGCCGGCGGAGCGTGGTCAGGTCGACCGGCGTCGATGGGGTTGCGGTACTACCGGAGCCGGGATCGAGGCCAGGGCCAAAGCCGGAACCGAGGCTGGAGGCACGAGCGACGCCGGGACCGGAGTCGTCGGCGGCGCCGGGGCAACCCCATCAGGGCCGCGGGGCCCGAAGGGCGCACCGGAGGGACCTTGAGGCCCGAAGAGGCGGGCCATGGCCGACAGGAATTCCTGTATTTGGGCCGGATCCGCCCCGAACCCGGGAAGGACGGGTATTGCGGGGGCGACTCCACAGGCATGTCCGGGGCCGCGGGGACGGTGCCGGGAGGCGCCTCAGCCGAGTCGCGAGACCGGCGAGGCGAAGTCCTCGAGCGATGATGCTTTTTGGACTTCTTGTGTTTGGAGCTTACCGGACGACGAAGACTTGGATCCCGGCGACCGGCGAGGACTCCGCGACCGACCCTCGACCTCTCACGCGACCGGGGCTTGGTGGTGGCGCGGAGCCGACTGCCGGGCCTCGAGGAGCTTCGAGACCGCTCTGCAAAGCTTTCGGGTTTAGGGACCGGCAGTCGGAACACGACTTCGTGTCGTGGTCTCGCCCAAGGCAGAAGAGACACTCCAGATGCCGGTCTGTGATGGACATCATCCGAGCACAGGCGTCGCAACGTTTAAAGCCGGGCATCCCTACGACACCTTGGAGTCGATTGGAAGAAAACAGTGAAAAATTCACCAAAAAAGTTAGTCAAAAATGACTAGGGCACTGCTCTTCCCGGATCTGCGCTTGCTGGCGCGGAAAGAAGAACTGACGTCAGCGCGCAGGGGCGGCGTCTAAGTACTGCCCGCGACGTCATCCCGGCGATCACGACGCTCGGCGACGGACACGGAGCCGCACGACGCCGCCTACCGACGCGCAAGGGTACTGCTACGCAAAAACTTTCCCGGATCCAGCCTGACGCCTGGGGATATTCTAAGGTAAGGAATCTGTCACTAACGTGTTCTCTTTCAGATAAGAGAATGTAAATTTCAAAATAAACCTTAGGTTTGGTCACCACGAACAATTCTGAACATATCAAGCCTCGACATCCCCGATGATTGCACAGGACCATAAAGGATGGCAAAGAAAAATTTGACCCATTAGGAGTGAGGTTATTTCATGCACAAAGCTATTGACACTGGTTCTGGAGGCTCTTAGTGCTGTGTCTCTCAAAATGGATACTCAAATAGACATTCTATTGACAAGAGCAACACAATTAAGTGACTTACATAACAAACCTCTGGAGGAGACGCTCATGGGACCAGAAGAACAAGTTACTTACTTTCGGTAACGCATTATCAGATTCCTTACCTTAGAATATTCCCTAGGAGTCAGTCTGGATCCGGAAACGTTTTCGTGAGCGGTCCGCGAAGTGACGTGCACAGTGCCTATATAGGCGTCACTCCAGCATGCTGAAGCCAGTTTCTTTTCACAACTTTCCACACTAGAAGAGTGGGGCCACGAAGAACAGAGTACTGGTGTGTCAAAACTAGGGCCCTTGAAAGGGAACAGCCCTTCACTCTGAATCCATTTGCAAAGTGGAGAAGATAGGTGGGCCGGTAAAGAATCTGTGGCTAGATAGAGCCTCTACCACAGAGGTCTTCAAACTGTGGGGCGCGCCCCCCTGGGGGGGCGTGGATGTGTTGCCAGGGGGGCGCAAATAGGTCTGCAATTACATGTAAATGAAGATAGCCTGAAGCGCAAAGGCGCCGTTCTAGGCGGTCTTCGTTTCACATGCTGCAGTTAAAGCCACAAAAAAGTGAAAGGACGGTACTACTAAGTGGCACTGGGGAGGCTAGCGAGTGTGAAGTTTTGGTCAAAGACCAGGCTAAAAGAAGAAAAAATTGCATTCCATTGTTTGCTGTTCACCTTGGAATAACTGCATATAAAAACACGAACACCACTCGAGGACAAATCATCAATTAACTGTCAAATAGGCATAGAGGGCGTGGTGTAGTGCCCTGTTCAGCAGGCAACAGCGTAAATCTGTCAGGAAATGGCATGGAAAGTCTGCAGAGAAACTAAAACCCAATCCAGTTTAAAATGTGGAAGTGTTTAGCAACTCGGAAAGCTGAGGTGGGTGATATAAACAGAGTTTCCGTCCAAACTACTGGTGGTCATTGAAAGGTATCAAAGAGAAAAGTATTTGCCTGTATTGGACAAAGGAAATTTCTTGTTCCCGAAGAGCTGACCATGACGAAATTTAAGACCATTGTTTTGATGCCGATTAGCGTTATCCACAACACAGGCTTTTTTCTTTATGGTGAACAACAAGATGAAACAACCAAATCAGAGCTGCACCGCTTTGCGACAATGTTCAAATATCGTATAAGTGGTAGACTTTTTACGAAGCCACGAAGCCGTTATACACGGATCAGACTTTCTCTTTTCCTTTATTGATTTATTCTTTAGATAGACAGCCAACGCGTTTCGTCCTAGAAAAGGACTTCTTCAGGGCGATGTTTAATCTGTATATCAAATTAGAAATAAGTAGATACTGTAGTGACCTTAGTCAATTTTATAGTTCGGCGTAGGTGGAAATCGCACCCTTGCATCATGCTTATTTGTTAGCGCAAACAAATAATCCCATCAAAAGAAAAAGGCGATAAAAAGGTTAAGTGCCCATTCGTTTTCTTGATGTCTCTTGGGATAGGCAGCAAAACTGGAACCCATGTGGTATGATAGCCACAATGGTGTATTATGGTACAATTGTCACTCCTAGCACATATCCAGTGCTTGGCGAGAGAACTTAGTGTGAGATGGTGACACGCCGCATGGTAAATGGCTGTTTACCATGCGTGTGTCACCATCTCACACTAAGTTCTCTGCGCCAGGCACTGGATATGATGCTGAGAGTGACAATTGTACCATATACACCATTGTGGCTATCATACCACATGGGTTCCAGTTTTGCTGCCTATCACTAAGAGACATCAAGAAAACGAATGGGCACTTAACCTTTATCGCCTTTTCTTTTGATGGGATTATTTGTTTGCGCTAACTAAGCATGATGCAAGTGCGATTTCCACCTGCGCCGAACTATAAAATTGACTAAGGTCACTACAGTATCTACTTATTTCTAATTCTGATATGCAGATTAAACATCGCCCTGAAGAAGTCCTTTTCTAGGACGAAACGCGTATTGGCTGTCTTTCAAAGAATAAATCAATAAAGGAAAAGAGAAAATCTGATCCGTGTATAACGGCTTCGATGGCTTCGTAAAAAGTCTACCACTTATACGATATTTGAACATTGTCGATAAGCGTGCTGCTCTGATTTGGTTGTTTCATTTGTTGCCCACATGGAATTGGGGAGTGCTCTTGGACAGGGGGCACGTTTGGAGATTAGCACGCAGGACTCTATTTTGTTCTTTAATGACTCCATTTGGTGATTGCATCTGATCGGTGCCTTAGTGGTTGTTTTTGGTTCACTGTCCAATCTGTGTGTTGGTGAATAACAAGACCTTACCGTCCAAGTCTGTCACAATGTCAGAAGTGTATTGGGATCATAAGGATGAAGATGGCTTCTTATACATGACCCATGCATCACAGGAGATGTTTGGCTGCAATCTGACCAGTGACTAGCAGAAACAGACAGACTGCCACTCACTAATACAGACTGCTTAACATTAAAGCAGGTTTTATCCAGAGAAAATGCTTTTTTTATAGCCATTGTACACCTTTGAGGATTGTGAACACTTGCTACCAAACTAAAATGAATGTATGCTTTTGGAGCTGTTACTTAAGAGGACTGAATCAAGTCTTTAAGAACTACTTGTTGGGAGGCACAACAACGGATTTTTCTTTTTTGTGAAAAATAAACTTTGCACGACTAGAACCTCACAGGACATACTGCTGCATTTTTGTATTTTGGAGCTGGTGAGGATAAAGTGCTCTCAATGTTTCCGATTTTGTTTTCAAGTGTGGAGATTGCAGGCAGGAGAGTGGTAAATGGATGGCATTTGTCATCTAGCATGCTCGTTGGGACATTGACAGACATGATGGTCACTTGTCCTGCACACAATTACTGCACCACAGTGACCATTCTAAAAGGACTTTGAGGTTATGCAGTTAGAGACGTCTGGTTTGTCATAGAACTACATCTTACTATCTGCAAGACTACATTACATTTTGTAAAATGCAATATCTAATTTATTTTCTATTTTTGAAGATGTAATTATATTTGTAATAAAGACGCACACACCTCAGTTGAAAATAAATGCAAGTTAAACTAACCAAAAGGAAATATACTCTTTTACCTTATGAAACCTCAGTTAGCTAATGTGATCACAGCAGCTGTCTTTGTGTGTGACGACTGAGTCACAGAATTAAATCCTGATTGTTGCAGTGAGGAATAGTGGCTTGTTTATAGTGCCACAAGGTCCCAGCCTGTGACAGAAAGCACTGTGAATGTCATTTTTTTAAAATTTGTACTACACTGTATAAAACAGACTGCAGCAAAATACTGTTTAAGATAAAAACAAGTGCTTTAAAAATATAATTTTTTTTTATAGGAATCCAGACTATATCTAATGTAAATATTTTTATATATGCCCATTAAAAGGGCGCACTCCTTTTAATGGACACATATATTTCCTCTCGGAAAGAATAAATATTTATCACCATGAAACGGAGTGACTCTAGTAATTAAAGTCTACACTGGCTCCAACAATTCCACACATTTGCATTTCTTTCAGGGAGCGGGCACCTTGGTGAGAAGGCATGTTACTTCTTTAGTTCTCAATCTGTTTTGCAGCACAGGAGCCCTCCCTCCACAGACACTGTGAGTGGGCACTAGATCTCAGTTATGGCACTCTTGCTATGAAAAAAGAACATGGGGTGCATTTTTCCTTGCTAGCATTAGGGCCCAGGAAGCTGTTCTGCACGGGACAGGGCTCAAGCAGCGGAAGGAGGGGAGGCTAAATGTGCTATTCGTGTGGTTATTTTTTGCAGAAAGCCTGCTTTGGGCATCTGACCTATAAGTAATAGCCCAGCTGAGTGGGCAGAATAAACAGCCTGCTTTGCAGAGCTGTAGGCATCTTTGATGCTGCAGCTGCCATAGAGGCCTATGGCACACTTCCTGTGCCAGTGTTACTTTGAGCCTTGGAGCAATGACTCAAGGGAGGGGGAAAATTAAACAAGAGGCAACACTTTGATTTGAGCATCAGAGAGACGAGAGGGTGAGGAGGGATGGGAGGGAGAGGGTTGGTGTGAGATGGGAATCCCATGTTGTTAAAGGTCAGAGGCAACAGCAAGGCAGCAGCTAATATTAGTGAAGCAAGTACAGTGACATTTTTGTCAAGGGGCCCACTGCAACACAATTATGAATGTTTTACAATAGAATTTGGCCATGGGGGCTCATTTCCCTTTGCTAGCATTAGGGAAGATGACTCCATTGGCGTAAAACAACTGGGAAGCATGCAGTAGCTCGTTTTCATTCAGACAGAGACTGGACCTGTTTTGAGATTGAAGAGATGGTCAGACATGGTGGAGAAGGAATGAAAGAAGAGGAAATAGCTTGTTTCTCAGGGCTACATCCATCATTAGTGCAGCAGGTGGAGTGCATTGGGGCCCACTGGCACCCCAATTATGGGCAGTAGTGTTTGTGGTCAATTCTGTTCTTGTTTGATGCTGCACATTTAGTGTGTCTTACAAGCTACAGAAAAGCACCCTGAAATGGTCTCATGATCCCTGCCCCTGTGATCATCCCTCCCACTCCCCAAATCCTTGCCATATAGGTTTAGAGGGGGGCCCAACTTCAAAACATTTTGTTTAAGGGGGGGCTCGGACCAAAATAGTTTGAAGACCTCTGCTCTACCAGATAAGGCGCTGCCGAAGGTAAGTAACTTGTTCATCTGATAAAGACTTCTAGCCGCAGATTCCTTACCTTAAAATAGATACCCAAGCAATACCTCCCCAGAGGTGAGGCTGCGACCCAGATTATACTAAAATAGGCTTGTAGGACCGAATGGGCAAAATGCCCGTCCCAACAGACCGGACTGTCAAGACAGTAGTGCCTCGCAAACGTGTGCAGGAAAGCACATGTTGCTACCTGATACCCGAGACGAGTACTTTGAGACTTAATGCAGTGGTTGCAGCCTTGGTTATGGTAGAAAGAGCTCGCAAACCTTGAGGAGGTTGCTTTTTTTGCCAACGTGTAGCAGATTTTGATGCAGGGCACTATCCATTGCGAGATGGTCCGTTTCTGCACCGCCTTTCTTTTTTTGGCTCCAACCTACCCCACAACTAGTTGATCGTCCACACAGAACTCTTTTGTGCAGTCAAGGTAGAATGACAGTGCTCTTTTGGGGTCAAGACGATGGAGTATCTGATCTTCTTTAGAGGGGTGAGGCGCAGTGTAAAAGGTAGGCAGGGTGATGGACTGTCCTACATGAAAGGAAATAATTACCTTCGGTAGGAAGGATGCTCTAGTCCGAAGAAACAACTTGTTTGGGTAGATTTTAAGGTACGGAGGATGACTCTCCGGGCAGATGGTATTACCACTAGAAAGGCTGTCATAGTAAAGAGCTTGATTGGGCAGTAGTATAATGGCTCGAAAGGAGCCACATCAGAAAAGTTACTACTAAATTTAGGTCCCACTAAGGCATTATGAAGGGTGAAGGTTCGAGCGACGCCGGGATGGGGATCTCTCTCAAACTTTGTACACAACAGGGAGGAGCAGTCCCACTGAGGAACTGAGGAGTTGGTGCCGTAAACAGCAGTTCGGAATTGTAAAAATGAGAAATGGTGTACATTTGTGGCTGCATGCCTGTCCACATGCCTTCTGTATTGGAAACAGGGGGGGGGGGGTTATTGTTTAATGTTTTGTCTAAAACACAATAAAAAGTTTTTAAAACAAAATTGAAGGGTGATGGTGGGAGCATGTGTTGGAGACCTTTCAAAAACCTATGTACAAAAAGGAAACCTGAATAGCTATGGCTGAATTGGCAACCGTAGAAATACTGAGTGTAGGAAGCTGGCTCTTTATATAGTGGACCAAAACGAGCTACACAGTGTAGAGTCCAGGAAAACCCAAATTAGTTGACCGAGGCAAACATAATAACACAAATACTCTTTTGTGGTAGCGTGAGGGAGCAGTTAAGCTTATCAGAGGGTCGTGCTAAGCATTTGTTATACTCACAGAGGCAATAATTGAGACACTCAAAAATAAATTTGAGACCAATTTACAAAAAGTCATATTTTTACATAAATTGATACCAAGAACTTCGTTATCAAGTATTTTTTAAATATTGAATTTTGCAGGTAAGCAAAACAGTTACTTAAATGCGCCTTTACGCTCAATGCTTTCCTATGGGAGAAAAGGCATTGATAGCATACAGCTATTTACGACTTCTGGGGGTCAAGGCCCAAAGTACTACCAGCAGTTTCTCATTACCTGCCCTGGGGCATCCAGGTGCAGAGGTGCTGGTAGAGTTGGTAGCTGTGCGAACTATGCCGGTAAGGAGAAGGGGGGCCACCTAGAAACAGGCTGCAAACGGGGACAAGTCCAGGAGCTCCCAATGGGCGGCTCGGGTCGCAAGGGTACGGGGGACAAGGGGGCACAGCCGGTTTGTAAGGGTGCTCAGGTGCAGAGTTGAAAGGTCGCCTAGGCTCTGTGCGTCCTGGAGCCTCGCGAAATGATTTATGAATAGGTCGGAGACCATCTAGCATGATTTGTCTCTATCTCTTCTATGGAATCAGAAAGGGACTGGCTCTCTAAAAGATCACACTCCTAATGCTGTGTTCCTTGCGTGTATTCATCTCTCCGTATTTTGGTATCTATTTTCTCAACTTGTGGTGCTGGGATGAGTGGATCCTCCATTTCTTCCTCTCCTACCTCTGTAAACCTAGGTTTTTCTGTTCCATTTAACTCGGGATCTTGTATGAAGCTACTAAAACGAAAAATTAAAATGACTCCTTCTGAACGTTTTCCGTCATTTTGGCCTCAAGCCAGAGTCAGTCTTTGAACCCGAGTTAACCCTTCTTTTCTACGACCACTGTTTTTTTGGAGTCTTTCAGGTGTTTCGGAGTACTTGTCGTTCACCTTCTTCCGGTCTCAGTCCTCTTGATGCTGATCAAGATGGTTTAAGCTTTTTGATCACATTGGTATCTTTGCTTTTCAATCCGTGAGTCAAGTCTGTAGGCCCTTTGAATCATCAAGGTTTGATGCCAAGAATTTAGCTTTTATTTTACTGAAGACCAAAGTTTTCAGTTCCGCAGGCTTTACTTTGAGCCGTTAGCTTAGGCTTTTTTGATGTTGAAAGAATGTCTTTCTGTAGAGTGTTATTTAACTATGTCCATGTGAGCGATGTCTTTGACGGCCAAATCCTGCATGTTCTCCCAATGTCTCCTCAATACCCTCTAGGGCAGTGGACTTCAAACTACTTAATGCTGAGCCCCCACCCCCTGTTGAAAAAAAAATCCTCTCCCCCCTCAATTTTTTCACAATTATTCTGCTCAATTGGCAACGTTTAAATATGTCTAAACATATTTAAATATTGCAGTTAAGCTGTTACCCCTTTTCTACACATACTCCCAGTCAGGATATAAATGACAAAAGTTGCTAGTGGTGGCCCATTACAAGGTGGCTTACTGCCGCTCATGTTTTCAACACTTAAAACAAAGCATGATGCTTCTCTTGGCCAGAGGCTGGCGCCCCCCCCCCTGAAATCACTTAAGATCCCCCAGGGGGGCCTGCCCCTCCAGTTTGAAGACCTCTGCTCTAGAGTATCAAATCCCCCGCGATAATGGGTACTCTGCCAAGCTTTGTTCTTTTGCCGATGCAAGACGTAACGTATCCACTTTTGCTTCCCTCCGATTTTTAGTGTCTTCAGATTAAAATAGCAGCTGGTCTCAGACGTATGGTCCTTCGGGAGACAGTGTGCATACCCTGTGACCATCCATTTGGGTAAATTTTCGGAGGCACTTTGGGCAAAATTTTGAATATTGTCCATGACCCTTGCTTGAAAGGTAACTAGAAGGCCCGATTGGAACAGCACTTCCAAGTTACAATCTCTGACTTGCTTACCATTGGAGTTTCACCCCCAAAAAACTGTTCTCCTTCGCTCGGCCTGTTTAGATGTGCACTGCCTCAGTCGTTACTGTTTGCTTCAAGTATGCTTGCATGTCAAGTTTTCAAATTGGATCTTTCAGCAATCTTCCTTGCTTCCGAACACTGGTGGAAAAAAAGAAGCTAGAAATTGATTTGCTGATTTGATAGACTGTGGTGGTTTTGTCACCCTCCCCAAGATGGAAGAGAAGGCCTTCATGACTAGACGGACTACCTGCAGCTCCAACATGTTTATGTGTAGGGACTGCTCTGATATGGGGCAAAAAAACCTATGCAATGATGTCATGCAGGTAGGGTATATATCAACCTCTTTTGAAGTCCAGAAAAGTCCTTTGACCTCAAAATAGCATTATAAGTCCAATTGTCGTCTGCATAACTCTCAACATAGAGTGGTGTCAATAAATATCTGGAATCCTCAAGGAATCTTTCCTGAGGTATTGGATGAGGTGAGGAAAAGGCCAGATGGGAATAATTGGGGGTGGAGTTTCCCCATCCCTCCTACACAATTCTGATCTGCAGTACAGGTGAATCACTAAAACTTAGAGCCTCAGTGGAGTCAAAGTGGGAGGCTGAGAGTCCAAGCCCATTTATGCAAAAGTTGTGCTGAACCCCAGTACTCTTCTCATGAGTTACTTACATTATTCTTTTAGCTGAATTAAAAACAAAAGTCAACCAAGGATTTTTTTACCTTTAATCAGAGTTGTTTTAATATCTATTTAAAAGGTGTGTCAGGATCCCACACGCATCTGCACATAATCAGTATTTAAGACTACTAATGAAAAACTCAAGTTTCATTCATCATTAACTACATTGACACAAGTGCAAGTGCACTACTGGACAACTTACTTGCAAACAAACTTACTTTAAGCAAAAGTAATTCCATGTAATTTTCAAAACATTTAAATCGTGGAATTAAAAACAAACAGTCCTACTAAAACATGCTGATCGCCAATTGACAGTTGCATTCTCCTATATTCAACATACTTACTGCTTTCTGCTCTACATATCTTAACTGTGATTCTTCTTTACGCTGATAGAAACAGATGCAAACCCCAGTGCGCCCAGCCCGGCCTGTACGTCCAGAACGATGGATATAAGAATCAACATCCTTGAAAATAAAATTGGTACTAATTAGGTCTAAATATATGAGAATAAGTTGGTAAGCATTTTGTCAACTTCTATCATTCACTTATTGTATTGTATTGTATTTGCATTTGTATAGCGCTTACTACCCCTGACGAGGCGTCGAAGCGCTTTTTCGGCGAGTAGCACGCTACTCCGGGACCCATAGAGGATTAGTGTTGAATTAGTATAGTGAAACATGCAAGTAAATTTTAAGTGGTGGATATGTTAGTCAGTTATTTGGATTCGGAAGGATAGCAGAAGGATAGAAGAGGAAAGAAGGTTTGTATTTATATAGCGCTTCCTAACCCGATGGGGTGTTGAATCGCTTTTGTTGCGCAGTAGCACGCTACTCCGGAAACCCATAAAGG
This sequence comes from Calotriton arnoldi, assembly GCA_963921515.1. Lineage (NCBI taxonomy): Eukaryota > Metazoa > Chordata > Amphibia > Caudata > Salamandridae > Calotriton > Calotriton arnoldi. Next base: position 1,038,938 of record CAWUFW010005099.1, read on the forward strand.
ATTAGTGGTGAATTAGTATGGTGAAATATGAAAGTAATTTGAGTGGTGGATATTAGTCAGTTATTTGGAGTGAGAAGGATAGCGGAGGAATAGAAGGGAAAGAAAGGTTTGCATTCATATAGCGCCTGTTACCCCTGATGGGGTGTTGAAGCGCTTTTTCTGGCGAGTAGCAGGCTACTCCGGAGACCCATAAAGGATTAGTGTTGAAAATTAGTATAGTGAAATATGAAGTAATTTGAGTGGTGGATATGTTAGTCAGTTATTTGGATTGAGAAGGGTTAGGGAGGGGTAAAAAAAGGAAAAAAGGTTTGCATTTATATAGCGCTTGTAACCCTGATGAGGTGTTGAAACGCTTTGTTGGCGAGTAGCACGCTACTCTGGAACCCATAAAGGATTAGTGGTGAATTAGTATAGTGGAATATGGAATTAGAGAAGTGAACATGCTAGTCTGTTATTTTGATTGAAAAGGATAGTGGAGGGATAGAAGAGTGAAGGATTTCTTTTTTAGGTCATAGCAGTAGGAGGAGGCTTTTGGATGAGTAAAAGGGGTTTTGGAGGGGAAGAGTCAGAGGGAAGAGTTTAGAAAGGTTTGTTTTGGGGGATCGGTACAGTAAAGGAGGTGTCAGAAGATGCAAGGAGGGGTAGAGTAGGAGAGAGTCAAGAAAGGGTTATTTTGGGGAACATAGTAGTGGTATGGCGTTTGGGATAAGAGAGAGTGGGTGTAGAGGATATAATGATAGCTGTATAGGGTGAGATAGGGTAGTGAATTGGAAAGAGTAGTAGAAAGAAGTTTGAGATGAGTCAGAAAGTTGGGCTAGAAGATATATTGAGGAAGTATAGGCTGAGAAATAGGGTAGTGCATTGGAAATGCTAAATTAGAACGAAAGTGATAAATATATAGATCCATAAGTACATTGAAAGTATATAGACACATAAAGGAGGTAAGTATATGCAGATTAAAGATATTGATAGAGGTAGCGGATGAGAAATAGGGTAGTGCATTGGATATGCTTTTTCAGGAGAAAAGTAACAGACACACAGATCCAAGTACATGGAGGTACATAGATGCCCAATGGAAGCAAGTACATGTAGACCAAAGAGGATTTTTTTCTTTTGTTTTTATAACATAATTATTGTACATGTTTATGCAAAAGCAATACATGAAGATAGGCACATATCTATAGTGAAAATCAATGCTTATGTACAGAGGGACAAATACATAGGGTGGGTATAAATGAATGGGAAAATGGGCAGCATTCCTGGCCCTGGTCCCGACCAGGCTCAAACAGGCTCAAACAGGCACTCACCCTTGTCCTCTCCACCCTTGGCTGAGACGCCCAGGCTGAGACACCCTAAGCCTTGGCCGTTTATAGCCCTAGTAATCAGGTGACCCCTTCAGTCAATGGTAACCCTAGCCCTAACACTATCCAATCACAACACTAGCCCTAAAATCTAGAACCAATAGGAGACCAGGACCTTACAGCCAATCTTAGCCCTAGTCCAAGCACCCAATCAGTTCAAAAACCCTGATCTCTACGTCCAATAGAGGCCCTAGCCCTACCAGTAGTCCCAACCCAAGTCCAAGCAACCAATGGCACAGGAAGCCCTAGTCCCTACTTCCAATAGAAAGCCTAACCCTACTTCTTAGTCCCACACCTAGTCCAGCAACCAATCACACCAGAAGCCCTAATCGCTACTTCCAATTAAAGGCCTAGCCCTAGTCCCACTCCTAGTCCCAACAACCAATAACACAGGAAGCCCTAGTCCCTACTTCCAATAGAAATACTAACCCTAGCCCTAGTCCCAACCCTACATTGATTGAATCACAGACCCAGAAACCAATCAGAACCCTCAAATACCCAACCAAGGAGGACACTAACACTAATCCAATAGAAACATCAGATACAACCACCAATCAGTGTACACATGTACCAAACAATATCAGACTATATAAGGTCCCAGCTACCTCAGACAAGGTTTGCTGGCCAGGGAGTTCGAAGCTGCTTCTCTATTCAGAAATCTCCTAGGAGACAGACCGGCTCAATCCACACTTTGGACTTCTGCAGGTAAGGTCCCCAACAAACTTGTCCTCTAACAACACTATTTGTATAAAACTTTACTCCCTCTCCTGGCCAAAAAACGAAGTGCACAGTCCCTATTAAACACAGTTTAAACAGCTTACAGCACATTACTGCTGTCTCAGGAGGGAAGGGGGGGCTGGTTTCACTGACTTGTTAACACAAGATGGTCTCTGGGGGTGCACTGCTTAACATACAGATCTTGGCACAGAGCAAAGGAGACATTTGGAGGGAAAAAACTGATAGTCACAGGGAATGAGAGGGAAAAACTACAGAGTTTGGACTGCAACTCCCACAATTCAACAGGTTAAATGGAAGCAGTCACAGGCAGGAAAAAACACAAGTTTAAACACAAAAACATGGGATAAATTATGCAATCACTGGCAGGTTAAAACTACAATTTTAAACTGTAACAACCACAGGCAAAGACAGTTCAAGAAATGTAAAAAGAAAAATAAGATGATGCAATCACAGGTAGGGAAAATCGTTTTTAAACTTTTTTAGGAAAGAGACCGCACTAGTCTGCCTCCTTACCACTTCCTGGACTCTGCTCACTGCAATCTGGGGCACAGGTAGGCTGCAACTCACAAGATGGAGGAGAATGATTTGGGGTGCACCCAGCAAAGCCTTAAGGGGCCTGGGCAGGTGTGAGGAGGGCTCAGAGTTGCCTGGGAGCTGAATAGCCAATCCCCAGTCCTAGGTCTGCTGGCCTGGGGGTGGGGACTGGGACTGGGGAGATGCTCTAATCACAGATCTCCTAGGAGACAGACAGGCTCAATCCACACTTTGGTAAGGCCCCAACAAACTTGTCCTCTAACACTATTTGTATAAAACTTTACCTCCTCTCCTGGCCAAAAACGAAGTGCACAGTCCCTATTAAACACAGTTTAAACAGCTTACAGCACATTACTGCTGTCTCAGGAGGGAAGAGGGGGCTGGTTTCACTGACTTGTTAACACAAGATGGTCGCTGGGGTGCACTGCTTAGCATACAGATCTTAGCACAGAGCAAAGGAGACATTTGGAGGAAAAACTGATAGTCACAGGGAATGAGAGGGGAAAACTACAGAGTTTGGACTGCAAATCCCACAATTCAACAGGTTAAATGGAAGCAGTCACAGGCAGGAAAAATCGTTTTTAAACTTTTTAGGAAAGAGACCGCACTAGTCTGCCTCCTTACCACTTCCTGGACTCTGCTCACTGCAATCTGGGGCACAGGTAGGCTGCAACTCACAAGATGGACTGAATGTCCAGTCAGTAGTACAGCTGTTGTACATGTCTGTTATTACTACTTTCAATAAATTGGCTGCCATGAGGGTAAAAATCCTGAAACCATGAACTGAAAATTATAAAGAAATGTAGAGATAAAAGTGCTCACTTGCCACAAGGTAATAACTATGTTCACCCTTTCCTCAGGTTGAGCGTTGAGGCAACCACTATTCAGCCTGAGCCCTTTTATAAATATGTAGGTGGTCACAATTCCCTGGGTAGTTATAAAAAAAAATCCTGTGCATGAAAAACCATTTCAATACAGTTTCCTAACACCTACTATTTCAACCACGTTGATGCACTAAGACAAAGGTATCAGTTCTAAGATTATGAAAACACGAGGCTTTAGTATCGTTCAGAGCATCTGCTAAGGCTTCTTTAAGGTACACCAGATAAGTGGCGGCTTTGCTCCTTTGCGCGACTCACTCTGGAGGGTATCCAGGTGGTGAAAGCAGAAGCCATCTAGGCTGCCCCCTAGGTCAGGTCCAGGTGAAGATTACAAAGTACATTCAGAATAGAGTGAATTAAAGGCTTGTTTCAGAGCAATATTGATTGAATGAAAGACAACTACCTGTTGATCCTGGGGAGGTACTTGTGAATTGGATTCTGGAAAACTGGTAGCAAAGTCCAGTGAGTGTTTCCTCTGAGATGGGAATGTTAGTTTGGGTAGAGAGTACAGGGAGAATATTAATGAACATGTGTAAAATGTCACAAGCAGATAGCGCAGTTGACCGGGTTTACAGTAGGACAACTGATGGGATGGAGTGAAATATAATTATTAATAAAGAGAACAATGTAAAATAGGGTAAGCTGTAGTTGACTAGACGGGAGAGAGGAAGACCAATGTAGTGGTTTCTAAAAAGAAGTGGCCAGTGTTGCTGTTGGGCAGTAGATGATCACTATGCTTACTTTGAATGGAATGTGGTCAATATGCAATGGTATTCGAAGGAGGGCAAGATGTCAGGTAGTGTGGGTGGTCATCAGAAATCTGTTTAGGAGGATGCATAGACTTCAACCTTTGTGGTTGTTTCAGGGTGAGTGAGAAAATGGGGCATGGTCACTGTGGAGTGCAGATATTGTGGCCGAGTCAGATCGATCAAGGCCTCTGTAATGAAGGTTCAAAGTGGTGGGAGGTAAAAAATGCTTAACTGCAAACTGAGCAGGCATTTCTTAAGCAGACTGAAATAGTGAGGTCATTAATGGTATGATGAGAGAACTCAAAAGTCTATGGGGGTAGATGAACAGCTCAGAATTTGAATAAAGAATGGGGGTTGGGGGGGTGTGTGTGTATATATATATATATATATATATATATATATATATATATATATTCACTGAAAAAACCATAGGTTTTAGGGACAGTTATAGTTAGTTGGACATTGCACTCGTACAAAACCCGTGAAATTCCCTGTTATAGTTAGTTCAGCTAACTATAACTCGCGCCCGCAATGCACTGCTGATGACGCCACATATTACATCACTCATGACATGGTCAGTGACATCACTGATGACATCACTGATGACATCTCAAATGACATCACTGATGACATCACTGATGACATCACTGATGACATCATCCAGTGACTGTGTGTTTCTGTAAAGTTTAAATATGTTTAATATATATAGGGAAAGGCGTATGGAAGAATGAGTGGGTGTATAAGTGTCTGAATGGATGATTTAGTACGTGAGTGACTGACTCTACAAGTGAGTGATTAAACGTATCTTACTGAATGCATGGGTTAGTGACTAAACTGTGTGAATGTCTGTATCCGTCTGTTTGTTGGTGTGTAAGTGGATGCATGGATTTGCGAATAGCTACATGAGTGTCTATATGGGTTATTGATTGGTTCTCTGAGTATCTGTATGGCTGCCTGAGTGTTTGTGTGGGTGGGGTGTGTGTGACTCTATACATAGATGTGTGAGTGGGTGATTCACTGGGTGCATGATTTCAAGAGTGCATCTGTGATGGACTGCTTGGGTGGGTGAGTGTGTGTATGGGTGTGTTAGTGAGTGAATGTATATCTCAGTGGTACATGTGCAAGTAACTACATATGTAAAAGGCAGTATATATGTGTGTTAGAGTATTTAAATGGCTATAAGTGAGAGTGTGTTATTGTGAGAGTGGCTGTATGGATGCGTGTGTGCTTGTATCAGTTATTGTATAAGAGCGTAAGAATGTGCTAGTATTTGTATGAGTAAGTGAGCTGGTGTGTGTATAACTGTATAGGTGAGTAAATGGGTGTGTGATTAATGTTTTGCATGACTGACTATGTGTGTGAGTACCTCTATGGATGAGTGGCGGTGTGTGAGTGTTTATATAGGTGTATGAGTGCATATGATAGTCCTGTACTGAGTGACTGTAAGTATGAGTGACTGTACAGGTGAGTGAGTGGATGTGTGTGTAGACCTAAGAATCAGTGAGTGGGTATGTAGTTTTTGGTGTTGGAGTGTCTATGGTTTTGAGAATGGCAGTCTGTAATTTAGAGTGGGTGTATCAAAAGTTATATTAGGGTGTGAGAAGATGCATGAAATTATCACATGGATGATGTCATCAGTGATGTCATTTGAGATGTCATCAGTGATGTCATCAGTGATGTCACTGACCATGTCATGAGTGATGTAATATGTGACGTCATCAGCAGTGCATTATGAGCGCGAGTTATAGTTAGCTGAACTAACTATAACAGGGGAATTTCACGGGTTTTGTACGAGTGCAATGTCCAACTAACTATAACTGTCCCTAAAACCTATGGTTTTTTCAGTGAATTTCAAAGGTTTTTTAAATGCTAATTTCTAACTATAACGTGTCTGAAACCTATGGTTTTTTCAGTGAATTTCAAAGGTTTTTAAATGCTAATTTCTAACTATAACGTGCCTGAAACCTATGGTTTTTTCAGTGAATTTCAAAGGTTTTTAAATGCTAATTTCTAACTATAACGTGCCTGAAACCTATGGTTTTTTCAGTGAATTTCAAAGGTTTTTTAAATGCTAGTTTCTAACTATGCCAACAGAGGTAGGACATGTGAAGAAAGAAGAAAACGCACATAAAGAAGCAAAAGATGTGCAGAAAGAACCAACAGAGGAGCAGAAAGAGGCCTTGTTGCAAAATCATCCTGTGCCCACAACTTTTTCAGACGGGTACTGGTGGTAACTGACTCTGACTAACCAGAGCCAGTGCGCGTTTGCACAGTGGTGAAGGGAGGGGGGCCTGAGGTGACATGTGTGCAAACGCGCCCCATAGCGCGTTTTAAGTTGCAGGATTAAGTCCCCTTGAATCCTGAGGGTCCCTGGAGCCCAACTAGCCCCCAGGTACCTACAGTTAGGACCACAGAGCTGAGTTGCAGAGAGGCGTTCCGAGGCCACGCACCTTTTTTCACCTCTCTGCAACGCAACTCTGTTGTGCTTACTGAAGGTACCTGGTGGGCTAGTTGGCCCCCAGGATTCAAAGGGAATTAACTCCCCAACTTAAAACGCACCACAGGGCGTGTTTGCGCACATGTCACCTGAGGCCCCGCCCTCCCTTCACCACTGTGCAAACGCGCCCGTGGCACGTTTTAAGTTGGGGGATTAGGTCACCTTGAATCCTGAGAGTCCCTGGGGCCCAACCAGCCCACCAGGTACTTCCAGTAAGCACCACAGGCCTGCGTTGCAACGCCTGTAACAAATTGTGCAGTTGTGTTTAGGTAGTGAAGAGGGTCGTGCTGGGGGTAGTGTTTTAGGGTTTAGGGTAGTGCAGTGGTGTTTGTGTAGTGTAGGGGGTCATGCTGGGGTTAGATTTAGGGTTTAGGGTAGTGAAGTGGTGTTTGTGTAGTGTAGGGGGTCATGCTGGGGGTAGATTTAGGGTTTAGGGTAGTGCAGTGGTGTTTGTGTAGTGTAGGGGGTCATGCTGGGGGTAGATTTAGGGTTTAGGGTAGTGCAGTGGTGTTTGGGTAGTGAAGGGAGTCGTCCTGGGGGGAGTGTTTTAGGGTTTAGGGTAGTACAGTGGTGTTTGGGTAGTGTAGAGGGTCGTGCTGGGGTTAGTGTTTTAGGGTTTAGGGTAGTGCAGTGTTGTTTGGGTAGTGTAGGGGGTCGTGCTGGGGGAGTGTTTTAGGGTTTAGGGCAGTGCAGTGGTGTTCGGGTAGTGTAGGGGGTCGTGCTGGGGGAGTGTTTTAGGGCAGTGCAGTCGTGTTCGGGTAGTGTAGGGGTCGTGCTGCGGGGAGTATTTTAGGGTTTAGGGTAGTGCAGTGGTGTTCGGGTAGTGTAGGGGGTCATGCTGGGGGTAGTGTTCTAGGGTTTAGGGCAGTGCAGTGGTGTTCGGGCAGTGTAGGGGTCGTGCTGGGGGTGGTGTTTTAGGTTTAGGTAGTGCAGTGGTGTTCGGGCAGTGTAGGGGGTCGTGCTGGGGGTGGTGTTTCAGGGTTTAGGGCAGTGCAGTGGTGTTCAGGCAGTGTAGGGGGTCGTGCAGGGGTGGTGTTTCAGGGTTTAGGGCAGTGCAGTGGTGTTCGGGCAGTGTAGGGGGTCGTGCAGGGGTGGTGTTTTAGGGTTTAGGGCAGTGGTGTTCGGGCAGTGTAGGGGGTCATGCTGGGGGTGGTGTTTCAGGGTTTGGGGCAGTGCAGTGGTGTTTGAGCAGTAAAGGGGGTCATGCTGGGGGTGGTGTTTCAGGGTTTAGGGCAGTGCAGTGGTGTTCGGGCAGTGTAGGGGGTGGTGCAGGGGTGGTGTTTCAGGGTTTAGGGCAGTGCAGTGGTGTTCGGGCAGTGTAGGGGTCGTGCAGGGGGTGGTGTTTCAGGGTTTAGGGCAGTGCAGTGGTGTTCGGGCAGTGTAGGGGCGGTGCAGGGGTGGTGTTTCAGGGTTTAGGGCAGTACAGTGGTGTTCGGGCATTGTAGGGGGTGGTGCTGGGGCTGGTGTTTCAGGGTTTAGGGCAGTGCAGTGGTGTTCGGGCAGTGTAGGGGGTGGTGCTGGGGCTGGTGTTTCAGGGTTTAGGGCAGTGCAGTGGTGTTCGGGCAGTGTAGGGGGTCGTGCTGGGGCTGTTGTTACAGGGTTTAGGGCAGTGCAGTGGTGTTCGGGCAGTGTAGGGGGTCATGCTGGGGCTGGTGTTACAGGGTTTAGGGCAGTGCAGTGGTGTTCGGGCAGTGTAGGGGGTCTTGCTGGGGCTGGTGTTTCAGAGTCTAGGGCAATGCAGTGGTGTTCGGGCAGTGTAGGGGGTCGTGCTGGGGCTGGTGTTTCAAGGTTTAGGGCAGTGCAGTGGTGTTCGGGCAGTGTAGGGGTCATGCTGGGGCTGGTGTTTCAGGGTTTAGGGCAGAGCAATGGTGCTCAGGCAGTGTAGGGGGTTGTGCTGGGGGTGACGTTTCAGGGTTTAGGGCAGTGCAGTGGTGTTCGGGCAGTGTAGGGGTCGTGAAGGGGTGGTGTTTCAGGGTTTAGGGCAGTGCAGTGGTGTTCGGGCAGTGTAGGGGGTCGTGCTGGGGGTAGTGTTTTAGGGTTTAGGGTAGTGCAGTGGTGCTTGTGTAGTGTAGGGGGTCGTGCTGGGGGTAGTGTTTTAGGGTTTAGGGTAGTGCAGTGGTGTTTGTGGTAGTGTAGGGGGTCGTGCTGGGGTAGTGTTTTAGGGTAGTGCAGTGGTGCTTGTGTAGTGTAGGGAGTCGTGCTGGGGTAGTGTTTTAGGGTTTAGGGTAGTGCAGTGGTGTTTGTGTAGTGTAGGGGTCATGTTTTAGGGTAGTGCAGTGGTGTTTGGGTAGTGTAGGGGTCGTGCTGGTGGTAGTGTTTTAGGATTTAGGTTAGTGCAGTGGTGTTTGGGTAGTGTAGGGGGTCGTGCTGGGGGTAGTGTTTTAGGGTTTAGGATAGTGCAGTGGTGCTTGTGTAGTGTAGGGGGTCGTGCTGGGGGTAGTGTTTTAGGGTTTAAGGTAGTGCAGTGTTGTTTGGGTAGTGTAGGGGGTCGTGCTGGGGGGAGTGTTTTAGGGTTTAGGGTAGTGCAGTGGTGTTCGGGTAGTGTAGGGGGTCGTGCTGGGGGAGTGTTTTAGGGCAGTGCAGTCGTGTTCGGGTAGTGTAGGGGGTCGTGCTGCGGGGAGTATTTTAGGGTTTAGGGTAGTGCAGTGGTGTTCGGGTAGTGTAGGGGGTCATGCTGGGGGTAGTGTTCAAGGGTTTAGGGCAGTGCAGTGGTGTTTGGGCAGTGTAGGGGGTCGTGCTGGGGGTGGTGTTTTAGGGTTTAGGGTAGTGCAGTGGTGTTCGGGCAGTGTAGGGGGTCGTGCTGGGGGTGGTGTTTCAGGGTTTAGGGCAGTGCAGTGGTGTTCAGGCAGTGTAGGGGGTCGTGCAGGGGTGGTGTTTCAGGGTTTAGGGCAGTGCAGTGGTGTTCGGACAGTGTAGGGGGTCGTGCAGGGGTGGTGTTTTAGGGTTTAGGGCAGTGGTGTTCGGGCAGTGTAGGGGTCATGCTGGGGGTGGTGTTTCAGGGTTTGGGGCAGTGCAGTGGTGTTCGAGCAGTAAAGGGTGTCATGCTGGGGGTGGTGTTTCAGGGTTTAGGGCAGTGCAGTGGTGTTCGGGCAGCAGGGGGTGGTGTTTCAGGGTTTAGGGCAGTGCAGTGGTGTTCGGGCAGTGTAGGGGGTCGTGCAGGGGGTGGTGTTTCAGGGTTTAGGGCAGTGCAGTGGTGTTCGGGCAGTGTAGGGGGCGGTGCAGGGGGTGGTGTTTCAGGGTTTAGGGCAGTACAGTGGTGTTCGGGCATTGTAGGGGGTGGTGCTGGGGCTGGTGTTTCAGGGTTTAGGGCAGTGCAGTGGTGTTTGGGCAGTGTAGGGGTGGTGCTGGGGCTGGTGTTTCAGGGTTTAGGGCAGTGCAGTGGTGTTCGGGCAGTGTAGGGAGTCGTGCTGGGGCTGGTGTTTCAGGGTTTAGAGCAGTGCAGTGGTGTTCGGGCAGTGTAGGGGGTCTTGCTGGGGCTGGTGTTTCAGAGTCTAGGGCAATGCAGTGGTGTTCGGGCAGTGTAGGGGGTCGTGCTGGGGCTGGTGTTTCAAGGTTTAGGGCAGTGCCATGGTGTTCGGGCAGTGTAGGGGGTCATGCTGGGGCTGGTGTTTCAGGGTTTAGGGCAATGCAGTGGTGTTCGGGCAGTGTAGGGGGTCGTGCTGGGGCTGGTGTTTCAAGGTTTAGGGCAGTGCCATGGTGTTCGGGCAGTGTAGGGGGTCATGCTGGGGCTGGTGTTTCAGGGTTTAGGGCAGAGCAATGGTGCTCAGGCAGTGTAGGGGGTTGTGCTGGGGGTGATGTTTCAGGGTTTAGGGCAGTGCAGTGGTGTTCGGGCAGTGTAGGGGGTCGTGAAGGGGTGGTGTTTCAGGGTTTAGGGCAGTGCAGTGGTGTTCGGGCAGTGTAGGGGGTCGTGCTGGGGTCGTGTTTTAGGGTTTAGGGTAGTGCAGTGGTGCTTGTGTAGTGTAGGGGGTCATGCTGGGGGTAGTGTTTTAGGGTTTAGGGTAGTGCAGTGGTGTTTGTGTAGTGTAGGGGGTCATGTTTTAGGGTAGTGCAGTGGTGTTTGGGTAGTGTAGGGGGTCATGCTGGGGGTAGTGTTTTAGGATTTAGGTTAGTGCAGTGGTGTTTGGGTAGTGTAGAGGGTCGTGCTGGGGGTAGTGTTTTAGGGTTTAGGGTAGTGCAGTGGTGTTTGTGTAGTGTAGGGGGTCGTGCTGGGGGTAGTGTTTTAGGGTTTAGGGTAGTGCAGTGGTGCTTGTGTAGTGTAGGGGGTCGTGCTGGGGGTAGTGTTTTAGGGTTTAGGGTAGTGCAGTGGTGTTTGTGTAGTGTAGGGGGTCATGTTTTAGGGTAGTGCAGTGGTGTTTGGGTAGTGTAGGGGTCGTGCTGGTGGTAGTGTTTTAGGATTTAGGTTAGTGCAGTGGTGTTTGGGTAGTGTAGGGGGTCGTGCTGGGGTAGTGTTTTAGGGTTTAGGATAGTGCAGTGGTGCTTGTGTAGTGTAGGGGTCGTGCTGGGGTAGTGTTTTAGGGTTTAAGGTAGTGCAGTGGTGTTTTTGTAGTGTAGGGGGTCATGTTTTAAGATGCAATGCTCCAATACCTGACCAGTCTGCACTACATAAAACTGCAAAAAAACTAAAAATAAAAAGTGTTTTGCACACTTTTGTCATTGGGCTATATGTGGGCTACATCTGGGTAATATTTGTGCTACATTTGGGCTCTTTTTTCACTGGTGGCCATCTTGGAAGACTTCTTTGTTATGAAGTTTCCTAATTTCTTCATTTACTGCAGTCTCCTCAGTAGGAAATGCTTTCAGTTTTTTACTTTGATTCCATCAAGAAGGCATTCAGATGTGTCTCACATCTGCCATAAATTCAGAATGTTAGCACTCTAGTTGCTCATTAGATCACTGGAGTAAAGCTACTGCTCACCAGGGAGTTAACTGGTAGTCTGCTGCTGGTATTGAAAGTGATTGTTTCAGTCTGCATGTCAGAATTTTCTAATGAAATAGAAGAGGATTTGAGATCTCACTTAAAACATGCCCTAATTTTTCTTTCTGCAGCACTAACAATAATTTCTATTTAAAAAAGAACCCCTCATTTTGTTCCTTTTTAAATTAAATGTTTTAAGTGTTACCGGTTTATTCCAATCAAGATGGCTTCAGGTGTGCCATACTTTTGTCATAAGTAAGGCTGTTAGCGCTCTAGTTGTTCTTTAGAACACTCTGGGAAGCTGCAGTAGAACACAAAGGCATCAACTGGCAGGCTGCTCCTGTTGAAATATAACAGGAAGATATTTGAGATCACACTTGAAACATGTCCTAATTTTTCTTTCTACAGCACTAACCATAATTTCTATGACAAAATGAACCCCATCATTTTGTTCCTTTTTAAATTAAATGTTTTAAGTGTTACCAGTTTATTCCAATCAAGATGGCTTCAGGTGTGCCATACTTTTGTCATAAGTAAGGCTGTTAGCACTCTAGTTGTTCTTTAGAACACTCTGGGAAGCTGCAGTAGAACACAAAGGAATCAACTGACAGTCTCTGCCCTTGTTGGATGTACATGTTTTACTGAGAATGTCAGGACTTCATTCTCACATGAGTGAGAAAGATAATGTGAATTTACAGAAAATATGCTCTCATTTTAGCTTCTGGAGCACCTTCCAAACCTCCATGGGACAAGCATGAGAAAATAGTGTTCTCTCAAACATGATTCATGATATCCCAGCAGAAGGTTTTTCACATGGTAAAATCACCTTGGAATACACCACAATTCCTAAAATTAGTATGGTACCGTCAACAAATAAATTCTAATGTAACTAAAGCCTGTTATCACCCTTTATAGTTCTCCTTTTGGTGACCCTCAAAATCTTCTATTCACTACAATGCATTTCAATGAGGTACTATCATTTATATTGGTCCCAAGATGGCTGCCAGAAATTCCAGGATGAAGTGCTGACAGCCAATCAGATCTCACGATGACATGTGTGGTTAGGCTCCGCCCAGATATATATGTGACTTTACTTTTGATTTTCTCAGGAACTACTGAACGGATTTACACCATTTAAGCAAAAGGCACGACACTGAACCAAGGGCTACCTCTTTGCCAAATTTGGTGTAATTCCGTTCAGCAGTTCGGGCTGTAGCTGCGACTAAAGGTTCCTATGGAAAAATGAATGGGGAAAACACGTTTTGGGACCCCCCTTTTTCTCGGCCCCCGCTTGACGTATCACCCCGAGACTTTCAGGATAGGAGCGGACCGGAGCGCCCCAACAAGTTGGAAACTTTCGCGAAGATTCGTTAACCGGCGCCAACGTTATTTCAAATAGAACGTCGCGGATTTCCTATGGATAATAGGTTTTAACTATAACTATCTACTGGCGACCGCCAGTAGATAATATATATATATATATATATATATATATATATATATGGAGAGAGAGCGAGAGAGGCTGGCCATATTTTCATGAAGGCTTAGGGGACATCAACTCAGAACAAGGAGCGATATGATCGATAGTAAAATGACAAAATTGTGACAGAACCCGAACCGCGAGGAAATGGGGTGTATTATATAGTGTGGTTGTTGTGAAACCTCACTGAGTAATCCACGACCAACCCTTCTAAGACCTATTGGGTTTCTTTTTTTAAAACATTTGCTCAACCCCAGATGCCTCTTCTATCTCCAAGAACACCTTGTCTGAATCCAAGACGTTGAGGAAAATAGAACTGGGCTGCCGGACGTTCAGGCGATTCACCCAATGTTTCTTTCCTCTTATTTGGCACTGAAGGGGGAGGGGGGAGGGGGGGGGGGGGAGAGAAATCGGCCTCACCGAAGATGTCGGCATTTCTGAACAGGATTGCGCCATCCTGCCTAGGGACCACTGTAGTAAGCTGGCTCTCTATATAGTGCACCAAAACAAGTTACAATGTGTAGAGAGTCCAGCCAACCCTTATTGATTTACAGGCGTTATATAAAAATCCTATTTTGTGGTAGTGTGGGTGTAGGAAAGTGCCCCTTTTTGACATGGTCACCCCTGCTCGGTCTGGACTGTTCCCATGAGGCACAGGGTCAAGACTGATTTGCATATGGCTATGTCTGAACTGGGGTGGCGTGGTGAAGCAAAATAACGATGGATTAAACCCAGATCTGTGACTGGGGGTGAATGTTTGCCAATGTGCAACATTCCGTCCATCATCTTGTGTGTTTTGCATTTCGCCCTAAGTGGGAAGGGTATGCCCAGACGTGGGTCCCGTGCTCACTACGCCACTGGAGTCAAGCTATCCTGGCTGAAGAGGGGTGAAACCCCGAAACCGGTCCTAGGATGCTTGATTCCGGTCCAGGGAAGACATGGCTTGGCAGTTCGGTCTGGACTGTTCCCATGAGGCACAGGGTCAAGACTGTGCAACATTCCGTCCATCATCTTGTGTGTTTTGCACCCCTGCTTTTTACCTGGTATCTGATGCAATTTTGACAGACGTGCACCGAGTTTCTGCCATCCAGGCCCCCAGTGCCACATCTTTCCCAATTGGCAATACCTTTAGCACCCTTTGTAAGTCCCTAGTAGATGGGGGCTAATGAGGGTCCCTAAGGGCTGCAGCAGGTATTGTGCCACCCTAAGGGACCCCTCAGCACCAATAAGGAAACTGCCATTGCAGGCAGCGTGCCATGGTGCAGAGAAAAGTGAAGACACGACATGGCACACCTTCTGTGTGCCATGCCTGCAGACACTGCACGCAGAATATGTAAGTCACCTACAGAAGGCCTTACAGCCCTATGGCAGGGTGCACTATGCTACAAGTGTGGACATAGCATGAGCAGATATGCCCCTGTGATGTCTAAGTTGATTCTTAGATATTACAAATAAACAGGATAGCCATTTTGAGTACATGTTCTGGACACTGGTATTTACGAGTTCCCCAGCTAGATGATGGCTTCACTGAAACTAGAGATGTTTGGTATCAAACATCTCGTATTATTAAACCAACACTTATTCCAGTGATGGATTTATTAATACAAGCACCCAGAGAGCACCTTAGAGGGGCCCCCTGAAAACCTACAGACTACCACTGTGCTGGATGACTTTTGTAGGCCAGCCTACCATCACAGACAGATTTCTGACCCCCTGCAGGTGACAGCCCGGGCTCTCTGAGGGCAGAAACAATGCCTGCTCAGGCAAGAGGGGTTGTCCCCACCTCCAAGCAGGATGGCTCAGTGATCAGTATATTAAGGTAGGAGGCTTGAAAGACCTCTGCCGCCTTTAATATGCGGCCCAAGGCTTCCCCAGACAGAGGAAATGCTACTCCCTGCCCCAGGCCCATTTGGCACCACGACAAGTGGGAAAATTAGCTAGTCAGGAGACATGTCCCCCCTCTGAGGATAGTTCTACTTTTAAGGTGGGCGACCTGATGTGGACACTACTTTTAGAATTCCACCATTTTAGTTTTGGTGAAATTAGACTCTCTACGTCAGGCTTTGCACACATCCCACAGGAAGTGGTCATATAGAGGGTGTAGACACCCTAAAGGTAAGTAGCACATTGGCTGTCACTCCCCTTAACGCCCCTGAATTGAGTATTTAGGTGGCACCCCTGGCACCAGGAACTCAGATTCGACGGATCAAGAAGAAGAGGACAAAGAAGAGCCGCAAGAAAAGCGAGGTCTGAAGACTGCTGTGGACTTTTGGCACCAAACGCTGCTTGTCTGCACCAGTCTCGACAATTGTGATCAGCTACTCGTCCTGCAGCTGACCAGCTTCCAAGAACCCCAGGAGACTGCCAGCCCTTCGCAAACTGCCACAATTTTCTTAGGGT
The DNA here is from genome assembly GCA_963921515.1 of Calotriton arnoldi. Classification (NCBI taxonomy): domain Eukaryota; kingdom Metazoa; phylum Chordata; class Amphibia; order Caudata; family Salamandridae; genus Calotriton; species Calotriton arnoldi. Next base: position 1,054,493 of record CAWUFW010005099.1, read on the forward strand.
ATAGGAGCTACTGTTGCCACTCCCTGGCCAGCCCGACGCAGCAGCCTCCCAAAGAAAGGACCCTGTGCTCTTGAACGTCAGATCTGTCCCCCCACCAAGTGAGAGGAAACCAGAACCAAGTGGAGACGCACAGCACCAATACACAGGATACAGACCCCTTGCAGTAAAAAGAGCCCATGAGAGTCCAATCCTGATTCCCACTGCACCAAGACAGAACAGACATCGAGGGACGTCAGCACCACAGAGACCCACTTCCAGGCTGGCCAAGCCGTCTTGATTTTGCACCCTCAACCGGCAAAGATCGACAACCGCAAGGCCCAGGACACACAGAGCCCAGCCGACCTTTCCACTCTGCACCGGGTGCCTCAGCTCGAGGTAGCGCGCACAGCTACCAACCCAACCAGCACCTCTGCACCCAGACACCCCAGGGCAGGTAACTAGTAACTGCTGGTGGAGGTACTTTGGACCGTGGCCCCCTACAACCCTCCCTAAGTACTGAAGGAGACCCTCAGAAACCGATCGCAAATAACTGTATGCAACATATGCCTTGACTGCCATAGGGAGGCATTGCTGCGTTAAGACGCATTTAAGTGAACTATTTATTGACCTGTAAAAAATCATATTTGATAATGAAGTTCTTGGATTCAAAGTTGAAATAAAAATGTGAGTTATTTTTCTAAATTGGTCTCGGATTTATTCTTCAGTGTGTCTCATTTATTGCCTCCGAGTAAAACAAATGCTTAGCGCTACCCTCTAGTAAGCCTAAACTGCTTGCCCACACAACCACAAAAGACCATTTACTGTTATTTTTGCCTCTGTAAACCAATAAGGGTTGCCTGGACTCTTTACGCAGTCTACCTCGTTTTAGTTCACTATATAAAGAGCCAGCTTCCTACATTGGTGGTTCAGCAGTGGTATACAAGACTTTTCATTTGCTCATACCACTTGGTCAATAGGTGACTTCACGAAGTAAATCCACAATTGACATTAGTAAACATTATTATTCAATTTATGTCGATTTTTCAAAGTTTCTAAACTTGAACAGTTAAGGCCTAGGTTAAGTACTCCAGTCCATTTGTATTAGGTTTTTAAAAGAATCCTAGGCAGTTAGGCCATTAAAAAAGTATAGTTTGCTAGATTTTTTTCTAACTTTCTAAAAAGGTCCCAACTGATCTAATACAGTGTCTGAGACAAAGGGTAATACCCAGGTGCTCAACCTGGGTCCTTACAAGAAACTTAAGTTGGCCCAACTTAAGGACCTCTGCAAAGCATGGAACCTTGCCATGGAGTCTAAACCCAACAAGGCTTATTAACAGACCCTGCTTGCTGAGCATGATAGAGTCATGGCAATGGAAGAAAGCCCTACTGATACATAGGAGGGAGATGTCAGTGCGGATGATGATCCCTTAAATTCCCCTACTGGAAGCACCTCCAACAGGAGTACTTCAAGTAGTACTCCCGATGAAGTTGAGGAGGAGGATCTTGAACTTCAGAAATTGGCTAGGAGAATAGCGGAGGAAGCTAAAATCTTAGCCATAGAAAAAGAGCTGAGATGGGCCTAGCACCCATCTCTGGTGGCAGCAAAACTTTAAATAGGGAGAAAGATGAAACTTCCAACCCTAAAATCCCCAAGGGGATTGTCCCCAAATATGTAGATGGTGATTATATCACCAAGTGGTTTACAGCCTTTGAGAGGGCTTGTAAAATAAGGAAACTCAGCCAGAGGTATTGGGGCGCTCTACTCTGGGAGCTGTTTTCAGGAAAGTGCAGGGGTAGACTCCTGACACTGAATGAGGCAGATGCAGAGTCCTATGACCTCATGAAAGATACCAAACAAGGGTTTTGGACTCACCACTGAGGAGTATAGGATTAGGTTCAGGGAAACTCATAAAACCTCGAGTCAGACCTGGGTAGATGTTTTGGACTTCAGTCAAAACACTAGATGGGTGGTTAAAAGGTAACAAGGTGCAAGTTGCAAGACTATTATGGGCTTTAAAATCGCATTATGAAAGAGCATATATTAAGTAACTGTTTGCGAAAAATTGCATCAGTACTTGGTAGACCTAGGTCCAGTCTCTCCCCAAGAACTGGGAAAGAAGGCCGACCATTGGATTAAGACTAGGTGTCCAAGAAGTCTTATGGAGGGGTGATAAAAGGAAAGGGTTTGCTAATCCCCAACAAGGGAAAGAGAGGGGGCAACCTAAGGATAAAAACAGTCTTCTAAAGGCCCCCAAAAACCTGTTAAGGTTGAGAATACACAGACCAAGGGTGGGTATCAGGGTAAGAACTGGGATCCCATGAAGGTTTGGTACTTTAATTGCAAAGCCAATGGGCGCAGAACTGGAGACCCTATTTGTCCCAAAAACCAAAAAGGCTTCCTCTAGTTCTCCTCCAGTAATACTGCAGTGGTGAGTCTCCATATGGGATTCTTGGTGTGCCCTGACCAGGTCTGAGAGCACACTGAAACCACTTTAGTTTGAGGGTGGGGGTGGATATAGCTGCCCTGGATGTCTGACCCAGTAACGCGGAGAAATACAGATAACAGTACCATATTAATGGGATTAGAGTGCAAGCACTGAGAGATACAGGTGCTAGTGTCAACATGGTGACTAAAAACTGGTATCTCCAGAATAGTATCTGACTGGAGAAACGTATCCAATCACCAGTGCTGATAATGTGACCAAGGTTCATTCCATGGAGTGGGGAGGGGTTACAGGCCAGAAGGTGGTTGTGCCCTCTGCAATTCCTGTTGAACGTCTCCCAGGGAATGATCTAGTCCTCAGCATGTGCTGAAGTAGAGTTAAGATCCCATGCAGCCATGCTGGGAATCCCTGAATGGGTGCTAGTAACAGCCAGAAGCTCAGGTCCCCTCTCCTCAGAGAGGACCTGTCAGCCCCAGAGGGAACTGAGCCCCAGGAACTTGGGCATTGACAGGAAGAGCTCCTAGCCCCAGGAGGACCCTCTAGGGAAGGGCTGCACCAAGGACAGAGGACTTGTCCTACTCTTGAAAGCCTGAGACAGCAAGATGCTGCACAGGAAAAGGGAGATGTCACCGGCTCCCAAAGGACCTATTGGGAGAAGGGACTCCTGTACACTGAGGACAGAGACCCCAAACCTGGTGTAGCTAGGAGAGTGGTTGTGCCTCAGCAACACAGTTTTTACTCTCATCGGCCCATGACACCCCCTAGCTGGGCATCTTGGCAAGAGCAAGACTTTGAGTAGGATAGTCAGTCACACCTACTAGCCAAACATGTCCCAGAAGGTGAATGAGTTTGGAAATTCAGGTGTTAACTGCAGAGCCATTGGCAAGGCAGCTAACCACCCAAAGGCACCCTTAATTCCACTTCCAGTGGTTGGGGTTCCCTTTGAAAGGGTAGGGGCTGACGTTGTTGGCCCCCTAGACCCTCCAACAGCATCAGGGAACAGATTCATACTGATTGTAGTGTATCATGCCACCAGGTACTTATACCCCTTAGGACTGTCACTGCTCCTGCAGTTGCCAGAGTTCTCTTAAGTATTTTTTACAAGAGTGGGTGCCCCTAAGGGGGTGGTGTCAGACAGAAGTACTAACAATGTCTGGCTACCCAAAGGTAATGTGGAATGAATGTGGTGTGACTTACAAGTTTACTACCCCATATCATCCACAAACCAATGTTTTAGTCGAGAGATGCAACAAAACCATGCAAGGTACGCTCCCGGGACTCCATGAAAAACTCAGGAGATGGGATGTCCTTTTCCCATCCCTGCTTTTCTTTTACAGAGAAGTACCTCAGAAGGGAGTAGGGTTCAGGCCCTTTGAACTTCTGTACGGGCATCCTGTACAGAAGTTCTGTAAGCGAACCATTATGTCCAGTTAAGGAAGGTTGAGAGAAACCTCTCAAAGAATCTAAACAAGACATTGTGGACAATGTACTAGGCCTACGTTCAAGAATGGCAGAGTACATGGGTAAAACATCCAAAGACCGTGAGGCCAGCCAAGAGCTCCAGAAGCATTGGTATGACCAAAAGGCAGCAATGGTGGAGTTCCAACTAGGGCAGAAGGTTTGGGTTTTGGTTCCTGTGGAACCTAGGGCCCTCCAGGACAAGTGGAGTGGTCACTACCCTATCCTAGAAAGAAAAGGTGAGGTCACCTATCTGGTAGACCTAGGCACTAGCAGGAGCCATCACAGGGTCATCCATGTTAACCACCTGAAGCCTTTCTATGGCAGGGCTGATGCGATTATGCTTATGGTTACTGATGTGGATCAGGAAGCAGAGTTAACCTCTCTCTGACCTCTCCTACAGCCCAAAAGATGGTTCAGTAGATGAAGTTGTCTTCTCAGACACCCTCTCTACCAAACAGCAAGCTGGCTGCAGGCAAGTTCTGGAGCAATACGCTGAGCTGTTCTCCCTAACCCCTAGTCATACTACTTGGTGTACCCATGATGTGGACACTGGAGACAATACCCAAGTCAAAAACAAAAAATAAAGACAGCCTGATCATGTTAAGGAAAGCATCAGAGCTGAAGTCAGCAAAATGCTCGAAATGGGACTCAGAGCCCCAGGGCCAGCGTAGTTGTGTTGGTCACAAAACCTCATTCCAAGGGTGGAAAAACCAGAGCTGAGGTTTTGTGTGGACTACAGAGGCCTCAATATAGTAATCAAGACAGATGAACACCCAATTCCTAAAGCTGATCAGCTAATTGACAGGTTGGGGGTAGCCAAATTTCTCAGTACCTTTGATATGATATCAGAGTGCTGGCAGATTGGTCTAACCCCTGGAGCAAAAGAAAATTCAGCATTCTCGACCCTGGATGGGCATTACCAGTTCACTGTTATGCCCTTTGTATTAAAGAATGCCCAATGCACCTTCCAGAAGTAGGTGAATAAAGTCCTTGCTGGGTAGGAAACGTATTGCAGCATAGCTGGAAGATAGTACCGTCTACAGTTCCACTTGGCAGGATCACCCGATCCACCTTGGAAAGGTCCTGAAGGCTCCACAAGCTGCAGGCCTCACCATCAAGGTATGCAAGTGCCAGATAGGGCAGGGTAGCTGTATACCTGGGCCACTGTAGGAAGTTGGCTCTGCATATAATATTGCCACTAGGTGGTAATATCGTGCACAGAGCTGAATGTAAAACCCAAAGTGCTCTATTAGTGGTAGTGTGGGCGAGCAGCCTTAGGCCTAACGAGGAGTGCAAGACATTTATTGCACAAGAGTGATCAATAGTGTACACAACTCAAGGAGGAGATCCAGACCAATTTTAGAAAAATATACTTTGCTTGTACTTTATATTAAGACCAAGATCTTCACAATAAGGTAAGGTAGTTTTTAATTAAAAATACTTTTCACTTTGCAAAATCGACACTTAGAAACTTTTCAGCACAGTCCGATGTTATCCTACGGGGAAAACAATATTGTGGTTAAACAGGCAAGTAATGCACTTGCAATGCAGTCGTCGGAGCTAAAAGTCGGCAAGGGCCAAGTGAGTACCAAAACTGCACCACCAGTGGCACAGGAGTGGCCAGGAGCAGAGGTCAAATTCGTAGTTTGGCCCAATGCTGAGAGAGGGAGAGGGAGAGGGGGAGAGAGAGAGGAGAGAGAGAGAGAGAGAGAGGGGGAGGGGGAGGGGGAGGGGGAGAGGGGGCGAGGGGGAGGGGGAGGGGGGAGAGGGAGAGTGTGTGTGTGTGTGTGCGTCTCTCTCTGAAGCGGCACTGCTTGCACGTAGGTAAATCTGTTGCAGGGGCCAGGCTTTGGGGGTTAGCACCAGCACGGGGGGGGCACAAAGCAGCACCAAACATTCACCACCCGTGGCACAGGGGCAGCCGGGTGCAATTTCTGCATCGGGCGCAATATGCTTTTCAATGGGGATTCTTCTTACGGCAGAGAGACTGCAGGCGTGGGACCGGAGTTTGCAGGAGGAAGACCAATGACAGCAGAGGTAAGTTGAGATTAAGGGGGTCATAGGGGTACTGTGGGTTTAGCTCACCAAGGACTACGGGCTTCGGGTGCAGGAGTGCAATTTGATGTCGAAGTCTGCTTACCGGAGCCGGTCGCTGTCAGGGGAGTCTCTGGATTTACACTGCCGGCACAGTCATGGAGATCAGGAGAGGTCAGCCAACACTAGGAGAGGTCAGCCAACCCTGGACACAAGGTCAGGATCGCTGGTGAGACTTCACTGCACAGGTGAAACACTCAGGCAGTGGATGTTGGGTGCAGAGTAAGCAGGAAAGGCGGATTCGCCTGGATCCGGCGACCTTGGAGTAGGTTTATTCTCGACAGCTCCGCTGCCCACTGGACTTTGGAGTCTTTGTTGAAGGCAGCAGTCCTCTCATGGTTTTCAGAGGTCGGTTGCTGCGAGACAGGTAGCAATTTCGCAGAAGCTTGATGAGACAGGCTAGTAGGGCTGGGGCCAAGGCAGTCGTCTTCAGTCTTTTCTGCAGGGTCATCATCTTTCTTATTAGGTCATCGCAGATCTAATTTCTAGGTCTGGGGGAGCCACCTAAATACTAGATTTAGGGGCGTTTTAGGGGAGCAGCAGATAGGGCAAATTGGCACCTTACCTGGGGTGACTACACCCTCTGTTATGCCACCCTCCTCTGGGAGGGGGCAAAGACCTAGCCCTGATTGGAGGGGTACCTCCATCTGCAAAATGGTGGGGACTGAAAGATGTGCCTCACCTCGCCACCTTAGGGGTGGAGTTGGCAGAAGTGAGATCACCTCCTACTCTTCTAAGTTTTCCCTTCTGTTTTTCCGCGCAAAGTTGGGGTGTAAACCAGTGGATGCCATCTGCTGCTAGCATAAGAGGCTGAGGGTCGCATTACAAAGGCAGCAGGCGTTTGAAGCTTCCCTCTTCAAGCACTGGCCCATCCATGGGAAGGAGGTGTGACATCTCTGCCCAGGATGTGCATTGTTTCTGGTCCCAGAGAGCAGGGGCTCTGTACCCAGGGGTCCAGAAACATGTCTGTTGGTGGCTGGCTGCCTACAGCCGGTCAGAGACCACACCAAAGTTGGTCAGTTCTCAGGGGACACATCTGAGGTGCCCTCCTGGTACATAGTACAATAAATCCCACACTGGCACCAGTGGGGATTTATTGAAAGTAGTAGTTTGGTACTAACACTCCGGTGTTCAGATAAGTCATCATGGTCCTGTGGAACTCGAATTGTTGAGTTTCCAGCCCATGTACTCTCTATGGCTTCCCTGGCACTTACACTATTAAGAAATTGACCCCAAAATTGTAGTGGCATATCTGCTCCTGCAGATATGCCCTCACCTGTGGTATAGTGCACCTTGCCTTAGGGCTGTAAGGCCTGCTATAGGGATGACTTACCTATTGTAGGAAAGTGCCCCTTCTGTCATGGTTGCCCGACCACCTTTTGCCTGATGTTGATGCCCTTTTTACTAAGTGTGCCCTGGGTTCCTGCCAACCAGGTACCCAGGGCCTACGTTCTTTTCCTAAAACTGTACAGTTGCAAACCAAATTGGCGGCTCTGGCCACATGTAAGTCCCTTGTAAAAGGTACCAAGGGCCCTGTCACCAGAGAAGGCCTCTAAGGGCTGCAGCACATATTGTGCCACCCTTAGAGGCCCTGTACCCTGACACACACTGCCATTGCAGGCTGCATGTTTTGGTGCAGAACAAAGTGAAGAATCGACATGACATCCCTGTGTGCCATGCCTACAACCCACTGCCCCGGCATAGGTCAGCCACCCCTCTAGTTGGGTGCACTATACCAGTGGTGAGGATACAGGTGCATGAGCCTTGTACCCCTACAGTGTTTAGACCAATTCTTAGACATTGTAAGTGCAGTAATGCCATTAAAAGTATATGGTGCTGGGAGTTTATCATTACGAACTCCACAGCACCACAATGGCTTTACTGAAAACTGAAAGTTTGGTATCAAACATCTCAGCACATTAACCCCACACTGATGCCAGTGTGGGATTTAATGCAAAATGCACTCAGAGGGCATCTTAGAGATGCCCCCTGAAAAAGGACCTGACTCTAGTGTCCTGCCTGACTGGCTGCTCGCCAGCTGCCACCCACAGACATGTTTCTGGACCACTGGGTCGAGAGCCTCCCTCTCTCTGGGTCCTGAAACAAAGCACATCATGGGCAGAGGGGCCAAGCCTCCTCCCCCAGGATGGGCAGGGTCCACGAAGGGGAAGCTTCAAAGGCTTGCCGCCTTTGTGAGCTGCCCCAGCCATTTGCTGCTCCGAGCAACTGGCCCCCACCGGTTCTGCCCCTCTCTTTGGGCAGGAGAATCGTCTGGAAAACCAAGATAGGAGGAAAGGTGTGCCCACCTTTGCCAACCCCACCCCTCAGGTGGGGGAGGCGCGGTGAAGCACAACTCAGTCCCCGCCATCTTGAAGAGGGGGTGACCCAGCCGACCAGAGTGAGGCTTATGCCCCCTCCCACAGGAGGGCGGCATAATAGGGGGTGTACCCACCCCAAGGAAGAGACCCATTGGTCGCAACCTGTACCTACCTGAAACGCCCCTAAATTTAGCATTAAGGGGCAACCCCTAACCTTGCCTCCTCAGACAAGAAGAAACAAGAAGGACCGAAGAGCCGTGCTGAAGGAAGAAGAGGAGGACACCAACTGACTTGGCCCCAGCCCTGCTGGCCTCTCCCGACCTCGACATGCTCCAGCAGAATCCTGGTGTGTTCTGAAGCCAGCAGACCCCAGAACCCGAAGCACCTGCCAGCCTTCCCTAACGAGACTGTCTCCAATGAGCAACGGATTTGCCTATCAACAGACTCTGGCTCCGGTCAAATCCGCCAGTCTGCACCACTCTGCACCCGACGCCCATGGCCCAACCCCACAAGGAGGTCTCCCGGATGATTCTAACCTGTGATCTGGTGATCCCTGGCCTGCCTCAAGTCTCCCGATGACACCTGCAGCCCCTTTCTGGAGGATCCCCCCTGACCGGAGCCGGTAAGGACAACTCGACGCCAAGAGACACCCCTGCACCCAACGCCCCACGGCCTCGGGTGGCACAACCGACAAGTGTCCCGGCATCCCAACTTACCTCTTCAACTGGTGGTCGCCTCCAGAAGATCTTTGTGACTGAGCCTGCAGTGTTTGTTGCAACCAAAGAATCCCAATTGAAACCAACAGGACTCCCGACATCAATCCAGCACCCTACACACGGGTGCCCAAGTGCCGCTGTGGGTGCACTTTGTGTGCCATCTTGGATCCCCCTTTGCCCCGAGCTAAAACCTAGGAGCTTAGCTCCCACATCCAAGTGGCATGCCCGTTAGAAGCCACCAACCGGAGGCCCCCTATCCCCCACTGGATAACACTGGGCCTCAGCACTGTGCACCCAGCCGCCCTAGTACTGCTGAGTGTTCTTTGAGTGCATCCTCGACCATGGGGGAACCCTGGTTCTAACCTCAGAAACGCAACTCCCAGAACCAAGTACTTACCTTTAAACCAATTACTTCATTTTCTCCCATAGGATTGCACACAAACTGTGTTAACCAAAACTGACTTATTTACCTCTTATCCAGGAAATGTCCCAATGTGATATCCTGGCATATCACACGGAGTAGAAAAAGTAATCTGAAAAGTAATACAAAAATGTATCACAAAGTCATTGCAAATTAACTAACAAGTAATTTCAACTGTTTCTGAACATTTGACCTACCTGTAGCTGCATTCAACTGTATTATACCAGAAAAGTACTAGTTTACTTACCTGCACCAAGACCTACTTGGTTCTACAAATAAAATACAACAAAGAAATATTTTTATACAAAACAAATTGGTCAGATTTCAGTCCTTAAGTGTGTGAAATCTTTTCTTGCCCGAGTGTGTACAATAAATGCTTAACACTACCCTCTGATAAAGCTTTACTGCTCGCCCACACTACCACAAATAGAGGGTAAGTTGTTATCTAATTTTACCCCCGTAAACATTTGGGGATCCACTGGACTCTGTGCACACTATACCTTACTTTGGTATAGTATATACAGAGCCAGCATCCTACACCTATGCCTTCAGGCAGTGCTGGTTGGCATGGCACCCCGGCAGAGAGCCATGTCGGCTAATTTTCTCCCTCACAGGGGCCTGTAAGCTGCATGGACAGAGATATGGTCCCAGTGAGGGGGATCCCAGGGGACCCTCTTCAGCTCCCATGCCCTAGGTACTCGGTGTACCATTTACTAGGGACGTACAGGGGGCAGATGTGCCAATTAGGGATTTGTTTTTAGGGAAGGAGCACTGGCACAGGGGACCTGGTTGGCAGGGATCCTGTGCACTACATTTGAAACCACATCAAGACCAGGCAAAAAGTGGGGGCTAACCACGCAAAAGGAGACACCGTCTCACAGCCACCTTGTAGGTGGCGGCCAAGTTCAACCTTTACAGACCAAGATCCAGACTATTACGGACTGGGAGGCTGTTCATAGTGCAGACTCATGGCTCTGAACATGGGATTGGAGCAGCCCTTTCCCAGACCAATGATGATGGCCATGACCAGCCTTGTTGCTTTCATTAGCAGGAGTTTACTACCCAGAGAGCAGCGATTGAATGCTATTGAGAGGGAAGCCTTTGCTGTGGTTTGGTCCCTGAAGAAGCGGAGACCATACCTGTTTGGTACTCACATCCTTGTCCAAACTGACCACAGGCTTCTCAGATGGCTGATGCAGATAAAAGGTGAAACCCACAAACTGCTAAGGGGGTCCATCTCCCTACAGGGTATTGACTTTACAGAGGGGCACAGACCTGGGACTTACCATGTCAATGCAGATGGCCTTTCCACTTAGATGAAGACTCTCTTGGTAAAGGTTAGTACCCCCTTTTTTGGGGGCTGCAGCTCCAGATCCCCATTGCCAGATTTCTTTCCCTAAAACTGTACAATTGTCATTACCTTTAGCACTCCTTGTAAGACCCTAGTTAATGGTACTCCCCTTGTACCTAGGGCAAGGAAGCTAAAGACGGTCCCTAAGGGCTGCAGCATGTATTGTGCCACCCTGAGGGACCCCTGAGCAACAACATTCAAACTGGCATTTCAGGCAGGGTGCATGGTGCAGAGAAAACTGAAGGGTTGGCATGACACCTCCTGTGTGCCATGCCTTCAGACACTGCATACAGTATAGGTAAGTCAACCCTACAGCCGCCCCTCAGCCCTAAGGCAGGGTGCACTATACTACATGTGTGGACATAGGTGCATGAGCAGATATGCCCCTGTGATGTCTAGGTTGATTCTCTGATATTACAAATGAACAGGGAGGCCATTTTGAGTACATGTGCTGGACCATGGCTTTTTACGAGTTCCCCAGCTACATAATGGCTTCACTGAAACTGGAGATGCTTGGTATCAAACATCTCGTATTATTAAACCCACACTGATTCCAGTGATGGATGTATTAATACAAGCACCCAGAAGGCACCTCAGAGGTGCCCCCTGAAAACCTACCGACTACTACTGTGCAGGCTGACTGGTGTAGGACAGCCTGCCACCACAGAAAGGTTTCTGACCCCCTGCAGGTGATAGCCCACGCTCTCAGAGGGCAGAAACAAGGCCTGTTCCTTCGGGTGGCCGGCGCGAGCGCGGGGGTGGGGGGGAGGTGTTGGGGAGTGTTGCCGCATGCTGCATCAAAAAAATAAGAATAAATAAAACTTACCTTGTCGCCAGGTCGGAACAGGAAGCAGGTAGCCAGGCTCCCACCCCTAAGCAAATCACAACGCTCCAATGGAGCGTTGTGACTGGTCCGGAGTGCTGTGACACGGCGCTCAGCCAGGGGCTGGAGGGGTGGGCATGTTCTCCATGGGGACAGGGGAGTGTGCATGACTGGTTTGGGCGGCCCGAGAGGGCCGACCAAACAGTCATTGCGCACCCAGGAGTGGACAAACCACTCCTGCCCTGCTCCGTAAGCAGAGCAGCCCCTTCCGCCGTCAAAAAAACCATAAAATGGTAATAACTCAAAGTTATTACCATTTTATGTTTTTGCTTCTTGCACTGAAAGAAAGCAGTGCGGCGACGCTCCTTTGCCATAGCGGAGGAGCTGCCACTGCCAGTTCCGGCCAGAGGGGTTACCTCCTCTAAGCAGGATGTCTAGGTTATCAGCATATCAAGGCAGGAGGCTTAAAAGGCCTCTGCCGCCTTTGATATGCGACCCAAGGCTTCCCCAAACAGGGGAAATGCCACCACCGTCCTGTTTGGCACCAGGACAGATGGGAAAATTAGCTAGTCAGGAGGCGTGTCCCCCCTCTCAGGCTAGTTCCACCATCTTAGTTTTGGCCGAATTAGGCTCTCTGGGTCAGGGTTATGTCCACTCCCCACAGGAAGCGTCACTGCTCTGCTGCTGGACTGCCCTCGATCTCGCTTTTTTTCTCTGCTTTTTTCTGGCTTTTTCTGCCTTTTCTTTTTGCCCCTTGAACCCTTCTTGCACTTGTTCCTCTTTTTCTTGTGCACTTTGCCACACTTGCCCCTTAATGGCAGCAGCTCCGCCTGGTAGCTGCTGCCCCTGAGCTCCCTACTGCTGATCTACTGACCCTCGGGTCAGTGGTTCAAGGCCCTCCTCCAACCCGCAGGCACCTGCCTGCGCCTCACCCCTGGTGGTCTGGTTAGTAGAGCGTCACTGCTCTGCTGCTGGTCTGCCCTCTCTTTTTCTCTGCTGTTTTCCGGCTTTTCTTTTTGTCCCTTTCACCCTTCTTGCACATTTTCCGCTTTTTCTTCTGGTGCCCTTTGCCATGCTTGCCCCTGTAATCCCCCGCGGCTCCACCACTTTCCCGCTCCCTACGTTTCCCACCTGCCAGCTGTCTAGCACACTACCTAATGGCGGCTGCAGCGCAGCCACGCCACTGACGCGATAAAGGTAAGCCAATCTGCGCCTGGACTGTGCCCAGCGCCATGGACCCTGGTCCTCAGACCTTCCACCGATACAACGCCAGCACCCTCCTCATCCTCAACTCCAGACGCCACGCCGCCTGCCACCTCACCGGACACCCAAGGACCCTTCTCCTGCCAAAACTGCAGCTGCACCCTGTCCCACCTCCGTGCTCCAGCTCCTCCCGCCGCCCAACCGCAGACCAGACCAGCTCAGCTGCATCCCCCTCAACGTGCGCTCCCTCCACTAACATAACACAGAAATCTGGCACCTACTTAACTCCGTCCCTGACATCGCCTTCCTCACAGAAACCTGAACAAACCCCAGACATAGCCACCGCCATCCCCGATGGCTACATGATCATCCACAAGGACCTCGCCTACTGACCAGGAGGAGGCATCGCCATCGTCCACAAAAACACCCTCCACCTGACCACCAACTCAGATGACCCAACAATGGAACACCTCCACTTCCAGATCCAGACCAACCCAAACACCACCCTCCGGGGTACCCTTGTCTACAGACCACCTGGCCCCCGCCCACCCTTCACCGAAGCCATCTTCGATGTCATCGCCCCAGGCTCTCGCATCCACCGATTACATCCTACTCGGGGACCTCAACTTTCACCTGGACAACCCCCAGCGACCAGAACACCACATCTCTTCTGGAGAACCTCGCCAACGTAGGACTCAAGCAGCTAGTCACTGCTCCAATCCACGGAGCAGGACACACGATTGACCCAGTCTTCTCCAACAGTGGAAACATCACCTACAGCCACACCACTGAACTCCTCTGGACTAACCACCACTATGTGCGGTTCGCTTTCACAAAACCCACCGTACATCACCGGCCTCACCGCACACCCGGCCGTAGCTGGAACAAGGTCACCAAAAAACAGATCACTGCCTCCCTCAGCACTACCACACTGCCAACAGCCGCAGACATCAATACCGCAGCACGCAACCTCCACCGATGGATCTCCAACTGCTTCTACACTGGCACCCCTCAAGATGGCACAGCAAGGAACACCCCAAGAAAGCCAGCTAGTTCACTCTGCTCTCCACGAGTCCAGACACCTGCAGACGACTAGAGAAGAAATGGAGCAACAGCAAATCCCCGGAAACCCACAAATTTCAAAGCTGCAATCACCGCACACTACCTCCTCCTCAAAACCACAAAGAAAACGACCCTCCAGGACAGAATAAAACGCCAACGCTCACAACCGTAAAGAACTCTTCGCCATCGTTAAGGAGTTTGCCAGGTCCAACAGCAAGACCACGGACGTCGGACCCTCCAAAGACTTCCGCGACAAACTCGCCTTCTCCCACCACATGATCAGGCAGATCTACGACAGTTTCAACACCCTCCCACCAAGCTAGACGCAACCGCACCCAACCACGCAGCACCCCAACAGATCCTGCTCAACTGGACCCCACTCACCACAGACACTCAAGACCATGAAGAGCATCCACTCCTGAGCCTCCTCGGACCCATGCCTGCACCACATCTTCCATAGAGCAGCCATCGCCCCAGACATCTGCTGCACCATCAACTGCTCCATCGAGACCGCCACCACCCAGACTGGAAACATGCTGAGATCAACCCTCTGCTAAAGAAACCATCCGCCAACCCAGCAGACTCCAAGAACTTCAGATCCATCTCCCTGCTCCCCTTCCCAGCCAAGGTAATCAAGAAGGTCATCAACGCCCAACTCTCCGAGTACATCGAAGCAAACCACTTCCTTGACATCTCCCAATCCGGCTTCAGAAGCAACCACAGCACCAAGACCGCACTTCTCTCTGCCACCAACGACATCCGCTCCCTCCTCGTCTGGGGCGAAATCGCAGCCCTCATCCTTCTGGACCTCTCGCTGCCTTCTACACCGTCTCCCATCGCACCCTAATCACAAGACTCTACGACACCAGCATCCGCGACAAGGCCCTGGACTGGATCCACTCCTTCCTCACCGGTCTAACACAGCGAGTCAGACTACCCCTGTTCCTCTCTGAACCCAGAGAGATCAGCTGCAGAGTCCCCCAGGGCTCCTTCCTGAGCCCCACTCTCTTCAACATATACATGGCCCCTCTTGCGGCCATCATCAGGAACTACGGACTCAACAGTCTCCTACGCCGACACCAAACTGATCCTCTCCCTCACCAACGAACCCACAACTGCCAGAAATAAC
The DNA here is from genome assembly GCA_963921515.1 of Calotriton arnoldi. Lineage (NCBI taxonomy): Eukaryota > Metazoa > Chordata > Amphibia > Caudata > Salamandridae > Calotriton > Calotriton arnoldi. Next base: position 1,069,494 of record CAWUFW010005099.1, read on the forward strand.
TTCCACAACGGGATTAAGGCCGTTTCCACCTGGATGGAAAACAGTTGCCTCAAACTCAACTCGGACAAGACCGAAGTCCTTATTCTGGGACCCACCCCATCAGCTTGGGACGACACCTGGTGGCCCTCCGCTTTGGGAACCCCGCCCACCCCGTCCGACCTCACACGAAACCTCTGCATCATACTGGACTCCTCGCTCATGATGAACCTCCAGATCAACGCGGTCTCCTCATCATGCTTCCACACACTTTGCCTGCTTCAACGGACATTCAGATGGATCCCCACCGAATCCAGAAAATCCCACAGGCTCATCAGCAGCAGACTACTACGGCAATGCACTCTATGCCGGCGTCACCCAGAAACTCCTCGGGAAACTACAGAACGTTCAAAATGCCGCAGCCAGACTGGTCCTCGATATCCCCCGCCACAGCGGTATCACCGAACACCTCCAAGAAATCCACTGGCTCACAGTCAACGAAAGAATCACTTTCAAGCGCCTCCCTAACGCCTAAAAAGCCCTCCACGATGCAGGACCAGCATACCTGAACCACTGCCTCCCGTCTCGCACCTGGAGACCCTCACAGGTGAGAAGCAGCGCTTTACAAACCCTGATTGATTGAATGAAATGGTCATATAAAGGGTGTAGACACCCTAAAGGTAAGTAGCCCCTAGGCTACTACCTGTCACTCCCCCTTAACGCCCCTAAATTGAGCATTTAGGTGGCACCCCTGACACCAGGAACTCAGACTCGACGGATCAAGAAGGACAAAGAAGAGCCACGAGAAAAGCAAGAACTGAAGATTGCTGTGGACTTCTGGCGCCAAACCCAATCGTGACCAGCGACTTGTCCTGCAGCCAACCATCTTCCAAGAACCCCAGGAGACTTCCAGCCCTTTGCAAACTGGCAGCAATCTCCCTTGGAGTAGAGGAGCTACTCCCCTGTAGTCCACAGGCACCAAAAACACAAAGTCCGGTTTACTGACTTGCCGCTCCCCAGCCAGCCCGATGCAGCAGCCTCCCAGGAAAAGGACCCTGTGCTCCTGAAGGCCAGATCTGTCGTCCCCCCCTCCCACCCACAACAAGGGAGAGGCCGCCAGGACCAAATGGAGCCACACATGACCAATACCCAGGGTACCGCACCCCTTGCAGCAAACAGAGCCAGCACTGTGAGATTTAGGATTTAGGCCCAGATCTCTGTACTGGGGTGTACTGGGGTGAATGTATGACATTGTTCTGCATTCTGTCCATCAATTATTGTTTTTGCATTTGTCACCCCCTAGTGGGAAAGGTATGCCCAGACGTGGGTCCCGTGCTCTCCATGCCACTGGAATCAAGCTATCCTGGCTGAAGAGGGGTGAAACCCCGAAACCGGTCCTAGGATGCTTGTTTCCAGTCCAGGGAGGACCTGCCTTGGCAGTTCGGGCTGGACTGTTCCCATGAGGCACAGGGTCAAGACTGATTTGCATATGGCTGGGTTCAAACTGGAATGGCATGGTGAGCAAAAAAACGATGGATTTAGGCCCAGATCTCTGTACTGGGGTGAATGTATGACATTGTTCTGCATTCTGTCCATCAATTGTTGTTTTTGCAGGCTTGTGACCTGGACCATAACTTGTGTCACCACCTTCCAGTACTGTTGGATTTTTGGGCAATACCATAATATATGGAAAAAGAACCCAGCATGCCACATCCCTGAACACACAGGGTTGTGTTGCATCTCCCTAGGTGTAGGAGTGATGTAGATAAGTATGATCTGTGAAGTATCTTCATTTGTATTAAGTGGAAACTGGTACGTATAGCAACCTCTCTGGGACTCTGAATTGCCTCCACCCTGTCTTCAGTAAGTCAAATATCCCCCTCCGATGCGTCCCTCTCAGCCTGCAGAGGGTCAGGGGAATTGTTCCTTTATTTCCTGTATGTCAGGGAGGGCGCTTTGTCCGTCATGGCATGGATCCAGCAATAGTAGGTCCTCTAATGGCGCGGAGTCTGGCAATTATTCTCCCTCCAGTAGATGTCACCTAAGCGCGTGTCCCAACTGTAAGTATCTAAACTGCTCGGAGTCTGCCATTTCATATTCAGACTGTAGCTCCTCAAAGGTTATAGGAGCCTCCCATCGCCATACATTCTCTATGTAGTCAATGCTTAGCAACCTCCATTTGGAAAACCCCCTCAGGTTCTCAACTTCCCGAAGGAGTCCTCTGTCAGCCTTCCCTCCCATCCCATATCACAAAAGCAGTGGGCAGCCGCAACCACCCATGGCCTCTCTGTCCACTCAATATGCCAGTTCGTCTCCGTCCGCAAACACCCAAACACTGATGGTTATTAACTGGGTTGCCCAATAGCACTTGCACACGTCAGGGTCTGCAAGTCCCCCTTCGTACACTCCACATTGGAGATTACAGGGAGTGACCATCAAACTGTCCCCATTCCACAGGAGTTTACGCAGGTCACCATCAACCTTCTGAAAGAAGTCAGCGGGTATTTTGTAAGGGATGTTCTGTATAACAGAGTAGGCGTGGGAGGATCCTCATCTTGAAGAGGACAGTCCTGCCCATTATGGACACCGGGAGCGTTTGCCTATGGGCATCATCATTGCGAAGGCACTCCAGGTGAGAGAATAGATTTATTTTCAAGAATTCTCCAGCGTTATGTAGATACCTAAATATTGGAAACCTTCCTGCATAAATCTGGGCTATGCACCTCAATAGGGCAGGGACGCCCCCAGCAAGGGCGAATATGAGGGACTTGTCCCAGTTAATCTGATAACCGGAGTAGTCACCAAAGAGCTGAACAATATGCAATACCCTGTCAACTGTGAGGTGGGGCCGCATGGCAAAGGGCACTATATCATCAGAACAAAGGGAGATCCATTTTTCCCAGTCCCGCTCACCCCCGATACCTCGTATGAGTAGGTCTTGATGGACCGAGGCCGCCAGTGGCTCAAGCGCCATCATTGGGGACAGCGGGCATACCTGCCTCGTATACTTATGCAGGGGGAAGGGGCGGGCCGTTAACTCACTCTTGCCAACGAGGGCCGAATCCCAGTCCACCAAGGACAGCAAACAGATAGCTCTATTGGATGCTATCGAATGCCATCCCAGCATCCAAGGAGAGTAGTACAGCTCCCTCAGTCCGGGGGACTGCGGTCATATGAAGTACCCTATGGAGAAATCGTAGATTAAACGGGTACTTCTATGCAGCATAAAGCCAGACTGATCGGGATGGACCACCGTGGTAATAACAGTCTTTAATCCATTAACGAGGGCCTTCGCCAGCACTTAGGCCTCAAGGTTTAAAAGTGATATGGGTCTGTAGGAAGAACAGGTCGCAGGCGGATTACCCTTCTTAGGGATAACCATGATGGTGACCATTCTTTGGTCTTCCGGCAGACAGCCCACGTCTCTGGCCGCTTGAAACATGTCTAGCATGTGCCCTGCAACTCTGTCCGCAATGCATTTATATAGTTCCACTGGCAGGCCGTTTGGTCCTGTCGCCTTTCAGACTGCAGCTCTCGGATAGCCCCTGCTATCTCCTCAACCGTGAAATCGAGTTGCAGTGCATCCCTGCCATCCTCTGAGAGACTAGGAAGGGAAATGTCTTTAAGGAGATCAGCAGAGTCTTCCCCAGACCTATTGGTCGTGGTTTATACATGTATTCGTAGTACGTTGCAAAAGGCTCCGCTATAGCTGCCCTAGTTGTATGTAGGCCCCCTTGTGGATCCTGAATTTCTAAAACCCAGTTCTTCTCCCCGTCTCTCTTCTGTCTAGCCATGCACTCAGCTTATTGGCTTTATCACCAATATCATAGTCATCGCTGCATAGCCAACGCATAAGCGCGAGCTTTGTTCTCTGCCAGTTCTCTCAATTCATACTGTCTAAGATGGAGCCGGTGCCTCACCTGGGAGTTGGGCATCCCCTCCTTCAGTACACTAGTTTCCAACGCAACAATCTCTTGTTCTAATGCCTCGCTCCTTCGCTTATGTTCCATCTTCTACTCCTCCAATCAGAACCTGTGCTTGGCGCCGCAGATTACCACCTTGAAGGCTTGGCATAGCAGCACCTCTACAGGAGAGTGATCTGAAATGCCTTGTGCTTTGTGCGATGCACATGAAACTGTCTGGCATGTGGGCGCTGGGTGAATATACGGCCTAATCGGGAATGGCTACAATGTGCAGCAGAAAGGTAGGTGTATTGTCGGGCAGTGCGGTTATGGTCCGGCCACAGGTCTATCAATCCCACTGAGTCTACAAAAACCCTGAGCAGACTAAATTTGTCCACACTGGGGGGTTTGAATATCCTATCCATCTCCAGGTCCATAATTGCGTTCATGTCATCCCCAAGTATAAGCACACCAGATGACATATCCAGCAAAAGGGCAGTAAGTGCTGGAATGGTCTCTGCGTGCAGCTCCGGCAGCACATAGGTCGAACAAATGTTTAGTGTGGCCATCCCATGCGCAAGTTTGGGCTACGAACCGTCCGAGTGGGTCGCTACATGTGCGGCGTGGGTTGTAGGATAATGAGGTTTTAATAGGAATGCCTGTGCCCTTCCAGCTGGAGGTGAAACCCGCAGGCACCCAAACCGGTCCAACACCTTATAATGGTTAGCCCTTCAGGTGGGTTTCCTGCAGGAGGATTAGGTCCGGGGCATGCCTATGGAGATACTGTAGCACTATGGTGCATTTGATTTGACTTCCTCTTCCATTGACATTCCATGTCATGACCTTTAGAGCTAATTAAGAGCGGGTCCCCATGGTGTATAATACCGTGAGCTGACCCATCCCAGTGTGAGATGGCAGAATAGCCCCATCCCCCCCTCACCTTAGAGTGTCTTGTGTCCCTGTCCCCTATGCCTAATTGTACTGAGAGAGAACAAATTAAGATATGCAATACTATCATTGTAGGACAAAACCGTTGTCCCCAAATGAACCCCCCCTACCCTGCACAGTAGGCTTAGAACTGCCCACCTCCCCAACTTGCAGAGCGCCAGTCGCCCCATCGTTTAAACTGTTTAGGGTTGGCCGGCATTGCTTGGACAACCCAAAAATTTCAAATTTATACTTGTACCCCATTCATATATCAGGGTAATCATATCTGCAGTGGTTCGATTCCCATGAGCAATCCCCCCCTCCACCCGAAAACGGGTGCGACTCCCACCCAGGTGGGTCCACACCTCCCAAAATAACAGAGTCCGGAGTAGCACAACCATTGTCCAACCTCATCTGTCTTTTCCACTCAGCCAGTACTTCAAATGGGCAGTGGATCACGGTTGCAGCAATCAACTCAACCAGTCAATCTTTTTTTGGGGCCCCCTCCACCGATTGTGTGGTGAAGTGCCATGGTTTACCCTCCGCTACTACTCACAGCCTCGCAGAATGGAGCATCATGTATTTCAGTTCTTTCTTTCGAAGTACCTTTTTGACTTCATCAAAGCTGCATCGTTGGCGTTGTACCTGTAGTGTAAAATCTGAAAAGAAGCGAACCATCGTGTTCTCATAAGTCAGGTCCTCGTGGGAGTGAGCGGTCTGTAATATAGCATCCCGGTCGCGGTGTCTGAAAATCCTGGTAATGATTGTCTGCGGAGGGTCACCTAACTTCGTTAGAGGTATTGATGTCCTATGTGCTCGCTCAATAAAACAGAAATTCGAGAGACGCTTATGTAGGAGGGTATTAACTATGAAACCTTCAAAAAAAAAAGAGCCACACTGGGTCACTAAGTTCCTTCCGGGACCCCAACTACCCTAATGTTATTTCTGCATGCTCCACCTTCCTGATCTTCATGTTTGGCTGCCATGACTGTATGCTGCTTTGTTAGGTATTGAACTTGCTCTTCCAGCTTTTTGGAAATGGATTGTAACACGTTGTTAGGAGATGTAGAGGTTGCGGTGGAGCTCTCAGTTCAAGGCCATCCTGGCTGGTGCCAAGTCACACCCCCTGATAAAGACATTCTTGGTATCAAAATTTATATAAAAATACAAGATAGGTATTAGATTTGCTCTTCCAGCTTTTTGGGCGTGGATTGAAACAGGTTGGCATGAGATTCCGCTGCAGTGACTTTCTCCATGATCTTTTGAAAGTCTGCCCTAAGAAGAGTAACATTCAAAGTCACTTTGCCAAGTTTTGGTTCAATTGTGTTGAGATCACATATCACCGCCATAATGGCACTGAGGGAGGGCTCTGCGGTTTCCATTTGGTCTGTTTCGGGCCCAGCTGCGCCAGGGGATGGTCTAGTTACAGCATATTTATTCATCTTATTTGATTGTGAGTGCATCGTCGCCTTGGTTCTCACCATAGCCCTGGAAAAGTGTGGACAGGGAGGTCTCAAGATACTCGGATGTGTATGCTAACCTGAGGGGGCATTCCACGAACGGACAGCGTTCAGTCACGTACCCTTATGCTGCGTTTTCAGGCCCCACAACGTCCATCTTCATGGGGTCACAGGCCCACGCACAAGAATGCCCAGCCTCTTCACAATTCCTACAATGCAATCACTCATATAGCATCTACTTGTCTGGCAGCCAAGCGCTGTAGCAAGGCCCAATTGGTTCCGCACTATGACCTTATGGCTCCAACAGTAACGCTCTCCTGGATGTCCTTCGTGTCCTACCCCATGAGTAGGGCGGCAGTATCTTGAGGGTCCTTGTAGCCTCAGATTATGGTTCCTTTCTTACAGTCAGTCTGATGCCAAACTGCTGCACTATTCTGTTCTGCTCGCCCAGGAGCGCACCCGGCATCTCAGGGTTTCACGCCGTTCCCATGACTAAGCACCAGGCCAGCGGCCCCAGCAAAGTTGGGCTGGATCGCCCCCAAATTGTGCTTGGATCTCCCCCCCCCCCCCCCCACACAAGAGCAATCAGTTAGCGGGCACTCCCTAGGATTCTCCAGACCACAGGGATCAGGACTCTCCTCCTGGCGTGGAGCGATGCAGGACAGGAAAGGGAACAGCACCCAGAGGAGGACGTGGATCCACCCGCAGGACAGGTTGGCAGCCCTCTACCTCATGGCAGCGGTTACGTTGCTGCACTGCGCCTCAGCGTATGGGTCCAATTATGTTGCATGGGCTGCCTCCCCCTGTGTTACAGGCCCGAGGCTCACATCGCTTAGCCGACTCATCTCTGTTCAGAGCTTTTATTCCGGTGAAGGGTAGGGCGCGCTCCTGGTGCGTCAATGCTTTCTCTGAGCCCGGGTCCCAAACACCAGTAGAGGAGCTAGAAGGTCAATGCAGCCCCACCCAGGCCCATCAGCCCCTCGTTCAAGGCGCTCAAGGTCCGCAGTGGTTTCCCAGCACTTTGGGACTTGTCGCCTACCTGCCGGTCCCACATTGCAGACCGACGCAGGGATTTCAGACCTGCTGGCGTCCTAGGTGTGGGTCTCGCGCACTTCTCTCAGTCCACGGCAAAGGGGGAAATGGGCAAGACCACTGAAGGGCGGGGAGAGTGGGAAACAGGCGGGTAGCCAGCAACATCCTCACTTCTCTCATCCGATAGCCCCCGCAGGATAGGCGACTCTCCCACCGCTGAGCCTGGTTCCACGAGATGCGACTCCAACTCGATGCAGTCTCCCTGCACCATGGTCGATCGCACCATAGTAATTCCAGCCCAGGGAGGCGGCAAACACTTTCACCAGAGCTCCGGACACCTTAGCACCCCTGGATGTACATTGCCCCGCAGATATGAGCGGAGATTGGCGCACATATTAGGGGTTAATTTAGAGGTTGCTGCGGAGCTCGCTCAGTGCAAGACCATCCTGGCTGGTGTCAAGTCACGCCCTCCAATAAAGAAGTTCTTGGTATCAAAATGTATACAAAAATAAAAGTTATTACTCAAAATTGGTCTCCGATTTATTCTTGAGCGAGTCTCATTTATTGCCTCTGTGAGCAGAGCGAATGCTTAGCACTACCCTCTGATGAGACTAAACTGCTCACCCACACTACCACAAAAGAGAGCATGTGGTGTTATTTTTGCCTCTGTAAACCAATATGGGTTGCCTGGACTCTTTATACAGTGTACCACGTTTTGGTCCACTATATAAAGAGCCAGTTTCCAACAGTAGGCAAGCAGTTTAGGCTTATAAGAGGATAGTGTTAAGCACTTATTGCACACACAGTGAGAGACACACTCAAAGAAATCCGACAACAATTTCTTAAAAATAAAAGATTTTCATATGAATTTAGACACCAAGATTATCTTAATCGGGTAAGGACTTTGAGTTAGAAGTTTATTTCTTTATACTTAAAAACTGATATTTGTATTTGTAGCTTTGAAGTGGTAATGTTATCCTACGGTAAAGAAACCTACTGCATTAGTCAACAACTTACAGGACTGTTCTTCTGAACCCAAGGTAAGTATGGGGCAAGATCCAAGGCAGTACCAACAGTCACCTGTGTCTGCTCCGGAGCGTCTGGGTGGAGAGGTGCTTTTCGTCGTTGGGTGCCCTTTAAAGTCAGTAGGAAATGATTGTGTTGAAAGAGACTGCAAGCAGGGACTGGGTGCCCAGTCCAGTTGAACCCACAGGGGGGCTCAGGTCTTGAAGGTCTTGGGCTCGCAGGGACGCAGTCGGTCCACTTGAACTCGGGCTGGGGGGCTCATTTGCAGTGGGGCTTTATCCAGTGGGGTCACGCTGCTGAAAACTTTTTTCTGGGTCCCGCAGAAACAGGCTGCAGGCGGCAACTAGGGGACCAGCCTGGCCAGACCAAAGGGTGGGCTCAGCTCTTGAGTCTCAGAACCCCATTGGCATTGTCACCCTACCTCAGGCTGTGCTGCTTTGGTACAGGGGTGCTTAGAGGCATCTGAGTCACGGCGGACTGACTGTGTCTTGGAGACCAGGTAAAGTGAGAAAACAGGGCAGCAGGGCCACTTTCTGCGCTGGCTTGGTGGATCCAGACGTCCCTCGATGGTAGGTCTGCCTTTGTGCTGTTGGACCACCAACAAGCCTTGGTTGCGGCAACTGCTCCAGTATCCAGGGTATTGGTGCTGGGCAGCTCCTCGCTTCTCCAGACTTGCAAGGAGACTGATCTGACCTCCTGGAGCACGAAGACCTTTTCCGGTCGCGTTGCTCCTTCAGTGGGCTCAATGGCCGACAACAGGGTGGACCGGGCAGGCGCTTTTCAGTGCCTGCAGATGCAGCGAAGCAGCTCCTCTGCTCCACTGAGATATTACTGGCAAAATGAAGTTGTGGGTTGCTCCTCCACAGCTTTGTGAGGTGACACTGCTTTCTGGACTAGCCAGCTCCATGCAATTGTCGAGGTCCAGCAGCAAGGCAAGTGATGGGAAAGCCCTCACGTTGTGGGGCTCTTAGTCCTTCTTTCTTCTTCAAGCAGACAAATCTGATTTCCTGGTGTGAGGGAGCCACCTAAATACTCAATTTAGGTGCGTTAAGGGGAGTGAGGGGTAGTAACCAATGGGTAACTGACCCCTGGGGTCACTACACCCCCTAAATGATCGCTTTCTGTGGGGAGTGGGCATCACCCTGTCCCAGAGTTCCTATTTTCACCACACAAGGTGGTGGAATCCTGTCTTTCCTGTTCACTTCAGGCAGCTCGCCCTGGAGGTGTGGCCAGCCTGGCAGTGTATTCAAAAAAGGGAGGGGCCGAATGCACACCTGTTTCTTCCACTTATTTCGTTCTGCAAAATTTGTTCCTTTTTAATCCTTTAGCGTGCAGCTCGGTAACGTGGTCTGCCCAGGTACAGCGTGCATGAAAACACTTCAGAGACTGGAGCGAGGTAGCACTCCAACCGAACGCACAGCACTCCGTTTTTAGTACCAAAATTACTCTACAATTTATCCACATTTAATCCCCCCCAATTTTCCATAGCCTCCAACATATCATCTTCTTCAAAATGTTTTATCCTGTCACATGTGGGGCACTTTATGTATTCAAAAGTTTCTACTGCAACAGATATGCCAATCCAGGCCTTTCTCTGGAGCATGACACATACATAAAACATCCTCTGTAGTGGATCTCTTTTACCCAATGCATTTCGGGCTTTCAATAGCCCTTCTTCAGGGGTTCACTGCAAGTATTAAAACAATGACATTAGTTTGCGTTTTCAGATCTATGTACACCAATTAAAAATTACAATAAACAAACAATGTTTTGCTATTAAATGACGTATTCCCTCTAAACGCGCCACTATACGCGAACAAAATGTACCCAAATAAGCCTCTCCCAACCTACATTTCCCGCCCAGATTTAACCTCCCGTAACTTGTGAAACCTCCACTAAGTGTTCCCCAGCGCCTGATGTTACACCTTACTTTTGAGTTGAGCCTGGCAGTGTAACATGCCTCCTCTCTAATTTCTCACCTGTCCTGGTGTCAAATGGGCCTAAGGGCAGAGGGTGGCATCCTCCAGGTCTGGGCAAAGCCAGGCTTGCATATCAAAGGCGATGTACTCTTTGAAGCTCCCTGCCTTGACATGCTAATTTACTAGTTTTCCTGCTAGAGGAGGTGGTAACACCTCCTGCCGGAGCAGGCATTGCTCCCGACCTCAGAGAGCGGGGCTCTCACCTCCTAGGGGTCAGAAACTAGTCAGTGGTGGCAAGCTGGACAAGACCAGTCAGCCAGCACACTAGAGGACTAGTAGGGTTCAGGGGATACCTCTAAGGTACCCTCTGGGTGCATGTATTAATAAACCCATCACTGTATACAGTATGGGTTTATTAATACGAGGTGTTGGATACCAAACACCATAGGTTTCAGTGAAGCCATCATGTAGCTGGGTAACACGTTTTGACCAGTGCCCAATATATGCCTTAAGATGGCTTCCCTGTTCATTTGCAATATCTAGTAATAGAACGAGACATCACAGGGGCGTATCTGCTCTTGCAGATATGTCCTCACATGAAGTATAATGCACCAAGCCTTAGGGCTCCAAGGCCTGCTGTAGGGGTGATTTACTTATATTAAATGCAGTGGCTTTGGTATGGCACACAGGTTTGCACCATGTAACGCAGCCTGCAATGGCAGTCTGTGTGGAATTGTGTGGGTCTCTTAGGGTATCATAAGATATGCTGCAGCCCCCCCAGCCAACAGCCCAGGAGACTCAGCCACAACCTGAGAGAGTATTCCTAGTCTGTCAGGCAAGGAAGAGAGTAAGGAAACAGGCTGCATTGTTGCAGGGCCTACTCTGTCTCCCATCCAGGCCACTGCCTCTGGACAGTTGGCCTATCCCATCAGTGATCGAACCCATTTTAAACTGAACCAGATCGGTTTCTTCCTTTCTCCTCTCCTTGGGGTTAGAGGTACCTACACCTCTGCTAACCCTATCTTAGCCAGGGCAACCCCCAGCTTACCCAAAGAGTTTACCCAGAACTGGAGTAACCCCACCATGGCCATCTGGGTCTGGGAACCTAACTTGCTATTTGACATGGGGGTCAGACCATCATGCCAAGGACAGTGCAGCCATAAAGGCTACTGGCAGCTGGCAGCACTCAGAACAACACCTTTAGCTCACCACTGACAGGTGGATGGGCTAACAAATTGGTTTCTTTGGGTTCATGGGGTCCCACTCCCGTTTTGGAGTGGGGGGTTATTACATCTTGTACCCAACACCTGCCTTCCACTCTCTTCTGTTAGCTGAGGGGCCACAACCTCCTGCTGAACAGTTGCCTGACTAGCCAGGATTTTTGGTGGGGCAGGTAAGGCTTCACCAGTGCCAACTTTAGAGCTCTTCCTTACTAGAGCAAAATCTCCTTGGCACACTAACTTTCTAAAAGTTGCCCCCCTTTCCTACACATCTTCCTCTTGTCTTTCCTCTGTGGCATACTTTTACTAGCTGTAGGTTCAGCACTTCGGAATCCTTGGGAGAGGACTGGCACTGGACCAGTACCTTTATTGGGCTCAGACCACCCTCTGGGATGTCATTTCTAAGGAGACAATCAAAGGGGAGGTCTGGACTTACTACCACCCTCTGCCAACTAAGGGACCCAGTTATCGCAAAGGGTACTAAAGCTACAGGCCGAACAGTACTTTCACCCTGGACAACCCTTACTCTTCTAGTCTGGCCTGATAAATACTGGTCTGGGAGATACCAACCTGTCATACACAATGGTGCGACTGGCACAAGTATCCCTCAGGGCAGTGATTAAGATTCCATTCACCTGGATGTGATGGAAGTGTCTGCTTCCCTCTGGAATCACCAACTCACCTTCTGGCCCTATTTCCCAATTAAAAGCTAAAAGGATGTCTTCACCTGAGAAGCAATCCTCCCAGGTTACACTGGCAACTCCAGTGCATACCTTTTTCTGGAGACAAGCTGGGTCCCCTCTGTAGTGCACAACCTACTGATATTCAAAGCGGGCCTACAGTCTGACTTTAAGCTTAGGGTTCCCCACTCCTCTGGTTACCACTAGAAGTGGGGTGGGATGCACTATCCTGAAGGAACGTCTTTGGAGGACTTACCACCTCCTTTTCTCCTCTGTGGGCCTAACCCCCCTTTCCTAGGATCTCCCCCCCTGATGCTTTATGGGAGTTCTAGTCCTAACCCATTCAGCAGCTTTCTTAGCCAGCTGTCAAGGACTAGGAAGTGATGCATCTACTAGATGCTGATGTAACTTTTCTGATGTACAGTTTGCGAATATGTGCTTCTTCATAATCAAATTGTAGAGCCCTTCATAGTCCTGCACCTGGTTACCTTTTAACCAGCCACCTAGTGTCTGGACTGAGAAGTCAACAAAATCAACCCATGTCTGACTCAAGGTTTTGTGAGTCTCCCTGAACGTAATCTTGTACTCTTCGGTGGTGATTCCAAAGCCCTAAATCAGAGTATCCTTCATGAGGTCATAGGACTCAGCATCTTCCTCATTAAGTGTCAGGATTCCATCACTGCACGTTCCTGAGAATAGCTCCCAGAGTAGAGAGCCCCAGTGTTTCTGGTGTAACCTTCTCATCCTACAAGCCCTCTAAAAGGCTATGAACCACCTGATTATATCCTCACCCTCAACATACTTGGGAACAATACATTTGGGGATTTTAGGGTCAAAAGTTTCCTCTCTCTCCCTATTTGTGATTATGCTGCCGCCAGAGATGGGTCCTAGGCCCATCTCAGCCCCTTCCTTTTCTATTGCCAAGATATTGGCCTCAAGGGCTACCCTTTTAACTAGTATTTGAACATCAGGGTCTTCATCTTCTACTTCTTCTGGGGTACTGTTAGAGGTACTCCCAGTAGGGGTACTATCAGTAGGGGTATCTGAGGAATCATCCTCACTGACAGCTCCATCCCTGTAGCGTTTTCTCCCTTTGCTAGTTCTCTATCGTGTTTGGTAAGCAACTCTTGGAGATGTGCCCTAGTGGGTTTACGCTCCATGGCAATGTCACAAGCTTTAGAGAGGTTCTTAAGATGTCCTAACTTAAGGTTTTTGTAGGGGGCCAGGTTGAGGTCCTGGCTAGTTCACGCTGTATCAGACACGATTTTAAAACAGTTGGAACCTTATTAGAAAATGTTTTAAAAAAATCTAAAGCACTTTAAGGCCTGACTAGTAAACTTTTTATATTTCTAAAACTATCGGACTGGGGGACTTAACACAAGGCCCTACCTGTTCAAATTAGAAATTTGGAGAACAAAATAAAAAAACAATTCTTTTTGGCAACTAAAGTCAATTGTGGATTCTTCAGTGAAAGCACAATACTGACAGAGTGGCACAGCAAATGCAAAGACTTGTATCCCACCACTGAACCACCTATGTAGTAAGCTGGCTCTATATAGTGCACCAGAACATGGTGCTGAGTGTACAGAGTCCAGGCAGCCCTTATTGGTTTACAGAGGCACAAGCAACAAACCCAAATGCTCTCTTTAGTGGTAGTGTGGGCGAGCAGTTTAGGCTTACCAGAGGATAGTGTTAAGCACCTTTTGCACAGAGTCAGTAAGCGAGACACAATAAATAAATCTGACAACAATTTATGAAAAGAAAAGATTTTTACATGAATTTAGACACCAAGATCATCGTAATCAGGTAAGGATTTTGAGCTATCACTTTTTAAGCATAAAGAAATAAACTTGTATTTGTAGCTATGACGCGATAATGTTATCCTATGGGAAAGAAACATACTGCTTACGGTCACTTGTCAACGACTTACAGGACTGTTCTTCCGGACCTAAGGTAAGTATGGGGCAAGGTCCAAGGCAGCATCAACAGGACACCTTGGTCAGCTCTGGGGCATCCAGGTGCAGAGGTGCTTTTCGGCATCAGGTGCCCCGTTAAAGTCAATGGGAAACGGTCCTGTTGAAAAGAGGCTGCAAGCAGGGGCTCGGGGACCAGTCCGGTTGATCCCACAGGGGAGCTCAGTTTGTGAAGATCTTGGGCACGCAGGGATACAGTCAGTCCACTCGAACTCAAGCCAGGGGGCTCTTGTGCAGTGGGGCTTTGTCCGGCGGGTTCGCTCTGCTGAAGACACTCACGGTTCTCTGTCCCTGCAGAAAGAGGCTGCAGGGGACGGCTGGGGGATCAGTCTGGACAAACCCAAACGTGGACTCAGCTCTTGCGGGTCTCAGGACCCCTTAAGCACCATCGCCTCCCTCAGACTCTGGCTGTGGGGCTTAGGTGCAGGGGTGTGTCGGGGTGCGGCAGTCAGACTTACTGTGTCTTGGGGACCTGGTGAAAAGGGAAACACGGCAGGAGGGCCCTCTTGGTGCTTACCTGGTGGATCCTGACGTCCGTTGACGGTAGGTCTGCCTTTGTGATGTTGGAGTCAGGATTAGACCACTAACAAGCCTAGGTTGAGGCAAATGCTCCAGTACCCATGGTATTGGAGCTGGGTGGCTCCTGGAGCCTCCAAACTTGGCAGGGAAACGGATATGACCTCATGGAGCATGAAGACCTTCTCCTGTTGCACTGTTCCTTCGGTGGGCCCGGTGGCCGCCAACACGATGGACTTGGCAGATGCTTTTCTGGTACCTGCAGAGGTAGAGAAGCAGCTCCTCTGCTTCAAGGGAGATACTGCTAGCAAGATGAAATTGTGTCTCGCTCCTCCACAGCCTTAGGGCTCAAAGGTTTGCTGTACAGGTGATTTACTTATATTAAATGCAGTGAGTGTGCCATGTCATGTTTTCACTCATGGTTTGCACCATGTCACGCAGCCTGCAATGGCAGTCTGTCGAATTTGTGTGTGGGTCCCTTAGGGTGTCATAAGATATGCTGCAGCCCCTAGAGACCCTCTTTAACACCCATGCCCTAGGTAGCAGAGGTACAGGGTGTAAGGCAACTGACTCCAAGGCCATGACAGGAGCTGACAAACTATAAAAGACCAAGAGTGAGCTGAATCATGTAAGAACCCGAGGGCAGAGAAAAACTATCTTACAATGGAGTAAGTGCCCAAGCACATCCACGACCAGAGGAGTCACAGAGACCTTGTCACTCAAAAGACTACCTCGAAGAAAAACAAGTTGCAATTGTCCGAGCCCAAGACTAAATGGCAGGAGAATGCAGAGCATGTGCATCTACAGGCACACATGCTACAAACATGTAGTGCTCCCAGCATCTCTGCCTTTGACTTGAGATGCACGTGAATATATTTGCAGCAGGTCTTTAGGCGCAGCAGGGCTGTTGCAAAGTTTCCGGATCCACTCTCGCACCTCAAGGGAATAAAGGTGGGGGATCAAAAAAGGAATCTTCAGGTAGAAGTATCCATCAGAAATCTGTCTACATGCTTTTTTAACACAGTCAAATACAATGCACCCATAAAGGTCTATTGCTTGTACCTACTGCTTTTATCATAACTTTTCAATAGACAGGTCAGATCTTCAACAACCGACTTAACTTTTCTTGATGAACCAATAAGGCCACAGGCATGATTATCATTGTCTGTCACCATAACAAACTCAAGCCTGCTGAGCATACATTTGCCCACAAGGCAACTTTTAGGGGTACAGACACAAAGTTACAAACATGCACATAATCACATCTGGCAAAACAATATGCAACATTAAAGGGGATTATCACAGTGCAAATCTTCCAACTCCAGATGAGGTACGCAAAATCAAAATCCTTGCCTAATTTCATGTAATGAATGATGTGCCTGCACACACTGGCACAGTTTAGTAAGCACCCACCCTTATAGGCTTATTGTTTTCAATATAAGGTTTTACAATAAATAACTCAAGCCTACTGCCTTTGTCATAACATTTTACATATAACAGATCAATCTTGATCAGTGGCTTTTCACCATAATCAACTCAAGACTACTGCAGTGAGAATTAGCTTTACCGCAAGACAAAGTGCAATATAAGCACTTTTGTTTTCGGTTAAATCACCCACCTTCCACCAAATTAAAACTTGTAGAGTGGAAGACCAGCATGTGGTCGGAGCCAAGCCCTTCTCTCAGTACTGCTTCTTAAAGCTCTGACTAGTGATCACATGAAGGTTAGGTGACAGCTGCGTTGAGAAGCTAGATCTTAAAAAAAAGACAAAGCATCTCATGTGA
This sequence comes from Calotriton arnoldi, assembly GCA_963921515.1. Taxonomy (NCBI): domain Eukaryota; kingdom Metazoa; phylum Chordata; class Amphibia; order Caudata; family Salamandridae; genus Calotriton; species Calotriton arnoldi. The sequence continues at coordinate 1,085,909 of CAWUFW010005099.1, forward strand.
GCTTCAATGACAGTCGAACTCATTGAAGGTAAAGTATAGGGTAATCCATAAACACATTGGGGCAGGCCAGTAGAGCTTAATCAAGCCATGGAGAGGACCCTTGTCAACACTTTGCCCCTGTGACAGCAAACACCAACAGGACAATCAACAAGCATTTGCAATGCAATAGGTCTCGCATTTACGCGACTTTAAGCTATTGGCATTGTAAATGACTATGCCTTTTATTTATGTTTAAAAAACGAAAACAAAAATAAAAGCCATTATCATTTGCAATGTCAATAGCTCAAACTCGCGAAAATGCGAGACCTAATGCATTGCAAATGCTTGTTCAAGTTAGCCTCCCAGACCTACAGCTGAGCGCACCATCACCCTCCAACGTCGTGGTGTGCCTTTCACCGTCGGTGCCGCAGCACACCTCCCTGCTTTGTGGCGGCAGGCAGTCTTCCTTGACCCCTCACCCCGACCCTCACTTCTCGCCGCTTCCACTCCCCCTGACACCCCCAACCCCCCCCGTCGCACCCCTGCTATGCCATGGTCAGGCCTGTTGCTCTACCTTCACGCATCCCAGCCCTGCCTGCTAGGAGGCCATGGCCAGACTAGCTACCTCAGACCGTCACCACCACTCCACCCCCGCCCCCACCCCAGTGTCACGGTCAGGCTGGAATCCCTAGAGCATCACCCAACTGCGTCCCCCCTCCAACACCACGGCCAGGATGCCCACCCACCCATCATACCCCGACCACACTGTGGGAAGACTTCACGCTGCTGTTTACAAGTTAACCATCACACCCAAAGAAGCTCTGTCTTTCATGTGCACCCAAGTGATGGGCGCTGTCACAAGGCCGCTTTCCGTCACCCGTCTCCGCCCCCCCCCCCCCTCCGGGCTGAGGGCGGGAAGGAATGCTACAACAATTCGTCAGGGTTGGAACTAAACCGCTGGACGTCCTCCGCCAAGCCACAGCGGGCAGGACCGCGGAGAGATCCCGGGGCGTCCAAGGCCAGCGGTGCCAGCCGTGCAGGCGCTCACCGCCCCACTGCACCAGCGCCTGCTGCACACTGCCGCCGACACTGCCCTGTAATGGAGAGCCTGTGCTGCTCCATGAATGCATGGTGGCTCCGTTGGAAAGTGCTGGAACTGCCCAATGAATGTATGGATGCTCTGTTGGAATGTGGTGCTACTGTCCTATTAACGTATAGCAACTCTGTTCAGGGGTGGTACTGGTTCAGGCCTTTTAGCTATCCGGCACCTGGAAGTGTTGCCAGTGGGTAGTAAAATGCGAGGAAGTGTAATGTAAGAGAATGAGGCAGAGCATCGCTAATAGTGACCCGCTACTGCACAACAGGTTTACTGGGAGCAGTTGGTACTGTCCCTCAAATGAACTGCAGTGGTTTTGCGAAGTATCGGCACTGTCCCATAAATGGACAGCAGTGGTGCTGAGAAGTGTAAGCACTGTCCTATAAATGGATTCTGGTAGTTCTGTCAAGTGCCTGCACTGCCCATAAATGGACAGCAGGGATGCTGACAACTGCTGCACTGTCACCCACTGAACTGAAGTAGTTCTTTGAAATACCCACACTGTCCCATACATGAAGTGCAGTAGTTCTGGGACGTGCCAGCGCTATCTCCTAAACTGAGAGCCGTGGTTCTTAGAAGGGCCGGCACTGCCCCATAAATGGACAGCAGTGGCGCTGAGAACAGCTGCACTGTCCCATAATTTACTGCAACAATTCTGTGAAGTACCGCAATGTCCCATAAATGGACTGCAGTGAAGCAGAAAAATGGCGGTACTGTCCTATGAAAAATATGGCGGCCCTGGCGGCACCTATATTGTCCCAATTCTAAGGATGGGCCTCGGTCTGCAGTCGCACCAACCGCCTCACAGTGCCAGATTCTCACTAAAACAAGAGTTAAGTAAACCTGCCAGTTCAGGCCAGGAGTAAACACAGCTCAGGAGAGAGCTGAAAGGAGGCACTGGCTACCCTGAACGCCGCCATGTCGCCCTGTCCAATTACACGGGTGAAGCCCCTCGGTGGGGCGGCTTCACATTGTGGCTGAGCGCAACGCCGTGCCCTCTAACCTGGTTATGCGTAATCTTATCATACAAACAGGCCTGCGACGGATGCAGTAATGGCAGTGAATATTTATACCCCGCGCTCTCCAGGCGCGCTGTTAATATAATTCCTCAGCTATTAATGAAAGGGCTGGAATTTCATCTTCTGGCCACTCTTGCAATCACTGGGAAAAAAAGAGCTACTTTTAAAAAGCCACCACTCTGCCCAGGCAATTTGAAATAAATGTAATTATTGGAGGAAAGCAGTTTAATGTGCTCATACTTTTTCCATTTCTTCCCACTCTGCCGCCCCTGCTTCTGGAACCGCTGGTGTAATTGTGACACTGATAGGGCCTGCAGCAAGCTGCGCCTGTCCCCTTTCTGATGGATTTGAGATGTGGCTCTGCAGGGTTTCCTCTGTATGGACCACTGAAGCTTCCCGGTACCGGGCATCTTCAAACTTTAACATTCTTAAAGCAGCCTGTGACACGCATATACAAAGGATTCCCAAAGAAGGCAAAACTCGTCACTGATTGTTGAACGCCTTCGAAAGAAGTCCATCCCTCGATAAACAAGCTCGCGACATTGCGCAAAGGCTCTGAAGCCCGCGAGACGCCGTGCGTGTGCACATCTGCTGTCCGGCGCAGGGCACAGCTCTGAAGCCCCCGAGCAAAAGAGACGCCGTGCGTGTGCACATCTGCTGTCCGGCGCCGGGCACAGCTCTGAAGCCCGCGAGCAAAAGACGCCGTGCGCGTGCACATGGGCTGTCCCCCTTCGGCAAAGAAACCGACGACAATAGATCTCGCCAAGCTGAGTCGCTAGGCGAGACCTAAAAAACCAGCTACAGAGGCCAGCACGCACTTTGTTGCCATGCCATCCACACCTAACCAAGTCAGCCTCTTGAAATGCCTTTTTCCTTTAAACAATAGCAGAGCCAAAATGTTTATATTATTTTAATAATTTAATATTAACCTGCATACCTTTGGCGGAGAACACTGAATTACAAGGTCGACCTCAGGAATGTCTAATCCACGAGCAGCTACATTTGTTGCAACCAAAACTTCAAACGAGCCATTTCGAAATCCTTTCAAAGTCACTTCTCTTTGCTTCTGTGGAATGTCACCATGTAAACACTGAGTATCCTATATGGAAAAACAATATAGCAAAAGGGTTATAAAGTTACTGAGTGAGGTAAACTGCAACGCTCTGCCACTTTAAACTAATCTAGTAAAACAAACTGCCATTGGATTAACAAATAGGCATGATAATTCCTGAATGAATTTCAGTTTTAAATGTTTTAACACAAAGAGGAGTAATCAACTGCAACTTTTTTTTTTAAGGAAACAAAAGTTCTGAAAAAGTAGTTAGTCTGAACATATTGACAGAGGATTACTTTATCCTATTGTGCATGGGGAGAAGTCTTAAACTAAAGTTACCTACAGAGGAAGGATGGTTCGGGTAAGGGTGGAGGAGTTTCCCATACTGATGATAGCACCAATCTGAAGGTTAGGAACTTGTCTACTTTTCAAAAAAGACTTTAATGTAAACAAGCACAAACCACAGAGCCATACGTTCTCACAGCTATGACAAGAAGTGTTCCCTCCATTTCTTTTCTTCTGTGAACTGCAGCCAAAGCTATGTGCACCAAAGAATGTTACAACACTATGTAAGTGTGTTGTGTAGGAAGCTGGCTCTGTATATACTATACCAAAGTGAGGTACAGTGTGCACAGAGTCCAGTGGATCCCCAAAGGTAGGCAGAGGTAAAGTTAGATAGCACCTCACTCTCTATTTGTGGTAGTGTGGTCGAGCAGTAAGGCAGTATCAGAGGAAGGCGTTAAGCATTTGTTGTACACACTCAGTCAGCAAATGAATTCACACACTCAAAGACTGAACTTCAGACCAATTGTTTTTGTATAACAATATTCTTTTAGTTATTTTATTTTCTAGAACCAAGCAAGCCTGGCACAGGTAAGTTGATAAATACTTTGCAGTAAATATACAGATTGAAATGCAATTGTAAATGTACTTTGAAGTGGTTACAGTTTGAATTACTGGTAATGCAATACTGTGCAATGCTGTACATATACTTTGTATCGATCTTGCAATGAAAATTACAGGTAAGTTACTTTTACGTTACTTTTGAGATTGCATTTTAGATTACTTTTTCTACTCAGTGTGATATGCCTAGATATCACACTGGGACATTTCCTAGAGAAAAGGGCGGCCGGGTGCAGAGTGCTGAGGCCCATTGTTATCTAATGGGGGATAGGGGGCCTCCGGAAGGTGGCTGCTGGCAAGCAGGCCACTCGGCTGTGGGAGCAAAGCTCCTGGACTTTAGCTCAGGGCAAATGGGGAAACAAAGTAGCACCAAAGGTGCACCTTCAGCGGCACTTCGAGAGGTAAGTTGGGAAGTTAGGGGTTGGTTAGGCACCGTCGGTTTGGGCACACAAGGCCGTGGGGCGTCGGGTGCAGGTGTGCCTTCTGGGGTCGGATCTTCTTACCAGCTCCTGGTCGCGGTTGGGGGGACCTTCTGGTTTTAGGCTTGAGGCAGGTCAGGGGTCGCCGGAACTCGGGTCAGGATCGCCGGGGTGACCACCTCGTGGTGTTTGCCCACTCGAGCTTGGGCCGTGGACAGTGGGTGCAGAGTGGGGCGGATCCGCGGTGTCCGGCCGGAGCCAGAGGTTGCAGATGAACAAATCCGGTGTTCACGGGAGACAGTCTTTGTAGTTGAATGCAAGCAGGTCCTCCGGGGTTTTCGAGGTTGCTGGCTGCAGGACACATCGGGATTTCGCAGGAGCAGGTTCGAGGGGGAGACAGGCCGGTAGGGCTGGGGCCAAGTCAGTGAGCGTCTTCCTCTTGTTAGCTGCTGCACGGCTGTTTGGTCCTTTTTCTTGTTGGAGGTTCTTGTCTGAGGAAGCAAGGTTCAGGGGTGCCCCTAAATACTAGATTTAGGGGCGTTACAGGTAGGTAAAAGGGCATGGACTAATGGGTCCCTTCCCTGGGGTGGGTACACCCCCTACTATGCCACCCTCCAGTGGGAGGGGGGCATGTGCCTGTCGGGCAAACACCACGAGGAGGTCACCCCGGCGATCCTGACCCGAGATCCGGCGACCCCTGACCTGCCTCAAGCCTCCAGCAGATGCCTGCAGCCTAAATCCAGAAGGCCCCCCTAACCGCGACCAGGAGGTGGTAAGAAGATCCGACCCCAAAAGGCACCCCTGCACCCGACGCCCCACGGCCTTGTGTGCCCAAACCAACGGTGCCTAACCAACCCCTAACTTCCCAACTTACCTCTCGAAGTGGTGGTTGCACCCAGAAGACCTTCGTCCCCGAGCCTGCAGTGCCTTTGCAAACCGGAGGTTCCCCATTGAAACAAACAGGGCGCACGACGTCGAAACAGCACCCTGCAACCGGCCGCCCTAGTGCTGACCTTTGTTTCCCCATTTGCCCTGAGCTAAAGTCCAGGAGCTTTGCTCCCACAACCCAGTGGCCTGCTTGCCAGCAGCCACCAACCGGAGTCCCCCTATTGGTTAACCTTGGGCCTCAGCACTCTGCACCTGGCCGCCCTAGTGCCGCTGAGGGTGTAACGAGAGTGCATCCTTGACCCTGGGAGAACCCTTGTTCTAACCCCAGAACCTCAACTGCAAAGACCGATTACTTACCTGGTAACAGTTAACTTCATTCCTCTCCATAGGAACCTATTGACCGTTTTTCTCTGAAAAATGTTTCAAGTGTGGAGTTGATTTGTATGGGAACCTGAAAAATAACAATTGTGCAAAACTGATTTTACTTACCTTTTCTCTAGGAAATGTCCCAGTGTGATATCTAGGCATATCACACAGAGTAGAAAAAGTAATCTAAAAAGTAATCACAAAAGTAACGTAAAATAACTTACCTGTAATTTTCATTGCAAAATCGATACAAAGTATATGTTCAGCATTTCACAGTATTGCATTACCAGTAATTCAAACTGTAACCATTTCAAAGTACATTTACAATTGCATTTCAAACTGTATATTTACTGCAAAGTATTTATCAACTTACCTGTGTCAGGCTTGCTTGGTTCTAGAAAATAAAATAACTAAGAATATTTTTATACAAAAACAATTGGTCTGAAGTTCAGTCTTTGAGTGTGTACATTTATTTGCTGACTGAGTGTGTACAACAAATGATTTACACTGTCCTCTGATACTGCCTTACTGCTCGACCACAATACCACAAATAGAGAGTGAGGTGCTATCTAACTTTACCTCTGGGGATCCACTGGACTCTGTGCACACTATACCTCACTTTGGTATAGTATATACAGAGCCAGCTTGCTACAGCTTCACCTCGCCTCCCCCACCTGAGGGGTGGAGTTGGCAGAGGTGGGCACACCTCTCTTCCTCACTTGTTTTTCCCGCCGGTTCTCCCGCCCAAAGTGGGGGTCAGAACCAGTGGGGACCAGTTGCTGAGAGCAGCAAATGGCCTGGGGAAGCTCACAAAGGCGGCAAGCCTTTGAAGCTTCCCCTTCGTGAACCCTGCCCATCCTGGGGGGGGAGGCTTGGCACCTCGTCCCAGGATGTGCATTGTTTCAGGCCCCAGAGAGCAGCAGGCTCTCGACCCAGGGGTCCAGAAGCATGTCTGGTGGTGGCAGCTGAAAGCAGCCACTCAGCCTGGACACTAGTGGTAGGTTAGTTTTCAGGGGGCATCTCTAAGATGCCCTCTGTGTGCATTTTTCATTAAATCCCACACTAGCATCAGTGTGGGTTTAATGTGCTGAGAAGTTTGATACCAAACTTCCCAGTTTTCAGTGTAGCCATTATGGTGCTGTGGAGTTCGTAATGGCAAACTCCCAGCACCATATACTTTTAATGGCAGCACTGCACTTACAATGTCTAAGAATGGACTTAGACACTGTAGGGGTACAGGGCTCATGCACCTGTACCCTCACCACTGGTATAGTGCACCCAGCTAGAGGGGTGAATGATCTATGCCAGGGCAGTGGGTTGTAGGCATGGCACACAGGGATGTCGACTCTTCACTTTGTTCTGCACCAAGACACGCAGCCTGCAAAGGCAGTGTGTGTGTGTGTGTGTGTGTCAGGGTACAGGACCTCTAAGGGTGGCACAATAAGTGCTGCAGCCCTTGGAGGCCTTCTCTGGTCACAGTGCCCTGGGTACTTGTGGTACCATTTACCACGGGCTGACCTGTGGCCAGAGATGCCAATTGGGTTTAGGCTTCAATGCAGTTTTAGGGAAAGAATATAGGCCCTGGGTACCTGATTGGCAGGAGCCCAGGGCACACTCAGTTAAAGCACATCAGCAATTCAGCAAAAAGTGGGGGCAACCATGCAGAAAGAGGGCACTTTCTCACAGGTAGTGTGGGCGAGCAGTAAGGCTTTATCAGAGGGTTGTGTTAAGCATTTGTTGTACACACTCAGGCAGCAAATGATGTCACACACTCAAAGACTGAACTCAGACCAATTTGTTTGTATACAAAATATTATTTAGTTATTTTATTTCTAGAACCAAGCCAAGCCTTGTGCAGGTAACGGAAATAAATACTTTGCAAAATCTTATGCAATGTTTTACAATTGAATGCAGGTTCAAATGCAGTTGATTGATTTACAGGTAAGTCAATGTTTCGAAATTACTTTTAAGATTACTTTTCAGATTACTTTTGCTAATCAGTGTGATATGCCTAGATATCCTAGCTATCACACCGAGACATCTCCTAGACAAAAGGTAAGTAATTCACTTTTAGTACATAGGCAGTTTTTCAATGTTCCATACAAACCAACTCCACACAACAATGTTCAAGAAAAAACAGTCAATGTATTTCTATGGAGAAAAATGAAGTTAACGGTTTGCAGTTAAGTACTGGTTTGTGGGAGTTGGTATTCTGGGGTTAGAACCAGGGTTCCCCTAGGGTCAAGGATGCACTCTTGTTACACCCTCAGTGGCACTAGGGCGGCCGGGGGTAGAGTGCTGAGGTCTAATGTTATCCAATAGGGGATAGGGAGCCTCCGGTTGGTGGCTGCTCACGAGCAGGCTACAAGGTTGTGGGAGCAAAGCTCCTGGTGTTAGGCTCAGGGCAAAGGAGGATCCGAGTTAGCACCCAAAGTACACCCGCAGCTGCGCAGGGGCAGCTGGGTGCAGGGTGCTGTTTTGGCGTTGGGTGCCTTGTTGTTTTCAATGGGGATTCTACAGTTGCAACAAAGACTGCAGGCTCGGGGACGAACATCTTCTGGAGGTGACCACCGGTTGGTGAGTTAAGTTGGGATGCCTGAGGATGCTGGGACACCGTCGGTTAGCCACCCAAGGCCGTGGGACGTCGGGTGCAGGGGTGTCTTTAGGCGACGGGTTTTTCTTACCAGCTCCAGTCGCGGTATGGAGGATCCTCCAGAAAGGGGATGCAGGCTTCACTTGGAGATTCGAGGCAGGTCAGAGATCACCAGATCTCAGGTCAGGATCGCCAGGGAGACCTCCTCATGGTGTTGGGCCACTCTTACTTGGGCCCTGGGTGTCTGGTGCAGACTCGTGGTTTTGGCTGGGGCCAGAGTCTGGTTGAGCAAATCCAGTGCTCACGGGAGACAAAGTCTTTGGCTTGGAAGGCAGGGCAGGTCCTTCTGGTTCTTGAGGCTGCTGGCTGTAGAACACACCGGGATTTCGCTGGAGCAGGTTCGAGGTGGGGACAGGCCGGTAGGGCTGGGGCCAAGTCAGTGGGCTTCCTTCTCCTCTTCGTTTCAGCACGGCTTCTTTGGTCCTTCTCTTCTTCTTGTCGATTCTTGTCTGAGGAGGCATGGTTCAGGGTTGCCCCTAAATACTAGATTTAGGGGTGTTACAGGTCAGTATGGGTTGGGATCAATGGGTCCCTTCCTTGGGGTGGGTACACTCCCTATTATGCCACCCTCCAGTGGGAGGGAGGCAAATGCCTCACTTTGGTTGGCTGGGTCCCCCCCATCTGCAAGATGGCGGGGACAGAGTTGTGCTTCACCTCCCCTCCATCACCTGAGGAGTGGGGTTGGCAAAGGTGGGCACACCTCCCTTCCTCACATGGGTTTCCAGCCCAAAGTGGAGGTCAGAACCGGTAGGGGTCAGTTGCTGGAAGCAGCAAACGCCTGGGGTAGCTCACAAAGGCGGCAAGCCTTTGAAGCTTCCCCTTCGTGGACCCTGCCTATCCTGGGGGAGGAGGCTTGGCGCCGCATCCCAGGATGTGCATTGTTTCAGACCCCCGAGAGCAGCAGGCTCTCGACCCAGGGATCCAGAAACTTGTCTGGTGGTGGCAGCTGGCGAGCAGCCACTCAGCCTGGACACTAGTGTTAGGTCTTTTTTCAGGGGGCATCTCTAAAATGCCCTCTGTGTGCATTTTTCATTAAAACCCACACTGGCATCAGTGTGGGTTTAATGTGCTGAGACGTTTGATACCAAACTTCACAGTTTTCAGTAAAGCCACTATGGTGCTGTGGAGGACGTAATGACAAACTCCCAGCACCATATACTCTTAATGGCATTACTGTACTAACAATGTCTAAGAATTGACTTAGACACTGTAGGGGTACAGGGCTTGTGCACCTGTACCCTCACCACTGGTATAGTGCACCCAGCTAGAGGGGTGACTGACCTATGCCAGGGCAGTGGGTTGTAAGCATGGCACACAGGGATATGTGCAATGTCGACTCTTCACTTTGCTCTGCACCAAAACACGCAGCCTGCAAAAGGGGGGGGGGGTGTGTGTGTGTGTGTGTGTGTGTGTGTGTGTGTGTGTGTGTGTGTATATATATATATATATATATATATATATATAAATAAATAAATAAAGGTACGGGGTCTCCAAGAGTGGCACAATAAGTGCTGTAGCCTTTAGAGGCCTTCCCTGGCCACAGTGCCCTTGGTACCTATGGTACCATTTACAAGGGACTGACCTGTGGCCAAAAAGTGCCAATTAGGTTTTGTTTTTAATGCAGTTTAGGGAAAGAACATAGGCCCTGGGTACCTGTTTGGTCAAAGTACATCAGCAGTTTGGCAAACAGTGGGGGGAACCATGCAAAAAGAGGGCACTTTCTTACATGTTGCACACATAAAATACAAAAATCTGAACTATTTGCTGCTCCAGTAAAGGCAGTTGAGCAGTGGGTACTGGCCTCACGAGCACTTGGGAGTGCATTGAGCTCTGTTTATTAGAAAGACTCTTTATGTGAGAATGTACCATGTTTGCCTTCCAGTCACACCGTTGTTAAAATACCTTACCTTCTAATCACTTGATTTAATACTTCGCCTCAATGGCTATTTTTAAATCAGTTTACGTTTCATTGATTTTCTATGAATTTGCAAAGTGCTGCCTTTTCTGAAGGCATTAATGTCTATGGTGCACTTTGCTGTTTATAATTTATATTTAAGAGCATTTGACACTTTATTTAAGTTGTTTTTCAGTCATTCTGTCTTTATATTGTTTAAATGATCGTTCCTTTGATTACTTGACACTTAGCTTCATTATACATTTCTTAACCCCTTTAAGTTCATTTTTTAATTTTTTAAATATTTAATGGCATTTAAAAAAAAAAAAAAACATTACAAAGAACAGCCAGTCAATTGCTTATCCAATACAGTGTCATCAGTGCATAATACCATCATGTGAATTATAATTCTACTTGTAGGTATATTCGCTCGCATAGTCTCTGTAACAAACAAAACAGGTATTTCCATTATAAAGGGTTGGACCATAAGTGCAACGCAATAATTCGCTGCAGGGCACTTCTCATCCATAATTGTAAAGATCGTAGGGAAGTCAATATAACAATGTACATCTGCATGTTTGCCTACCCCACAAATGGTTTCCCACGGCCCAACTTGTTCCCCCTCCAGGCTACTCCTGTGACCCCGCCTCTACAGTCGTCTCTTGATGTTCGCGAGCCCACGTAACAAATGGTTCCCAAATATCCTTGGGCCGAGATGCGGAGGGCATCAGCTCCCAGAAAGTGGTCAATTGTGAGTGGCCAAAGGTTACATCTTTTATCCAATTTTCTTTAGATGGAACCCTCCTACCTCCCAAGTGAATGGCAACCCGTCTTTTAGCAAAAAGGAGTAGTAAGGCGTGTAGCTTCCTAAACTTAACAGGTGTATCCTTAACATACCCCAACAGCCCCTGTATAGGATTGGGATCCCCAACCAACCCAGTTATTTGATGCATTATATTAAACACATTGGACCAATACATTACCAATCTCGGGCAGTCCCATGCAATATGCAAGAAACCAGCAGGAGCAATACCGCATCTCCAGCAACGGTCGTCGTCTTTGAGACCTATATGGGGCATACTGGTAGGTGTCCTATTAAATCTGTGTAGGAATTTAAAATGGATTAGGCGGAGTTTGTAATTAGGGGAGAGTGCCGTTAGTTGGCTGCTGCAATACAACCATTGGTCTTACGTGAGCTGTGGCTGGAGGTCTGCGACCCACGCCATTAGTGCCTGGGGTTTCATCAGAGGAGCCGATGTCTGCATGTGGTTATATATCCTGGTGATGAGTCGGCGATGGGAAGCCGATTTAAGTACGTTTTCTAAAGCACTTAGAGTGGGCGGGGCGTCCGGAAAAGTGTTATGTAGAGATCGACACGCTGCCTTGAGTTTATGATATGCAAATAATTCAGAAAAAGCCACCTGCCTATCCTCTACTGCCGTCGGGGGAGGTCGGAACGCATCCTCTGGATAGAGGTCTGCGAAGGTGTGTAGTTTCATTTTGTGTGCCAATTCTTTTCCAATTCCGTCTCCTGTGGGGAACAGCATTGGATTATGTGCCAGGGGCACAGCCGGGGCATATAGGATGGGAGCGCCGGTTCTCTTCCATAACTCGTTCCAGGCCCAACGTAGGGTCTCCACGGTATCTATATCTTCCCTAGGGCGTCTGTACTCCTTAAACAGGGCGACCTGCAGAGGAAGGGGCGCTGCGATGTCCGCCTCCACAGCCACGTGAGGCTGAAAAGGAGTAGGATGTACCCAGTAGTGTAAAAACTGAGCCTGTGCACTCCATGCATACAATTGCATGTCTGGAGCTCCCAGTCCACCCTGACGCAAAGGAAGTGTTAAAAGATCCCATGAAATTCTTGCCTGTCCACCTGCCCATACCAGGGAGATTAACAGGGACCGCAGGGTTTAAAAAAGGCTTGTGTAAGGACTAGGGGAGATTAACAAATAAATAAAGGAATTTCGGTAATACCACCATCTTAACCAATGCTATTCTCCCGGCTAAAGGGAGCGGGAGCCCAGCCCATGCAGTGACCTTTTCTTCCAGCCAGGTTATGGCGCGACCATAATTCATATTCCACAGGACCTGTACATCTCTGCTAATCCATATGCCTAAATACTTCACGGGTTCCACCGTCCACTGAAGAGGGAACTCAGAGGGGCTTTGGACAGTGTTGTCCGTCAAAGGGAAAATAACAGATTTAGCCCAATTGATCGAGATACCTGAAAGGCCACCAAATTTAATAAATTCCCTCAGTAACGGTTCCAGGTTTGACGCTGGATCAGACACAAAGTAACGTCGTCGGCATATAATGAAATTAAAAGACTACGGGCACTAAAGCCAATCCCTTTAGCGGTATGATGTTGCCGGATACGTGCTGCGAGTGGCTCCATCGCAATCGCGAAAAGCAGAGGGGACAGCGGGCATCCCTGCCTCGTACCTCGCGAGATGTTAAAGGGTTCCGAGAGGAGACCATTCACCCTCACGCGTGCCAGCGGTTGTGTGTAGAGTAGACGTATTAGATTTATAAATAGCAGACTAAAGCCCATACGACCTAGGATAGCAAAAAGGTATTGACACTCTAAAGTATCGAATGCCTTTGTGGCGTCTAAAAATACAACGGCCGCTTGTACCTCGGGATGCAAATAATGTAATACTGAAAACACAGTCCTGAGATTTTGGGATGTTGATCTACCAGGGATAAATCCTGATTGATCCGGACGAGCAACCAGTGGAAGCAGAGGCTGTAGCCTATTAGCAATCAGTTTCGCAAAGATCTTTACGTCTACATTTATTAAAGATAGCGGCCTATAGGAGTCTAGTTCATCTTCTGGCTTACCCGGTTTTAACAGGGTAATTATTATCGCCTCACGCATTGATGGCGGAAGGACGCCAGACTCACAGACTTCCACAAAGAGCTCGAATAAATGGGGCGCAAGTTCCTTAACATAGGTTTTATAAAAGGCGGTGGTTAGACCGTCCGAACCAGGGGCTTTGTTCAACGGCAAACTTTTTATGACCTGTGCCACATCTTCCACTGTAAAGGGGAAATCTAGATAGTCCCTGTGTCTTTGACTCAGCCAGAGCAACTCTAGGGAATCAAGGAATGGCAACAGGCCTTCGGGGCTGGAGCTCTGTGTAGTAGTATAGAGCTTAGAGAAAAACCCAGAGAACTCATCTAGTATAGCTCTCTGACCTCTAATGACCGACTGGTTTGCAGTTTTCAACTCAGTAATAAAAGCAGTAGACCGTGGAGCGCGGAGCATTGCCGCTAGTGTTCTACCGGGCCTGTCTCCCTCCCCATATCTTCTAGCCTGGGCATGTTTACCTAGGAATTTAACTTCCCTGTGTGCCTCTCCCTCAAATTCGAGCAATTTTTCTTTCAGCGTTGCCAGCGTATTGGGTTCACCGGAGGAGTAAAATCTGTTTTTCAAGTGTGTCAAGGGTCCCTCGGATGGCCTTCAACACCCCCGCCTGACGGGCTATACAGTTCCCTCTTACCACAGTGTTAAAAGCTTCCCACAATGTAGCCGCGGTGTCCACAGAGCCTTTATTCAGGGAAAAATAATCATTTATGTCTCCCCTGATCTCCTCCTTAAAAGCTTCGTCTAAGAGGGCTTCCTGTGGCAGCCTCCAGGTGTACATCCGCGGAATGGAATTTGGTAATTCCAAGTGCAGGAGACAGGGTGCATGATCTGATAAAGACCGGGGAAGATGTAGGGTCTCCCTCGTCCACGTAGCCACATCACGTGAAACTAACCAATAATCTAATCGTGACCACGCTTTATGATATTCTGAAATACATGTTCCTTCCTGAACCGTCGGGTGTGTACGTCTCCAAATGTCCACTAAGTCCCCGTCTGATAATATGGCTTGTAATGTAGCGCTAGCCGATGGGTGTAGTGTTCTAGATACCCCTTTCCTGTCCAGTATGTCATCAAGAATGGCATTGAAGTCCCCTCCCCAAATAATGGTGTCACAGTTTGTCGCTTTCACCTTAGCCCATACATGTTGAAAAAACTCAGGGGAGTCAGCGTTGGGGCCATACACCGCGACCAACACCATTGGATTACCACCCATGATACCCTGTATTATTGTGCATCTGCCTTCTGGGTCTAGTTGTAGCGCGCCAGCTTTCCAATCCAGACCTCGTCTGATCAGCACAGCAACTCCTCTAGAATAATTTGAATAAATAGAGGAGTAAACCGATCCCCATCTACTATGTCTCAATCTAGGTGAAGAGGGAACATTGAAATGCGTCTCTTGCAGCATGCAAACATCAATGTGGTGTCTAAGCAAATAGGAGTGCACTAATCTGGCCTTCCTACCATCATTTAACCCTCGAATGTTCCAGGTAAGAAAGTTTAAAGAAGTCATAGGGTGTCTATGGCTATATAGTGCAGCGAATCAGAAGGAGCGAAACATAATGGCAAATACGGTTTCACATGGCAGTCATTATGTAAATTAAAAAGCAGATCTGGCAAACAATAGAACAGTCCCACCCCCCAACCCGCCACCCACTCCAACCCCCCAATCAGGTTGCAGAATACCCATCCCAAACATCATAACAACTACAACTACTAGTGGGAGCTCTCCCATGGGGGCGTATTACCGCCGGCATACTCCCCCGATTACTCAGGGTGGCCGAGAACATTTTCGGTGAGTCTTTACTTATCGTCTCGCAGTAGTATAAACCAATCACCCAAACCTACTAAAGTCCGTATAGAGGGTGTGCAGCCACCACGTGAATTACAAGTCTATAAAAATTTAGTGGGGCACAGCTAGGCTCAGTATACTGCATAGGCAGACGTATTGCACCTAGAGCCCATGAACATGTGGGTCATTACCACAGATTGTAGACCAGTTATCGCATGCATATAAGCAATCCCCGCACCCCAGTTCCATCAAGCACAAACCAAACCATGCCAACAGGAGTCGTCACAGTGCGAACCAGGAGAATTTCGGGACTATGGCTGGTTTCAATCGTTGTCACTTAAATTGTTCTCCTCTGCAGCCGATCCTTTGGGACGTTGTCTGGATGCTTTCCCACCGACATGTTTCGCAAATTTAAGGGCGGATTTGGCGTCTGTGAAGAAATGAGCTGACCCATCATAATTGACCTTGAGTTTGGCGGGATAGAGAAGTGCGTATGGGATCTGGGCCTGCAGGAGGAGACGTTTAGCCTGGAGGAACTCCCGCCTGGCCGCCTGTACAGCCGGAGTAAAGTCTGGGTAAAAGGAGATGTTGTTGCCTCCGTATGTAATCGTCCCCTTACCCCTGGGGGGAGGCGCAGCACAGCGTCTCAATCTTGATAGTTTAGGATCTTGGCCAAAATGGGTCTGGGGGTAGCACCGACTGGTGGCTTGGGGCCCAGAGCGAGGTGCGCCCTCTCCACGGCGAAAACTGGAGAAAGGTGTGGGTCAAATAATTCGTGGAGCATATCTGCTACGTAGGTCTCCATCTTTGCAATTGCTGTTGTCGCCGGTATTCCAGTGATGCGGAGGTTGTTTCGGCGGGACCGGGCCTCCAAATCTTCGTTTTTGGCGCGGATTATGCCAAGCACTTTGTCCAGCTGGAGGAGTTGTTCCTTCATCTCCACTTGGAAGTCATGAAAATCCGAGGCCCGGTTTTCCAGCACATCCAGCCTAGTCTCATGCGCCCCCACCTGCGATTTAACAGCGTCCAATTGGGAGGTCAGCGCATCCAGTTTAGTGTCAATGTTCCGGAGACTGGACCTCATTTCAAGCATTAGGGTACGTAAATCCTCCCCCTGGTCCTCCGTTTGGTGGTCTGGAGGACGTTCCGTTCCTGCCTCCGAGTCGTGCTCTGTGAGTCTCGTGGTACGCCGTTGGTCGAAGGTCAGCTTCGGCTGCTTAGCGTCCTGTTTACCCATGCCTCGACCGGCGCCGCGGAACCAACACGCGTGGCCCGCCAGTCAATCTCAAGTCAAGCGGATAATGTCCAGTGCAGGTGCACCCACCAATTACCCGACCGCCAAGTAGGGGCGTCGCTAGGTTCTGCCTACACCCCAGTCGCGCAGCTAGGGGGGTCAATCGGGGCAGCCAAGCAATCAGCAGGCCAATCCCCCCTCACCCGAGTGTCACTTTTCCGGACTCAGCAGTGATGGCACTGTAGTGTCGGAGGTGGGCAGCGGTGAGTCCACGTTGCGTGGATAATGCCTTGTGTTCAGGTGCAGCAATCTCCCAGGGGGAGGTAGATACAGTCTATATGAGGCAGTGGGGATTGTCGTTTTACTCTTCCAGGGCGGACTGGTCCACACGTGTGGTCAAGGTGCCATCAGCAGTGCCTCAAACGCGTGTATCTCCGTTGACGCCGGCGCGAGGCCTACCAGGGGACACAGGATACACACTGGGCCGTGCAGCCGCGGCACGCATTGCAGGTTAAGGCCTTCCCCGGCCCCGTCGATGCGGTGGCATTTACCCCGGGAATCTCACACCCGAGATTGCCCCCTCCTCCAGGAATGTTGGCTCTGCCGCAAGGCGACCGCTATTATACCTCACCGGCCTCGAGGGGTCGTCTGCCACCCGCCGACTCCTCACCGTCTGGGCGGCCGTTCAGGAGCGTGGTTCGAGGCATTCGTAGCTCCCTGCAGTCACCGCCGACCGTCCTGTAGCGCCAGCAGAGCAATCCGCCCGCCACTTGAGCCGCAAAGTGATGCGTAGGCTTTGTCGGGGAAGCCGGGGCCTATCGTAGTCGCAGCGCCCTCACTTTTCACCGCAGCTGGCCGCCCTCTCATGCCACCGCGGATCAGTCCCAGACTGCTGTAGATCGGGACCCACACCTTCGCCTCAGGAGCACATCCAGCGACGAGCGTCGGCTCGATGGGCGCTGCACACCTTGGGCTTCGTTGTGGGATATTTAGCACAGTAAGTGCTCGCCAGTTGTTCGTATTTTCCCCAGGATGTTGTCTCGGCCGGCGGAGCTCGCCTAGCTAGCGGCCATTTCGCAGCTCGGCAGGCCACGCCCCCCCACTTTAAGTTCATTTGATAATTTTATGAATTTGTAATGTCCAGTCCATTCGATGGTATTAAGGTTTCCATTGGAATTTACAATTCATTTTAAGAGTACCTAATACTTTATGTAAATTGTAATAATTTATTTGTACAATAAAATATACATCTTTGTGAATAAGGGTTTGAAACAATTGGAATTCTTGCAATCATCTTCAACAGAACTCCAATGTTGCAAGATGCACTGTTCTGGCACACCAAAAAGCATACACTGAAAAGCCCACCTGTGCCACTCACAACAGGAAACACCCAAAACTAGCCTGTAAAAATAATTCTTTAAAAACTGAGTGACATACCTTGCCCCCCAACCTGTATGCCCCCTACCTTTAGAATAAATAGGACCTGGCATGTTAATCCTCACACCATCAAGCACATTCAAAAACTGTCATGCGACACTAACACTGGGCACATCTTGCCTAAAGACACCAGAACACACCTATCTAAAGTTTTCCCAAAGAACAACACACACTAATGGGTATCCGCACCCAACAAATATGCCTAACAGACTCCGATATTTTGGCTGTATTGCCCTCAACTGGAAAAAAAGTTGTTTTATGTTAGACCCTCACCCACTTTAGTAGTGGCAGCATGCTTTATCATCAGATCTCATCCTGGACCCTAAAAATCAAGATGGGCTCAACCATATTCCATGGAGCACTTTGAATATAAATAGCAGCATTGGTCTTTTATAGAATAAAAATACCTTGAACAACCCAAGTATCCCTTTAATACCGGATGTTCAGGTATGATTAAAAAACAAATGTGGGGATACAAATTGGGGATGATGACCCGGTTACCCAGTAATTCTGTCGACATGTTTCAGACCGTAAAATGAGGGATACATGGGGTCAAGGGCTTTCATCAGGACAAAAAAAGTGACACAGAATCTCGTTTCCTGCCTACCTCTTTAGTTAACAGGGACAGAAACACAACACTGATTACATACAATAACTGGTTTACTAGCCCAATCAAATGCAGCAATATTCAATCTCGATTCCGGTTGGGAAAAACACATGTTTTCTTATATAAACATGCATACATTCAGGTGAGCTCATTATCTCTATGAATGTGATAAAATACACTGTAGTCGGGGGTGCTAGAGAGCCGGCAAGCAAGATGGCCGCATCTCGGTGAGGCTCCTGCTGCCCGGGGCCTGAATCCGTCAACATCCTACCATCGGGTTGGCCCTAGTTGCACCAAAATTATGTAAAAGGAGCAGCGACTAGTGGCAACCTAGCCTAGGGGGAGAGCTCTGCAAAAAAAACTGTTGGAAATAGAGAAATGCGGGACAGCTGACGAACGAGTGGTCGGAACAAGATGGCGGGCGCTTCCTCCTAATACAGGCGGCAGCAGCATTATACGAAAAGGGCCATCCAAGTGTTGCACTGCTGCTAGCTCCACACAGGACTGGCCTACCTGCGTCTGGTGGAGTCGCCGTCTGCTGGGCAGCAGTCCTGTGACGAGATAGTGGGACTCAGACTACTGGCCTGGCAAGGGGAGAGCGACGTCATCACTGCTGCGGCCTGCATGGGCCGGGACGCGGCCGCCGGTGGTGCGAACGCACAGGCGGCTGGAGGACACCGACGTCGCTGCTACCTGGGTCTGAGAAACTGCCTGGGTTGGAATCACACTCCCTCCGGTGGAGCTGGCCGGATCCCGTACTCGTGGATACGCAGAGGTGAATGCCTTGCGCGCTGAGGGGAGAAGCTCGAGTGCCATCGTAAACGCTGCGGGGCCTCTGCCTGATCTGGGGGAGGCCGCAAGGGACCTGCTGGTACTGCGGGCGGCTGCTGGTGAGCTCCCCTGGCTGCCCGGTTCGTGGGCGGCCCGTCACTGAGGTCCGCCCGGAGGCCGGGGTCCTCCAGGGCGCCGCGGGGTGAGCTAGGTGTCGCCTGCAAGTGGGAGCGACTGCGAATCAACAAGCACTGAATGCTCTGCTGACGAACAGGTACGAGGGGCCGCTTGGAGGGAATTGGCCTACGCTACTGAACTGCCATTTATGCGCGTGGACCCTGGGGCCTGAGGAGGAGCTTAAGCTTACTGCCTGGGCAAATATACTGCTGCATGGGCATCTGACCAAGCCCATAAGACAATTGTTGCTGAGCTGAGATCTAGAGGTGCGGAGGGGCAGGGGACCCCACCGATCAAATAACTGTGGCAAGAGCACATCCTTGCGACCCCCTCGGCTGAGACACAGACGGGTCAGTGCGGCACCTCCACCACTGTGGCTGTTGAGGGGGTACTGGGCACTGGCCACCTAACGCTCTGATTATACCACTGTGCAGCGCGCTTGGCCATGGGCAGGACAGAGGGCAAACATGCGAAGCTGCCCTTCAAACTGCAGAAATCTTCTAGGGGCCCTGGTGGAGACATGGATTCAAACATGGCAGAAGGCTCCCAGTCTGACGACACAGATTTGCGCTCCCTACTGCTTACCATGAGTCAAAGCCTCACCTCCATTGAGGCCAAAATGGATGCCATGAACATGCGCATGGACTTCATCACTCAAAGGGTGGAAAAACACGATGGGCGCATCAGCGAAACAGAACACAGCATCTCGCAACTGGAGGACACGTCGACGACTGGGTGAGAACAAATGCAGAACATGGAGCGCCTCCTGAAGGTTATTGCGGCGAAAAATGAGGACTTAGAAGCGCGCTCACGACGTAATAACATTCGTATTCTTGGAATTTCCGGAGTCCACAGACACAGGGCGGATGGAAGACTGTGGAACGCCTACTTGTAGGTCTGTTCGGTGCATCCTCCTTTTCTAAAGTCCTGATAGTGGAACGAGCCCACCGCTCGCTCACTGCCAGGTCCCCGCCGGGCTCTACCCCTAAACCTATCATTGCTTGTCTTTCGAATTACAATGAGAGAGATGCTACCCTCCGAATGGCACGTGAAAAGCGGGAGCTAAAATATGATGGTCACTCCATTTCCATTTTCCCAGATTTTATGCTAATGGTTCAAGAGGCACGCAAGATGTTCGTACCTGTAAAGCGAAAGTTGCAGTAGGCCAGTATTCCTTATGCCATGCTCTATCCGGCCGAACTGCGTGTCACACTCGGGAAAGCAACATGTCTTTACCACTCCTCAGCAGGCCCAGGAATTTCTTAAAAAGGCACTCTCATGCGGGTTTGGGCTGCAGGTGTATGGGGGGGGAAGGGGGGAGGTTGTATTCTGTTTCTCTGTTGAAGTACTCTATACGCTAACCCTTGCCAGAAGATTAATTGATGTTCATACAATGTATATGATCACTATTCCCTCGGACAGTTCTAACCAGCATGTCAGTATCATCAGTATGAGTAAGACGCCGCCATTGTACAAGCTTTGTCACCTCTAACGTATAATCTGGCAACATGGAACATCCGCGGCCTGCGAGACCCGCGTGAATGCAGACACATCCTGGGTTATCTCGAACAACACAGTGTCCACATGAGACTCACCTAGATCCCGAAATCTCATCCCAATTTGCTCGAAAGTGGGCTGTCCACAAGTGTTTTGCATCGTACTCTACATATGTCAGGGGGGGTGGCTATCCTCATCAGGTCCACTGTTCATTACCGACTGGCTAGTACGAAACTAGACTCGGAGGGCCGTGTATCATGTGGGGACACAGATACATGCTCAGTCACCTTAGTAAATTGTTACAGTCCTAACGTAGATGACCCCTCATTCTACAATAGAATCTGGGGTCTGGTGTTAGACATAGTTTCCACCCATATCATCTGGGGGAGAGACTTCAAAATTGCCCTGAACCCGGGGCTGGACCGCTCCCACAGACCCGCTGCCCGCCCCCCCCCCCCCTACTGGGGCTGGAAGACACTTGGCAGCCACAATGACGAATCATCTGCTATTTGACGCATGGCGTACATTACTTCCCGCACAGAGGGAGGGCACATGCTACTCTTCTGCATATTCTAGTTGGTCCTGCATCGATTTCTGGCTCCTATTGAAGGGGTTGTGCACATGGTTGACAGACGCCCGACACCTTGCACGCACATATTCTGATCATTACCCTGTGCTAATACGGCTGTCTCCCCCCTGAGGTCCTGGCGACTCCAACCCACTACTCTACTGGATGAATGTTTCCGAGAGGAGATCAGGCAGGAGACACAGGATTTCTTCCCTAGGAATCAGGAGTCAGTATCCACAATGTCCTGTGTTTGGGAAGCCTTCAAGGTCACCATTCGCGGAATGTGTATAGCAAAAGGGGGCGGTATCCTTCAAGACATCCAGGGTACGCTCCGCAAGATTGAAGAGGCTCAAGCTAGCAGATACCCAGGCTGGCATAGATTCAGGGGATAGAGATCAGGCGCAGCTCCGGGAGCTGACGAAGGAATATCAGGCAGTGGCGGAGCGTGAACTACCTTTTTTGTCTCGATATCACCGGGCCAGAACATTCGGCGAGGGGGAGTGGCCGGGGAGGGCCCTAGCTGAAATGACACACACTCCTAAATTCTCAAATTACATTTTCAATACTGTAGACACAGCATTCTCCGCACATTCACGCAATATTATTCTCCTCTATACTCCTCGCAGAAGATACCCTCAGAAGACACTTCGTCCTACCTTGAGGATATCACTCTCGGCTGGCTCAGTGACACAGGGAATTTTTAGCAGCTGACATTGAGGAAGATGAGATCCGGGCAACCATAATGCACACACGAAGCGGTAACGTTCCAGGCATGGATGGGCTGCCGGCTGACTTCTACAAACGTTACGCTGACATACTAGTCCCAATCCTTAAGAAGATCTATGTAGAAGCCGCTCTAGCTGGGGTCCTCCCACCCACAATGCGGGAAGCAACGATCATTACTTTACTCAAGCCTGGGAAAGACCCCCACAAGTTGTGATGCATACCGGCTACTTTCTTGAATTTTTTTTTAATTTTCAAAATCTTTATTGACAGATTCAACATAATCAAAATACACGCCTGCATCAGATCAGAGCATCGTACATAGCAGGCTATTTACGGAATATTGTAGACATAGTGAAATCGCCATCGTCCACAAGAACTCCATCAGGGTCTCGACCAGCACCGACAACTTTCTCTGCACTGCCGAACACATGCACTTCCACTTCCAGATCCACACGGACCCCAACACCACCCTTAGAGGCACCCTTGTCTACAGACCCCCTGGGCCCCGACCCCAGTTCAGCGACTCCATCGCCGACTTCATCAGCACGCACGCCCTGACCTCTACCGACTACATCCTCCTCGGAGACCTGAACTTTCACCTGGAGAACAACAACAACAGCAACTCCACCACCCTGATCGACAACCTCGCCAACCTCGGACTGAGACAGCTTGTCACAACACCGACCCATTCCGCCGGCCACACGCTCAACCCAGTCTTCTCCTCAACTCCCACGTCTCCTTCAGCCACACCACGGAACTCCTCTGGACCGACCACCGCTGCATCCACTTCACCTTCCAGAAACCCACCACACACCACCGCACCCAACAGATCCCACGCCGCTGCTGGAGCAAAGTCACCGAAGACCAACTAGGGGCAAACCTCGCTCTCAGCCCTCCCTCCGACCCATCCAACACCGACGACGCTGCCTGCAACCTCAGACGATGGATAGACGACTGTGCCAACACCCTCGCCCCGCTGAAAAACTCACCTACAGTGACACCACCAAAAGAGACAGCTGGTTCACCCCGGAACTCCTAGCGTCCAAGCGTACCTGCCGGAAACTAGAGAAGAAATGGCACAGTGATAAGACACCGGACAGCCACGCAGCCCACAAAGACGCCATCCGTAACCACCACCACCTCATCAGGTCCGCCAAGAGAATCGCCTTCAAAGACCGCCTCGACAACAACGCACACAACAGCAAGGAGCTCTTCAACATCGTGAAGGAACTCTCCAACCCCAGCTCCAACACCAACGACATCCCGCCGTCGCAAGCCCTGTGCGATTCCCTCGCCACCTTCTTCCACCGCAAGATCGCCGACATCCACGACAGCTTCAACACCCAGACAGCCCCAACTAAGATCGATGCACCAGACCCGCCGCACACCATCGACCAGGACCCCTTGCCAGCCTGGGCCAGCGTGAACATCGATGACACCATCAAGACCATGAGCACAATACACTCCGGCTCCCCGTCAGACCCTTACCCGCACCACATCTTCAACAAGGCCAGCAGCTCCATCGCACCCCACCTGTGCAACGTTATCAATCTCTCCTTCGAGACCGCGACCTTCCCAGAGAGCTGGAAACACGCAGAGATCAACGCCCTACTCAAAAAACCCAAGACGGACCCGAGAGACCTCAAGAACTTCCGGCCCATCTCCCTGCTTCCGTTCCCAGCCAAGGTCATCGAGAAGATTGTCAACAAACAGCTAACCCGATACCTCGAAGAAAACAGCATCCTGGACCCATCCCAATCAGGGTTCCGCAGCAACCACAGCACTGAGACTGCCCTCATCGCCGCCACCGACATCAGGACCCTTCTGGACAACGGTGAGACCGCAGCCCTCATCCTGCTGGACCTCTCCGCCGCCTTCGACACTGTCTGCCACCGCACTCTACGCGCACGCCTCCACGACGCAGGGATCCGAGACAAGGCCCTGGAATGGGCCACCTCCTTCCTCGCCGGCAGAACCCAGAGAGTCCGCCTCCCACCATTCCGATCCGAAGCCTCCGAGATCATCTGCGGCGTACCCCAGGGATCATCCCTCAGCCCATTCTGTTCAACATCTACATGGCCCCGCTCGCACGCATCGCCAGACAGCACGACCTCAACATAATCTCCTACGCCGACGACACTCAACTGATCCTCTCCCTCACCAAGGACCCCCTCGCCGCCAAATCCAACCTCCATGAAGGAATGAAGGCCGTCGCCGATTGGATGAAGATCAGCCGACTAAAGCTGAACACGGACAAGACAGAGGTCCTCATCCTCGGCTCCAACCCCTCAGCCTGGGACGACTCCTGGTGGCCAACGACACTGGGAGCAGCCCCGACACCCACCGACCACGCACGCAACCTGGGAGTCATCCTCTACTCAACGCTCTCCATGGCCAAGCAAGTCAACGCAGTCTCCTCCTCCTGCTTCAACACCCTCCGCATGCTTCGCAAGTTCTACAGGTGGATCCCGACAGATACAAGAAGAACAGTCACCCAGGCCCTCGTCAGTAGCAGACTTGACTATGGGAACGCCCTCACGCGGGAGCCCCGGCCAAGCTCATCAAGCGACTGCAACGCATACAAAACGCCTCCGCACGCCTGATCCTCGACGCACCACGCCACAGCCACATCACCCCCACCTGAGGAACCTGCACTGGCTCCCCGTCGACAGGAGAATCTGCTTCAAACTCCTCATCCACGCACACAAGGCACTCCACAAGACTGGCCCAGCCTACCTCAACAGACGACTCTTCTTCTACGTCCCCAACCGCCAGCTCCGCTCCGCCGACCTCTCCCTCGCCACCGTCCCTCGCATTCGAAGAACAACCACCGGCGGCAGATCCTTCTCACACCTCGCCGCCAAGACCTGGAACACCCTTCCACTAAGCCTACGACAGACCCAAGACCTGCTGACCTTCAGGAGGCTACTCAAGACCTGGCTGTTCGACCAGTAGCAGCAACCCCCCCTCCCTTTTTTTTCTCCCCAGCGCCTTGAGACCCTTGCGGGTAAGTAGTGCGCTCTACAAATTCTGTGATTGATTGATTGATTGAAATCACATTCAAATAGAAGTACTATTCTGTACAACCCAGCAGTGGCACCATGAGCAACACTTAGCTAAAGGAGGTGGAGACAGCACTGTAGGGAGAGAAGCAGGCACGGTCGGAGGGGAAAATAGGGACAGGGAGGAAGGCAGTTACTGGCCAACGCCGGCCGCCGCCGCGGGCGGAGTGCCGGCGGGGAGCACGGGAGAGGCAGCTCGGCTCAGATTGGGTCGGGAATGGAGATATGTCACTAGGGGACCCCATATGTCAGATGGGCGGGATCTCGCTGGCATAAGGTCCCAGAATTCAGATAATAAGGTCTGGCATCTCGAAGCATCTTCAATCCAGTGAGCGAGCTTGGACGCCGGTCTGCGACCCAAACACATGGCCACCCTGCGCCGAGCAAGTACGAGCAGCATGGCGATCAGGCGGCGCGAAACATCAGGGCAAAATTTGACAAAGCCCAGCAGGCACAGCGGCGGGTCCGGCCGAACCTGCGCGAAGGTAATCTCAGAGATGGCGGCACAAACCGCCAGCCAGAAATCCGATACCGTGGGGCACAACCACGCAAGGTGAGCAAAATCCACGGCAGGAGCAGAGCAACGCATGCATCTGTCGTTGGGAATGAGTCCCAGTTTATGTAGCTGAACAGGAGTGCGGTATAGCCTATGCAAATATTTAAAATGTATGAGACGAAGACGATAGTTGGGAGATAATTTCTTCGTCTGGTTACAGCAATAAAGCCAATCAGCTTGAGCGATGTCCATGCCCAACTCTTCGCTCCATTCCGCGCGTGCGCGGTCAGTGGAGATGGAGGCGGTCGACAGCGTTAGGGCGTATAATTTAGTTACCAACTTGCAGGGAGTGGGAGATGTATATATGAAATCGAGAGCAGGCATCGAAGGGCTACTTTCTTTAATAAACTGCGACAACAAGATCCTGGCCAAAGGTCTTGGCGAATAGGCTGAGTTTATTGATGGAGGGATTGGTCCTGCCAGACCAGGCGGGCTTGATACCGGGTAGAGCTACCTCCCATAATCTAAGCACTTTGTTCGCCCTTTCGCAAGATTTGAACCCAGACCTGGCAGCTACCGCGATCTTTTTAGACGCGACTAAAGCGTTTGATTCTTTGGAGTGGAATTACATGTTTTCGGTATTGCGCAGAATGGGCTTCTCGCCCAAGTTCTTAGCCTGGATCACTCTGCTCTATTCTCATCCGAAGGCCACTGTTCAGATCAATGGGGATTACTCCCAGCCTTTTTTTTTTTTTTTTTTTTTAACTCCAGAGGCACCAGGGAGGGCTGTCCCCTGTCGCCCTTATTTACTCTCGCTATAGAGCCACTAGCTGCCAAACTCAGACAGCAGTATAAAGATTACGCTCTCCGCTATCCCTCCGGACATATCCTAGTTTCGCTTTATGCAGACGACATTACTCTTTATATCCAAGATCCCCATGCCAGTTTAAACCCCGTACTTCGTGAATTTGTTCTGTTAGGGGGAACATCTGGTATACAGATCAACTGGGAGAAATCACAGGTGTTCCCTCTCACCCCCAACACGCCTCATTTCTCGCTGGACTACCCACTGTCATGGTGCGACTCAGAGGTAAAATATCTGTGGGTGGTGATTACTGGGGATGGGGAAGAGACGCTGCGAGCCAATTATGGCTCCGCTATCAAGTCAATTACCAACTCAGTTACCAGATGGCTCACGCTGCCCTTGTCATTAGCTGGCCGAATTTCATTAGCAGAAATGGTGATACTGCCCAAGCTGCTGTATCTTTTTATCAATATACCGTACTATCCCGGGCGGCACTTCTATCAAACACTCCAGACCCAACTGGTTCGACTGGCATGGGGGGGGGAGTGGGCAGCCCAGGGTGGGCTGGAACACACTTATCCAGCCATTTTCGCGAGGCAGGTTCAAAGCCCCAGATATGGAGCTATACTTTTTATGTGCACAAGCCCATTACGCTCTCTACTGGCTACAACCTCCTCCGTTTATGCCCCATTTAGCCGTGGAGCGGGGATATATGGCCCCCGTTCCCTCCACCTCATATGGCCTGCACCAATAGAGCCTGGCGTACAATAACTAGGAAAATGCAGAAGCCTTTACTATACTCGCCATTGATGCCTTTACATCACCACCACCTTCTCCCAGTCACACACGAGAAGATCTGTCGGAATATGTTTGATAGGCACGTGCTATCCACTGGGGGGATTTATATCATGAAGGCACATTCAAACAAATACATACCCTGCTCTGGAAAGAACACTTTACTCTCATGGAGACTTTTCTATACATCAGACTTAGACAGGAGCTTAAGGCTCGCAGCTCAGAATTTCTCAGAACCTCCCGCATTGGACACACTACACAGCATTGCAGGCGTCCTCTACGGCACATGCGGTCTCCAGGCTATACCATGCCGCGCAACTTGAGCGCCCGGCCATGAGCGATAACGAAATGGTTACTTACCAGTAGGAGTAGTTTTGCAGCTTGAAGAATTTTCTGGATTCACATGCTGTGCATTATTCCGCCATCTAGTGGTTGGGTCCGGAATGGTCTTTTTTTTTGCTTTGGTCGCTGTCGACCACCATTTGGTGCCAGGTACGTCCCCTGTGTGACGTCGGACGGTATCCTGGAGGTCGACGTGCGTGGTGGCCATCTTCGGATTCTTTTTTCTGTTCTTATTCTTGCTTGTAATCCTGGAGATGTTATTAAATAACTGATGTAGTCCTTTGCTTCCCCACCTGTTTGTTTTCTTTATAGGGGAGGCCGGGTAAGTCGCATGTGTATCCAGAAAATTCTTCAAACTGTAAAACTACTCCTACTGGTAAGTAACCATTTCGTTTTGCAGCGTGAATCCTTTTCTGAATTCACATACTGTGCATCAGATTATGTAGCAGTTTCTCCCGTGCCTGGGAGGCTGTGGTGAAAGGAAGACCTTGCAAACAGGTGTTGAAGCACCCTTTGTCCAATTTAAGCTTCCTTGTTCATTTGTATATCCACACTGATTTGTAAAAGTGTGTGGAGATGCCCATGTTGCTGCTGCACAAATTGCGTCAATGGGTACATTGGCAATAAAAGCTAGCGTCGCTCCGTTCTTTCTAGTGGAGTGAGCTGTTGATTGAATTGTTAGTTCTTTCTTGGCATTGGCATAACATGATTGGATGGCTTGTACTATCCATCTTGCAATAGTTGCCTTTGTGACAGATCATCCTGTGTTTGTATGTGCGTAGGCGACAAAATTGTTTCGTCTTTCTAATCTGTTCTGTTTTCTGCAAATACAATAATACCCTCCTTACATCCAGGGTATGGAGGCTTCTCTCTCCATTAGTCTTTGGGTTTTTAAAGAAAACCGGCAGGAGAAGGTTTTGATTTAAGTGATATTTAGATACCACTTTTGGTAAGAAATGTGGGTTTGTTTTTAAAATTACTTTATCCTTGTGGATTTGTACGTATGGTTCTTGTATTGTTAACGCTTGCAGCTCACTTACTCTTCGTAGTGATGTTATAGCAATGAGAAAGGCTGTCTTTAGAGTAATGTGTTTGAGGTCCGCTGTATGCATGGGCTCAAAGGGCTTTGCCATTAGTTGAGAAAGTACTGTATTTAAGCTCCATGTGGGTACTGGAGCTGCTCTTGGTGGGGCACCTTTTTGCTCCTTCTAAAAATCTTTTGATTACAGGTCTTGTAAAAAATCTTTTGCATGATTTTCCTCTGTGTATGCTGCTATGGCAGCAAGGTGCACCTTTATGCTTGAGTAGCTGATGTTGCTGTCTAAGAGGCAAGTAAGGTATGTAAGGTAAATGCTACTTACCAGTATGCATCTGTTCTTGGCATGTAGAGCTGCAGAGTCGTACACTGTGCATGAGATCGCCATCTGGTGTTGGGCTCGGATGCTTGCACTTTGTTGTTGTCTTGGAAGAGTCTTTTGTAGTCACGAGATAGGTGACTCCTCCTTTGGACGATAGTGCGCATGGGCATCGACTCCATGGTTAGATTGTTTTTCGCCATGATGGGAAAAGATGGAGTCAGTAAGAAGAAAAAGATGTCCATGTGAATATATCTAATTAAGATTATACTGGAACGGATACAGGTTCCGGGAGGTGGGTGGCGTAGACGACTTCTGCAGCTCTACATGCCAAGAACAGATGCATACTGGTAAGTAGCATTTACCGTTCGAGGCATATGAGCTGCAGATCGTACACTGTGCATAGACTGTATAGCAGTGTCTCCCCTAGCGGTGGTCACCTGTATCAGTTGCAGTAGTCTGAAAAAGTGTTTTAAGAACAGCTTGGCCCACAGCAGCTTGCTGCTTTGCGTGTACATCAACACAGTAGTGTTTGGTAAAGGTATGTGGCGTAGACCATGTTGTTGCCTTACATATGTCATTTAGGGGATGTTCCCTAAAAATGCCATAGAAGCCCCTAGTTTACGTGTGGAATGTGCCCTAGGGGGAATTATTAAGGTGCGTTTAGCCTTTTGGTAGCAAATTTGAATGCATTTGACTATCCATCTAGCAATGCCAGCCTTTGAGATGGGATTACCTTTATGTGGTGGGGAGAAAGCTACAAATAATTGTTTTGTCTTTCTGAAAGGTTTGGTCCTGTAAATGTAGTAAAGTAGGGCTCTTCTGACATCTAGTGTGTGTAGAGCTCTTTCTGCTACAGAGTCTGGGTCTTGGAAAAAGACGGGTAACTCTATTGATTGGTTAAGGTGAAAAGCAGAAATTACTTTAGGTAGGAATTTGGGGTTTGGTCTGAGAACTACTTTATTACGATGGATTTGTAAAAAGGTTCTTGTATGGTTAAAGCCTGAATCTCACTCACTCTTGTGAGAGAGGTTATTGCAATTAGGAAGGCTACTTTCCATGTAAGAAATTGTAACTCACATTTGTGCAGAGGTTCAAATGGGGGACCCATGAGCCTGGTGAGGACAATATTTAGATTCCATGCTGGAGAGGGTGGCAATCTAGGGGGAATGATTCTTTTAAGGCCTTCCATAAAGGCTTTAATTGCAGGTACTCGAAACAGTGACAAATGCTGTCTGTTTTGTAAGTATGCGGCTAGAGCGGCAAGATGTAATCTTATGGATGAGTATGCTAGGTTACATGTTTGCAGATGCAGCAAGTAACAGATAATGTTTTGTATGGAGGCATCTAGTGGGTTGATATTGTTGTTATTGCAATAAATAGCAAACCTTTTCCATTTTGCTGCATAACAAGCCCTGGTAGTGGGACGTCTGGCTTCTTTAATGACCTGCATACACTCAGGTGGAAGGTTAAGGTAACCGAACTCTAGGACTTCAGGAGCCATATTGCCAGATTCAGTTGACCTGGATCGGGGTGTCTGATCTCTCCATGGTTCTGAGTTAAGAGGTGTGGAGAGAGGTGCAGTTTGTGGTGTGGAACTACTGAGAGTTCGAGAAGTGTTGTGAACCATGGTTGTCTTGCCCATGTGGGAGCAACTAGGATCATTGTTAGAGACTGTTGTCTGAGTTTGCGTACTACTAGGGGAATGAGTGGGAGAGGCGGAAAAGCGTATGCAAATCTGCCTGACCAGTTCATCCATATTGCATTGCCCTTGGACGACGGGTGTGGAACCTGGCGGCGAAGGTTGGGCATTTTGTGTTTTCTTGTGTGGCGAACAGGTCTATTTGTGGATGGCCCCACATTTGGAAAAAGGTTGTAGAACTTGTGGATGCAGTTCCCATTCGTGAATCTGTTGTGTCTGTCGACTTAACAGATCCGCAATGTGATTGTGAACTCCTGGAAGGTGTTCTGCAAGGAGGTAAATGTTTTGAGGAATGGCCCATCTCCATATGGCTTGCGCCAGGCGAGACAGCTGTAGAGAGTGTGTCCCCCTGTTTTTGTACATAGTACATTGCTGTCATGTTGTCTGTTTTGACTAAGACAGTCTTGTGAGTAAGATGCGGTTGGAATGACTTTAGCGCTAGAAATATTGCTAATAATTCTAGGTGGTTGATGTGGAGCAGTTTTTGTGACTTGGTCCAGCTGCCCTGCGTTGTGTGGGTAAGGAGGTGAGCTCCCCACCCGGTGAGAGATGCGTCTGTTGTGAGCACTATTTGTGGAACTGGCTCTAGGAACGGCCGCCCTTTGGAAATGTTTTGTATGTTCCACCATTGCAGAGAGCGATGAGTGCGGCTGTCTACCAACACCAGATCTGTAAGCTGGCCCTGAGCTTGGTTCCACTGACGTGCTAAGCATTCTTGCAGGGGCCGCATTTGAAGTCGTGCGTGAGGGACAATAAAGATGCACGAGGCCATCATTCCTACGAGTTGCATAAACACTCGAGCTGGAAGGTAGTGTTGAGGTAGGAATTTGTTGATGAGGGCTTGCATACTTGTTATCCTGGAAGGATTGGGGTATGCAAGGGCCCTGGAGGTATCGATTGTGGCTCCTAGATACTGATGTATGTAGGAGGGATGGAGATGCGATTTGGTATGGTTTATTGTGAACCCCAAATTGTGTAGTAGCCGAACTGTTTGGAGTGTGTGCTGTACACATTGGTTGTGTGACTTGGCTTTTATTAGCCAGTCGTCTAGATACGGAAACACGTGAATGTGTTGTCTTCGTAAGTGCGCAGCTACTACTGCTAGGCACTTGGTGAAAACCCTTGGTGCTGTTGCCACCCCGAATGGGAGGACTTTGAACTGATAATGTTGTCCGTCCACTATGAACCTTAGGTATTTCCTGTGCGCAGGGTGAATGGGAATATGGAAATAGGCGTCCTTGAGATCTAGTGTGGCAAGGAAGTCGCCTTGTTGGAGTAGTGGAAGTATTTGTTGAAGAGTGATCATGTGAAAATGATCTGAGTGAATGTAATAGTTGAGGGGTCTGAGGTCCAGTATGGGCCTGAGGGAACCGTCCTTTTGGGGATTAGAAAGTATAGTGAGTAAACCCCTGTGCCCTGATGTTGTAGAGGGACTGGTTCTATTGCGTGCTTTTGGAGCATAGAGAGAACCTCTTGATTGAGGAGCGTTAGATGTTCCGTGGACATGGGACGCTGTCTGGGTGGTATGTTGGGGGAGTAGAAGTGAGTTCGAGGCAGTAACCATACTGGATAATTTGTATTACCCACCTGTCGGTGGTGATGGAATTCCACGCAGGTAGGAACTTTGACAGTCTTCCCCGACGGGAGTGGAATGATCGGGGGAAACGGAGGGAAGTCACTGTTTGGTGGTAGGGGAGGTGCGTGTGTTAAACCCGCGTCCTCTACCCCTGTTGTTATTACCTCTGTAATTACCTCTGGAGTAACCTCTATTAGAGGAGGTTTGAGTGGTGTTTTTGTAGTTAGCAGAGGTGGTGTCTGTGGCTGTAGTTTTGGAGCCGCCTCTATATAAGGAGCGACGAAAGGAACCTCTGCTAGGTGTGGCTTGTAGAGCTCCCATAGCTTTGGCTGTGTCTGTGTCCTTCTTCATTTTTTCTAGAGAAGTGTCCACATTAGGCCCAAACAGGTGTTCCTGGTCTAAGGGTTGATTGAGGATGGTAGATTGTACCTCCTGCTTGAAGCCAGATATTCGTAGCCATGCGTGTCTGCGCAGCAAAACGC
This sequence comes from Calotriton arnoldi, assembly GCA_963921515.1. NCBI lineage: Eukaryota > Metazoa > Chordata > Amphibia > Caudata > Salamandridae > Calotriton > Calotriton arnoldi. The sequence continues at coordinate 1,118,474 of CAWUFW010005099.1, forward strand.
TTGAGTTTATTGTGCGTGCTGCTGTATCTGCTGCGTCAAGGGCGCACTTTATTGAGGTGTTTGTGACAATCTTGCCTTCTTGTATTAGATCATTGGCCTTGGTCTTATACTGATCTGGAAGGTGCTCAATGAGCTTTTCAAGCTCGTCGTAATGGGCTCTGTCATATCTCGCCAGTAAGGCTTGGGAATTGGCGATGCGCCACATGTTTGCTGCTTGAGACGCAACTCTTTTTCCTGATGCGTCGAGTAATTTGGACTCCTTGTCTGGTGGTGGTGTCTCACCAGTAGTCTGGGAGTTTGCCCTTTTCCGTGCATTAGCAACTACTAATGAGTCTAGAGGGAGTTGGCCTTTAATATAAGCTGGGTCAGAAGGGGCAGGTTTATATTTTTTCTCGATCCTTGGGTTAAGAACCCTAGCCCTAACTGGGTCTTTGAAGACCTCAGGGGCATGTTTAATAATGCCTTTAAGCATAGGTAGAGTATGGGTAGACTTTTGAGGCTGGCTAAAAGTTTCTAGTAAAAGTCTTCTTCCAGGGGGTCTGAGTGTAACTTGACACCATGGTATTGTGCTGCCCTGTTTATCACCTGTGAAAACCCTATAGCATCATGTGGAGGTGAGGCTTTTGATGGGTATGGTTCAGGGACAGGTATATCTGGGAGGTCATAACTGTCCCAGGGGTCTTGTGGTGGGATACTGTGAAGGTCGTCATCAGTGTAGGTGTTGTGAGGTGACTGCATGTCATCATCATGATCCTCCCTGTCTGTATCCCCTTGTGGTGAAAAACAAGGTGGAGGAGAGTGAGGCGGGGAGTGTAGAGGGCTGAGGTGTTGTGGAGGTGGAGAGAAAGACCTTATAGGTGATGTGGAAGAGTCTTTCTTCTTATGAGGTGGCTCAGGTGTGGTTGGTTCCTGTATCTTCCTCTTGTGAGGTATTACTGATTGTACCTGTCCGGTAATAGGGTCAATGTGCAGAGTTTTCTGCTTTGGGTCGATGGGAACCAAGAGTTCTTCTGAGCTGGCGTGTTTGGTCGGCATCGAAGATTTCGGCTCCGAGTGTTGTTTGGGCTTGCGAGGTTGTTTGGTGTCCTTTGGTGAAGTTTTCGACACCGAGGGTTTTTTTGTCGACTCCGAAGGTTTGGTATGCTTCGGTGTCGAGGTGTCTGGGACCTTGGACTTTGGCGCCGAAGGGTCTGTTGGTGCCGAGACCTTAGTCTTGTGTTTCGGTGCCGATGAGTGTTTTTCGGCTCCGGGACGTGGCTGGCTCGGTCCCGAGCTGCCAGAAGGCTTTAGGTGCTTGGGAGTCGAGCCGGAAGGCGGGGCTCCTGAAGCTTTGTGATGGTGCAGACCTAGGCCCGAAGGCGAAGGTGTGACCGAAGCCTTTTGTTTCTTGGGGGCAGGGGCATCGACGTCAGTACTCACAGTACGTTGGTGTGGTGTGATGAGTTGGTCGTCGGACCCTGAGTCTTCGGCTCCGGAGGTGTCGATTTGTAAATCTCCGGTGTCCGGGTTGTCGGAGCCTGTGTCAAAGATGTCGTCCGGTGCGGGAGCGGCTGACCTGGACATTTCGTGTCGTCGGGCCCGGCGATCACGGATGGTCTTTTTGGACCGAAAGGAGTCACAGGCTTGGCAGTGTTGGCTCTCGTGTTCTGGAGAGAGGCAAAGATTACAGATCTCGTGGAGATCTGTGTGTGGGAATTTAGCCCCACACCTGCATTTTTTAAATGGAGTCCTTTCCATATGCTGGATGATGGCGCCGACACGCCCAACGGACCAACGTCGGCGACCGGACTCGAAACAGTGTTGGAGTGGAGACGCGATGAGGGGATCGCGATCGAAAACAATACCGTCGAACGGTAGGAGGTTCTTCTGCGCGTCGAGAGGGGAACCGATCGATGTGGATCCGGAGCGCAGCAAGGTACATCCGAACCCGATGGCGGAAAAAAACAATCTAACCATGGAGTCGATGCCCATGCGCACTATCGTCCAAAGGAGGAGTCACCTATCTCGTGACTACAAAAGACTCTTCCAAGACAACAACAAAGTGCAAGCATCCGAGCCCAACACCAGATGGCGATCTCATGCACAGTGTACGATCTGCAGCTCATATGCCTCGAACTAACAGTTTCTTGTGTGTTGACTGAACTGCTTTTGTTAGCGGTGCACCATGTGGTATATCGCTTCCAATTTGCTGTATAGCATCTTCTTGTTGACTGCTTACTTGCCTGTTTTAGAATTTCCATTGTTCGAAGAGGCAGATTGAGGTGGCCAAATTATATGTATTCAGGCGCCAAGCTGCCAGATGTAGCGTTGCTGGTTCCGGGTGAAAGATTTGGCCCTGTTGCATTGTTAGCAGGTCCTTGTCTGCTTTGATTCTGATCATTTCCCCCCTGGATAGTTCTAGGAGGGTTGAGTACCATGTTTGCCTTGGCCATTGAGGGGCAATGAGAATCATATTTGTTGCTGGATTTTTTGCTTTTTGTAACACTCTTTGCATCAGGGGGTATTGGTGGAAAGGCATAAGCAAATGTCTGTGACCAGTTGAGTGAAAGTGCATTCCCCTTTTACAGGTGGTGTGGAAACCTCGAGGCAAAGGACTGGCATTTTTTGTTCTGCATTGTTGCAAACAGGTCTATCACTGGTGTTTCCCAGATGTTGAACAGGTAAAGTACTGTTTGCTGCTTCAACTCCCATTCGTTGGAGCAGTTCTGTCTGCTCAGCCGGTCCGCTGCAATGTTGTCTACTCTTGGTAGATGTACTGTCTATAGGTTGATTCTGTGAGCTATTGCCCATTGCCAGATTTCCTGTGCAAGTTTGCTCAGGGAAAATGATTTTGTCCCTCCCTGTTTGTTTAGATAGAACATTGTGGTTGTATTGTCTGTTTGGATTAGGATAGTCTTCCCCTGAATGTGTTTCTGGAATGCCTTTAGTGCCAGAAAGACAGTTTATTTCCAAGAAGTTGATGTGCCTTGTGGAATCCTGTTCGTTCCACTGACCATGTACTTTCAGCTGGTTGAAGTGTGCTCCCCAACCGTTGAGGGATGCGTCCGTGGTGACTGTCACAGATGGAGTTGGGTTCCTGAAAGGTCTCCCCTGTGCTATGTTGTTGGATGCCCACCATTGTATCTCTGCTTGCACCCTTTGTGTCACAACCACTAGATCCTCCCAACTTCCTGTGGCTTGAGACCAGCTGTTGGTAAGCCATTCTTGGAATGGGCGCAAGTGTAGCCAGGCGTCAGGGACAAGTGGGATGCATGATGCCATCATGCCCATTAGTTTCATGACCTTCCTCACTGTCAGAGATTGACCCCTCTGCTAAAGGGTTGTTTCTTGATGGATCGCTTGTATCCTGTTTTGTGTGGGGTATGCTTTTGCTTTCGTTGTATTTAACCTTGCTCACAGGAAGATTTTTTCTCTTTCTGGTGTTGTTGAAGATTTTTTGTGGTTTATTGAGAAACCCAGTCCCTGTAGGGTTTGGATGGCTGTTTGAACATGATTGTGGCATGTTTGTTTTGAATGTCCCCTTATGAGCCAGTCGTCCAGATAGGTGTAGACGTGGATTCCCTCTCTTCTCAGGTGTGCCGCCACTGCGGCTAGACACTTTGTGAACACACATGGAGCTGATTTTATTCCGAAAGGAAGTACTTTGGATTGGTAATGTGTTCCGTTGAGCAGGAATCTCAGGTACTTTTTTCTGTGTCTCTTGTTCATAGGGATATGTAAGTAGGCGTCTTTGCGGTCTATTGTTGCCATGTAACGAATAGTTTCTTACCTGTCGGTGTAGTTTTGCAGCTTGACGACTTTCTGGATTCACTATGCTGTGCATTATTCCGCCATCTCGTGGTTGGGTCCGGATTCGTAGTCTTTTCTTTGTTTTTGTGGGTTTTTTTTGTTGTTGGCCCAGGTGGGCGGCGACGCCCCACCATTTGGTGTCTTCGGTGACGTCGTCGCGCTTCCGGCGGAAGCTCCCACCCTTGGTAGCCATCTTCGGATTCTTTTTCTTTTCCTCTTACAGTTTTTTGTTGTCTATGTCTTTCACCTTTTATCCTTCAATTATTCTTTGATCCCTCTAAACCCTGTATGTAGTCTAGTTGTACCCTTAACCTCCTATGTTATCTTCCTGGCGGAGGCGGGTGGGATCGCTAGTGAATCCAGAAAGTCTTCAAGCTGCAAAACTACACCGACAGGTAAGAAACTATTCGCTTTGCAGCGTGAATCTTTCTGGATTCACTATGCTGTGCATAGACTTAGTAGCGGTTTTGTTATTGCGGTGGTTGGGTGGAAGATGAGCATTGGTTGCTGAAAATGTGCTGTAAGACCTTCTGTCCTACTTGTGCCTCTTTGTTCATCTGGATATCAACACAGTAGTGTTTGGTGAACGTGTGCACGGAAGACCATGTTGCCGCTTGGCAAATGTCTTGTATAGGTGTGTTCGCTAGGAACGCAACCGTTGCTCCCTTTTTCCTTGTTGAGTGAGCCTGGGCGGCTCCTTGTAATTCTTGTCCTGCCTGCTTGTGGCAGAGTTGTATTGCTTGTGCAATCCATCGTGCAATGGTATTTTTTGTTACTGGTCGTCCCAGGAAACGGCTTGCGAAGGAAACTAAGAGTTGTTTTGTTTTCCTGCATTCCTTCGTCCTTTCTATGTAGTGCATTACTGCCCTTCTGGCGTCCAGCGTGTGTAGCGCCTTTTCTGAGGGCGTTGAAGGTTTCTGGAAGAAACTTGGTATCTGTATTGTTTGATTGATATGGAACCGCGACACCACCTTTGGCAGGAAGTGTGGGTCCGTCCTCATGACAATTCTGTCCTTGTGTATTTGCAAGTAGGGCTCTTGTAGTGTCAGAGCCTGTAGTTCACTGACTCTTCGCAGTGACGTGATAGCCACTAAGAATGCCGTTTTAGTGTGAGCATGTGCAGTGTGATCTTGTGTATGGGTTCAAATGGTGATTTCATCAACTGTGTTAGTACAGTGTTGAGGTTCCAGCTTGGGGCTGGCATCCTTTTAGGGGGCTATTCTTTTAGCCCCTTCCAGGAATCTTTTGACCACTTGGGAGGTGAAGAAGCTTTTCACCGCTTCTCCCTGGTGTAGGCCACTATGGCTGCTAGGTGAACCCTTAGTGACGAGTAGCTCAGCCCGCTTTGTAGTAGGTGCGTTAAGTATTGTAGTACTGTTGATTCTTTTGTGACTTTTCGTTGCAGTCCCTCTGTAATGCACCATTGCGAGAACCTTTTCCACTTTGCAATGTAGCATTTTCTTGTAGTGGGTCTCCTTGCTTCTCTGAGTACTGCCATGGTGCTTGGAGGTAGCTTGAGGTGTGCGAATTCTAGGTCCTCAGGAGCCATGCTGCTAGGCTGAGGCTGTCTGGTTCTGGGTGGAGCACTTTTCCGTCTTGCATTGTGAGGAGGTCTTTCCTTCTGCTGAACCTGTGTGCTGGTTCCTGCGCCATTTCCATTATCTGTGAGAACCATGATTGTCTGGCCCACTGAGGTGCCACCAGTATGAGTGTCATGCTGCTGCTCCTGCATTTGCTGAGTACCTTGTGTAACAGTGGTATCGGGGGAAAAGCGTATGCAAATTCGTTCGACCAACTTATCCATAGCGCATTCCCTAGGGACCTTTGGTCCGGTTGTCTGGATGCGTAATGTTGGCATTTTGCATTCTGGAGTGTTGCAAACAGGTCTATCCGTGGTGTTCCCCAATTTGGAACAGCCGCTGCACCTCCTGCTGGTTGAGTTCCCATTCGTGGGATGCAGACGTCTGCCTGCTGAGTCGGTCTGCTTCTACATTGTCTATTCCTGGAAGGTGTATTGCCAGCAGGTCTATCCTTAGAGGGATGGCCCATTTCCAGATCTCTTGTGCCAGGCTTGATAGCGGTGCTGACTGTGTTCCACCTTGTTTGTTGATGTAGAACATGGTTGTTGTGTTGTCTGTTTGTATCAGCACTCGCTTCCCGTAAAGCTGCTTTTGAAAGGCTTTTAAGGCTAGGAACACAGTTTTTAGTTCTAGGAAGTTGATGTGTTTCACTGCATCTTGTTGTGACCACAGCCCCCTGACGCGGAGTCTGTCCATGTGTGCGCCCCAGCCCTGCTGTGAGGCGTCTGTTGTGATGGTCACTGTTGGAGTTGGCTGTGTGAATGGCTTCCCTGTAATATGTTCTCTTCCTTCCACCACGCTATTTCTTGCTGCACTGCGTGTGTGACAACCACTAGATCTTCCCAACTCCCTGTCGCTTGTGACCACTGCTGCTGTATCCATTCTTGGAACGGTCTCATGTGCAGTCTGATATGTGGGACAAGGTGAATGCATGATGCCATCATTCCCATTAGTCTGCTCACCGTCCTCACTGTCAGAACTTGCCCCTTGCGGTAATGACGTGTTTCCCTCAGGAGCGCTATAGTTCTCTTGTCGCTGGGGAACACCTTGGACTGTGTGCTGTCTATTTGTGCCCCTAAGAATATTTTGATCTGCTGAGGTTCTGTTGACGATTTCTCCCAGTGTATTGAGAAACCTAGTGTGGACAGTGTTTGTATGACTTGTTCGATGTGATCTTTCCAGAGTTTGTATGATCCTGCTTTCACAAGCCAGTCGTCGAGGTAGGGGTATACATGTATGCTCTTTCTCCGAAGGTGCGCTGCAGCTGCTGCTAGGCATTTTGTGAACACCCTTGGTGCGGACTTTAGTCCGAAGGCCAGCACTGTGAACTGGTAGTGGTCGTGGCCTATCACGAATCTTAATAGACGTTTGTGTTTGTGGTTGACGGGTATGTGCAGATATGCATCTTTCAAGTCTAAGGTCGCCATGTAATCCCCTTCTTGGATTTGGGGTATTACTTCCTGAAGTGAAGTCATTTTGAATTTTTGAGTTTTTACGAACTTGTTCAGGAATCTGAGGTCCAGTATTGGTCTTAGTGTTTCGTCTACCTTTGGCACAAGGAAGTATGTTGAGTATACTCCCTTGTTCCTTTCGTTTATTGGGACTAGTTCTATTGCTCTTTTTTGTAGCAGCTCTCCTCTGCTTCTAGACGGAGGAGGGCGAGTTCCCTTGCGGGTATTGTCCGATGTCTTGGTTTTTCCCCGGCGGGTGTTTTTGGAGGTCTATGCAGTACCCGTGCTGTATGGTGTTTAGTATCCACTTGTCCGTGGTAATTTCCCTCCATTGTGTGAGGAATTTTCCTATTCTTCCTCCCACCGGTGTTGTATGCTCGGTGGTTATTTGTTGTATGTGTGTGTTCCTTATTTTGTCCTTTTGTGGACTTCTCCTCTCCCTTGGTGTTAACTGGGGAGGGTCTGGTTTGTGTCTGGAGTCACTTTGAGGTGGGCTGCTGGCCCCCTCTTCGGGCCGGTCCCCGTCCGTACCCGCGCCCTCGAAAGGACCGTCCTCTGGGTTGGTACTGCCAATTCTGCTGCTGTTGTCCCTGCAGGTTTTGGCCCTGGTTGTTCCCCTGATATCCTTGCTGGGGTGATTGGTGTGAAGTGGTGGGTGCATTGCCCCCTCTACCACTGGGTCGCCTTGAGGGGTTTCCTCTTCTCATCCCCTGAACTGCAGCGCTCCCATGGACCTTGCAGTTTCGTTGTCCGTCTTCAGTTGAGTTAACTTGTTGTCGACTGTTGCCCCAAACAGTTTCTCACCGTCGAAAGGTGTGTTGATGATGTTGCTCTGTACTTCTGGCTTGAAGCCGGAGATCCTGAGCCATGCGTGTCTCCTCTCAGTTACTCCTATCATCATTTGCCTGCTGGAGTTCTCTGCTGCGTCCAAAGCTGACTTTAGGCAAGTGTTAGCGATGGCCTTGCCTTCCTCCGCTAGGTAATTTGCCCTTTGTTGGTGTTCTTCTGGCAGGTGTTTAATGAGCTGACTCATTTCTGCCCAATGCTGGTATGCATGCCTGCTGATGAGGGCGTTGGAGTTGGCGATGCGCCAGTGTATGGCTGCGTTCCTCTCCACTTTTCGTCCTGTGAGGTCTATTCGCTTGCTCTCCTTGTCTGGAGGTGGGCCTGTGTTGGTGGGCACACCGGCCCTTTTTCTGGCCGTTGCAGCGATAATGGAGTCTGCTGGTACTGACCCTTGGATGTACGCCGGGTCTTTTGTGGAATGTTTATATTTCTTCTCGCTTCTAGGTGTAACCGCCTTGCAGACTGCCGGTTCCCTGAAGGCCTCCCTTCCCTGGTCGAGGACGCCAGGCAACATGGGTAGGAATTGGCTCCTTGTCTGTTGAGGAAGCAGGGTTTCGAAGAGGAAACCTGCCTTTGTTTTTTCCTCCTGCATTTCGACCCCATATGTCTTTGCAGCTTTCTGGACGACCTCATTGTAGACACCGATGTCGTCTGGCGGCGAAGGCCTCGAGGGATAAGAGTCTACCCCTTCTTCTGGTGACTCTGCGTCGAGGTCTTGCCAGTCTATGTCTTGTACCTCCGAGGACGCCGAGTCCCGGTAAGACTGCATCTCTTCTTCGCCTTCGGCTTCGAAGTAGTAGTCTTCTTCGTCCTGGTCTTCGAGTGGTTCGGGTGTTCTCGGGGCTCGATGTATTCGGCTTCGAACTCCTCGAGCGCCTCGTGGGCTGGCTTCGATGGGATAGCGTATTGCTTCATCTTCTCGTCGAAGTCTTTTTCCGTTGCAGGATGCTCGCCATCTCTGCCTCGAGCCTCCTCTTCTTTTCGCCATCTCGTGGGCCTTTTCGGCGTCGAGTGGTGCAGTGCTTCTCTTCGCGGTCGCGGTCGTCGAAACAGACGCCGGGCCTTCCTTTCTCGGTGCCGAGGCTTCCCTTTCGGAGGTGACCTTCGACGCCTTTGTTTTTCGGAAGCTTTCGCCGATTGTGAGTCCTTGTCAAAGGATCCGCTCGACTGCTTGTCCTTGGATGCTGTTGCTTTCGTCGAGGGTTTCGGCGGCAACGCTCCCTTCGAGGACTTTGCTACACTTCTAGGAGTGTCGCTAGGTGTTCTGGCTTCACTCTTTCGAGCGTCGCTTTGGTGTTTTGGGGTCGACGACTCCCTTACCTCCTTCGACGTTTTCTTATGGACCTCGACGACAGCGCAGTCCTCTGGTCACTCTGCGATGTTGTCTTCCTCTCCGCTCGAGAGGCCCAGGTCTCGGAGCGATGGTGCTGGTCCCTGGCCCTGCATGTTGTAGTTCGCCCTTCTCTGTCTCTCTCACCCGGAGGGTCTTCGGGTGAACGCCGAGCACGCGTTGCAGTCTTCGCTGATGTGGTCGAGCGGCAAGCAGAGGTTGCAGACTGGGTGCTGGTCTTTTGGGCGTACTTGTGGTGGCAGTTTTTGCAAAACTTGAACGGAGTCTTGTCCATAACCGCGCTCAGGGAGCCCCCTGTGAGCGCATTCTCTGTAGGCGTCGAGATTTCGGTCGTGGACCTTCTACCTCGTCGTCCTTCTTGTTGTCTCCGGTACTTGTGTCGTCGTCCGGTGTCTCAGGAATCCATCCTCTGTGATGATATTTCGACTTTGAGATTCTTCGTCCAAAATTTCTGGAACTTCTCGGCAACGATCCAGACCCCACGGCGGAAAAAAGAATCTGAAGATGGCTACCAAGGGTGGGCGCTTCCGCCGGAAGCACGACGACGTCACCGAAGACACCAAATGGTGGGGCGTCGCCGCCCACCTGGGCCAACAAAAAAAAACAACAAAAAAAACACAAAAACAAAGAAAAGATTACGAATCCGGACCCAACCACGAGATGGCGGAATAATGCACAGCATAGTGAATCCAGAAAGATTCACGCTGCAAAATCTCCCTTGTGGGATTATTTCTTGGAGGGTACACATTTTGAAGCGTTGTGTTAGTATGAACCTGTTTATGAACCTTAAGTCCATAATTGGTCTTGGAGTCTGATCCTGTTTGGGTATTGGGAAATATGGTGAGTAGTTTCCTTTGAACCATTCTTGTTTTGGTACTTTTGCCTATTTTAGGCTTAGTTCCTTGATCTGAGTTTAGCAGTGTGTGTTCTGATTTCATGAATTTTCTTGTTTTTGGTGGGTTTGCAGGTGGTATTTTTGTTAGCTCTATGCAATACCCACACTTTACCAAATTTAACCCTTGGATGCTCATGACGGAGCAGTTCCGTCATGAGCATCGGTTAGGCTGTGCTCATGACGGAACCGCTCCGTCATGGCACCCACCCATGGGGAAGCGCTGGCGCTCCCCATGGGCAGCCCAACATGTTGGCACTAAGGGGATGGCAGCGGAAGAGCTTCCGCTGCCACCCGCGACCCCCCCCTCTGCGATCCTGTGACGTCAGCGCGCGCCGACCATCATCAGGAAGCGCTGGGACGCCTGGAAGCCATTTGCTTCCAGGCGTCCTGAGGAGAGGGCGAGTGTTTGGGTCCTCCGGTGGGGCGGGGGGGGATTTGGAGACGCATTGAGGCATCGGGGGAGAGGAAAGAGTATTTCCTCTCCCCTGATGTCTCAATGCAGGGCATTCCTGCTTCACGATCGCGCACAGCGTCACGATCGCGCACAGCGTCGCGATCGCGCACAGCGTCGCGATCGCGCACAGCGTCGCGATCGTGCAGCAGGAATGCCCCACTAGACACCAGGGATGTCCTTTTTTGTTAAAAGGAAGCGACTCCTTGGGCAAGGGTCGCTTCCTATGGGGGAAAATTATTTTAAAGACTTTTCTGCCCCCCCTGGGGGCAGATTGGCCGTTTTTTGGGCCATTTCTGGGCCCAGGGGGGGGGGCAGAAAAGCCCACTAGACCCAGGGATTATTTTCAAATTTAAATGGAAGCGACCCCTTGGGCAAGGGTCGCTTCCAGGGGGCCAATTTGTTTAGTTTGGGAATTCGCCCCGTTTTTTGGCCTTTCTGCCCCCAGTGGGCAGAAACCCCCACTAGACACCAGGGAAATATTTTAAATAAAAATGGAAGCGACCCCTTGGGCAAGGGTCGCTTCCAGGGGGCAATTTTCTTTTAATGTGTATTCTGCCCCCCCCCCTCTGGGGGCAGATCAGCCCATTTTATGCCCTTTCTGCCCCCGGGGGGCTGGCAGAAAGCCCCACTAGGCACCAGGGATTTTGTTTTGCGTGTAATGGAAGCGACATGGTTGCTTCCTGGGGACAGATCTGCCCCTTTTTTGGCCTTTCTGCCCTAGGCGGGAGGGGGGAGGCAGAAAACCCTACTAGGCACTAGGGATTTATTACTTTTGCAAGGGGGGCACATTTCTGTCTGCTGTTTTCTGCCCCACCTGGGGGACAGATTGGCCTGGCAGACAACCTCACCCGATCCCTTGGGCAAGATCACCCCCCATTTTTCTCAGCCCTATTTGAAGGCCCATCTGGCCGATTGACCATTTGAATAGTAACATAGCGTGTTATAATGTTAATTGTTTTATTTTTTGTGAATTGCAATTGTAATGCTTTATTTCTCCCTTTTTGTTCTAGTTCAAGGCTTTTGCTCTTTAGACTGTTCCAGGTTGCGGTTTCGTTACTGGTGGTTCTGCTGTTTGTGTAGTTGCATGTGTTTGGTAAGAGACTTTTTGTACAATGTAAATGAGTTTCATTTCTCTGCATGAATGTGTTTTTTGCAAATGGTGTAATAATAGCAGTATGTTTGGCTTCTGTTTTTTGAGTGTCAAAAACTTTTTGCATTTGTGCTCTATGTGTATTTTGTTGTCTTGTGAGTAATTGTTTTTGTTTTTTTCTTTCTAGTGGGATATCGTTGGTTTTGCTGTGTCTCTGCAGAGTAGGTGCTGGTGAGTGTAGCCGTCTCTTGTAAGTGAATCGTATAGTTTTTGAGTATATAGATCTTTGTGATAAAGGCACACAATTTTTTTACTTCCTTATCTTGCACAGTGTTGGTTGTTGTTGACTTGTTTGTGCAGTCTCCTTTCTTAGTAAGGATAATGGCTAGCCGTAGGATTACTGCTCAGCAGGTTGTTGGTATGCTTTGAGTCTTCCTCTGACCATGGTCCAGAGACTGACTCTGATTCTGAGGCAGAGGTGGGAAGGGAAGATTCAGGCAGTGAGTTCTCTCTCCACATGGCATCATCGGATGATGAAGCTACTCTCAGTGTGGATGAAGCTACTCTTAGTGCGGATGAAGTGCCTGTGTTAGAGGAGGACATTGATGTGCGGCAAGAGGCATCTGGGCTGCAGCCTGGGGCTGCAAGGCTTCCCGTTGGTGTAGTGCGGCAAGAGGCATCTGGGCTGCAGCCTGGGGCTGCAAGGCTTCACGTTGGTATCGTGCGGCAAGAGGCATCGGGGCTGCAGCCTGGGGCTGCAAGGCTTCCCGTTGAAAGTGCTGACGTCTGGGTTGCCCCAGGCATGGTGCAGCCGGCATTGCCAGACTTTACTGGTGTTCCAGGGTGTAGAGTGAATACTGAAAACCTTTTGCCGATAAATCTTTTTCAGTTGTTTATGGACGATGTATTTTTGGCAGAGATTGTTGAGCAGACTAATTTGCATGCCGAACAGTTTTTGAGGGACAACAGTGCCAGCCTTAAGCCCCACTCTAGAGCTACCCGGTGGACTCCCACAAATCTGGAAGAGATGAAGAAGTTCTTGGGTTTAACTTTTTTGATGGGCTTGCTAAGGAAGCCATCAATGTCTTCATATTGGTCTACTAGTCCCTTGATGGCAACTGCTATATTTCCGGCAGTCATGAGTCGTGATAGGTATTTGCTTCTGCTTCGGATGATGCATTTTGTCGTTAATGGTTTAGCGTTGGCACGAGATCACCCTGATTGTGACCGTCTTTTTAAGATTCGGCCGGTCATTGATCACTTTGTTGATCGATTTTCTGAGATCTATGCTCCAGGGAAAGAAATAGCTAGCAGTGGATGAGTCTTTGGTGTTGTTCAAGGGCCGCTTGGTTTTTAGGCAATACATTCCTAGTAAGAGGGCACGCTATGGAATTAAGCTGTATATGCTGTGTGACAGTCGGACTGGATATGTCTCTAATTTCAGGGTGTACACCGGTAAGGAATCCAGGATTAACCCCCTGGTTGTCCGTCCACTTTTGGAGTGACTGAGAAAATTGTGTGGGAACTTGGTAGAGGACTTTTAACAAAGGCCACCATTTATATGTAGATAACTTCTACACTGGTGTGCGGTTGTTCAGGGAATTGGCCAAAGTGGACACTGTTGCTTGTGGCACAATCCGCTCTAACCGTAAAGGTTTCCCAAAAGAACTTGTTTGTCAAAAGCTTGTGCGGGGACAGTGCAGTGCGTTGCGTTGCGAGGAGCTTCTAGCTGTGAAGTTTTCAGACAGGAGAGATGTCTACATGCTGACTACCATCCATGATGAAAGCACTTCACCTGTGACCGTTTGGGGTCAGGTTGCTGAAGTGTGCAAACCTGTGTGCATTTTAGACTATAATAGGCACATGGGTGGTGTTGACAGAGTAGATCAGAGGTTGGAACCTTACACTGCTCTTCGTAAGGCTTACATTTGGTATAAGAAGTTGGCTATCCATCTTTTCCACTTGGCAACCTTTAATGCTTTTGTTGTATTCCAGGATTCTTGTCCCGAGTCAAAGATGACTTTTGCTAAGTTTCAGGAGTCTGTAATAGGCAGCCTTGTTTTAGTGGAACAGGCAAGTGTTCCTAGAGTTGGAGTTGTGGAGGATGTTGCTAGATTGAAAGATCGCCACTTTCCTGATCACATTCCTCCCACACCCTCAAAAGACTTTCCCAGTAGGAGATGTAGAGTGTTGGCGAAGAGGTACGCGGAAGGAGACTCGTATGTACTGCCCTGAGTGTCCTTCTAACCCTGGGCTGTGTGCGCCTACTTGTTTTAGAATGTACCACACGCAAAAGAATTTTTGGGAGCATCCATGAGTGGTAAAGTGAACTGCCTGGCCTCTATTGTTTAATATTTTTTGTTCAGTTTCAAGGTTGGCATTTGTGTAGTGTATTTAGTTTCAGATTTTGTGTTAGTAGATTTGTATCTATTTGCAATTTGTTTGTTTTCTTATTTGTATAAAAAAAATCCTAAATGTGATGGCGGTGTGCGTGGAGTGGCGCTTGTCTAGCGGTGTGCGTGGACTGGCCCTTGGCTGGCGGTGTGCGTGGACTGGCCCTTGGCTGGCGGTGTGCGTGGATTGGCGCTTGGCTGGCGGTGGGTTTAGACTGGCGCTTGGCTGGCGGTGGGTTTAGACTGGCGCTTGGCTGGCGGTGTGCGTGGACTGGCGCTTGGCTGGCGGTGTGCGTGGACTGGCGCTTGGCTGGCGGTGTGCGTGGACTGGCGCTTGGCTGGCGGTGTGCGTGGACTGGCGCTTGGCTGGCGGTGTGCGTGGACTGGCGCTTGGCTGGCGGTGTGAGAGTAGTGACTAGCTGCTGGTCACTACATACACTGCTAGCCAAACGCCACTCCACGCAATCCGTGAGCAGGTGTGGTTGCTGTGTCAGGAATGTGGGCGTGTGAAAGTAATGGGCCCTTGAATGGCGCTGTCTGCTGGTTTGAGTGTTGTAAAGTGCAGGCCCGCGGCTGGCGGTGTGGATGGTTTTGTATGAGTCACACGTATGAAAGGTGTATGAATGGCCTGTAAAGCGGTTGGTGCCTTGACGTGGCTTTACAGCTCACGAGCTGCGAGTCACTGGTTCAGTTTTTTGTGCTTTCAATTATTGACAGCGCATTTCATTTTTGTAAAATCTCTTGTTAATAAAATTATATATACTGAACCATCACTCGCCCTCGTGCCAAATCCAACCAGTATGTGTGTGTGCTTGAGGAATAGATGGCTGTGCAGTAATCTTGGTCTTTTTTTTCTCTCTGCCAAGGTGTACATTTCATCTAAGAATAACCTACCAACTGTAGATTTTGTCGTAAACTAAACACCCATGGGAGTACATGGTGATGTCTCTCTTGTGGATCCCAACAAGTTATCTTACCCACAATGTTCTGCAAACCTCAAAATGTCGGTCACATTTTCCTAGCAATATTGTGCCAAAATTTTCACGCTGCAGAAAGAAACAAATTTCCTACCCCTTCGCCTTTCTCCAAGTATCCCAATAGAAATGGTACCTCACTCGCGTGGGTGGGTCAAGGACCCGTGACAGGCAAGGGCCCAAAACCTTCTGAGGCAACATCAAAATTTGCCTATCACAAAACAACCTGGTTTTGCAAGGGGGGGGGGGGGGGTCACCTGGGTTTTTGGCCCCGTGCTCGGCGGCCAGCTAGGGAAACCTACCAAACCCACACATTTCTGAAAAGTAGACACCGGGGGGATTCCAGGGAGGTATGGCTTGCGTGGATCCCCCAACGTTTCCTTACCCAGAATCCCCTGCAAACCTCAATTTTAGCTGAAAAAAATCACTATTTTCACACATTTTGTGTGGGAAAGTTGTGGCATCACCGGGCTGACACAAATTTCCTACCACCCAGCGTCCCCCCGGGTCTCCCGATAAAAATGGAACCTCACGCGTGTGGGAGGCCCAAGTACCCGCGACAGGCAAGGGCCCAAAACGTATTAGACGACATCAAAATTGCCTATCACCAAACAACCTGGTTTTGCAAGGGGGGTCACCTGGGTTTCTGGCCCCGTGCTCGGCCGCCATCTAGGGAAACCTACCAAACCCACACATTTCTGAAAACTAGACACCCGGGGGATTCCAGGGAGGTATGGCTTGCGTGGATCCCCCAACGTTTCCTTACCCAGAATCCCCTGCAAACCTCAAGTTTAGATGAAAAAAATCACTTTTTTCACACATTTCTGTGTGGAAAAGTTGTGGCATCACCGGGCTGACACAAATTTCCTCCATTATTCGTAGGTGGTGAGATGCACACCGTTCTTTGTTACACTTTATGTTGTTCATGCTGTATATTCTCCATGCTTGACCATTTCAACTTTATATGGCGTGCAAGCTCGGTCGCGCCCTGTCCCCGTTGCGCTTTTCAACAAGACCAAACACGAAGGAACCACTCTATGGAACCTATCCGGCTGCACAGCCCAATCCTGGATTATATGAATCCAATAAATCAAATTTTCAATTCCACCTCTTTTCTCCTTATTTTATCACTTAATCTTGTTTTCGTTTAACGTTTTTCTTCTTCAATTTATTTTACTCATTCATCTGTATGTGATTATGTTGGCACAAACACAGGAGGAATACATGTTTCTGCATATCACGACTTTATTTGCGTCACCCAATGCATTTCGGGATTAATTTCCCTTCGTCAGGGGTATCTGCAATGCAAGAATTCAATAACACTGCCGTCAGTATACATGTTATGTTCCTTAAACTCAATACAGAACTTGAACTAAATGCATTCACCTTGTCAACATAGCCTGCACAGATTCAGTTTTCAAAGGTTTAAACGGTTATTCACTACCTCCCTTTCCAGCAGTCTCACCTTCGTGAGCCATTACCAACCCCCGGACAGCTCTGGTTCAGAAACCACCCTACCCAGCTTCTCTCAATAACCTCTTCCCCATCTGTTGCCACTCCACCTCCTACCTCATCCCCTAAACTCCAACTCCTCACTATGTTTACCGTGATATGTGTTCATAGTTAAAAACCGAACTCCCACCTTCCAATCATGTCCACAAAAAATAATAAATTCCACCACGCTGCATCATTTTCCTGCTGATCCGAAGCTCTTTCCTCGATTATACCCAAAAGCTGCTCTCACTGCTGTGATTTCACTTCACCTAGTATCTCCCCTCTCAATTAACAACTAACGGTCTGACACGTGTGTGTAAGCTATATCCAAACTGCGGAACGGATTCCATATCTTACCCGGTAACCTTCATTACTGCTGTGATTCTCTTGTACTACCTGTCCCAGAATACCCTTGGTTATTATCCCGCTCTTTCAGGTTAACCCTACCCAAACCCAGTGGCTGTCATGCATCCAGTTAACATTTTTAAATTGACGTTTCCCTTATTCCCCATTGTAAACCCTTTCTCTTAAATACAATGTTTTACGATCCGTTAATCCTGCAGTCCGTCATTTAAACGTTGCTATTTTGCAGTCTGAAAAAAGTCTCTTTATCACCCCATGTTGTTGAAAGCCGTTCATAACAGAAAACACTCCTCCTGTGATATTCATCATGTTCACGGGTCACAGTACTCTCCATGTTCTCTAATTTCAAAGTGGGTGCTATCTCACAGTGAGGACAGAAATTCATTCAAACATTATTCATAGGTGGTGAGATGCACACCGTTCTTTGTTACGCTTTGTTGTTCATGCTGCATATTCTCCATGCTTGACCATTTCAACTTTATATGGCGTGCAAGCTCGGTCGCGCCCTGTCCCCGTTGCGCTTTTCAACAAGACCAAACACGAAGGAACCACTCTATGGAACCTATCCGGCTGCACAGCCCAATCCTGGATTATATGAATCCAATAAATCAAATTTTCAATTCCCCCTCTTTTTTCTCCTTATTTTATCACTTAATCTTGTTTTCGTTTAACGTTTTTCTTCTTCAATTTATTTTACTCATTCATCTGTATGTGATGATGTTGGCACAAACACAGGAGGAATACATTGTATTTAAGAGAAAGGGTTTACAATGGGGAATAAGGGAAACGTCAATTTAAAAATGTTAACTGGATGCATGACATTAGCCACTGGGTTTGGGTAGGGTTAACCTGAAAGCGCGGGATAATAACCAAGGGTATTCTGGGACAGGTAGTACAAGAGAATCACAGCAGTAATGAAGGTTACCGGGTAAGATATGGAATCCGTTCCGCAGTTTGGATATAGCTTACACACACGTGTCAGACCGTTAGTTGTTAATTGAGAGGGGAGATTCTAGGTGAAGTGAAATCACAGCAGTGAGAGCAGCTTTTGGGTATAATCGAGGAAAGAGCTTCGGATCAGCAGGAAAATGATGCAGCGTGGTGGAATTTATTATTTTTTGTGGACATGATGGGAACGTGGGAGTTCGGTTTTTAACTATGAACACATATCACGGTAAGCATAGTGAGGAGTTGGAGTTTAGGGGATGAGGTAGGAGGTGGAGTGGCAACAGATGGGGAAGAGGTTATTGAGAGAAGCAGGGTAGGGTGGTTTCTGAACCAGAGCTGTCCGGGGGTTGGTAATGGCTCACGAAGGTGAGACTGCTGGAAAGGGGAGGTAGTGAATAACCGTTTAAACCTTTGAAAACTGAATCTGTGCAGGCTATGTTGACAAGGTGAATGCATTTAGTTCAAGTTCTGTATTGAGTTTAAGGAACATAACATGTATACTGACGGCAGTGTTATTGAATTCTTGCATTGCAGATACCCCTGACGAAGGGAAATTAATCCCGAAATGCATTGGGTGACGCAAATAAAGTCGTGATATGCAGAAACATGTATTCCTCCTGTGTTTGTGCCAACATCATCACATACAGATGAATGAGTAAAATAAATTGAAGAAGAAAAACGTTAAACGAAAACAAGATTAAGTGATAAAATAAGGAGAGAAAAAAGAGGTGGAATTGAAAATTTGATTTATTGGATTCATATAATCCAGGATTGGGCTGTGCAGCCGGATAGGTTCCATAGAGTGGATCCTTCGTGTTTGGTCCTGACACAAATTTCCTACCACCCAGCGTTCCCCGTGTCTCCGATAAAATGGTGCCTCACTGGTGGGAGGCCCAAGTACCGCGACAGGCAGGGGCCCAAAACATTTTGTGATAGGCAATTTTGATGTTGCCTCAATACGTTTTGGGCCCTTGCCTGTTGCGGGTACTTGGGCCTCCCACACTAGTGAGGCACCATTTTTATCGGGAGACCCGTGGGAACGCTGGGTGGTAGGAAATTTGTGTCCGCCCGGTGATGCCACAACTTTCCCACACAAAAATGTGTGAAAAAAGTGATTTTTTCAGCAAATATTGAGGTTTGCAGGGGATTCTGGGTAAGGAAACGTTGGGGGATCCACGCAAGCCATACCTCCCTGGAATCCCCCGGGTGTCTAGTTTTCTGAAATGTGTGGGTTTGGTAGGTTTCACTAGCTGGCCGCCGAGCACGGGGCCAAAAACCCAGGTGACCCCCCTTGCAAAGCCAGGTTGTTTGGTGATAGGCAATTTTGATGTCGCCTCAATACGTTTTGGGCCCTTGCCTGTCGCGGGTACTTGGGCCTCCCACACGAGTGAGGCACCATTTTTATCGGGAGACCCGGGGGAACGCTGGGTGGTAGGAAATGTGTGTCAGCCCGGTGATGCCACAAGTTTCCCACACAAAAATGTGTGGAAAAAGTGATTTTTTCAGCTAAATTTGAGGTATGCAGGGGATTCTGGGTAAGGAAACGTTGGGGGATCCACACAAGTCATACCTCCCCGGAATCCCCTGGGTGTCTACTTTTCAGAAATGTGTGGGTTTGGTAGGTTTCCATAGGTGCCGGCAGAGCTAGAGTTCAAAAACTACAGCTAGGCACTTTGCCAAAAAAGGGTCATTTTTCACTGCGAAATTGAGGTGTGTCCACGTCGCGTTTTGCGCCGTTTCCTGTTGCGGGCACTATGCCTACCCACACAAGTGAGGTACCATTTTTCTCAGAAGACTTTGGAGAACGCAGGGTGGGTGGAAATTTGTGGATCCACGCAGATTCCAGATCTTTCCACCACAGAAATGTGAGGAAAATGTGTTTTTTTGGACAATTTTTTAGGTTTGCAAGGGATTCTGAGTAACAGAACCTGGTGAGAGGCAGTCAAGTCACCCCATTCTGGATTCCCCTGGGTGTCTAGTTTTCAAAAATGTATAGGTTTGCTACGTTTCCCTACGTGCCGGCAGAGCTAGGGTTCAAAAACTACAGCTAGGCACTTTGCCAAAAAAGGGTCATTTTTCACTGCGAAATTGAGGTGTGTCCACGTTGCGTTTTGCGCCGTTTCCTGTTGCGGGCACTATGCCTACCCACACAAGTGAAGTACCATTTTTCTCGGAAAACTTTGGGGAACGCAGGGTGGGTGGAAATTTGTGGATCCACGCAGATTCCAGAACTTTCCACCACAGAAATGTGAAGAAAATGTGTTTTTTTTTACAATGTTTTAGGTTTGCAAGGGATTCTGGGTAACAGAACCTGGTGAGAGCCAGTCAAGTACCCCATTCCTGGATTCCCCTGGGTGTCTAGTTTTCAAAACTGTATAGGTTTGCTAGGTTTCCCTAGGTGTCGGCAGAGCTAGGGTTCAAAAACTACAGCTAGGCACTTTGCAAAAAAAGGGTAATTTTTCATTGTGAAAATGTGGTGTGTTCACGTTGCGTTTTGAGCCGCTTTCCTGTCGTGGGCACTATGCCTACCCACACAAGTGAGGTACCATTTTTATCGGGAGACTTAGGGTAATTCAGATTTGCAAAGCAACTGTTATTACCTATTGACTTTTGATGCATTTCTGCCTTCCAAATGAAAGACAATGTGTAAAAAGAAGTCATTTTGAAAAATGACCGATAATTCTCATGCTAGTATGAGTATTCCCAATTTCGGAAATGTGCAAATATATACTGTTTCTAAACTCTACATTTTGTTCCCATTTCAGAAATATATAGGAGTCTTTTGTACCGAATTTTCCATGTATACAGAACATAATAAAAAAACATTGCAAGACGCTGCTCAGTTTTTGGCTCTGGGTTCGTCGGTGAACCTACAAGTCCTATATATCCCCACAACCGGTAAGGTCCAGTGGATGTAACGGTATATTGCTTTCAAAGAGCTGTCATAATTAGAAAAAGTTACAGGTGAAAACGTTGACACAAAAGGCTGTTTTTTTCAACTAATTTTCAATTTTTCCTATATTTAACTGTTAGTTTCTATAAAGAAACCTTGATGGATTTACTACAAATGACCCCTTGCTGAATTCAGCATTTTGTCTACATTTCTAAAATGTATAGCTTTCCAGGATCCATTATTGCTTTCATACTCATTTCTACCATTAACTGGAAGGAGGTTGAAAGCACAAAAAATAGCAAAAATAGGCTATGTCCCAGAAAAATGCCAAAACTGTAAAAAATTTGGTTTTCTGAGAAAAGTGTAATTCCCTAAAAGCTGGGAAAATGGTGATTCAGCCCCACAAACCCTTTTTTGATAACATTTGCAGGAAAAAACCCAGACGCTTTCATTTGCAGCACTTTTTTCCCATTTTCCCCCCCAAAAACAAAATTTAGCTGTAGTTTGGCTAATTTCTGGGACCCCTCCAGGGGAATCCACAAACCCTGGGTACCTTTAGAATCCCCATGATGTTGGAAGAAAAGGACGCAAATTTGGCGTGGATACCTTATGTGGTCAAAAAGTTACAGGGGCCTAAGCGCGAACTACCCCAAATAGCCCAAAAAAGGCTTAGCACAGGGGGGGGGAAAGGCCTAGCAGCGAAGGGGTTAATATCCAATTGTCTGTTGTGATCTTTTTCCATTGTTTGTGGAAAAAGGATATTCTTCCTCCCACTGGTGTTTTGTGTGGGTCCTTCTTTGTGATTGAGTCAGTTGGATCCATTTCCTCTTCCTCTAGAGGATTGGCCTCTTCCTCTGCCATTGCCTCTCCCTCGAAAGGGCTGCTTCTGTTGTTGTTGCCAACCTTGATAGCTTGACTGCTGACCCATTTGTTGACTTGGGTTCTGCCCTTGAGTTTGCTGTGACATTTGTTGTCCTTGTCCAAAGGTGCAGCCACCTGTGGGCTGTTATTGAATCCCTCTCTTTTAAAGGAACCTCTCTGCTGCAGGGCCCCCATTGCCCTTGCTGTTTCGTTGTCCTTTTTTATCTGTTGAAGGGATTCATCTACCTCTTTACCAAACAGTGCTTCTCCATTGAATGGTCTAATAATGATGGAGGTTTGAACTTCCTGCTTAAACCCTGAGATTCTGAGCCAGGCATGTCTTCTCGATGGTTCCTGTGCACATCTGCCTACTAGCAGTATCTGCTGCATCCAAAGCAGACTTCAGACAGGTGTTTGCCACGTTTTTTCCCTCTTGGACAATAGCTTTTGCCCTCTTTTTATCCTCCTCACGGAGTTTGTTCAAAATCTCCTCTATCTCATCTCACTGTTGGTGGCCATATCTACTTAGTAGGGTATTTGAGTTAGCAATATGCCACTGTGTTGCTGCCTCCTTTTCGATTCTTCTCCCCACCATAACCATCCTCTTAATTTCTTTCTCTGGTGGAGGTCCGGTGTTGGAGACTGCATTCGCTCTCCTTCTGGCCGTGGTGACAATAATTGAGTCAGGTACTGCATTTCCCTGAATATATTTAGGGTCTTTTGAGGAGGCTTTATACTTCTTTTCCACTCTGGGGGTTATCCCCTTGTTTGAGGCTGGTTCCTTGAAAGCTTCTTTGCCTTGGTCCAGAAAACTGGGCAGCATAGAAAGGTATTGTGTTCCTTTTGTAGCTGGTGCCAGGGTTTCTAGTAAGAAACACGTGTCCCCTTTTACTTCCTCTAAGGGTACTCCAAATTGATTTGCTGTCCTTTTAACAATGTTATTGTAGAAAGCTATGTCATCTGGAGGTGAAGCTTTCGAAGGGTAACTACAAATCTCTTCTTCCGGGCACTCTGTGTCGAGATCGTTCCACGTATCTTTGAAAGTTTCGGAGTTTTCCTCTTCTTCAGGTACGTCTCCGTATTCCTCTGGTTCTTCGCCTCGAGGTTCAGGGGTTGGAGGGGAGTCGAAGATACCTTCTTCTCCCTCAGCGTCTTCTGCCTCTTCGGTGTCGACGTTCTCCTGTTCGGCAACCGGTGTCTTTGGGATTCGAAAATCCTTCAGCGAGGCGTCGAAGTCCTTTTTCTTCTGTAGGAGCGTCGCCATCTCTTCCTCAAGTCTTCCCCTTTTCCTTTCGACTTAGAGGGCCCTCTCGGCATCGGAGACCGGAGATTTTCGCTTCTTCCCGACGTCGACGTTAGTCTTCGACGGTGTTGTGCCCTTTTTCGCAGGCTCGATGTCGACACTTGTTTTGGGCGTTTTTGGCGATTTTCCCTCCTCTGTAACCTTTGGTTGGGTTCCGTGGGGTTCTTTTAATCGCGGATGACCCTCGATCGCCTTCTTGCTCGGCGTCGGGGCTGCCTTGGGCGCCTTATGTTCGTAGCCCTTCGCTTCCGACGGATCTTTATGGGGTCTTACCTGCTCAGTCTTCTTTTTCGGATCACTCGCCTTCTTCTCGGCGTGGATTTTCTCGGAGTCCCATTCTAGGATCTCGACATCCGATCCCTCGTGCGTTGACTCCGCTGGTGCTCCATGTTCTTCCTCGTCGCTAGAGAAACCCAGGTCTCTCAGGGAAGTTTTCTTTGTTGTCTGTGACATTGTGGCGTAGTGGGCCTGTCTTCACTTTCAGTGTGTTCTCAGTGTCTTCGACAGGAACGCCGCGCAGGCCTCTCAGTCCTTGTCCTGATGATCTGCGGGCAGGCAGAGGCTGCAGACATCGTGTGGGTCACGTTGAGTGAACTTGAGGCGGCACTTGAGGCAGAACTTGAAGGGGGTATTCTCTATGACCCCCTACCTCGCCATTTGTGGACCGAAGTGGTCCTCTTGTGGTGTTAACACCGAAGCTCTTCTCCTGTCTCCGGTTAAGACATCGATGATCGATGGTACTCTCGGCAATCTTCTTTTTCGAAGTTTTTTGGGGAAAAACGAAAAAAATTTCGGAGCTTCCAGTCTTGCTTCCAGACCCAACGGCGGAAAAAAGAATCTGAAGATGGCCACCACGCACGTCGGCCTCCAGGATACCGTCCGACGTCACACAGGGGACGTACCTGGCAACAAATGGTGGTCGCCTCGACCAAAAAAAACCAAACAAAGACAATTCCGGACCCAACCACTAGATGGCGGAATAATGCACAGCATGTGAATCCAGAAAAGGATTCAAGCTGCAAAACTCTAAAATAAACTGGGACCGGGAGCTTGACACCCCACTCACCGATAAACAATGGACATATTCTTGCCAGCAGACAGGCAATATCATTGCTAGCAGCCGGTTGCGCATTATTCATTTTAAGTTCATACACCGGGTCTATTACACCCCAGAAAGATTACACAGATATAAATTAAGGGATGATGACAGATGCGACAGGTGCGGACAGGGGGAAGCCGGCTTCTTGCATCTAGCATGGCAATGTGCGTCCATCCATGCATGTTCGATGGCAGTAACGGCTGCACTCACCCAGATGATAGGCACTTTGGTTCCGTTGTCCCCCATTATTGCACTCTTAGGTTACACCGCGGAACTGCCACAGACATATAGGAAATTCCTAGCACTCGGGTTACTCCTGGCAAAACGTAGAGTGGCCTGCAGATGGGGAAGAGGTCGTGCTCCCAAATTCAAAGAATGGCTTAATGATTTTATACATTGCAAGGATCAACGAAAACGTATGCGGAACTACTACTCTTGTTTTCTCGTCTTAAAGACATATGGGATCCTCTTTTGTCGTATATGAGATCACACACAGATTGATTGGATCAGAGGAACTATCGATACTCATCCAACTAAGTGATGGAGATCTGCAGACGGTCCTCGTAGATCGTGGGAGCCTGCACTGATGTGACACTTCCTCCTTATGACATATCATTGCCACAGGCATAGTTAGATACTACTGGGTGTAGAGAGGGATGGTTAAGGCACAACAGAGGGCCATCCTAGGGAGGCTGCCGCCCCCTATCTCTCTGGTGCAATCTTCAAACATGATCAGATGCTTATATGACACATGTATGTATTGAGAATAAGTCCGAGGGTGACAATGTATAGCTAAGTTGTCAAGAAAACACATTGTATGATGGCAAATGTATGGATACTATGTATTTGTTTGAAAAACTCAAATAAAAATTTTAAAAATCCACTGCAGTCGTGCAGAAGACATGTGACAGTTGAAAACAGTAGCGCACCACCGATTCCTCTGTAAAAAAATAACTCAAGTTTATCATCTCACTGGTGCAGGATGTGATTTCATGCTGTGGATGAGCACACAGATTCATGCCGAAAATAGTTAACAAATAGCTGGAAAATAGAGTATACATATAAACACAGACTAACTTGTGGCATGCAAATAGACAAGGCAAACAAAACGATCTTACTCTAATTAGGAAACAATGACGGTAACATGAGAGGAGGGCGCGTGCCCCTGTAGTCACACACAGTGATCGTGTAGGAAAGTGGATTTCTGTTGCAGTACCCCCCCCACACACACACACACACACACACACACACACACACACACACACACACACACACACACACTTTCTGCCTAGCTTTTGATGCAACTTTGAGTGTAAACTAGGTCCCTGCTAATTAGCTTCACAGTGCCTGTGTACTTATCCAAAATGGTACCTTTGTTCCACAATTGGCACACCTCTGGGACACATATAAGCCCCTTGTAAAAGGTACAAGTGGTACCAAGGGCCTTGTGACCAGAGAGGGTCTCTAAGGGATGCAGCATGCATTGTGCCACCCTCAGAGACCCCTCACCAAACACATACACACTGCCATCGCAGACTGTTTTGGTGCAGCTAAAACTGAAGAGTCGACATGGCACACATCCCAGTGAGTATTATTAGCAAGTGCGCCGTTTCGTACCAAATTAAAGTTGCACTGCTTTGTAGGCAAAAGCCTACAATAGTTAACCAATTAAACCAATTTTTCTCCAAGTAGGCAGCGTGATTTCAAACATTTAATTCTTATTCTGCAACACGTTGAATTTCACTTTTCATCTTCGACATCCGTACAGTCATTCATTCACCCAATGCAATTTCAGGCACAAAGCCCTTCGTCAGCGGTAAGGTATTTCAGATAAAACATCAAGATTTTCAATGTCTATGCACAGCGACAGACTGCGTAACCTCTCTTTCTGGCGTTAATGCTACCAGTAAAACTGTGCTCGAGAAAAGCGGGTCTGTGGTGACCCGTTGTGCGCCTTGTGACCAGAGAGGGTCTCTAGGGGCTGCAACATGTATTGTGCTACTCTCAGAGACCCCTCACCAAATACACACTGCCATTGCAGATTGCGTGTTTTGGTGCAGCTAAAACTGAAGAGTCGACATCTCACACATGCCTGCCTACAAAACACTGCCTGTGGCATAGGTAAGTCACCCCTCTAGTAGGCCTTACTTGAAGGAATGGCTGCATGAGCAATAGGTCCCTACAGTGTCTATGTCCATTCTTAGACATTGTAAGTGCAATGAAGCATTATAGAGTACATGGGCTGGGAGTTTGTCGTTACGAACTCCACAGCTCCATGATGGCTTTACTGAATGCTAGGAAGTCTGGTATCAACCTTTCAGCATAATAAACCCACACTGATGCCAGTGTTGGATTTATTGTAAAATGCACTCAGAGGGCACCTTAGAGATGCCCCCTGAAAAACGACCAACTCTCTGGTGTGCAGCTGACTGGTCTGCACCAGCCTGCCACTTAACATGTTTCTGAGACCCGAGGTGGGAGCCTTGTGCTCTCGTGGGTCAGAAACAAAGCCTACTCTGGCTGGAGGTACTTTACACCTACCCCCAAGCAGGAACAGCATTCAGGGTGGTGAGCCTCAAAGGCTTCCGGCCCTTTGTTATGCTAACACAATATGATGGACGGAGCGCTGAAACTTTTCAGATCCATCATCGTTCTTTAGCTCACTTCGCCACCCCAGCCTCATGGGAACAGTCCAGCCCGAACTGCCAAGCCAGGTCTTACCGGGACCGGAAACAAGCATCCTGGAAAACAAGATTTAGGCCCAGATCTCTGTAATGGGGTGAATGTATGACACTGTTCTGCATTCTGTCCATCAATTGTTCGTTTTGCATTTGTCACCCCGAGTGGGACGGGTATGCCCAGACGTGGGTCCCGTGCTCTCCATACCACTGGAGTCAAGCTATCATGGCTGATGGTGGGTGAAACCCCGAAACCGGTCCTAGGATGCTTGTTTCCAGTCCAGGGAGGACATGGCCTGGCAGTTAGGGCTGGACTGTTCCCATTGGGCGCAGGGTCAAGACTGATTTGCAAATGGCTGGGTTCAAACTGGAATGGAAAGCAAAAAAACGATGGATTTAGGCCCAGATCTCTGTACCGGGGTGAATGTATGACATTGTTGAGCATTCTGTCCATTAATTGTTCTTTTTGCATTTGTCACCCCGAGTGGGACGGGTATGCCCAGACGTGGGTCCCGTGCTCTCCATACCACTGGAGTCAAGCTATCATGGCTGATGGTGGGTGAAACCCTGAAACCGGTCCTAGGATGCTTGTTTCCAGTCCAGGGAGGTCCTGGCCTGGCAGTTCGGGCTGGACTGTTCTCATTGGGCACAGGGCCAAGACTGATTTGCACATGGCTGGGTTCAAACTGGAATGGCATGGGGAGCAAAAAAAACTATGGATTAAGGCCCAGATCTCTGTACTGGGGTGAATGGATGACATTGTTCTGCATTCTGTCCATCAATTGTTCTTTTTGCCTTTGTTATGCTAGCCAGGGCCTTTTCAGCTAGTGGAGATGCCAGTTTCCCTGACCAAGCCCCACTCTTGCTGGCAAGGTCAGCAGGAAAATTAGAAGTCAGGAGAGATGTGCCCCCTCTCAACCAGGACCACCCCTAAGGTATCAGAGCTGAAGTGACCCCCTCCTTTGAAAATCCTCCATATTGGATGGAAGGATTTTAGCCAATCCGGTTAGGAATGTGTTCATCCCCCAAAGGGAGTAAACACAGGGTGTGTAGTCACCGTAAAGGTAAGTAGCCTCCTACCTGTACCTCCAGATAACGCTCTTAAAGTTTAATATTTATGGGGAACCCCTGAACCAAGGAATTTAGATTCCTGCGACCTAAGAAGGAAGAAGACGACGCTGTGCAGCCAAGCCTGAAGACTACTGATTTGGCCCCAGCCCTACCGGCCTGTCTCCTGCTCAAATAGCATGCGAAGAAGACGCCTGTCCTGCAGCCAGCAACTTCCAGAAACCAGAAGAAGACTGTCTGCTCTTCAACAAAGACTAGATCTCCTGAGGACAGCGGCTCCGTCCCAAGAAAACTACGCCAAGGACTACAGATCCAGCTGGAACCGGGACGCCCGCACAACCGACTTCCTGGTTCTGGGAAGTGGGTCGCACGCTGCAGGAGACTCGTTGACCCTGAACTCCCAAGTTAGAAGGAAGCGTCTTAAGTACCTTCATGATGAAAGTAATTGCACAGTGAACACACAAACCAAACGGCGGTTCACAACTATGTAAATGCACGGCGTTCTTTCAAATAACAAGAGGCAACTAAAGCAGTTTTGGAAGAAGGACATTGGGACTTCCCACAAGATCTAAAAAAAGAACAGGATTGTGTTCTTATAAAAGCATATAGGTTTCTTGAGACAGACGTTGTCCTCGGGAGATATGGTCTTTGTTGAAGAGCAGACAGTCTTCTTCTGGTTTCTGGAAGTTGCTGGCTGCAGGACAGGCGTCGTCGTATTCTTCGCAGGGTCTGAGGAAGACCTTCAAGACGAACAGCAGGCCCATTGTGAAGGTCGAGACGCATCGGCGTACTACTGTGGTCAGGGGGCGCATACACCCCAAAAAATTAAGTTATAAACTGAAGAATCGGAGTGAATAGCGTTGTCCTCTATTACAACTGGGCAAAGACATTCCACACTTCCACCCCAACCATATAGGGCCACATGATACCTATAGGATCAAATGTTTACGGGAAAATATAAACATAGCCCCCAATGTATCCCTGCTCAAATTTTCCAGTTGGACATGTACATTTGAATTTAAGGTTCTCACATGTTCTATACATATGTAATTGAGTTAAGTATTGAAGATTTTTATTGTGTATAGTTAATTAAAACCATTACAATTGTAGCTTAAAATAGTCAGCTTGACAAATCATTCCCATTTACAAACAGAAAACATTTGTTCTTATTACATAAAACTTATACATAGTATAATACTGGGTATTCGTCATCCGCAACATCAGCATTTAAATTACTTGTGCAGAAATGCAAGTAATCATATCACAATAGCAGCGGTAATATCCAAAAATCGGCCTGACACTGGATGCTTTGGATGCGGGGGATGGTGTATTACATGCTTATTGAGCAGGTAGTCAGGTAGGCACTATGCTTGTATGCTTATCCCTTTGTAGCCACAACTAAAATATGTAAGCTCTTTACAAGATGCTACTAGATAATGGTCAACCTCAAATTTATGGCTAAGATCATGTGCAAAAATGCAAATGTAAACTATATACAAGTAGATGTTGAGTTTTCGCCATCTTCAATTCCATAACAAAAGTTGTGTACAAAATACAAATTTAAACTACATGCTAATTGATGCCAACTGTTACAGAGCCTCAATTTCATTGCTAAAATCCTGTGCAAAAATACAAATGTAAACTGTATGCAAACTGGTTCTAGATCTTAATGATCCTCACGTACATGACTAAAAACAAGTGCAAAAATGCAACTGTGCATGTCCCTATAACAGAACTGTTATGTCTGAAATCTTATATGCAAATACAAATGTAAACTATGTACGGCTTGGTACTGGATGTTAATTGTCCTCATATGCAATAATGCAAATAAGACTGTCCCTGTAACGATGATAGTATCTAAAATCGACTTAACATTGAAACAATTGTATAACAATTGTATAACATGATTATTGCTAATGATATCAGTGTTCCTCAATTTCATGACTAAAATCATGCACAAGAGTACCGTTATGCCTATCGCTGTAGCAGTAATAAAACTTAAAATCAGCTCAGCACTAAATGTATTGGGACTTTTGATCTTGAGTCTGGCACGAGTATTAATGTCATCTACACTATGTGCTTCTATTCAGAGGCTTTTATGGTCACCACCAGGTTGCCAACAATACAAATGTGCAGAAGCGAATTGGCGGTCAGATGTTGTGATACATTGAAGTGAGCACTATTTTTTTGATTTTTGTAATAATGTGCTGACTTGCTGCAAGAATTTGGCAGCCCTGCATGAAGTCTGTAGCGACTTGCTATTTAGTAATGACATTACAGCAGGGCGGCACGATCTAACTTGAAGGGAGCGGAAAGCACGGAGTAGATAATACCGCCTCAAGTTGTTCACCGCTGGGCAGATGCACAACAAGTGTATAAGTGTCTCTTCCGCCTGGTCACAAAGTCTGCACTGCGTGGTTGCCCATGTTTATTTCCATGTTGGGACCTGATATTTTGAGCTATAAGCTCCCAGTCGAATCAAGAGTAGCAAATGCTGCACAGCTGGAGTTGTGTGTTGGACAAGGTACGGCTGTGGTGATCGACTCTCATATGAAGATAAAACCATCCAGCCATGTTTTTTCTTTGCAACAGCAGCTTTGTCCATTAGCCAAGCTGTTTGATTTGCAGCGTTAACTATTTTTTTGAATGCAGTAAAGCTGTAATTTGCGACCCAAGCATCCTGCATATTGAGCGTTATTAAGGCGTGTTCAAGTACTGTTTGCCAGTCCTTTTTTCCTTTTGGCTGGTTCTTCAGTTCCGTCCAGCAAAGTCCAAGCAAAGATTCTTCTTCGGCTGCTCTTAACTTCCAGCACATTTTTATTATTGCTGCTTGCCGTACCGGGTCTTGATTTAATAACCCAAATTCCAGACGAACTTGTGCTTGGGATGTAAACTGCGGGATCCGAAAAATTTGTTTAAATAGGCCTGATTGTTGAAGGTTCAGGAAGTTTGCATCTTGGCCTTTAAATAATTCGGAGCCATAATTAAGGGTTGGGAGAAACTTGGCAACAATAACTTTTAATAGATAGGAGTTTGACGGGCACTTTAATTTCAATTTTAGGGTGTTTAATGCATACCGTAATTTGTTTGCTTGTGCTCTTCTTAAAGTTAAAAAATGTATGTCTAACTTGTACCATGTATGTAATGTATACACGTTATGTCTTCACACTTTTCAAAGTATATTAAGAAAAACTGAATATATATATATATATATATATATAAAAACAGAAAAGGATTGATTGATAAAGCAATATTTATCCTATGTATGTTTATTGTATGTGTGTACATAGATGTCTTTCTGGGATAAAGATATACTTATATGACAGAAAAAGTCAAGAAGAAGCCAAGAGAGAGCGGATAGGGCACACACTAAATTAGAAATTAGGGGCTTAAATTCCCTGTCAGGACGTGCATAGGGTACACGTTCCTTAAAATAAAAGGATTATGTTACTTACCCTGTAAACATCTGTTCTTGGCATGTAGAGCTGTAGATTCACATGCTTTGCATACTCCTGCCATCTAGTGTTGGGTCTGGATGTTTGCAAGTTGTTTTTCTTCGAAGAAGTCTTTTCCTGTCACGAGGTAAGATGACGACTCCTTTCTGTGATACTGCGCATGGGCATCGACTCCATTGTTAAATTGTTTTCCCGCAAGAGGGTGAAAATGGAGTAAGTGTAGTATAGAGGTGTCCATGTGTATGTAACGTGAATAATAAGAACTGCAACAACCACTGGTGTCTGGGCAGGAGTGAGGGTGCATGTGAATCTACAGCTCTACATGCCAAGAACAGATGTTTACAGGGTATGTAACATAATCCGTTTGAGGCATGTGCGCTGTAGATACACATGCTTTGCATAGACTGTATAGCAGTATTCTCCCAAAGCAGTGGCTAACCAGTGGGTGTTGCAGTTGTTTGAAAAAGTATTTTTAGCATTGCTTGTCCTACATTAGCTTGTTGACGTGCTAATACATCCACACAATAATGTTTGGTAAATGTGTGTGGTGTAGACCAAGTAGCTGCCTTACATATGTCAGCTATGGGAATGTTACCTAAAAAGGCCATAGATGCTCCTATTTTTCGAGTAGAATGTGCTCTAGGAGGTATAGTTAAAGTTCTTTTAGCTTTAACATAGCAAGTCTAAATACGTTTAACAATGCATCTAGAAATACTGGATTTAGAGATAGGATTTTCTTTATGAGGTGGAGCAAAGGCAACAAAAAGTTGTTTTGCGACAATCTTTTGTCCTAACAATATAGTATAATAGTGCTCTTTTGACATCAAGTGTATGTAGAGCTCTTTCTGCTACTGAATCAGGTTGAGGGAAGAACACGGGTAACTCAACTGATTGGTTAATATGAAAAGCATAATCTCAACAAGGAGCTACAGAGGGAGTTACTGTACCAGATCACCCTCCAATCAACATATACTCAAACATCTGGCACAACTGGGCACTCTCATCAATATATATATATATATATATATATGTGTCCCCTGTGCCTAATTGATTGATAATTTAAAACTAATAGTCAGTCACTCAAAAATTGAGGAAAACTCACAGCATGTTGTGAACCACTTCAAGGCCATCCTTGAAGTGGTTCACAACATGCTGTGTTTTTAACATTGGGCAAACTCACGTTTGGATTAAAAGTTACGAGTACGTGTGAGTTTTCCTCAATTTTTATTAGAGACTTCTTGTGTCTCACTTTGCATGGGGTCTTTTCTTTATGTTTAGCTTTTATACCTTTCT
This sequence comes from Calotriton arnoldi, assembly GCA_963921515.1. Lineage (NCBI taxonomy): Eukaryota > Metazoa > Chordata > Amphibia > Caudata > Salamandridae > Calotriton > Calotriton arnoldi. The sequence goes on from CAWUFW010005099.1 coordinate 1,150,752, forward strand.
CGCACTGGACACATTTCTTTTCATATGAGGAAGTTATCGATGACAATTACGTGGGCAAGCTGGTGAGAACCTGCCAGTAGCTCCTCTGGTGGTGCGCACGTGAGATACTCATTTCTCCACACTTTTTCTTTGTGGGACACATACACTCAGGTAGAGTGTTGTTTGTTGAGTGACTGACTATTAGTTTTAAATTATCAATTAGGCACAGGGGATTAGGTCAGAGTGCATAAAAGAGCATCTGATTGTGGGAGAAGATAAGAATATCTCCCCATACCAATCCTACACATATATATATATATAAAAAATTGATGAGTGCCCAGTTGTGCCAGATCTTTGATGTTTGAGTAATATGAAAAGCAGACATCACTTTTGGAAGGAATTTTGGGTTTATACGACGAACCACTATCTTTATGAAGTTGAAAGGAGGGTTCTTCTAAGGTTAATGCCTGTAGCTCACCAACACGTTTTAGTGAAGTGATAGCAATTAGAAAGGCAACCTTCCATGAAAGAAATTGTAATGAACAATTGTGTAATGGTTAAAAACGTGGACCCATAAGCCTTGAGAGAACAACGTTAAGGTTCCAGACAGGTGCATGTGGTACTCTGGGTGGTATTATTCTTTTAAGGCCTTCCATAAAGGCTTTAATTACTGGAACTTTGAATAAGGATAAATGTCTGCTTTGAAGATATGCAGCTACTGCTGCAAGGTTTAGTCGAAGGATGTGTAGGCTAAGCCAACTCACTGTAGATGCAAAAGATAAATATTTTGTATAGATGCATCTAGCGGATCAATTGTGCTAATATTATAATAGATCACAAACCTTTTCCACTTTGCATCATAACATGCCCAAGTGGTGGGTCTTCTTGCTTCCTTAAGGATTGTCATACAGTCTGGTGGGAGATTTAAGTATCCAAACTCTATGACTTCAGGAGCCAAATCACTAGATTGAGTTCCTTGGGGTTTGGATGTCTGATTTCGCCATGGTTCTGTGTGAGAAAGGTTGAAGTTATGTGAAGCTTCTGGTGTGGAACTATTGAGAGTTCTAATCGGGTGGTGAGGGAGAAGAGGGAGAGGAAGAAAAGCATAAGCAAATATCCCCAACCAGTTGATCCATAGGGCACTGCCTTTGGATAGAGGGTGTGGAAACCTGGAGGCGAAGTCCGGGCTTTTCAAGTTCTCGGCTGCTGCAAAGAGGTCTATTTGTGGAAATCCCCATTTTTAGAAGTACCAAAGGAGAACGTGTGGCCCAAGTTCCTATTCATGTACTTTTTGCCTCATTCTGCTGACGAGGTCGGCAAAGATGTCTGTCCCTGGAAGGTGTTCTGCCAGGAGTCGGATTTTGTGATGAATTACCCAATGCCAAAAGGCTGAGAGAGGCGTGACAGTTGTAGAGAGAATGCCCCCCCCCCCTGGTTTTTGTACATAGTAAATTGTTGTCATATTGTCTGTCTGAACTAGGACAACTTTCACTATCAGATGAGGTAGAAATGCTTTTAACGCGAGCTGAACTGCCTGCAGTTCTAGGTAGTTGATGTGATGGTTCTGTTGGTTGGTATCCCAAAAACCCTGAAGTGGTTAAATGTTGTAAATGTGTCCCCCACCCTCTGAGAGATGCGTCTGTTGTGAGCACGACTTGTGGAATAGGGTCGATAAAGGGCCACCCTTTTGATAAATGTTGTGTGTTCCACCACTGCAGAGAGCGAAGAGTGAAGCTGTCTACCAACACAAGATCTGTTAGCTGACCCTGTGATTGATTACACTGACGTGCTAAGCTTTCTTGTAGAGGACGCATGTTTAGCCTTGCATGAGGCACTATGGCAATGCCTGACACCATCATCCCCAGTAATTGCATGAAAGTTCTGACAAGTAGGTACTGGTTGTTTTGAAACTGAGAAAACAGTGTTTGAAAATTGTGAATCCTGGCTGCACTGGGATATGCTAGAGCCATTTGAGTGTTTAGAATGGCTCCTAGATATGGTTGTATTGGAGTGGGTTGAAGATAAGATTTTTGTGCATTGACTGTAAATCCCAACCAATGCAGAATGTTTATGGTAGTTTGAGACATGCTTGGTGAATAAGAATATGAAAGTATGCGTCCTTTAAGACTAGTGTTGACAAAGTCACCTTGCTGTAAAAGCGGAAGTACCTGTTGCAGTGTGACCATTGGAAGTGTTCTGATAATGTGTATAGGTTTATTGGCCTGAGATCCAGGATTGGCCTTAATGAACCGTCCTTTTTGGATATTAGGAAGTACTGTGAATATACCCCTGATCCTTGTTGTATTGGAACAGGTTCTATAGCTTATTTTGTCAGAGGAGCTTGTGCTTCTTGTTTGAGCAGATGTTGGTGTTCTAAAGACAGTTTGTGAATACGAGGTGGAATATTGGGAGGATTGTTTTGTGAGCTCCAGGTAATAACCATGTTGGATAGTGCCCAACATCCATTTGTCTGATGTTATTGATTGCCAAATGAAAAGAAACTGTTGTAATCTCCCCCCCCCCTCCCCCCAACAGGTGATGAATGATCGGGGGGAAGTGATAGCAAGTCACTGCTTGTTAGTGGATGGAGAAGTGCGTCTACCTCTCCCGTTAAAATTGTTTTCCTCATATCCACCCATATAGAATCCTCTAGAGGGGGATGATTGTGTCTTTGTATGAAGATGCGGCTGCATCTGTGGTATTAGTTTTGGAGCCTACTCTGTAAAAGGAGCGACAAAGGGAACCTCTAGTAGAAGGAGACTGAAGTGTTCCCATAGATTTTGCCACTTCTGTATCCTTTTCCATAGATACAGATTAAGTGATTGATCTTCTTGAGGCCCAAAAAGGTGTTCCTTATCAAAAGGTGCATTAAGAATAGTTTGTTGAACTTCTGGTTTGAAACCAGAAATTCTGAGCCATATACGTCTCCTAAGTAGAATGCTGGTGTTGACTGCTCTAGCTGCAGTACCTGCAGCATCTAACGCACATCTGATAGAGGAACTGGAAATAAGTATCCCTTCCTACACTATTTCCTGCCCCCTTTTCTTGTGTTCTTCTGGGACATATTGCAATAATTCTTCCATCTCGTCCCAGTGTGCCCTATCATACCTAGCCAGTAGACCTTGTGTATTGGCTATACGCCAATGGTTGGCGGATTGATCAGCTACTCTCTTCCCCGAGGCATCTATTAGTTTTGATTCTTTATCTGGAGGTGGTGCCTTCCCTGAGGTTTGTGAATTTGCCCTTTTAAGGGCATTAGAGACCACTAAAGAATCCAAAGGCAACTGGCCCTTAATAAAAACGAGGTCAGATGGTGAGGGTTTATATTTCTTTTCCCGCTCTAGGCGTTAGGATACGTGCCCTAACTGGATCCTTAAAAATATCATCGGCATGCCTCATCATACCCTTTAACATAGGCAATAACTGATGTTCTGTGTGGGTTTCCTAACGTTTCAGACAGGAAATCCTCTTCTAGGGCTTCTATGTGTGAAGTCACTCCGAGGTAAGTGGCTTCCCTGGCAATTAACTCCTGATATGCAGTATCATCATCAGGAGGGGAAGGTTTAGCCGGATATAGATCCGGGTCTGTGTCTACAGGTGGATCACTATTATAGTCATCCCATGGATCAGGTGGTGGCTGATCATAAGTGTCATCATCATCTCCAATATCAGGATTTGTATTTGGAGAGCATGGTGGTGTGCTATGTAGAGGATCTGAAGCTGGTATATTAGGTACTGGTGAAGAAGGTGGAGGGGTTTGAGGAATTTTAATAGGACTAGTAGCCATGCCCTTTTTCTTTTTGAGAGGGATTTTATATTCAGTGCCTTTTTTCCTTTTGGAAGATGGCATTACTGGCTTAGTTGCCCAGTGTCAGGATTTATGTGAGTCATCTTTTGTTTTAGATCCAGTTTTTGATCATTGTTTCTAGAATAGGCTCCGGTGGCTTTAAAGGAGCGTCTTTATGTTTCGGTTCCAACATTTTCGGTGCCAAGCTGGATCTGTCCATCTTATCTTTCGAGCCCAAATGTTTCGGAATCGAAAGGGCATCATCTCGGCTCGAGCCCGAGCCGGAAGGCTGGACTTGCTGTTTCATGCCCAGCCGGAAGACGGGGCATTAGAATCAGTCTCAGTGCCTACCATGGCTTGGTGGCAGTGGTGGCCAATAGCCTTTTGTTTGGTTGAAGCAGGTTTGGTGGGCAAAGGGGCTTTGGTACTCACGGCACCCTGTCCAGCTGGAACGTAGTGGGACTCTAGTTTGATCTTCAACTCGGAATCCGAGTCATGGACGGAGAAGGCCTCTTCCTCTTCGAATGCTTCCATTTCTTCTTGCTCGATATCTTCTCCGAAGATATCAGGGGTGTCCTCGATACTCTGCCGTTGTATTTCTCTTTGTTGAGCTTGACGGTCCCGCAGTCTTTTTTGGATCGGAATGACCGACAAACGTCACAGTCTTCTTTATGCTCCGGGGAGAGACAGTGGTTACAGACCTTATGAAGGTCGGTTTGGAGTATTTGGAATGGCACCGAGGACAGAATTGAAATGGCGTCCGTTCCATTGGCAGAAGGCTCGATGATGAATTATCGAGCGGAAGTAGATAGAGGAAAACGAGCTAGGCCCGAAGGCCGCGGTTAGAGTTTCCCAACTGGATAACAAACGTTTTCCGAATTTTCGACACGCAGAAGGTGGAAAACGCCTTCGAAACAATACGGACGAGGATAGAGGTAATTGCGTACCGAAGGGATCCCTGTTAATGGTTTCGAATCGGAAGGCTGCAATACATGTCTGAACCCGATGGCGGAAAGAAAACAATCTAATGATGGAGTTGATGTCCATGGGCAGTACCACCAAAAAGAGTTGTCATCTAACCTCGTGACTGGAAAAGACTTCTTCAAAGAAAAACAACTTGCAAACATCTGGAACCAACACTAGATGGCAGGACTATGCAAAGCATGTGTATCTACAGTACACATGCCTCGAACCATCCATTTATGGTATAAGGGGTAATTTGTGTAGTACATTTAGTTTCATTTATATCTTAGGCAGTTGCTAGTTGGCATGGCACCCAAGCAGTGTGCCAGGTTGACTGATTTGGTCTGCAGGTACCATTTACTAGGGGCTTACAGGGGGTCCCAAGTGACAATTGTGGAATTGTTTTTAGGGAAGATGCACTGGCACAGGGGACCTGGTTGGCAGGGATACTGTGCACTACAATAAAAACCACGCAAAAAGTGGGGGCTAACTATGTCAAAAGAGGCACTTTCTCACATGCCACCAGTGTCCACATCATGGGTACAACAGCTAGTCTGACCAGGGGTCAGAGAGAAGAGTTCAGCATACTCATTTAGGATTTGCCTGCAGTCTGCCTGCTGTTGGGTCAGTGAGGGTGCCTGACACAGGCACTCCATCCACCGACCCATCTTTGGGACTGCTGGTGAGCAGATCAGGGAGAGGTCTACTCTCACTTTCCTGTCCCTCATCTGTAACCATGAGCATGGTCACATCAGCTCTGCCATAATAGGGCTTCAGACGGTTGACATTATCAACCTTTTGGGGTGCTTGCAACTACCAAGGTCCACCAGGTAGGTGACTTTCCCTTTTCTTTCAAGGACAGGGTAGGGCCCACTGCACGTATCTTATGGGTCCAATGCCTATACCTTCTGCCATGGTTTCAACTCAACCATGGCGGCCTTCTGGTCATACCACTGCTTTTGAAGCTCTTGGCTGGCCTGAAGGTTTTGGCTTGCTTTTTCCATGTACTCAGCCGTCCTGGAACGAAGGCCAAGCACATAATCCACTATGTCTTGTTTTGGTTCTTTGAGAGGCTTGTCCCAACCGTTTCTTACAAGACACAGAGGACCTCTAAAAGTGTGCCCAAACAGAAGTTCAAAGGGTGAGAACCCCACTCCCTTCTGTGGTACATTCCCTGTAGGCAAAAAGCAGGGATTGAAGTAGGACTTCCCATTCCCTACTGAGTTTTGTAGGTAGCCCACCAATCGTACGAGTTACTTACCTTCGGTAACGATGTATCTGGTAGAGACGTTGTCTAGCCGCAGATTCCTTAACTTAGAATATCCCCAGGCGTCGACTGGATCCGGAACTTTTTTGCAGCAGCACCTCTGCGCGACGGGGGACGGCGCCACACGACCTCGCCCTGACGTTGTCCACGTTCGTGACGTCAGCGAGGTCATAGAAGTCCCTCCCGGCGCGCTGACGTCAGTTTTCATGGGAGAAACTTTTCCGCGCACAACGCGGAGCCACCAACAAAAAAACTGTGAAAATAGGGGAATTGTGTGCGAGGGATGAAAAATCCGTGCGAAAGAGCCCCGCAAGCTAAGCGAAAACCCTTCCCTGAGTGCAACAAGGGAAGAACAGCTCAACAGACAGAAATAGACTGATAGTACCATGTAGAACTATGCCGGCCAGAAGAACGGAGCACAGAAAAAACAACAGTCCACTGTAGGAATGTATGAAAAGACTGGTCCTTCATCTATAATAACGGAGGTTGGAAACAGAACACAACCGACCCCCAAAGAGGACGACCAAGAGGAGACTAGGACTCTGAGTCAATAGAAAAGGCGGAAGGAAAGGAGGGTAACTGGAGAGGAAACGAATCCCCAGTGAATCAAAGGCACCATATTACAGGAAAGAAGCCCCTCAGCAGAAGATAACTGTATATGGAAACTCTCAGAGGGGTGCAACAAACTGAACTCCCGTGAGAGATAACCGAATGGTAACTGAAGAGGCCAGTGGAGAACACCACTCGGCAAGTTGCTCGCAGAACGGGGAGGCTGAGGCGAGCGTCAAGGAATCTGCGGCTAGACAACGTCTCTACCAGATACATCGTTACCGAAGGTAAGTAACTCGTACATCTGATCGAGACATCTAGCCGCAGATTCCTTAACTTAGAATAGATACCACAGCCATACCTCAAAGGGGAGGTGGGTCTGCGACAGAACAGAAAGCGCCAAGCATCCGATCCGGCAACAGAGTGACGGATAAAGGGGGGAGGCTGTGGCGGAACAGCCAGACAGCAACCCAAGCAGCTCGGCAGAAATAACGGGATGGCAGATGTCCTAAAAATGCCAGAATGGCGCTACACCATACCCGTATAAAAATGACAGGTAGAACGGCATGGGCCATATACCAGAGCAAAGAAAGAGCGAGAGAGAGAGAAGGACCACTCTCCGCTTAATGGCGCACGATGAGGACACCGACCCAAGCACGAAAAGAACCTGAAGAGATGCAACCAGAGCCTAACAGACTAGCCTATAGAAGGAAGGCTGAAAGAGCCGGTGCCAAGAGCCCAAAGGCAAGAGCTAGAACCTGAGCAATGCGCTGAGAATAGCCGGCGGGACAAGAAACACGCCAAGTGCACACCCAATTCCAAAAAGGGGAAATAGGGGCAAATAGCATCAACTTTAAACCCGCTGAAGCAGGTAGAAACATGCAGCAGGCAAACGGCCACAGAGACCTTAAAGTGGCTGGCACAAGAAGCATAAGAGTGCCCGACCGGGCAGTATGAAGCCAAAGTGAGAAACAATCCACAATATAGACTTGCAGGCAGTAGTCCAGGACCACTGCCATCAGAAGAGCTGTCCCGCAGGCGTAGCTTTAACAATAGTAGTTGAGAATTTGGAAAAAAGGCATATCCGAAGGAAGTGGCCAAGAACACCAAGGTAACGAATCGTGGGAAGAGCCTTGGAATCCGAGACCAAACACTCCAGAAAAGACACAGTGTCGAACACCAAAAAGGGAGCATTTGTTAAATGGGGAAAAAAAAACAGTAAGCGGAAGCAAGGAGGAACCTATGGGCAACTTGCAACAACTCAGAAAAGCTCCCCCACACATGGAGATTTGATCTAGACCTCGCAGCCTCGAAAAGAGGTGGCGACGTAGGAAAAGGAATACCAAGGCAACCGGCATGTATACATAAATGTATAAACATATAAATATGTAGAGACAGAACAAGCCAGGAGCATGAACATGTCCATACCGGAGCATACCCAGCACAGTAAGGGCAGGTAGGAACCGCTTTTGAAGAGGAGATCAAGAAACCTCCCAAGGAGGTGGAACAGGCAACAGGCAGGATGACCATGGCGTAAGAAGATGGCACCAAGGAAAAACACAGAACACCGTACCACCAAGCGACGCATGGAGCCCACAGGATCTCCAAGCCCAGGTGAGATAAACAGAGCTATATAATAGCATACAAGTACCCCACATGGAGTATGTACACCCCAAACAACGGGGAACACCTCTTAAGGCAATAAGCCAAGCCAAAGAGCGCAGTAACGAGCCGAACCTGTGAACCTGAGTTCCGAGCCGTATGACATGACTGAGGCGAACCACCGGCTCAATACCACAGTCAGAGGACCAGACACAGCAACCTGTGGAACACAGCCACAGCAGGCCCACAGTCAGCTCAAAGTAAAACGTATCCAAGGGATGCCAATAAAAGGGGTAATCACCCTTGACCACAGAAAAAGAAGACGTAAGGCTCACTGCCCATGTTAAACAAAGAGCGCATCAAAAGGATGCGAAATTAAAAAGTACCACCACGGAAGACAGGCCTAAGAAGACCTAAGTGGGAGGACGAAAGCCCGCAAGGAGCCGGTGAACCGCTGATTCGGCGTGAGCATCAAACAGTAAAACCCCATCAAAGGGCAAGTCAACCAGTCGCTCCCGGATATTTTCAGGGAAGACGCTATCTCGCAACCAAGCGTGACGCCTTAAGGCAACAGAACCCGCCATAGCTCGGCCCAAAGAATCCGCAGTATCTAAGGCTGAGCGGATTGTGAATTCGGCAAGGTCGCGGCCATCCCGGAGGAGGTGAAGGAGATCAATGCGAGCACCTTCAGATGTGGCAGAAAGCAAAGACTCTGCAGAGTCCCAAAGGGCAGAGGTAGCCCGAGCCAAAACACACACCGTATTTAAGGACCGTAGGGCCGCACTAGTGGATGCAAAGATGTTCCTACCCCATGACTCAAGCCATCTGGACTCCTGAGAGGGAGGAAGTGTTAGTGTGGGCAGGGAAGGAAAGGCAGTCTGCAACACAAACCCCTGCGCATCAGGGTGCACAAAAAGACAAACAGGATCATGTGGAGCTGGACGGTGGCGGTGCAAAACTGAACAAGCCACCGGTTCACCTGAAGCAGGCCGAACCCAGGTACCCAAAAGGGCATCATAAAAGGAAGACTCAAAGGGTAGAAGCGGCTCCACATTCCCGGACCCACGGTGAAGGACCTCAAGCAAGGGGCCCACAGACAAGGGGGCAGAAGGGGGTTGCATGGGTAAAATGCGAGTGGCCAATGAGACCACTCTCAAAAAAGCAGCACCAGCCTCGGTAGCCCTTTGCAGAGGGGACAACAACTCATCAGTGGGGGAGGGTTATAAGCTGACCCTCCCAAGACACTGAGGGTGCGACCAATGCCCCACGGAAGGGAGCCCCATTGAAGAATGAGGGTCCTGATGGGGCTCCTGGGGAGGCAAAGAGCCTGCCGTATCCGGGAGCTCCTGAGAAGGCTCCACAAATTCCAAGGGGGCACTGGCAACAATACCTCCGGCAACGCCGGGCGTGAGGGCGGCGCCGAACTCTCTCCAGAGGCCTCTAGAGAAGAGTCCACAACCCGGCGTCGACACGGCGCCAAAACGACGAGTGCCAGCGCCGATCGCGCCCCGTCAGGCGCCGACTTGGCTGCATCCGGCATCGAGTCGGCACCGTCCGGCACCGAAACTATGACAAGCTCCCCTTCCGAAGAAGGAGAAGGCGCCGGAGCCGGGGAGGCAAGACTCTGCCTCATCCATGACAGGCTACGACTCCGGAGAAAGAAGCGGAGGCGGCGCCAGAACGGCACCGACCCCGGCTCCGGACAGGCGGCCGCCTGCCCGGGGTGTGCTCAAGGCAGGGCTATGAGCACCGGCAACCACATGCGACGCCACAGGGAGCCCAGCGGGGCTATGCGGCGCGGCAGAGGTGCCGTGGGTCTTATAGGGGGACCCAGCTGGGCCGCGCCCTGACGACTCCATGTGGACCGTAGAGGGGGACCCAACCGGGCCGCGCCCTAACGACACCACATCTCCGGCGTTCCCGGGGGGCAAAGGCTCAATTGGCGCCGGGGGCGAACCCGCCGGCGAGCCCGTCGGAGACCCCACAAGAAGCGGAGGCCCCGAGGACGCCCCAGGAACGGGAGAGGACCCAAGGGAGGCCTGCAAAGCCGCGGCATATGCCTCCATTTGGGCCCGAGTCGCCCCCACACCCGGAAAGGGCGGGTAGAGGGGGGGCGACTGTTGGGAGCGCACGTCCGGAAAGTTCCGGGAACCAGTGCCCCTGACAGAAGAAAGGGAGGTCGAAGACCTCGGCGACAAGCGCCTCGACTTACCCAGTGGCGAACGACAGCCCCAGAGGGCGATCGACGGCAGAACCGGACAGTAGAGGGACCTGCCGGCGAAGAAGAGGCCGGGGGACGAGACGACTCCGACCGGGACAGCCGTGCCGAGAGAAGCTTCATACGGCGCTCCCGCAGAGACTTCGGCTTCAGGTGTTGGCAGGCGTCGCAGTCCGTGGAGTCATGGTGCACGCCCAGACACCACATACAAATAAGATGCGGGTCCATCGCGGACATCTGCCGTGAACAGGAACTACAAGTTTTAAAGCCCGAAGGCATCGACACACAGTTCCGGACGCGAAGCGTCGAAAAGGAGGCCTGAAAACAGGCCAGAGGAACCACTCACTCCGGATCCGCATTAAACGCGGAAAAGAAGGAAACTGACGTCAGCGCGCCGGGAGGGACTTGTATGACCTCGCTGACGTCACGAACGTGGACAACGTCAGGGCGAGGTCATGTGGCGTCGTCCCCCGGCGCGCAGAGGTGCTGCTGCAAAAAATTTCCGGATCCAGTCTGACGCCTGAGGATATTCTAAGTTAAGGAATCTGTGGCTAGATGTCTCTATCAGATATGGCTTTCACTGTCTGGTTGAATCTCTACACCATGCCATTGGCTTGATGGTGGTACGGTGTGGTGAACTTGTAAGACACCCCACAATACTCCCATGTGTTTTAAGTATGCAGACATGAAGTTTGTACTTCTGTCTGATACTACCTCCTGGTAAAGACACCAAGAAGGGCCTTTGCCACTACTGGAGCACTAGTGGCCCTAAGGGGTATAGCAGCAGGGTACCTCGTCGCATGATCCACTACAACCAGAATATATTTGTTCACAGGGGCTGTTGAAGGGTCCAGGGGGCTAACCCCAACCACAGGAAGTGGAATTAAGGGGGCCGTCCGGTGGCTTCCTGCCTGGCCATTGGCTTGGCTGGGGACAGTGGACTGAGAAAAGTCCTTCATCTTCTGGGACATCCCTGGTCAGTAGAAGTGATTGACCAATCTACTCCATGTTTTATCCTGACCGAGGTGCCCAGTTAAAGGGATATCATAGGCCAAAGTAAGGAGAAACTCTTTAAACATCGGAGGTACTACCACTCTCCTGGTTGTATCAGGTTAGGGGTCTCTGGCCTCAGTGCATAGGAGTCCATCCTCCCAATAGATGCTGTGGCTGCCACTGATATCACCCTTTTCCTGTGCAGCAGCTTGCTGCCTCGGGCTTTCAAGGGTAGGACAAGTTTCTTGTCCCTGGCACAGATCCAGCCCAGAGGATTCCCCTGGGCCCAGAGATCTGCCTGGTAAAGCCCAATCTCTTCCCCCTGGGATTAACAAGTCTTCCTGAGAAGAGGGGTTCTGACTTGGGATCTGTTTAGAAGCTGGTCCCCCAGTCTTCTTACCCTTTCTCTTGGAGGGCCGGTCTACTCTTCCAGGGTCCAGCACCTCTTTTTCACTTTGAGCTCTGCTCTATGCTCTGGCTGACACACAACGCCATCCTGAGAGACCTAACATGTTGGGAAGGGTCCTCAGCTCAACTTGAGCCCAGCGGGAAATCTCCAAATCATTTCCAAGCAGTCTACAGGAACATTTGGGGACACTGCCACCTCCTTTCCAACTACTCACCCCAAGTTCAAAGACACCATAGACATGGGATGGACTGTGGTGACAATGCTAGCATTGGTGACTGGATAGGTCCTTCCAATCAAGTACTGATCTGAGTGAACTAGGTGATGAATCACCAAGGTGACACTAGCCCCAGTATCTCTCAAGGCCTCTAGTCCATTAATCAAGGGAAACTGCCTATATCTTTTCATATGAGTGGGCCAGGAAGCACAGGATAAATCTACCCCTCCCTCACAGACTAATGTTGCCTCAGTGAGTTTGCTGACATGGTCAGGCCACACCTGGGATCCCATCTCGACATTAGGTACTGCAGGTTGACTAGAGGCATTTTTACAGCTAGGGTCTCCAGTTCAGTGTCCTAATGCTTTACAGTTGTGATACCAAGCCTTGTTGGGATCCCAGTTCTTACTCTGGTACACATCCTTGGACTGTGAAGAGACTCTGGGCCCACCCTCCTGAGCAGGTTTTTGTGGGCCTGAAGAAGACTTATTTTTTAGGGTTACCCTCTTTCCCTGGAGGGGGGGCTTTTTGGCCTCTTTCTCGTGGTCTCCCCCTCCAGTAGTAGTTTTTGTCACCCTTGTTTTAACCCAGGGGGTCTGCCTAATTCCCCAATTCTTGAGGAGAAAGTGGACCTAGGGCTACCGGGAATTGATGTAGTTCCTTTTGGCGACAAATACTTAAAAGGTGCTCCTTCATTATCAAATTATACAACACTTCACAATCATGTACAGTATTACCATCTAACTAACCTTGTAGTGTTTTCACTGAGTAATCTACAAAATCTATGCAGGTTTGGCTTACGGTTTTCTTAGCCTCCCAGAATCTGATCCTATACGCCTCAGTGCAGATTCAAAAGCCCTCAATCAGGGTACCCTTCATGAGGTCATAGGATGTAGCATCTTCCTCATGGAGTGTCAGGAGTCGATCACTGCACTTCCTTGAAAACCTTTCCCACAGGATAGGAATCCATAGCTTCCTGGGGGCCTCTCTACCAAGACAGGCTCTCTTCAAATGCAATGAACCACTTAGTGATATCATCACCCTCAAAGAATTTAGGGACAATCCCTTTTGGGATCCTAGAGTCAAAGGATTCTACATGTTCCCTATTTATTATTTTGCTGCCACCAGAGATGTGTCCTAGGCCCGTCGCCGCTCTCTTTTTCTATGGCTAGGAGTTTAGTTTCTATAGCTATCTTCTTCACTAATTTCTGAAGACCTGGATCTTCAGTTTCCACCTCAACTGAGATACTATTCGGTTTTGCTCCCAGTGGGGTTACTATCTGAGGGGGAAGTGCTGGACTCAGAGTCCCTTTCCTCCACTTCTAAAGACTTACCATCCTCTTCCCCACTGGGTAAAGTTTCATTCTAGGAGGGGGAGAATGGACCACTTGTCCTGTGTAACCAGGGTCTCGGTAGCGTTTTGTAGTCCCCTTAAAAACCCTCATATATGTAACCAGGGGTTGGCGGTATATCTTGGTTCTCCGCCTAAGTGTACTGTTACAGCATCATCATTGGGTTTTGTTTTTGCACATATGCTGTCCTCCACCTGGAGGGAGACCAACTGGTTTATCAGTAGGGTCCAGAGATGAAAATGAAGGGCGTGCGTGTGCTCTTTGAGGTGGTGCAATTAAAATACCCTACATCACAGTGTCAGAGAATATTTATTGCAAAAATTTGTGAAGTGGGAAGTTAAAAACAGTGTGGTGCGTGAGTAGATCGTGTTACTAATCTACCGCACTATTCATGGTCTGGTGGTCAACATGTTTCTGCCTAGTGATAATTCTATAGGCTTTCGTCAGGACCGGTTTGTGATAGAGAGCGTATTGTGGCTCCTATATTGGTGGTCAACTTACCACTCCAATTGTTCGTGGTCAGATCAGTAGTATCTGTACCTTTTAATTGATGTGCTGGGCTTCCTCGGGGCGCTTAAGAGCTAAAAGTAACCTGCTTCGGTTACTGCAAGCTGCTGGCTTGTTCTGGCTCTATGCACGGTGCCCCGGCAGTAAGGCAGTATCGGAGGACAGTGTTAAGCATTTGTTGTACACAGTACATAGACTTGAATGGGCTCTTCAGTAAAATACCAGGTAAGTTGCTCTTTAGGTTACTTTTCTTACTCAGAGTAGTATACCTGGGGGAGGAGACCTAGCACCTCGCCCAGGATGTGCATTGTTGCAGGCCCAGGAGAGCGGATGGCTCTCCACCCAGGGGTCCAGCAACATGTCTGCTGTGTGGCAGCCGGGGCAGCCCCTCAGACAAGACGTGGATTGTAGGTTAGGTTCAGGGGGCTACTCTAAGTTGCCCTCTGTCGTGCATTTTACATTAAATCCCACACTGGCATCAGTGTGGGTTTAATGTGCTGAGAAGTTTGATACCAAACTTCTCAGTCTTCAGTGTAGCCATTATGGTGCTGTGGAGTTCGTAATGACAACCTCCCAGCACCATATACTCTTAATGGCATCACTGCACTTACAGTGCCCAGGAATGGCCCTGGGTACTGTAGGGGCACAGGGCTCATGCACCTGTGCCCACACCACTGGCATAGTGCACCCAGCTAGAGGGGTGATTGAGGTATGCCAGGGCAGTGTGTTTGTGGGCATGGCACACAGGGATGTGTGCCATGTCGACTCTGTTTAGTTCTGCACCAAGACACTCAGAATGCAAAGGCAGGGTGTGTGTGTCGGGGTACAGGGCCTCTAAGGGTGGCACAATAAGTGCTGCAGCCCTTAGGGGCCTTCTCTGGTCACAGTGCCCTGGGTACCTAGGGTACCATTTACCAGGGGCTTACCTGTGGCCAGAGATGCCAATTGGGTTTAGGCTTTAGTACAGTTTTTAGGGAAGGAACAGAGGCCCTGGGTACCTGATTGGCAGGGACCCAGGGCACACCAAGGAAAAGTGCATCAGTTATCAGGCAAAAAGTGGGGGGGTTACTGCAACAGAAACCCACTTTCCTACAGGCGGATTCACGGTGTCCGGCCAGAGCTAGAGGTTGCAGATGAACAAATCCGGTGTTCACGGGAGACAAAGTCTTTGTGGTTGAAGGCAGGCAGGTCCTCTGGGGTTTTCGAGGTTGCTGGCTACAGGACACACAGGGATTTCGCAGGAGCAGGTTCGAGGTGGAGACAGGCCGGTAGGGCTGGGTCCAAGTCAGTGGGCGTCTTCCTCTTGTTAGCTTCGGCACGGCTGTTCGGTCCTTCTCCTTTTCTTGTTGCAGGTTCTTGTCTGAGGAAGCAAGGTTCAGGAGTGCCCTTCAATACTAGATTTAGGGGCACTACAGGTAGGTAAAAGGTAGGGACCAATGGGTCCCTTCCCTGGGGTGGGTACACCCCCTATTATGCCACCCTGCAGTGGGAGGGGGGCATGAGCCTGTCCCTGGTTGGCTGAGTCCCCCCATCTGCAAGATGGCGGGGACAGAGTTGTGCTTCACCTCGCCTCCCCCACCTGAGGGGTGGAGTTGGCAGAGGTGGGCACACCTCTCTTCCTCACTTGTTTTTCCGCCGGTTCTCCCGCCCAAAGTGGGGGTCAGAACCAGTGGGGACCAGTTGCTGAAAGCAGCAAGTGGCCTGGGGAAGCTCACAAAGGCGGCAAGCTTTGAAGCTTCCCTTTGTGAACCCTGCCCATCCTGGGGGAGGAGGTTTGGCACCTCGTCCCAGGATGTGCATTGTTTCAGGCCCCAGAGAGCAGCAGGCTCTCGACCCAGAGGTCCAGAAACATGTCTGGTGGTGGCAGCTGAAGCAGCCACTCAGCCTGGACACTAGAGGTGGGTTAGGTTTCAGGGGGCATCTTCTAAGATGCCCTCTGTGTGCATTTTTCATTAAATCCCACACTGGCATCAGTGTGGGTTTAATGTGCTGAGAAGTTCGATACCAAACTTCCCAGTTTTTAGTGCAGCCATTATGGTGCTGTGGAGTTCGTGATGATAAACTCCCAGCATCATATACTCTTAATGGCAGCACTGCTATTACAATGTCTAAGAATGGACTTAGACACTGTAGGGGTACAGGGCTCATGCACCTGTACCCTCACCACTGGTATAGTGCACCCAGCTAGAGGGGTGGCTGACCTATGCCAGGGCAGTGGGTTGTAGGCATGGCACACAGAGGTGTGCCATGTCGACTCTTCACTTTGTTCTGCACCAAAACACGCAGCCTGCAAAGGCAGCGTGTGTGTGTAAAGGTACAGGGCCTAGAAGGGTGGCACAATAAGTGCTGCAGCCCTTAGAGGTCTTCCCTGGTCACAGTGCCCTGGATTTACCAGAGGCTGACCTATGGCCAGAGATGCCAATTGGGTACAGTTTTGGGGAAAGAACTCAGGCCCTGGGAACCTGATTGGTGGGGACCCAGGGCACATCAAGTCAAAGTGCATCAGTGGTCTGGCAAAAAGTGGGGGGCTTACTACAACAGAAACCCACTTCCTTACACAAGCGCCCCCCCCCCCCCCCAGCTCAAAGGCCAGGAGACTCAGCCAAAGCTGGGAGAGTCTTCCTAGTCTTTCAGGCGAGGAAGAGCAGAGGAAGTGGTTTGGGAGTTGCAGGGCCTACTCTGCCTTACATCCTTCTGTCCAGGTCAGCCCCTTTAGGGAGCTGGCCTACCTCAACAGTTTCAGGACCTAATTCCCAATGCTCCTTTCCGATCTCTTTAGTGCCTTCACCCCATCTTTTTAGTTTGGGTTCAGAGGTGCCTACCTCTGCAATTTCTAACTTAGCTAGGGCAAAGCCCAGCTTACCCACAGCTTGAGCAACCCCACCATGACCAATAAGGTCAGGGGGCTAGGCCACCATGCCAAGGACAGTGCTGCCATGAAGGCTAATACCCAGCAGAGGCTACTGACAGCTGTCAGTGCCAAGAACCACACCTTTAGCTCCTCACTGGTAGGTGAAGGGGCTACCTTACAGGCTTCTTTGGGTTCTGGTTGCCTGTCTGCTGTTTTAGGGTGGGGGGTCACTACACTTGGTAGGGAACACCCTTCTTCCACCCTCTGTTCTGCCAGCTGAGGAGCCCCCAACTCAGGCTGGACAGTTGTCTGACTAGTCAGGGCTTTTTGTTGGCTAGGGGGGACTTTACCAGTGCCAAGTTTGGAGGCCTCACTTACTGGGATAGAATCTCTCTGGCCCACTGGAACTGTGGCTAACAGTTGCCCACCTTTCCTACACAGTTTCTTCTTTTTCTTTTGGGGCTTAGCTGCACTAACTGCAGGTTGAGCCCCCCCAGGTTTCTGGGGTGAGGTCTGGCATTGGAACAGTACCTCTCTTTGGCTCAGACCACCCTCTGGATGGTCGTTCCCAAGGAGACAATCAAGGGGAGGTCTTTACTGACTACCACCTTTCTCCATCTAAGTGACCCAGCTACTTCTAGGGGCACTACAGCCACAGGCCTAACAGTGACACCCCTGGGACAGTCCTTACTCTTTTGTTTCCCCTGGGACATACTGGTTTGAGAGAACCAACCTGTCATGCACCACAGTGTGACTGGCACAGGTATCTCTCAGGGCAAGGGCTGGGATTCCATTCACCAGTAGGTGGTGGAAGTGTCTACTCCCCTCTGGAATCTCCAGCTTACCTTGTGGCCCCATTTTCCAGTTGAAGGCTATGAGGGCTTCCTCATCTGAGGACCCTTCCTCCAAAGCTACACTGGCAACCCCTGTAGCTACACTAGTCACCCCTGGAGCTGTGCTAGGGACTTTGTTTTTAGGACAGCTAGGGTCCTTGGTGTGGTGTCCTGCCTTTTGGCAGGTGTGACACCATACTCTGTTGGGATCCCAATTCTTACCTTGGTACCATGTCTTAGTTTGTGAGGTGTCTTTGGGCCCACCCTCCTGGACAGGTTTTTGGGGGGCTACCTGGGACTCCTTACTTTTATCTTTAAGGGGCTCACTGTCTTTCTTCTGGGGAGGCTTTGTAACCCCTTTCTTTAGGTCACCCCCAGTGGACGTCCTAGTGACCCTTGTTTTGACCCAGTGGTCTGCCTTCTTTCCCAATTCTTGGGGAGAAAGTGGACCTAGGTCTACCAGGTACTGATACAACTTTTCATAAATGCAATTACTTAATATGTGTTCCTTCATAAACAGGTTGTAAATTCCATTAAAGTAATGCACATCGTTTCCAGTTAACCAGCCACCTAGTGTTTTTACTGAGTAGTCTACAAAATCAATCCAGGACTGGTTTTGGGTTTTGTGAGCCCCCCTGAATCTTATTCTGTACTCCTCAGTTGTGAGTCCAAATCCCTCAATCAGAGTTCTCTTCATGAGGTCATAAGACCCAGCATCTGCCCCAGAAAGGGTCAGGAGTCTGTCTCTGCAGTTACCAGAGAACAGTTCCCAAAGGAGTGCCCCCCCAGAAAGTCTTCTTCACCCTTCTAGCTTCACAAGCACTCTCAAAGGCTGTGAACCACTTGGTGATATCATCACCCTCCTCATATTTAGGGACAATCCCTTTGGGGATTTTAGGATCATAGGATTGCTTGTTATCCTTATTAAGATTGCTGCCACCATTGATGGGTGCTAAACCCATCTCCTTTCTTTCTTTTTCTAGAGCCAGGAGTCTGGACTCTAGATCCAGTCTTTTGGCCAGCCTTGCTAAAAGGCTGTCCTCCTCATTGAGACTGTCCTCAATGTCCTAACCAGAACCTGAGCCACCTGTGTGGCCTCTAGGTCCCCAGAGGTGAACTCTTGGAAATAAGGGTGCAGGGACCCTTTCTTCCCTAGGAAGTGGTGGAGGTGGGCACCTATCTCCATCCTCCTCACTCCTTTCCTCCTCTGACTGGTCATCACCATTTTCAGAGGGGTGGGCCTTTGAATACTCAGCCAATAGCTCCTGGAGCTTTTGTTTGGTTGGATGAGGGCCCATTGCTATGTTTTTGAGTTTACATAAGGACCTTACTTCCTTGAAAGACAAGTGAAGGTAAGGGGTGAGGGTTGAGCTCCTAAACCATGTCCTGCATGTCATTATTATCTTCACTAATAGTTGGGTTCTTTTCTTGAGACATTCTAACAAAAAAGTTCTAACCCTCTACCCTGGACTATAGTGACTTTATTTTCTAAAATTCTAAAGGGACTTAAGCAAGGCCCTAACAAAACTTTTAGTAGTTTGGTAAAAATGCCAATTTGAAAAATCTGAATTCTAAAGGCAATTTAAGAGTTCTGTCGTGTAATCAGGTGGTAACCAAGTAGTCCAACAAATGCAAGTTGTATATCCCACCGCTGATCCACCAATGTAAGAAACTGGCTCTATATATACACTACACCAAAATGAGGTATAGTGTGTATAGGGTCCAGGTGACTCCAAAGGTAGGCAGAGGTTAAAGTTGGATAGAATCTTACTCTCTACTTGTGGTAGCTTGGTCGAGCAGTAAGGCCGTATCAGAGGACAGTGTTAAGCATTTGATGTACACACTCAGTCAGCAAATGAATTCACACACTCAAGAACTGAACACTAGGCCAATTGTTTTTGTATAAAAATATATTGTTTTATTTTAGAAAAAAGCAAGCCTGGCACAGGTAAGCATAAAATACTTTACAGTAATAAGTTACTGAATGTCGAACAGTTTGAAAATGCAATGGAGATTGTACTTTGTTTGATTTACAGGGGAGCAGTAGTATGCAACACTTAGCAAACACAGTACATTGGAATGAATAGGCTTTGTCAGTAAATTGCAGGTAAGTTACTTTTCCGTTACTTTTTCTAACTCAGTGCTGAATGCCTGGATTCAGCACCGGGACATTTCCTGAAAACAGGTGAGTAAATGCGTTTTGTTATTCGTGCGATTTTTAAAGAGTAATTTCACATTTCAAAACTCCACACTTAGAAACTTTTTGGAGCAGTACATTAAAATGAATAGGCTTTGTCAGTAAATTGCAGGTAAGTTACTTTTACGTTACTTTTTCTAACTCAGTGCTGGATGCCTAGATTCAGCACTGGGACATGTCCTGCAAACAAGTGAGAAAACACGTTTTGGTTATTTGTACGATTTTTAAGGAATATTTTTAGTTTTCAAAACTCCACACTTGGTCGTTTTTTGGAAGAAAAATTGTCAATGTTATCCTATGGAGGAAAAACAGGTTATCGGTTTGCAGGCAAGTAAACGACTGTGGGAGTTAAGGTTCTGGGGTTAGAACAAGGGTTACCCCAGGGTCAGTGATGCACTGTTGTTGCACCCTCAGCAGCACTAGGGCGGCCGGGTGCAGAGTGTTGAGGCCCAATGTTATCCTATGGAGAATAGGGGGACTCCGGTTGGTGGCTGCTGGCAAGCAGGCCTCTGGGTTGTGGGAGCAAAGCTCCTAGGGTTTAGGTCAGGGCAATTGGGGAAACAAGTTGGCACAAAAAGTGCACCCTCAGCGGCACTGGGGCGGCCGGGTGCAGAGGGCTGTTTCGGCGTCGGACGCCCTGTTTTCTATGGAGAATCTCCGGTTTGAAGCAACAATGCAGGCTCGGGGACGAGGATCTTCTGGGTGCGATCACCACTTCGAGGGATAAGTTGGGATGTCTTGGGTTGGTTAGGCACCGTTGGTTTGGGCACACAAGGCCGTGGGGCGTCGGGTGCAGGGGTGCCTTTTAGGGTCGGATTTTCTTTCCCGCTCTGGTCGCGGTAGAGGGGACCCTCTGGATTGAGGCTGCAGGCGTCGTCTGAAGGCTTGAGGTAGGTCAGGAGTCGCCGGATCTCAGGTCAGGATCGCCGGGGTGACCTCCTCGTGGTGTTTTTCCACTCGAGCTCGGGCCGGGTTCGGCGGGTGCAGAGTGGGGTGAGTTCGCGGTCTCCGGGCGGAGCCAGAGGTTGCTGTTGAACAAATCCGGTGTTCCCGGGAGAACCAGTCTTTGGAAGTGAAGGCAGGCAGGTCCTCCGGGGTTTGTGAGGTTGCTGACTGCTGGACACACCAGGATTTCGCAGGAGCAGGTTCGAGGGGAGACAGGCCTGTAGGGCTGGGGCCAAGTCAGTGGGCGTCGTCCTCTTGTTAGCTCTGCACGGCTTCTCGTCCTTTTCTTCTTTTCTTGTCGTTTCTGGATCTGAGGAAGTAAGGTTCAGGGTGCCCCCTAAATACTAGATTTAGGGGCGTTACAGGTAGGTAAAGGGCAGGGACCAATGGGTCCCTTCCTGGGGTGGGTACACCCCTATTCTGCCACTCTCCAGTGGGAGGGGGCAGGAGTCTGTCCCTGGTTGGCTGGGTCCCCCATCCTCAAGATGGCGGGGACTCGAGGTTGTGCTTCACCTCGCCTCCCCCACCTGAGGGGTGGAGTTGGCAGAGGTGGGCACACCTCCCTTCCTCACTTGTTTTTCCCGCCGGTTTTCCCGCCGGTTCTCCCGCCCAAAGTGGGGGGTAGAACCAGTGGGGACCAGTTGCTGAAAGCAGCAAATGGTCTGGAGAGGCTCACAAAGGCGGCATGCCTTTGAAGCTTCTCCTTCGTGAACCCTGCCCATCCTGGGGAGGAGGCTTGGCACCTCGTCCCAGGATGTGCATTGTTTCAGGCCCCGAGAGCAGCAGGCTCTCGACCCAGGGGTCCAGAAACATGTCTGGTGGTGGCAGCTGAAGCAGCCACTCAGCCTGGACACTAGAGGTGGGTTAGGTTTCAGGGGGCATCTTCTAAGATGCCCTCTGTGTGCATTTTTCATTAAATCCCACACTGGCATCAGTGTGGGTTTAATGTGCTGAGAAGTTTGATACCAAACTTCCCAGTTTTTAGTGCAGCCATTATGGTGCTGTGGAGTTCGTGATGACAAACTCCCAGCACCATATTCTCTTAATGGCAGCACTGCACTTACAATGTCTAATAATCTACTTAGACACTGTAGGGGTACAGGGCTCATGCACCTGTACCCTCACCACTGGTATAGTGCACCCAGCTAGAGGGGTGGCTGACCTATGCCAGGGCAGTGGGTTGTAGGCATGGCACACAGAGGTGTGTGCCATGTCGACTCTTCACTTTGTTCTGCACCAAAACACGCAGCCTGCAAAGGCAGTGTGTGTGTGTAAAGGTACAGGGCCTCTAAGGGTGGCACGATAAGTGCTGCAGCCCTTTAGAGGTCTTCCCTGGTCACAGTGCCCTGGGTACCTTTGGTACCATTTACCAGAGGCTGACCTATGGCCAGAGATGCCAATTGGGTACAGTTTTGGGGAAAGAACACAGGCCCTGGGAACCTGATTGGCGGGGACCCAGGGCACATCAAGTCAAAGTGCATCAGTGGTCTGGCAAAAAGTGGGGGGGTTACTGCAACAGAAACCCACTTCCTTACAAGAGACCAAAGCAAGTACCCACCACTGTTAGCGTGTCCTCAAACGAGAAGCCGCTGTCCACCAAAACTCCCAGATTCTTAACCTTCGGGGGTTGCTAGAGTTCCAAGTGCCGCAGGCCACCATTGATTGCCCCATTGATGGGAATTTTCAGCCCACCAGGAGCACTTCTGACTTGGTGGAATTCAGTTGCAAGTAGTTATCAGCCATCCATTCAGAGATGGCCATAAAGTTGTCTTGGGATTTCGCCTGATCTTGCTTAGAGTCGTTGGAAAATGTGAACACCAATTGGGTATCATCAGCGTATGATACCATGGCAATGTTCCGGGCTTTGGCCAGGAGGGTCAGAGGGCGGACGTAAATATTAGAGTGGGGCTCAGGGCAGATCCCTGCGGAACACCACAGCAGAGAGAGTGGGCACTGGAGGTGAAAGGGGGAGCAGAGACCTGAAACCGATCGGCCAAGAAGAACGAGAACCAGGCTAGGGCCTTGCCATTGACCCCGATCTCCTCTAGCCGATGTAGCAGGATTCTATGGGAGACCGTGTCGAAGGCCGCACTAAGATCCAGCAGGATCAGTGCCGAGGTTCTGCCCTCATCCAAGGCGGACCGTAGCTGCTCCGTGACTGCAAGTAGTGCAGATTCGGTGCTATGTCTAGGGCGGAAGCCGTTTTGTGACATATCTAGAATTGAATTTGCTTCCAGGTATTGGGTCAAGATAGTGTTGACATAGGACTCCATGATTTAAGCAAGGTACGGGAGCAAAGATATTGGACGAAAGTTTTCCGGCAGAGACGCATCCAGCGTAGGTTTTTTTAACAGGGGGATAACTTTAGCATGTTTCCAGGACTTAGGGATTACAGCCACTGACAGTGACCTGTTGATCAGCTCCCGGCCCTCCGATAGGAGGCAGTTGTGAAATTTTCTAAAGAGGTCTGGTTTTAGAGGGTCGTCAGGGGATCCTGATTTTACCTTAGCCGACAGGGCCTCCATGTCTTTAGAGGACATGGGAGGGAGATCCTGGAGGGAGTGAGATGTAGCGTCCATGAATGGATTCTCCCGAAGATCGGAGGAAGCCTTCCCCGGGCAGAATGCGCTGTAGATGCGTTCCACCTTGCTAATTAAAAATTTAGCCAGAGTCTCGCATTGTGAGTTGGAGGATATGATGCTGTTGGCAGCAGGAGGGGGGGGATTTACCATGTCTTTCATAAGGGCAAAAATGGTTTCGGTTGAATTGCTGCGAGTAGTGATCATGTTAGCATAGAACATTGCCTTGGTCTTCCGGACCAGTTTATGGTATACTTTAACTGCGTTCCTATAGACTGTCTTTGCTGTGAGATCGTAGGAACTTCTCCAGGCCCGTTCTAGGATCTTACACTTTTTCTTTTCCGCAATCAGGGACTCATACCATGCGCGGGTTTGGATACGCTTGGCATGGGTCCTTTCTGCCGGGATACAGCAATCTAATGCTTTATTGACCCATCCCCGGAAGGCAGCGTCAGCTGCCTCTATATCTGTTGGCCATTCTGGGCGGTCAGAGTTTAGAGTGGTGGTAAGGATGGTTGGGTCTAATTTGTGCCACGGGCGCTTCATTGAAGGCGGGCGAGAGGATTGCACTGGGGGCCTTCTAAACAAAGTCGTAAAGAGATGGAGTGATCCGGCCAGAGCATAGGGAGAGGGGGGCTTAGCCTCTATAATCTGGAGATTCGAAAATACGGGGTCAAGGAGATGGCCCGCTACATGCGTCAGTCCCCCGACCAGCTGCGTTAGCTGGCATGCAGCCATATCTCCCAGGAAATTGATGATCTCCTGGGACTCTTGGCGTTCCAGATGTAAGTTAAGGACCCCTATAATGCTAACAGTTGGCGGCTTCTAATATTAGCACGAATGCGGTGTTAGCTAGGGCTTCTTGAAAGGCTTTCAAGGGGCCCGGTGGGCGATAAATAAGAAGCCCAGATAGTGGAAAATTGTGGGTCAGTGCAATTTTAAAGAAGGCACTTTCACAGTCGGGATATTCTGCAGAGTGAGGCTGCGGAGTATACCGATTTGACTATAATAGCTACCCTCCCCCCTTTCCGACTGTTCAGAGTGCACATCGTGTAGCCAACAGGTAGGGCTAAGGCCGGAATGGCCACAGAATCAGTGGTGAGCCAAGTTTCCGTGAGGAATAGAATGCCCGGTGCCGTCGCTTGCAAGAGGTCTAATACCTCTGCATGATGTTTGACAAGGGACCTGCAGTTGAGGCTGCAAATGGCAAAATCTTTCAACCCAGAGGCAGAGGGCGGCAGCCGAGAGCACGTAACCACCCTGAAACCGCATATGTTACATACATATTTACAGAGTAAGTGAGTGTGAGAGTGAGTGTGAGAGTGAGTGTGAGAGTGAGTGTGAGTGTGCGAGTGAGTGTGTGTAACGGTACAGGGCCTCTAAGGGTGCCCTTGGTGCCTATAGTACCTTTTACAAGGGACTTGCATGTGGCAAGAGAGTTGCCAAATTGGGTGTGCAACAGTACAGATTTAGGGAAAGAACATAGGCCCCAGGTACCTGGTTGGCAGGAACCCAGGGCACACTCAGTCAAAGTGCATCAACATTAGGCAAAAAGTGGGGGCAACCATGCAAAAGGGGCACTTTCCTACACATACCAGTGGTGTAACAGAGCCACAACAGTAGTATACTTCAACTCAGTAACCATGTTAGTCCCTTTGGGCACTTGACTGAATCAAACAAAACAAAGAAAAGCTGTCAAGGTTTGCTCATGGAAGTGGAGGGGTTAAAAATTCAGATGCAGTAAATAACTTATAACGAGGAGATGATGCATCTCCACGACTCAGATACCTTTCATCTTCTCCTGGCCAGCTGGGCTGCAAGGACCTATTTACTTCTGCAAAAGCTCAGACTGAAACATCTAAGCATAGCAAACCTTCCAGTCAGCTGAGCCTCGTAGAGAGCTTCCTCTTATCGGGTTGGATACTCTTGGGCAGAATAGTCAATCTCATCAATTAGATAAACTCTCCTTTTCCACACAGGATATGGCTTTTGTGGCTCTTCAATGTCCTCTCTCTTCTTTGGTCCTCAGGATCTGCTACTCTGGTGCCAGGGGCTCCACTAAATTATTAATTTAGGGGTGTTCGGGGTGTGTAGGGTAGTAGCCAATGGGCTACTGACCCTTGGGGTCACTATGCCCCTTTATGACCACTTCCTGTGGGAAGCGAACATAACCCTGGGCCAGAATTTCTAAGTATGCCATCACAAAGATGGCTACTTCTGAAAAATCATGTCCACCTCACAGAGCCCATCTTAGGGGTGCTACTAGCCCGGAGGTGGCATGCCTACCTGTCTAGCTAATTTTATTGCCATTCAGGTGCCAAGGGGGCCCTGGACAAAGAGGTCTGATTCCTCTCCTTGGGAGCCAAATTCACATTTGAAAGGTGGCAGCCCTTTGAGGCTTGCCACCCAAAAAAGGCTGATCAACAGATCGTCCTGTGGGAGGGAGTGTTACACCTTCTTCCTAGACAGGCTTTCGTTCTGGGTCTCCTGAGAGCAGAGGTTCTCACCCTAGGAGGTCAGAACAGTGCCCTGGGTGGCAGGCTGGCAGAAACCAGTCAAAAAGCACACCAGAGGCTGGTATGTTTTCAGGGGGCACCTCCAAGGTACCCTCTCTGGGTGTGTGTATTGGTAAATCCATCACCGGAATGAGTGTGGGTTTATCAATACGAGATGTTTAATAGCAAACATCCCTATTTTCAGTGAAGCCATCTTGTAGCTGGGGAACTGGTTTTTCACTGGTGTCCAGCACATGCTTTAAAATGGCTTACCTGGAGACTTGTACTGGTAGTAATAGGAATGACCAGCAGAGGGGGGGATATGTACTCATACAGGTATGCCCTCACATGTTCTATTCAGCACCCTGACTTAGGGCGGTCAGGCCTGCAGTAGGGGTGACTTACAAATATTACATGCAGTGTTAGAGACATGACACACAGTGATGTGTGACGTTGTGTTTTCAACTTTTGTTTGCATCAAGACACGCAGCCTGCAATGGCAGTCTTGCATGTGCTTGGTGAGGGGTCCTTAGGGTGGCACAATATGGGCTGCAGCCCTTAGGGTCCCTCTTTAGTACCTAGGTACCCGGGGTTCCACTTACTAGGACTTAGAGGGTGCTAAAGATTTTGTCAATTGGGGAAACTATTGTACAGTTTTGGGAAAGAGCTCTGGCACTGGTGACCTGGTTAGCAGGAACCCAGTTCCCTTTCAGTCAAAATCACATCATTTACCAGGCAAATGGTGGGGGTGACCATGTCAAAAAGGGGCACTTTCCTACACTCACATCCGAAACTCCAGCCCCCGCCTCCCAGCCCCCGGGCCCTTTTTGTGATTAGTTTTACAATAAACACCTGATGACATACCAACTGACATATAGATAGACTCAACCAACTACATCTTATTCTAAACTAAGAAGAAGTTGATTACATCTAGATGGCTTTAGGTGACATGTTTGGCACAAATGGAAACCAAGTAAGTCTCGCCCTTTGTTCTATATGCAATACGCTGGTGCCAGTCTACTAATTTCTTCACAAATCCCTCCATATCCAATCTAAGATATTTTTAAATGAAGCATATTCCCCGCTGTTGGATGACAAGCTAGAATACATCTATAGTAGTCTGTCCAACACCAAGCTGTTAAATATGCGGGGCTCACTCCCTGGCCCAAAAATAGCTGCTTTGAAAATGCTCTTTTTTAGGATGTTTAATGCTCCATTCAGTCAAAAAAGCATTTTGCTTGTGTAGTGTTCCCCATAAACATATGCACAATTTTCCAGGCCTTTCGCAACTTCTTGATGTTTGGGACCTGTTAAACCTATGGGGGTACATGTCTCAGCATACATAGTGTGCTTGGCTAAACCGCAAAGCCTGGCAACAGCCATGACAGGGGGCACTGAGCAGCTCCTACACCCACTGACTGCATAGCCTGCTTCTCAAATGGCAAAGATACTAAACTTCAGTGATTGTACATATCATGTCAAATGAAGCCCTGAAGACAGGAAAGAGTAGTTTCTCTGGCCAAGGAAGCCACCCATGCCATTGGTCACCTGTATCTTGTGCACAGAGGCTTATTTTTGAGTTTTTGAGACCAAGACTTTCAGCTCAGTCCCCTGCCCCTGTATTACAGTCTAGGACCACCTCTTCAGTGTTTGACTCTCTCAATGTCATTTTAGACCCCTTCTCCCAGTGATTGGTAGAATGCAGTCTCCTTGCTGGCATCTTCTGTTCTTCAGGGTAAGCCTCTGCCCCGCTATGCTAGTCATTCTCCGACCTCACGATTTAAGCGCCTCATGGAAAAGACCTGGGTTTTCGGTGTTTCAAGGACTATTCTTTTCTTTCTTGACATCCGTCGACCACTTCAGTGTTTCTTTGCCTTTTTCTTCTTCTCGTGTTTCTATTGAGTTTTAACACTTGTTCACCAGGCGCTATGTGTTTTTCTTGCAGATCCAACAGCAAAGATTTTTTTTTTTTAAAGTTGGTGACCATGCACAGGATCGCAGGCGTACATCTGACATGGCGGATGACAAGGCACCAAATGGTAGACAACAGACAACTGGAGAAGGGTTCTGGGGGGCAGACAATTCTGGAACCAACCACTAGATGGCAGAATGCACAGCATATAGATCCAGAGTTACAGTAGAAAACTTAACTTTCATCCAGACTATCTGCAGTGCTACTACGGCGGCCCAGCTTCTTTCAGTCACAGGCTCTGCAACTCTCAATCGGCGCTGCCAGGATGGGAAGAGGGAGCAGCTTGGGGCAGCCTGTGAGAGAAGGCAGGTGTTAGGGGGGAGCAATAGGGGACCATAACTGATTAATGGGTGGAATGCGCCGGGGAAATAAGCCACAGGCGCAGTAGAAGAGCAAGCGAGGTAGGAGGTGAAACAGGGGTGGGGATGCAGTGGTTAGGGTGGAGGGGAATATCAGTAGCCATCAAGCACAAAGCAGATGCACTGGGAGAGGGCTCTGCTTCACTCTGCTACTACATCTCCATGGGGTGGGTGTAGGAAGCTGGCTCTGTATATACTATACCAAAGTAAGGTATAGTGTGCACAGAGTCCAGTGGATCCCCAAAGGTATAGCAGAGTCTAAAGTAGATAATACCTTACTCTCTTTTAAGGTAGTGTGGTTGAACAGTCAGGCTTTTCAGGAGGGTAGTGTTAAGGATTTGTTGTACACACTCAGGCAAGAAATGTCACACACTCGAAGACTGAATCCAGACCAATTGTAGGAATAAAAAGTTATTTTGTTATTTTATTTCTAGAACCAAGAGTCACCTAGTAGCACATAAGTCAAACTCTTCATACAACGTTACTTTCAGCAAGGCAGTGAAAACTGGATTTGCAGGAACATTCAAATTACTTTTTGCAGTGGAAAAAATAGTTCAAAAATGTTGGTTTGTACTTTTTTTATTACTTTTAGATTAAAGTTCTGGTTTGGTATAATACATACTCCTAACAGTTTACACAACACAGGACATTTGTAAGTAGGTTAACTCCTGTGCAAGCAATAGATTACTGTTTGTACAGTACAAGACAGTTCAACACTTAGAAGAATGTTTAGAGAAAAACCCACTATTCCGTCTTATGGGAAAAACGAAGTGTTAAGTTACAGGTGAGTAAATCTGTTTTGGAATTGGAGTTTTGGGGGGTAGAACCAAGGTTCAGGTTGGCCCGCAAGCGGCACTAGGACGGCCGGGTGCAGGGTGCCAATGGGGCTAGGGGGCCCGTTGGTTGGGGACAGCTCTCGAGCAGGCCACTCGGTCTCAGGAGCCAAGCTCCTAGGGATAAGGGCAAAGTTACCCAGGTTACCACCAAGCCCACACCACAAGCGGCGTAGGGGCGGACGAGTGTTGGGTGCTTAGTAGGCGTTGGAAGCCCAATGCATTTCAATGGAGGATGTTGGTCACGAAAAAGGACTGCAGGCTGGAGCCAGAGGACTGGACGAAGGGAACCAGCGACTGAAGGATGAAGTAGAAGGGTAGCTGGACACCAGGACACTGTCGGTCGGGCACCTCAGGTCACAGGAGCTGCGGATGCAGGGGTGTACTTTTCTGTTGGGTTCTTCTCACTGGTTCTGGTCGCGGTTGGGTGGGATCCTTAGGATTGAGGCTCCAGGCGTCGAGGTGAAGGTCAGTGGAGGTCGTCCAATGCTGGATCACAGGTCAGGATCACCGGGGGGACCTCGCTTGGTTGTTGGGCCACTCTAACTCGGGCCGTGGGTGTCAGGTGCAGAGTGGTGAGGACTCGCGGATCTGGAGTCCTGGTTTGGGTTGGTGTTGGACAAATCCTGTGTCCACGGCAGATAGGAGTTCTTTGTGAAGGCTGGGCAGGTCTCCGTGGCTCTTGGAGGCTGCTGGCTGCAGGACACGCTGGGTTCAGCTAGCAGGGGTTCAGAGCAGGAGACAGGCCAGTAGGGCTGGGGCCATAGCAGTTGTCATCGTCCTCTTCTGCAGCACGGCTCTTCATGTCCTTCTTGTAACGGCGAATCTGAAGATTCAAGGTTCAGGGGTGCCCCTAAATACTAGATTTAGGGGCGTTACAGGGGTGTAGAGGTTGGGACCAATGGATCCCTTCTCTGGGGTGTCTACACCCCCTAGTATGCCACCCTCCAGTGGGAGGGGGGCATAAGCCTCTTTCTGATTGGAGGGGTCCCCCCATCTACAAGATGGCGGAGATTGAGATGTGTGCTTCACCTCGCCTCTACCACCAGAGGGGTGGGGTTGGCAAAGGTGGGCACACCTCCCTTCCTGGCTAGGTTTTCCCACCGGTTCTCGCACTCAAAATGGGGGTCAGAACCGGTGGGACCCAGCTGCTGATAGCAGGCCTTTGAAGCTCCTCTTCCATGACTCTGCCCAACCTGGGGGAGGAGGCATAACACCTCTGCCCAGGATGTGCTTTGTTCCCGGACCCAGAGAGTCTGAGTCTCTGCTCTCTCCCCAGCAGCTCCCCTGTGCCTTGCCTCGCCGCTTACTCCGTTGCCACCACCTGCCTGGTGTTCGAGGCCGCTGCGCTCCCTGCTATGACCATCCCAGCCTACCAGCTCGCCCCTGCCGGTCAGTGCCCCTCGCTGTGTCCTGCGACGTTGTTTGCCTTTTTTTCCCATAAGTATACTGCTAGTATTGTCTATCCCTGTGCCAGTTTGTTCTTGCGTGCCAGCCACTGCTGCCCCTGCGGCCCCACCCCCCTGCCGACGCCCGTTCCCGCCTCCCAGCTGCTCCCCCTCCCCTACTTAATGGCGGCCGCTGAGCGCTCGCGCAGCAGACGCGCACAGCGGGCGCACCAAAGGCAAGCCCGTCTGCGGCCAGCGCCAGGAACCCTGGATCTCCAACCATCCACCGCTACGACTCAGCAGCCCTCCTCGCACTCCACCCCGGAAGGAACAAACTCTGCCAGCGGGCAACGCCAAACACAACCCACAGCCAGTTCTCCTGCCGCCAGAGCTTCACCACTGCCCCCGCCGCCAAAACCGCCGATGCCCTGAGGTGCATCCTCCTCAACGTACGCTCCCTGCACAGACACGCCGTAGAGATCTGGAGCCTCCTAGACACCCTCTCACCAGACGTCGCCTTCTTCACTGAAACCTGGACCAACGCTTCCTCCCAACCCGACATCGCCATCCCAGACGGATACAAGATCCAGAGGAAAGACCGCCCCAACCGCCCAGGAGGAGGACTCGCCATCGCACACAAAAACTCCCTCCGCCTCTCCACCTCGAGCAACGCTTTCTCCGCCGCCGAACACCTGCATTTCCAGATCCAGACCAGCCCCAACTCCACACTCCGCGGCACTCTCGCCTACAGACCCCCCCGAACCCGGGGCCCTCTTCGCCGACACTATCACCGACCTCATAGCACCCCACGCCATCGCCTCCATGGACTACATACTCGTCGGAGACCTGAACTTCCACCTAGACAACCCCAGCGACCCCAACTCCACCACCCTCCTGGACAACCTCGCCAACATCGGACTGAAACAACTCGTCACCACTCCCATCCACAAGGCTGGACACCCTTGACCCCATCTTCGCAGGAGGAAACGGCATCCACTTCAGCCACACCACGCAATCACCATGGACTGACCACCACTGCGTACACTTCCTCGTCGACAAACCCAAGCCGCCCAAACCAGCTCCACGCCCCCGCAAAGGAACTGGAGCAGTCTCACCGAGGAGCAGCTCAACGCCACCCTCAACCGCGACACCGCCACTGCCGCAACAGATGCCAACCTCGCAGCAGGGGAACTTCACAAATGAATCTCCAGCTGCACAGACAAGCTCGCCCCACTACGCAACTCCGACAGACAGCGCCCCAGGAAAGCCACCTGGTTCACCGCCGAACTCCAAGAAGCCAGACGCACCTGCAGACGCCTCGAGAAGAACTGGAGAAACTGCAAGACGCCTGAAAACCACAGCAACTACAAGAACGCCTTGACGGAATACCATCAACGCATCAGAACCACCAAAAGAACCTTCATCCACCACAAAATCCTACCAAACTCCAGCAACTCCAAGGAACTCTTCAGCGTCATCCAGTAATTCACCAAGCCCCCCAGCAAAACCACGGACATCACCCCCTCCCAGGGCCTCTGCGACAAGCTCGGAACGTACTTCCACATGAAAATCAAGAACCTCTCCGACAACTTCAGCGACCAAACACCGGACCCCGCCACCACCTCACCCTCCGGCAACGCCGCCAGCCCACCATCTCCTCCTGGACACCGGTCACGACCAAAGAGACTGTAGTAACCATGAAAGGCATCCACTCGGGTGCCCCCACAGACCCCTGTCCACCGGCTCTCCCTCGGACCCTTGTCCTGCTAAAACACTCGTATCCATCGCCAAGGTACTGAATCCAGCCGTCAACCGGGTCTTGAACTTGTCCCTGTCTGAGGGATTGATGCCGGACAGTTGGAAACACAGAAAAATCCTCCCGCTCCTAAAAAAAACCCTCAGCTGATCCTTCAGTAGCCAGCAATTACAGACCGATATCGTTGCTGCCTTACTTCTCCAAGACTTTGGAGAAGTATGTGAATGTTGCCATCACCTACTTTGTTGAGGCAACCCATGTTTTACATTCGAGCCAGTCAGGGTTCAGAGCCAACTTTAGTACGGAGACGGCCTTACTGGAAGTCTCAGAGACGATTAAGACTACTCTTGATAGAGGAGGAAAGGCAGTGCTGATACTGTTGGACCTTTCGGCGGCTTTCGATACCGTGCCCCACGATCTACTTCTGCGCAGACTTCAGGACTGCAGCATTGGGGGCACGGTTCTTAGGTGGTTCTCCTTCTTGGAAAGCCGCCAGCAAACTGTTTGGTGTCCCCCCCTTTTCGGTCCGCATTCCTCCGCTGAATGTAGGAGTGCCCCAGGGCTCTGTTCTAAGCCCAACCCTGTTCAACATATATATGGCCCCCCTTGAACTCCTAGCAGAACAACATAGGGCAAAAGTTATATCTTACGCCGACGACACTCATTTGTTGTTTACCTGCGAGACGGATGAGGCGCTAAGAGGAAAAGAAATTAACACGTGCTTGGCGAAGGTGTTTGCCTGGTTCAGGCAAAATCAACTGCTATGTAACTCAGATAAGTCTGAAATCATTTTCTTTGGACAGACTACAGGCGACGAATGGCGCCAATGGTGGCCCCAGAATTTGTCCCCCCCCCAGCAAGCCCAGTCACCACCGTAAAAAACCTCGGGGTGAAACTGGACACGGATATGTCCATGAAGTCCCAGGTCCAATCTGTGGTCGGCACTTGTTTTGGTCTATTAAAAATGATGAGAAACTTCCTCCCCTTGCTCCCTATCTCGCATAGGAAGACAGTGGTCCAAGCCCTGATTACGTCAAGGCTGGACTATGTCAATGTGCTGTACTTGGGCCTCCCTGACTACTTACTAGGCCGCCTACAGGTGGTTCAAAACGCGGCGGCAAGGGCCGTACTTATGGTCGGACCCAGGACACACATGACCCCTTACTTGAAGTCCCTGCACTGGCTCTCAGTGGGAAAAAAAGGGTAAATTTTAAAGCTCTGGTGTTGGCTTTCAAGGCCTTTCACAACATTGGGGCCCCTTACATCAGGAATAAAATTCAGCCCTATACACCATCCAGAACCCTGCGGTCTTCGACCCAGCACCTGACGATTGTGCCAAAGTTCTTTCGGTCACGGAAGGGGGGACGCTCCTTTCAGGTGGCAGCCGCGAAGCTATGGAACAGCCTGCCACCTTCCCTGAGACAGGTACAGGATCTCCTTAGTTTTAGGCGAATCTTAAAAACCTGGCTCTTCCAACAGTAGAGGAGGCGCTTGCTGTTATGTTTTCACTGCCCTGTCAAGGGGTCAAGACAGCGGCCGGGACACATCCTGGAGTAGCCGCGCGCTCTACAAATACCCCGTAACATAACACTGCACATCTACCACAGAGCCGCCACTGCCATCGCACCAGAAAACCACACCATCAACGCCACCTTCAAGACCGGCACCTTCCCCGATGACTGGAAATGCGCAGAAGTCAGGCCCCTACTCAAGAAGCCCTCAGCAGATCCCAGGGATCTCAAGAACTACCGGCCCATCTCTCTTCGCAGCGAAAGTCACTGAGAAAACCGTTAACGCACAGCTAACAAGGTTAATCGAAGACAACTCCATCCTCGACCCCTCCCAATCCGGATTCCACAGCAACCACAGCACCAAGACCGCCCTACTCGCCGCCACTGACGACATTCGCACCCTCCTCGACCAAGGCCACACCACAGCCCAGATCCTACTCGACCTGTCCGCAGCAATCATCAGTCTCCCACCGCACACTCACCGCCAGACTACAAGACGCCGGCATACAATGAACCGCCCTCGACTGGATCCGCTCATTCCTCAACGGCAGAAGCCAAAGAATCAGACTGCCAACCTTCCACTCCGAACCCACGGAAATCAACTGCGGAGTACCCCAAGAATCATCACTCAGCCCAACTCTCTTCAACATCTACATGGCCCCCCTCGCCGCCATCGTCAGACAGCACTGACTTAGCATAGTATCCTACGCCGACGACACCCAGCTCATCCTCTCCCTCACCAAGGACCCCACCACCACCAGACTCAATTTCCAGGAAGGAATGCAGAACGTCGCATCCTGGATGAGCAACAGCTGCCTGAAACTCAACTCGGAGAAAACAGAAGGCCTCGTCACCACCCCGTCAGCATGGAACAACACCTGGCGGCCCACCGCCCTCGGCACCCCTCCAACCCCCACGGACCATGCCAGAAACCTCGGCATCATACTCGGCTCCTCCCTCTCCATGAACCGACAGGTCAACGCCGTTGCCTCCAGCTGCTTCAACACCCTATGCATTCTCCGTAAGACCTTCAAATGGATCCACCCTGATGCAAGGAAGACAATCACACATGCACTAATAACCAGCAGACTGGACTATGGAAACACCCTCTACAGCGGCATCAACAAGTCTCTACTCCGCAAGCTCCAGACGATACAAAACCCCGCAACCAGACTCGTCCTTGGCAACCCTTGACACAAACACATCAGCCAACACCTACGGAACCTCCACTGGCTCCCTGTCGAGAAGAGTCACTTTCAAGATACTCACCCACGCCTACAAATGCCTCCACAACACCGGACCCAAATACCTCAACGAGAGAATCACCTTCCACATACCCAAAAGAAACCTCCGATCCACCAACCTCGCCCTCGCCAAAACCCCTCGCATCAGCAAAGCCAGGACAGGGGGAAGAGCATTCTCCTACATCACGGCAAAGACCTGGAAAAAGCTCCTGATCGACATCAGACGCGCCCCCTCGCTGAACACCTTCAGAAAGGCCCTCAAGACATAGCTGTTCGACTGAACGGAACTGCTGACCTCCCCCCCCGCACCTTCAGACCCTCGCGGGTGAGTAGTGCGCTTATAATTCCCTGATTGATTGAGAGACTGGAGGGCTCCCTACCCAGGTGTCCAGAAAAATGTCTGGTTGTGGCAGATGGCTGAGAGCCAGTCAGAAACTACACCAGAGTTGGTCATTTTTCAGGGGGGCATCTCCATGCATTTTTCATGAAATCTAACACTGACATCAGTGTGGGTTTAATGTCCTGGGAAGTTTGAGCTGTGGAGTTCGTGTTGACAAACTCCCAGCCCATGCACTCAAAATGGCTTCACTGCATTTACAGTGTCTGAACAGCACAGACACTGTAGGGGGATATTGCTCTTACAGCTATGCCCTCACTTGGACATGGTGCACACTGCCCTTAGGGCAGTAAGGCCTTCTAGAGGGGTGACTTACCCATGTCACAGGCAGTGTTTGGTGAGCATGGCACACAGGGATGTGTGCATGTCAACTCTTTGGTTTGGTCTTCACCAAAACACCCAGTCTGCATTGGCAGGGTGGGGGTGTTAAGGTGAGGGGTCTCTGAGGGTGGCATAATACATGCTGCAGCCCTCAGAGGCCTTCTCTAGGAAGCTGGCTCTGTATATACTATACCAAAGTGAGGTATAGTGTGCACAGAGTCCAGTGGATCCCCAAAGGTAGGCAGAGGTAAAGTTAGATAGCACCTCACTCTCTATTTGTGGTAGTGTGGTCAAGCAGTAAGGCAGTATCGGAGGACAGTGTTAAGCATTTGTTGTACCCACTCAATCATCAAATGATTTCACACACTCGAAGACTGAACTTCAGACCAATTGGTTTTGTATAAAAATATTCTTATAGTTATTTTATTTCCTAGAACCAAGCAAGCCTGGCACAGGTAAGTTGATAAATACTTTGCAGTAAATATACAGTTTGAAATGCAGTTGTAAATGTACTTTGAAATGGTTAGTTTGAATTACTGGTAATGCAATACTGTGAAATGCTGTACATATACTTTGTATCGATTTTGCAATAAGAATTACAGGTAAGTTACTGTTACGTTACTTTTGAGATTACTTTTTAGATTATTTTTTCTACTCAGTGTGATATGCCTAGATATCACCTGGGACATTTCCTAGAGAAAAGGTAAGTAAAATCAGTTTTGCACAATTGTTATTTTTCAGGTTTCCATACAAATCAACTCCACACTTAGAACATTTTTCAGAGAAAAACAGTCAATAGGTTCCTATGGAGAGAAATGAAGTTAACGGTTACCAGGTAAGTAATCGGTCTTTGGAGTTGAGCTTCTGGGGTTAGAACAAGGGTTCCCCCAGGGTCAAGGATGCACTCTCGTTACACCCTCAGCGGCACTAGGGCGGCCGGGTGCAGAGTGCTGAGGCTCAATGTTATCCAATGGGGGATAGGGGGCCTCCGGTTGGTGGCTGCTGGCGAGCAGACCACAAGGTTGTGGGAGCCAAGCTCCCGGTGTTAGGCTCAGGGCAAAAGGGGATCCTGTTTAGGACAAAAAGTGCACCCGCAGCGGCGGCTGGGTGCAGGGTGCTGGTTTGGCGTCGGGTGCCCTGCTGTTTTCAATGGGGATTTTCAGTTTTGGTTTTCAGCTGCAGGCTCGGTCCAGGAAAACTTCCAGGAGGAGCCAACAGCTGGACAGGTAAGTTGGAGGGCTCGGGGACGTAGGTGCACCTCGGGTTCTGTTCTCCAGGGTGCAGGGCGGCTGGATGCAGGGGTGTCTTTTGAGGTCGGATTTCACCTTACCGGGCCACTCGCGGTTGGGGGTGTCTCCGTGCAGAGGCTGCAGGCGACGTCTGGGAGTCCTGGAGGGGTCACCCCACGGTGGACTCGGACTCTGGAGCGCTGGGGGACCTCGCTGGGCCACTCGAACTCGGGCCGCAGGCGACGGGTGCAGTGGTGGTTCCAGGCGTCGGGTTTCTTTTTCCTCAGCAGGCTCAGAGTCTTTCTTTGGGGTTTCTTCTGAACAGAACTGCTGTTCACAGGAGATCCGGTCTTTGTTGAAGGCAGTCAGTCCTCCCAGGGGTTCTGGAGGTCGCTGGCTGCAGGACAAGATGCTTTTTGGCGCAGGATCTCTGGAAACTGCAGACGGGACGGTAGGGCTGGGGCCAAGTCAGTTGTTCTCTGCAGTCTCCTCTGCTGGGCGTCTTCTTTCGTCCTTTCTCTTCTTAGGTTGCGGGAATCTGCCTTCTTGGTTCAGGGCTGCCCCCTAAATACTGTATTTAGGGGGCGTTTTAGGGGTCTCGAGGTCAGTAGCCAATGGGCTACTGACCTTAGGGTCACTACACCCTTGGTGTGCTCACCCCACGTGGGGGTGTGAGCACAATCCCTAATCCTGATTGGGGAGTGCCTGCCATCTGCAAGATGGCGGGCACTGAAGAGTGGGCTTCACCTCGCCTCCCCCACCTGAGAGGTGGAGTTGGCAGAGGTGGGCACACCTTCTGGG
The DNA here is from genome assembly GCA_963921515.1 of Calotriton arnoldi. Classification (NCBI taxonomy): domain Eukaryota; kingdom Metazoa; phylum Chordata; class Amphibia; order Caudata; family Salamandridae; genus Calotriton; species Calotriton arnoldi. The sequence continues at coordinate 1,188,303 of CAWUFW010005099.1, forward strand.
CTGGCTAGTTTTTCCCGCCTGTCTTCCGCCGAAAAGGAGGGGAGACAGGAAGGAGGCCTGCTCCTGATAGCAGGAGAGGCTGGGGGTCGCATTACAAAGGCTGCCAGGCCTTTGAAGCTCCCCTGCCACAGATGGCTCTTCTTGGCCTGGGGGACGTGTGAACACCTCTGCCCAGTTAAGGCTTTGTTTCTGGGCTCAGGGAGCGAAGGCTCCCACCCTAGGGGTCCAGAAACATGTCTCGTGGTGGCAGGCTGGTGTACACCAGTCAGGGAACCCACAGAGACTGGTCATTTTTCAGGGGGCATATCTAAGAAGCCCTCTGTGTGCATTTTCATTAAATCCCACACTGGCATCAGTGTGGGTTTAATGTGCTGAGAAGTTTGATACCAAACTTCTCAGTTTTCAGTGTAGCCATTATGGTGCTGTGGAGTTCGTAATGACAACTTCCCAGCACCATATACTCTTAATGGCAGCACTGCACTTACAATGTCTAAGAATGGACTTAGACACTGTAGGGGTACAGGGCTCATGCACCTGTACCCTCACCACTGGCATAGGGTACCCAGCTAGAGGGGTGACTGATCTATGCCAGGGCAGGGGGTTGTAGGCATGGCACACAGGGATGTGTGCCATGTCGAATCTTCACTTTGTTCTGCACCAAAACACACAGACTGCAAAGGCAGAGTGTGTGTGTGTGTAAAGGTACAGGGCCTAGAAGGGTGGCACAATAAGTGCTGCAGCCCTTAGAGGTCTTCCCTGGTCACAGTGCCCTGGGTACCTGTGGTACCATTTACCAGGGGCTGACCTGTGCCCAGAGATGCCAATTGGGTTAGGTTTGGGGAAAGAACACAGGCCCTGGGAACCTGATTGGCAGGGACCCAGGGCACATAAAGTCAAAGGTGCATCAGTAGTCTGGCAAAAATTGCAACAGAAACCCACTTTCTTACACTAGACCCTTGGTATCAGAGGTACCTTTTACAAGGGACTTACAGGTGGCCCCAGAGGTGTGACAATTATGGGTACAAAGGTACAGGTTTTAGGAAAGAACTCAGGTGCTGGGGCCTGATTAGCAGGATCCCAGCACACACTCAGTTTAGTTGGCATCCGGCAAAAATTTAGAGGGTAACCATGCAACAGGGGCACTTTTCCACAGTGGGTGATGATCGGGTACTGCTATACAGGTACTCCATACTTTCCAAGCGGAAGGATACACTTTTTAGTTCACATGATATAGGAAAGTGCCCCTTTTTGACATGGTCACACCCACTTTTTGCTTGGTAGTTGAGGCAAATTTGACTGAAGTGCCAGTGCTCTTTCCCTAAACAAGGTAACTGTTCAATTGTTTCCCAATTGGCAAGACTTTTAGCACCTCTGTAAGACCCTAGTAAGAGGCTTCCCTTGTATAAGGGATTGGGATGCTAAAGAGGGTCCCTAAGGGCTGCAGCATGTATTTTGCCACCTTAAAGGACCCACCACCAAACTCAAGCAAATTGGAAGCTGGCGTTTTATGTAGTCTGCCAAAGTGAGGTACAAAATGTAGAAAGTCCAGACGACCCTTATTGGCTTAAAGGGCTTAAATTAATAATCCCAAATGCTCACTTTTGTGGTAGTGTGGGCGAGTAGTTTAGGCTTATTAGAAGGTAGTGTTAAGCATTTGTTGTATATATACACAGGAACCCTTTTGTTCAAAGGGGGAGGGAACAAGAGGCTGCGGGGTAGGTAGGGTAAGCTGGCCTCCAACCAACATATAGCACATAACAAGAAGCTACCCTGACTCAGTGTCTGATTCCTAGTACAAGATGAGGCACATTATGCCGATGAATTAGGTGGTGCTGGGCAGATCAAAAAAATGGACTGGCCTCACACACCACCAGGTGTCATGCTTCATCGGCTGTCCTCGCCCTTTAAAAACCACGCTTGATAAAGGGCGGGCCTACACCTGGAGACAGGGAGGCACTTCTATAACTAAGTGGGGGCCCGTGTTGGATAAGTGAGTGAGTGATGTTAAAAATCGATGTACAGCCTGCATGAAATTTTAATTGTGCAGAACTTGCTCGATATTAAAAGGAATGGTGGAGACTAGGGGGTTTAGTACCCCATCTCCATCTGTGTTGCCAACATGTTTCTGCCACTACGGCCAGGAGGGTCCATGGCATTCATCAGGGCGTAAATAAAAGGGCTCCTATCTTGTCTCTAAGAGACAAAGATGAATCCACTCACGTAGGCTGGCTCTAGTCCAACTCTACCATGACATTATCGGAACACCTGTAAAGAAATGACATATCACAGAATAAGTGAAACAGTACAATACACTCATACTGGTCAGAAAGGAATCAGACGAGAACACATGCACTCAATACATTTAAAGTGCATGTAGTGAGCACACGTGTCACTGCATATGTGGTGCTCAAAGAAACAAATAGTTGTGAGACCAGCTCACACTCTTACCCTATTAAAGGTGTAGCGATGTCCCATGGGAAGGGAGGAGTAGAGGGATCCCTGTAGTCAAACTCTGAATACCAAATTAATTTAAAGAAAATTAAATTAAAAGGTGAAGGTTAGAGAAATGCGTAATGATGGTTCAGAAATGCATTCACTCTTATACATAGTTGAGGCTTGTTCAACCAAGTATCTCAATCAAACACCCATTCAACCCCTTACTACTTCAAGGTGCGTCCCTCGCGATGCTCCTAAGGTGCTTCCTCGTCGCTTCCCGCTGGTGAAAGGCTTGGGGAGGCAGCGTGGTATTTATACGTGCGGTCCGGTGAGTAATTGGCTCATTAACGTATGAATGAATTGCACCTGGGACTCAGAGGGAATCCATTGTCAGGCGCTGCGATAACGCATCGTACTTCCGTTGTCCTTATGAGAAAGCCGGATCTAAGTGTCATCAGTGTGAGGCTGTCAGGAACGAAGGGAGCGTTCTGATCCGGCTCAGTGATTTTGGAACCACGCATGCGTATGCGAGTACTTGAGTGTACCGATTGCCGTGCATGCGTTTTAATTGCCTTACAATAGTGCGGACAGAGCGAAGTGTGATTTCACGTTGAGTAACAATCGCCGAAATGTCACTCCCCAGAGTGTGAGATGAAGACAGCTATGAGGTCACCACAAATGACCCAACATCTAGACTCTCCACCAAGATAAAAACCATGGCTGAAGAGGGGATTGCCAACAATTGGATCACTAAACACGAGGCAGAATTTCTGGTGGGCGATGCCCCACGGACCCAAAGGTTCTACACCCTACCGAAAATCCACAAGAACAAGGATCCACCACCGGGAAGACCGATTGGGTCGGGTATCGACTCAGTACTCGAACCCCTCTCGCAATTTTGCGACTGGTTCCTCAAACCGATTGTTCAAACATCAACATCTTATCTCAAAGACACCAAGGATGTATTATGTCTACTCAGAGACATGGAATTTGACCCAAGAGAAGACTGGTTGATCACGATGGATATAGAGGCTCTGTACACGAGCATACCCCAGAGACGTACTCTAGCCGTTGTGGAGCACATACTTCAAGAGAAGGAATGGGACTTCATCACCCCGCCCAGTTTCATCATGGAATGCGCAGAGATGGCTCTGACAGAAAACTTCTTCGAGTACAACACCACCATATACCACCAGATCAGAGGCATGTCTATGGGTAGCACTTTTGCTCCCAGTATGGCGTGCCTCTATGTAGACCAATTTGAGGAAGACTTCATCTACCACCAGGAAAACCCCTTCAAACAACAACTGAAGTTGTGGCACCGATACATCGATGACATCTTCATCGTCTGGCACGGGAACCACCAACAAGCTACCGATTTCTGCGAGGGGGTGAACACGAGAGACGAACACCTCAAATTCACGTACAACAACAACAAGAATGAAGCAGTGTTTTTGGACCTCGTGATTACCCTTAATGAAGAAGGGTTAAGCACCAAAGTGCACAATAAACCTAGTGACAAAAACAGCCTCATGTACGAGAGCTTTCACCCCAAAGCACTAAGACAGAATCTCCCAGTGGGCCAATTCCTCCGCGTGAGGAGGAACTGTTCGTCATTGGAAACATACGACCATCAAGCCCAAACTGTAGAAGACAAGTTGATTCAATGCCATTACCCAAAGAAAATGGTCACGAGGGCTAGAAAGAGAGCCCGGAACAACAATCGAGAGGCGCTGCTGGAGCACAATGAGAAACAAGAGAGTGAGAAGATAGTATGTGTCACAACATACACCCTGATTTCCAACAAAGTTCAAAACATAATTCGGAAACATTGGCGTATACTGAACGGGGCAGGAAAGCAATGGACCGCACCAATGTTTGCGTTCAAGAGAAATTCGAACATTCAGGACGCACTTGTCCACTCCAAGGTTACACCACTGCCACCACAGACACAAACCACACTGTGGGATCAGAACAGACCCGTTGGCCACTAACCTTGCGGAAGTTGCATAGTGTGCCAATTTACTCATCAAACTAAAAAGGTCGACATCAACACAGCAGGCCATGGATTTTGAAGAGTCTGACCAACTGTAACAGTGAGAATGTGGTTTATATAATAAAGTGCCCCTGCAACCTACTATATGTAGGCATGACACTACGTAAAGTAAAGGTCCGGATCAACGAACACCGGAACACCATAAGATGTAAAAAAAAAAAAAACAACACAAAGCTCATACGACATTTCCTGAGCAAGGACATTGCGACAAGGACCTTGAATGGGTTGTATTGGAAAAGATGCACTCTGGGAGTCCCAACATACAAAGAAAACTTCACATTCGGGAACAGAGGTGGGTGTACCACCTTAAATCAAGTGACCATGGGTTAAACGATGAAATACCATGGCTACATATGAGTTAGTTCCATATGACATTGTGACGTTATTTCACCTATACATTCTATGATGGGTGCAAATACAGTCCTGGACTAACCAACATTTCAAACCAGAGACCAACACTGGTTGGCATGTGTGAACACACAAACACCCCTCCCCCATTTATAAACACCCATTTACAGCAGTGCACTTCTGGTCCCCGACGTTCATTCATTCCACCTTTACATCCAATTATGGGTGCAAACACAATATCAATCACTTCCTTCTACTTTATTGTCCCTCACGTTTAGGAGTTTTTGAATACAGCAACGGAGCACTCGTTGTCTGCTCCTTCTTAAATAATGAACAACATGCTACAACATACTCATAGCTACGAACACGTGTATTTTTTCAAATTAACACTCACCCTTGGGAGTGACATTTCGGCGATTGTTACTCAACGTGAAATCACACTTCGCTCTGTCCGCACTATTGTAGGGCAATTAAAACGCATGCGCGGCAATCGGTACACTCAAGTACTCGCATACGCATGCGTGGTTCCAAAATCACTGAGCCGGATCAGAACGCTCCCTTCTTTCCTGACAGCCTCACACTGATGACGCTTAGATCAGGCTTTCTCATAAGGACAACGGAAGTACAATGCATTATTGCAGCGCCTGACAATGGATTCCCTCCGAGTCCCAGGTGCAATTCATTCATACGTTAATGAGCCAATTACTCACCGGACCGCACGTATAAATACCACGCTGCCTCCCCAAGCCTTTCACCAGCGGGGAAGCGACGAGGAAGTACCTTAGGAGCATCGCGAGGGACGCACTTTGAAGTAGTAAGGGGATGAATGGGTGTTTGATTGAGATACTTGGTTGAACAAGCCTCAACTATGTATAAGAGTGAATGCATTTCTGAACCATCATTGCGTATTTCTCTAACCTTCACCTTTTAATTTAATTTTCTTTAAATTAATTTGGTATTCAGAGTTTGACTACAGGGGTCCCTCTACTCCTCCCTCCCATGGGACATCCCTACACCTTTAATAGGGTAAGAGTGTGAGCTGGTCTCAACTATTTGTTTCTTTGAGCACCACATATGCAGTGACACGTGTGCTCACTACATGCACTTTAAATGTACCTCGTGCATGTGTTCTCGTCTGATTCCTTCCTGAACAGTATGAGTGTACTGTACTGTTTCACTTATGCTGTGATATGTCATTTCTTTACAGGTGTTCCGATAATGTCATGGTAGAGTTGGACTAGAGCCAGCCTACGTGAGTGGATTCATCTTTGTCTCTTAGAGACAAGATAGGAGCCCTTTTATTTACGCCCTGATGAATGCCATGGACCCTCCTGGCCGTAGTGGCAGAAACATGTTGGCAACACAGATGGAGATGGGGTACTAAACCCCCTAGTCTCCACCATTACTTTTAATAATTGAGCACGTTCTGCACAATTAATATTTCACGCAGGCCGTACATCGATTTTTAACATAACTCACTCACTTATCCAACACGGGCCCACACTTAGTTATAGAAGTGCCTCCCTGTCTCCAGGTGTAGGCCCGCCCTTTATCAAGCGTGGTTTTTAAAGGGCGAGGACAGCCGATGATGAAGCATGACACCTGGTGGTGTGTGAGGCCAGTCCATACATTTTTTTGATATGCCCAGCACCACCTAATTCATCGGCATAATGTGCCTCATCTTGTACTAGGAATCAGACACTGTGTCAGGGTAGCTTCTTGTTGTGTGCTATAAGCATTTGTTGTACACACAGAGCCAACACATGAAACACACACTCGAGAAGAAACTAGAAAACAATTGAGAAAAGGAAAATGCTACTTGCTTTGCATAGCCTGCCATCGAGTGTTGGGTCCGGATGTTTGCACTTTGTTTTTCTTCGAAGAACTCTTTTCCAGTCACAAGGTAGGCGACTCCTCCTTTCGGTGATAATGCGCATGGGCATCGACTCCATTGTTAGATTGTTTTACCGCAGAGGGTGAGAATGGAGTTAGTAAGAGTAGAATATAGATGTCCATGTGTATGTATCGAAGTAAGATATTACTGCAACAGGTATAGGTACCCGGGGAGGTGGGTGGGCGCATGTGAATCTATAGCTCTACATGCCAAGAACAGATGCATACTGGGTAAGTAGCATTTTGCGTTCGATGCATGTGAGCTGTAGATCACATGCTTTGCATAGACTATACAGCAGTAATCTCCCAAAGCGGTGGCTAACCTGTAGCTGTTGCAGTCATTTGAAAGAGTGTATGAAGAACTGCCTGGCCTACATTAGCAAGTTGTCTTGCTAACACATCGACACAATAGTGTTTGGTGAATGTGTGAGGTGTAGACCATGTTGCAGCTTTGCACATGTCAACTATGGGAATGTTTCCTAAGAAAGCCATAGAAGCCCCTAGTTTGCGAGTGGAATGTGCTCTAGGGGGAATTGGTAAAGTCCTTTTTGCTTTTGCATAACATGTCTGAATGCACAAGTTACTACTTGTGTAACGATATATCTGTAGGAGACATTAGTTAGTGATAGATTCCTTACCTTAGAATAGCCCCAGGCGTCAGACTGGATCCGGAAAGTTTTTCGTTAGCAGTACCCCTGCGCATCGGTAGGTGGCTTCGTGCGGCTCTGCGTTCGTCGCTGGCGTCGTAAGCGCCGAGATGACGTCACGGAGACTACTTAGGCGCCACCCATGCGCGCTGACGTCAGTTCTGTACACTACTTTCCGCGCCAGGAACGCAGAGCCATGCAAACTGACCACTGGTGCTATGAAACTAGGGCCCTGAAAGGGATGACCTTAACCCTAGAATCAGTTCGCAGAACGGGGAGGATGGGTGGGCGGTAAGGAATCTATCACTAACTAATGTCTCTTACAGATATATCGTTACACAAGTAGTAACTTGTGCATCTGAAAGAGACACGTTAGTGATAGATTCCTTACCTTAGAATAGATACCCCAGCAATACCAACCCCGGTGGTGGGTCTGCGAATAGATTACACCAGAAAGTCACGGAGAACAGAACGGCCAAAGAAGCCGTCTCTCCGGACTTGACTGTCAAGGCAGTAATGCTTGGTAAATGTGTGCAGCGAGGCCCACGTGGCTGCCTGACAAATATCCTGCAAGGGAACGCCGCGTCCCAAGGCAGTAGTGGCTGCCGTCGCCCTGGTAGAATGGGCACGCAGCCCCACAGGAGGCTCCTTTTTAGCCAACGAGTAACACGCTTTCATGCACAAAACGACCCACCGAGAGATGGTTCGTTTGTGCAAGGCCCGACCTTTTTTGGCGCCCACGTAGCCAACAAAGAGCTGGTCATCCACCCGGAACTGTTGTGTGCGCTTCAGATAGAACGAGAGCGCACGTTTTGGGTCCAGACAGTGGAGCCTCTCTTCCTCTTTTGAAGGCTGCGGAGGCGGAAAGAAGGTGGGCAAAGTGATGGTCTGCCCGATGTGGAAGGGCGTGACAACCTTTGGCAAGAAAGAAGGACGGGTCCTTAAAACCACCTTGTCCGGATGAACAGAAAGGAAAGGAGGTTTAGAAGAAAGAGCCTGGAGCTCACTCACTTCTGGCAGAGGTGATAGCTACCAGGAAAGCCGTCTTTAGAGTAAGAAGACGTAAAGGACAGTTATGAAGGGGCTCAAAAGGAGCGCACATCAGATAGGTCAAGACAAGATTTAAGTCCCATTGAGGCATTATGAAAGGCACGGGAGGAAACGTGTGCGCAATGCCTTTTAGGAAACGGTTAACAACCGGGGACTTAAAGAGAGAAGGCTGATCTGGAAGCCGGAGATGGCCGAAAGATAACCTTTGATAGTGTCCAGAGCAGAGCCCTGCTGGGCCAAGGATAGTAGGAACAGAAGGACCTCAGAAAGAGGGGCAGAAAGGGGATCCACAGACTACGCTGTGCACCATGCCACAAACTTGTTCCACCTGCAGGCGTATACCGTCAGTGGAGGGACGCCTGGCTGCCAGAATGACATCACAGACTTCGGGAGGAAGATCGAAAGCTGTCAACTGTCGCCGCTCAATCTCCACGCATGGAGGTGGAGGCTGGACAGGTTCGGGTGGAGGACCGTCCCCTGCTGCTGCGACAGAAGATCCTCCCGAAGAGGCAGTCGGATCGGAGGATCGATCGCCATGTTGAGTAGCTCGGGATACCAGTATCTTCGTGCTCAATCCGGAGCCACAAGGATGACTTGGGCCCGGTCGCGCCGAATCTTCTTCAGCACTCTGGGCAGAAGTGGTATAGGCGGAAAGGCGTACACCAGACCGCAGCTCCACTCGTGACGAAAAGCTTCGCCGAGCGAGTGCCGCCTTGGAAATTCCAACGCGCTGAACTGATGACATTGCGCGTTCTCTTCGGTGGCGAATAGATCTAACCAAGGCTCTCCCCACTGCAGAAAGAGACCTTGCGCCACGTCCGAGTTCAGACGCCATTCGTGATCCATCAAGCACCGGCGGCTGAGTTCGTCCGCCCTGGCGTTCAGAGAACCTGCCAGGTGTTGAACCACCAAGGTAATGCCTTGATGTTCCAGCCGTGTCCAGAGGCGCAGAGCCTCCCGACATAGGGTCCACGTTCCCACCCCGCCCTGTTTGTTGCAATACCACATGGCGGTGCTGTTGTCCGTGAACACCTGCACTACACTTCCCCGGACAGAGGGAAGGAATGCCTTTAGTGCAAGTCGGATCGCCCGAAGCTCCAAAAGATTGATATGGAGCCGGGACTCCGCCGGAGACCAGAGCCCTCTGATCTCCGCCTCTCCCAAGTGGCCGCCCCATCCCAGGAGGGACGCATCCGTCACCACTGTGTGCTCCGGTTGGGGAAGGGAGAGGGATCTGCCATTGACCCAATTGCGATTCGTGAGCCACCACTGCAATTGTCGTGCAGTGCCCTCCGAGATCTGGACATGATCGGACAGGTTGCCCTGATGCTGTGCCCACTGGAACTTCAGGTCCCACTGCAGAGCCCGCATATGCCACCTGGCATGTTGCACCAGCAGAATGCAGGAGGCCATCAGGCCCAGGAGCCGGAGGTTCATCCTGACTGAAACCCGGGATAGAGGCTTAAAGATAGGAATCATAGCCTGAATATCCCGGACTCGCTGCTCGGGAGGATAAACCCGAAAATGCGTCGAATCCAGAACCGCTCCGATGAAGGGGAGCTTCTGAGAAGGACTCAGGTGCGACTTCGGCACGTTGATGGAGAACCCCAGCAAATGCAGGAGGTCGGCCGTAGTCTGAAGGTGGGTGACGACTACAAAAAAACAAAATTAGGGAGAGAAGAGGTAGTGCCCCGAGGGACACTAACGGTGGATACGTCCTCCTCAAGTCAGTAGTTAGCAAAACATCAAGATCCACCATATGGGTAATGATCTGAATGATGAAGTAAAGGGCCTATAGTGGATGGGGAAAGAGTTGTGTTCCTATTCCATGATAGGACATACACAAAAGTTGTTTAAATACCCCTCACACATCAAAAGGACCCTTGATGTCATGCTTCATCATTGGGGTCTTCCCATCCCACTGTGGGATGGGGCGTGCTGCGTCCAGCGACTACGCGGGAGCACTAATCTAAAACACTATGTGTGGTGCAGGGGTAGTGAGAAGAAGGGTCAAAAGTGAAGTTTAAAAGGAACTGGCCTCATGGACATAAAACAATTTAATAGGTCATTGAGGCTGAACCTGTTAAAAATAGTGATTTGGAATGGTCATGCATTTAATGAGCTGACCTTCCTAAAAGTCGACATGTTTCGAAGCTCAAGGCTTCTTCATCAGGACTAAGAAGATCCCTTCAGCGCTCACTTGTTGTTTAAAAAGTGAAAATAGTCATATACAAAAGTGAAAGAAATTCTTGCAAATATTCATGCAGTATAAAGTACCTGTTTGTACTCCTATATGTAAATCTGTTAGTATTACTATATGTTAATAATGTATGAATGGGTGTATTGCCCCATGAGCCTCAGGTACAGATGAGCAGGAAGTAGTCACTCGTTAATGCTGCTAGACAAAATTTTGCCCCATACTGCTCACCCGCGGCTCCGCTGTATGTGGGTGACGACTGCCTGGGGCGAGCCCGCCTTCAAAAACCAGTCGTCAAGGTATGGGAAGACTGACACCCCTGACCTGCGCAGATGAGCTGCGACCACCGCCATCACTTTTGTGAACACCCGAGGGGCGCTTGCAAGGCCGAAGGGGAGCACAGTAAACTGAAAATGCTCCTGGCCTACTGTGAACCACAGGTAACGCCGGTGGGCCGGCAGGACGGGAATGTGAAAATATGCGTCCTGCAAGTCCAACGCTACCATCCAGTCTCCAGGGTCGAGGGCAGCCAAGACCTGAGCCAGAGTCAACATCTTAAACTTCTCCTTCCGGAGGAAGCGATTGACGTTCCGGAGGTCCAAGATGGGGCGCAAGCCCCCTTTGTCCTTCTTGGGGACCAGAAAGTAGTGGGAATAACAACCATGTCCTACTTCTGGCCCAGGAACGCGCTCGATGGCCCCCTTGGCCAAGAGGGCCGTGACTTCCTGTCGGAGAAGCGCTAAGTGATCCCCCGACATGCGGTGGAACTGAGGTGGCATGGCCGGGGGGGCAGACTCGAAGGGGAGGGAGTAGCCCCTTTGGACGATTTGTAGCACCCACCTGTCCGAAGTGACAGAGCGCCAGTGGGGGAGGTGATGTTGAATCCTGCCGCCCACCGGCGTGGGGTGCACCCCAAAGCGCGGACTAGGAAGGCTTTGAGGCGGGTGCGGAGGTGGACTGACCCGCAAGCTGGCCCCATGCCGCCACGGCGGCCACCACGCCCGCGCTGAGGTTGGTTCTGCGCAGGCCTTTGGCTGAACGGACGTGTAGGGGCGCCCCTTCCGCAGCCACGAAAGGAACGAAAGGTAGACGTGGCCGGGCGTGTGGCGGAGAGACCCAAGGACTTGGCTGTAGCCCGAGAGTCCTTAAAACGCTCCAGCGCACTGTCTGCCTTATCGCCAAACAGGCGAGTACCATCAAAAGGCATGTCCATGAGGGAACTCTGGACATCCCCCGAAAACCCTGTGGACCGCAGCCAGGCGTGTCGCCGCAAGGCCACCGTTGTGGAGATGGCTCTCCCCAAAGAGTCCGCAGTGTCCAACCCACACCGAATGGCGAACTTCGCGGCATCCTTCCCCTCTGCAACAGCTTGGGAAAGCACAGCCCGAACCTCTTCCGGGCACTGGGGCAGAGTTTGCGCCACCGTGTCCCACACAGCGTGAGAATAGCGGCCCAAGAGGCATGCAGTGTTGACTGACCGCAGCCCCAGGCTGGCAGAGGAAAACAACTTTTTGCCAAGCTGCTCCAGCTTTTTTTATCCTTATCTGGCGGGGCGGTAGGGAATGCAGTTTGGGAAGTGGAAGCCTGAATAACCAGGGTCTCCGGTGTCGGATGAGCTGTCAAAAAGGCAGGGTCACCCGGTGCCGGGCGGTGACGCCTGGCCACGTTTTTATCCACAGGAACCCCTGTAGCTGGCCTAGACCAGGTACCCATCAAAACATCCGTTAAGGCCTCATTGAACGGAAGCAGAGGTTCCATAGAACTTGCCGCCGGCTGAAGCACTTCAGTAAGGAGGTTAGTCCGGAGGGTAACAGTAGGCAATTCAAGGTCAAGAGCCTCAGCTGCTCTACGGAGCACCACAGTGTATGTTTCGCCTTCCTCCATGACAGTGGGAGGAGACACAAACCCAGGCTCAGAGGAGAGGTCAAGGCCACCTGCATCCTCCGAGTCTTCTGCCCACTCCTGTTTGGACTCACACTGCCGTGCAAGAGGGTCCTCCGACCCTTCCCAGTCCTCCCCCTCCACAATAGCCCAAGGCACAGGCTTCAGTGGCGGGGGAGGCACAGGGGAAAACAAATGCTCCACCGGCGCCGGTCGACGCCGCTCCGGCTCCAAGCCCCAATCAGGGTCCCAAGCCTGAGCAAAATTGCCCGGAAACTCGGGCAAGGGCGGAGGTGGGACGAACGGAACCCAGGGCGGCGCCGGGAAGGGAGCCGCAGGGCCCGCCGGGGCCGGAGCCACCGGCGGAGGACCTTGCGGCACCGGGGCCGGAGCCGCCAGCGGCAACCAAGGGCCCTCAAGAGGGACCGCGGGGCCCGAAGGCGCGCCGGCGGGAGCCCTAGGCCTAAAAAGGCAGTCCATGGCGGCAAGAAATTCTTGCACCTGGCCTGGAGTCGCCGACGGACCCGGGTATGGCGGGTAGGCCGCAGGACTGACAGGATCCAGCGGAGCCGCGGGGGAAAGACCCCGGACCCCCTCATCCGCGCCCGAAGACCGACGGGTGGAGGGCGGAGAGCGCACGCGCTTCTTCGACTTTTTCTTGTGACGTCGCTTACCCGATTCCGAGGGTGAAGACTTAGACCCCGAGGAGCGATGATGATGACTCCGCGGCTGGTCCCTCGAGCGACCCCTGGACCTGGAACGACGCGGAGACAACTGTCGGGCCTCCAGCAGCTTTCGGGACTGCTCCCGCAAAGCCTTCGGAGCCATGGCCAGACAGTCGGAACATGACCGGGAGTCATGGTCGCGCTCCAGACAGTAGAGAGACGCCAAGGGGGTCGACCACCGACATCGTACGGCGGCAGGCCCCGCAGGATTTAAACCCAGGCATCCCTACGTAGCACCAGGAGTCAAGATTTAAAGAAGTAGAGACAAAAGTCCCAAAAATAAATAGTCAAAAAGTGACTACGGTACGTGCTCTAACCGGATCTGCGCTTGCTGGCGCGGAAAAAGAAAGAACTGACGTCAGCGCGCATGGGTGACGCCTAAGTAGTCTCCGTGACGTCATCTCGGCGCTTACGACGCCAGCGACGAACGTGGAGCCGCACGACGCCACCTACCGACGCGCAGGGGTACTGCTGACGAAAAACTTTCCGGATCCAGTCGGACGCCTGAGGATATTCTAAGGTAAGGAATCTATCACTAACGTGTCTCTTTCAGATACATTTGACTATCCACCGTGCAATGCCTGATTTAGAAATGGGATTGCCTTTTTGAGGTGGAGCAAAAGCGACAAAGTTGTTTTGTTTTACTAAAAGGTTTTGTCCTTTCAATGTAATAAAGTAATGCTCGTTTTACATCTAAGGTGGGTAGAGCACGTTCTGCCACAGAATCTGGTTGAGGAAAGAACACATGCAACTCAACAGATTGGTTGATGTGGAAGGCAGAAACTACTTTAGGTAGAAATTTAGGGTTGGTGTGAAGAACCACTTTATTTTGATGTACCTGTAAAAATGGTTCTTCAATGGTTAGTGCCTGGAGCTCTCCTCAGTGATGTGATACCAATGAGGAAAGCAACTTTCCAAGTGAGAAATTGTAGTTCACATTTATGCAATGGCTCGAAGGGTGGGCCCATTAATCTGGTTAGGACAATATTAAGATTCCACACTGGAGCAGGTGGAAGTCTTGGAGGAATAACTCTTGAGTCCTTCCACCATAGCCTTAATAACAGGTACTCTGAACAGAGACAGATGCTGTCTATTTTGAAAGTATGCAGCTATTGCAGCAAGAGGTAAGCATATAGATGTGTATGCTAAATTTGACTGTTGTAAATGCAGTAAATAGCAAATGATATTTTGAATGGAAGCATCAAGCGGGTTGATATGATTGTTGTTACAATAAATACCAAACCACTTGCATTTCGCTGCATAGCAAGCTTTTGTAGTAGGTCTTCTAGCTTCTTTAATAATGTTCATACAGTCTGGCGGAAGATTTAGATAGCCAAACGCTATGACTTCATGTGCCAGATCGCTAGGTTGAGATGTCTGGGATCTGGGTGTCTTACCTCTCCACGGCTCTGCGTGAGGAGATTGGATGTGAGATGTAGTATTTGATGAGGAACTACTGAGAGCTCCAACCGGGTGATGAACCGAGGTTGACGGGCCCATGTGGGAGCCACTAGGATTAGAGTGAGGGACGTTTGCCTGAGCTTCCGAACCACTAGTGGATTGAGTGGGAGAGGCAGAAAAGCGTAGGCAAATATCCCTGACCAGTTCATCCATAGCGCATTGCCTTTGGACCACGGGTGTGGATAACTGGAGGCGAAGCTTGGGCATTTTGCGTTTTGGTTTGTGGCGAACAGATCTATGTCTGGGAAGCCCCACACCTGAAAGAACGGGAGGAGAACTTGAGGATGGAGTTCCCACTCGTGAATCTGATGTCTCTGCATGCTGAGCAGGTCTGCAATCTGATTGTCTACTCCTGGAAGGTGTTCTGCTAGGAGATAGATTTTGTGATGTATGGCCCACCTCCAAATGGCCTGTGCAAGGTGCGACATCTGGAGGGAGTGTCCCCCCCACCCCCCCTCCCCCTGTTTCTGTATGTAATACATAGCAATCATGTTGTCTGTGCTTATCAGGACAGCTTTGCCCACAAGGTGAGTTTGAAAGGCTTTGTGCGCTAGAAATACTGCTAGCAGTTCTAGATGATTTATGTGAAGTTGTTTTTGCTGGTGTCTCCACAAGCCCTGAATTGTGCGAGTTTGGAGAAGAGCTCCCCAACCAGTGAGCGATGCGTCTGCTGTTAGCACGGTCTGTGGAACTGGGTCGATGAAGGGCCGCCCTTTGGAAAGGTTTTTTGGATTCCACTGCAGAGAGAGAGGAGTGCGGCCGTCCACCAACACTAGATCTGATAATTGACCCCGAGATTGATTCCACTGACGTGCTAAGCATTCCTGCAGAGGACTCATCTGGAGTCTTGCATATGGAACTAGTAAGATGCAAGATGCCATCATTCCCAGCAGTTTCATGAATACTTGAGCTGGTAAAGAGTGGTTGAGATGGAACTGAGAAATTAAAGCCTGAATATTGCGAATTCTGGTGGAATTGGGACAGGCTAGAGCTTTTCATGCATCGATAGTGGCTCCTAAGTACGTTTGCATGTTGGAGGGTTGGAGATGGGATTTTGAGAGATTTACTGTGAATCCCAGATCGTGGAGCAGCCGTACGGTTTTGAGAGTGTGTTGTAGACACTTTGCTTGTGAAATGTCTTTGATGAGCCAGTCGTCTAAATATGGGAAGACGTGAATATGTTGTCTTCGCAGATGAGCCGCGACTACTGCCAGGCATTTGGTGAATACTCTGGGAGCAGTGGTGACTCCGAACAGGAGTACTTTGAACTGATAATGTTGACCCGCCACCACAAATCTGAGATATTGCAATGAGCTGGATGTATTGGGATATGGAAGTACGCGTCCTTTAAATCTAAAGTAGACAAAGTCTCCTTGCTGAAGGAGTGGGAGCACTTATTGAAGTGTCACCATGTGAAAATGATGTGATTGGATATACAGATTTAAGTCTTTGAGATCTAATATAGGTCTGAGAGAACCGCCCTTTTTGGTATGAGAAAGTATAGGGAGTATACACCGGTTTCCTGATACTGTAATGGGACTGGCTGTATAGCTCCTTTCTCCAAAAGAGAGAGAACTTCTTGTTTCAGAAGGTGTAAATGCTCTGTTGACATTTTGTGTGATCTTGGAGGAATGTTTGGGGGGATTGTCGATAAGTTCCAGGCAATAACCAGATTGGATAATTTCTAGAACCCATCCGTCTGAAGTTATTGTATTCCAGATGGATAGAAATTGAGAAAGACGTCCCCCGACAGGTGTAGAATGATCGGGGGACAAGGAGGCAAGTAACGGTTTGTTTGCGGCAGGGGAGGTTCGTGTTGTGTTACCTTTACCTCTCCCCTTGCCGTTATTGCCTCTAAATCCTCCTCTAAAGTAACCTCTGGAAGAGGGTGACTGATTGTTGCCTCTGTAGGAGGTAGAGGCATTGTCAGACGATATGTTCTTTGAGCCCCCTGTATAAAAGGACCGGCGAAAGGAGCCACGATTGGAAGGGGACTGCAAAGCTCCCATGGATTTTGCAACCTCTGTATCCTTCTTCATTTTCTCTAGCGAAGTATCTACCACAGGTCCGAAAAGGTGTTACTTATCGAAAGGTATATTTAAAATAGAAGCTTGGACTTCAGGTTTAAAGCCTGAGATTCTGAGCCAGGCGTGTCTTCTTAAAAGAACGCTAGTGTTAACTGCGCGAGCTGCAGTGTCAGCTGCGTCTAAATCACATCTAATGGATGTATTAGAAATGAGCTTTCCTTCCTGAATTAAATCATTGGCTTTATTTTTATGTTCGTCTGGCAAAAATTGTATCAATTTTTCTAACTCGTCGTAATGAACCCTGTCATAACGTGCTAAAAGAGCCTGGGTGTTGGCAATACGCCAGTGGTTTGCTGCTTGTGCAGCGACTTTTGCCAGACGCAATAAGTTTGGACTCTATAAGGAGGAGGGGCATCTCCTGTGGTTTGAGAATTTGCTCTTTTACGAGCGTTCGAGACTACTAGGGAGTCTAGAGGAACCTGGCCCTTAATGTAGATTGGGTCTGTAGGTGCCGGCTTATATTTTTTGTCTACCCTAGGTGTGACAATTCTTGCACGCACAGGGTCTTTAAAAATATCATCTGTGTGTTTTAGCATACCCTTGAGCATGGGTAGCGTGCATGTTGCTCTTTGAGAGGAACTGAAGGTCTCAAAGAGAAAATCCTCTGTAGGAAACTGGCTCTATATATACTACACCAAAATTAGGTATAGTGTGTATAGAGTCCAGGTGACCCCAGAGGTAGGCAGAGGTTAAAGTTAGATAGAACCTTACTCTCCATTTGTGGTCGAGCAGTAAGGCAGTATCAGAGGACAGTGTTAAGCATTTAATGTACCCACTCAGTCAGCAAATGAATTCACACACTCAAAGACTGAACTCTAGACCAATTGTTTTTGTATAAAAATATACTGTTTTATTTTTAGAACCAAGCAAGCCTGGCACAGGTAAGCATTAAATACTTTACAGTAATAAGTTGCTGATTGTAGAACAGTTTGAAAATGCAATAGGAATTGTACTTTGTTTGATTTACAGGGGATGCAGTAGGTTGCAATACTTAGTAAATACAGTACATTGAAATGAAGAGCTTTTTCAGTAAATTACAGGGAAGTTACTTTTCACGTTACTTTTCTTACTCAGTGCTGGATACCTGGATTCAGCACTGGGACATTTCCTGAAAACAGGTAAGTAAATACGTTTTGGTTATTTGTGCGATTTTTAAAGAATATTTTTAGATTTCAAAACTCCACACTTAGAAACTTTTTGGAGAAAAATTGTCAATGTTATCCTATGGAGGAAAAACAGGTTATCGGTTCAAAGGCAAGTTATCGACTGTGGGAGTTAAGGTTCTGGGGTTAGACTCAGGGGTCCCCCAGGGTCAGTGATGCACTCTTGTTACACCCTCAGCGGCACTAGGGCGGCCGGGTGCAGAGTGTTGAGGCACAATGTTATCATATGGAGGATAGGGGGTCTCCGGTTGGTGGCTGCTGGCAAGCAGGCCACTGGGTTGTGGGAGCAAAGCTCCTAGACTTTAGCTCAGGGCAAATGGGGAAACAGCTTAGCACAAAAGGTGCACCCTCAGCAGCACTAGGGCGGCCGGGTGCAGGGTGCTGTTTCGACGTCGGAAGCCCTGTTTCCAATGGAGAACGTCCGGTCAGCAAAAACACTGCAGACAGGGAGACAAAGGACTTCTGGGTGCAACCACCACTTTGAGAGGTAAGTTGGGAAGTTAGGGGTTGGTTAGGCGCCGTGGGTTTGGGCACACAAGGCCGCGGGGCGTCTGGTGCAGGGGTGCCTTTTGGGGTCGGATCGGCTTACCAGCTCCGGGTCACGGTTAGAGAGGCCTTCTGTAATTTCGACTGCAGGCGTCGGCTGGAGGCTTGAGGCAGGTCAGGGGTCGCCGGATCTCTGTTCAGGATCGTCGGGGTGACCTCCTCGTGGTGTTTGCCCACTCGAGCACGGGCCGTGGACGGCGGGTGCAGAGTGGGGCAGGTTCGCGGTCTCCAGCTGCTGCCAGAGGTTGCAGTTTGAACAAATCCAGTGTTCACGGGTGAAGCAGTCTTTGGAAGTGAAGGCAGGCAGGTCCTCCGAGGTTTTTGAGGTTGCTGGCTGCAGGACACACTGGGGTTTCGCAGGAGCAGGTTCGAGGGGAGACAGGCCGGTAGGGCTGGGGCCAAGTCAGTGGGCGTCTTCCTCTTGTTAGCTGGCTGCACGGCTGTTCGGTCCTTCTTTTCTTCTTGTTTCTTGGCTGGATCTGAGGAAGCAAGGTTCAGGGTGCCCCCTAAATACTAGATTTAGGGGCGTTACAGGTAGGTAGAGGGCAGGGACCAATGGGTCCCTTCCCTGGGGTGGGTACACCCCCTATTGTGCCACGCTCCAGTGGGAGGGGGGCAGGAGCCTGTCACTGGTTGGTTGGGTCCCCCCCATCCTCAAGATGGCGGGGACTCAGAGTTGTGCTTCACCTCGCCTCCCCCACCTGAGGGGTGGAGTTGGCAGAGGTGGGCACACCTCTCTCCCTCACTCGTTTTTCCCGCCGGTTCTCCCGCCCAAAGTGGGGGGTAGAACCAGTGGGGACCAGTTGCTGAAAGCAGCAAATGGTCTGAGGAGGCTCACAAAGGCGGGATGCCTTTGAAGCTTCCCCTTTCGTGAACCCTGCCCATCCTGGGGGAGGAGGCTTGGCACCTCGTCCCAGGATGTGCATTGTTTCAGGCCCCCCGAGAGCAGCAGGCTCTCCACCCAGGGGTCCAGAAACATGTCTGGTGGTGGCAGCCTAAGCAGCCACTCAGTCGGGACACTAGAAGTTGGTCGAGTTTCAGGGGGCATCTCTAAGATGCCCTCTGTTGTGCATTTACATTAAATCCCACACTGGCATCAGTGTGGGTTTAATGTGCTGAGAAGTTTGATACCAAACTTCCCAGTTTTCAGTGTAGCCAATATGGTGTTGTGGAGTTCGTAATGACAAACTCCCAGCACCATATACTCTTAATGGCAGCACTGCACTTACAATGCCCAAGAATGGACTTGGGCACTGTAGGGGTACAGGGCTCATGCACCTGTACCCTCACCACTGGCATAGTGCACCCTGCTAGAGGGGTGACCGATCTAGGCCAGGGCAGTGGTTTGTGGGCATGGCATACAGAGATGTGTGCCATGTCGACTCTTCACTTTGTTCTGCACCAAGACACGCAGCCTGCAAAGGCAGTGTGTGAGTGTCAGGGTACAGGACCTATAAGGGTGGCACAATAAGTGCTGCAGCCCTTAGAGGCCTTCTCTGGTCACAGTGCCCTGGGTACCTGTGGTACCATTTACCAGGGGCTGACCTGTGGCTAGAGATGCCAATTGGGTTTAGGCTTCAATGCAGTTTTAGGGAAGGAACATAGGCCCTGGGTACCTGATTAGCAGGAGCCTATGGCACACTCAGTCAATTCGATTTTAGAGCTTTTATTCGGTTAAATAAATCAACCATATAAGCAATACAGACATAAAAAAGCTCGATCTACAGAAAAATCCCAAAAAATATAAAACAGTGGGATAAAAAGCGAATACATCAAGGTGCGTAAACATGTTAATACAGATACAAAGTGCAAGTGCATAATTCACATGAAGGTCCAAACATTTACTGGATCATATATTATCCCAATTCAAAAGTGCAAATGCATATAATTACATATAAATAAATTCATAATACCCTTAAAACACACAATCAGATATCAATAATCATAGATTTCCTAACACTAATAGATTTCAGAAGAAATGTAGCTAAATAAAAGCATAATCGTGGGTCATCCAATCTAAAGAGCAAGTTCAAGGCATCTGTAGTGGATCTTATATTGTAATGTAGAAAAAAAGGTTTTAAATCAAATCTCCTAAGATGGGAATAAAATAGACAGAATAATAACATATGGCAGCAGCTTTGTCTTGAGACTCCATCACATGGGCATACATGAACAGAACACTGTTTCATAATTGGAAAATTAACAAGATGATGTACAATACCCAATCTTAAGCGTGTCAGCACAAATCGATGTGAAACTCTAGTCACTGCTGATAAATAACTTTGAAAACCCTGTTTAAGGTCCAATTGCGAATAAAAGAGGAAAGTTGATTGATTCTTGATAACACATGAACGAGCCTCTATTTTATTTGCTAGCATGGTTAGTTTTATCTCAGCTCTAGCAACAGAAAGAGTACACCCAGGATCCGTTCTGATGTCACAATTGAATAAAGATTTAAACCAATAAATAATATAATTAAGCCAGGGTATTCTTAAACAATTCTCCAATTTGAGGCAGTCCCGTATAATAGATTGAGTAAATAATGTTTCCTCTTTTGACCATATAGATTTCCATAATAAAAGGGGTCGTGTTGAAGCCAGATCTGAAATATATCTGATGCCCACCTCGCGGTGGAGCAATTCCGTAGAGGCAGATGAAGGGGCACAAAGTAAGCGTTTTAAAAACGAATTTTCAGTTTGTTGTAATATATTACCTTGAAAATGACCCCAAACACCTGCCCCATAAAGAGCTGCGGTAACGCATCGTATCTCATAGATTGTCAACATGTCTTTAATGCGTCGATTTCCCAATTTAGCCGCAAATCTAAAAATACCATTTATATTTCTAAGCATCTTAGAACAGGCATTATCCTGTTCCTGGGACCATGACCTATTCCCTGCAAAAGTAATACCCAGGTAACAAAATGTCTTAACTATCTGGACCTTGGAACCTTCAATAAAGTAAGAGCTAGATGTTATAGGGTTCCTACCGCAAGCCATAACAAAAGTTTTTGATTTGTTAATTAAAATTTTTCTTTTAGTAATAAAAACAGTAAAATTATCAATAAGACGCTGTAGCCCAATAGGGGTGCGAGAGAGTAAAACCGCATCATCGGCGTATAAAAGAATTGGGACAGACTTCCCATCCACCCTAGGGGCATCCGACTCAAACAATTTCAGTGCTGCGTCAACTTCATTGATAAACAATGAAAAAAGTAATGGAGCTAAGACGCAGCCCTGTCGGATGCCTCTTTTGACTTTAAAAGGCGGGGTATATTCGCCTAAATGACCGTACCGCACCCTACTTGATAGCTCCCCATATAATCTAGCCAAGAAAAATATAATCTCTTTGGGGGCACCCATATCCAACAATAAGGGCCATAAAATGGAGTGGTCTACCAAATCAAAAGCGCTGCTAAGGTCAGCAAAACACAAATATAAATTTCCCTCCTTAGCTAATGTGTACTTGCCGATCAAAAGATCCAGGTTGACACACTGCTCCAGTGTGCCAACACCCTTTCTAAACCCATATTGCACTTGAGTAAGGACTGACTTTTCTTGGACCCAGGTCTCGAGTCTTGATAACATGACCCTACTCATGATCTTTATAGACGAGTCCAATAAAGAAATCGGGCGATAATTACAAGCATCAGTCTTAACACCCTTCTTATAAATTGGTATTATAATTGACTGGCCCCAAGATAAAGGAAAATGAGTCTCAACGGCGACATTAAAAACTCTGGTTAAAAACGGCGACCATAAAACCATTTCATTTTTATAAAAGTCTATCGGGACCCCATCGGGACCCGGTGCCTTACCCCCTTACTACTAATTATGCCCTCAAATACTTCCTCTATACTAATTGACAAGGGCAATTTTGGCCATTCAACAGGGTTATGATTAGACAAAGTGAATGGAACATCTTTATCGAAAGGATTAAAAATAGTGGAAAAATGGGCTACCCATGAATTACAGTTAATATAAGAATTAAATTCAGGAATATGGTCGTCCTTCAAGAAGGAACTATTGACGGTATCCCAGAAAAGTTTATTATTTTTAGTATCGGCTGCCAGACTTAAGTCTTCCCAGGCTCTTTCTTGGAGTTCCAATTTCCTGATTTTTAGGGCTAAAGCGTATTCTGCACGTAAGGCCTTAATTATATCCGGGTTTCTTGGCTTACACCCCAGAGCTTGTTTAAGGCTGCCCAAAGCCCCTATGCAGTTATCATCAAACCATCCCACCTTAGGTTTTTATTCCTACACACTGGTTTCAACAAAGGTTCTCCACAGTATTATTGATCCTTGTAAAATTATCAAGCAACAATGCTGGGTCAACCTCATCCCCTAAGCAGACTTGAATTTCATTCTGACACTGTGTAATAACATCGTACTGGATTTTAGATGGGTCCAGACCAGCCCATTTTATCCGGACACCATTCGGTCTGGTGGGGGTAATACATAGGCTGTGTGGAACACTGGTGATATTTTTAAAGCCCCAACATAATAAATACAAAGAAATACTATTATGGTCACTAGTTGGTTGGTCCGTTATCCAGGGGTTGAAAATAAATGTACACTATTACTAGAAATAATAATGTGATCAATATTAGACGATGCATTCCTACCTGTGAATGTGGGACATATGTTGTTTTTGTCGGTAGCACAATACAGTAATTCTAAATCCAGTTTAACGATAACACCATTTAAGGCACTACCATATTCACAATGGGGGAAATGCATATAACAATCATCTTCAAATTCCCCCTCCTAGGCCCACAAACTTTGGTCAGGGACAATGGGCATATTTGAACATTAAAATCGCCAACCCAAAGAATAATAATCGGTTTCCTAATGGTGCTAGTCAATTTCTCGAGTTCCCTTTCCAGGGTATGGACAATAGAACTACGTAGGGAATTAAACAGATTGTTATAAAAATTGATCAAAATAACATCATTACCCACGGTGGAAGACATCCACATAATCTGAGCATAAGTTCCCACAGTAATACAACTTTTAATTTTACATTTATCCAAATTAGTAGAAATCAAAATCAAGAGGCCGCCCTTAGCTCTACCCGAAAGGGAGGCCTGGGCTGGTAACCAATATGAGGTAAAACCCTCTACATATATTGGATCGGTGCACCACGTCTCCTGTAAACATATAATATCATGTTGGGCCAAAATAAAATCAGACCATGATGGTGTACCTATTTTGCTTTTAAGCCCAGCAATGTTCCATGTTGTAACTTGGTACCCTTTGCCCATATTAGTT
The DNA here is from genome assembly GCA_963921515.1 of Calotriton arnoldi. Lineage (NCBI taxonomy): Eukaryota > Metazoa > Chordata > Amphibia > Caudata > Salamandridae > Calotriton > Calotriton arnoldi. The sequence continues at coordinate 1,212,062 of CAWUFW010005099.1, forward strand.
TCATAGAATTCCTGAGGGGGTACTTCGTGTCCCACTTCTTTACTAATAATAATGGATTCTACTGGAATACTTTCTGAATTACTAGGGATACTGACTGTCCATAATACGTTAGTGGATAACGACTCACATTGCTCTATCATGCATAAACCAGCTTTACTAGTTATGATCTTAGCATTTAAAGTTTCCATCATGGGACTTTTAGATAAATAACTCTCAAATGCAACCTCATTAGCCCGTATCAGTCCCTCACGTCAATCATTGGTATCCAAACTACTCAGAGCCTGATACCTATTAGTTACTGGAATAGCAAAATGAGGCAGGGTGGAAACCTGAGAAGAAGCTAACAAAGATCCATTTGGAGGCCAGCTTACGTTTCCATGCATCACCCTCAGGGGTCTATAAAAGTACCCCAGAGGGAGAAGAGTGGTATTAAATTCCCCCCGTATGGGAGGTGGTGCATTTTTAAGGGTATTGGATGCCCATCTTGGTGATCTAAAATTAATGATGATACAGTCCCCATCAAAGCATTTTTTCGAAGGCCCGATCCAGCCCACTCTACGGGTTGTTAAAATCTGGTTTATTCCTTCCATAGGATAACCACAACTATTAGTCAGCCAAAACACTACTTTGTTCATAAGTGAACCATGTTCTTCTGCCTGCCCAATTTGAAGTTTGGGGACGTTGGCCAAAATTACAACATAGGGACTACATTCGGGGGCAAATTTGCAACCGGGGCCATTATCCTATCCCCATGGGCTAAGGATCTTAGACCAGCAGGCTTTATAGGATCAGATGATTTAAATTCGTCTGGCTTGTTCATTACTTGCTCCTTTTGAGGTGGTGCAAATCCACTATTAGTAGTTAGGTTTCCTATTACTATATTTCTATCTTTTTCCCTATTTTCTGCTTGTATAATAGGGGCCCGCTCCTTACAATATTTACTACCATCTCTGCGATCGTTACCTAAAACAGTAGTCGGGTCAATAGGGTCTATAATAACATCCTTTTGATGATCCCTAATTGACTCTTTTTGGAATTTACAATTAACTATATCCAATACTCCACTAATTTTATGGATTTCTCTAGCTAAAATGTCCAATTTATCATAAAGCGGCCTTAGGAGCTCTATAATTTTATCAGAGATAGTCGCTAATGTTAATTGTTGAGATATAGGGTCTGTACAGGACGAAGGATCGGCAAGTTTCCCATTTCGAATACTCTTAACATTTTTAGCTTTGGCCTTAGAATTAAAATTCCCCTGTTCTAGGGTATTCTTTCTACGTCCCCTGGTCTTTATCGGTAGCGGCGGGCTTTCAAGGGCGGTCAAATTAGGGGTCATAGATATTCGAGTAAGATCCCCACAAATCCCTCCTGAAACAATAACGACCGACTCAAGCTCCTCGACCGCCAAGGAGTTATTGGTCGATTTACTGGATCCGCTCGCACTAAAGGGACCGGAAAGGGCCCCAGCCCCAGTTCCCTGTTCTACCCCGATAAAGCTTGAGCCCATGGAGAGACGCCTCTCAGTACGGTCAATTTCCTCGGTGAGAACATTGACCGCTTTAACCAGAAATGAATCAATCGTTGGACATGATTTAGCAGAAAAAGACTTCGCTAGCTTCTTCCTTGCCATGAGGATGCTACAAAGGAGGCTATACGGGCAAAGGATAAATATGTGTCCCTATAAAAAAAATGCCTACAAGAGCGTAGGGGTTACTTCCCCGAATATGATGCAGTGGCTAAAATAGGACTAGGAGGGCCGATACAAGGCAGTAGATATTAACCTCCTACAATCCTAGTGCCTTGAATCTATACTGAACAAGAAGTTTGCCCCCTTGATGGATCTCTTGCTATAAGGTTTCACCTTTAAAACTAAAGTGCAAAGTGTGTTGGCTATATAATGGCATATACTATACAATATAGATTAGTCTTCCATAGGCAAACTCACTATACATAACCTTTGGGGTTTAAACAACCCACTAGTAATAAAATATAGGACCGATAAACCTTAGATAAAATAGCATGTACTGAAGAAAACGGTACAATAATGGAACTGTTGAGTTCCAAATCAGAGACCCACAAAGACAATATAAGACATAAATCTATCTACCACACAAATGTACTCACTATACTGGTACTTGATATTCAAATGGTCCGTTGGTAATAAAGTGCAAAAAGAGTAATCCTTAAAGTGACATGTGCTAGGCAAAAATTGATACATCGCATAAAAAATCCCACGGTATCACACATACAATACAATGTTAAAAATGGGAAATTAAAACCAAGGAAATATTAAAAAGGAATAAAAACCAAACGACGACAACAAAGAAATATTAAAATACAGGGGGTCAATTTGCGGTGACGGTGATGAGCACCAAAGTTAAAAGAGATCTAGGACGATAATCTGCATCTCCGGTTGCTCACAGTTCAATATAAGGGCGCGGCTATTAGGCACGATACCGATCCGTTAAGTTCTCTGTTCCAGTTAAAGTCCCGGTTGTTAGAGGGGAGGCCCAACCTGACTATAACGGGCTATAACGGGCCCACCCTTAGCGCTGCGGTAGACGCTCAATAAATTGATAGTGCCTCTGAGCGCAAGCTAAATCATCACAGGTGCTCCTGGGTCCCCGGGGACTACTGGAAATTAAGGACACTCAGAGCTGGCCGTTTCCCTCACGGCTCCCAGTCTGATACTGCGAAAAGATACTGACATAAAACCTCCCAAATCGCCTTATCTTTCACAGTCAGATTACATGCGGAATATTTGGGAATACTGGGGAGCAATAAAATTCCGGCGACCTCTATCAATAATGTGGCCCTGCCCGGCCTCCTTCGGCCTCTGACGGGCGCAGACGGGGCCGCCCTTGGCCCGGGCTTCGCCCGCGCGCGTCCCGCGCTGCGGGAGGGCAGCCGCGCCTTTATCCTGGCGGGAGAAGCTGGGGCAGCTGGGGGATGTAGGCCGTTCCCCTCACGGCAGCGTAGAGTAGGCAGGAGCCGTTCCCCTCACGGTGGTGACGTGGAGTGAGCGAGAGCCGTTCCCCTCACGGCGGTGGCGTGGAGTGAGCTAGAACCGTTCCCCTCACGGTAAGTTCCAACAGTGCAAAGGCGTCCCGCGCTGCGGGAGGGCAGCCGCGCCTTTATCCTGGCGGGAGGAGCTGGGGCAGCTGGGGGATGTAGGCCGTTCCCCTCACGGCAGCGTAGAGTAGGCAGGAGCCGTTCCCCTCACGGCGGTGACGTGGAGTGAGCGAGAGCCGTTCCCCTCACGGCGGTGGCGTGGAGTGAGCTAGAACCGTTCCCCTCACGGTAAGTTCCAACAGTGCAAAGGCGTTCCCTCAATCAAAGAACATCAGCAATTCAGCAAAAAGTGGGGGCATACCATGCAGAAAGAGGGCACTTTCTCACATCCTCTTCAAGGGTTTCTTTGTGAAGTTGGACCCCATGATATTCTGCAGCCCTATTGAGTAACTATGTACCCTACGTTATCGTCTGGTGGAAAGGGTTTTGAAGGGTATAGATCAGGATCATTGTCTGTATTGTTATCTGTATTATAGTCAGCCCATGGATCAGGACTAACGTGGCCTGGTATATCCCCGTCCCCATCATCTTGATGGTCAGCTGACTGTGGTTGTGGTGAATTTGTCGGAGTAATTAACAAATTTGGGTCAAGTGGGGAAGCGGGTGTAAGTGGAGGAGGAGAAGGATTAGTAGCCACATTTTTCTTCTTAAGTAGAATGTGGTAAGCTTCCTCCATCTCTGGCTTCCTTTTTTCTGGGAGTTTTGCATGCATATGGCCAGTTTTCGGAGTGATCACTAGTTCTTTTTGTTTCAGGTCCGTGTTGGAAGGCGGGACCTCGAAACGAGGCTCCTTGGATGGGGGAGGAGCTGTCTTGTCTTTTAGTGCTAGAATTTTGGGTGCCGAAGGTTTCGGCGCCAACGTTTCGGATCCGAAGATTTTGGTTTCGGTGCCGAAGTGGATTTCGGAGCCGAAGGTTTCGGTTCGGTGCCGGAATGAGGCCGACTCGATCCCGAGCCAGAAGGCTTTGGTGTATGTTTCGGTGCCGACCCTGGCCCGAAGGCTGAGGGGGGACCGTAGCCTTTTTCTTCGGCATAGTTTGGGGCAGGGGAGTATTAGTACTCACGGTATGCTGACCCAGTGGAACGTCTTCTTCCATGTCGGAGTCGACTTCGGAAACGGAAATGTGTTCCTCCTCTTCCTCGGCTCCTTGTGCATTGAAGATTTCCTGCTCGTAATCTTCACAGAAGAGATCCGGAACGGAGCCGCTTCTTTGGCACATTGTGACGTCGAGCCCAACGATCACGGAGCATCTTCTTTGATCGAAAAGATCGGCACGCATTTCAGTCCTCTTCGTCGTGTTCCGGGGATAGACACAAGTTGTACACTTCGTTCAAGTCGGTGCGCGGATACTTAGTGCGACACCCGGGACAGAATTTGAATGGAGTCCGTTCCATCAACTGCGAGCTGACCCGACGCGGGTAGGCCCAAGGGCCCTCCACTAATTTTCCAATCGAAGACTGAACCGATACGATACGCGGAGAATGGAAAACGCGATCGAGAAACAATACAGTCGAGGGTAGTGGATTGCGCACCGAGGGGAACCTGAGAAAACGGTGTCGAACCGTAGCGCAGCAATTCACGTCCTAACCCGATGGCGGAAAAAAACAATCTAACAATGGAGTCGATGCCCATGCGCACTATCACCAAAAGGAGTCGTCACCTACCTTGTGACTGGAAAAGACTTCTTCGAAGAAAAACAACGTGCAAACATCCGGACCCAACACTAGATGGCAGGCAATGCAAAGTATGTGATCTACAGCTCACATGCCTCGAACACGTATTTTTATATAATTTCTTAACACCAAGAACTTCGCAATTGGGTAAGTACTTTTCGAATTATCAATTTTTACAGATAAGTAAAAATGTCACACCAATGCGCTTTTATGCGGCAAGTGCTTTCTTATGGATAAAGAAACATTTACTGCATACAAGTGTATGCAATCGTATTTCGGGGGTCCCCTTTACGACTCAACGTGCTGGGGGTCAAGGTCACAAGATCCACAAGCAGTTCGGGTTTACCTTTCCTGGAGTGTCCGGGTGCAGAGGAGCTGGACAGGTTGGTAGCTTTGTGTGCTACACTGTTGACAAGAAAGGGGGGGGGGGCACCTAGAAACCGGCAGAAGAGGGGGACTTTGGGATAAGTCCGGCAGCTCCCAGGAGGGGGCTCAGTTCATGAGGGTCTTGGGAGCAGGGGGGCACAGTCGATGATTGGGGACCCAGGCCAGGGAGCTTGGGTGCATAGGGTTTTAGGTCGGCTGTTAGAGTGCATCTTAGGTGCTCAAGGCTCTCAGTAAGACCTGCAGAAGGGGACAAAACAGGACAGTTGGGCCACTATTGGTGCTCGTCTCTACGATGTAAACATTCCTCGTTGACTGGTTGGTCTTTGCAGTGTTGGAGTACAGATGGGACTTCAAACAAGCTTTGGTTGCGGCAAGGGGTCTAGTACCCCAGGTACTGGTGCAGGGAGGCTCTTGGGGGTCCTGACGCTGCCATCTTGGAGGAGAGACGAATCTTACCCTGTGGAGCACGGAGACCTCCTCCTCGGTGGCTGCTGCGTCGGTGGACCCGGTGGTCAGCAGAACGGTGAACCAGAACGTGAGAAAGTGCCTCTTTTTGCATGATTAGTCCCCAATTCTTGCCTGGTTGTGTTGTGGTTTCAATTGTAGTGCACAGGGTCCCTGCCAACCAAGTCCCCTGAGCCAGTGCTTCTTCCCTAAAAAACAAAATCCCCAATTGGTACTTCTACCCCCTATAAGTCCCAAGTAATTGGTACCCGGAGTACCTAGGCCTGGGAGCCAAAGAGGGTCCCCTGGAACCCCCCCACTTACTGGGACAATGCCACCGCCCTTGCAGCTTGCATTCCCTGGGAGGGAGAAAACAGCAAAGTCAGACAGAGGTAGTAACTTCATGACTGACTACCTAGAAGCCAATTGTCAGGAGTAGTTTGGTACCAAACACTCCTATGTTCAGGGAAGCCATTGTGGTGCTGTGGATCTCGAGTTGTTGAGATTCCATATTGTAGGGGCATATCCCATCTCCTTCTGAGTTTTTCAGGGAGTTCCATGATCATACCTTTCATGGTCTTGTTGCATCTCTCAACTAGACCACTGGTTTATGGATGATGGGAGTGGTACACTTGTATTTCACCCCACACTCAGCCCACATGGCTTTTAGGTAGCCAGTCATGAAGTTACTACCTCTGTCTGACAACACCGCCTTAGAAAAGCCCACTCAAGTAAAGATACTGATGAGGGCTCTGGCAACTGCAGGAGCAGTGACAGTTCAAAGTGGAATTGCTTCAGGATACCTGCTGGCATGATCAACTACCACTAGTATGAATCTGTTTTTTGATACTTTTGGAGGGTCAAGGGGACCGACTATGTCAATCCCTACCCTTTCAAAGGGAACCCCCAACCACTAGAAGTGGAATTAAGAGGGTGTTTGGGGTGTTACCTGTCTTGCCACTGGCTTGACAGATAACACAGGAGTTACAAAACTCCTTCACCTTCTGGGACATGTTTGGCCAATAGAAGTGGGTGACTAACCTACTCCACGTCTTTGCCTGGCCAAGATGCTCAGCTATGGGGATGTCATAGGCTAATGAGAGCAAGAACTCTGTATTACTGAGGCACTCCCACTATCGTAATGCCATCAGGTTTTGGGTTCTCTGGCCTCATTATACAGGAGCCCCCCTCCCAATAGGTCTTGTGGGAGCCACGGACATCTCCCTGTTCCTGTGCAGCAGCTTGCTGCCTCAGGCTGTCAAGAGTGGGGCAAGTTTTCAGTCCCTGGCACAGCTCTTCCATAGTTCCCTCTAGGGCGGACAGGTCTCCTCCCTGAGGCGAGGGGGCCTGAACTTGTGGCTGCTCAGAAGTCGATTTCCCCAGCCTTCTTGCCTTTTCTCTTGGAGGATTGGGCCATTATTCCAGGATCCAAATCCTCTTTTTCACCCTGTGCTCTTGCTTTTACACACCCATTCAGGTATTGCCAGCATGGCTGCATGGGATCTTAGTTCTACCTCAGCCCATGCGGAGGATTCCAGATCATTCCCTAGCAGACATTCAACAGGAATTGCAGAGGACACGACCACCTTCTTTTGACTAGTCAACCCTCCCCACTTTAAGGACACCATATTCATGAGATGAACCAGAGTATGGTTATCAGCATTGATGACTGGATAAGCTTGTTCAGCCAAGTACTGCTCTGGGGATACCAGTTTTTCAGTCACCATGGTGACACTTGTACCTGTATCCCTCAGTGATTCTTCTCTAACCCCATTGATGTGAAGCGGTTGCCTGAATTTCTTTAGGTTAATCGGCCAGACAGCCTGGGCAGCTATATCCACCCCACCCTCTGAGATTAAGGTAGCTTCACTGTAGTCTCTGACCTAGTCAGTGAACACCAAGGATCCCATCTGGAGACTCATCACCTCAGTGGTATCTAGAGGTGCACTAGTGGGAGCCTTTTTGGGACAGAAAGTCACCAGTTCGGTGTCCATTGATCTTACAACAAACATCAAACCCACCCTCTGATTATGAAGTGTCTCGGGGCCCAGCATCCTGAACAGGTTTTTGGGTGCCTTTAGAAGACACTTTACCTTTTTCTTTACACTGCCCTACATCTTTCCCTTGGAAGGCTAAAATTAGCAACCCCTTTCTTTTGGTCACCCCCACCATGAGACTTTTTGGACACCCTAGTCCTGACCCAATGGTCAGCCTTCTTCCCCAGCTCCTGGTCCACCAAGTATTGATACAAATTTTCAAAACTAACATGTATAACATGTGTATTTGTAAAGTGCACGTTCACCCGCAGGTCTCTTGGCGCTGAACAGATGTTTGTTACCCAACTCAATGGTACTCATTTTATCGACCTCAGGTGGATGAAAGGCTGAGTGAACCCACCGGGATTTGAACCTGTGACCATGAGGTCGAACACAGGCCCCTGCAATGGACGCATTAGTCCACTGAGCCACCAGACCCGGCAAGTACAGTTACTTAAGATGTTCTTTCATAAGTAAATTATAAAGCCCATCATAGTCTTGCACCTTACTTCCTTTGGCCCAACCGCCAAGGGTTTTGACTGAAAGTCTACAAAATCAACCCAGGAATGACTCAAGGTTTTGTGAGTGTCCCTGAGCTTAATCCTGTACTCCTCAGTGGAGAGTCCAAAGCCCTCAATCAAGGTATCCTTCATGAGGTCATAGGACTCAGCATCTTCCTCATTAAGTATCAGGAGTCTAACCCTTCACTTGCCTGAGAAAAGCTCCTAGAGTATAAAGCCCCAATACTTTTGGTTGAACTTTCTCATTTTACAAGCGCACTCAAAGACTGTAAACCATTTTGTGATATCCCCACCCTAAACATATTTGAGGATAATCCCTTTAAGGATTTTCAAATCAAAAGTTTCCTATCCCTTTGTACCTTGTTGCTGCCACCATTTATGGGTGCTAGACTCTTCTCATTCCATTTTTTATGGACAGAACTTTGGCCTCCAGGTCTACTCTTCTGACTAGTCTCTCCAGCTCCTGGTCTGTATCCTCTAGTTCTTCTTGGGGCCTCGAGTGGCATGGCCTATCTCCATGTCCAGTTTTAGGGAGGAGGTTCCTACTGTTATCCTCTTCTGCTGGGGTATAGGAAGGGGAGTCATCCCCATGAGTAAATCTAGCAGTTTCATCTTCACTGACATGGTCATCATCAATGTTGTCAGTGTATTCTTCATTTGCCTGGGCTCTATCAAACTCAGCAAGCAACTACTGGAGTTGTGCTTTGGTGGGTCTAGACCCAGTTGCAATTTTACAAGCCTTGCATTCGTCCTTTAGCTGCTTCAAACTAAGTTGCTTGTCAGGTTGAGTTCCTCAACTCCATCCTCTGAGGTCGACATGTGTAATGTAGTTGGAACCTTATTAGAAAAGCTACAAGAAATTCTAACAGACTTTAAGGCCTAACTACCAAGCACATTTAAAAAAAAATTAAAATACAATGGACCGGGGGACTTAACACACAGCCCTAACAGTTCAGATTTTAAAGAAACTGGAATTATGTTTATGCTAATCTCAACTTATTAAAACTGAAATTGTTGGAAAAAAGAAATAAAGTTGTGGCATATTTGAACTGAATTCCATTGTTTTCAGACACCTAAAAGGCATACCTGTTTAATGGAAGAATTCATAGTCAGTTCGCCGACTTCCTTTTTTGTTTCACAAAAGACTATGGTACGCCCATGACTTCCACTGTAGACCTGAATGACATCACCAATGACTGCAGCTCTCTGAGACCAATGGCAGGCAACGGCCAAATGCTTGTAAAGAATAAAATAAAAAAAATAAGAGAAATGTTGATCGATAAAGTCACAGCAATCAATACATTCGTAATCATTAAGAAACTAGTAACTGAACTGTAAAGAGTTTTGTACCATAAAAAACTTCTAAACTTACACACTATGTAACATTCTGCTAGCTAGTAGTAGGGTATGAAATTGTATCTAAATATATCAAGCTTTTATTTTGGGAATTAACTGTAGGTGAAATCTTTAAGAATCGCTATGATGTTGACCATAAACCCACAATGCTTCAATATATGAACAGCATTTTTGTTTTCCTTTATTTATATGGTTGGCGCCAACTCACCCACCTTCAACTGGCGCCTCAAGGATAATGTTTGAATCCAAGTGTTTCAAGCTGCAAAAGGAAAATGTTACTTACCCTGTAAGCATCTGTTCGTGGCATTTAGTGCTGTAGATTCACATGCTTTGCATACTCCTGCCATCTAGTGCTGGGTCTGGATGGAAGTGTGCAAGTTGTTTTTCTTCAAAGAAACTTTGGAGTCACAAGGTAGAGTGGCTCCTCCTCTTGGTGATAATGCACATGGGCATCGACTCAATTGTAATATAGTTTTCCTGCACGGCGGGTGAGAATGGAATGTGAAAGTAACTGATAAGTAAAGAGATGTCCATGCATATAAGAGAAAAGAAACGAAAATATTACTTACCTGTAAGAATAGTTTTGCAGCCTAGACTCTTCTAGATTCACAAACTGTGCATATTCCGCCATCTAGTGGTTGGAGTCGGAAAGTGCTTTGTATTTTTTTTTTTTTGTGTTGGGAGGTTGCGAAACCTGATCCCTCTGGTGAGGGTACAACCCCCCTTGTGTGTGTGCGCGCAAGCACTCAGATTATTTTTTCCCCTTCTGCGTTGCGATTATGTCTGCTTGTTGAATAAGTATAATATTGATTGCTTACAGGGCTGAGAGTGCAGCGACACTTGTTGATTTGTAAAAGGTGACTTATTAATATCTATATATATATATATATATATATATATACATATATACATATATATATATACACACACATGTATATACCTATATATACATATATATGTATACATGCATATATACCTATACACATTTATTCTTTTTTTTTTTTTAACTAGTATTACTAGTTTTTGCTTGTGTGTTTATGAGCCATGTAGGTAGCTAGGTGTGCCCTTTTCCAAAAGGGGTCATCAATTGATATACTAGGAGATACGCAGCATAGTTGCTGCGGTTCTAGTTTTTTTGTTGTTTTTTTTTATATATTACGTACGTAATATTGAAAGAGGAGATGTATAGCTTTTGCCATTTGTTAGCCCTTAGAAGTACTTATGTACTATGTTTATGTAGGGACTATGTCGTGAGTTTTCCTTGTGTTTATTTATTTACTTGTTTTAATTCTTTCTCCTTCACAGGGGAGGAGGAGGGTCGTATGTGAATCTAGAAGAGTCTAGGCTGCAAAACTATTCTTACAGGTAAGTAATATTTTCGTTCTGCAGCATAGACTTCTTCTAGATTCACAAACTGTGCATCGATTGCGTAGCGGTATTTAGCGATTGTGGAGGAGGGAGTGAAGTGTAGTTGATCCCCCTAGGATAATAAAAAACACAAATGGTGTAGAGTACCACTTGTTTTTTGAGAGAATTTGAGTTCTCCTGTTGCGTGTACATAGTAGGTATCCATATAGCTTTCCTTTGTGGAAAGTACCCATATATGTACTCCGTTGTGTATATATTTGCATTTGCGAGTGTTTTACATATTTTAGATGTGACCAGGAACAAAACCCCTGGATGTATATTGAAATAGTTATATTTTATAGGCCCATTCATCCTCGTGTAGGCCAGTGCCTGATTTGCTTGTTTTATTCCGTGAGTGCTATTTTTAATATGGTCTTTACCAACCACTAGCTCGTTTGTATGTTGCCAGAATTATTATTATTTATTTATTTTGATGCAATGGGCCGGTTTTAATGCCTTATGTAGATATGGCTTAAGGGTTTCTTGGGGTGCCTAGTTGCTTTATGTGAGTACGTATTGTGTTTGATGTTCGCCTTGGTAGCAACAGACAACTGTATGGGTATGCTGTTGACCTGCTCAAATCAGTTATTACTCTTCCCTGTTTACGGTATTGTAGAACATGGACATTATTATATGATTATGCGTCCTGTTTATGTCCTTAGGAGGCAATTGAGGGTAGAGGAAAGAAGGCCTTTACCTTGTTATATGCCTTGGGTGTTTGATGCTAAGGTCCGGTTGACTGTTTTTGGGGAACTTTAGTTTGTACCTATAAACATACCTCAAACCATACCAGCTATATATTTAATATATATATACTGATGTAGAGGCATACATATGTGAGTTTATTTTCCCCTTATGGAGAGTATTCCACCCATGTGGTATACCCAAGATGTTGACATGTACAGCAAAGATGTTGACCTGGGCGTTTATTCACCCCTGGTTCCAGTTCCGTAGTAGCGTGCTACTCGCCGAAAAAGCGCTTTGACGCCTCGTCAGGGGTAGTAAGCGCTATATAAATGCAATTACAATACCCTACAATGAGGGTTACGGCCCTTAATGTGTACTGTGCATAGTGGGCCTTTTGGCTATCTATTTGCTAATGGGCTCCAAATTTTTAGTAGGCTAATGCCTGCTTCTTGTGGTATTGATTTCCCTTGTGATTAAGCGCAAGGGAGAGATACAGTAACATTTGAGTGTGCTGTGTGCAGACCTTGTGTAGTTTTAATCATGTAGTCAGGAAGCCTGCTGAACTGCGCCTTGTTTTGTGCTTATTCTGCCTTTATGGATATTACTTCTTGTTGTAATGGAAACACCACCTGGTAAGGGGTGTGTTGTGTTTGCCCTGTTAGGGATACATTGTGCTGAGTTGGAGGCCCCATCTTGTGGGCCAGATGTGAGGTATGCGTCCTTACCTTGTCCCCATTAACCTGCTTTGCTATATAGTAGGCATATGCAAGGTTTAAGGTGCTGATTTAGTTATTTTTTATGTTACTGTGTGTAGGTGCTGTATGTGGTGGTAGGATGTTATTTGGCGAATTTTATGGTCGCGGTCAACCGCAGTTGCCGGCCTTATGCAATAGTTTCGGAAGTCGCAGTTAACTCCCCTTGAAGAGTTGCCGGCTCCCTTATGGTGCCAAGATCAGTGTCCGTGGTAGGAGAGGACTTCCACCTTTTGGGCTCGCCACACCCATAGTGTGAGAGATGAGTGTGGTTGTGGTATGCCCACCCATATCGTGGCGATCAGCCCCTTTAGTGAAGCTGACTCGCATTTGTAATTGTAGCAAACAATGTTGTGCTGCAAGTACATATTGTATTGTAGACAAGAAATGCTGTGTAGCGTGCGTAGATATGTACTTGTATTTTGGGGTTTGTAGTCTCGCTGTATGAGACTTCATTCCTTAGTAGACGTAACCCGTGTGTGTAAAGCTACGTATAGTGTTTTATGTGCAGCACCGTTTGTTGCAGCAATTATGTCTGTTGTAAAAAACAGGGTTGCGCAGTCCAGCAGTGGTGAATGGTGGAGGGAGTTGGTATGTTCTTAACGTTTTGTGTGACTGGGTTTAAAAAGACCGTCTATGTGCTCCCTATAGAAATACCCTGGTTGCCTATTTGACACCGGCGCAATGCATTGAGTGTTACTGGTAAAAGGAGCGTGTATGTATGTATGTATGTCTACATACATATATATATATATACATATACATATACATATATATATATATATATATATATACATACACACATACATACACACACACACATATATATATACACATACATACACAAACCTACATATATATATACATACAAATGAACCGTCTACATACATACCCTTGTATCTACATATGTATTTCTTTTTTTTCTTTTTTTTTACTTTTCCGGTGTTTCCCTCCCGGATATATATATACGTATATATCCTTATACATTTCAATATCTAGATATATATATGCGCCCATATGCATATAAAAATATATATACACCCATCCTTTGATGTGCGTTATTATCAGGGGGTGTATTGAAATGTTTGAGCTGTAATAAGGACGGACTGTTTATATCTTGGGTGCATACAAATGTAAACCCAGAATCCTTTTTTTTTTTTTTTTTTTTTTACTCTGCCCTTTATGGGGGTAATTTTAAAAGTGAAAAGTGCATGGCTCTATGTATTTGTTTACATGTAGGCCCAGCCCATGTATTTATGCATACGAGATTAAATCGCATTTGTTCTTGATCCATTGTACCTGGGATTAACATAACCTCGCAACGTGAGAATTTGTAGAGGCTCAGTAGGTAATGCTGCAATATTGCGCGCATTTGTACCTTGTGGTACGAGGCACCTCTGATTTTGCATGTTGCAATGCTATGCAGCAAGATTGTAAAATCTTTGGAAGTGGCTGTAGCTACTGGTAAATGTTTGCATATTACCTGTGTTATTGTGCTATTTATGGCCCTATGTTTTGTAACTGTGTGTGCTATATGTTATATAGCACAGGTTGTTTTATGGGTGTGCGATAAACCGCATTTGTGCTTGATATAGTGTATCCAGGTGATATGTGTTATTTTGGTATAAGAGGATTAATGTGCAGGGTACCCTACTATTGTAACTTTATAGTATGTAGTGGCTTAGCAGGTAACGCTGCCCTTGTGCGCGTATTAGTACTTAGTGCTATTTTGCAAGCGCCTGCCTGTTTGCGCATTAATGAGGCTTTCCTTTATTGTATGCCCTATGCTTTACAGTGAAGTATTTTTTCCCCGTCGCTGTGTTATGTTATCAGCGGCTTTCTGGTCGTGCAATCTTTGAGGCATATGTACAGCATAGATGTAACCCTTGCTTTGTCTTGCTTTGCTTGCGCGAAAAAGCTTTGCAGTGAATTATTTTAGCGAGGTGCTTTAGTAACTGCTAAATGTTGCCATATTTTCCTTGGTTGTGCGTTCTCTTGTGAGATGTGTTTATTGTGGTTGCTATATGTGATATAGCCTGGTCTTGGGACTTGCAGAGAAACCCCCTTACATTATATTTGGCCTTTGGGAAGGTGAGGATGAAAAAACGTAATGAAGTGCTTTACTTTATTTACGCTCTTATTGAGAAACTAAAACTAAAAACCCCCTTCCAGGCCCTGTTCAGCGAGGCCGTTAAGGAATGCACTTCCCGGAGATAAGGCCCTGATTTATGAGGCCTCAGTGCTCGACATGAAGGCCCCATTGAAGTTTACCATTCTTGTGTTGGCCGGGAGGGAGGGGGAGGGGGGGGGGGGGGGAGAGTTTTATGGCCTTTACAGTGGAATGCCAGAAGCCTCCTCGATGCTATGTGTATCAGGGGGGGCAGGGGCTGTGTTGAAAATTGTGCTATGTGCAAAACAAAAGGTTTTGTCGTGTGGTTTGTGGATTCGTGATCTGCATTGCTAAGTTAGCTTAGGCCTGGCTGCCATGATGCCTCTTTGCGCACGTTACTTTGTGCCTTAGTCCCAAAATAGCAGAGGCTGGAGGACAATCTGCCTTTCACCTTTTTTCCTATTCCCTTTGGGTTGCGTCTGCACATCATGTACAAGGTCGAAAAACAATGTCCCTTGTTCTTGCTGATCTGGTCAGCCCCTCGAATTTAGACATAACACTGAATGCCACTGCACTGGAGGAATTCGAGTGCTTTTAATATTGTGATTTTCACGGTTAGAGACTTGGAGAAAAATCTTTCCAGAGAGAAGAGCTATGCTAGTCTGATGATGTAAACCATTGCATCTAGATATTGAGGTATGGGGGTCTGCCAGCCAAAGCCCAGAGGTCTTCTGTTTTTATAATAAACTAGCTACTAGCACGGGGAGGGTGGTGTAGTCATTTAGCCCTATATCCACTGCTTTATGAAATGCTTTCCCCGTTTATATTCTATGGAATTGTAACTAATTGTTTTATTCTTATGCATTATGCTGATAGTACTGGCACGTGTACCTTAGAGCACGTTCGTTAAAATAAATATTTTGAACTAAACAGTGTCTCTTATTACGCACGTTGTGGACAAGTATGAGTGAGTTATGAAAGGGTGTTCTTGCTTCTGCGAGTCCTGAGAGAAAGATACCGTGTTCTGGGTTGTCTAATAATTAGCAGCATTGTTGCTAAGGAGACGCTAAAGCTAGTCGGATTGGGGTGTTAGGTGCTAAGGTGTATGGTTGGCTCACCACTATATTCCGAGGTCCTATTATCCTGTGCATAGCTCTGTGTATGTGCAGAATCCCTACAACAGTTTGGCTTTGCCGCTAGCTTAACTCGGTTTTTGGTGCTTTTATAAACGTCTGTTATGGCCACTAGTTAAATAGTAGGGAATTAAATACCCTGCTTTGTTGACAACCGTTTAAAAGTGTCTTAAATTGTCTCTTTAAGCAAAGCCGAGTTCTAGCTATGTCTGAAAACGAAGTAAAGACTGGGAAATAAGCCCTTTCCATGAAGCTTTTTCCTTATTTGTGCGTTTTAAATGCACTACCAAAACCCTGCATGTGTACCAGCACGGTGCTGCAAATACAGGCACGTTAGACTAGTATATACTCCGAATTTGTTTAAATAAATGCGGCTTACATTCTTTAAAGTCCTGTGCGAGGAGCAGTTCATCAGTCATGATGCTTTATAAAATAAAAAAGAGGAAGTTCTTACCTCGTTTGTGGATGAAGCATTGCTCCGTGCAGAGCATCCCCTTAACAGTCTGGGGACAGTTTTCTAAAAAAAGGCAACGAAAGTGTACTTGCCCTGCTGCATGAGGAAAAATGTGAGCAGCGCCAAACAAGCTGCTTTGCTCAAGATTTTTCCCTCATGCAACTCTGTTACCAGCACCTATCTCCTTGGAGTTTCTGGTGGGCCTCCTCTGTGGCATGCATCTGCTGCTGTCTTTTCACCGAAGTCTTCGGGGCACCTCCGATCTCCATAGCGGAAAAAATAATCTGAGAGCTTGCACACAGTGTTGCCAGATTTTTTCACAACTTTCAAGCCCAAAAGCAACGGAAAAGTAGCCCAAAATAGCCCAATGTTGCCACTCCATTAACTTACATGTAGCCTGACTACAACATTCAAAAATATACTTCTATTTCAAGGATTATATGTTTAGTACTCACATTAATCAGATTACCTATATTTTGTACACTAAAATCAAAGTTGGTCTGTCATGAAAACTGTCACGCACTTGATATCGCATGCATAGCTGCCAAGTTGCCCAGGTCCATGCGTGATGCGCTGCGCCAGTCCAGGTTTTTTCTTTGAATTCTGGGACTTGTATACTCCATTATAAAACTGGACTACAAGTCCCAGAATTCAAAGAAAAAAACCTGGCCTGGCAATGCGCATCACGCATGGACCTGGGCAACTTGGCAGCTATGCGCATGGTGTGGAGCAAGCTGCCCAAAAATTTTCTGGGTCCAATTTTGAGGACTGCAACTGCGGAAACGTTGTTCTTGGGAAAGGTGCTCTTCAGCACAATGTGAAAGGAACACAATTTTTAAAGTGTGCCAAGCTTAATACAAAACATAAACCTCAAATGAAGGTCTGCGTGCATTACAAACCTGCCAAATAAGCTAGGAACTACAAAGTCACTAACAACGAAGTATGGACGAATTACACTTGGACATTCACATTGCCAATAACCCCACATCCAACAAATGTGAGAACAATTGAATTCCAATGCTTGTTTCACACAGCTAGCACGGTTCTGTGTGCGAGGCGAGGTAACATGAAGTCTTGTGGCCTGATCAAAGAAAAATGGCACGAAGGCAAAGAAAAATGGTATGAAGGTGCCTGCAGGCGATTCATAGCTGCCAAGGTTTCAGATTGCTTAAGTGTGACATTTTCAAATTTCTTGTGTAATTATGAGTGACATTCAACCACTACGAGTGACACTTTCTCACGAACAAAAATCAAGTAAAGAAGATGAGGGAAACATATAAACATCAGAAATTACAGCCATTCCAGCAACAAGAAACTATGAAGATCTTAAAACTATTTCAAAGCACCAGAAATGGAAGGACACTATCCGATATGGAAAATAGACTGCATAGTTGCCACGTTTTAAGAGTGCTTAGGTGAGCCATTTTCAAGGTTTCAGAGTACTTCTGAATGACATACAACTACTAATGGTATGACACGAAGAGTGACACTTAGAGCAAAATCAAGAAATTAAGTACATGGAAACAGATAAAACAAAATAAATTACACTGATTTGAGCAAGGACAAACTATAAAAAGAACTGCTGCAGAGCACCTGATCCTACTGTAAAATGATCGTATGCCCACAATCTACTCACATTCTACATGAGTTTACTTTTGTGATCACTACTACTGCTTGCGAAACCACAGACAAATTGCACGAACACCGTGACAGGAAGCTAGTAGAGTATTTCATATGATTTTGCCTGGGCCCTGCCAGAGTGGCAACAATGTCTTCCTGGGGGCCCAGCAGGATTTGTTAAAAAAACACCTGATCCTGTCTGGTGCTAGTCACACGCTGACCAGTGACAGAGCCAGGCAGGTTGCTGTGGCATGAGTGCATTAAAAGGAGCCTGCCCTGCCAATAAACGAGTATTTCATACCGTGTGCGGTGCCTAAGCCTATTTTTCATAATCATCAATGTTATTGTTGAGTGTGACTGAGGAATGGCGTCAGGGGAATATGCACGCTGGTATAATGCAAATAGAAAACACCTCACTCCACCTACTCTTTTCTCTTCTGCCCCCACTTACTCTGTGCCTTCTGTTCCCCTCCCAGTGCTGCTCTGCGTCTCCGTCCCTGTGTGTGTTTCCCTCACCCCTTCCTGACCCCCAGTATCCCACCCCTCTGTGTGCTCATCTGCCGCCCTGGCATCCCTCTCATTGCCCTGTGTTTTTATCACCCCTCGCTGCCCCAGCATCCCTCTGTTCCAAACCCTTTCATTGTCCTGTGTAACCCCTTCCCAGGGCTTTAATTGGGCTAAAAAAAACTGTGGGGTCTCTCACGGGGGCGTGGCCTATGTAATTAAGGGTGTGGCTTTAAAACACGCAAGCTAAAAATCTGTGGTTAGCATAGTGTGCCGCCCCACTGGTATTTTGCTGCTTCTTTCTGTCATTGCAGCCAGATATATAATACAGCAACTCACATCACACCTAAAACAAGCCAGTACTATTGACTTTGTTGATGGTTGTTATCTCCATAAGATGAGTAAGTAACTATGGCTTTGTTGTGTATAATATTGAAAATGCTTCAGTTCTGAAACGACGAGACTGTGAAATAACTATAAGGAGTCTCTTTGAAGTTACATCAAAGGCAGTGAAGAGTGGTACTGCTACAGAGTTAAGATCTTGTTTTCCTCCGAGGGTGAGGGCAAAAATGGAGAGCCCGACAGGGACCCGTCCCAGCGCCTGCTTTTAAGAACAGCCTGTGCTGAGCACCGGCAGGACCCGGCCCACTTAAAGCCCTGCCCCTTCTTGTTCCCTGTGTTCAATTCTGTGTGCTCATCTGCCCCCTCACCCCTCTCGTCATCCCTCTTTTTGCCCTGTGTTTTCGTCACCCCTTCCTGCCCCCAGTGTTGCACTCTGTGTGCTCATCTGCCACTCCTCGCCTCCCCTATTACCCTCTGTTCTCATCCTTTTCCTTGCCTGGTGTTATCTCGCCCTTTTTTGCCCCCTGTGCTCCACTTCTCAGTGCACACATCTGCCACCCTCTGTTCTCGCCCTGTCCTGTGTTTTCATCACCCCTTCCTGTCCCGTTTTCCACTCTGCGCTCATCTGCCACCTCGCTGCCCCCTGCACCCCTCTGTTCTCATCTCTCTCCTTGTCCTGTGTTTTCATCACTCCTTCATGTCCTGTTTTCCACTCTGCGCTCATCTGCCACTCCTCGGTGCCCCCTGCAGCCCTCTGTTCTCATCTCTCTCCTTGTCCTGTGTTTTCATCACTCCTTCCTGTCCAGTTTTCCACTCTGGGCTCATCTGCCACTCCTCGCTGCCCCCTGCACCCCTCTGTTCTCATCTCTCTCCTTGTCCTGTGTTTTCATGACTCCTTCCTGTCCCGTTTTCCACTCTGCGCTCATCTGCCACTCCTCGCTGCCCCCTGCACCCCTCTGTTCTCATCTCTCTCCTTGTCCTGTGTTTTCATGACTCCTTCCTGTCCCGTTTTCCACTCTGCGCTCATCTGCCACTCCTCGCTGTCCCCTGCACCGCTCTGTTCTCACCCCTCTCCTTGTCCTGTGTTTTTATCACCCTTTCCTGTCCCGTTTCCACTATGTGCGCTTGTCTACCGCTCCTCGCAGCCCCCTGCACCCCTCTGTTTTTACCCCTCTCCTTGCCATGTATTTTCATCACCCCTTCCTGCCCCCGTATTCCACTCCGTGTGCTCATCTGACGCCCCAGTCATCCCTCTTATTGCCCAGTGTTTCCATCACCCCTCTGCCCCGGCTCTTTCCCAACTACACTAAACCCTACAGCTGGAACCTCCGACGTCACCATACCTGCTGCACGCGCACGGGCCGTTAATGTGCCTGACGAACTGATCTGACCCAGGATTTGTGTCAAACGAACTCCAAAGCAGGTCGGAACATTACTGGGGGCAGGTCAGAGGTCACTGCAGGTCTTGCAGGACCCTAATTGGATGAAGCTTCAGTGGCGTAACGAAGATTGAGGGGGCCCCCCTGCAAGGTACGTGGAGGGGCCCCCTCCGGACTCTATCAGGAGCTCTCCGGCCGAGGTGAAGTGCTGTGCTGAGGGGGCCTGGAGCTTGGGGGGCCCCCCCGCACTGCGGGGGCTGCAGGGGCCTGTGTTACGCCCCTGCACTGTACTCTGCCAATAACGAATAGTTTCTTACCTGTCGGTGTACTTTTGCAGCTTGAAGACTTTCTGGATTCACTATGCTGTGCATTATTCCGCCATCTCGTGGTTGGGTCCATTATTCCGCCATCTCGTGGTTGGGTCCGGATTCGTAGTCTTTTCTTCCTTTTTTTTTTTTTTTTTGTTGGCCCAGGTGGGCGGCGACGCCCCCCACCATTTGGTGTCCTCGGTGACGTCGTCGCGCTTCCTGCGGAAGCTCCCACCTTTGGTCGCCATCTTCGGATTCTTTTTTCTTTTCCTGTTATTGTTTTGTCGTCTATGTCTTTCTCTTTTATCCTTTTATTTTTCTTTTGATCCCTCTAAACTCTGTATGTAGTCTAGTTTTACCCTTAACCTCCTATGTTATCTTCCTGGCGGAGGCGGGTGGGATCGCTAGTGAATCCAGAAAGTCGTCAAGCTGCAAAACTACACCGACAGGTAAGAAACTATTCGTTTTGCAGCATGAATCTTTCTGGATTCACTATGCTGTGCATAGACTTTGTAGCGGTTTTGTTATTGCGGTGGTTGGGTGGAAGATGAGCATTGGTTGCTGAAAATGTGCTGTAAGACCTTCTGTCCTACTTGTGCCTCTTTGTTCATCTGGATATCAACACAGTAGTGTTTGGTGAACGTGTGCACGGAAGACCATGTTGCCGCTTGGCAAATGTCTTGTATAGGTGTGTTCGCTAGGAACGCAACCGTTGCTCCCTTCTTCCTTGTTGAGTGAGCATGGGCGGCTCCCTGTAATTCTTGTCCTGCCTGCTTGTGGCAGAGTTGTATTGCATGTGCAATCCATCGTGCTATGGTATTTTTTGTTACTGGTCGTCCCAAGAAACTGCTTGCGAAGGAAACGAAGAGTTGTTTTGTTTTCCTGCATTCCTTCGTCCTTTCTATGTAGTGCATCACTGCCCTTCTGGCGTCTAGCGTGTGTAGCGCCTTTTCTGTGGGCGTTGATGGTTTCTGGAAGAAACTTGGTATCTGTATTGTCTGGTTAATATGGAACCGCGACACCACCTTTGGCAGGAAGTTTGGGTCCGTTCTCATGACAATTCTGTCCTTGTGTATTTGCAAGTAGGGCTCTTGTAGTGTAAGAGCCTGCAGTTCACTGACCCTTCGCAGTGACGTGATAGCCACCAAGAATGCCGTCTTTAGTGTGAGCATGTGCAGTGTGGTCTTGTGTATGGGCTCAAATGGTGATTTCATCAACTGTGTTAGCACAGTGTTGAGGTTCCAGCTTGGGGCTGGCATCCTTTTTGGGGGGGCTATTCTTTTAGCTCCCTCCAGGAATCTTTTGACCACCTGTGAGGTGAAGAAACTTTTCCCCCTTTCTCCCCTGGTGTAGGCCACTATGGCTGTTAAGTGAACCCTTAGTGACGAGTAGCTTAGCCCGCTGTGAAGTAGGTGCGTTAAGTATTGTAGTACCGTTGATTCTTTTGTGACCTTTAGTTGCAGTCCCTCTTTAATGCACCATTGCGAGAACCTTTTCCACTTTGCAATGTAGCATTTTCTTGTAGTGGGTCTCCTTGCTTCTCTGAGTACTGCCATGGTGCTTGGTGGTAGCTTGAGGTGTGCGAATTCTAGGTCCTCAGGAGCCATGCTGCTAGGCTGAGGCTCTCTGGTTCTGGGTGGAGCACTTTTCCTTCTTGCATTGTTAGGAGGTCTTTCCTTCTGCTGAACCTGTGCGCTGGTTCCTGCCCCATTTCCATTATTTGTGAGAACCATGATTGTCTGGCCCACTGAGGTGCCACCAGTATGAGTGTCATGCTGCTGCTCCTG
Source organism: Calotriton arnoldi (assembly GCA_963921515.1). Classification (NCBI taxonomy): domain Eukaryota; kingdom Metazoa; phylum Chordata; class Amphibia; order Caudata; family Salamandridae; genus Calotriton; species Calotriton arnoldi. The sequence continues at coordinate 1,234,038 of CAWUFW010005099.1, forward strand.
CATTTGCTGAGTACCTTGTGTAACAGTGGTATCGGGGGGGAAAAGCGTATGCAAATTCGTTCGACCAACTTATCCATAGCGCATTCCCTAGGGACCTTTGGTCCGGTTGTCTGGAAGCGTAATGTTGGCATTTTGCATTCTGGAGTGTTGCAAACAGGTCTATCCGTGGTGTACCCCACTTTTGGAACAGCCACTGCACCTCCTGTTGGTTGAGTTCCCATTCGTGGGATGCAGACGTCTGCCTGCTGAGTCGGTCTGCTTCTACATTGTCTATTCCTGGAAGGTGTATTGCCAGTAGGTCTATCCTTAGAGGGATGGCCCATCTCCAAATCTCTTGTGCCAGGCTTGATAGCGGTGCTGACTGTGTTCCACCTTGTTTGTTGATGTAGAACATGGTGGTTGTGTTGTCTGTTTGTATCAGCACTCGCTGTCCGTAAAGCTGCTTCTGAAAGGCTTTTAAGGCTAGGAACACAGTTTTTAGTTCTAGGTAGTTGATGTGTTTCACTGCATCTTGTTGTGACCACAGCCCCCTGACGCGGAGTCTGTCCATGTGCGCGCCCCAGCCCTGCTGTGAGGCGTCTGTTGTGATGGTCACTGTTGGAGTTGGCTGTGTGAATGGCTTCCCCTGTAATATGTTCTCTTCCTTCCACCACGCCATTTCTTGCTGCACTGCGTGTGTGACAACCACTAGATCTTCCCAACTCCCTGTCGCTTGTGACCACTGCTGCTGTATCCATTCTTGGAACGGTCTCATGTGCAGCCTGATATGTGGGACTAGGTGGATGTATGATGCCATCATTCCCATTAGTCTGCTCACCGTCCTCACTGTCAGAACTTGCCCCTTGCGGTAATGACGTGTTTCCCTCAGGAGCGCTATAGTTCTCTTGTCGCTGGGGAACACCTTGGACTGTGTGCTGTCGATTTGTGCCCCTAAGAATATTTTGATCTGCTGAGGTTCTGTTGACGATTTCTCCCAATGTATTGAGAAACCTAGTCTGGACAGTGGTTGTATGACTTGTTTGATGTGATCCTTGCAGTGTCTGTATGATCCTGCTTTCACAAGCCAGTCGTCGAGGTAGGGGTATACATGTATGCCCTTTCTCCGTAGGTGCGCTGCCGCTGCTGCAAGGCATTTTGTGAACACCCTTGGTGCGGACTTGAGCCCGAAGGCTAGCACTGTGAACTGGTAGTGATTGTGGCCAATCACGAATCTTAGTAGACGTTTGTGTTTGACGGGTATGTGCAGATGTGCGTCTTTCATGTCTATGGTCGCCATGTAATCTCCTTCTTAGATTTGGGGTATTACTTCCTGAAGTGACGTCATTTTGAATTTTTGTTTTTTTACGAACTTGTTGAGGAATCCGAGGTCCAGTATTGGCCTTAGTGTTTCGTCTACCTTTGGCACTAGGAAGTACGTTGAGTAGACTCCCTTGTTCCTTTCGTTGATTGGAACTGGTTCTATTGCTCTTTTTTGTAGCAGCTCCTCTGCTTCTAGATGTAGGAGGGCGAGCTCCCTTGCGGGAATTGCCCGGTGTCTTGGTTTTTGCCCAGGGGTGTTTTTGGAGTTCTATGCAGTACCCGTGCTGTATGATGTTCAGTATCCACTTGTCCGTGGTAATCTCCCTCCATTGTGTGAGGAAGTTTCCTATTCTGCCCCCCACCGGGGTTGTATGCTCGGTGGTTATTTGTTTGCTGTGTGTGTTTCTTATTTTGTCCTTCTGTTGACTTCTCTCCCTTGGTGTTAAAAGGGGAGGGTTTGGTTTGTTTGTGGAGTCACTTTGAGGTGGGCTGCTGACCCCCTCTTCGGGATTGTCCCCGTCCGTACCCGCGTCCTCGAAAGGACCGTCCTCTGGGTTGATACTGCCAATTTTGCTGCTGTTGTCCCTGTTGGCTTTGGCCCTGGTTGTTCCCCTGGTATCCTTGTTGGGGAGATTGGTGGGAAGTGGCGGGCGCATTGCCCCCTCTACCATTGGGCCGCCTTGAGGGGGTTCCTCTTCTCATCCCCTGAATTGCAGTGCTCCCATGGACCTCGCAGTTTCATTGTCTTTTTTGAGCTGCGTTAACTTCTCGTTCACTGGGGCTCCAAACAGTTTCTGGCCGTCGAATGGCGTGTTCAGGATGTTGCTTTGTACCTCAGGTTTGAAACCTGAGATCCGGAGCCACGCGTGTCTCCTTTAAGTCACCCCTATCATCATCTGCCTGCCGATGTTCTCTGCTGCGTCCAAGGCTGATTTTAGGCAAGTGTTTGCGATAGCCTTGCCCTCTACAACTAGGTGGTTTGCCCTTTGTTGGTGTTGTTGTGGTAGGTGTGTTATGAGCTGGCTCATTTCATCCCAATGCTGGTATGCATGCCTGCTGATGAGGGCGTTGGAGTTGGCGATGCGCCAGTGTATGGCTGCGTTCCTTTCCACCTTTCGTCCTGTGAGGTCCATTCGTTTGCTCTCCTTGTCTGGAGGTGGACCTGTGTTAGTGGGCACATTTGCCCTTTTCCTGGCCGTTGCAGTGATAATGGAGTCTACTGGCACTGACCCTTGTATGTACGCAGGGTCTTTAGAGGAGTGCTTGTACTTCTTTTCGCTCCTTGGTGTAACAGCCTTGCAGACTGCCGGTTCTTTGAAGGCCTCCCTTCCCTGGTCCAGGACGCTAGGGAGCATGGGTAGGAACTGGGACCTTGTTTGTTGAGGAAGTAGGGTTTCCAAAGGAAACATGCCTTTGCCTTCTCCTCTTGCATTTCGACGCCTTACGTTGCTGCAGCCCTTTGGACGACCACATTGTAGGCTCCAATGTCGTCTGGCGGCGAAGGCCTCGAGGGATAAGAGTCTACCCCTTCTTCTGGTGATTCTGCGTCGAGGTCTTGCCAGTCTAGGTCTTGTTCTTCCGAGGGCGCCGAGTCCCGGTAAGACTGGAACTCTTCTTCGGCTTCGAAGTAGTAGTCCTCTTCGCCCTGTTCGTCGAGCGGTTCGGGGGTTTTAGGGGGCTCTATGTCTTCGTTGTCGCCCTCCCGAGTGTTTCGCGTGCTGGCTTCGACGGAATGGCGTATTGCTTCATTTTTTCGTCGAAGTCTTTTTTCCGTTGCAGGATGCTCGCCATCTCTGCTTCGAGCCTTCTCTTCTTCTTCTCCATCTCGTGGACCCTTTCGGCGTCGATGGCTGAAGCGCCCCTCTTCGCGGTCTCGGACGTCGAGGATGACGCCGGGCCTTCCTTTCTGGGTGTCGAGGCTTCCTTTTCGGAGGTTACCTTCGACGCCCTTGGTTTTTCGGAGGCTTTTGCCGATTGGGAGTCCTTCACGAAGGATCCGCTCGGTTGTTTGTCCTTGGTTGCTGTTGCTTTCGTCGAGTGTTTCGGCGGCAACGCTCCCTTCGAGGACTTGGCTTCACTTCTGAGAGTGTCGCTCGGGGCCTTAGCTTCACTCTTTCGGCGTCGCTTGGGTGCTTCGGAGTCGACGTCTCCCTTACCTCCTTCGAAGTTTTCTTGTGGACCTCGGCGACTGAGCAGTCCTCCGGTCCCTCTGCGATGTTGTCTTCCTCTCCACTCGAGAGGCCCAGGTCTCGGAGCGATGGAGGTGCTCCCTGGCCCTGCATGTTGTGTTTCGCCCTTCTTTGCCTCTCTCTCACCCGGATGGTTTTCGGGTGAACGCCGAACACGCGTTGCAGTCTTCGCTGATGTGGTCGAGCGGCAAGCAGAGGTTGCAGACTGGGTGCTGGTCCTTCTGGGCGTACTTGTGGTGACAGTTTTGGCAAAACTTAAACGGTGTCTTGTCCATCCCCGCGCTCAGGGGGCCCCCTGTGAGCGCATTCTCTGTAGGTGTCGAGATTTTGGTCGTGGACCTTCTACCTCGTCGTCCTTCTCGTCGCCTCCTGTACTCGTCTCCTCGTCCGGTGTCTTCAGGAAACGATCTTTTGGTGATTATTTCAACTTTGAGATTCTTCGTCCAACTTTCTGGAACTTCTCGTCGACGATCCAGACCCCACGGCGGAAAAAAGAATCTGAAGATGGCGACCAAAGGTGGGAGCTTCCGCAGGAAGCGCGACGACGTCACAGAGGACACCAAATGGTGGGGGCGTCGCCGCCCACCTGGGCCAACAACAAAAAAACAAAAAAAGAAAGAAAGGACTACGAATCCGGACCCAACCACGAGATGGCGGAATAATGAACCCAACCACGAGATGGCGGAATAATGCACAGCATAGTGAATCCAGAAAGATTCACGCTGCAAAAGGGTACCTTGGGTCTACCTTAGGGGTGACTTATGTTATGTTATAAGGGACTTGTAGAGCGCGCAGCTACTCAAAAGTGTGTCCCGGCGCTAGTCTGAGACCGTGTGCAAGATTCCGGACAGTGGACCTAAGAGGAAGTTTAGAGTTGTTGCTGGAACATCCAAGTTTTAAGTTGTTTTCTGAAAATCAGTAAATCAGGCGCCTGTCTGAGTGACTTCAGCAAAAGGTTCAAGACACGGGAAACCTGTACTTGGAAAGAGCGACCGCCGCTACGAGTGCGGGAGAATTTGGGAACAACTAACCGCTGTTGGTAAGAGGATCTTAGAATTCTTCCCGGAACATAGTGAAGAACTCTTTTCCTGATGTAGTGGGCCCCCATGCCATGTAAAAGGGAAGGTTAGGGCCTGGCAAGTGAGTGCACTTGCCAGGTTGACATGGCATTTAAAAACTGCACGTGCAGATACTGCAGTGGTAGATCGGAGACACATTTGAAGGTCTACTGGTGTGGGGGGCACAATCTGTGCTGCAGGCCCACTAGTAGCATTTGATTTACAGGCCCTGGGCACATATAGTGCACTTTACTAGGAACTTACCAGTAAATCATATATGCCAATCATGGATAACCAATAAGAATTACAATTTACACAGGGAGCACTTGCACTTTGGCACTGATCAGCAGTGGCAAATTGCCCAGAGTACCTAAACCAGCAAAACCGAAATCCAGCACACAGTCAAAAATACAGGAGGTAGAGGCAAAAAGTCAGGGGAAATCAGGCCAAGGATGCCAGGTGTTACAGCCAATTGAAAAAAATATTGACCCAACTAAAACACTTTGGATGTATAAGCATGATCTTGCATCTTCCTTACATCTCAGTAGACAAAGCATTGCCCGTCTGTGACACTTACTCTCAGATGAACTCAAAGGAAAGAGATGCTGTGAATACACTGCATGTATCCATTACACCAGGTAGTACTAGGAATCAATTTTCCTAAACTGTCTTCTCCCCTGATTCCAACATGCGTCAATGGCAAAGGCAGTAACATTCATGGTCACATGTGCAAAGACCACAAGTGCATGAGTGGTCTTTGATCAGGTGTGTACAACATAGGTCCAGGAGGTCTGATCTATGCAGATTTTTGTTTCAGGCAAATTAGTTTCACTGAATTAGATCATGCAAATGTATGAGAATTAATAGGAACGGATCTGTCCCTCTACGACCTAACTAGATACCCATGTCCTAGGCTGTACTTGCATCATTTATCTCAGGTTGTATACGTCTCAATGGCACATGGCAATAAATTCATCAGTGCCCACAGGCAGTAAGTGTACATTAATATTCGCTCACATGAACTAGCATTAACTGTCCCATTCACTAATGGTATTTAATGGCCCACTCAATAACCCAATTTAATGTCTCAGCACAGTAACCGGAATGAATACCTCACATTTTAAAGGCCTCACGATGTAACTAGCGTTATAGGCCCATGGTGTAACTAGCTGTAATGGTCTCACACAGTAAGTAGCAATAATAAGCTCACTCAGTAAAGAGAATTAAAGCCCACATCAATGCCCCCACACAGTAAATATGTTTTAATGGCTCCCCACAGTAACATGAACTATTGATCTCACATAGTAATGAGCACACGCTTCCAAACTTTCTTGGCTCCACAGCAAGCAGCGTTCACATGTCTCGGATCTGTTTATGGCCCCCATCACAGAATTCAGTATTGAAAGGCCATGTGGGCCCTGGGCGCCACGAGATGCTGCGGGGGCTCACCGCATGCTAACTAACGGTGGACTTGTCATGAGACGTTGTGTGGCTGCACAGCATACGGTTGTTCTGTGCTATGTGATGCGCTATAACTACATTAATCTATCTCCCTGACTGTTTTCCTATATCCTCGTTTCCACCCCTCAACAATGTAAGTTTCACATTTCCTTTTCCAGTTGTATGTACAGTGCTTGGATGCCCGAGGGCTAGGTCGGCGCTATATAACTACTACAAATAATAACAAATACATATATCACTGGCAAACTAAAAGGTCCTGTTGTTTAAGTCGATAGCTTGAATCATTGCTACAGCTGTGATGCCATTGAAGCAATGTGAATCATTTTTAGAAAACGAACAACCCTGCAGGTGTTATTTTAGAGGAAACGTCTTCTCGAGTTGCCATGCTTGCAGCCACAGGCATTTGTGGTGCAGTCTCCAGATGCGTATTGTGGATACCGAGGCACGTAAGGTGGCAGGAAGGCTCAGTGAGTTGAACACTAGTCGATGACATATGAGGGGGTCTGCAAGTCACGAGTTTGAATCCCTGACAGCCGATGTGGTCTGCTGTCCTTCTGAGGTCGGCGAATTGGATGTGATTAAATTTGGCACTGACGAGACAAGTTCCCTACAGTGCTTAAACGCAGCAGTAGTGAGGTGTGGGGAACAACCTACAACGAGTAATATTACCTGTTGCAACACGCAAATGCAATTTGTGCAGTGCCATCTCCTAGAGGCCCCAAAAGCACGAAGGACGTTGTGCGCGTGACTCGTACCCCAAACGAGGTAGTGCACCTGCTTCACGTGATCCATGGACAGTTGCGCACCTGTCAAACCTCAAGGGATCCAGTGATCCCACACCGTGGCGCACCTGCTTCAAGTGATCTAGGGACAGTTACTCACCTGTCATACCTCGTCAATGTACTGGCGAAGCATGTTTCACCCACACCAGCTCCCAACTGTAACGGGGGCGGAAGGAACACCACTTTCGGCTGTAATATGGACCGGGAGACAGGATACACTAGCCTTAAAAAAACACGTGTGTGGCAGGAACGTTCGTGCCTCAGCTTCAAGGTGCATTGTGGGCCCTTGTGCACTGATTCCAATGTCCAAAGGCACTGCACACTCGCATGTACCTGCCCAAACTCGTCCAGTCCTGCCCCGCTTCCACTGCCCCTGAAAGCAGGCAGCATGTCCATGTCAGTCCTCAGCCTGCATCCCGCGACGGCGGGCGCTTAGCGCATCTCAGGGTGGAAAGAAATTTTAAAGGGAAACCCTGCAATGTACAGTGAGGGGCCCCGCTCCGGATTTACTCCGCCTGAGTACTGTGCTGAGGGGGGCCCCCTACAGCTCGGGGGCCCCCCCGCACTGCGGGGGGGCCGGGGGCCTGAAGCTTCCAGCCTGCAAAGATTTATGGCCCTGCTGGTGTTACTTGTGGGCAGGGGCTGCAGGGCACAGAGCCACAGACGCACCGAAAATTAGAGAAGGGGTGTGGCAGCAGGGCAACCATGGGCTGCAGCGCGGAGGCGCCGCACAAAGCCTGGAATCCGCCGCACACTGGGCGGCTTCTAGCCCAAATTTAGGTAACCCACCCAACACGATTTTTTCTTGCACAATCGGGCAAAATATCGCCCAATTGTGCAAGAAATAGCCCAATCTGGCAACACTGCTTGCACACACAAGGGGGGGTTGTACCCTCACCAGAGGGATCAGGTTTCGCAACCTCCCAACACAAAAAAAAGAAAAAGAAATACAAAGCACTTTCCGACTCCAACCACTAGATGGCGGAATATGCACAGTTTGTGAATCTAGAAGAAGTCTATGCTGCAGAACTGCAACGCCACAGGTGTCCAGGTAGGAGGGCGGGCACATGTGAACCTACAGCACTACATGCGACGAACAGATGCTTACATGGTAACGTATAGTTTACCTGTCGGTGTAGTTTTGCAGCTTGAAGACTTTCTGGATTCACTATGCTGTGCATTATTCCGCCATCTTGTGATTGGGTCCGGAATTGTAATCTTTTTTCTCTTTTTTTTTTTTCGTGGCCCAGGTGGGCGTAGACATACCACCATTTGGTGTCCTTCGTGACGTCGTGCTTCCTCCGGAAGCTCCCACCTTTGGTCGCCATCTTCGGATTCTTTTTTCCTGTCTTGTTATTCTCGTTTTGCCTCTTATTTTCTAAGGTCTTGTTTGTGTTTAATCCCTTTCCTCCTGTCTCATCTTTTGGCGGAGGAAGGTGGGTTGTGACGTGATAGCCACTAAGAAGGCAGTCTTTAGTGTGAGCATGTGCAACCTAGCCTTGTGCATCGGCTCGAATGGTGCCTTCATCAATTGTGTCAGCACTACGTTGAGGTTCCATGCCGGTGCTGGCATTCTTTTCGGAGGTGCGATTCTCTTTGCCCCTTCTAGAAATCTTTTTACTACTTGTGAGGTGAAGAAACTCTTCCCTGTTTCTCCCCTTGTGTAAGCCACAATTGCCGCTAAGTGTACCCATAGGGATGTGTAGCTTAGTTTACTTTGCAGTAGGTGTGTTAAATATTTCAGTACCGTTGACTCCCTTGCGATCTTTCTTTGCAACTTTTCTCTAATGCACCATTCTGAGAACCTTTTCCACTTTGCTATGTAGCATTTCCTTGTGGTAGGCCTTCTTGCCTCCCTGAGCACTACCATTGTGCGCGCCAGTAGCTTGAGGTGTGCGAACTCTAGGTCTTCAGGAGCCATGCCGCCAGACTGAGGCTTTCTGGCTCTGGGTGTAGCACCCTCCCGTTCTGCATTGTTAACAGGTCCCTTCGTTTTGGGAATCTGTGTGCTGGTGCTTGCGCCATCTCCAATATTTGTGAGAACCATGACTGTCTGGCCCACTGAGGTGCTAATAGTATCAGTAACATGTTGCTGATCCTGCATTTGTTGAGCACCCTGTGTATCAGTGGTATCGGGGGAAAAGCGTATGCAAATGTCTTTGACCAACTTATCCATAGCGCATTCCCTTGTGACCAATGGTCTGGTTGTCTGGATGCGAAGTGTTGGCATTTTGCATTTTGGTGTGTTGCAAATAAGTCTATTTTTGGTGTACCCCACTGCTGGAATACTTTCTGTAATTCCGGTTGGTTGATCTCCCATTCGTGGGATGCTGACGTCTGCCTGCTGAGTCTGTCTGCTTCCACATTGTCCTTCCCTGGGAGATGTATTGCTAATAGGTCTGTCCTCAGCGGAATAGTCCATGTCCATATCTCCTGTGCTAGCCCCGATAGCGCTGACTGTGTTCCTCCTTGTTTGTTGATGTAGAACATGGTCGTGGTGTTGTCTGGATCAACACCCTGTTTCCGTACAGCTCCTTCTGAAAAGCTTTTAAGGCTAGGAACACTGTTTTTAGTTCCAGGTAATTGATGTGCTTGACCGCATCCTGTTGCGACCATAGCCCCCTCACCTTGAGCTTGTTCATGTGTGCGCCCCACCCCAGCTGGGAGGCGTCCGTTGTGATGGTCACTGTTGGAGTTGGTTGTGTGAATGGTTTCCCCTGTGATATGTTTTGTTCGTTCCACCACGCTATTTCCTGATGCACTGCGTGTGTGACAAGCACTAGATCTTCCCAACTCCCAGTTGCCTGTGACCATTGCTGCTGTATCCATTCCTGGAAGGGCCTCATGTGGAGTCGAATATTTTGGACTAGGTGAATGCAGGAGGCCATCATCCCCATCAGCTTGCTCACCGTCCTCACTGTCAGAACTTGCCCCTTGCGGTAATGACATGTTTCCTTCAGTATCGCCAATGTTCTCTTCCTGCTGGGGAACACTTTGGCCTGTATGGTGTCGATCTCCGCCCCTAAGAATATCTTGATTTGCTCTGGTTCTGTTGACGATTTTTCCCAATGGATCGAGAAACCTAGTCGTGTCAGCGTTAGTATGACCTGCTGGATGTGTTTGCATTGGCTGTACGAACTTGCCTTCACGAGCCAGTCGTCGAGATAAGGGTATACGTGTATTCCTGGCCTTCGAAGGTGTGCTGCGACGGCAGCTAGGCATTTTGCAAACACCCATGGTGCGGATTTTAGGCCGAATGCCAGTACTGTGAATTGGTAGTGGCTTTGTTTGATCACAAACCTTAGCAGGCGCTTGTGTTTGTGGTTGATGGGGATGTGTAAGTACGCGTCCTTTAAATCTATAGTAGCCATGAAGTCCCCTTGTTGTATTTGTGGTATTAGCTCTTGTAGGGAAGTCATCTTGAATCTTTGGGTTTTTATGAATTTGTTCAGGAACCTTAGATCCAGGATAGGTCTTAGTGTTTCGTCCACCTTTGGCACCAGAAAGTAAGTGGAGTAAACCCCTTTGTTCCTTTGGTTTTTCGGCACCACCTCTATTGCCTTTTTGCTGAGCAGTTCTTGCGCCTCTAGTTGCAAGAGCGAGAGCTCCTTCGCTGAGTGAGCCTTGCTTCTTGGTTTTCTGTTCGGAGGTTGTTTTTCTAACTCTATACAGTATCCGTATTGTATGATGTTTAGTATCCATTTGTCTGATGTGACCTTCCTCCATTCCTGGATGTAGTTTTTTATTCTTCCCCCTACCGGTTTTGAGTGTTCGAGGTACTGTTTGTTGTTGAACGCTCGGCTGCAGTTTTTCCTTATGTCTTTCCGCCCACCCTGAGGAGTTGCTAGGGTGGGGTTCTGTTTCCTGGTGAAATCACTTGGATGAGGGCTGCTGGCCTCCTCTTCGTGTTTGTCCTCGTCCGTTTCCGCGCCCTCGAAAGGACTGTCCCCGGGGCTGGTACTGCCAGTTCTGCTGCTGCTGTCCCTGCTGCTGCTGGCCTTGGTTGTTCCCTTGGTAGCCTTGCTGGAACGTTTGGTGCGATGTGGTAGGCACGTTGCCTCCTCTCCCACCTGGCCTTCTTGTGGGTGTGCCCCTTCTCATCCCTCTGAATTGCAATGCTCCCATGGACCTTGCTGTCTCGTTGTCCTTCTTGAGCTGCGTCAACTTGTCATCCACTGGTGGGCCGAACAGTTGCTCTCCGTTAAAAGGTGTATTCAGGATGTTGCTTTGCACCTCTGGCTTGAAACCCGAGATTCTGAGCCAAGCGTGTCTCCTCTCGGTCACCCCTATCATCATTAGTCTGCTCGATGCTTCTGCAGCATCCAATGCTGATTTCAGGCCTGTGTTGGCAATGCTTTTGTCTTCTTCTACCAGGTGAGCTGCTCTTTGTTGGTACTGTTCTGGTAGGTGCTTTAAGAGCTGCCCCACTTCATCCCAGTGTTGGTATGCGTGCCTGTTGATTAGGGTGTTGGAGTTCGCGATGCGCCAATGGATTGCCGCATTTCTCGCCACCTTTCTCCCTATGAGGTCCATCCTCCTACTCTCGAGGTGGTCCGGCATTAGTGGGCACATTGGCCCTCTTCCTAGCCGTTGCTGCAATTATGGAGTCGGCTGGTACTGACCCTTGTATGTATGCAGGGTCCTTTGAAGAAGGTTTGTACTTCTTCTCCGTTCTTGGCGTCACAGCCTTGCATACTGCTGGTTCCTTAAAGGCCTCTCTTCCTTGATCCAGCACACTAGGGAGCATGGGCAGGAATTGGCTTCTAGTTTGTTGAGGCAGTAGAGTCTCCAGGAGAAAACATGCCTTGGGCTTCTCTTCCATTTGCACTCCATACGTCTGTGCAGCCTTTTGGACGACCATGTTGTAGATCCCTATGTCGTCTGGCGGCGAGGGCCTCGAAGGGTAAGTATCTACCCCTTCTTCCGGCGATTCTGCGTCGAGGTCTTGCCATTCTAGGTCATGTGCCTCCAAGGACGTCGAGTCCCAGTAGGATTGCAGATCTTCGTCGCCTTCTCCCTCGAAATAATAGTCTTCGTCCCCCTGTTCCTCGCCTGGTTCGGGCGTTTTTGGCGGTTCGGCGTCCTTGTCGTCCCTTTCGACTCAGAGCGCGGGTTTCGGCGGGATGGTGTATTGGCTCATCTTCTCGTCGAAGTCCCTTCCCCGCTGCAGGATGCTCACCATTTCGGCCTCGAGCCTCCTCTTCTTCCCCTCCATCTCGGCGGCCTGTTCGGCATCGAGGGTAGGAGCGCCCCTCTTCGGAGCAGTCTACAACGTCGACGTTGATCTTGGCCCTCCTTTCTCGGCGCCGAGGTGTCCTTTTCGAGGGCAACCTTCGACGGTCTTGGTTTTTCGAGGGCTTTCGCCGATTGGGGGTCCTTTTCGAAGGATCCGCTCGGCTGGCTGTCCTTGGTTGCTGTTGCCTTCATCGAGTGTTTCGGCGGCAATGCTCCCTTCGAGGACTTGGCTTCACCCTTCCGAGTGTCGCTCGAGTGTTTAGGGGTCGACGACTCCCTTACCTCCTTCGACATCTTATGGACCTCGACGACCGTGCAGTCCTCCGGCGATGTTGTCCTCTTCTCCACCGGAGAGGCCCAAGTCTCGGAGCGATGGAGGTGGTCCCTGCCCCTGCATGTTGTGGTTCGCCCTTCTCTGCCTCTCCCTTACTCTGAGGGTCTTGGGTGTATACGCTGAGCACGCGTTGCAGTCTTCGCTGCTGCGGTCGAGCGGCAGGCAGAGGTTGCAGACTGGATGCTGGTCCTTTTGGGCGTATTTGTGGTGGCAATTGGTGCAAAACTTGAACGTGTTTTGTCCATCCCCGCGCTCAGAGAGCCCACTGCGAGCGCATTCTCCGTAGAACGTCGAGGTCTTGGTCGTAGACCTTCTCCCTCGTCATCCCGGTTACCTGACTTGAAGTCCGGTGTAGCTGAAACTTGATTTTCGTCGCTTTCCTACGATTTTCCTGGATTCCTCTTCCAAAATTCTGGAACTCTTCGGCAACGATCCAGACCCAACGGCGGAAAAAAGAATCTGAAGATGGCGACCAAAGGTGGGAGCTTCCGGAGGAAGCACGTCGACGTCACGAAGGACACCAAATGGTGGTATGTCGCTGCCCACCTGGGCCACGAAAATAAAAAGAGAGAAAAAAACTGCAATTCCGGACCCAACCACAAGATAGCGGAATAATGCACAGCATAGTGAATCCAGAAAGATTCACGCTGCAAAAGTAACATTTTTAGTTCCAGGCCTGTGTGGCTGCAGATACAAATGCTTTGCATAGACTGTAAAGCAGTCCTCCTCAAAAGCGGTGGCTAGCCTGTGGGTGCTGCAGTTGTTTGGAAAAGTGTACATAGCACTACCTGACCCACATTAGCTTGTTAGAGTGTTAGAACATCCACACATTAGTGTTTAGCGAAAGCGTGCGATGTAGCCCATGTAGCTGCTTTACATTTGTCAGCTACTGGAATGTTTCCTATGAAGGCTATAGAAGCTGCTTTCTTTCGAGTACGGTGTGCTCTAAGAGGTATAGGTAGAGTTGTTTTGGCCTTAGCATAAAATGTTTGAATGCACTTAACTATCCATCTGGCAAAGCCTGATTTGAATATGGGCTTTCCTTTATGAGGTGGTGGGAAACCAACAAAAAGTTGTACAGTCTTTCTAAAAGTTTTAGTTCTATTAAATAAGTTACTCACCTTCGGTAACACTTTATCTGGTAGAGACTAGATCTAAGGTAAGGAATCTCCTTAGCTTAGAATTATCCCGAGGCGCTAGACTGGATCCGGAAATTTTTCTACAGCAGTACCTCTGCGCAATTGGTAGACTGCGTCAAGTGACTTCGTAAAGACGTCGTCCACAGGCTATGACGTAGCTGGGGTCCATATAAGCCCTTCCCTGACGCGCTGTCAGTTTCTTCCACGACTACTGTCCACGCTAAAACACAGAGCCACGTATAGAAACTGATATGGAAACAGTGTGCCCAAACAAAATCCTCTTTTTTAAAGGCGCTTATATTAAGTATTATCGGTTGCTTGGTGTGTCATATTAATTTATTTTTTGTACCAATGAAAGGCACAAATGTGCACAGAAGGGATCTGGAAGAAAAGGAGAATCAGTTTACAGAGCAGGGAGGATAGGTGGGTCACCCCTATAGCTGCCCCTGTAAAATCCTCTAGGAGAGGACTGATTTTGTGGCCCGTATGAAGATGTGGAGGCATCTGTGGGAGTGGTTTTTGAACCTACTCTGTAAATAAAACAGCAAAAGGAGCCTCTTATTGGAAGGTGTCTGAAGTGCTCCCATGGATTTAGCCACTTCCGTGTCTTTTTTCATCTTCTCCAATGCTTCATCCACTTGCGGGCTGAAGAGAGGTTATTTATTTGTCTGTTGAACTTCTGGTTTAAAACAAGAGATGCACAGTCAACCGTGCCTCTTTAAGAGGATGCTGGTATTAATCCCTCTGGCAGCAGTGTCAGCAGCATCTAATGCACACCTTATGGAGAAGTTGGAAATTAAGTTTCCCTCCTGCGCTAAATCCTGTCCCTTTTTCTTATGCTCCTCTGGGAGATATTGGAGTAATTCCTCCATCTCATCCCAGTGAGCTCTGTTGTATTGGCTATATGCCAGTGATTGGCCGATTGTGCAGCAACTCATTTGCTTGAGGCATCTATCAACTCTCGCTCTTTGTCAGGAGGTGGTGCATCAGCTGTGGTTTGCGAGTTTTCTCTTTTGCGAGCATTGGACACAACCAATGATTCGGGTGGAAGCTGACCAATAAAAATTGGGTCAGATCGTGGGAATTTGTACTTTTTGTCCACCCTAGGTGTGATAATGCGTGCACGGTCCTTAAAAATATCCACTGCACGGCGCATCATGCCGTTTACCATCGGAAGCGATCAAGATGTTTTGTGTGCAGTCCCTAGGGATCATATGAAAAGTCTTCTTCCAAGGCCCCATGATATGCAGCTTTCCTGGCTATGAGCTCCTGATATGAGGTCTTACTGTCAAGAGGTGAGGGTTGTGCAGGATGGAGATCAGGATCTGTGTCTCCTGGAGGGTCTATATCATAATCCTGCCAAGGATCCGGTGATGCTTCATAATTATTGTCATCCCCTATATCTGCGTCTGGGTCTGAGTGAGAAGAACCTGGAGGGTGTGATATTTAGAGGGTTTGGAGGTAAAGGTACCAAGGGTACAGGTGAATGTGGTGATGAAGGAGGAGGAGGAATAGGGTGCAGGGGACCGGTAGCTATGTCCTCCTTTTTCAAAGTTATCTTATATCCAGTGTCTTGTAGGAATGAAGTTTTTTTTTGGGAAGATGGTACTGGTGCAGGTTTTGTTACGATGCGTCCAGTCTCTGGATAAATATGTATTTTCATTTGTTTTGGATCAAGTACTTTTTGCATGGTTTGCAGAATAAGCACGGGAAGTGTTGGAGGAGCAGATTTATGTTTCGTGCTTAAGATTTCGGAACCGAAGCGGTCTTCTCTTTCGGTATCAATGGTTTGGGAGCCGAAGAGGTGCTGTATCGGCCAGGGCGGAGCCGGAAGGCTTTATCTGTATTTTCAGTGCCAAGCCGGAGGGCGGGGCGTTTGAAGAGGAGTGCCTACCATGGCCCGACAGCAGTGGTGGCCGAGAAGCCTTTTGTTCAATAAAAGTAGGTTTTTGTGTGGGTGAAGGGGTTTGGGTACTCACGGCACCTTGACTGCCAGAAGATCACGGAACTCGAGATCGATCTCAAGTTCAGAGTCGGAGTCTTGAACGGAGATTTTTTCAATGTCTTCCTGTTGTTTCTCGATAGCTTCTGGACCGAAGATATTGGGGGTGCTTTCTGTGTTCTGCCTCTGCATGTCTCTACGTCAAGCCGGACCTGCAAGGTCTTTTTAGACTGAAACGACCAACAGGCATCACAGTCTTCTTCTTTGTGCTCCGGAGATAAGCATAGATTGCAGACTTTGTGAAGGTTGGTGTGCGGGTACTTGGAGTTGCAGAGAGCAGAATTGAAACGGAGTCTGTTCCATCAGAGGATTAAGTCGATGGAGTTGGTATCGGGTAGAAGGTAACCCAAAACGCAAGGCACGAAGGCCGTGGTTGGGCTGTTCCGACCCAATGAGTGAAGTCTTCCGAATTTCGATACGTGAGGGATGGAAAACGTGATCAAAACAATACCGACTAGGGTAGAGTGGATTATGCACCAAAAGGATCCAAACAGTCTCAAACTAGGGACGCCACAATACACCTCCGAACCGGATGGCGGAAGGAAAACAATCTAACAATGGAGTTGGTGCCCATGCGCACTATTACCAAGAAGAGTAGTCAACTTACCTCGTTACTCGAAAGACTTCAAAGAAAAACAACTTGCAAACATCCGGACCCAACACTAGATGGCAGGAGTACGCAAAGCATGTGTATCTCAAGCACACATGCCTCGAACAAATGTTTACATCTTATGACGTGGGGAAAAAGGACCCAATGTCAGAATGCAGGGTGGAATTTTATAAGGCTGCATGATGGCTCATCCAGATGTAGATCTTTAGCAGTGGTCTCCAAACTTTTCTGTAGTGAGAGCTACTTCTGATCAGTGAAAATAATTGTGAGCTACTGAAGGCCGTGCCACTGTTACTAGACACCCCATACACCGTTTCATTGAATTTAAGCCTAATGTCCATAGAGCCAAAGACTATGGTTTGAACAAGATACTTTGACAGAGCTGCCATGTGCGTCAGTGAGAGCATGGTCTTTGGGGATGTATGAACATGTGTGTGTGCGAGTATGAATGGGATATATGTGTATGGGTGATTGAGAGTGTTTCGTGTGTACTTTTGGCACAGGGCATACCCTTCGCAATAGGTGGCACTATTTAAAGTATAATAAATATACAACCAATTTTGTTTTAAATGGGAGAAATTTTAAGTGCAGAAAAATGTTCTGCAAAAATATTTTTATTTTTTGGAACATTTTTCTGCACTTTAAATGAATCCCACTGAAAAACAAGCATTTGCAATGCAATAGGTCTCGCATTATTGAAAGTTTGAGCTATTGGCGTTGCAAATAATAATGTAACGCCAATAGCTCAAAATTTCAGTAATGCAAGACCTATTGCACTGCAAATGCTTGTTTAATTTTACAGTATCTGTATAACTCTGGCAATTATCCAAATAAAATGAAGGGATTTTGATTTATCAACAAGACCAACGCCTCTCAAAGGCAAGTGAGGCCAGGAAAGACTCAACGTAATCAGATCTCGTACATAATTGATATGTGACTGACTCTGCCCGGGCCCCACTGTCCTGTCACAAGTGGTGGCCAGCCTGGACATCATCCATATTTCCCACAGGCCAGTCTGCCTCTGATTCACATTATCATTATGACCCGTCAACAGCATGTCCAGTATGGAATGCTATCAGGCAAAGGTGGCACAAATCTTTTCCCACTCATGCAAAATGGTTTGACCCTTTCTTCGCTACAGAGGCCACTGTATACCTCATTCCTTGCTTCTCACGACATCGACTTAAAGAATTAAATAAATGTTTGCTTCCTTCAGTGAGGTTGTCTGGAGCACTGTAAGATTTAGAGTAAAACAGCATGGTCTGACAAAAGCAACCCACCACAGAGAAACAGTTGTGTTGTAAAAGAAATTAACTAATCAGAAACAGACTTCCGAGGATGTTTTGCAAAAGGTCTGCCTCAAGCCACATTGTTTTGTTTGCTAAACATTATCAAAGAGCATTGGGGGCTAGGAGGTAAGCTGAAAGTGCCTCAAGTAGTACACAAACAGTTACACAACTTGGCAAGCAGTCATGCATACGTGTATCAACTTATTTCACAGTTATGACAGCTTGGGCTAGACTCAGAGACCCCCATGGTAGAAATTTTCAGTTTGACTATTAACAGATGCTTTTTGTTGCTCAACTCGAAGAAATTCATTTTATGGACCTCAGAAGGACGAAAGCCGCAGTGGACCCACTGCGATTCACAGTGGTTACTATGGGCTCAGCCATAGATACCTGGAGTGGATGCACTGAAGCACTGAGTCATAAGACCTGGCTATACAAATATGGTCATTAATCCAGAAACTATCACTGTATATTTTATCTGGATTCAGCAGCAACCAATAGTAACTGGTGAAGCCGAATTTCCAAAAGGGCAAATATCTAGGGGGCTTCACAAAATGGCCACGTGAAACATCAAATAGAGTGGCACTAGTAGGAATGACGAGTGTTGTCTTCACCATAAGTATAGCCCATGGTAACCAGGGAAGCACGCAGGTAAAGAGGTTTGTTGAGCACTAGGACATTCATGTATCCAAGCCAGTGTGACCACATCCGAGCAAAATCTATTCCGCACTTGGGTCATGAATTCCGAATTCTGTAAATGTCCCCAAGTGCGGAATGTGGAGTAAGGAGGTTGTTTATAAACTGCAGCTTTACGGTCAATGTAACCAAAACACCCAAAGTGCAAAAGCACTGGGGTGAGCCCATGTGTGCTAGCACTTAAGTCCAATCGTGCACATAAGTGCCAGGGAGGATGTATGGAAGGAAGGTTGAGCAGAATGGGATAAGGCCATTAGGTAGGCTAGGCAGAAAAGAAGGTCAGCAGGCACTGCTCATTATGAATGTCTGGATGCAACCATATCCCACCAATCACAGCTGCCCCAGCCCCCTCTCCCCTTCCCCAGAGCCAACAAGCCAAAACAAACAAAGCAATACCTTGCAGGATGCCAGTGTTCTCAGGTGCAACTTTCGGCTAGACGTCTGTGACATTGAGATAGGAATACGGACGTGCTGAAACCATGAACGTGATCAGCAGTTGCCGCCCGGATACTATCAAGTGGAGACCCCGAGCCTCAGCCCTCAGTGCATTAGGGCCAGTGAAAAGAACCGTGCATGCAAGCTCAAGCGCAGCATGCCACCAAAGTAAAAAATAAATTAAAAAAAGGCTTGCGCCCGCCATAAATATCAGGTTTGGCAAGTTGAGCTGCATAAAAACATGTAATTAAAAAAAAAGGGTTTGGGTGAGCCGTGCAAGAAAGTGGCGCGGCCTCCATATGCGCTGCATAAACACAATTTTTAAAAAAACAAAAAGGATTTGCGCGAGCCGCGCAAGAAAGTCGCGTGGACGCCATTATTCAAGCTCCAACATGGCATGCAAGTGTGCTTCAAAAAGGAAAATTGTGCTCACAAACAGGAAATAACAGACCCTGAGTAACACACGCAAACGGGGCAGTCCTTATGGGAGGGTACAACAGGAGAAACAGCGGTACTAAGGAGGGACTATAAAAGAGATTAACCAAAGAAACAAAAGCATTTGGAAAAGACGGTCAAAGGAGCCAATTAAAAACATGGACGGAGCTTAATGCCCATATCCTGAATACAGCATGTCTCGAATGCCTAGGCGAAACCTAAAAACAGGATATCACAGACAACAAGGCAGCCCTGCAGTGTCATTCAGCTATAAATATCTGATTCAACTCTTTTCTAACTTAATGGTATATGGAACTCTGAAGAATGAAAGTCTGAATCAGGGATGTCGGAATTGAAATCTGCGACTTGCAAGTTGCCAGGGCTGTAAATGGGGCCAGTCCTCAAAGACTATTAAACCGATGATTAAAACAAGACTTTGAAACGGGTTTCTATCAGTCTCTATATTCATGTCCTTAACTTTATTGCCCAAAACACTGATCGATATTTCAAAAATGAATGTAAAAAAAAAAAAAAAAAGCCTTTTAGGTATTCCATATTAGCGATGCAATCCCTGTTTACATTACACATTTTACTTCATCTTGTAATCCCCAAGAGTATTTGCGTTTTCCAAGATGTGCTTATGTACTTTTTTTTAAATTCAACATACGACTCTTAAATAGTGGTGCATGCTTTCAACTGAGTTGCCTCCAGGTGCATGAGTGATTTCAGGTTGTGGGTGGGCGTTTGACTGCACAAGATTGAGAGATCTGAAACTAAGATAGAAAGCAATGTGACTTTCTCACAGTGCCTGCTAGCAAGTCAGAGGTGTGCAGACTACATGCACTTCCAACCTTTGACCTCTCTAGAGCAGTACACAGAGCGATGGTCGCACATATGCCAATTGTAATAATGGGGAAGATTGAGATATGCAGATCGAGGATTTGAGAAAGATGTGGGAAGAAAATGGGTGTAACTGCCTAATAGAGTGAGACACTGCAGACGAAAGTGGCGAAGAAGGATTAATAGGAGTCTGAGGCAAAGACTATATTAATGCTTAATTCATTGTCTAAGTTTCAGAATTTAAATTTTTTAACTTTAATTACTCACAACAAAATCAATGTTTTCATTTATTTAGTACAACAAGCAATGGCAAAACCAATATGTCTGGCTTGTTTTATATGCATGTGTTGGTTTTTCAGTGACATGTGGGATGCAATAATTGAAAACTCAGAGAGGCACCCAAATACTGGCCAGGGAGAAGGCTTTGTGAAGCAAAGTTAGCATGATTTAAGTCACACCCTTAATTACACAGACCACACATCTGGGAAAAGATTCAAAGTTATGCTTCTTTGGCCACGCCCATTTTAAAGAACCCCTCCCCCCACCTTTTTCATCCCACTTAAAGCACTGCAAGTTGCACACAGGTTTCTGTAGTAACATCAGTTTCTCACTGAAGTGAATGTGGTGCATTGATACGTTTATTAACGGCCATGACAGGAGAAGAAGTTAATAAGTACGAAAGAACGCTGCATTCGTTGTAACTAACGAAATGATACACATACAAAACATAATTGAATAACTAGTACAGAGGCTTAAAGGATGAATTCATGAACATGCTCAAAAGAAGATAAAATCACTCAATCTCCCCAGACACATCCATCACTATATGAAAACAATAATATTTAAATGAAAAATAAGCATACATGTAGAACAGATGTCACGAGAGCGTTGGTATGAACCGTATTATCACTACAATAGGACAAAGTTGCAAGAAAAACAATCTACTATTCAATATATAGAACAACCAATCGCCTCTTGCAATGCAGACTATATCCAAAGAGCCACCAGGCAGAACCAAAGAGGGACCCAAAGAACAATGAGTGTGCACATCCCACCACGGTCAAGAGCCAGCTGTGCACAGCCACACCTTGAGAAAAAGCATTGACAACAGGACAGGAACTTACCCATAACTCTCTGATTGGCTGTGCAGCTGGCTTCAGTGGTATTCTAGCATTATGCTGGAAAACATGGTTTTATCAGGCACTGTTCTAACATTGGAAGCATCTCTGTAGTCCCGTGTCTTTTGTGGGTAGCTGTGTTTCCTGCTTCTTCCCAAGGGGGCCGGGGACTCAAAAATGTGTGTAGATGATTTACTATTGTCTATTGTGACTCCAGTTCTCAAACATTTGGGCAAAGTGTATTTTCGGTAACCTTGCTGCACTTCCAGCACAGGGGGCGGGGAGTGCAAATACAGACATGCAAGTGTGTTATGGTCTATTAGCTTGTTATGCATGTTCGTGTCACCTTATCTGTGAGGCTCACCTTGGGATCTTTGTATACATCATTTTGGAATGTGACTGCTCCTAGGCAACGGCGAGGCATTGCAGGCTGAGCTGACATGGAGGTGGCTGTGCAGATTCATGGTGGATGCAATAAAGAGCACTGAACACCTTCCACAGTTTAAGGGTGCTCTCAACAGAGCGCACGTGCTCGCAATGCTTCCACATGTGTAGCAGAGGCTCGGGCATTGACAGGAGGGAAACCTGATGACTGACCCTATTCCCTCCTCCCACTGATCAGTGGTGTGAAGGAGAAAGTGACGATGACAGGGCATGGAGGACTGAGCTAGCGGAAGCCATGTTGCTGTCTACGCAAGCATTCCCAGCATAATTAATGGCCACTACAGAGGGAGAGAGTTCTCTAGGGTAGGTTTCCTGAAGCACGCCAGTGCACTGACAGCTGCGCCCTTACGTAACGGCGAAGGCTTTGTTCCCACCAGTCGGTAAATGAGATAAGGTGCACGTCATTCCAGCCGGTAGGGAGGCTGCTGCAAGGAAGCATGTGACCTCCGATAAGGCAGAAATGTGGCTGCGTGACCAGGATGTTTACTCGAACATAAAGTTTGCATAAGTACGGTATGGCTCATCTCGTAAAAGTTTAGTACAAGCACATTCTGACGAAGTGCGTCAGAGCGGACTGCGAGGGAAGGGTGCACTCGCTGCTGGTGTGCGAGCTTGAAAGATCTGCAAACAAGTGGGAGATTAAAGAAAAAACTAAACCGTGGTGCGCACGCACCACAGAGGAGCGGGGGGGAGGGAGCGCGGCAGCGAGGCGAACGCGTGCTGCTGCGCGTGCTAGCCACCAGTGGGAATGGGAGGAGCAAAGGCGGGACATGCGCCCGCCTTTGCCCAATCGCGTGCAGTTTTTTTTTTTTTTAAACGCACGCTACAGCCAATGCCAGGCTTCAGAAAGCTAAACACACGCACGAGCGTGTGGTTAGCTTTCTAAAGCCCGTACAAAAGGTCTCGTGCTGAGCACTGCAACGCTAGACGCGAGACCTAAAAATGGCTGTATTTTTCAGTTATGAATAGGACTGTGTCTACCAGCCCCTGGGAGCAAGATGCCTGCGGCGTACATGTAATTACAACACTTTGAAATGGGAGAAAATTAAACTAAAGAGTTAACTTTATGTTTATATGGATTCTACAAAACTCATAATTTAAATTTTACCCCATTTCAAAGTGTCGCACTTACAAAACTGAAGGCATTTTCCACCCAGTGTCCTGTAGACACTGTGCCATTTTTATAACAGAAAAAATTAGCCATTTGTTTAAATAGGAGGAATCTAAAGTGAAGAAATATGCTTCATAAAATATGAAGACTTAATTGGCTTATTTGGCAGTGGAGAAAAATCTTGGCTCTATGTTTCATAGAAATATTTGTATCCACTTTAAAATTATCACATTTGAAAACAAGCATTGGCATAGCCAATAGGTCTCGCTTTTGGGACCTTATAAGTATTTAGTTATGCAGCACAATATCCTTGGTGCAACAACATCAACTGTTGCATGGCTAAACACTTATAAGGTCCCAAAGGCGAGACCTATTGGCTATGCTGTAAATGCAGGTTGCCCCAGGAAAACCCCTCCCCAGAGCAAGATCCAATAGCTAAAGAGGCAAATGTTGTTATACCTTGAAATGAAAACGACATTTCATTGAAAACTATTTGGGTGAAGTATCTGCTTTAAAAATAGCATTAATTTCAAAAGAATGCTTAGCATTTTTGTAAACATGATTTTATTTTTTTTAGAATGAATGCGATTGAGTCAATTGGAGAGCAATTGAGCCAGGGGTATACTTAGGGAGACTAGGTGAGAATGAGTGAGATTGAATGGGAGTGAGTGAGTCACAATGTGACTGGGTAAAAATGTTTGAGTTACAGATAGATTGAGACTAAGTGATCAGGAGTGAGACAGAGAGTAAGTAAAAATGAGTGAGACTGGGTGAGTCAGAGTAAGTGAACGTGAGGGTAAGTGAATGAGAACATGTGAGAGAGTAAGACTGAGTGGAAGCGAGTGTGAGTGAACCCACCTAGCGAAAGTCAGGCTTGCTCACTGCAATTTGGGCCAAGGCTTACACCCCACCACTTTAAATGTTCATCAGCTGCCACTGTGCAGGCGTCTGAATAGTCCCCAAAGCACTAACCTGACTACCCCAGCTTGACACCCGTGCATGAGCCCTGGTGTGTCCTGCCAATCAGGAGCTGCCTCTGACCACACTTTGCTATTGGACCTACTAGTAGTCAGTGCACTCTTGGTGAGATGGGCGAGCGCCTGATGTCCGATGCAACCACGAATAAGAACAGTCTTAACTCGACGGCGTGCCTCGAACAAGAGTCCGGCTTTAACGCTTGCGTGTCAGCCAAAGAGCAACTACTGCCCCCGTAGCCCCTTTTTAAATGGCGATTCTTCTGCAGGAATTCAATAAAGTTGCGCAGAACGCAAGTGCGTGCTACTGTGTTGGTCGAGTATAACGTATTTGACAAGACATTTTAGGCTGAAATGTGCTGCTTTTCAGCAAAATATAAAAAGGGGAAAAAAGACCATTGGGTTGCCTAATGAACAAGAGGAAGTCACGTCAGATAACATCGCTCGTGCTCCCTGAAACTGCGACACGAGCTGGTATGTCATTCCCTGACAGAACACGCGCGCGTCCTGCGCCCGGAGCCGATCGATAGAGTGGAAATTGCTTGCCGTTTCCGCTGTAGAGCGCGCTTTAGTGTCTCTGCTCGGATTCGCACTGTCGCCGGATCAGCGCCTGCGAGGCAGGGCACGCTCTTTTCGGGGTTGGGGTCACTTGTAATCTCCCACCCTACACTCGAGTAAAGCGGTCAGGGGTCAGGGTAGCTTTACTTATTCCTTCACTTTTAGAGGTCTGCTGTACGTCCACGGGCGAATGTAAGCAAGCGAAATGGGTCCCCAAATCCTAGGTTGGGTGTATAAAACAACTTTTGGGTTACTGTGGGCCCCTCAAAGCCTGGTGCCGCTGCAGGCCTGATAGCTGCGCCCCTGCTGGTCTATAGAGATAAAAGTACAGCAGGCACCAATTGAAAGCAGAAACAAGCATGAGCGGGAAGGGGGCGACGCGAGTGGTGCGCGCGCGCCACAGAGAGCGATCTGTTTCCAATTATCGCGCCTGCGTCTGGGCACGATAATGGGAAACAGATGTCGGCCCTGCGCGCGTAACCGCAGGAAAAAGGCCATGACGCACGAGCGTCTGGTCAGCTTTCCAAACCCCCTTACTAAAAGTCTCGCAAGCAGCGCATGCGCTGCTCTAGGCTCGACCTAAAAATTACAGAATCTTTCTGTTATAAATAATGTACAGTGTCTACTGGGCACTGAGAGGAAGAGGCCTGCTGATTGTAAATGCAACACTTTGAAATGGGATAAAATTAGAATGAAGAGTTAACTTAATCATTTAGTTAACTCATTTCAATTTTCTTGAATTTAAAAGCATTCAGAAACAGCAATTTGTTCTCATGCTCCAATATTGAGTTGACAAGGACTTTCATTTCAGATTTAAATACCTTAGTGCTTCAGTTCCTCAACTCTGTATCCTCGGTCATAAATCTGACTCCAACACTGCTTATTATCAGGCCCTGCTATCTGCAGCTTGAAGATAATGTAAAATAAACGCAGCCTTCAATTAACTTTAAAAGGAAAACATGACCCTATGTTTATTAAAAATGAACTGTGGACGCCGTTAAAGACATCGCAGCTGCTGCTGCTTACCGGGGATCGCACTGGGGACTCCAATCCCCACAAAGCCTTGCTTCTCCCAGGAGGGAGGGGCAGTAGACGCGCTCTTAAGCGCCACAGCCTCAGCGCGGGACACGCCCGGGCAAAGCCCGGGCCAAGGGTGGGCCCATCATTGCCCGGAAGAGGCTGGGCTGGGCTACCCCTCTGTCATCAACAGCTCGAGGTCCTGGACTGTGAATCCTTGAGGTACTGTTTAACACTTGACTATCATTTGATTACTGCCCCTTTCCTGTTTTGCCCGTTTCTTTCTTATACCCTACGCAGACTTGACTTGTGGACCTATTGGTTGTTGTTGTGCCGGATTGGAATGGGGAAAAGAAGGGATTGAGGCTGGGGTGGGTGGTGCGTCCAAAAAGAGATCTAAGAAACAGCTCCAGACTCCAGGGCACGAAATTGAGAATGAAGGGATGTTTGGGGAGCAAGTGTTAGCATCGAGACGATTGTCGCTGATTGCGAGGGGTTGCTTTTGTCACCTACTGTCATTATAGACGCATCTCCCCTTGAAACACAGAAGCCTTCCCACGCATCCACTTCGACTGGGTCTAAAAGTACTGGGTATGGGAAAATTCCAACTCTTTTTGGAAAAGCGTCTAATAAAACCAAGCCAGGATTAAAATCTAAACCAGCTCCAGAAGTCCCAGTAGTTCACTCTTGTAATCCTCTGTGCCCCTCGTGTGATATATGCTCCCCTGAGCTTGCTATAGTAGGCGATCTTCCCTTGAGTAACCGGTTTGCCCTCCTAGATGACCTCCCGGCCACAAATGATATACACAGTGCTCTAGAGCATATTAGTACTTCTGCTCCTGGACTCACATCGCACCCCACAGGGGGAGAAATGGGGGCTGATAATGACTGTGTACCCTCCAACTTAGATCTGCAGAGGGAAATAGCTGCCCTAAAAGGTTCCATAGAATTGTTAACAACCCTAGTGTCAAAAATGTATCACAAACTAGAAGAATGTATTAGATCTCAGTCCCCCTCACCAGTGTTGTAAGAAACTGGCTCTATATATACTGCACCAAAGGGAGGTACAGTGTGTATAGAGTCCAAGGGTCTCCAGAGGTTTGGCAGAGGTTAAAGTTAGATAGAACCTTACTCTCTAAAGTGGTAGCTTGGTCGAGCAGTAAGGCAGTATCAGAGGACAGTGTAAAGCATTTGATGTACACACTCAGTCAACAAATGAATCCACACACTCAAGAACTGAATCTAGGCCAATTGTTTTGTATAAAAAAATATACTGTTTTATTTTAGAACCACAGATTTGCATAAAATACTTTCTCAAGATAAGATGCTGTTTGTTGAATACTTTCAATGAACAATAGACTTTAAATGCAATATGGTACTGGGGTTGCAATAGGCAACACAATACTTGGTATACTATAACATTGAGCTCAATGGGATTTTTAAGTAAACTGCAATAGAATTACGTTACGTAACGTTTTTCTTACTCAGGGCTGGATCCTGGATTCAGCCCTGGTGCATTTCCTGTAAACAGTTGAAAGAAATCGTTTTTGTTACACAGGCGATTTTTAAGGAATATTTGTATGTTGCAAAAATCGACAAGAATTTCTGGTAAAAACCAGGCAATGTTAGCCTATGGAGGAAAATCAAGTTACCGGAAAATCACAGTTGTAATCACTTTTTCTAGTCAGTGCTGGGTAACTAAATCCAGCACTGGGATCTCTCCTGAGAACAGGCGAGTAATTTCGTTTTTGATATTCGGACGATTTTTAGTGAATATTTCAAAGTTCCAAAACTCGACACTTAGAAGAATTTCCAAGTGAAAACCAGTCAATGTTGCCCTATGGAGAAGATGCAAGTTATCGGCTTTCAGGTAAGTACTCGGCTGGCAGAGTTAAGGTTCTGGGGCAAGACTCAGGGGTCTCCCAGGTTCAGGTTTGTACTGTTACACCCTCAGCGGCACAGGGGCGGCCAGGTGCAGAGAGAGTAGGCCCACAGTTGGCCTATGGCGGGCGGGGGGCCTTTGGTTGGTGGCTGCTGGCAGGCAGGCCACGCGGCTGTGGGAGCAAAGCTCCTGGTCACTTACTCAGGGCAAGTGGGGAAGTCGAACAGGGTAGTTGGTGCACCCTCAGCGGCACTGGGCGGCCGGGTGCAGTGGGCTTTTGGGCCGTCGGGCGCCCAATGGATTTCAATGGGAAAGCTGCAAGACGAACAAAGGCTGCAAACTCGGGAACAGTGATTCTTCAGGTGCGACCACCACTTCGAGAGGTAAGTTGGGAAGCTGTAGGATGGGTAGACACCCAGGAGTTGGGGACAGGGGGCCGTGGGGCGCCGGGGTGTCTTTAGGCGTCGGGAAATCTTACCCTCTGCTAGTCGCGGTTGGAGGGGTCCCTGGTGTTGAGGCTGCAGGCGTCGTCAGGAGCGTCGAGGTGAGTCCTTGGGTGCTGGACTCTTGGTCACAGTCGCCGGGGGGACGTCCTTGTGGTCTTTGTCCACTTTGGCTCGGGCCGGGCTCGGCGGGTGCAGAGTGGGCAGGATCCGCGGTTTCAGGCCGGGGCCTGGGGTTGCAGATGTTTGAGCAGAACCACTGCTCGTGGGAGTCCCAGTCTTTAGTTGAGCAAGGCAGTCAGGTCCTCTGGGGTTTTCGAGGTTGCTGACCACTGAAGAGGCCGGGGTTTAGCAGGAGCAGGTTCGAGGTTCGACAGGCCGGTAGGGCTGGGGCCAAGTCAGTTGGTCCCCAGCCCTACCGGCTGGGGACCAACTGGTAGGGCTGCACTCTTGTTAGCAGCTGCACGGCTGGTCTTCTTTCGTCTTGGTCTTCTTGTTGTTTCGGAATCGGGATCTGAGGAAGGAAGGTTCAGGGTGCCCGGTTCAGGGTGCCCCTAAATACTGAATTTAGGGGCGTTACAGGTAGGTAAAGGGCAGGGACCACTGGGTCCCTTCCCTGGGGTGGGTACACCCCCTATTCTGCCACTCTCCAGTGGGAGGGGGGCAGGAGCCTGTCCTGGGTTGGCTGGGTCCCCCCATCCTCAAGATGGCGGGGACTCGAGGTTGTGCTTCACCTCGCCTCCCCCACCTTAGGGGTGGAGTTGGCAGAGGTAGGCACACCTCCCTTCCTCACTTTGTTTTTCCCGCCAGGTCTCCCGCCCAAAGGGGGGGGGGGGGTAAAACCAGTGGGGACCAGTTGCTGAGTACAGCAAGTGGTCTGGAGAGGCTCACAAAGGCGGTATGCCTTTGAAGCTTCTCCTTCGTGAACCTTGCCCATCCTGGGGGAGGAGGCTTGGCACCTCGTCCCAGGATGTGCATTGTTTCAGGCCCCCGAGAGCAGCAAGCTCTCGACCCAGGGGTCCAGAAACATGTCTGGTGGTGGCAGCCTCGGCAGCCACTCAGTTAGGTCACTGGGAGTTGGTCGAGTTTCAGGGGGCATCTCTAAGATGCCCTCTGTTGTGCATTTTACATTAAATCCCAGACTGGCAGTGTGGGTTTAATGTGCTGAGAAGTTTGATACCAAACTTCCCAGTCTTCAGTGTAGCCATTATGGTGCTGGGGAGTTCGTAATGACAAACTCCCAGCACCATATACTCTTAATGGCAGCACTGCACTTACAGTGCCCAGGAATGGACCTGGGTACTGTAGGGGTACAGGGCTCAAGCCCCTGTACCCTCACCACTGGCATAGGGCACCCAGCTAGAGGGGTGACTGATGTATGCCAGGGCAGTGGTTTGTGGGCATGGCACACAGGGATGTGTGCCATGTCGACTCTTCACTTTGTTCTGCACCAAGACACGCAGGCTGCAAGGCAGGGTGTGTGTGTCAGGGTACAGGGCCTCTAAGGGTGGCACAATAAGTGCTGCAGCCCTTGGAGGCCTTCTCTGGTCACAGTGCCCTGGGTACCAGTGGTACCATTTACCAGGGGCCTACCTGTGGCCAGAGATGCCAATTAGGTTTAGGCTTCAATGCGGTTAAGGGAAGGAACACAGGCCCTGGATACCTGATTGGCAGGAGCCCAGGGCACACTCAGTCAAAGCACATCTGCAATTCAGCAAAAAGTGGGGGCATACCATGCAAGAAAGAGGGCACTTTCTCACAAGTGTCCACTGCACATAATTAGGCTAACTTGAGGACAGGGCATGCTCTGCCCCCCTGAAGCAAACTGGCCAGAAAGTCCTAACTAAGAATCTCGCCCGCCAGCCAGGCCCACTTGCTGCCAATGGGAGGGCAACAGTTATTCCATCGATTGTCCATGATAGGACCCAGAAGGACCTGGGTGAGAAATACAGGGATGCACCGTGGGATCTAGCAGGGCATGGATCATTGTCCAAGCAGACGCCGCAGGGATCAAGCAGAGGCTTTAGTAGGGCATTTCCACCTTCCCAACTTCCCCAACTAGCTTATCCCATCCATTCTGCACCCCAGTCGAAACGAATATACATGACCAACATCCCCAAAGTGGATAACAATAGTTCCAAATATGAGAACGTAGAAACCCTTAAAAACAAGGCCATACATTGGTTGAGGTATACCAGAGGTTGTAGATCCATAATAAGGGAGGATATTGTTCAGGCAAAAAGATGTGTCCTTAAAAATAGTCTAACTGATGTCCTAGAACTTATTCTAGTAAACGACTTACTGGTTCAGATTCTAGCTGACATGGAATTGAGATCGCATTCCCCATCTCCTACAAAGATTAGGCTGAAACAAAACATCCCTCATACATTGGAACAACTTAATATCGCACCCCAGCTTCTAGGGGGCTCACCCATTTCTTCACTCTCTCAGAATGATTGACTTTCTATACCTGTAATAAAGGATCCCAAGTGCATCCCTAGTATAATTAACAAGCACACTCCTTTTACAGCCCATATGCACCGAGAGGGTCCCCCTCCAGAGCTTGAGAGCATGCTCTGTAATACACAGCCAGTCCTAGATATTGCTCCAGTCTCTGTATTAAGTGATCGCGTGCAGGCTAATATTTCGGATACACTTGGCTATTCTTCAATAAAGACAAAAACCTCACACATCCCACTGTTTCCCCAGATTCACCTTTCAATACCCTCTGGTAGGGCGCTGAAGATAGTGTCATGGAATGTGGCGGGCATAAGGGGGAAACTCCACCACCCCCACTGGCTTGAGCTCATTAACCATCATGAGATTTGTTTACTTCAGGAAACATTGAGTCTGACCCCCACATTTATACCTGGGTTCATGACTTTTCACAGACCGGCCAATCCATCCAAACATGGCCGGCCATCAGGTCGGTTGCTCATTTTAATTAACATCTCTCTTAACTGCGATTTTAAGGAACTGGACAGTAATAGCCCTGACATTTTAGGGGTAAGGCTAAACAAGGGCAAGTCCATTGACATTTTCAACGTGTACGCCAGAAGTACCAGAGGAGGTAGCTCTCCAACTTTGCATGCCCTGAATCAACTATTGGAAGCTAGACAGGATGGCCACTCCCTAATAGTCGGTGGTGATTTTAATGTGACATTTGAACCACTAGACTGGGCAGATTCCCATGAGGTAAGCGAGGAGGACAAAGCATGGATGGTGCCACCTCTGGAGCTTACCCCTATTAAAAAATGATCGAAAGCAGCATTACAGCTGAACGCCATTACTTTAGAACACAGGTTAAGAGCCGCAAACGGGAGAACCAGCTCCGATAAAGGAGGAGGGATGACCTTTAGCGGACCGAAAGGAGCGAGTAGAATTGACTATCTTCTAGTAGACCTTGCATTATGGCCCCTGGTACAGGACATGGTTATCATACCGTCCTGTGACAGCGACCATAATTCCCTTAGCCTGACTGTCGAACATCCATGGGGCGAGAGGGCGAAGGTCGGACTGATTCAATTGAGTACCAAGGAGGTAATCCCCTCCAATAACAAACGTCGGCTCAAATGGGCTGCCGTTATGGCAGATGAAACCAAGACTAGATTGATCATAAACGACTTAGGAAAGCACCTAGAGACCTTGGGTGTTGAGCCAGACGATTTTCCCAAAACATTTGCTTGCAGCAGCTCACAAAGACTTCTTTGACCACCTGACCAGTTTCTTTCTTGTCTATGGCCACAAGACCGGGCCAAAACAGGGTAGACTATTGGGTTCCAATTTATGGTTTAATGGGGAATGTAGAGCGTCGAGAGGGAGACTGTCCATAGCCATTAGAAATAGTGACGCACCAAGCATTTGTGAACCCAGGAAGAAATACAAACAAGCACAGGCCAAAGCGAAGAGAGAATGGGACGAAAGGAGGTGGGAAGATCTTGGAGAGGCCATCCGTCATCCCGACAGCAGGAAGTTCTGGACCCTTTTGTCCACTGGCAACTTTGAAAGATCGCCCCCTTTGGCCAACAATATTCCAGCCGTAGAGTGGCATAAACATTTTAGCGACCTCTATTCTCTCACTGGAACATATGAT
Source organism: Calotriton arnoldi (assembly GCA_963921515.1). Taxonomy (NCBI): domain Eukaryota; kingdom Metazoa; phylum Chordata; class Amphibia; order Caudata; family Salamandridae; genus Calotriton; species Calotriton arnoldi. Next base: position 1,265,482 of record CAWUFW010005099.1, read on the forward strand.
AGAAATGAGTTGTTCCAGGACATAGGCTACCCAGCACGTACTCTTTCATTCTCTAGAGAGGAAATTTTGTCCTCTCTGGACGCAATTGTACCTGCGAAAGCCCCAGGCCCGGATGGCATTCCAGGTGACCTTTTTCGCGTAAACAGGGAAAACTGGGCTACATATTTTATGATATTGGCCAACAACATAGCTGGTGGGGGGAGGATCCCCGATTCGTGGAAAGGGGCTGAAGTAGTACCCATCTTTAAGAAAGGGGACAGGTCGATGCCTTCCAACTACTGTCCGATCAGCTTGATCAATTGTGCCCAAAAGGTCTTCTGTCGCTCAGTCCTGGTTAAAATCCAGGACTGGATGGATGAGAATGGCATCCTCTCTCCACTCCAAGCAGGATTCCGGCGGAAGACCGGCACAATGGATCAAGTATTTCGCTTAGTCATGTTATACTGGAAGGTTGTTGTCTTGGGCAAGGGAAGTCTATACCTTGCCTTTATTGATTTAAAAACCGCATTCGACCTTGTGCCCAGGGACTCATTATGGCGGGAGGGTTAGTTCCTTCGATTATTTGGGTATTAAATTATCAGAGGGAATGGCTTGGAAGAGACATTTAGAGAAGGTTTTCTTGAAATTTACCCAGCTTACTGGGGCTTTGAGGAGGGAGCATTGCTTGTCACATACCAGGCCCGTAGCTCCTGCTCTTAAATTGTACAACTGTAAGGCTGTGACTAGTGCCCTTTATGGAGCGGAGCTGTGGGGCACAGCACCCTCTAATGAGCTCGTAGCTGTGGAAAATAAGTTCCTTAGGAACCGGATATCCCTTCCCTTAAGTACACCCCTTCTCCCTCTCAAGCTTGATCTGGGTATTAAGTCCATCAACGATCTCGCGAGGCTCCGCCCATTGTTGTTTTGGTATAGATTGGCCACCACCCCTATTTTGGCACATTATGCAGCTGCTTTTTGCGAGGTCTCTAATTTGGACACTACAAATAAAGTTGGCTGGAATAAACAAGTAAACGCCCCTACGGTCTAGTATTGGTTTGCCAACTCAGGCTATTAGCCACCCACCTTCATACTCAAGAAGCCAAGTAAAACTCCTGTATTGGGCTTGGGTCGACGAGAACAACTTTCGGAAAAGCCAACCTGGCAGCCTAACAGATGCTTTCACTGATCTGAAATCCAATGCCACCTAGAAAGCTATTTCGATATCATCAAAGTGCCAGCTGACAGGAAGTTGTACACACAGTTTAGACACGGCAGCTTACCAATGAATGCTTTTACCAATTCCTGGCAGAATAATAAACTCCAACCTTAGGGCTGTCCTTCCTGTCCATGTCCACATGAATCTATTGGGCATGTACTTTTTGCCTGTAAAGCATACGTAAAGCCAAGAAGCAAATGGTTAGCTCCTGTGTGCAGACAATTAGGGACCACAAGCTCTAAAAACGCCCTACGGATATTAAAATCAGATGCTAGACCTCTTTTCACCTGTGCCACTGCGAAATTTTTAAGCCATTTCTGGGCGATTAGAAGGAGGGCACAGTTAACAGGGTCGACTGGTATGAATTGATAAAAACAGACTGTGCTGACCAATCAAGACTGTACTGACCAATTAATGCTGCTATTTTATACTCCTAAATAATTGTTTTTATGGTTGTATTTTATCTATTTTATTTTGCCTATTGTGATTAGTGCTAGTGCCTTGTTCTTAGATTAGGGGCAATCCTTCCCTCTGCTTAATGTGCGGGCTATTAACCCGGGAACTGATTAACACAAACTTTGATGATGCACTTGCACTTTAGCCCCATAATCATGTTAGAGAGACCAAAGTTATGAATTGTGTGGAATTGTTTTATTTATATGATGTCAGTCATTTTTATTATATCAACTTGAGCGCTTTTATTCTTTATTTGCACACTTGTCTTCCGAAATGCTCTTTTAGTCTAAAATGACACTCATGATCTGTATGGTTGCTTCTTTTATGTTTGTCAAACCGAAATAAAGAATTTGTAATGAAATGAACTCAAGGCTGTCAACTACTCTGAAGGTGTCTGTGAGCTACTGGTAGCTCACATTCGACTGGTTGGAGACTCCTGATCTGGAGGCATGTGATGCCAACTTTCTGTGCCAAGGAGCTATTGCAAGTTTGCCTGGTGACATCAGAATCCTGGCCTATATTGGGTCCAAAATCACAATGAGCCAGAGAAGGGACAGAATAGAGGTCAGCACCACCAGTTCAAGGTCGAAGCTTACCCTTCTTTCAAAGCTGATCATCAGAATAAAGTTGAATCTCATTCGGACACAGATCCACAGACTTTAAATTCTTCATGGCCTACTTTTGGATACATCTTCAGATTAGAGCGGAGGTTCTGTTTTAAGCCCGAGGCGGTAATATGAAGTTATCCTGAGGCTAATAGCAATGATGTGGCTTTCAGCATCACTGTTCTGAAGTATTTACAAGACAGAATTCTTCTGCCCACTTTGTGGGGTTTGGTGGGTGTACTTCAGTATGTTCTACAGAAGAACTAAGTCTTTAAAAGATCTAGTGGATAACGGATTTGGTCTCCTTCACCAAGATCAAAACTCCTAGATGGCTCTGCATATAAATCTTGCTCATCCATTTGTGCATTGCTCTCTCAAACCCCTCTTCAAAGGCACCACTGGGGAGATTCAAGTGCATTTCATGACCATCGAGACAAAGCGACCAGCACCATTCTTTCCATGACTTTATAGTTTTCTTCCACTGAAATTAAGGACAACATTTAAAAGAGGAATTCTCCATTCCCACCATGCTCACTCCATCAGAAGCAATTTGCATATGATCTGATTCAGCGCTGAATTGAAAGGGATGTCCCACAAAACGTCTTGAACCATGCAGCACTGAGGCTCCTAGGCTTCTTCACTGTGCAAAAATAAATGGCTGCAAGTAATACAATGACGGAGAATAAACCTACTATTCAAGGATTGATGATGCAAATAATTAACCTAAGGTGGATTATGCAGAGTACCATATGATCGTCAGGTTGATGAGGTCACGAGTCGTCTGAAACTAGAACAAAATACTGAGAAAACTCCTCTTAATATTCTGAACCAAAAAAAAGACTAGATGGCAGGAATAGGTATAGTATGTAAAGATACAAGACATGCAGTAGCCATCATTTTTCCCCCCCAGAGTTAAGGGATAATATTTTCTTTGATAAAGTCACATGGAGATGCATCTGTCCTACAACACATTGTGTGCCTTTCTTCTGACATGCCAAAAGCAAACTACACTTAAATTCCTCCCCCATAATGCAAGACTGTTCATCTAGATTTTTAAGTGTGAGAAGGGGAGCAGAAAAAGGGAGCTCTCAAAAAGATCTTTTTAAAGTCTAACTCAACTACCATGCCACATTAATTTCCCACATTACATTCACTTTCAAGACTTACCTCTACAGTAGTAGCAGCCCTTTGAGTCCTCTTTCCAACAAGGTCAACTTGTTCATATTTTGATTTCATGTATTTACGAGCGACCTCATAAACCCATTGTGGACAAGTAGCAGAGAAAAGCAATGTTTGAGGATTATCTTCAGATTCTGGAGGAAAATGAAGGTTCAAGTATTTAGATTAGGAAGGATACACAAAAACTGTTGAATGAGAGTTTTATAGATAGCTTTCAACATGTTAAACTTCAAAATAGCTACAGAGATATGTTATTGTTAAATTGCACTTGTATAGTGCACACTGAGCATCTCACAGGTTCAAATCAGTGTAGCCTTTCACGGTGTCCAAGTCAGTAAAGTGAATACCAGTGTCTGTTGGATATTAGTAGATGTGCCAAACTTTGTAAACGGCACGAAAATCAGGAGTGCGGAGTGCTTATTAAATAAAGTTTGAATTAGAGCATCTATATTGCCCCAAGTTCAGAGGGTGACCCATATTACCGAACCATACACCGTAAATCTAATGGCAGGATAGGAAAATTACTACTTCAAGATGTTTAAATCAAAGCTTTCTATTGCCACTACCATTTAAGTGTATTATTGTATAAACATTCCCTCTCATCTGCCTTCCATAGGTGTGCCAGCTTGCTAGTTCTCTTAGCCATTTAACCTCTCGGTAGGACGCACGCTTTGGAAATTAGTCATCATGGTCCAGGAGTAATGAAATTATCGTAAAAAACAAGGTAATGCTCTTTCTGGTAGAGACATTATCCTTTTAAATATTACCCAAGCATCAGACTACTTCCAGAGGATTTTCAGCAGTACCTCTGCGCGCTGGAAGGATGAGCAAAGGGCTCTGGATCAACGTAGTTCCACACTGGACATGATGTGCGTTGGCCTATGTAGGCGTCAACCATTTGTACAGACATCAGTTGTTTCGTGGCTCATCTGCACATGCAGGACAAAATCAGATCAATTATGACCAGTGTACCGATCTCCAAGTTAGAATGTTATTAAATGAAAGAACCAAGTTCAAACAATGGGAAGGCAAAAGGGCCCGTAAGGAATCTGGAGTTAGATAGCTTCTATCAGAAAGAGCGCTAATGAAGCTAAGTAACTTGTAATTCTGATAGAAACTTCTAACCACAGATTCCTCACTTTAATAGATACCAGAGAAGTACCTTCTAGGAGGTAGGTCTGTGAACTAGCCCAACCCAAAATGGCCTCAAGTCCAATGCGGCCAAAAAGCCCTTTTCTCAGAGGACCTGAATGTCTAGACAGTGGTGCCTCAAAAGAGCATGGAGTCACTCTCTTGTAGTAGTCTGACAAATGTCCAGAACAGGCACCCAGCACCCCAGTGGTAGCAGTCTTGGTTTTGGTAGAATGATCCCACAAACCATCATAGGGCTGCTTTTGGGCAAGTGTGTAACAAATATTACTGCAGAGTACAATCCAGCGCGAGATGGTCATTTTCTGCACAGCCTTGCCTTTCTTTGCTCCTGAGAATCTGATAAAGAGCTGATCATCCACTCTGTGTTCTCTGGAGTGATCAATGTAGAAGCTGAAAGCTCCTTTCGGATCCAGCTAGTGAAGTCTCTCCTCCTCCTTAAATAGGTGAGGCGGAGCAAAGAAAGCCAGAAGGGCGATGTTCTGGCCAACATTAAAAGGAGTCACTGTCTTCGGAAGGAAGGAGGCCTGAATCTGGGTAGAACATGCTGTAGGGAGGGTTAACAGACAAGGCCTGTAACACGCACACCCGCTGCGCAAATGTTATGGCGACAAGAAATACTTGCCTGAAAAAAACTGGAGAGGATCAAAAGGCACACACACAAGAAGGAAAATGCTACTTACCCAGTATGCATCTGTTCTTGGCATATACAGCTGTAGATTCATATGCGTTAGCATAGATCGCCATCTGGTGTTGGGCCCGGATGTTTGCACTTTGTTTTTGTTCGAAGAAGTCTTTGTAGTCACGGGATAGGTGACACCTCCTTTTGGTGATAGTGCGCATGGGCATTGACTCCAGCCTTAGATTGTTTTGCCATAACAGGTGATGATGGAGTTAGTAAGAGTAGTAAAGAGATGTCCATGTAGAATGTATCTAAGTAAGATATTACTGCAACAGATAGAGGCACCCGGGGAGGCGGGTGGGTGCATATGAATCTACAGCTGTATATGCCAAAAACAGATGCATACTGGGTAAGTAGCATTTTCCGTTCGAGGCATATGAGCTGTAGATCATATGCGTTAGCATAGACTACACAGCAGTTATTTCCTAAGCGGTGGTTACCCTGTATCTGTTGCAGTGGTCTGAAATAATGTTCTTAAAACTGCCTGGCCCACACTAGCTTGTTTTGCTAACACATCTACACAATAGTGCTTTGTGAATGTGTGTGGTGTAGACCATATTGCAGCCTTGCAGACGCACTCATAACCAGCAGACTGGACTACGGCAACGCCCTCTACGCCGGAATCAACAAAACTCTTCTACACAAACTCCAAACCATCCAGAACGCCGCAGCCAGACTCGTCCTCGGGACACCGCGCCACAAGCACATGACCCAACACCTACGAGGCCTCCACTGGCTCCCCGTCGAAAAGAGGGTCACCTTCAAACTCCTCACCCACGCCTACAAATCCCTCAACATCGGACCCAAATACCTCAATGAGAGATTATCCTTCCACGTATCCTAGAGGAACCTCCGCTCCGCCGACCTCGCCCTGGCAGAGGTCCCCCGCATCCGCAGAAACAGAACCGACGGGAGAGCTTTCTCCTACATCACAGCGAAAACCTGGAACGAGCTCCCTGTGAACATCAGACGCTCCCCGACTCTGCACACGTTCAGGAAGGACCTCAAGACCTGGCTCTTCGACTGACCCGGAGCCGCGAACCCCCCCCCAGCGCCTTGAGACCCTCACGGGTGAGTAGCGCGCTATATAAGCCCCTGATTGATTGATGTCATCTAAGGGTATGTTCCCTAAGAATGCCATAGAAGCCCCTAGTTTGCGTGTAGAGTGCGCTCTAGGGGGAATTGTTAGGGTGCGTTTAGCTTTAAGGTAGCATATTTGGATGCATTTAACTATCCATTGTGCAATACCTGTTTTTGAGATGGGATTGCCTTTATGTGGTGGGGAAAAAGCAACAAAGTTGTTTAGTTTTCCTAAAAGATTTGTTTCTTTCAATGTAATAAAGTATTGCTCTTTTTACATCAAATGTGTGAAGAGCACATTCTGCTACTGAGTCTGGTTGAGGAAAAAAGGTGGGCAACTCAACAGACTGGTTGAGATGAAAAGCAGGAACAACCTTGGGTAAAGATTTTGGGTTAGTCCCAAGAACCACTTTATTTTGGCGAATTTGTAAAAATGGCTCTTGTATGGTTAATGCCTGGAGCTCACCAACTCTCCTAAGAGATGTGATGGCTATAAGGAAGGCTACTTTCCAAGATAGAAATTGTAATTTGCATCTGTGCATAGGCTTAAATGGTGGGCCCATGAGTCTTGTAAGGACTATATTAAGATTCCACACGGGAGAAGGTGGAAGTCTAGGAGGAATGATTCTTTTGAGTCCTTCCATAAAGGCTTTTATAGCGGGTACTCGAAACAAAGACAAGTGTTGTCTGTTTTGTAGGTAAGCCGTGATAGCAGCAAGATGTAATCGTATAGATGTATATGCTAAGTTAGTATGTTGTAAGTGTAACAGATAGCAAATGATGTTTTGAGTTGAAGCATCTAGCGGATTGATTTGATTGTTAGTACAATAAATTACAAATCGTTTCCATTTTGCTGCATAGCATGCCCTTGTGGTAGGGCGTCTAGCCTCTTTAATGACGTTCATGCAGTCTGGCGGGAGATTAAGGTAGCCAAACTATGATTTCAGGTGCCAGATCGCAAGGTTGAGTTGACTGGGATCTGGATGTCTTATCTCTCCATGGCTCTGAGTGAGAAGCTTGGGGGAGAGATGTAACTTTTGATGAGTAACTACTGATAGTTCCAACAGGGTTGTGAACTATGGTTGTCGAGCCCATGTGGGAGCAACTAGGATCATTGTGAGGGAATGTTGTTTGAGTTTCCGAACCAGTAATGGAATTAGCGGGAGAGGCGGAAAAGCGTAAGCAAATTTCCCTGACCAATTCATCCATAGCGCATTGCCTTTGGACAACGGGTGTGAATACCTGGACGCGAAGTTTGGGCATTTTACGTTGAAGTGTGTGGCGAATAGATCTATTTCTGGGTAGCCCCAAATGTGGAAGAATGAGAGGAGTAGAGGACGTAGTTCCCATTCGTGGATCTGTTGTCTTTGACGACTGAGCAGATCTGTGATCTGATTGTTTACTCCTGGGAGATGTTCTGCAAGGAGATATATCTTGAGGTATGGCCCATCTCCATATGCTTTGAGCTAGGTGTGAAAGCTGCAGAGTGTGACCCCCCCCCCCTGTTTTTGTATGTAGTACATTGCTGTCATATTGTCTGTACGGACTAGGACAGCCTTGTCTACTAGATGTAGTTGAAAAGCTTTCAATGCCAGAAAAATTGCTAGCAGCTCCAGATGGTTTATGTGGAGTTGTTTTTGTTGTAGTGTCCAAATACCCTGAATGGTAAGTTTTTGAAGATGAGCTCCCCACCCAGTGAGCGATGCGTCTGCTGTTAGCACTATTTTTGGAACGGGGTCGATGAATGGCCGCCCTCTGGAAAGGTTTTGTGTATTCCACCACTGCAGAGAGCGATGGGTCCGGCAGTCTACCAACACCAGATTGGTTAACTGACCTTGAGACTGTCAGTCAGTCAAAAATACTTTATTCGACAACTTAATGTCATAAAAGAAAACATATCATGCAACCATACGTTTCTTTAAAACATTATTAAAACACAAAAAAATGTTTAAAATATCAGCCTGGTAACCAAAGCTTAAAATGCATACACGACAATAATTTATAAAATACATAGTGCAAAATAAGCAAACATTATTAAATACAAAATAGGCTACTCTTGTGTTATTTCTGCAATGAACAGGAATTCTAAGCCAAGGATGCATACAGTACAAAAACTTTTTATAAAGTGCAAAGTGCAAAAAAGAACAAACTCAAAATAGAATATTCCGCATTTGTGACACTCCTATTGTCAGTCAGGGGACCAAGACCGGCTAGATTTACGATACTGGGCTTTCTGTAAAGTGCAAAGTGCAATAAAGCGGACTCAGTCAGATAAAATAATCCTTTTTTTTTAGTGGGCCTCTAGATTAAAACATATAAAAGGTATAACAATTTAAAAGACCAGATTTTTCCTGCGCCTAATGGCTCCCGTTAAAAAACTTGCAACCCCAAAACAAACCATGGGGGAAGCTAACATCTGGAGATATAATAGGGCTGGCCTAACTTGTGCAAAGTGACAATCTCTGAGAAGTGGTAATATAAATTTCTTGCGTAAAGAAACATAATAGTCACAGAAAAAAATAAAATGAAGAGTATCCTGTTCGGAGAAATTATCACAAGGGCACGGTTCTAAGGTGCCAGGTTTGAAAAAGCCCTGAGGAACTGACAGAAACCAGGGAGCCATTTGCAGACGAAATCTTGTTAAAACAAAACGATGAAAGGGGTTACCAACAATTGATAAATAAGGTTGAACTTGGTTTTGCATCAATAAAGAAGCATGGCGTCTTACCGTCGGTTTTAGCAACTCCCTTTCTTCCCTTAAACCCTGGCGCTTTGTCAAAAACTGATTTTTAATATTTCTAATTTTAATTTTGTTCATGATTTTGGGGCTTATAAATAAATCAGGGCAGCCTAACCAGCTTGTCAATTCCCTTAAATACTTTAACCAGGGATATGTTCAGCTCTATCAAGCGCTACACAATCAGTTATTATTGTTTGGTTTAAATTTGTAATGGGACTTGCCCAAACTCTGAGCCAGCGCATTAATGGAGCCACAGCAATATAATCTGATATATAACTCATCCCTAGTTCCTCATGTATTATATATGCAGGGGTGGATTGCGGAATTGCCAGAATCTTACGTAGGAACTTGTCTTCCTCGAGCTGAATATCCTTTCCTTCTTTGTATCCCCAAAGGTCACTACCATAGGTTGCCATGGGGATGCATTTTTCCTTATATATCTTCAGCAAGGCCGGAATGGGTTTTGACCCCAATCTTTTGCAAAATGTAATGTTGCCCCTGTAGCTCTGGCGAGAATATTCTTTTTGCGAAAGTTGTGGACACCATGAGGCACGCTCATCAAAAAGTACCCCCAAATAAGGGAAAGTTGGAACCTTCGTTAATTCTGTCCCTTTACAATAAAATTTAAACTTTTTTTGGGACTTGCCAGGACCAATAGACATCGTATGCGATTTCTTAAAATTTGTCGAAAGATCTAAAGAGTCCATAAAAACTATAAAAGCATCTAAAAGTGATTGGAGTCCCACCGCTGTTCTAGCTAGTATGACTGTGTCGTCCGCATATAAAAGTGCGGGGATCATCTTGTTACCAAATCTCGGGATGTCTTTACAACTTTCTATTAATGCAGCTCCCAAGTTATTTATATATAGTGTAAATAAGAGGGGAGCCAGGATGCAACCTTGGCGTACCCCTCTTTTGACATCCCAGGCGGTTGTTAGATCCCCGTTGCTATTATATCTGACGGCCGCTGTGTTATTCTCATGTATAGCATGTAAAAATCTACAAGTTCTGGTTCGAGACCCATATCGCTTAAAATGGACCATAATTTTGATCTGTTTACACAGTCGAAGGCTTGTGTCAGATCCATGAATGCTAGATGTATTATACCCTTTTTAGCGATGGTATACTTCCCTACTGCTAGGTGTAAATTTAAGCATTGGTCCAGTGTCCCTTTTCCTGACCTAAAACCATATTGCAAATTGGAAATAACATTTCGATCATCTAGCCACTTCGTTAGTCGATTTAGCAGTTTTTCCCATAATTTTTGCTGAAGAATCTAAAAGTGAGATCGGCCTATAACATATAGGTTCATCCCTTGCGCCCTTTTTAAATATTGGAACAATGACTGCCTTCCCCCAAGATGTTGGTTGTCCATGAGAACATGCAGCATTAAAAACATTTGTCAAAATGCCAGCCCATACATTGGGGTCTGCTTTGTATAAATCGGCCGGTACACCGTCTGGGCCTGGGGCCTTCCCACTAGATGTAGACACAATTGCTTCATAGACCTCCTCTACACTAAAGTGGAGTAATGTGCTGGTTTGGTCCCCTTCCCTATATATCTTTGGTTCTCCCAAATTTGCATCACTAAAGAGGTTTCCAAAATGCGATACCCATTTATCTGCTGCAATTAAACAGTCAGAGTTAGTGTTAGGGGTTTCAGAAAGAAAGGGACTATTGACTACCGCCCAGAAATTCGAGCTGTCTTTCAGTACACTGGCCTGTTGTAGGGCTACCCATGCTTGTTCCCTTAGCTCCTTTTTCCTATGGCAAACTGCTGTCTTATAGGCCTTTCTTTTCTCCCTCATTTCAGTTTTGTCCCTAGGGGTATTTTTTAGTGCCTGTATAAGCTCTCTATGGGTTATTGAGCATGCTCCATTGAACCATCTTACAGCCTTCTGGCGTCTGGTCCCACCAAAAATTGTGAGGTCAGATTCAATTTGTGTCGTTAATTTCCCGAAGGCTGTTAAAATAGAACTATCCTGTATGACGGGATCTAAACAGGTCTCGATTTCATGGGCACAAACTGTATACAAGTTATTAAAGAAGTTGTCTGAGACTATTGTTTCCCACTTTAGCCTGCGTCCCTGGTCTTTAGTGCTAATATTTGTGTTTATCGGACAACTGGCCAGATCACCGGTTTTGATTACAGAGAGTAATATGGCAACACTAAGTGGATTGTGGTCACTAAGGCCTAACCAAGTAACCAATAAGTCCTCAGTAAACGAAATTAACGGAGCAGACAATAAAATGTAATCAATAATGCTAGCTTTTCCATTACCTACATAAGTTGGTACCGGAGCTACATTATCCATTTGTTGAAGGCAGCATAAATTTTGGTTCGAAAGAATAAGTTCCAACAGAATACCTGAAGGTGTGTGCTCAAAATGGTTGTGTGAAAGACTAAATTTCCCCTGGTCCTGGCTTATAACACAATTTAAATAACATTGATGAATGTTAAAATCCCCTAAAATTATTACATCATAATAACCTTGTTTGGTCTCTTCATAACATTCCAGAAACTCCTTTAAAACTTGTAAATGTTCCAACTCATGCCCTCTAAAGAAAGAATTATAAAAATGTATCACTAACACCGTGGCGCGATTCTTAAAAGACAGTTCTACAGCCAAAACATTCTCAGATTTGCAGTCAACCAAACATGTCTTACAAGAAAGCTTTTGTGAAAACATTAGCAACAAACCACCTCTAGCTCTACCCATATTCGATGAAATTGCACATTTATGAAAAGAAATAAACCATCTAAATAAAAACAATCATTTGCTTCCCAGGTTTCCTGGAGGGCAATGATATGATGCATTGAAAGAAATTTTTCCCAGATTAGGTTTCCTCTTTTAGACCTTAATCCTGCTATGTTCCATGAGAGGACCTTTTCGTATTTAGCCACAGTGGGAATTAGGGTAGGGAAGATTCTGGGATATTTATAGATATATCAACAGGATCTGGAACTGGTAAAAATTGTGCAATTTGGGTAATATTACTTGGGGGTATACCCTGACAGATTTTGTCTTCCAAACCTAGTCAGTCGTTTTCGTCCAAATTTTGGAGACTTTCTAGGGGTTGGAATCTGTTACTCAATGGTAAGTTATTTTCTGTATTAGTTTTCACAACAGGACTACCTGATTTCCGAACTGTTTGCCATTGCCATTGCATAGGGCGTCTGCGCTGGCTTGGGGGGTAAAAATATTGTAATGGGACTACTCTGATTTGAGAATTTGAACTGCTCTGGTATGCACAGCGTGTTAACATTTCTTTTTTATCTGGGTCCTTAAAGTTAACAATTATACAGTCTCCTGCACCATGCTTTTTTGTTTGGTAGCCTATCCACCCCGCTCTTCTGGCCATAATAATGTCAGATGATATGTTCTGGCCGTTTATTACATTTTTAGAGCACCAATGGGTCACTTTATACATTAGGTCCTGAGTGGTTTCCCTAGTATCTTGTGAAAGAAAAGGGACTTCCATTAAAACTGCTACTAACGGGGCAGAAGCAGGGGGAAAGTCAAGTGTACTCTGGTTCGCAACTTTAAAAGTACCATGGTTAGGCTGATTACGTATAGGTGACAGTGCCCTCTCAGGGTTCAGGAGTCTTCTAGCCTGGACTACCTCAGGGCTTTTGACTACCCGTCTTGTCACCTCAGATGTTATTGACTGACTAAGTCTACTAACTATATCATTTGTTCCAACAATATTTAAGCGCTGGCCCGGTAGATCGGGTTGGGATTGGTTCTTACTTTGAAATGGAATTTCTGCCCCTGTCCCCATAGATTTTTGCACAAAACTGTTAAGTAATTCCTCAACCTTTTCTATTTTTTGTATTATTGGCGCCAACAGTTTTTTGTCATTAGTTCAAGTTTTATAAATAAAGAATCTAATAAATGCTCATTGTTCAAAACTTGATCTGGAGATGGTTGTGTCCGAGTTTGTTGCCGGAGTGATTTCCTTGGAGATTTATTTTGTGCAGGTCGTTTTCTCTTGGGCGGTGGTGGTAAGTCTGGGGCCGCTTCATTTCCCTCAACTGGGATATTAGAAGACCTGTTAGCTTCATCAGGGGTAGATATTTGACTTGGGGGTGCAAAGGCTGCTGGAGCTGCTGGATATTCTGAATGGGCCGTAACAGCTGTAAAGTTTCCTTGTTCTCCCTCCTCCCTTGTAGTATGAGATTGACGACATTTTCCAGCCTCTATGGATAGCCTTCGCTCAGTCAGGGCTATCTCATGAGTAATAGCATGGGCAGCTTTGGTCAAAAATGAATCGATTTTGCCCGCCATGCAAACCCCCGACGTACCCCCCTGTGCAGCAAGTATTTTCCTTTTGCCCATTATAGACGCTAAACCCCTAAAACCCCCTAACTCTATATGAAGGCACTTTAAAAAACTAGGGCGATCTGATTTAAAATAATTAGCAGTACCTTAAAATATTTGTTATGGACCATCCAATGCCTCAGTCTCCTTTAAAAGATGACTTTCAAACTTTATGCTGGAACAGCCCAGAGTTTTGGCCCAGCCCGGCCTCCTCCGGTCGCGGACGGGCCCGGCCTTGGCCCGGCCTTGGCCCGGCCTTGTCCCGCGCTGCGGGAGCCTCGGCGTTGCTTTTAAGCGCCTCCGGGCGCTACAGGTTGCAGGCAAAGGTGAAATGGAGCGGAGGAGCCTAGGAAATGGAGTCCGTCGGACCCGCTGTGCGTGGCTCTCTTCCCCCGTGTGACTGCGGAGTTCAAAGCGTCCGCGCTGCGGGAGCCTCGGCGTTGCTTTTAAGCGCTCCGGGCGCTACAGATTGCAGGCAAAGGTGAAATGGAGCGGAGGAGCCTAGGAAATGGAGTCCGTCGGACCCGCTGTGCGTGGTCTCTTCCCCGTGTGACTGCTGAGTTCAAAGCGTCCCGCGCTGCGGGAGCCTCGGCGTTGCTTTTAAGCGCCTCCGGGCGCTACAGGTTGCAGGCAAAGGTGAAATGGAGTGGAGGAGCCTAGGAAATGGAGTCCGTCGGACCCGCTGTGCGTGGCTCTCTTCCCCCGTGTGACTGCTGAGTTCAAAAGCGACCTTGAGACTGGTTCCACTGACGTGCTAAGCATTCCTGTAAGGGACGCATTTGGAGTCTTGCATAAGGAACGAGTAGAATGCAAGATGCCATCATTCCGATAAGTTTCATGAACACTTGGGCTGGTAAGTGTTGAGGCTGAAATTGTGATATCAGGGTTTGTATGTTGCATATCCTGAGAGGGCTGGGGTATGCTAGAGCCTTGCAAGTGTCTATTGTGGCTCCTAGGTATGCTTGCGTGTTGGAGGGTTGGAGATGAGACTTGGTGAGGTTTACAGTAAATCCCGAATTGTGAAGCAGCTGAACTGTTTTGTGAGTGTGTTGTATGCAGCTGTGTCGTGACTTGGCTTTTATTAGCCAATCGTCCAAGTAGGGGAAGACGTGAATGTGTAGTCTTCTCAAGTGCGCTGCGACTACTGACAGACACTTGGTGAACACCCTGGGTGCTGTAGTTACCCCAAACAGGAGAACTTTGAATTGGTAGTCTTGTCCGTCCACTACGAACCTGAGATATTTCCTGTGAGCCGGGTGAATGGGAATATGGAAGTAGGCGTCCTTTAAATCTAGAATGGAAAGGAAGTCGCCTTGTTGAAGCAGTGGGAGCACCTGTTGAAGTGTGACCATGTGGAAGTGATCTGATTGAACATAGAGGTTTAGCTTTCTGAGGTCTAATATAGGCCTGAGAGAGCAGTCCTTTTTTGGAATCAAAAAGTATAGGGAGTACACCCCCGTCCCCTGATGGTGTAATGGGACTGGTTCTATTGCATGTTTTTTGTAACAGGGAGAGAACCTCTTGTTTTAAGAGAGTGAGGTGTTCTGGTGACATTGCACGCTCTTTCGGAAGGAGAGTTGGGGGGAGTGCATGTAAGTTCCAGGCAATAACCATTCTGGATAATCTGCAATACCCACTTGTCTGTGGTGATTGAATTCCAGACAGGTAGGAACTGTGAGAGACGTCCCCCGACAGGTGTTAAATGATCGGGGGGTAGTGGAGGGAAGTCACTGCTTATTGGCAGGGGAAGTGCGGGTGGAGTTACCTCTGCCTCTTCCCTTGTTATTATTTCCCCTGTAGCCTCCTCTAAAATAACCTCTGGAGGAGGTGGATTGGTTGTTTTTATAAGAGGAGGAGGGAGTCTCTGACGACACTGTTTTTGAGCCACCTCTATAAAAGGAGCGGCGAAAGGAACCTCTACTGGAAGGCAATTGTAAGGCCCCCATGGACTTAGCAGTTTCGGTATCCTTTTTCATTTTCTCAAGCATAGTGTCAACTGTTGGCCCAAAAAGATGTTCTTTATCAAAGGGCTGATTGAGTATGGAAGATTGGACCTCCTGCTTGAATCCAGAGATTCGAAGCCAAGCGTGCCTGCGTAATAGTATGCTGGTGTTAATGGCACGAGATGCTGTCTGCGCTGCATCCATCGCACATTTTATGGAAGTATTAGTAATAAGCTTCCCTTCTTCAATGAGGTCGTTAGCCTTTGTCTTGTACTCGTCAGGCAAGTGTTGGATGAGTTTCTGTAACTCAGAGTGAGCTCTGTCATAGATGCTAACAGGGCCTGAGCATTGGCAATTCGCCAATGGTTAGCAGCCTGTGAGGACACTCGTTTGCCTGATGCGTCTAACAATTTAGACTCCTTATCAGGAGGAGGGGCATCGCCTGTAGTTTGGGAATTCGCTCTCTTGCGGGCGTTAGATACGACAAGAGAGTCTAAGGGCAACTGTTCCCTAATATATACAGGATCCGTAGGAGCGGGCTTGAACTTTTTATCCACTCTAGGGGTCAGTATTCTGGCTCTGACTGGGTCCTTGAATACCTCGTCTACATGTTTTATCATGCCCTTGAGCATGGGCAAAGTATTATTGGACTTTTGTGAATGAGTAAATGTCTCCACAAGAAAATCCTCCTCTAGAGGGTCTGAGTGTAGCTCCACCCCATGGTATTGAGCAGCCCTGTTAATAAGCTGTGCAAAGCCTATATTGTCATCAGGTGGAGAGGGTCTGGAGGGATACAGGTCAGGGTCATTATTATGATCTGGTTCTTTATTGTAATCCTCCCATGGATCAGTTTCATGTGGAATGTCCTGGTCTTGTGGTATGTTCTGATACTCGTCCCCATCCCCATCCCTGTCCCCATAATAATCATCATCATCCTGTGGCTCAGGTGAAAATGTGGGTGGTGGTGGTGAATTTGATGGTGTGATTAGCAAATTTGGGTTAGGTGGGGGAGAAGGAGGTATGTAAGGGGGAGAAGGGTTAGTACCCATGTCCTTCTTTAGAGGAATAGGAGAGTCTCCGAGAAATCCAGCTTCCGCTTCTTTGGAATAGTGGCTGTAAGGCGTCCAGTATTCGGATCAATACGGAGTCTCTTTTGTTTTGGGTCCGAAACTGTGTCCTCGGATGGAAGTTCTTTGGAAGGAGTGTCTTTCTCCTTAGGAGCGGGTTTCGGCGTGGAAGCTTTATGAAGGTCTTTGAGCGCCGAACGTTCCGAGTCTGAATGCTTACTTTTGGTGTGTTTTGAACCAGAATGTTTCGGAGCAGGATGTTTCGGCTCCGAATGTTTTGGTGCGGAGTGTGTTGGCTCCGAGCTTTTAGGTGCCGAGGACTTCGGTATGGACGATTTCGGCTCCGAAGCGGTTTTCGGATCGAGGGCTTTCGGTGCCGAAAGTGTCTTTTGTGCCGATGGTTTAGGGGGTGGTACATGAGGCGGCTTATGTTTCGGTGCCGAAGGTGTTATTTCAGTACCGGAAGAGGGCCAGCTCGAGCCAGAAGGCTTGTCCTTATGTTTCATAGCCGGGCTGGAGGGCGGGCCTTTAGAAACGTTGTCGGTGTCGACCCGAGCCCGAGGGCGACGCCGGAGCCTTAGTTGTCTTGGGTTGCGTGGGCACATAAGGGTTTGTACTCACTGTACGTTGACCCGGGGTGATGTCCAGGTCCTCCTCCATGTCTGAGTCGGCTTCGGAGACGGAGACCGGTTCTTCTTCCTCGGCCTCTACGTCTGTACGGGGAAGAAAACAAGTTACTTACCTGTAACTTTGGTTATCCAGTATTGGAAACTTTCATAGATTCCCATGCTTCTATCATTCCCCGTCGTCGGAATGGGAGTCCCCGGTATACATAAAATAGCAATAGAAACCATTACCAAAACAGAAACTAGGCCTAGGCCCATTCTCGTTTTGCAGCCTATCCACCTCTTTTTGTAAAAGAGACCAAATAAAGTGAACAACCAATCAGATTAGCCTCACCCCTTAGAACCCTCCTGAGAGAAGCTCAGAACCTCAGATTTTCGTAGCCGTTGTGTAACACCACCACTGAAGGTGCTAGAGGCTGAGCTTTCCCAGGGGAGGAGGGTGAGTCGCATGAGAATCTATGAAAGTTTCCAATACTGGAGAACCAAAGTTACAGGTAAGTAACTTGTTTTCTTACTCCGGTATTGGAACTTTCATAGATTCCCATGCTTGTATCAGAGTAGCTAGCAGTTATCAGCACATTTTTGGAACCATGATCATTATAAAACCAAGAACAAAGCAATAGCACATGCACCATAAAGACAACTTCAATGGTCAATCAACATTCTTAGAAACTTTTAGAAAATGTAGACACAGGAGGTTCAAAAATGTGCAAGAGCTGAAAAAACAGTAACATGGAAGGAGGGATGAAAGGGAAAGCTCACCACTACTGAAAGAGGTTCCTCAGGACTGCCTGGCCCACTGCTGTGTCACTGTGTTGCAGAATCCAGGCAGTAATGTCTTGTAAATGTAGGAGTACTGCTCCAGGTCGCTGCCCTGCAGATTTCCCAGATAGGAACTCCAGCAAAGAGGGCTGTCGAAGAAGAAATCGTCCTCGTGGAGTGAGCGCGGACCCGGCCTTCCAGGGGCTTACCAGCTGCTCTGTGACAATACTGGATAGCGCTGGTAATCCAACGAGCAATCCCCTGCTTGGAAAGGGGAAACCCCTTACGAGGATCACTAAAAGACACAAATAGTTGAGGAGACTTCCTGAAGTCTTTAGTACGTTGGAGATAGAATTTTAAGCACCTCTGAATGTCCAGTGAGTGGAGTGCCTTTTCTGCCGGAGTAGAAGGTTGAGGAAAAAAGTCTCGAGTATGACTGGCTCATTCAAATGAAAGTCTGAAGGCACTTTTGGTATGAACTGTGGGTTGGTGCGTAGTATCACTGTACCCTTTTTGAACTGGAGAAAGGGTTCCTGAATGGTGAGAGCCTGCAATTCACCCACACTTCTAGCTGAAGTCAATGCCAGTAGAAGAGCTACCTTCCAGGAGAGGAATTTCAAATCCACCCAGTGAATAGGTTCGAAGGGATGCTTCATGAGCTGGGTGAGAACCAAGTTAAGGTGCCAAAGAGGAGGCGGAGGCTTGATCGGAGGGAAGACTCTGATAAGGCCCTTGAGAAACTGTTTAATTATCCTTGCCGACCAGAAGGAAGGACCTGAGGATGTGCGTCTGAAGCGAGAGATAGCAGCAAGATGCACCTTGATGGAAGAGTGAGCTAGCCCCGATTTTGCTAATGAAAGAATGTAAGGAAGAACGTCATGCGGCTCAGAAGAAAAGGGATGGATACCCTTTTGCTGGCACCAAATGCAGAAACGCTTCCACTTCAACTTGTATGTCTTGTTGGTACTTGGGGCGCCTGCCTGAGAGAGCACCTCTCCACATTCTGTTGAAAGGGTCAAACCAAGAAATTCTCGCTGCTCAGGAGCCATGCCGACAACTGCAGAGATTGAGGATCCGGATGCCAGACTTTGCCCCGGGACATCGTCAGCAGCGAAGGAATCGGCTGCAACGGAAGTGGAAGGTCCAAGGAGAGGAGATGCAGCTCTGTGAACCAAAACTGTCGGGGCCACGCAGGAGCTATCAAAATCATCTTGCAAGGTTCCCCCTTGAGCTTCCTGAGAAGCCTGGGGATCAGAGGAACGGGGGGAAAAGCGTAAACAAATGCTCCTGACCAGGCCAATTGAAAGCGCATTCCCCAATGATCCCAGATGGTGAAGCCTGCTTGCGTAAAATCGGCATTTCTTGTTCTCCGGCGTGGCAAAGAGGTCTATGGTAGGCCTGCCCCATAGGCGAAAAACCTCTTCCAGAGTGGACTGGTCCAGTTCCCATTCGTGGCTGACCGATTTCAGTCTGCTCAGCATGTCTGCTGTCTTGTTGAGAATGCCTGGCAGGTGCTCCGCTTTGAGCGATATCCCCTGCTGGATCGCCCATTCCCAAATTGCCTGGGCTTCTTGTGACAAAAGACGAGATCTGGTCCGCCTTCCTTGTTTATATAATGCATAGCCGTCGTGTTGTCTGTCGGTATTAGAACTGCAGACTGCTGAATCCGTGGAAGAAACACCTGCAAGGCTAGGCGAATCGCTCTGAGCTCCAGCAGATTGATATGCAGAAGACAATATTGTGGCAGCCAACGGCCGCTTACATGAAGGTCTTGCAAGACTGCTCCCCAACCCTCTAGCGAGGCGTCTGTAGTAATTATCTGAGGAGCAGGAGTGATCCTGAAGGAGAGACCCTGAGAAATGTTTTCCTCGTTCGTCCACCATGATGCGGCGTCTCTCACGGACACGGTAACGAAGACCTTGTCTTCGAAAGATCCGTCGACTTGGCGCCACTGCAAGTCCAACTCCTCCTGGAGAGGACCCATCCGCAACCTGCAGTGAGGAATCAGAGGAATGCAGGAGGAAATGGACCCTAGGAGGGACTTGTAGAGGCTAACTGAAAGTGACTGTCTTTAACAGCAGACGGGCTATAGCCATCAGCTTTTCTTGCCTCTCCAGGGTGGGAAAAACTTTGTTGATGGACGTGTCCAGAAAGGCTCCCAGAAACCTGGCTCTTCTGGATGGACAGAGGGTCGACTTTTCTGTGTTGAGAGTCAGCCCTAGATTGTTGAAAAGGCGTGTGCACGCCATGACTGATTGTTCTGCTGCGTGCTTGGTAGAAGCCTTCAGCAACCAGTCGTCCAGGTAAGGGAAGACCTGGTGCTGTTTTCGTAGAAAAGCTGCCACCGGAGCGAATACCTTTGTAAAGAACCGCGGAGCAGATCGGAGTCCAAAAGGTAGGACCTTGAACTGTAAGTGGCTCTTGGCTACTGTGAAGCGAAGGAACCTCCTGTGGGCTGGATGAATGGGTACGTGAAAGTAAGCGTCTTCTAGATCCAATGTGGCCATGTAATCCCCTGAGTTGAGAAGACTAAGGATGTCCTGCAGAGAAACCATCCGAAATGATTATTTGATGAGATAGGTGTTGAGCTCCCTCAGATCTAGAATAGGACGACACTTTTCTAAAGTCTTCCGGACCAGGAAGAACCAGGAGTAGAAACCCTCTCCCCGCTGAGAGATAGGGACCGGTTCTATCGCTCCTTTGAGGAGCATTTGATGGACTTCCAAATGTAGAAGACGGAGATGTTTTGACACAGTGGCGCGAGGGGGCTTGGACGGTGGTGCTTGGACAAATTCCAGAGTATGGCCGCATTGAATGATCTTCAGCACCCAACGGTCCGATGTTATTTGTTGCCAGTTGTGGAGGAAATTTGATATTCTGCCTCCCACTGATGTTATAGGAGGAGAAGGGACAGTAGTAAGAGCCAGCAAGCCGCTATCGGCGCTTTGAGGAGTCCCTCCCCTGGCGTCCTTGTCTTCCTCTGTTAGACGATCTAGAGAAAGAAGAGGATTGATTTTGCAGTTGGTTATAATTCGGCCGGTAAGATTGTGAATTTGATCCATATGAGGAATACCGTTGTTGCTGGTATCCTCCTCTATATGTGGCATTCTCTCCCTCTGGCTCCACGGAAGGTGACCTTGCGGTACTGCAGAGTCCCTAAGGATTTTGCGGTCTCCGTGTCTTTCTTGATGTCCTGGAGCGCATCATCAATATGTTTTCCAAAGAGCGCCTCCCCATCAAAGGGAAGATCCAAGATCTTGTTTTGGACCTCAGGACGGAACCATGTAGCCTGCAGCCAGCCTTGACGCCGAAGAACAGCAGCGCCCGCAAGGGAGCGGAACGCAGTCGTTGCAATGTCCATTGCACAGTCAATCACTTCAGCGGACGTTACTTCTCCCTCGTGAAGAATCTTCTTAGCCTCTTTTTTCTTATCTTCAGGCAATTGGTCCAGATACGGGGAAGATCGCACCACATCTGGCGATCATAGCGACCAAGTATCGCTAAGGCGTTCGCAGCCCTGACCAACAGACTGGACATGGAAGAAAACCTCTTGCCCGCGTTATCGAGGCGTCTGCCCTCTTTATCTGGAGGTGTCGTGAGGGGAGCTGAAGGATTTCTCGACTTTCTTTGGGCAGCCTGAGAGATGAGTCCGGTTTAGGCTGGCTGACCAAGCAGGCCGGACTATCGTCTGGAGCCTTATATTTCTTCTCAATGCGAGGCAATACTGGAACCACTGTAGCAGGATTCCTCATCACTTTCAACCCCTCATCCCAGACGTGACCAACAATAGGAATAGAGCGAACCGCCTTCCTGTAAGGCTCTTTGAAGTCATAGAGGAAGCATTCAGATTGCACCGTGTGCATGGGCAGTTCAAACCTCTTTGCGGCCCTCTCCATCAAATTATGGAAACCCCCTATGTCTGCATTGGGGGAATCAACAGGTGCTGGTGCAGGATAAGCCGGATCAGGAATGAGTCATCCCACTCTGTGTTAGGATCTGGTAATGCGCTGGTGCCCTGGTCCTCATCAGAGGTGTCATCGTGAACGAGAGGCACGATAGGTGGTGCGTCCTGAGCCACAAGCATTGGCTGAGGCGGTGGCAATTGAGGGGTAGCAGGCTGAGCAGGAGGAACAGCAGTAACTGGCATCCTAACTGGAACTGGAGGTTGAGTTGCAAATCTCCTCCTATAGTCCAATAGCACAGTTTGCAAGTCCGCTAGTAAGGAGGAAGGCATAGAGAACATCTCTTGCTGGTAGTCCTCTTGATAATCTGAAGAAGGATCATATTGCTGTTCCTCCATGTATTCCCCCTCAGTCTGTGTCCTGACACTTGACGTGTAATTGAGAAGGGCTATTCGCATAGGCTAATGGTCCATCTTCTTCCGATCCCTCTTCTTCAAGGAGGAGTGCAGGAGGTAGAGGAGACACCCTCCTGGGGGACGTCATCTCAGGTGTAATCTGGCGCTTTGAGAGAAATAGTAATTTTTTCCACCGTCGACAAGGTCGATGGGACCGTCGACGACGATGTGAGTCGTCGACGAAGACATGGACGTCGTCGACGCAGCAGTCGTCGAGACCGTCGACACCCCAGCTGTCGTCGTCGACGTGGTAGCCGTCGTCACCGTCGTCGACATCCTCGTCGACGTCATCAACACCATCGACGACGATACAGCCACCACCGGCGTCGAAGTAGTCGACGCGGAACTCTGACGCGTCAGCGCCGGAGACTATGGAATTACCGTCGACCGAGTCAGAGATGAAAGAGAAGACTGAGACTGTACCTTCGATGACTTCGTCGACGGAGTCGTTGACAGCGTCGTCGACGAGTGAATCTTCTTCACAGGTTTTACCTCAGAAGAGAGTGAAGAGGGCTTTTTGAAAGTCTTTGGAGCCGCTGGAGGAGAAGCTGGAGGAACAGAGCAGGATTTCCTCTCAGATATCACTCCTTTTGAAAGTCCTTCCCTCTCCTTTACACCTCGGTGAGGAGATTCGACAGGACTACGCCCTTCAGACCTATGAGAGGTCTTTTTTAAGGCCTTACCAGGACGTTCTTCAGAAGGTGAAGGGGAAGCTCTACCCCTTTTAACAGACCTTCTGGAAGATGCAGCAGAGGATGCCTCATCACTGTCACTGGAGACTGGTTCCTTACTTGACTTTAGCTTCTGGAGCCAGGTCAAAAGACGCCCCTCACGGTCTCACAGAGTCTTTGTAGAAAAAGTGCGGCATATTTTACAGTCTGCTGCCTTATGGTCTGGGTACAGACAGTAAATACAATCCTTGTGCTTATCCTCTACATATAACCTCTTCTTAGCACAAGTTGCACAGGCTTTAAAGAGGGCTTTCTTCTCCTTATCAGACATCTTGAAGCAGGTTTTGAAGAAAAACAGGTGAAAAAACTGTAGAATGAAAGTTCAGGAAAAAACTGAGCAGAGCTCAGTGGAGACTCCCTTGCACAACGTGCGGTAGAAAATCTGAAGTTCTGAGCTTCACTCAGGAGGGTTTTAAGGGGTAAGGCTAATCTGATTGGTTGTTCACTTTATTTGGTCTCTTTTACAAAAAGAGGTGGATAGGCTGCAAAACGAGAATGGGCCTAGGCCTAGTTTCTGTTTTGGTAATGGTTTCTATTGCTATTTTATGTATACCGGGGACTTCCATTCCGACGACGGGGAATGATACAAGCATGGGAATCTATGAAAGTTCCAATACTGGAGTAACCTCTGATTCTTCACCGAAGATGTTCGGTACGGAGCCGCTGTCTCGTTGCATTTCGTGGCGTCAAGCCCGACAGTCACAAAGAGTCTTCTTCGATCGGAACGATCGACACGCTTCGCAGTCCTTCTCGATGTGTTCTGGGGGTAAGCACAGGTTGCAGACCTGGTGTAGGTCAGTGCGTGGGAACTTAGCACGACACCCGGGACATAGTTTAAATGGAGTCTGTTCCATCGACTGCTGGCGTGGTCGGCACGGGTAGGCCAGACGGCCCACCTCGAATTTCCAGATCGAAGGTTATCACAAATTATACGCTGCGCGTCGAATGGGAAACCGCGATCGAAAGACAATACCGTCGAGGGTAGAGGATTGCGCGTCGAAGGGGTTCGAAAATGATACCGAACTGGAGCGCAGCAATACACATCCGAACCCGATGGCGGAAAAAAACAATCTAAGGATGGAGTCGATGCCCATGCGCACGATCACCAAAAGGAGGAGTCACCTATCCCGTGACTACAAAGACTTGTTCGAACAAAAACAAAGTGCAAACATCCTGGCCCAACACCAGATGGCGATCTATGCTAACGCATATGATCTACGGCTCATATGCCTCGAACATAAGAGGACCAAATTTAAGTACTATTGGGGCACAACAAATGGAGAGGGGGAAACATATGATGTAACCCTTTGAGAGAACACATCACAAATGGCAATATGAATAAGGAGGGCTGATCCTGCAACTATAAATAGGTCGGAAGAGCCAACAGATACTCTTTAACAGTGCTTAGGGCAAAGCCTTGCTGGGCTAGGGCAGACACAAACAACAAGACTTCAGACAGTTTGGACTGTAGCAGGTCGCACTTTTGAGAAATGTACCATTCCAGAAACCTATCCCTATGGCACACATATACAGATTTGGTTGAGGGACACCTGGCTGCCAAGAGGACCTCAACCACATCGGGAAGAAAGTCAAAGGCACTCAACTGTTGCTCCTCAAACTCCAAACATGGAGGTGTAGGTTGAGCAGGTTCAGATGCAGGACCCCGCCATGCAGCTGCGATAGGAGATCCTACCGCAGGGACAGCCTGATCGGAGGGTAGATGGTCAAGTACAGGAGTTCTGGATATTATATTCTCCATGCCCCATCCATAGCTAGTAGGACTTGGGCTGAGTCGGACTTGGGCTGAGTCGGTCTTGATCTTCTACAGAACCCGCGGCAGGAGAGCTATCAGTGGGAAGGCATACAGGAACCTCCAAGCAAAACCGTCTTGGAAACTCCAACGTGCAAAAATGCTGACATTGTGCATTTTCGGCAGTGGCGAAGAGATCAAACCATGCCTATTTGCGGAATAGACCCTGCACCGCCTCTGGGCGTAACTACCATGTGATACACAAAGTGTTGACCACTACATTTGTCCACTCTGGAATTCAAAGAAGCCTCCAGGTGGTGAGCCACCAGAAAAATTCTTTGGGGGTCTAGCCACATCTGAGATGCAGAACCTCCTGGCATATGATCAACGACCCCACCCGCCCACCTTGTTGCAGTACCACATCGTCGTGGTGTTGGTGAGCACTTGCATCAGATTCCCTTTGATGGAGGGTAGGAAAGCTTTCAACACCAAGTGGAAGGCTCTATGCTCCAGAAGGCTGATATGGAGCTGAGCCTCCACTGCACACCAGACGCCTCTGATCTTCACCTTTCCAAGATGCCACCCTAATAACATAACATAACATGTGTATTTGCAAAGCGCACGTTCACCCCAGCAATGGGGCATCTTGGGGCTGAATAACAGATGCAAATCCAGAATAACAGATGCAAATCCAGAAGCTATGCATCGTTCACCACTGACTTCTGGGTAAGCTAAGTAGAGGGGTCCTGCTGAAAACCCAATCACAGTCCTGCAACCACCACTGCAGATCTTTTGCAGTCTCCGTCGAAATCCAGACTAGATCCAAAAGATCCTCCAGGTGTTTTCTCCATTGCGACTTCTGATCCCACTGCAGAGCATGCATCTGCCATTTGGCATGCTTGAGTAGTAGCATGCTGCAGGCCATCAGTCCCAACACCCTCACAGCCATCTTCACTGAGATCTGGGCCAGAGGCTGAAACCTTGGGATCATAGCCTAAATATCCTGGACTCGCTGGTCCGGGGAGGGGGAGATTAGGTACAAAAATGCACTGTGTCCAGAATGGGTAAGATGAAGGGGAGAGTCTGCGAAGGAGTCAGATGTGATTTCAGCACGATGATAGTTAACACAAACAAAGAATGTTGAGAGGTTCACTATAGTGTAGAGGGTGGTGGCTGACGAAGCCACATCCAGCAGTCAGTCGGGGGGATGGGGTTGGAGTTGAACGGGACTACAGCAAATTAAAAATGCTTGTGGCCTACCAGAACGCCTGTGTGCCTGCAGGACAGCAATGTGGAAATTAGCGTCCTGCAGGTCCAGCATTACCAACCATTTTCCAGGGTCTAGGGCAGACAAGACCTGGGCAAGACATTGAAAAACGGGACAGATTCCCCGGTTCTTTTTTTGCCACAAAGAATTAATGGAAATAACAACCACAACTAACTTCTGGCGCCAGGTCCCTCTCTATGGCTCCTTTGACCAAAAGAGCCTTACCTTCCTGCTGTAAGAGGAAAAAATGGCCCTCCCGCAGAAAATGTCAGATCTTGCCTTTGATACAGTGGCAATGTGCCAGCAAGGGCATGCTAAAGAGGTCTGGGGTGTTGCAACAGGAGAGGTGGAAGACTGGGCTGTGCACTGTCCTTTTGGCCCTCTCCTGTTGGCACCACGGCCATGGCCACAAAATGGCTGGAGTGATTGGTGCAGCAGTAGAGACTGTTGACTATATTGGGAGCTCCTACCATAGCCCTGGAGGGGGTAAAATTGTTGATGCAGCTGGGAGTAGAGAGACACCTGAGAGTGCACTGGGGCCATCCTGTCTTTGAGGCGCTCTAGAGCAGAGTCTGCTTTGCCACAACGGGATAAGATGGGTGTAGGAAAGTGGGTTTCTGTTCAAGTAACCCCCCTCCCCCCCCCCTTTTTTGCCAGATTTCTGATGCACTTTGACTGAGTGTGCCCCGAGTCCCTGCCAATCAGGTACCCAGCACCTGCATTCTTTCCCTAACCTGTACCATTGTTTCCACACTTGGCACCACTCTGGCCTACCTGCGAGTCCCTTGTAAAGGTTACCTATGGTACCAAGGGCATGGTAGCCAGGGAAAGGCCTCTCAGAGCTGCAGCATGTATTATGCCACCCTCAGAGACCTCTCACCACAAACATGCACCACTGCCATTGCAGCCTGCGGGTTTTGGTGCAGCTAAAAATGAAGAGTCGACATGGCACACATCCCTGTGTGCCATGCCTGCCCAGCACTGCATGACGCCTAGGTAAGTCACCCTTCAAGCAGGATGCACTATCATGTGAGGACCTATCTGCAGGCCCTATAATACCTACGGCTATTCTTAGATATTATAAGTGCCCAGTAAAGCCATACTAAGTATATGGTCTGAAAACTGGTCATTATGAGTTTCGCACCCAATTGGTTTTACTGAATCCTGGGATGTATGGTATCAAACATCTCAGAATAATAAACCTGCACTGATTCCAGTGTCAGATTTATTACTCCCTGCATTCAGGGGTCCCTTCTAGAGGGGACCCCTGAACCACACCAGCCTCTGGTGCATTTCTGACTGGTGACCACCAGTCTGCCACCATGAGACAAGTTTCTGGACCCCTGGGATGGGAGCCTTCGCTCCCTGGGCCCAGAAACAAAGCCTTTCCTGGGCAGAGGTGTTCACACCTTTCCCCAGATCAGGAAGAACCATCTGTGACAGGACAGCTTCAAAGGCATTACCGCCTTTGCAAAGTGACCCCCAGCCTCTCCTGCTATCAGGAGCAGGCACCCTTCCTGTCTCACCCACGTTTCGGCGGGAAGATCGGTGGGAAAAAGTAGTTCAGCTCAGAAGGTGTGCCCACCTCTGCAACCCCACCCCACAGGTGGGGGAGGCGAGATGAAGCCCACTCTTCAGTGCCCGCCATCTTGCAGATGACAGGCACCCTCCATTCAGGGTTAGCAATTGTGCCCACTCCCCCACATCGGGTGAGCACACCAAGGGTGTAGTCACCCTAAGGTCAGTAGCCTATTGGCTACTGATCTCGAGACCCCTACAACGCCCCCAAAATTCAATACTTAGGGGGCAGCCCTGAACCAAGAAGGCAGTTCTCCACGACCTAAGAACATTGGAATCCCTAAGACGTCGCAGCAGTGCAGACTCCAGGCCCAACTGACTTGGCCCCAGCCATACCGGCCTGCCTGCAGCTCCAAAGAAAACAACTGCTCCAAAAACGATCAGCAACCTCCAGACTTGGTGAGGACTGATCCCCTACTTCAACAAAGACTTGAGACTCCAGAGGACAGTGGCCCTGTCCACAAAAGAAGATCCAGCCCCTGCGGGACCAAGAAACCCTGCTCCAGGACTTACCTCTGTACCCCTCACCCAGTGTCCCGAGGGTTCATTCATCCTGAAGTGGTCCCCCAGCGGTTCTGACCTCCAAAATATCATTTGGTGTCACCTCCAAGGTTCCGTGTCGACGCCTGCAGCCTCTTCGCGACGACCCCACTCCCAGGCGGCCAGACCGGTAAGCAGATTCCCGACGTCAAAAGGCACCCCTCCAGTCTCCGAACCAGAGTTCTGGTGACCACATCCCGAAGTGTCCTGACGTCAAGGGACATCTCTACTTACCTGCCCAGCTGTTGGTTTCTCCAGGAAGACTTTGTGGACCCAGCCTGCACCGAAATCCAAAACCGTGAACCTCTATAGGATTGCATTGAGCTCCCGTCACCTCTTAAGCACTCTGTCCCAGCCGCCCCTGCCCCCTTTCCCCCGACTAACTCCAGGAGCTTGACTCCCAAGACCAAGTGGCCAGCTGTGAGCAGCCTCCAACCGAGGTGCCCCCAGCACCATTGGCCAACACTAGCACCCTGCACCCCGCCGCATTAGTGCCACTGGTGGTGCCCTATGAGTGCCAACCTGAACCTTGCGGAACCTTGGTTCTACCCCCTAAAACTCCTTATCCAACACCGTTTACTTGCAAGCAAACCCAACATTTCGTTTTTCTCCATAGGATTGTATGGTGGGTTTTCTCTGAAAAAAAAGTGTTGAACTGTTTTTGCACTGCAACAAAAGTAACTTAGTGCCTTTCAAAGAGAAAACCTATTCACTGATGTCCTGTGTTGCTTAAACTGTGTTGGCAGTTTGTTTCATGCCAAACTAGAAAAGTATTCTAAAAGAAATATGAAAGTAATTCCAAGTGTTTTTGAACAGTACACAAACCGTTTTATCAACTGCAAAAGTAAACTGACTGTTCCTACAAAACCAGTGCTCACAGTATTTTGAAAAGTAGCATTGCATGAAAAGTATAACTTACCTGTTACTAAGTAAATCTTAGTTCTAGAAATAAAACAAAATAAGTTTTTATACAAACAATTGGTCTGGATTCAGTCTATGTGACATCATTTCTTGCCTGAGTGTGTACAACAAATGCTTACCACTACCCTCTGATAAGCCAGACTGCTCAACCACACTACCGCAAAAGAGTGTAAGGTATTATGTAATATAGCCTCTGCTATACCTTTGGGGATCCACTGGACTCTGTGCACACTATACCTTACTTTGGTATAGTATATACAGAGCCAGCTTCCTACACTGGCGGCTTACTGCTATTTCTAAACTTTTGTCAGCCGCAGGCGATGGTGAGACCGGTCTAAAATTAGCTAGTAATGACAGGTCGGCGTTAGCCTTTATAAGAAGGGAGACAACATTTGCCCTCTTCCAGGAGTCTGATATGACACCCGAATGGAGCAAAATAGAAAATAGTTCCTTATAAATAAATATGTTGTCAGCTACAGACAACCGTACATGATGTGGGAGCAGATCCTCAGGAGATCCTGCTCTGCAGGTTGCAAACTGCGCCTTCAGATCCTCTGTCGTAGATGGTAAAAACAAGTGTCAGTTTTGTCTTTGCCGATGGCCCTGTAATGCCTCCAGGACCTGGGGCAAAATCCAGCGGATGAGGACCCCCCCAGGCTGCCTGGATTTTAGAGATCTTATCTTCGAAGGAATCGCTGAGTCCAGAGCACAAGATTAGGTTGGACTCAGGGAGCAGGGCCTTAGTTTTGGGGGTCAATGGAGCTGGATACAATCCTAAAAATCTCCTTGATGCTATTGTCAGCCTCTTTGATACATTGGGTGCAAAAAGAGCAGCGTGATCATTTTATATTTTAGTGATATATGTTGAGGGGCAGTTTATAGAGTAATTTATCTTCTTCAAGATCGTGTCGAGTGTGAGAAAGTGCCCTCTTTATGCATGGTTGCCCCCACTTTTTGCTGAATTGCTGATGTACTTTGACTGAGTGTGCTCTGGGCTCCTGCTAATCAGGTACCCAGGGCCTAAGTTCTTTCCCTAAAACTGCATTGAAGTCTAAACCCAATTGGCATCTTTGGCCACAGGTCAGCCCCTGGTAAATGGTACCACAGGTATCCAGGGCAGTGACCAGAGAAGGCCCCTAAGGGCTGCAGCACTTATTGTGCCACCCTTAGAGGCCCTGTACCACTACACTCACACACTGCCTTTGCAGGCTGCGTGTTTTGGTGCAGAACAAAGTGAAGAGTCGACATGGCACACATCCCTGTGTGCCATGCCTACAACCCACTGCACTGGCATAGATCAGTCACCCCTCTAGCTGGGTGCACTATACCAGTGGTGAGGGTACAGGTGCAGGTGCATGAGCCCTGTACCCCTACAGTGTCTAAGTCCATTCTTAGACATTGTAAGTGCAGTGCTGCCATTAAGAGTATATGGTGCTGGGAGTTTGTCATCACGAACTCCACAGCACCATAATGGCTACACTGAAAACTGAGAAGTTTGGTATCAAACTTCTCAGCACATTAAACCCACACTAATGTGGGATTTAATGTAAAATGCACACAGAGGCCATCTTAGAAGATGCCCCCTGAAACCTAACCCACCTCTAGTGTCCAGGCTGAGTGGCTGCTTTCAGCTGCCACCACCAGACATGTTTCTGGACCCCTGGGTCGAGAGCCTGCTGCTCTCTGGGGCCTGAAACAATGCACATCCTGGGACGAGGTGCCAAGCCTCCTCCCCCAGGATGGGCAGGGTTCACGAAGGGGAAGCTTCAAAGGCTTGCCGCCTTTGTGAGCTTCCCCAGGCCACTTGCTGTACTCAGCAACTGGTCCCCACTGGTTCTGACCCCCACTTTGGGCGGGAGAACCGGCGGGAAAAACAAGTGAGGAAGGGAGGTGTGCCCACCTCTGCCAACTACACCCCTCAGGTGGGGGAGGAGAGGCGAAGCACAACTCTCAGTCCCCGCCATCTTGAAGATTGGGGGGACCCAGCCAACCAGGGACAGGCTCCTGCCCCCCTCCCACTGGAGGGTGGCACAATAGGGGGTGTACCCACCCCAGGGAGGGGACCCATTGGTCCCTGACCTCTACTTACCTGTAACGCCCCTAAATCTAGTATTTAGGGGCACCCCTGAACCTTGCTTCCTCAGATCCAGACAAGAAACAAGAAGAAAAGAAGGACCGAACAGCCGTGCAGCAGCTAACAAGAGGAAGACGCCCACTGACTTGGCCCTAGCCCTACCGGCCTGTCTCCCCCTCAAACTTGCTCCTGCGAAACACCGGTGTGTCCTGCAGCCAGCAACCTCAAAAACCCCGGAGGACCTGCTTGCCTTCACTTCCAAAGCCTGCTTCTCCCATAAACACCGGATTTGTTCAACTGCAACCTCTGGCAGCAGCCGGAGACCACGGATCCGCCCCACTCTGCACCCGCCGTCCACGGCCCGAGCGGGCAAACACCACGAGGAGGTCACTCCGGCAATCCTGAACCGAGATCCGGCGACCCCTGACCTGCCTCAAGCCTCCAGCCGACGCCTGCAGTCGAAATCCAGAAGGCCCCCCTAACCGCGACCAGGAGCTGGTAAGAAGATCCGACCCCAAAAGGCACCCCTGCAACCGACGCCCCACGGCCTTGTGTGCCCAAACTAACGGTGCCTAATCAACCCCTAACTTCCCAACTTACCTCTCGAAGTGGTGGTCGCACCCAGAAGTCCTTCGTCTCCCTGTCTGCAGTGCTTTTGCCAACCGGAGGTTCTCCATTGGAAACAACACGGCATCCAACCTCGAAACAGAACCCTGCACCCGGCCACCCTAGTGCCGCTGAGGGTGCACGTTTGGTGCTAATTTGTTTCCCCATTTGCCCTGAGCTAAAGTCCAGGAGCTTTGCTCCCACAACCCAGTGGCCTGCTTGCCAGCAGCCACCAACCGGAGGCCCCTATCCCCCATTGGATAACATTGGGCCTCAACACTCTGCACCCGGCCGCCCGAGTGCCACTGAGGGTGTAACGAGAGTGCATCACTGACCCTGGGGGACCCCTGAGTCTAACCCCAGAACCTCAGCTCCAAAGACCGATTACTTACCTAAAAACCGATAACCATATTTTCCTCCATAGGATAACATTGACACTTTTTCCTGAAAAAGTTTTGAAGTGTGGAGTTTTGAAACCTAAAGAAATTCTTTAAAATTGTACGATTTAACAAAAATGCTTTTACTCACCTGTTTACAGGAAATGTCCCAGTGCTGCATCCAGGCATACAGCCCTGAGTAAGAAAAGTAATCCTAAAGTAACTTACCTGCTATTTTACTGAAAATCCCATTGAAGTCAATGTACTGTATTTACAAGTGATTGCATTTCTCTGAAACAATACTGTAAGTCAAACCATAGTACAGTTACAATTGCAATTGAACTGTTTTACAATCAGCATTTATTACTGTAAAGTATTTATTGCTTACCTGTGCCAGGTTTGCTTGGTTCTAGAAATAAAATAACTAAAAGAATATTTTTATACAAAAACAATTGGTCTGAAGTTCAGTCTTTGAGTGTGTGAATTCATTTGCTGACTGAGTGTGTACAACAAATGCTTAACACTGTCCTCTGATATTGCCTTACTGCTCGACCACACTACCACAAATAGAGAGTGAGGTGCTATCTAACTTTACCTCTGCCTACCTTTGGGGTTCCACTGGACTCTGTGTACACTATAACTCACTTTTGTGTGGTATATACAGAGCCAGCTTCCTACATTGGTGGATCAGCGGTGGGATACACAACTTTGCATTTGTTGGACTACTTGGTTACCACCTGATCACACAACAGAACTCTTAAATTGTCTTTAGAATTCTGATTTTTCAAATTGGCATTTTTGCAAAATTACTAAAAGTCTTGTTAGGGCCTTGGTTAAGTCCCTTCAGAATTTTAGAAAATCAAAAGTCACTGTAGCTAGGGTTAGAGGGGTTAGAAGTTTTTTTAACAATGTCTCAAAATAAGAACCCAGCTATTAGTGAAAATAACCACAATGACAGAGGACAGGGTTGTCTTTCAAGGAGGTAAGGTCCCTATGTAAAATTAAAAACATAACCATGGGTCCCCATCCCACCAAACAAAAGCTCCAGAAGCTGTAGGCTGGGTATGCTAAGGACCACCCATCTGAAAATGGTGAAGACCAATCAGATGAGGAAGAAGAGGAAGGGGATGACCTGGTAAATCAACCCCCTCCACTTCTTAGGGAGAAAAGGGTTCAAGTACCCTTGACTCCAAGAGTAAACCTCTCAGTGCCTAGATCTCACACAGGTGGATCAGGTATCAGTGAGGACATTGAGGACAGCCTCAATGAGGAGGACATCCTTTTAGTAAGGCTGACCAAAAGACCATGGTCTACAGACCAGGTTGCTGGCTCTAGAAAAAGAGAGAGCAGAGATGGGCCTAGCACCCATCAATGGTGGCAGCAATCTACTAAATAAGGATAAAGAGCAATCTTATGATCCTAAAATCCCCAAAGGGATTGGCCCCAAATATGAGGCGAGTGATGATATCACAAAATGGTTCACAGCCTTTGAGAGGGCTTGTGAAATGAGAAAAGTGAAGAAGTCACACTGGGGGGCACTCCTTTGGGAACTGTTCTCTGGTAACTGCAGAGACAGACTCCTGACCCTTTCTGGGGCAGATGCTGGATCCTATGACCTCATGAAGAGAACTCCGATTGAGGGATTTGGACTCACAACTGAGGAATATAGAATTAGATTCAGGGGGGCTCACAAGACCCAAAACCAATCCTGGATTGACTTTGTAGACTTCTCAGTTAAAACACCAGATGGTTGGTTAACTGGACACAATGTGCATGATTTCAATGGACTTTACAATCTGTTTATGAAAGAACATATTTTAAGTAATTGCACTAAGGAAAAGTTACATCAGCATTTGGTAGACCTAGGTCTAATTTCTCCCCAAGAATTGGGAAAGAAGGCAGACCACTGGGTCAAGACAAGGGTGACAAAAACAACCACTGGGGGTGACCAAAAGAAAGGGCCACAAAACCTCCCCAGGGGAAAGGTGGTGAGAATTCCCAAGATAAAAAGCCTGAGTCTTCTAAAGGGCCCCAAAAACCTGCACAGGGAGGGTGGGACCCAAAAACCTTCCCAGCCCAATAATCCATACAGAGGAAAGAACTTTGATCCCTCGAAAGGCCTGGTGTAACAACTGTAAGAAGTTGGGACACTTAACTGGAGATGCAGCTTGCTCAACCAAGAAGGCCCCTAGTCCTACCACAGCTACTCCTGGGGTGGCTAGTCTCCAGTTGGGATCAGCAGTGTGCCAAGAGCAAATCGGGTTTCACACTGAAGCAGTTCTAATTTCAGAAGGGGAAGTTGAGTTTGCCACTGTAGCTGTGTGGCCACCCAACTTAAAAAAAGTACCTACAATATCCCTGGATTAATGGAACTAGGATAGAAGCTCTGAGGGAGCAATACTTGATTGGGAGAATTTACCCAGTCACCAATGCTGACAGTGTTACCACTAACCATGCAATGGCTATGGTGACAGACTGGGAAGGGTGGGGGGGGAGGGGGGGGGGGTTTACTGGCCTGAAACAGGTAGTGGTCTCTCCAAAGCTACCAGCTGCATGTCTGCTTGGCAATGACCTGGAAACCTAAGCATGGGCTGAGGTTGAACTGAAAACCCATGCAGCAATGCTGGACATCCCTGAATTGGTATGTGTAAAAACAAGAGCACAGGGGCGTGGCCTAGCGATCCAGCATGGTGGACGCGCTTTAGGCGAGCTCCGCAGAGCCAGTCTTCCATATCCGACATTTATCCTGCCTAGTCTGCCTTATTTTCGCTGAAAAGTCCCCGGAGCGGGAAAGGAACCAGTGGGAAAGCGGTGATAGCATAATCGGCCGAGACCGTGACATTTGGAGGCGTCTACTGGAGTGTGCGACTTGGTGGCCCGGCGGGCGAGCTCGAGGCGGAGTCGACTGGGCGGCGGCCGGAGCTGCTGATGACGGATTCGAAGTGCAGACGTGCTTCGTGAGAGGAGTGCCTGTCGGGCCGCTGGTTTGGCCCCTGGGGGCGGCCTTGAGGCCGGGGCTGTGGCGATTGCAGTGTCTGCGTGAGAGGGAATCAGTGGCAGCAGTTTGGTGAGTGTGCTGGTTCCCCTACCCCCCGCATCCCCTTGCTGTGTTTCGGCGGCCGGATCGGGCCGTGCGAGGAGGTTGGGCTGCCACGCCAGGGACGAGAGGAAGGTGTGGCACCACTAGCAGCTCAGGGCATCTCTGGTGGGGCCCGTGGTTCCCTCTCACCTCCGCCACCCCTTCGCTGAATCCCGGCGGCCGGATCGGGACGCGCGAGGAGGCTTGGCGGACACGCCGTGGGCCGGGAGAGGGTGCAGTACCCCTAGAAGTCGGGGCCATCTCTTGTGGGGCCCTGAAGTCGCGGCGTGCATTGATTTGGCCCCTGGAGGCGTGAGACGGGGGTTGCGGTGAGTGAAGTGCTGGCGAGAACAGTAATTGTCGGTGGCGGTCCGGTGAGTGCTTTGGGTCCCCTGCATCCCCTCGCAGGATATCGGCGGCAGGGTCGGGCCGCGCGAGGAGGTTGGGCTGACACGCCGGGGACTGGAGGAGGGTGCGGCACTCCTGGGAATCCGGGACATCTCTGGTGGGGCCCCTGAAGTCGTGCAGCACCCAGGCTGGGTGCTTGCGAGCCGGCCTGCATGTGGCCTCTAGCTGCCCGCTGTGGTGCGTGTGTTGGAGGCCAGAAGATTGGAGGTGAATCATTTGGGCCCCACAGGCCATGTAAGTCAGTGCCGTGGAGAGCTGATACGGCCATCTACTATACTGGAGTGCCCGACCCAGAGCCCTACTTTGCCCGATTCTGGCCTGGCGGTGTGGGGGAGTATTGGAGCAGCAGGTGAGTGGGGCTGCACGCGGGGCCTCGGGCGGTACATAGTGCAAACTGTAAGCAGCCACGGCGGATAGTGATTGCCCTCATTACATGTGGGCGCCGTCCCTGACAGAGGCGGCCTGTGGAGACGTGGTGTTGGAGACACCAGAGTGACTCCGCGTGCGGGCTGGATTGGGCACTATCCCGGTCAGTTGGAGGAAGGTGGGGCACCTGTTAGGGTGGAGGGGGGAGTGGGGGGGGAGAGACGACTGCCCGCGGAAGCGACCGGGTGAGCACTCTGTGCGGCTTGTGGGTGGGATGTCTCCGCCCGTGTCCTACCTCCTCAGGATTCGTCATACTAGACCCGGTCAAAGCGGGGTGAGACCTAGCAGGAGAAGGGCCTGCACGTCTTGGATTTTGCTGCTATAGTTGGGCCCGGGATCCCGTCTGGGGGCCTGTCTTTCTGTCCCTTAACTGTATTGGAGCCTTGACGCCACAATGACAAAAGGTAAGCCGACGGGAGGCTCGGCTAAACAAAGCACCGGACAGGGGGCCACAGCGACTGACCAGGGGGGCGCTCAGGGTGGTGTCCCGGATAATGCGGCCCTCATGGCGGCCATCACACAGTCCAGAACCGCCTTGAAAACTAAAATCGGGGAGGTGGGCTCTGAAGTACTATTCCTCCGACAGGATCTGCAGAACGCGACGGAGCGAATTACTGAGGCCGAGACTAGGGTCTCCGAGGTGGAGGACTCTGTTACCACCTTGAAAAAAAAAAGTGGCGATGCTGGAAACTATCACCAGAGGCCTGGCTTCACGGGTTGAAGATGCAGAAGGCAGGGCTAGGAGAAGTAATCTGCGTTTTGTGGGGCTCCCTGAAGGATGTGAGGGGGGAGACATGGAACAGTTTTTGACCAAGTGGCTCGTAAGTTGGCTTCCCCCGGAATCGATGTCTCGTTGCTTCATTATCGAACGGGCACACAGGGCCCTAATACAGAGGCCGCCCCCGGGGGCCAGGCCAAGACCAGTCATTGCAAAGATCCTAAATTATCATGACAGGGACGCTATTCTGAAACAGGCCCGACTTAAAGAACCCCTTCAATTTGAGAACGCTCGTATCCTTATATTTCCGGACTATACCAGACTGGTCCAGCAGAAGCGGCAGTCATTTATGGCGGCCAAGGCTCGCCTCCGAGAAGTGAAGCTGCCATATGCTCTCCTGTATTCCGCCAGACTGCGAGTGGTCTATCAGTCACGTACATTATTTTTTGAGTCACCCGAAGATGTCTTTAATTGGACGGATGAAACTGTGAGGGCCCGGCCACATACACCGCCCAGGCTGGAGTCGGACTCTTCGTCTAGCGAGGTGGTTCGTAAACCACCCAAGCCCAAACTTAAGGGGACCAGAAGATCAAGATCCAGATGTCGCTCTCAGTCCCATAGTGACGCCGGCAGATCTGCCTCGGAGACTCGGCCGGGGAATTCGGCCTCTTAAATACAATGGAACTCTCTCAGTTGGGGAATTTTGGAGATTATCCGCTCTGACCGACGAAGCGAGAGTAGGGGCTAGTACCCTCGCTTGACTTTCAATAGTCTGGGGGAAAGCCCGTTGACTATGGGTGGATTTCAGGGGATTTATTGGCGGGGGCGGGCGCGGGCGGGGGGCTCCCGTTGGGGCTCGCATGCCACCTTCGCCGCGACAGATACTTCAGCAGTTTTGAGGTATTGGGGTGGGGGGGAGGGGGGTAGTTGGGCTGTTTATGTTGTTTGTTTGCACTGGATCACTGTTATGTAGGGTAACTACTTGCACTTTAGATGATGATTGTTTTATATATCATGACCTGGGATATTCTTACTACTTCATTGCTCTACATCACGGATACTTTGAATAACTGCTTGCTTACTGGTTGTTTCTTGTCCTGATCATTAATGTTACTGGCTCTATAGATGGCCGCCCCCACAGCTAGGTTGCAGACCCAATCAGGAGATCTCCGGATTGTGAGTTGGGATGTCAGGGGGCGTTGGACAAAATGAAAAGGGGGCCATACTCCAGCAGGCCAAACGCTATCGGGCAGACGTCCTGATGCTGCAGGAGACGCACCTACTGGGAACAAAGGCCCTATGCTTTCATAGATATGGTTATTTGCAAGTGTTTCATTCTGGGTTCACGAGGGGATCCCGGGGGGTTGCCCTTCTTATCCACCGTAGGGTCCCATACAAACACTCCAAGACGTGGGCAGATACTCAAGGGAGGTACATCTTCATCAAGGGCACCATCTATGAGGAACAGGTGGTATTGGGTAGTGTCTACGCCCCCCCGCCATTGTCCTGGACATTGGTTGAGCGTCTTACGACCCTGTGGGCAGACATACCGGATGGGCTGGCAATTATAGGGGGAGATTAGAACGATGTGATGGATATAGCTAGGGATAGATGGAGACAGGGTGGCCAGCCCATAGTTTGTCAAACCACCAAACTATATGCCCTAGCATCCGGTTTGGACTGGGTAGATTCCTGGCGTAGGCTGCATGGTGAGGAACAGGGCTACACATATTTCTCAGCAATGCACAAATCATTTTCCAGACTAGATTATATATTTGTGCCATCAGGTGCAGCTGGTAGAGTGAGGGCTGCAGAAATTCTCCCGAGGGGGCTATCTGATCATTCCCCGGTTGCGCTTATGATGCAATTGGGCCCTGCGAGGCCACCCTTTCGATGGCGTCTCTCCCCATGGAATTTGCAGGATGAGAAGTATAGAGAACATATAGGGCAGGCAATTGACCAATATTTGGAGTTTAATGTAGGGTCGGTGGCCGCAGCTGAACCCCTATGGGAGACAATGAAATCGACCATACGGGGCATAGATAGATCGTATTGCTCCGCGGCACGTCGAGCCCGGAAGGAGTCGCTGCTGCGGTCTGAGGCCCATATCATGGAACTTGAGTGGGACAGTAGGGAGGAGGGGGGAGGCCTGGTGCGCCGTCAGTTGCTGATAGCGAGACAGACGCATGCAGATTTGTTGATGGATGAGGCCCGATTGGCGTGGTTGGCATCCCGTAGCAGGATTTACCAGTGGGGGGATAAGTCTAGCAAGCTACTCCATCGTCTGTGCAAGGGGCCCTTATGCCCCCTGGTTCTTCCCCGTATATCAGGACCTGATGGGCAGATTCTCGGGGATCCCTCTTCGATTGCGGAGAGCTTTGCACATTATTTCGCGGAACTATATACCCCGAAGGAATCCTTACCAGAAGATATGGTGCACTGCTTCATAGGGGATCTTCCGCCCCGGACCCTCTCCGATGAGGCTCGGGCAGAACTAGACCTTCCGCTTATGGAAGAGGAGCTGTGTACAGCCCTAGGAGACAAACTCCGGGAAATCCCCGGGCCCTAATGGGTTCCCATGCGAGTTTTTTTAAGAGAGATTCCATGAAATTGGGACCCCATCTCCTTAGGGTGGTTGAGGAGGCACGGGAACGGGGCTGCCTCCCGCGGGACTGGAGACATGCCGAGGTGGTTGTGTTTCATAAACCGGGCCGACCCCCAGACCAACACACTTCATACCGCCCTATTTCATTATTGAATTTAGAGGCTAAAATCTTGGCTAAGGCTCTGGCCAACCGTCTTCAATCCCATATTACTTCCCTGATCCATCCAGACCAGGCAGGATTCATGCCTCAGAGAGCGACGCAACACAATATTCGTCGAGCACATATTGCCATTACCACTATTCGGGGTTTGGGTGAGCCAGCCGCACTCCTATTGGCAGATATGGATAGGGCATTCGATTCCCTCAGCTGGACTTATTTATTTGCCCTTCTCGATCGCCTAAATATGGGTCCATGCTTCTTGTCCTATTTAAAACTGTTATATACGGACCTCACGGCTTCGGTCCGTATCGCGGGGTCTACTTCCTTCACCTTCTCTATTAGACGGGGTACCCGGCAGGGTTGCCCATTGTCCCCATTTCTTATTGTCTTGGCAATGGAGCCCTTGGCGGCATGGGTGCGGATGGATGCGCAGTTGGCAGGCTTTGAATGGGCCCAGGGGCTATCGGACCGCATCGCATTATATGCCGATGTCCTATTCTTTTTGACAGATGTTGACCGGACAGGGCCGAGGATGCTTCGTATCATGCAAATATTTGGGGAATCGTCGGGTTTGGTCATGAATTCCTGTAAATCCACTATGTGGATACTGGGGAAACAAATGGAACTGGGCACTTGGGCCTCGGCAGTGCAGGTTACTACAGTGGGAGTGAAGTACCTGGGAGTCTTCCTGTCCGACTTATCAAGTGTGTCCTGGGATCGAACCTAGTCCCGGTTTGAGTGCGGGTACGCAAGGAGCTGAGAGCCTGGTCTCACATGCCCCTCTCTATTCCTGGTCGGTCGGCCATCTTCAAGATGGTATCGCTACCGCGCCTGCTCTATCAATTGCAGAATTATCCATAACCCGTCCCCTCTTCGTGGTTTCGCCAGGTCAACTCGGCCCTGGGTCAGTTTTTGTGGGCAGGAAAGGCACCCAGAGTGGCGTTGGGGACTTGCTTCCAGTCAACATACTGTGGAGGATTGGTCACCTCGGATGTCCAATCATATTATATGGCCTCGCACCTTTTGATATTGAATGAATGGTGGTATGGGGACAGGACGGACCCCGCGTATGCAGTGGTATGGAGATGCATGGGGACTACCACTTTACATACTATCTTATACTCGGCCTCTCTGAGTAATACTCTGCCGTCGGCCACAAGGGTGGTATTCCAGGTGTGGAAGCAGGCTTTGCGGAAGATGGGGTGGTGGGGCAGGTTGACGAAGGAGACTCCACTATGGTCTAATGGGACACTGCCACAATTAGCTGCTCTAGCGGGCTTCCGGGGCTGGGATAATATAGGGGTCTCATCCTTAGGAGATGTGATGCGGGGCACAGTTCTGAAGTCTTTTCAAGATCTCCAGCAGGAATATCAGATGCCAAAGCCCCAATTTAAAAAATACCTTCAATTTAGGCATGCTATCCTCCCCAGTATTACGGGACTGGAGTTCCTCCCTGATTTTAGCCCTATTGAAGCCAAACTGTTCATGGGAGACCTACAAGACCATAAAAGCTCCAAAATCTATCAGTCCCTAGTGACGAATTGTCCCACCACACTAGATAAACTTAGAGAGGCATGGGAGGGAGACCTCGGCCCATTGGATGGAGATGATTGGACGGAGGCGTTGGCCTCCCCTTGGGAGGCCGCTATTACAATGCGGCTCTGGCTAATCCAATTTAAATACCTACACCGGGTGTATTATACAAGGGTCAGGTTGTGGAGGGCAGGTCTGGTGGCATCCCAGACTTGCCTACGTTGTGGTCAGCAAGAGGGCATTCTAATTCATATGGTATGGCAGTGTACAGCGCTCGCAAAGTTCTGGCGGGGGGTTATGGCCTGTCTAGCAGAGGTGTTGGGGTGGGAGCTCCCCTTCTCGCCTAAACTAGTGCTTTTACATATAATGGAGGCTGTTGGGGGAAATATTTATAAACGCCATCTAATGCTATTGGGACTTACACTAGCTAAACGAGATATTGCACGAAAGTGGAAGGCAGAGGTCCCACCTTCCTTGTCAGCCTAGAAAAACGGTCTTGATTTTAACATGGGATTGGAGATTCCTATATTTAAGGCACGGGGTTGCCCGCAAAAGCACCCAAAGATCTGGAAGCGATGGGCAGACTATCGAGGCCTATACCTGGAGCCCATTTCCTCTGGAGATGCTACGTCCTTGAGATGACTGCGCAGGACTGCGGTGCAAGGGACCAGTGGTTAAGCGGGAACTGTTATTGATGCGGTGGGAGTGGAGGTGGTGCCTGGGATGCAGTGCTGAGACCGTGCAAAGGGGGGGGGTGAGTTCTTTAAATTACGTTTTGTTTCTTCCTGAAAATGTATATGTTAAATGTCAATGCCAACCTTTTGTACTTTAAACTGTAGCAGATAGCTTCTGGGTTACAGAGCTCTGCATCGTATTGGACACTTGACGCAATAAAATAAGTTTCTAAAAAAAATAAAAAACAAGAGCACAGAGCAAGAGACAGGGTGAAAAAGAGGTGTTGGAGCCTGAAAGTATGGCCCAACCTTCCAAGAGAAAAGGTAAGAAGACTGGGGAACCAGCTTCTGTACAGCAAGAGGATCAGGACCCCGCTCCTCAGGGAGAGGACTTGGACACCCCAGAGGGAACTGAGCCCATGGAGCTTGACCCTTACCAGGTTGAACTCTTAGGCCCAGGGGGACCCTCTAGGGAAGAGCTGTGCCTTGGACAGCAGGACTGTCCAACTCTTGAAAGCCTGAGGCAGCAAGCTGCTACCCAGGAAAAAGGATATGTCAGTGGTGCCCACAGAGTTTATTGGGAAGAGGGACAACTGTACACTGAGGCCAGAGACCCCAAACCTGGAGCCACTAGGAGAGTGGTAGTGCCTCAGAAGTACAGGGAGTTTCTCCTAACTTTAGCTCATGACATTCCCTTAGCTGGACATCTAGGCCAAACCAAGACTTGGGAAAGGCTAGTCAGCCACTTTTACTGGCCCCAGATGCACCAAAAAGTAAAGGAGTTTGTTAGCTCCTGTGTCACCCGTCAGGCCAGTGGCAAGACAGGTGGCCCCTCAAAGGCCCCCCTGATACCATACAGGGGGTGGGGGTTCCCTTTGAAAGGGTAGGTGTAGACATAGTGGGTCCACTTGAACCTCCCACAGCATCAGGGAACAAATTCATTCTAGTGGTAGTGGATCATGCCACTAGGTACCCTGAAGCAATTCCCCTTAGGACTACTACAGCTCCTGCAGTAGCCAAGGCCCTCATTGGTGTCTTCACCAGAGTGGGGTTTCCTAAGGAGGTGGTTTCAGACAGAGGTTTCAACTTCATGTCTGCTTACCTAAAACACA
Source organism: Calotriton arnoldi (assembly GCA_963921515.1). NCBI lineage: Eukaryota > Metazoa > Chordata > Amphibia > Caudata > Salamandridae > Calotriton > Calotriton arnoldi. Next base: position 1,308,204 of record CAWUFW010005099.1, read on the forward strand.
TGTGGAAAGAGTGTGGAGTGCAGTACAAGTTTACTACACCCTATCACCCACAAACCAATGGCCTTGTTGATTCAACAAGACATTGAAAGGCATGATTATGGGACTCCCTGAAAAACTCAAAAGGAGATGGGATGTCCTCTTACCAGGTCTGCTTTTCGCTTAGAGAGGTGCCACAGAAGGGAGTAGGGTTTTCCCGCTTTGAACTTCTGTTTGGCCATCCTGTGAGGGGACCACTCTGTCTTGTGAAAGAGGGTTGGGAGAAGCCTCTCCAAGAACCCAAACAAGATATTGTGGACTATGTGCTTGGCCTAAGGTCCAGAATGGCTGAGTACATGGAAAAGGCATCCAAAAATCTTGAGGCCGGCCAGGAGCTTCAGAAGCACTGGTATGACCAAAAAGCTGCACTGGTTGAATTTCAACCTGGGCAAAAGGTGTGGGTTTTGGAGCCAGTGGCACCAAGGGCACTCCAGGACAGATGGAGTGGCCCTTACCCTATCCTAGAGAAAAAGAGAGGGGTCACCTACTTGGTTTAACTGGGCACAAGCAGGACACCCAAAAGGGTTATCCATGTGAACCGCCTAAAGCTCAACCATGACAGGGCTGACATCACCATGCTGATGGTGACTGATGAGGATCAGGAGACAGAGAGTGAACCTCTCCCTGACCTCCTCTCATACAGCCCAAAAGATGAGTCAGTGGATGGAGTTGTCTTTTCAGACACTCTCTGCCCAGCAGCAGACTGATTGCAAGCAAGTCTTGTACCAGTATGCTAAGCTCTTTTCCTTGACCCCTGGTCAAACAAACTGGTGTACCCATGATGTGGACACTGGTGACAGTTCACCTGTCAAAAACAAAATCTATCGACAGTCTGATCAAGTCAAGGAAAGCATCAGAGCTGAAGTCAGCAAGATGCTGGAGTTAGGGGTTATTGAACCCTCTGAGAGCCCCTGGGCCAGCCCAGTGGTTCTAGTCCCCAAACCTCATCCACAGGGTGGAAAGAGATAAATTAGGTTCTGTGTGGACTATAGAGGGCTCAACTCTGTCACCAAGACAGATGCTCCCCCTATCCCAAGAGCAGATGAGTTGATAGACAAATTGGGTGCAGCCGAATTTCTAAGTACCTTTGACTTAAGTACAGGGTACTGGCAAATTGGCATGGCCCCAGGAGCAAAAGAAAAGACAGCATTCTCTACACATGATGGGCATCATCAGTTTACTGTTATGCCCTTTGGTTTAAAGAATGCCCCTGCCACCTTCCAGAGGTTGGTGAATCAAGTCCTTGCTGGATTGGAGTCCTTTAGTGCAGCTTATCTAGATGATATTGCTGTCTTTAGCTCCACCTGGCAGGATCACCTGATCCACCTTGGGAAGGTTTTAAATGCCCTGCAAACTGCAGGCCTAACTATCAAGGCATCCAAATGCCAGATAGGGCAGGGTACTGTGGTGTACTTGGGCCACCTTATTGGTGGAGGCCAGGTACAACCCTTACAGCCCAAGATCCAGGCCATCCTAGACTGGGCAGCTCCAACAACCCAAACCCAAATCAGGGCATTCTTTGGCTTGACTGGGTACTACAGGAGGTTTGTGAAGGGATATGGGTCCATTGTGGCTCCCCTCACAGAACTCACCTTCAAGAAGATGCCCAAGAAGGTAAGCTGGACAGTTAGTTGTCATAGGGCTTTTGACACCCTGAAAGAGGCTATGTGCTCAGCACCAATTCTCAAAGCTCCAGACTATGCCAAGCAGTTCATTGTGCAGACTGATGCCTCTGAGCTAGGGATAGGAGCGGTCCTATCCCAGACCAATGATGAAGGCCAAGGCCAAGACCAACCTGTTGCTTTTATAAGCAGAAGGCTTCTCCCCAGGGAGCAGCGTTGGAGTGCCATTGAGAGGGAGGCCTTTGCTGTGGTTTGGTCCCTGAAGAAGCTGAGACCATACTTGTTTGGTACTCACTTCCTAGTTCAAACTGATCAGAGACCTCTCAGATGGCTAATGTAGATGAAAGGTGAAAATCCTAAACTATTGAGGTGGTCCATCTCCCTACAGGGAATGGACTTTGTAGTGGAACACAGACCTGGGACTGCCCATGCCAATGCAGATGGACTTTCCAGGTTCTTCCACTTAGAAAATGAAGACTCTCTAGGGAAAGGTTAGTCTCATCCTCTTTCGTTTGGGGGGGGAGGTTGTGTGAGAAAGTGCCCTCTTTCTGCATGGTTGCCCCCACTTTTTTGTTGAATTGCTGATGTACTTTGACTGAGTGTGCCCTGGGCTCCTGCTAATCAGGTACCCAGGGCCTATGTTCTTTCCCTAAAACTGCATTGAAGCCTAAACCCAATTGGCATCTCTGGCCACAGGTCAGCCCCTGGTAAATGGTACCACAGGTACCCAGGGCACTGTGACCAGAGAAGGCCCCTAAGGGCTGCAGCACTTATTGTGCCACCCTTAGAGGCCCTGAACCACTACACTCACACACTGCCTTTGCAGGCTGCGTATTTTGGTGCAGAACAAAGTGAAGAGTCGACATGGCACACATCCCTGTGTGCCATGCCTACAACCCACTGCCCTGGCATAGATCAGTCACCCCTCTAGCTGGGTGCACTATACCAGTGGTGAGGGTACAGGTGCATGAGTCCTGTACCCCTACAGTGTCTAAGTCCATTCTTAGACATTGTAAGTGCAGTGCTGCCATTAAGAGTATATGGTGCTGGGAGTTTGTCATTACGAACTCCACAGCACCATAATGGCTACACTGAAAACTGAGAAGTTTGGTATCAAACTTCTCAGCACATTAAACCCACACTGATTCCAGTGTGGGATTTAATGTACAATGCACACAGAGGGCATCTTAGAAGATGCCCCCTGAAACCTAACCCACCTCTAGTGTCCAGGCTGAGTCGCTGCTTTCAGCTGCCACCACCAGACATGTTTCTGGACCCCTGGGTCGAGAGCCTGCTGCTCTCTGGGGCCTGAAACAATGCACATCCTGGGACGAGGTGACAAGCCTCCTCCCCCAGGATGGGCAGGGTTCACGAAGGGAAAGCTTCAAAGGCTTGCCGCCTTTGTGAACTTCCTCAGGCCACTTGCTGCTCTCAGCAACTGGTCCCCACTGGTTCTGACCCCCACTTTGGGCGGGAGAACCGGCGGGAAAAACAAGTGAGGAAGGGAGGTGTGCCCACCTCTGCCAACTCCACCCCTCAGGTGGGGGAGGCGAGGCGAAGCACAACTCTCAGTCCCCGCCATCTTGAAGATGGGGGGACCCAGCCAACAAGGGACAGGCTCCTGCCCGCCTCCCACTGGAGGGTAGCACAATAGGGGGTGTACCCACCCCAGGGAGGGGACCCATTGGTCCCTGACCTCTATCTACCTGTAACGCCTTTAAATCTGGTATTTAGGGGCACCCCTGAACCTTGCTTCCTCAGATCCAGACAAGAAACAAGAAGAAAAGAAGAAGAAGGACCGAACAGCCGTGCAGCAGCTAACAAGAGGAAGACGCCCACTGACTTGGCCCCAGCCCTACCGGCCTGTCTCCCCCTCAAACTTGCTCCTGCGAAACCCCGGTGTGTCCTGCAGCCAGCAACCTCAAAAACCCCGGAGGACTTGCCTGCCTTCACTTCCAAAGCCTGCTCCTCCCGTGAACACCGGATTTGTTCAACTGCAACCTCTGGCAGCAGCCGGAGACCGCGGATCTGCCCCACTCTGCACCCGCCGTCCACGGCCCGAGCTCGAGTGGGCAAACACCACGAGGTCATCACCCTGGCGATCCTGAACCGAGATCCGGCGACCCCTGACCTGCCTCAAGCCTCCAGCTGACACCTGCAGTCGAAATCCAGAAGGCCCCCCTAACCGCGACCAGGAGCTGGTAAGAAGATCTGACCCCAAAAGGCACCCCTGTACCCCACGGCCTTGTGTGCCCAAACCAACAGTGCCTAACCAACCCCTAACTTCCCAACTTACCTCTCGAAGTGGTGGTCGCACCCATAAGTCCTTCGTCTCCCTGCCTGCAGTGCTTTTGCCAACCGGAGGTTCTCCATTGGAAACAGGGCATCCAACCTCGAAACCGCACCCTGCACCCGGCCGCCCTAGTGCCGCTGAGGGTGCACCTTTGGTGCTAATTTGTTTCCCCATTTGCCCTGAGCTAAAGTCCAGGAGCTTTGCTCCCACAACCCAGTGGCCTGCTTGCCAGCAGCCACCAACCGTAGGCCCCCTATCCCCCGTTGGATAACATTGGGCCTCAACACTCTGCACCCGACCGCCCTAGTGTCGCTGAGGGTGTAACAAGAGTGCATCACTGACCCTGGGGGATCCCAGAGTCTGACCCCAGAACCTCAACTCCAAAGACCGATTACTTACCTAAAAACCGATAACCATATTTTCCTCCATAGGATAACATTGACACTTTTTCCTGAAAAAGTTTTGAAGTGTGGAGTTTTGAAACCTAAAGAAATTCTTTAAAATTGTACGATTTAACAAAAACGCTTTTACTCACCTGTTTACAGGAAATGTCCCAGTGCTGCATCCAGGCAAACAGCCGTGAGTAAGAAAAGTAATCCAAAAGTAACTTACCTGCTATTTTACTGAAAATCCCATTGAAGTCAATGTACTGTATTTAAAAGTGATTGCATTTCTCTGAAACAATACTGTAAGTCAAACCATAGTACAGTTACAATTGCAATTGAACTGTTTTACAATCAGCATTTACTACTGTAAAGTATTTATTGCTTACCTGTGCCAGGCTTGCTTGGTTCTAGAAATAAAATAACTAAAAGAATATTTTTATACAAAAACAATTGGTCTGAAGTTCAGTCTTTGAGTGTGTGAATTCATTTGCTGACTGTGTGTGTACAACAAATGCTTAACACTGACCTCTGATACTGCCTTACTGCTCGACCACACTACCACAAATAGAGAGTAAGGTTCTATCTAACTTTGCCTCTGCCTACCTTTGGGGTTCCACTGGACTCTGTGCACACTATACCTCACTCTGGTATAGTATATACAGAGCCAGCTTCCTACATCGAGGCCAAGCTCTCTCTAGCTTTTTACAAGCAGCTTTCTCCAGGACTAATTCCTGAGAGAACCCACAGGCAGTGACTCCCCTCTGAGAGGTCCTCAGTGGTGCCACTGAATCGGCTGCTTTCAAGAGCCAGTTGCTGATAGGTTGCATTGGTCTAGACTCATCCAAAACCCTCTTGATGTCGGGTAGGGAGACCTTGTTCCAGGATTTTTTTCCCCGCTCGTGGGTGGATGATCTTTCCATTGGGCAACTAAGGGGTGACGAAAACTGGAGTAGGAAATGATCAGACTAACACCTGTTCCGGGTTTTTAGCAATGAACCAACATATTCGACAGGATACCATCAATGACATGTCCTGCTTAGAGAGTGAGGCCGGTGTCTGCTCGTCTTAGATTAGATGAGGGTAAGGTATGTGTGTACCTGCTGAGTTAACAAAACACATTCATGGACCTACGTTCAGGCTAGCAGGTGAAAACATTCTCCTAACAAAAGAGACAATCCATTAGTATTCACTATATGAAAGTGATGTAGGGAAGGTATTCAGTTTGACCTCACTAGTTGAGGTCCCCACAATGAGGCGCTCAAGTGATGGGTGCTTAGTAGGGAATTCACAAAAACCAAGAACTGGCCTATGTCACCAGGGCATTGGCCAGCTTACTGGCAGGCAAGAATACATCTTGCACCATGTAGCAACTAAGGAATTAGTGAGCGCATCATTTAATTGAATCAAGGGCTCTGATGAGGTCAGCCCCTGGCTGGAGAAATTCCATCAGAAAGGTTTTTTTTCTCTCTGCGTCAGTGTGACAGGAAGCAGCATGCATCTTGGGGCCAGTGTGGAAGTTTGTACGGAAGTTGGTACAGGTCTTGTAAAGGGTCTCGAGGGTACAGACTGCATTGGGGGGGGGACCACGCTGGCAGTAATCCGGTCGGAGGCCACAGTGGCTCAGTGTGGCATGAAGGTGCACCAGAGGGAGCTGGATTCCAACTAAAGATATGCAGCATGGTCTTTTTGAAGGCTACCATCTACTGTGGGGTTAACAGCCCAGAAATACTCAGTGATTCTGGACCCAAAACCAACAACTTTAAAAAGAGTGTGATCCTCACACATGTTGTGTTTGGTGAGAGAGTTCCATGAAAACCATGACCCCACACGAAAAGTCCAAGCTGGGATCACTTTCTTTCCTAGATGGTGTAGGAAGCTGGCTTTTTATATAGTGTACCAAAATGAGGTACACTATGTAGAAAGTCAAGACGACCCTTATAGGCTTACAGGGCTTAAATTAATAATCCCAAATATACACTTTTGTGGTAGTGTGGGCGAGCGGTTTAGACTTAGAGGATAGTGTTAAGCACATGTTGTACACAGAGAGTCAAATGAGACCAGAAGAAACTCGAGACCAAATTAGAAAAATAAATTTTTTATATCAATTTTAGACACCAAGATCTTCGTGATTGGGTAAGTACTTTAGACGTTTTCAAAATTTTTAGTAGAAACAGTAGAAAATGACAGCTGTCAGATTTAAGGCATAAGCCGTGAACGTGGTAATGTTATCCTATGGGAGAAACACACTCCATATGGTCACTTGCAAACGACTTACAGAACTGTTCTTCTGGACTAAAAGATAAGTAGGGGCCAAGGTCCAAGAAAGCACCAAGAGTTCAAATTTACCTACCCTGGGGTATCCGGATGCAGAGGTGCTTTCAGCAGTGGCAGCCTCGAATGCTACAAGCTGTAGTCAATGTGAAAATTACCTGTAATAAAGAGGTGGCGGGGGGGGGGGGAGAACCAGTCCAGCAGAACCCACAGGGGTGCTCCGTTCTTGCGGGTTTCAGGACCACAGAGACACCGTTGGTTTCAATGGACTCTGGCAGGGGGCACGGGTGCACAGGTATCTTGTCCAGTGGTTTGACGAGTTTGAGGCTCCCACAGTTCTCGGTGCACCTGCAGATGAGGCGAAGAAACGCAGCAAGACTACTTCTGACGTGGAGCTGGCCTCTGGTGAAGTCCCTTGACGTGCAGGTCGGTTTTGGTGGCGGTGGTGTTCTGACTAAACACAAACAAGCCTTGGTGTCTGCAACTATCTCCAGTACCTCCGAGTATTGGTGCAGGGCGGCTCCTTGGGGTCCTGGCATCTCCAAACTTGGTGGAGAGACGAATCTGGCGTCCTAAAGCTCAGTGACTTCTTCCTCGGCGGCTGATGCATCGGTGGACCCGGTGGTCAGTAGGTCGGTGAACCGGACGTTGCGGTCGGTGCCTGCAGGCAAGTGGATCCTCCACTTCAAAGGACACTGATGGGTTGGGAAAGTGCTGGCAGCCCTCCGAGGCTTTTGGAGGATGCGCAGCTGCAGGACGAGTTGGGTCTTTGAAACGGTCGAGACAGGAGCAGGCAGGCAGGATTTGGCGCCAAGTCCACAAATAGTCCACCGTTCTTGCGTTCTTCTGCTCTTCTCGGTCCTTCTTCTTCTCGAGTCAGACGAATCAGAGTTCCTGGTGTCACGGGGCAACCTATATAATATATTTAGGGGCATTAAGGGGAGTGAAGGGTAGTAGCCAATGGGTTACTTACCCTTGGGGTCACTACACCCCCTATATGACCACTTCCTGAGGGGAGTGGGCATAACCCTGTCCCAGAGCTCATAATTCCACCAAAAGCAAGATGGTGGAATCCTCCTTTCGTGGAGCACATCAGGCAGCCCACCATAGGGATGAGACTAGCCTAGTGGTACAACATGCTTACTTGCTGATCTAATTACCCGCCTGTGCTGGTGCCAAAGGGGCCTCAGGGCAAGGAGTGGCATCTCCCCGGTCTGGGGGAAGCCGGAGTCACAAAGGCGGCAGGGGCTTTGAAGCACCTGGCCTTGATATGCTAAATCACTAGCCATCATGCTAGAGGACGTGTGAACACCTTCCTCCGGAGCAGGCATTGTTTCTGGCCTCAGAGAGCATGGGCTTTCACCTGCAGGAGATCAGAAACTTGTCTGTAGTGACAGGCTGGTCAATACCAGTCAGCCAGGACACTACACAGTGGTAGGTTTATTAGGGGGTACCTCTAAGGTGCTCTCTGGTGTATGTCATAATAAAACATGCACTGGTAACAGTACAGATTTATTAAGACAAGGTGTTTGATACCAAACATCATAGGTTTCAGTAAAGCCATCTTGTAGCTGGGGAACTCGTAATGACTAGTATCCAGTACATATACTTAAGATGGCTTCCATGTTCACTTGTACCATCTAGCAATTGAACTAGACAGCACAGGTGCATATCTGCTCATGCAAATATGCCCTCACATGTAATATAATGCACCCTGCCGTAAGGCTAGAAGGCCTGCTGCAGGGGTGACTTACAAATAATACATGCAGTGACTTTGGCACTGCACACAGGGAGTGTGCTATGTCATGTTTTCACTCATGGTTTGCACCATGAAACGCAGTCTGCAATGGCAGGGTGCATGCAATTTGGATGGGTGTCCCTTAGGGTGGCATAATACATGTTGCATCCCTTAGGGACCCTCTTTGGTACCCATGCCCTAGGTACCAGGGGTACCACTTAATAGGGACTTACAGGGGTGCCAAAGAAGGTGCCAATTGTGTTACAATTAGAACATTTTACCTTGTTTTAGGGAAAAAGCACTGGCACTGGGGCCTGGTTAGCAGGGACACAGTGCACAACAGTCGAAAAACATTACCAGTGGCATAAAGTGGGGGTTACCAATATGAAAAAAGGGGGTACTTTCCAACACTCCCCACACCCACCCTCCCCTCCTCTCAATGAAAGAGGATGAGGCTAACCTTTCCCAACAGAGTCTTCATTGTCCAAGTAGAAAAACTTGGAAAGGCCATGTACATTAGCATTGTCAGTACCAGGTCCGTGTTCCACTGTAAAGTACATTCCCTGTAGGGAAATGGGCCACCTAAACAGTTTTGCATCTTACCCCTGCATTTGCATCAGCCATCTGAGTGACCTGTGGTCAGTTTGAACAAGAAAGTGAGTCCCAAACAGGTAGAATGTCAGCTTCTTCAGGGACCATACCACAGCAACGGCTTCCCTCTCAATGGCACTACAATGCTGTTCTCTAGGGAGAAACCTCCTGCTAATAAAAGCAACAGACTGATCATGGCCATCATTGTTGGTCTGGGATAGAACTGCCCCTATCCCATGCTCAGAGGCATCTATATGCACAATGAACTGCTTTGTATAATCTGGAGCTTTTAGAACGGGTCCTGAGCACATTGCTTCATTCAGTGTGCCAAAAGACTTGACAGCTCACTGTCCAGTTTACTTTCTTTGGCTGGTTCTTTGAGGTCAGTTCGGTGAGGGGTGCCATACCTCTTCACAAACCTTCTGTAGTATACCCAGTCAAGCCAAGGAATGCCCTGACTTGATTCAGAGTTGTTGGAGTTTCCCAGTCCAGAATTGTCTTGACATTGGGCAGTAAAGGTTGAACTTGGCCACCACCTACAAGGTGGCCCTAGTGTACAACAGAGCCCTGCCCTATCTGGCACTTGCTTGACATAGTAGGGATTTCTGCATGTTGCAGAGCCTCAAAAACATCTCCAAGGTGGATCAGGTGATCCAGCCAGGTGGAACAATAGACAGCAATATCATCAAGATATGCTGCACTAAAAGACTCCAGCCCAGCCAGGACTTTGTTCACCAGCCTCTGGAAGGTGGTAGGGGCATTCTTTAAAGCAGATGGCATCAAACTAAACTGGTAATGCCCATCTGAAGTTGGGAATGCGGACTTCTTTTGCGCCTAGGGTCAGCCCAATCTGCCAGTACCCTGATGTCAAAGTAAAAGTACTGAGAAACTTGGGCCCCTAACCTGTCAATGAGCTCACTTGCTCTTGGCATGGGGTGTGCATCTGTCTTAGTGACAGCACTGAGGCCTCTGTAGTCCACGCAAGACCTCAGCTCCAGGTTTACCTCCCTTGGAATGAGGTTTGAGAACTAAGACCACTGGACTGGCCCAGGGACTCTGAGGTTCAACCACCCTCTGTTCTAGCATCTTGCCGACTTCACTTCTTATGCTTTCCTTGACTTGGTCAGACTGCCTGTATATTTTTAATTTGACAGGCTGACCCAGTGTCCACATCATGTGTGCACCAAATTGTCTGACCAATTGTCAAAGAGAAGAGCTCAGCACACTGCTAAAGGACTTGCCTGCAGTCAGCCTGCTGTTGGGCAGTGAGGCTGTCTGAGAAGACCACTTCAACAGACCCATTTTTAAGGCTATGGGCGAGGACGTCAGGGAGAGGCTCACTCTCTCCTTCCTGATCGTCATCAGTGACCATCAGCATGATCACTTCAGCCCTCTCATGGTAGAGTTTAAGGCGGTTCACATGGATGACCCTCTTGGGGCTCCTGAAAGTGTCAAGATCCCCCAGACAGGTGACCTCCCCTTTTCTTTCTAGGATAGAGTAGGGTCCGCTCCATTTGTCCTGGAAGGCCCTAGGTGCCGCAGGCTCCAATACCCATACCTTCTGCCCTGGTTGGAACTCCACCAAAGCAGCCTTTTAGTCAAACCATTGCTTCCGACGCTCCTGGCTTGCCTCAAGGGTTTTTATTTGCTTTCTTTGTGTACTCAGCCACCCTTGAACGAAGGCCAAGCACATTGTCTACTATGTCTAGTTTGGGTTCTTTGAGAGGCTTCTCCCAGCCTACCCTTACTAGACTTAGTGAACCTCTCACAAGATGGCCAAACAGAAGTTCAAACGATCTAAATCCTACTTCCGTCTGTGGCTACTCTCTGTAAGCAAAAAGCAGCCATGACAAAGGACATCCCACCGCCTTCAGAGTGTTTCAGGCTGTCCCATGATCATACCTTTCATGGTCTTGTTGAATCTCTCAACCAGACCATTTGTTTATGGGTGATATGGGGTGGTAAACTTATGTCACCCCACACTAGGTAGCCAGACATGGGTTTACTATCTCGGTCTGATACCACCTCCTTAGAAAAGCCCACTCTAGTAAAAATACTTATGAGGGCCTTTGCAACTGCAGGAGCAGTGATAGTCCTAAAGAGAATTGCTTCATGATAACTGGTGGCATGATCCACTACCACCAGTATAAATCTGTTTCCTGAGGCTGCCTGGGGGTCAAGGGGACCAACAATGTCGATCCCTACCCTTTCAAAGGGAACCACAGCCAGTGGTAGTGGAATGAAGGGGGCCTTTGGTTTGCCATCAGTCTTGCCACTGGCTTGACAGGTAACACAGGAGTTGCAAAGCTCATGTACCTGCTGAGACATTCCTTGTCAGTAGAAGTGGGTGACTAAGCTACTCCAAGTCTTTGTCTGGCCAAAATGCCTAGCAAGTGGGAGGTCATGTGCTAGTGTAAGAACTCTCTGTACTGATGAGGCACTATCACTCTTCTAGTGTCACCAGATTTGGGGTCTCTGGCGTCAGTGTCCAGGAGTCCCTCCTCCCAATATGTTCAGTGGGAGCCACTGACATCTCCCTTTTCCTGGTTAGCAGCTTGCTGTCTCAAGAGTGGGACAGGTACTCTGTCCCTGGCAAAGATCTTGCCTAGAGGGTGCTCCTGGGCCTAGGAGCTTTGCCTTGTAAGGTTCAAGTTCCTGGGGCTCAGTTCCCTCAAGGGCTGACAGGTCTTCTCCCCGAGGAGAGGGGACCTGAGCTTTTGTCTCCTCAGAAGTTGGTTTTCAAGACTTCTTGCCTTTTCTCTTGGAGGGCTGGGCCATTCTTCGAGGCTCCAACTCCTCTTTTTCACCCTGGGCTTTGCACTGTGCTCGAGTATTCACACACACCCATTCAGGTATTGCCAGCATGGCTGGATGGGATCTTAGCTCTATCTCAGCCCATGCCGAGGTCTCCAGATCATGATTTCCTAGCAGACATTGGACTGGATTTTCAGAGGACATGAGCACCTTCTTTTACCCAGTAATCCGTCCCCATTCTAAGATCATCATTCCCATGGGATGGACCTTGGTATGGTTATCAGTAGTAATGACTGGATAAGTCTGCCCAGTCAAGTACTGTTCTAGGGAGAACGGTTTTTCAGTCACCAAGGTGACACTTGCACCCGTATCCCTCAGTGTTTCTACTTCAACCCTATTGATATGTGGCTATCGTTTGTACTTCTCCAGATTACTGGGCCAGACAGTCAGGGTAGCTACATCCACCTCACCCTCAGAGCAGTGGTGTAACGAAACGTGAGGGGGGCCCCCTGCAAAGAACATGAATGGGGCCCCTCAGGCTACAGACCTAGTCTGGAGCTCTCATGCCAGGGGAGCACAGTGCCAGAGGGGGCCCCCCTAGAGCTCGCCCCTGCAGTGCGGGGCTATTGTTACGCCACTGCCTCAGAGAATAAAGTAGCTTCAGTGTGCTCTCTGACCTGGTCAGGGCACACCAAGGATCCCATCTGGAGACGCACAACCCCAGTGGTAACAGAGTGCACTAGTGGGGACACTTTTCAGATAGGAAGAGTGTAGGGAGTGGGTTGTTGCTGCATTTTCCCCCCACACCCTTTTTGCCTGGTATTTGATACAACTTTGACTGAAAGTGTACTGGGTTCCTGCTAACCAGGTCCCCTTGTGCCAGTGTTCTTTCCCAAAACTGTACACTAACTTTTGTCTGCACCAAGACACACAGCCTGCAATGGCAGTCTACATGGCTTAGATGAGGGGTCCCTTAGGGTGGCACAATACATGCTGCAGCCCTTAGGGACCCTCTTTAGCCTCTTTGCCCTAAGTACCAGGGGTACCACTTACTAGGGACTTACAGGGAGCGCTAAAGGTATTGCCAATTGGCGTACAATTGAACAGTTTCGGGAAAGAGTTCTCGCACTGGGGATCTGGCTAGCAAGAACCCAGTGCACTTCCAGCCAAAATCACATCAAATACCAGGCAAAAAGCGGGGGTGACTTTGCCAAAAAGGGGCACTTTCCTACACAGGGACAATACAGAATGGCTGCATATTGTCTGCTCTGTTGTGACAATTCCTTTACACAACCCAAAATAGACTTTCAATAGGTGATAAAGAGCAGCTTCACTATTCACAATTCTGACATAAGCTTCTTAATCCCTGTAGGAAGCTGGCTCTGTATATACTATACCAAAATGAGGTATAGTGTGCACACACAGAGTCCAGTTGAACCCCAAAGGTAGGCAGAGGTAAAAGTAGATGGCCCCTTACTCTCTATTTGTGATAGTGTGGGCGAGCAGTAGGACTTTATCAGAGGGTAGTGTTAAGCGTTTGTTGTACACACTCAGGCAAGAAATTATGTCATACACTCAAAGACTGAACTCAGACCAATTTGTTTGTATCAAAAATATTATTTAGTTATTTGGTTTCTAGAACCAAGCCAAGCCTGGTGCAGGTGAGTGAAATAATACTTTGCAAAATCTTACGCAATTAATTTACAGTTGGATGCAGGTTCAAATGCAGTTGGTTGAATTACAGGTAAGTCAACAGCTCGAAATTACTTTTTAGATTACTTTACAGATTACTGTGCACGTTACTTTTTAGATTACTTTTGCTAATCAGTGTGATATGCCTAGATATTACACTGAGACATTTCCTAGACAAAAGGTAAGTAATTCACTTTTAGTAGATTTGCAGTTTTTCAATTTTCCATACAAACCTACTCCACACAACAATTTTCAAGAAAAGCAGTCAATGCAATCCTATGGGAAGAAATGAAGTTAAGAGTTTGCAGGTAAGTACTGTGGGAGTTGGTATTCTGGGGTTAGAACCAGGGTTCCCCCAGGGTCAAGGATGCACTCTTGAAACACCCTCAGTCGCACTCGAGCGGCCGGGTGCAGAGTGCTAAGGCCCAATGGTATCCAATGGGGGATATGGGGCCTCCGGTTGGTGGCTGCTCACGGGCAGGCCACAAGGTTGTGGGAGCAAAGCTCCTGGTGTTATGCTCATGGCAAAGGGGGATCAGAGTTAACACCCAAAGTATGCCTGCAGCGGCGGCTGGGTGCAGGGTGCTGTTTTGGCGTCGGGTGCCCTGTTGATTTCAATGGGGAGTCTCCGGTTGCAACAAAGACTGCAGGCTCAGGGACGAAGATCTTCTGGAGGTGACCACCGGTTGGAGAGGTAAGTTGGGATGCCTGGGTATGCTGGGACACAGTCGGTTGGGCCACCCAAGACCGTGGGACGTCGGGTGCAGGGGTGTCTTTAGGCGTTTTTTTTTTTTTAGCAGCTTCGGTCGCGGGGGTACTCCAGAAAGAGACTGCAGGAGTCGTTTGGAGAGTCAAGGCAGAGATCACCAGATCTCAGGTCAGGCTCGCCAGGGAGACCACCTCGTGGTGTTGGGCCACTCGAACTCGGTCCGTGGGCTTCGGGTGCAGACTCGCGGTTTTGGCTGGGGCAAGTCTGTTGGTGAGCAAATCTGATGCTCACGGGAGACAAAGTCTTGGGTTTGGAAGGCAGTGCAGGTCCTTCGGGTTCTTGAGGCTGCTGGCTGCAGGACACACTGGTATTTCACTGGAGCAGGTTCGAGGGGGGGACAGGCTGGTAGAGCTGGGGCCAAGTCAGTGCGCGTCCTCCTCTTCTTAGTTTCAGCATGGCTTCTTCGGTCCTTCTCATCTTCTGGTCGGTTCTATTTTGAGGAGGCAAGGTTCGGGGTTGCCCCTAAATACTAGATTTAGGGGAGTTACAGGTAAGTAAAGGTACATCAACAGTTTGGCAAAAAGTGTGGGTGACCATACAAAAAGAGGGCACTTTTTCACAATCCTCCAATAAAAAATGAAGCTTTAAAGGATAGGACCCCCATGGAGACCATAATCCTGAAACCGGTGGGCCTAGGTGGGTAATCTATCGTTTACATGCTTCTTATGAACTTCAATACCGATACCCACATGGGCTCCTATCATTCATCAGGATAGACACCTAAGTAACAACATTAAAGACTGAGAATGGGAGACCTTACAAACAGATGCAAACAGAAGCTCTGTATTCACAATATTGTATCCCAACCCACTAGTGGCTCCTAAAACCTTATCAACTCCTTGTGGTGGTATGTACCGCTTCTGCGGAAAGGAAAAATTCCTTTTGTTATTTAACCCTCACACACCCTATTGGTGTCATGCTTCATCATCGGGTTCACCCTGACTCTAAAGGTCAGGGTGAGCTCAACCGTATTGTAGGGAGCTCTTAGGAGATGTAGGCCAGGGGGACTTAAAGATAAAATTCCTACTGCACCCCCCAGGTATCCCTTTATTAATGGGGGTGTAGTGGATGTTAAAACAAATAAAAAATAAAAACAGGTCTTTTTTGGAGGTTATGGTCCCAAGACCCTAAAAAACTGCCAACATGTTTCAGCCCAAAAACAGATGGCCAAAAATGGTCCTGGGCTTTCGTCAGGGCACAATGAAATTCCCTCCCTGGTTTAGATCAAGAGACAATTTGTGCTGACCTATATATTAGTTTTGAAGGTGCAGGTAGCTGCAACCTTCGTGACAAAAGTGACAGAACAATCACAATAGGGAGAATACTTATCTCCCTTCATCCATAAACGAAAAATTCCGCCCAATTTGAGGGGAATACAAGTGTCTCGGGGTCACGATGGGGTAGCCTTCTAGTCAAACTTACTCCAAAGGTCCTGCCCAGCGGTTACACCTATTCGGTATCTTTTGATCCCCGGCGCTCGGTATTCTCCCTATTGTGATTGTTCGGTCACTTTTGTCACGAAGGTTGCAGCTACCTGCACCTTCAAAACTAATATATAGGTCAGCACAAATTGTCTCTTAATCTAAACCAGGGAGGGAATTTCATTGTGCCCTGACGAAAGCCCAGGACCATTTTGGCCACCTGTTTTTGGGCTGAAACATGTTGGCACTTTTTTAGGGTCTTAGGACCATAACCTCCAAAAAAGACCTGTTTTTATTTTTTATTTGTTTTAACATCCACTACACCCCCATTAATAAAGGGATACCTGGGGGGTGCAGTAGGAACTTTATCTTTAAGTCCCCTGACCTACATCTCCTAAGAGCTCCCTACAATACGGTTGAGCCCACCCTGACCTTTAGGAGTCAGGGTGAACCCGATAATGAAGCATGACACCAATAGGGTGTGTGAGGGTTAAATAACAAAAGGAATTTGTTCCTTTCCGCAGAAGCGGTACATACCACCACAAGGAGTTGATAAGGTTTTAGCAGCCACTAGTGGGTTGGGATACAATATTGTGAATACAGTTTAATTTGGGAGGAGGTATCCTCACCCTCACCTCTCTTACCCCTTCTTGTGGACAGTGGGGGGCTCTCCGCTACCACTTGTAGGTTACAGCAAACAGAAGCTCGCCATACATTAGGGACTGGAGGTCCACTATCAACTTCTTTATGGTTGGCACTACACACGCTCCACCACATGTACGGTGCAACCAGAAAGTTGCGTTGGAGGTGTGGTGGGACCGGGGATACTAAGCAAATTTGGTGGGTATGCTCCAAATTAACAATTCTGGGGAGACCTAGCGAAAGCACAAAGATACTGTGGTACCCATGCCTCTGAACCCCATGGTCTTGTTCCTAGTCCATAGGCAAATTTGATTTAAGTGCCTGTCCAAGTATGTGCAGCAGTTAATGTGCTAGGTTTGAAGGAGGCTAAACTAGTGATAGCATTTCAATGCAAGAACTAACCCCCTCCACCCCTCATCACCTCTGTGGCATCACAGACTTTGGAACATCCTTGCTTTGCAACGCTTGACCAGCTAACTTAACAGGACACATTCATAGTTCAAGGGGATGTATAAATCATTGATTGACTACACGTTCTGGGATATCAAGAGGGTTACCAGTCATCCTAGATAGAGAGCGATGGGCTTGTACTCCTAGCACATTGGCATGGGATTCTTCTGAGAAACTGAATCAGAGTTTGGATGCTGCTGTGGGCACAAAAAGAAAAATCTGCTTTGCCCTTTTGAAAAGGTAAATGTCAGCAACGGAACTGCGAGCTCTCTGTGGCGGGGAGGGGAAAACTGTTGAGGGTTGGGTAAGCACTAGAAAATGGAAGTGAATGAAGCATTGGGTATGTCTTGTATGAATGGTGCCTACTGCTAATCATTAATACCTTTATTTAAATAAAAATATGTTTGAGAAAAAAGAATAAATGAAATTTCAGTGAGAATAACTAAAAAAAAAAAAAGATTCTTGGACATAAACAATAGCATTAAAAAGTTAAAAACAGACAGCAGCATCATGTGAAATGGTCTACCATTAAGTAGCTTTCTTTGGTCAATATAAAATGTATGATACACAAAACAATTAACGCTCTACTAAATTTACCTTTTTTGTACGCCACACTTAAAATCTCTTCAACTTGTTCAGCGAAGCCCATGTCCAACATCTGGTCAACTTCATCAAGAACAACATGCTTTAGTTGGGAAAGATTAAGGTTGTGGTTCTGTAACTGGTCTTTGATGCGGCCCGGTGTACCAACCAATATGTCAATGCCATTTCGAATGCTATCAACTGGGATAAATACAGAAAAAATATTGAAAGCCCAATACAAAAAAATCTGCATTGAACCTGGAACAGTATGAATATTTTTTTTCTTTTTCCTTAACAATTTCATTTTGCAGTTCTCATTACGAGGGAGTAAGGGGAGAAAGATGAGCTCAGAGAGAGGTAAAAGGGGGAAGCTGCAAGGAGGGGGCAAAAGTAGGCCCGGACAAAATATAGATGATGCCAGAGTAATTAGCGTAATTTTTGGAATTTTGCGTTATTACAGGACGTTTGCTGCAAAACTTTACTGCGAGCGCCCAGGAATAACGCAAATGGCCAGGACAGTGACTGTTGCTCATGCAACTTGTGTTTTTTCATGCTATTTTTTTTTTTTTTTACAGCAAAATGAGTCAAAAAATGGATGCGGAAACATTTGGCACTGAATGAAGGATTTGCATAATTACATCTAATTTATCCGAAATTTTGCATAATTACTCAGAAGCAAAATATGCTTATACCGCAGACCCCCAAGAACAAGGTATAATATGCAATCAAGTATGTGTATATATATATATATATATATATATATATATATATATATATATATATATATATATATTCACTGAAAAAACCATAGGTTTCAGGGACGTTATAGTTAGTTGGACATTTCACTCGTACAAAACCATAGAAATTCGGCCGTTATAGTTAGTAGAGTTAACTATAACTCGCACCCCCGCAATGCACTGCTGATGACGTCACACATTACATCACTCATGACATGGTCAGTGACATCACTGATGACATCTCAAATGACATCACTGCTATCACTGATGACATCATCCAGTGAATGTGTGTTTCTTTAAAGTTTAAATATGTTATATATATATATATACACATATATATATATATATATATATATATGTGTAAAGGTGTATTAAAAAATTAGTGGGTGTATGAGTCTGAGTGGATGGTTTAGTAGGTGCGTGACTGACTGTACAAGTGAGTGATTTAGCGTGTCTTACTGAATGCATGGGTTAGTGAGTAAACTGTGTAAATGTCTGTATCAGTGTCAGTTTGTGTATAAGCAGTTGCATGGGTTGGTGAGCAGCTATATGAGTGTCTATATGGGTTATTGATTGGTTGTCTGAGTATCTGTATGGGTGCCTGAGTGTCTGTGTGAGTGGGCGGGGAGTGTGACTGTGCATAGATGTGTGAGTGGGTTATTCACTGGGTGTATGGGTTCAAGAGTGTATCTGTGTAGGGCTAAGTGGGTGAGTGTGTGTGTGTGTGTGTGTGTGTGTATGGGTGCGTTGGTGAGTGAATGGATGTCTCAGTGGTATATATGTGAGTAACTACATATGTGAAAGGCAGTATATGTGAGTGTTGGAGTATATAAATGACTATGTAAGAGTGAATGATTGTGAGAGTGTATGGATGAGTGTGTGGTTGTATCAGTGATTGTATAAGAGAGTAAGTATGTGTTAGTATTTGTATAAATAAGTGAGGTGGTCTGTGTACAACTGTATAGGAGAGTAAATGGGTGTTATTGATTCTTTGCATGACTGAGTAGGTGTGTGAGAGTCTATGGATGAGTGGCGGTGTGTGAGTGTATGTATAGGTGTATGAGTGCATATGATACTGCTGTATTGATGAGTGACTGCATGTATGAGTTACTGTATAGGTGAATGAGTGGATGTGTGTGTAGACCTAGGAATGAGTGAGTGAGTATGTAGTAAGTGGTATTGTTGTGTCTATGGTTTCGAACATGGTAGTCTGTATTTTAGAGTGGGTGTATCAAAGGTTATATTAGGGTGTGAGGAGGTGCATGAGATTATCACGTGGATGATGACATCTCAAATGACATCACTGATGACATCAGTGATGTCATCAGTGATGTCACTGACCATGTCATGAGTGATGTAATGAGTGATGTAATGAGTGACGTCATCAGCAGTGCATTGCGGGGGCGTGAGTTATAGTTAACTCTACTAACTATAACGGCCGAATTTCTATGGTTTTGTACGAGTGAAATGTCCAACTAACTAGAACGTCCCCGAAACCTATGGTTTTTTCAGTGAATTTATAAGGTTTTTTAAATGCTAATTTCTAATTATAAAGTGCCTGAAACCTATGGTTTTTTCAGTGAATTTCAATCGTTTTTTTAAATGCTAATTTCTAACTATGCCTACAAAGGTAGGAGAGGTGCACAAAGGCGCAGAAAGAAGC
Source organism: Calotriton arnoldi (assembly GCA_963921515.1). Taxonomy (NCBI): domain Eukaryota; kingdom Metazoa; phylum Chordata; class Amphibia; order Caudata; family Salamandridae; genus Calotriton; species Calotriton arnoldi. The sequence continues at coordinate 1,327,851 of CAWUFW010005099.1, forward strand.
AAGAGAAATGCAGAAAGAGGCCACAGAAGTGCAGAAAGGGGTAGGAGAGGTGCACAAAGAGGCAAGAGAGCTACAGAAAGAGGCAGGAGGGGTGCAGAAAGAAGGCAGAGAAGTGCAGAAAGAGGCAAGTAAGGTGCAGATAGAAGCAAGAGCAGTGCAGAAAGAACCAACAGAGGTGCAGAAAGAGGGTGGAGAGAGAGGCAAGAGGGGTGCAGAAAAAGGTAGGATGGGTGCAGAAAGAAGCAAGACAGGTGCAGAAAGAAGCATGGAAAGTGCAGAATGAAGCAACAGGGGTGCAGAAAGAGGCAAGAGAAGTGTAGAAAGGAGCAAGTGAGGTGCAGAAAGCGGCAACAGATGTGCAGAAAGGGCGAAGAGGTGCTGAAACAGGCAAGAGAAGTGCACAAAGAGGCAAGAAAATTGCTGAAAGAAGCAACAGAGGTGTAGAAAGAAGCAAGAAAAGTGCAGAAAGAGGCAAGTGAGATGCAAAAACAGGCAGGGAAGACGAGTGCAGAAAGACAACAGGGGAGCAGAAAGAAGCAAATGAGGTGCAGAAAGAGGCAACAGACGTGCAGAAAGGGCGAAGAGAGGGAGACAACAGGGGTGCAGAAAGAAGCAAGACAGGTGCAGAAAGAAGCATGGAAAGTGCAGAATGAAGCAACAGGGGTGCGGTAAGAGAAGTGCAGAAACAGGCAAGAGAAGTGCACAAAGAGGCAAGAGAATTGCTGAAAGAAGCAACCGAGTGTAAGAAACTGGCTCTATATATACTGCACCAAAGTGAGGTTCAGTGTGTATAGAGTCCAAGGGTCTCCAGAGGTAGGCAGAGGTTAAAGTTAGATAGAACCTTACTCTCTAAAGTGGTAGCTTGGTCGAGCAGTAAGGCAGTATCAGAGGACAGTGTTAAGCATTTGATGTACACACTCAGTCAGCAAATGAATTCACACACTCAAGAACTGAACTCTAGGCCAATTGTTTTTGTATAAAAAATATACTGTTATTTTAATTTTCGAACCAAGCAAGCCTGATACAGGTAAGCATTCAATTATTTTCAGTAATAAGTTACTTGTTGTACACAGTTTTAAAAAGCAATGAAGATTGTACTTGATTTGATATACAGGGGATGCAGTAGGTTGCAATACTTAGTAAATGCAGTACATTGAAATGAATGGCTTTTTAAAATAAATGCAGGTAAAATTACTTTTGCGTTACTTTTGTAATCCAGTGCTGGACTCCTAGATTCAGCACTGGGACATTTACTTAAAACAGGTAAGTAATTACGCTTTGTAGTTTGTACAATTTTTAAAGAATATTCTTGTATTTCAAAAGTTGACACTTAGAAACTTTTTCACCTAGAACCACCAATGTTATCCTATGGAAGGAAATTCAATTCACAGGTAAGCTACTTTAACGTTACTTTTGTAATCCAGTGCAGGACTCCTAGATTCAGCACTGGAACATTTACTTAAAACAGGTAAGTAATTACGTTTTGGTTATTTGTGTGATTTTTAAGGAATATTCTTAGTTTTCAAAAGTCGACACTTAGAAACTTTTTGGGAGAAAAAGTGTCAATGTTATTCTATGAGGAAAAATAGGTTATCGGTTTCGAGGTAAGTAATCGGTCTTTTGAGTTAGGGTTCTGGGGTTAGACTCAGGGGTCTCCCAGGGTCAGTGATGCACTGTTGTTGCACCCTCAGCGGCACTAGGGCGGCCGGGTGCAGAGTGTTGAGGCCCAATGTTATCCTATGGAGGATAGGGGGACTCCGGTTGGTGGCTGCTGGCAAGCAGGCCACAGGGTTGTGGGAGCACAGCTCCTAGGGTTAAGCCCAGGGCACGTTGGGGACCAAGTTAGCACCAAAGAGGCACCCTCAGCGGCTCTAGGGCGGCCGGGTGCAGGGTGCCGTTTTGAGGTCGGGTGCCCTGTTGATTTCAATGGAGATTCTCCGGGACAAAGAAACACTGCAGGCTCAGGGACGAGGATCTTCCAGGAGTGACCACCACTTCGAGGGGTAAGTTGGGATGTTGAGGGTTGGTTAGGCACCGATGGGTTGGGCACACAAGGCCGTGGGGCGTCGGGTGCAGGGGTGCCTTGGGACGTCGGATTTTCTTACCCGCTCTGGTCGCGGTAGGGGGGTCCTCTGGATTGAGGCTGCAGGCGTCGTCAGGAGGCTTGAGGCAGGTCAGGGGTCGCCGGATCTCGGGTCAGGATCGCCGGCGGGACCTCCTCGGGGTATTTGCCCACTCGAGCTCGGGCCGGATTCGGCGGGTGTAGAGTGTGCGGGATTCGCGGTTCCTGGCTGCCACCAGAAGCTGCAGTTCAAACACGTCCGGTGTTCAAGGGAGAAACAGCTTGGAAAGTGAAGGCAGGCAGGTCCTCCGGGGTTTTTGAGGTTGCTGGCCGCTGGACACGCTGGGGTTTTGCAGGAGCAGGTTCGAGGGGAGACAGGCCTGTAGGGCTGGGGCCAAGTCAGTGGGCGTCGTCCTCTTGTTAGCTCTGCACAGCTTCTCGTCCTTCTTCTCTTCTTTTTCTTGTAGTTGCTGGATCTGCCTTCCTGGTTCAGGGATGCCCCCTAAATACTGTATTTAGGGGCGTTTTAGGGGTCTTGAGGTCAGTAGCCAATGGGCTACTGACTTTAGGGTGACTACACCCTTGGTGTGCTCACCCCACGTGGGGGAGTGAGCACAATCCCTAGTCCTGATTGGGGAGTGCCTGCCATCTGCAAGATGGCGAGCACTGGAGAGTGGGCTTCACCTCACCTCCCCCACCTGAGGGGTGGAGTTGGCAGAGGTGAGCAAACCTCCTGGGCTGGCTAGTTTTCCGCCTGTCTTCCCGCCGAAAGGGAGGGGAGACAGGAAGGGGGCCTGCTCCTGATAGCAGGAGAGGCTGGGGGTCGCATTACAAAGGCTGCCAGGCCTTTGAAGCTCCCCTGCCACAGATGGCTCTTCCTGGCCTGGGGGAGGTGTGTACACCTCCGCCCAGGAAAGGCTTTGTTTCTGGGCTCAGGGAGCGTAGGCTCCCACCCTAGGGGTCCAGAAACATGTCTCGTGGTGGCAGGCTGGTGTGTACCAGTCAGGGAACCCACCAGAGGCTGGTCGTTTTTCAGGGGGCATCTCAAAGATGCCCTCTGTGTGCATTTTTCATTAAATCCCACACTGGCATCAGTGTGGGTTTAATGTGCTGAGAAGTTTGATACCAAACTTCTCAGTTTTCAGTGCAGCCATTATGGTGCTGTGGAGTTCGTAATGACAAACTCCCAGCACCATATACTCTTAATGGCAGCACTGCACTTACAATGTCTAAGAATGGACTTAGACACTGTAGGGGTACAGGGCTCATGCACCTGTACCCTCACCACTGGTATAGTGCACCCAGTTAGAGGGGTGACTGATCTATGCCAAGGCAGTGGGTTGTAGGCATGGCACACGGATGTGTGCCATGTCGACTCTTCACTTTGTTCTGCACCAAAACACGCAGCCTGCAAAGGCAGTGTGTGTGTGTAAAGGTACAGGGCCTCTAAGGGTGGCACAATAAGTGCTGCAGCTCTTAGAGGTCTTCCCTGGTCACAGTGCCCTGGGTACCTGTGGTACCATTTACCAGGGGCTGACCTGTGGCCAGAGATGCCAATTGGGTACAGTTTTGGGGAAAGAACACAGGCCCTGGGAACCTGATTGGCAGGGACCCAGGGCACATCAAGTCAAAGTGCATCAGTGGTCTGGCAAAAAGTGGGGGGGTTACTGCACCAGAAACCCACTTCCTTACACCGAGGTGTAGAAAGAAGCAAGAAAAGTGCAGAAAGAGGCAAGTGAGATGCAAAAACAGGCAGGAAAGGTACAGAAAGAGGGAAGACGAGTGCAGAAAGAGACAACAGGGGTGCAGAAAGAAGCAAGACAGGTGCAGAAAGAAGCATGGAAAGTGCAGAATGAAGCAACAGGGGTGCAGAAAGAGGCAAGAGAAGTGTAGAAAGAGGCAAGTGAGGTGCAGAAAGAGCCAACAGAGGTGCAAAAAGAGGCAAGAGAGGTGCTGAAACAGGCAAGAGAAGTGCACAAAGAGGCAAGAAAATTGCTGAAAGAAGCAACAGAGTAGAAAGAAGCAAGAAAAGTGCAGAAAGAGGCAACATACGTGAAGAAAGAGGGAAGAGAGGTGCAGAAAAAGGCAAAAGAGGTACATAAAGAGACAACAGGGGTGCAGAAAGCAGCAAGACCGGTGCAGAAAGCATGGAAAGTGCAGAATGAAGCAACAGGGGTGCAGAAAGAGGCAAGAAAAGTGCAGAAAGAGGCAAGTGAGATGCAAAAACAGGCAGGAAAGGTACAGAAAGAGGGAAGACGAGTGCAGAAAGACAACAGGGGTGCAGAAAGAAGCAAATGAGGTGCAGAAAGAGGCAACAGACGTGCAGAAAGGGCGAAGAGAGGTGCAGAAAAAGGCAAGAAAAGTGCAGAAAGAGGCAATAGAGGTACATAAGGAGACAACAGGGGTACAGAAAGAAGCAAGACAGGTGCAGAAAGAAGCATGGAAAGTGCAGAATTAAGCAACAGGGGTGCAGAAAGAGGCAAGAGAAGTGCAGAAACAGGCAAGAGAAGTGCACAAAGATGCAAGAGAATTGCTGAAAGAAGCAACCGAGGTGTAGAAAGAAGCAAGAAAAGTGCAGAAAGAGGCAAGTGAGATGCAAAAACAGGCAGAAAAGGTACAGAAAGAGGGAAGACGAGTGCAGAAAGACAACAGGGGTGCAGAAATAAGCAAATGAGGTGCAGAAAGAGGCAACAGACTGGCAGAAAGGGCGAAGAGAGGTGCAAGAAAAGTGCAGAAAGAGGCAAAAGAGGTACATAAAGAGACAACAGGGGTACAGAAAGAAGCAAGACAGGTGCAGAAAGAAGCATGGAAAGTGCAGAATGAAGCAACAGGGGTGCAGAAAGAGGCAAGAGAAGTGTAGAAAGGAGCAAGTGAGGTGCAGAAAGCGGCAACAGATGTGCAGAAAGGGCGAAGAGATGCTGAAACAGGCAAGAGAAGTGCATAAAGAGGCAAGAAAATTGCTGAAAGAAGCAACAGAGGTGTAGAAAGAAGCAAGAGAAGTGCAGAAAGTACAAGAGATTTGCAGAATGAGGTCAAGAGAAGTGCAGAAAAAGAAAGTAACGTGCAGAAAGAAGCAACAGAAATGCAGAAAGAGGCAAGAGAGGCGCAGAGGGAAGCAAGAGTGGCTTGCACACCATTAGTACCAATTTAACACCCACATTTAGCAATAAGTAACAGGTGACCATTCTAGGTTTGCAAAGGGCCTTCCACCACGCTGTAAAACTTGTCGCTGCATTTTTGGTAACGTTTGACCCATTTCAGCTAGAAACAAGGCTTTTTTTGTTCAAATCTGCATATTAGGGTGCAGATGATGAATTATGTGGCTAATGCAGAAAATGTATAATTGTGCGAAAGTCGGTGCAGCCAAACAGTCACATAATTCCAGTGGCCCTGCTCATACCTCTAACTAGGTCCACAAGTGCTCCTCAGTGATTCCATCTTTTTTTGTCTCACTGAGTTCATAGTTGAGCTTCTATGGAAACCTCCAGTAAGCCCCACAGAGCTGCGTTGCAGACAGGTGTAAAAAGGGGCGTGGCCTCGAACCACCTCTCTGCAACGCAGCTCTGTGACGCTTATTGGAGGTACCTGGTGGGCTAGTTGGCCCCCAGGGACCCTCAGGATTGAAGGGGACTTAATCCCCCAACTTAAAACCCGCCACGGGGCCTGATGTGACAAGTGTGAGGTGCTGGGTGGGTGAGGGCTCGGAGTGCTGCAGAGAGGTGCTGAGTTGGTGAGAGCTCGGAGAGCTGCGATGCCAGAGAGGTGCTGGGTGGGTGAGGGCTCGGAGTGCTTCGGAGCCAGAGAGGTGCTGGGAGGGTGAGGGCTTGGAGTGCTGCAGAGCCGGAGAGGTGCTGGGTGGGTGAGGGCTCGGAGTGCTGCAGAGCCGGAGAGGTGCTGGGTGGGTGAGGGCTCGGAGTGCTGCAGAGCCGGAGAGGTGCTGGGTGGGTGAGGGCTCGGAGTGCTGCAGAGCCGGAGAGGTGCTGGGTGGGTGAGGGCTCGGAGTGCTGCAGAGCCGGAGAGGTGCTGGGTGGGTGAGGGCTCGGAGTGCTGCAGAGCCGGAGAGGTGCTGGGTGGGTGAGGGCTCGGAGTGCTGCAGAGCCGGAGAGGTGCTGGGTGGGTGAGGGCTCGGAGTGCTGCAGCGCCATAGAGTTGCTGAGGGGTGAGGGCTCGGAGTGCTGCAGAGAGGTGCTGAGGGGTGAGGGCTCGGAGTGCTGCAGAGAGGTGCTGAGGGGTGAGGGCTCGGAGTGCTGCAGAGGTGTGCTGGGTGGGTGAGGGCTCGGAGTGCTGCTGAGCCAGAGAGGTGCTGGGTGGGTGAGGGCTCGGAGTGCTTCAGAGCCAGAGAGATGCTGGGGGGGGGGGTGAGGGCTCGGAGTGCTGCAGTGCCGGAGAGGTGCTGGGAGGGTGAGGGCTCGGAGTGCTGCAGAGCCGGAGAGGTGCTGGGTGGGTGAGGGCTCGGAGTGCTGCAGAGCCGGAGAGGTGCTGGGTGGGTGAGGGCTCGGAGTGCTGCAGAGCCGGAGAGGTGCTGGGTGGGTGAGGGCTCGGAGTGCTGCAGAGCCGGAGAGGTGCTGGGTGGGTGAGGGCTCGGAGTGCTGCAGCGCCATAGAGTTGCTGAGGGGTGAGGGCTCGGAGTGCTGCAGAGAGGTGCTGAGGGGTGAGGGCTCGGAGTGCTGCAGAGAGGGGGTGAGGGCTCGGAGTGCTGCAGAGAGGGGGTGAGGGCTCGGAGTGCTGCAGAGAGGTGCTGGGTGGGTGAGGGCTCGGAGTGCTGCTGAGCCAGAGAGGTGCTGGGTGGGTGAGGGCTCGGAGTGCTTCAGAGCCAGAGAGATGCTGGGGGGGGGGGGGGTGAGGGCTCGGAGTGCTGCAATGCCGGAGAGGTGCTGGGTGGGTGAGGGCTCGGAGTGCTGCAGCGCCAGAGAGGTGCTGAGGGGTGAGGGCTCGGAGTGCTGCAGAGAGGTGCTGAGGGGTGAGGGCTCGGAGTGCTGCAGAGAGGTGCTGGGTGGGTGAGGGCTCGGAGTGCTGCTGAGCCAGAGAGGTGCTGGGTGGGTGAGGGCTCAGAGTGCTGCTGAGCCAGAGAGGTGCTGGGTGGGTGAGGGCTCAGAGTGCTTCGGAGCCAGAGAGGTGCTGAGTGGGTGAGGGCTCGGAGTGCTGCAGCGCCAGAGAGGTGCTGAGGGGTGAGGGCTCGGAGTGCTGCAGAGAGGTGCTGAGGGGTGAGGGCTCGGAGTGCTGCAGAGAGGTGCTGAGGGGTGAGGGTTCGGAGTGCTGCAGAGAGGTGCTGAGGGGTGAGGGTTCGGAGTGCTGCAGAGAGGTCCTGAGGGGTGAGGGCTCGGAGTGCTACAGAGAGGTGCTGGGTGGGTGAGGGCTCGGAGTGCTGCAGAGAGGTGCTGGGTGGGTGAGGGCTCGGAGTGCTGCAGAGCTGGGGCCGCTGTGCCTGTATTGATGTCTGAGATGATGAATTCTCGGAGACTGGCACATATACTATTGGTCTAATGGCTGTGTAATTAAGTCCCCTGTAAATGACCCACGCCTCATTTCTTCCTAATCTATGGAATTTTGATTGAATTTGTCAGCTCTAATTGAAAAATACTGCTCTTTAATGTCTGCATTGCAGTTCATTGCTGGAGTGCTTTTAATGAGACGGCCGCTGACCCGCAGAATTCAGGCTGGCTTCGACTTTTAACGCACACGGTTTTCCCCGATTGACTCACAGAGAAGGGGTGAAAACGTAAACAATGCTGAACACGAGCTTCACATGACCTGAGCTGTCACAAACCAGGGCAGTCATTGTGTCCAAGATCACACGGAGTGCCTTAGTTCATGCCCTTCGTGTGCCGTGTTTGTGACACGAAACTGCAAATGTCTACATATTTAGACAAGCCTTCTTTCCTAGTCACATTTGAAATGCAACATACATGAAGTGTGCGACGCCCGCATGTGCTTGTAGTGTGTGTGTGCGCACTGAACAAAATAATTAATATATTCGTTCCATAGATGGCATCTTTATACACAACTTACTAAAGAGTAAGCGATATTTACATGCTATTCACGCTATAGATATGATCTGATGGTAAATGCGTGTGCTGAGAGGCGATTCAGGCTGTACGTTGTGGCAAAAATAAACGTATAGTTTATGCGTATGAATGTACAGACCATCTGCATCAGCAGACAGTGTAATGTCACTCGCTCGTCACACCTCGGTTGGCCGATGACCAGCACCTCACGGGCAAGGAGGGAGCACAGAGGGGCGGACAATGCTTGGGGTTCGAATCTTTACACACTCTTGAGCGCAAAAGACGTGGTTCTACCTTGACTACTGATGCACAAATCAGGCAAGCGAGTTTTGTCTAAACTGCAATAAAGTGATGACGGCTGCATTTACCACAACACGTTTCTTGTTAATTTAGCCTACTGATGGGTGTTTATTCTCAGCAACGTGGCGGGAATGCGCGCGCACACGCGAATTCTGCCGATTTTTTTAAAAAAATTTTAAAGGCTTTTTTTGGGACTGCGGGTTTTTCTAAGACCCCCTGAGCAGGCCTAGGGGGTCAGGGTGTTTCTACCTGCCCCCTTTTCTTCATTTTTCACTTTTTTCCCCCCCTTTTTCTTGTGACTCGGTTACAGAGTCACAAGATGGCTGCCAACACTTCCTGGTTTGGAGTGTTGGCAGCCAATCAGATCTCACGACGAGATGTGTGGTTAGGCTCCGCCCAGATATCGAAAGTTTTCTTTTTTTTAATTTCTCAGGAATTACTGAACTGATTTACTCCATTTTAAAAAAAGGTCGCTTTCTGAACCAAGCGCTACCTTTTTGCCAAATTCGGTGTAATTCCGTTCAGCAGTTCGGGCTGTAGCTTTGTCTAAAGTTTCCTATGGAAATTAACATGGGGAAAACGCGTTTTGGGACCCCCCCCCCCCTTTTTCCTCGGCCCCGCTTGACGAATCACCCCGAAACTTTCAAGACAGGAGCTGACCGGAGCGCCCCACTAGTTTTGAAAATTTCGCAGAGATTCGTCAACCGGCGCCAAAGTTATTGGGAAAAGAAAAAACGCTTTTTGAATAGAAACTAGGTCCTAACTATAACTACCTACTGGCGACCGCCAGTAGGTAATATATACACACACACACACACATATATATATATATATATATACACATACATACATATACACACACACAGCAAGTTAATGAAATAATTTTAAAAATGGGTTCTGAGAGCAAGCAGGCAGCAATACCCTCCAATAAAGAAAAGGTAGGCAATATACTGCTTTCAAGTGATGTCTAAGGATTGGAGCCAGTGTAATCTTGCTCTCCGTACCACCTCAGACTTTAGTCAGAAAAGTTCCATATTTCTAAATGTGACATTTAATAATAATAATAATAATAATAATCTTTATTCAGCTGTAATCACAGCCATAAAAGAAACAGGAATAAAAAAACAGTAACAAATTCATTTAAAACAACATGTCACGATATGTGCAAAATCGCGAAAGTCCTTATATCCATCAGTCACGTCAAGAAAATTTCTTGATCTTAAGACGGCTCTTAGAAAGTTTGTTACAACAAAAAGTGACATTTTCAAAATAGTAATTTCAAATCCAACTTCACAACCAGTTTGGATTTTAAATTACCATGAACTGGAGTACTTGATCCATGGTTTTAGCTCCGTCCATCATCTCCTTGTGTTTGCTTTGTTCGCCCTAAGTTGGCAGGGTATGCCCAGACGTGGGTCCCTTGCTCACTTTGCCACTGGATTCAAGCTAGCCTGGCTGATGAGGGCTGTTACCCCGAAACCGGTCCCAGGATGCTTGTTTCCAGTTCAGGGAAGACCTGGCTTGGCAGTTCGGGCTGGACTGTTCCCATGAGGCACAGGGTCAAGACTGATTTGCATATAGCTGGGTCTGAACTGAGGTGGCGAAGTGAGCTAAAGAACGATGATGGATTCAACCCAGATCTGAGACTGGGGGTGAGTGTCATAAAAGTTTCAGCGCTCCGTCCATCATCCCATTGTGTTTGCTTTAGCTATTACCAACCTGAAGTTATAAAGTGTTATAATGTAACCCAGTGCTTTTCTATAGGAGGCCAGGCCTGCCACAGTGAAATACCATTTAGATTTTTCACTGTCGGGACATGTAAAATGCACAAAAAATACACTTCATACTTTATAAATGCCATGCAACCTGCTTAATGGGTATGTACAGCCTACCTTAAGAGTGACTTACAGTTATTGAAAGGAAGGCTTATGCATGTCAAAGGGTTTATTTCGCCCCGGTCGAATTTGCAATTTAAAAGCTGCACAGCTAGGATGCAGTGGCAGGCCTAGAATCATGTTTTCACTTGTCACTTTAGTGGTGGCACAATAAGAACTGCAGTCCACAGGTGACATTTACCATACAGTTCCTGGGTGAACAGAGTACCATATGTCAGGAACTGACTAGTAAGTTAGCTATGCCAATCAGGTATTAGCCAACTGCACCTATACTTTAGGAGTCAGAGCACGTAACTGGGCGCTGGATGTCAGCGTTCCCGTGTTCAGAATCAGTACACCAGCACAATCTAGCAAAAAGGGGACTGATCCTGCAACAAGGGCCTTTCCTCACACAGAGAAAGACCAGATGAGGGCACAAGGGCGTCAACGGGACTTCAGCAGGGCTTTGGTGGCATCACATCTCTCAGGCCCCTGGCCTCAACTCAAAGGTGCAGCTGCATGGTTATAGGTAAGAGCTCCCCTCTTGGCTTCCCGGCCTTGCGGCAGGCCATGCCCCCAGAGCTCCAGTCAAGGGAATTACCACACAGGAAAGAGAACCCCAGACTCTACCATAAACAGCGCTTATCTGCAGCTCCTCAACTCGTTCTATAATTGTACTGTTCAGTCTGAGAACCTACAGGACCATGTGGCAATCTAATGCTTAAACAACAATTGATGGACAGAATGCAGTACAATGTCATACATTCACCCCAGTACAGAGATCTGGGCCTAAATCCATCGTTTTTTTGCTCACCATGCCAATCCAGTTTGAACCCAGCCATATGCAAATCAGTCTTGACCCTGTGCCCAATGGAAACAGTCCAGCCCGAACTGCCAGGCCAGGTCCTCCCTACACTGGAAACAAGCATCCTAAGACCGGTTTCGGGGTTTCACCCCTCATCAGCCAGGATAGCTTCATCAATTGTTTCTTTTGCATATGTCGCCCTAAGTGGGAAGGGTATGCCCAGACGTGGGCCCTGTGCTCACTACACCACTGGATTCAAGCTAGCCTGGCTGATGAAGGGTGATGCCCTGAAACCGGTCCCAGGATGCTTGTTTCCGGTCTAGGGAGGACCTGGCTTGGCAGTTCGGGCTGGACTGTTCCCACAAGGAACAGGGTCAAGACTGATTTGCATATGGCTGGGTCCAAACTGGGGTGAGCAAAAGAATGATGGATTTAACCCAGATTCTTGTGACTGGGGGTGAATGCTTGCATTATCCAGCATTCCGTCCATCAATTGTTTCTTTTGCAATCTAATGCTTTGACACAAAAAAAGGTGTTAGGCTATAATAAACCACGTTTTTTGTTTGGGTTTCTTTGGAAGATGGGTTTTGCACCCTCACCTTGCTCGTGCTGTGGCTGTTCTGGTAAAGGAGGCGTGATCTGATATATACTGGAACCCCACGTCTCGGAGGTACGGTCAGCCCTCCCAGCTGAGCAGCTAGGAGCTGGATTAGGCAGGATCCTTGCCCTGTGGATTCCATTGGTGGGAAAGTTGAAGGCAGAATGTCTATGCGCTGCCGACGCCCTATTGGTCATTGCCAACCCATAGTTTATAATTTCCACATCACTCTTCATCATCAAGGGTTTTTGAATGATACTCCAAGATTATTATAAATTAGGCCAAGACCAAATCGTTCCCATTACAAGATGTCAAACTGATTGAATTACGGTACTTAAGTATCGACGAGTAAACCTTCTATAGATAACCCATAATGAATATCAGTCTCTTATTTCATGAAGGCTGACCCCACATTGCAGACAATACTCTGGAACCTATCTACATTTCCTAGATGGAGCACATGGCGTCGCATCATTGCCATGTGCAACTGATAGTGTAATTGGGTCAGCAAATACGGCAAGGAGAGGGGTGAAATTGTTACACAAGTATAAGCAGAACAGATGAGTACTGAGCTTGGCAAGGTAGGAAGCAGAAAATTGGACTTTATCAAAATGTGAGGTGGTGGGAGCCCTTTACTGTAATGGTCTCCTGAGCTACAAACAGATTATTATTTGGATATACTGCTTTGCAGAATTTTTTTTCTATTTACAGGTCTTTCCCATCATAACCTGCACTTGGAGGTACACTGTACATTATGATGGAGCAACTGTGTGGTGTTGTCTCTAGAAGTTACAGTACACTTTGTTATACGTGACTGACTCCCTGAGGGACTGTGAATGTGATGGAAATAGTATGCATCCTAAGGAGTTGCTCTATAATCCAGCTTCTGACTCATTCAGCTCAAGATACTTTATTGATCTTACTCTCATATGTCTTAGTTGTTTGCCTAGGGATCAATATTGAACCAGTTTCCCTCGGCTTCACACTTGAGCACAGCTCAAAGATCGGAGCAGTACAATAAGAACACCAACCAATTCACAAAGCAAGACACCAAAACACTTCTAACACGGGCTATTTAATAAACCCACACTTTTTTACTAAAGCACAAACTAAAGAGGGGTGTGCCAGCCATGCCCTTGTACATCGCCATCTTACAGCAAAATGTAATTTTGCTTTGTGCTGTATATTTATTTACCAGTTGGGTGGGAAACTAATATCATGTAGCAGTAATCAACGTTTATTCAAATAATTTCTGGTATAATTAAATGAGAAGTAATGAAAACAGCCTAACGGAAAACAGAGTACTTACATTGTGCACGATATGCTGTGCCACCATAGAAACAATCAACTGTGAGCTTTTTAGTAATGTCTTTAAAGTCTCTGGACACCTGAATGGCTAGCTCCCTTGTTGGAGTAAGAACAAGCACCTGCAATAAAACAAAGCAGTGTTAAAATTTAGATGGTCTGGCACTTAAATTAAACAATAATCCCAGGTGGATTCGAAATTGTCAATGAATTGCATAAAGAAAACAATTTATCTTTAAATGCTTTCCTTAAATCAGTAATGATTTAATCAAAATAAAAGCGACAAGTAACCTACCTGTAATAGTTGACAAATTTGTATACTGTGCATTATCGTAGCATGTGCTGGTTAAGCACAGAAACATCTAGACACATTGAAGTTCCCGGTGGTGTGGATCCCTCCACGTTTTTTTACCCAGAATGCCCTACAAATGTCAAACTTGTCAACACTTTCTGTGAGGGAAAGTTTTGGAATCTATGGAGAACAAAAGTCCTAAATCCCAGTGTTCCAACACTTCTTTCAATAAAAAACAGTAATTTGATTTATATAGCGCTTACTACCCCTGATGAGGTGTTGAAGCGCTTTATGGCAAGTAGCACGCTACTCTGGAATAAGGTTAATGGTTAATCTAGTGGTTATTGGTGGGTACTGCAATTTGTCACGAGTAGTGAGGGGGGGACCTATCACCCAGGGGAGGAATGGTCCAGAAACATACCATGGAAACATCCAGAATTTTGCTTTGAATTTAACAGATTCCTAGGGTGTGGGTAGCTGCGGGACTTGAACCCTGGGTTGGCTATCTCCCGAGAAACCTACCAACCACAGAAATTTCTGGAAACTAGACACCAGGAGGAGTCCAGAGTGGTATGCCTTGCATGGAACCCATTTATTTTTCTAACCCAGAAAGCCTTGCATATGTCATACTTCAGCTGGCAAGTGTGGCAAATTATGTTTTTGATCCATACTAACATCTGCTGGGTATTCTATGTAAGATAATATGCTGGGATCCGCTCATGTGTCATTACTCTGGATCCCTGTGGGCGTCTAGTTGGCAAATATTCGGAGGGTTGGTACATTTTCCTGGGTGCTGGAAGAACGCATGCCCAGATACTGAAGTTATCCCCTAGGGAAACTGGAAACGAATTTGGCGATTTAGGCATAGCTTTGGCATTTGCAGTGCATTCTAGGTAAGACAGTACATTTCACCATGGAAATCCGGCCGAAATTAGGTGTTTTAGGCCTGGTTTTGATGTTTACAGAGGTATCTGGATACAAAAACAAATGCAGGGATGAAAGCAAGCCACACTACCTTGATTCCTCCTGTGAGCGCCAAAGGGAAAACCTGCCTTGGGTGCATGAAAGGGACCTCTATGTAGAGGTATGGTGGAAGGCATAGAGGTCAATGTCCTCCCCACTCTAAGACGTTAATATAACTGGGAAAAAACATTAACCTTAGTACTTTTTTCAATACAGTCCCCCTGTCATATTAGTAACATAGCATAGAAGAGGAAGACTAATGGCATTCCCCTCTCAGCATAATGTTATACATTTTAATACGTACCAGCAAAGGAGCCAGGTGGCGACTTGCAGGGTTCCAAATTATCTCCGCTATATTTCAGAACGTTATCACAAATTATTTGATAGTTAACAGGATTTTCAGCTGAAGGAGTCCGAAACACTGCACTATGAGAAACTCTACCTCATCTGGGGGAGAAATTAATGACTGATTCTCACAGTACAAGTCATTTTGTTGGAATCAGAAAAGAGGGACTCTTGGTCTTACGTGGCGAAATGAAAGAAATCTAGAGCGAGAAATTACACCGGACGTCTGGAATAAATTACTGGGGGTTATATCTAAGCCAATATTTGTGCACAAAGAAAGAGGTCCAGTATGAATGGTAAAATACACTTTAATCTATCGCACATAATCCCCGACTGTTGCAGAGATGAAAACTTAAAAAAAAAAAAAACACTAAAATAAATAAACAAACTGCAGCTCTACTTAAATAAAGCCCCTGCAGGGAAGCTACCAGAACAGAGCTCATTCATTTTCAGAGCCTGCATTGTAGCAGTGCCATTTCCTAATATACTTAGCGTCCGCTTTGTATGAGCCCTGGCTCAATCAGAACCTGATACCACAAGAACTATGAGAGCACAGCCACAGTGGAGTACCACTGCATGACACTAAACTGCATAAGTGGACTGTTTAACAATACAAACAGATTTGAGAAGCATCTCTTCCCAAGGACAAGAAGATTTGTATCCCTGGCTAGTCAGTTTCACTTCCAATTTACATTTGCATCAAACCAATAACATCAATCTCTCTCAAAGTAGTGAGGGATCAGAATATGGTAGGTACTTTAGAATACCAAAATAACATTTCCAAAGAGAATGAAGCAAACTTCTTATATGTATTCTTAGTCACCTTGGGGGCTCTGCCTCTTTTCCGATCTTGGTCAACTCCTTGAAGTTTTTCAATCAATGGAATAGCAAAAGAGAAAGTTTTCCCTGTCCCAGTTCGAGCTTGAGCAACAACATCTTTACCACTATACACCGAATGGAATGTCTTTACTTGCACAGGAAACAAATGCGTTACTCCTCTTGCTGAAAAATAAAAAATAAATGGCATGTTACATCTAGTTTCATGACATACAACTGTTCACCAAAATATCTAAAGCAAAAACATTCATGAAGACCAAATATACATATATATATATATATATACACACACACATACATATACATATACATATATATACATACATACATACATACACACACACATATATACACACACACACCCACACCCACCGTAGGAAGAGTGCTCTGTATATGGTATACCACTAGGTGGTTATACCGGGAAGCCTTTACTCCGAAGTTTTTACTTCGTAGTACATTTTCCACCTATTTTTTAGATCGTACAGACTGTTGGCACGCGAGTCTTTACATCGCAACACAAAACCACGGATTTGAGGATAATTAAAAAATGGGGCGGGGGGGGGGTGTCCTCCGAAAAATATAACATGTTCAATTACTAACAAATGTGTAAACGACAAATGGAATTAAAAATTGTATTATGAGTTAATGTATACATTTTCAACAGTAGGTGGCAGTGTTACACTGTGATAGAATTTTTCAGAGGCAGTAAGCGTGGTAGTGGAATGCGTGGTGATGGTGTTTGTAATGTGAATCAATGTAAATGCGTGGTAGTGGTATGCGTTGTGAAATGTGTGATGTAAAGACGTGCGTGGTAAAGGAAGGCGTGGTAATGTCATACAACGGTTATACCGTGCACAGAGTGCAGGGGTTCCACAAAGGTGTACAGAGCTCAATGTAAAACCCAAAGTGCTCTATTCGTGGTAGTGTGGGCGAGCAGCCTTAGGCCTAACACACTGCAAGACATCTATTGCACAACATTGACCAATAATGGACACACGACTCAAAATGGTTCCCACGCCAAGTTTAGAAAAATAAGCGTTGTTTGTACTTTATTTTAAGACCAAGATCTTCACAATAAGGTAAGCACTTTTTTTTTTTAACCCAAATACATTTCAATTTCAAAAGTCGACACCTAGTGCAATTTCTGAACAGTTCAATGTTATCCTATGGAGGAAAACAGTTATGCGGTTATGCTGGTAAATGAAACACTTACAGTTCCAGTCTTTGGGATCAAAGATCAGCAAGGGTCAGGTGAGTACCAAAACTGCACCACCGGCAGCTCAGGGGCTGCCAGGTGCAGAGGTCAAAATCGGAGTTTGGCCCAAGGCGTTTCAATGGAGACTGGGGGTGCTCAGAGCCACACTGCTTGCAGGCAAGTAGAATAGTTGCAGGGGCCAAGATTTGGGGGTTAGGTCAAACACAGGGGGGGGGGGGGGCACAAAGCAGCACTAAACATACACCACCAGCGGCACAGGGGTGGCAGGGTGTAGGGTGCAAATTTTGCATCAGGCGCCCAATACTTTTTAATGGGGATTCTGCTTTCAACAAACAGGCTGTAAGCGTCGCACCGGAGGTTGCAGGAAGGAGACCAACGACAGCAGAGGTCAGTTGAGATGTAGGGGGTCATAGGGGCACCATCGATTCAGCTCACCAAGGCGCAGGGGTGCATTTTGACGTCAGAGTCTTCTTACCGGAGCCGGCCGCAGTACGGGGGAGCCTCTGGATTCAGGCTGCAGGCGTCATCGCGGAGGAGGGGGTCAGCCAACGCTGGACATGAGGTCAGGATCGCTGGGGAACCTGTTCTGGGTCGGTAAGCCAGGTCGACACGGGCCGTAGGCGTCAGGTGCAGAGAAGCCAATGATCGCGGCTCCGCCTGGATCTTGAGTCCTTGGGGTTGGTTTCTTCTAGATAGGTCCACTGTCCATGGGAGATTGGAGTATTTTTCGAAGGCAGCCATCCTCCCAGGGTTTTCAGAGGTCGCTTGCTATGTGACGGGTCAAAGGTTTGCAGAAGCTGGAGGCAGGCCGGTAGGGCTGGGGCCAAGGCAGTTGTCTTCAGTCTGCTCTGTAGGGATGTCTTTTTGCTGCTTAGGTTGTCGCAGATCCAGTTTCTAAGGTCTACTGGAGCCACCTAAATACTAGATTTAGGGGAGAAGCAAGTAGGGCCAATAGGCACCTTACCTGGGGAGAATACACCCTCTATTATGCCACCCTCCCTCCTGTGGAAGGGGGCATAGACCTAGCCCTAATTGGAGGGGTCCCTACATCTTCAAGATGTCGGGACTGAGAGATGTGCTTCAACTCGCCTCCCCCACCTTAGGGGTGGAGTTGACAGAGGTTGGGACACCTCCCATTATCCTGAGTTTTCCCGCCGGTTTTCCCGTCCAAAGTGGGGGGTGTAAACAAGGGGCTGCCATCTGTTGCTAGCAGCAGAGGCCCAGGGGTTCGCATTATAAAGGCGGCAGGCCTTTAAAACTTCTCCCTTTGAGCAATGGCCCATCTTGGGGGAAGAGGTGACACCTCTGCCCAGGATGTGCATTGTTTCTGGTACCAGAGAGCAGGGGCTCTCCACCAAGGAGTCCAGAAACATTTCTGGTGGTGGCTGGCTGGTTACAGCCGGTCAGAGACCACACCAGGGTTGGTAGGTTTTCAGGGGGCACCTCTGAGGTGCCCTCATGGTACATGGTACAATAAATCACACACTGGCATCAGCGTGGATTTATTGAAAGGAGTAGTTTGGTACCAAACACTCCTGTGTTCAGTGAAACCATCATGGTGCTGTGGAACTCGAGTGGTCGAGTTTCCAGCCCATGTACTCTGTATGGCTTCACTGGCACTTATAATATTAAGGAATGGACCCCAACATTGTATGGGCATATCTGCTCTCACACACATACAAATATATATATACACACATACGCACACACAAATATATATATACACATACGCACACACAAATATATATACACATACACACAAATATATATACACACATACGCACACAAATATATATACATACGCACACGCAAATATATATACACAAATATATACAGATATACACGCAAATATATATACACAAATATATACAGATATACACGCAAATATATATACACAAATATATACAGATATACACGCAAATATATACAGATATACACGCAAATATATATATATATATATACACACACACACACATATATACACATACATACATATATATTCACTGGAAAAAAAACAAAGGTTGAAGTAACGTTATAGTTAGGTGAATTAGACAAGATTGTCTCAGCATGACAATTTCTATGCAACATAGAAGACTGTGTGCACCAGTTATTGAGCTATGTACATGTGATTGCTTTGCTTCAGAAGATGGGCTATCTGCAAAGTTTTCACCACAGTAGGAAGTCTGCAGGTAGGATAATCGTTAGCACCTTCAGACGTTGCTTATTTTAAGCAAATAGTGTCTTTTTTGCCAAGTGTTGTATAGAGTGTACACTGTTCTTAGTAGATACTTTTTAATGCTCTGTATTGTATTTTCTATGAGAGTTCCACTGTCTGCAAACAGTGTGGAACAGGGTAAACTCTCAATAGAGTAAACACTGTTTTACAGTACCTACTTCTCTACTCATTTCAACTTCATTTCTCAATGTAGGTTTGGGGAGTGTCAGTGGTTTGATACAGATAAAAGCTGTCTGTAGTAGGGCATTCATTTTGGAACAGAGTTTCAGTATTTTTAGGAACTTGACTTTCTCTGAACAGTTGTATACAGATTGAACACTGTATTCAATTAGGGTTTTCCATTTATCTGTGGTTGATTGTTAATGTGAACTATACAACCTATGAGTGTATCATATAGGGTCAAAATGGCACACAACCTGTGCTTTCTACACCTAAGGTAGATGATTCTGTGAAGGTATTAATGATGCCTCATATTCTTCTGAGCTATTTCGCACTTACTTTCATAGCTCCAATGCTATACCCGTTTATAAAGCAATGTGTACAAAAGAAGCGTGGATGATGTCATCAGTGGTGTCATGAAAGAGGTCATCGGTTCCGTCATAAATGATGTCATAGAACATGTCATAAGTGGTGTAATATGTGAGGTTATAAGCAGTGCGGGGGGGGAAACAGGTTATAGTAAGCTCCAACTGGTGAATTTCTGTGCTTTTTCAGTTCAAAACGTTATTGTTGTCACTGACAAAGTCACCTAACTACAACGATACTTTAACCTTTGTGTTTTTCAGTGAATTTCTATATTTTTTTTTTTTTTAACGTAAAAAAATATTTAATTACCATACGTAAATCCAACCCATCTCCGTGCATGTGCTTTGGCCACAAGCCTGGCCAGCTGTCAGGCTCTGTGCCCAACCCCCGTAAACGCAACCAACCCCACATAGCGCAGGGCCTTCGGTCATGAACAGCGGGGTATTGGCCACAGGGCCTGGTCTATGGCCAGGCCATGCGGCCAACCCCCTGGATACAGCCAACCCCACATTGCGCACGGTCCTTTGGCCATGCGCGATGGGGAGGGTTGAGTAGACAAAGCCCCCAAAGGTAGCCAACTCCACACGGCATGTGGGGGTTGGTCATGGGGCCTGGACCTGGCTTTCTTTTTTTTTTTTTTTTTAAAGGGGTGGCGCCTGTCCCCTCTCGCTGAACCTATCATGGCCCTGGGGACCCCATCCCTCAGGACCACATTTATTTTAAGGGGGGGAGGGCCGCATGGCTCCCCTTTCCCAAGCCTTTTTAGGCCCTGGGGACCCCATTCCCCAAGGTCACGGATTTAAAAAAAATTTAAGGGGGGGGCTGCACGGCCTCCCTCCCAAAGCCTCTTAAAAGGGGAGGGTGGCCACGCGACTCCCCCCTCCCAGAGCCATTATTGGCCATGGGGACCCCATCCCCGGGTCCCTCATTTACTTTGTGGGTGGGGGGCCTTGGGAGCCCACCCCGGGGTTGAAATTTGTTTATATGGGGCTGCACGGCCCCTCCCCAAGCCTCTAAAGGCCCCGGGACCGAGATTCCTTAAAAAGGGTCAGCGACCGGGCAGCCCCCCGCCCCGAGCCATTATCGGCACCGGAGACACCCTTACCCTGGGGCCCATATTTGTGGAAGGTGAGCACCCATCATATTCTTGTGGGCACAGCCGGCTCCGCACATACAGCATTATTTAGATCTATTTCCCTGCCTGCATCAGTGCAGGCAGGGAAAAAGATCAGAAATCCGCTGCCAGCGTGTGGGAGCATTTTCAAAGTTCCTGCCAGCTGGGAGCAGACTTGGTGCTTCCTACCCACTTGGCGGGAAATTCAAAAATGCTCCCGCCAAGCGAGAGCAAACACAGGTTTCCCTGCCCCGCCCTGCTGTGGGCAGGAAAATAGCTATCTTCTGGAGGTGAGCTACCTGGGACAAAGTTACTGAGCCGGGCCCTGGGGGATGGGGTCCCGGGGTCATTAATGGCTCAGGAGGGGGGGGGCCGCGTGGCAAGGCTCTGCATCCATAGATATACAAAGTTTTATTTCTTTAATAACTCCAAAACTACTGAACAGAGGGGACACAGCGGGGTCTTCAGGATACCATTTCAATGTAGTAACGGCATAACGCGTTTCGGCGATGAGCCTTGTTCACATGCCCCTGATACCGGAGGTTGGTTTTCACTGTTGCTTTTAAAAGTGTCCCTTCATTCCCATTGGTGGGAACACAGCTGACCCAAGTTCATTTGAAGAGCATTCACGCTGCCCACATCAAGGACTGCAGATCCCATAAGGCACTTTGTTGCTGGGATAATGTCTCATTCTGCCCATGGATTTCTACGACTTCTCAAAGTTAGTATGGGCTATTAAAACAAACACGGTCATCTTTTTATTGATGTTTTTCACCCCGGCATCCGTTACGGCAGAAAACAGTCACCTGGCCCCCTACATCCAGCCACAAATACCGCAGACGTGCATACCCGGAGACGTTGAACAAGTGAGCCCGCCTCTCCGTGAAGTCACGGACTGTTAATTTACAGCAGTACCTCTGCTCCCTTTGGTTTGCGGCGGTCCCGAGGCTTCCAATCCCTTGGAAGTACTTCAATTCGCTTTTGCCACTGATTTGCCTCAATAACACTTATGGACGGGTCCCCTGCGTGTCACTGGCCGCACGCATAATATTCCAAACGATCTTCTCCTTTAACAAGTAGACAAGGGAACACAGCGGGGTCTTCAGGATACCATTTTAATGTAGTGAAGGCATAACGCGTTTCGGCGATGATATATATATATATATATATATATATATACACACACAGATCTATATATATATATATATATATATATATATATATATACACACACACGTATTCATAGATATACATATAACATTACTTACCCTATAACCAACTGTTCAGAGCAGTGAGTGATGTAGATTCACATGCTCTGCATGCTGCTGCCATCTAGTGTTGGGCCCTGACCTCTGAAACTTGTTGGTCTTCGAGGAAGTATGAGTCAGAAGCACATGGCACCATCTCAGATGGTTTTCCACTCAGAGGACAAGTAGCCTAAGTGGAGAGCAGGGTCAAGACAGAGGGTGCTGTGTATAGTAAAGGGAGTGAAAGAGACAAACATATGTGATCATAGCTGGCTTCTAAAGGAGGAGGATTGACACATGTGACTCTACAGCACTACATGCTACAAACAGATGGTTGTAGGGTAAGTAACATTTTGTGTTCTTAGCATGTGTGTCTGTAGACACGCATGCTCTGCATGGACTGTAAACTGATGCTAAATGGATTAAACACCAGTATCCTCCTCCACAGGAATGCCCGACTTAGGATATCAGGGTTTTGATCCCAGGTGCAGCAGCACCTCTTAAATGTCAGTTTTGATGGTGAAGTATACAAAAAAAAAAAAAGTTTACAAAAAATGTATACTTGAGTGTGACTCCATACGGGCGATGGTATGCCCCGACATGCACCGTCTCACTGTGACACTAGAACCAAACAAGACCTGACAGACGAGCCCTAATCAGGGCGAAAACAGCCTTTGGTTGGTTGTGTTCTGGTTCAGGGAGGTCCTGGCCTTTCAGACTGTTAATAATGGAACAGGGTGAAGACTGATTTGCATATGGCTGGGTCAAAGCGAGGTAGCATGGTGTGCAAAATAACGAAGGACTTGGTTGGGGCCAGAGTAATTTCCAGTGGCTGAGATGAATTCAAGCATTCCATCCTTCACTTTTTTGTACACTTCAGTGGGACGCCCTTAGTGCAACAGGTATGTCCAGACATGGGTCCTGTGCTCATGACTAATTACAATCAGGGCAAACCTGTTCTTGGGTTGCTTGTATTGTGGTTCAGGGCCTGCCAGTAATGGTTGTACTATTCATAGTGGAGCAGGGTCAAGACTGATTTGCATATGACTGGGTCCAAACTGAGGTGGCATGGTGTACAAAATAACTGGGGTATGACCCGAGTAATTACCAGTGGCTGAGAATAATTCAAACATTCCATCCATCAATTTTTCTATACTTCCTTTTAAGGGCGAGCATCTGTCTGGCCCCCAGTGAACCAGATGTTCGAAAATAAACACTAAGGGTGTACTACTGTCCACCAGTATCAGATTTGCGTTTCACAAACAGGGCAGTGTTAAACCAGTGGTCTAAGGCCAGTAACCATTTTATCAACGCCAACAGCCTTTCAGGACCCCCAGCAAAGTAAGACCTTCCACAGGGCCTACAGAGGTAATACCTGTAGCAGAGGTGGCTCCACAAGAGGTACCTCCGTCGGAAAGCAGTGACTACCCACCCATCCACTCCAATCACACTACACCTGTCGGGGCAGAGGGACGTGTGGGGCGACTGATTTACTTCTTTCCTAAATAGAAGGACATCACCTCAGATCAGTGAGTGCTCTCCATTGCACGAGAAGCACACTGCCTAGAATTCCACACCATGCCACCCAACATTCAACCCTGCTGCCATGCCGGCAGCTCAGACCACCACCTGCTCCTACATGAATATCAATTCCTCAATTTCCTCCTACCGGGACCCATCATATCTAGACAGGAGCCAGACCTAATTGGCAAAATGCCAATGGAGGAACTGCCCTTATTGCTACCCGTTTGCCTGTAACACCAATCTTTACTTTCCTTACAGGGCAGCGGGACAACACCTTTAGCTTTGGCGGGGGCCCTTTTGCAGGAGGTAAAGACAACCAAGTAGTCAGGGGTTTGAGAAAGTGCCCTCTTTCTGCATCGTTGCCCCCACTTTTTGCTGAATTGCTGATGTACTTTGACTGAGTGTGCCCTGGGCTCCTGCTAATCAGGTACCCAGGGCCTATGTTCTTTCCCTAAAACTGCATTGAAGCCTAAACCCAATTGGCATCTCTGGCCACAGGTCAGCCCCTAGTAAATGGTACCACAGGTACCCAGGGCACTGTGACCAGAGAAGGCCTCTAAGGGCTGCAGCACTTATTGTGCCACCCTTAGAGGTCCTGTACCCTGACATTCACACACTGCCTTTGCAGGCTGCGTGTCTTGGTGCAGAACAAAGTGAAGAGTCGACATGGCACACATCCGTGTGCCATGCCTACAACCCTCTGCCCTGGCATAGATCAGTCACCCCTCTAGCTGGGTGCACTATACCAGTGGTGAGGGTACAGGTGCATGAGCCCTGTACCCCTACAGTGTCTAAGTCCATTCTTAGACATTGTAAGTGCAGTGCTGCCATTAAGAATATATGTTGCTGGGAGTTTGTCATTACGAACTCCACAGCACCATAATGGCTACACTGAAAGCTGAGAAGTTTGGTATCAAACTGCTCAGCACATAAAACCCACACTGATGCCAGTGTGGGATTTAATGAAAAATGCACACAGAGGGCATCTTAGAGATGCCCCCTGAAAACTAACCTACCACTAGTGTCCAGGATGAGTGACTGCTTTCAGCTGCCACCACCAGACATGTTTCTGGACCCCTGGGTCGAGAGCCTGCTGCTCTCTGGGGCCTGAAACAATGCACATTCGGGGACGAGGTGCCAAGCCTCCTCCCCCATGATGGGCAGGGTTCACGTAGGGGAAGCTTCAAAGGCTTGCCGCCTTTGTGAGCTTCCCCAGGCCACTTGCTGCTCTCAGCAACTGGTCCCCACTGGTTCTGACCCCCACTTTGGGCGGGAGAACCAGCGGGGAAAAACAAGTGAGGAAGAGAGGTGTGCCCACCTCTGCCAACTCCACCCCTCAGGTGGGGGAGGCAAGGTGAAGCACAACTCTCAGTCCATGCCATCTGTAAGATGGTGGGGACTCAGCCAACCAGGGACAGGCTCATGCCCCCCTCCCACTGGAGGGTGGCATAATAGGGGGTGTACCCACCCCAGGGAAAAGACCCATTGGTCCCTGCCTTTTACCTACCTGTAACACCCCTAAATCTAGTATTTAGGGGCACCCCTGAACCTTGCTTCCTCAGAGAAGAATCTGCAACAAGAAAAGAAGGACCGAACAGCCATGCCGAAGCTAACAAGAGGAAGACGCCCACTGACTTGGCCCCAGCCCTATCTGCCTGTCTCCAACTCGAACCTGCTCCTGCGAAATCCCGGTGTGTCCTGCAGCCAGCCACCTCGAAAACCCCGGAGGACCTGCCTGCCTTCAAGCACAAAGACTTTGTCTCCCGTGAACACCGGATTTGTTCACCTGCAACCTCTGGCTCCGGCGGGACACCGCGAATCCGCCCCACTCTGCACCGCCGTCCACGGCCCGAGCTTGAGTGGGCAAACACCACAAAGAGGTCACGCCGGCGATCCTGACCCGAGATCTGGCGACCCCTGACTTGCCTCAAGTTTCCAGCCGTCGCCTGCAGCCTAAATCCAGAAGGCCCCCCTAACCGCGACCAGGAGCTGGTAAGAAGATCCGACCCCAAAAGGCACCCCTGCACCCGACGCCCAACGGCCTTGTGTGCCCAAACCAGCGGTGCCTAACCAACCCCTAACTTCCCAACTTACCTCTTGAAGTGGTGGTCGCACCCAGAAGACCTTCGTCCCCGAGCCTGCAGTGCCTTTGCAAACCGGAGGTTCCCCATTGAAACCAACAGGGCGCCCGACGTCAAAACAGCACCTTGCACCCGGCCGCCCTAGTGCCGCTGAGGGTGCACCTTTGCTGCTAATTTGTTTCCCCATTTGCCCTGAGCTAAAGTCCAAGAGCTTTGCTCCCACAACCCAGTGGCCTGCTTGCCAGCAGCCACCAACCGGAGGCCCCCTATCCCCCATTGGATAACATTGGGCCTCAGCACTCTGCACCCGGCTGCCCTAGTGCCGCTGAGGGTGTAACGAGAGTGCATCCTTGACCCTTTGGGAGCCCTTGTTCTAACCCCAGAAGCTCAACTCCAAAGACCGATTACTTACCTGGTAACCGTTAACTTCATTTCTCTCCATAGGAATCCATTGACTGTTTTTCTCTGAAAAATGTTCTAAGTGTGGAGTTGATTTGTATGGAAACCTGAAAAATAATTGTGCAACACTGATTTTACTTACCTTTGCTCTAGGAAATGTCCCAGTGTGATATCTAGGCATATCACACAGTAGAAAAAGTAATTAAAAAGTAATCGTAAAAGTAACTTACCTGTAATTTTCATTGCAAAGTCGATACAAAATATATGTACAGCATTTCACAGTACATTTACAATTGCATTTCAAACTGTATATTTACTGCAAAGCATTTATCAACTTACCTGTGCCAGGCTTGCTTGGTTCTAGAAATAAAATAACTAAAAGAATATTTTTATACAAAACCAATTGGTCTGAAGTTCAGTCTTTGAGTGTGTGAATTCATTTGCTGACTGAGTGTGTACAACAAATGCTTAACACTGTCCTCTGATATTGCCTTACTGCTCGACCACACTACCACAAATAGAGAGTAAGGTTCTATCTAACTTTACCTCTGCCTACCTTTGGGGTTCCACTGGACTCTGTGCACACTATACCTCACTTTGGTATAGTATATACAGAGCCAGCTTCCTACAAGGGGGAACATGGATTCCAATGCACATAGGGTCTCTAGGTGAGGATTCATATTTTCTTTACTCTGTCACCACCCAAGCCTTGACTGACTCCTTAAAGTTGTCTAGAGCATATTTTAGCACGTTCTTGTGCATTGGCAAGAATTGCACGGTCCACTCCAATTTGGTGAGTTTCCAAAAGGATGTCCTGTTCCTCCTGCATGATATGCACATCTACTTTGTGAAATACTACAACCCTCTATATGACCTCATGACAGGCTGTGGTGTTGTCTGGCAGGGATGCCCTGACCAACTAATGATCTAATTCAAGGTGAGTCGATGTGGGTCTAAGAGCTGATCAGATCAGTCGACGAGATCATATGCATGGCACATGTCTGAGAAGGTGTGTGGCAACCCCTCAGTTGACTCTAGTGGAGGCAGAGGTGGTGGTGTAGATGAGCCTGGGGGTGGTAGGTGGAGTTGGTGTCAGAAGTAGGAGATGTACAGGAAGAGATGGAAGTGGACCTTAAGAGGGGGGGGCTGGTGTTCCTGTGCCTGTGTTTATTCGATTCTAGTTCTGGAGAGGCCTATGAAGTCAAGACAAAGCCTCTTTTACAAGGCAGTGCCTCTGATGGCTTTGGCAGAGGTGGCTTCACCATATCTTCCAGTGATATGGTCGTGATAAAGACACTTCGGTCCGGTATCAAGCTCCTCCTGAGGTCTCTGCAAGATTGGCAACTCCGATTCCTTGGAAAAGACCGTCAACAAAGTGTTTCCTGCGTCAATGTGATTTTTAATCCTGCTTTGGTGGTGCCTGTGATCCCGATTGGGATGTGAGCATAGAGGAGCAACACTTTTAGGGGGGGGGGAACGGGATGGTGGGCTGGGGATTGGTGTGGGACAACACCCTTGGGAGGAGCCATATTAGACTATGAAGCCTTCTCCTGGTGCTGAACGGACCACAAAGGCAGCAGGG
Organism: Calotriton arnoldi; assembly: GCA_963921515.1. Classification (NCBI taxonomy): domain Eukaryota; kingdom Metazoa; phylum Chordata; class Amphibia; order Caudata; family Salamandridae; genus Calotriton; species Calotriton arnoldi. The sequence continues at coordinate 1,355,161 of CAWUFW010005099.1, forward strand.
GCAAGTCTCTTGTGCCCATGCTTCGGGATCAATGTCAGACTCCCTCAAGAGGAGTGCTCTACCTCGGCGTGGGCCTTTTTGTGTGACTGTGGCCCGGTAGAGTGGATCTTGGAGCCATATGGCATGCTTATGACCCTGGGAGTGGTCTTCGTCTGAGGGCCGCTGGTCTTCGATGATGGCTCAAAGTCCCCCCTCCTCGTGAGCTGAAGAGCTTCAGGAAACTGTCTCCGGAATGGATGATGCCTGGGCTGCCAGGATTCAAAAACTCCTTACCTTCTTTGGTGCCAAAGGTGTCCTCTTCTCTCGAAGATGTCCATGATCTTCGAGGATGTCCGTTGGTGTGTGTGTGAGAAGTTGGCCTGGTATATGCTGTCCACTAATTAAAGTGGGCACCTTGCACCAGTCCAAACGACCCTTATTGATGAATAGGTTAAAGACAACCTTTATTGAAAGCTATCCTAGTGGTAGCTATGGAGAGCAGCCTTCATGCTAAGTCTTGAAGGAGTGTGAAGCAGCTTGTTTTACCAGTTCATAACCTCCTGAATGACCAAATGAAAGGAGAACCACACAAGGAATATATAAAATATATGTATTTATTACTAAACACTATCTACTAACCTCTTTATGAGATTAGAGAACAAAGCACACAATATTAAATCACTAGAACGACAGTAAATAGCTCAATACACAGCGGGCTCCAGGGGGAGACAACCATTTACTAAGAAAGTGGTATAACAACCACAACTTGACTAGAGACAGTGCCTAGAGCACGTAGAATCGCTGGGACCCCAAGGAACCACCCAAAGTAGTGACACAGGGGATCCACGGAGGACGGGTGCAGTGTGTGAACACAGGCGCGAGCTCCGTACAACTATGGGAAAGTCGCAGTTGGAAATTTAAAGATTAAGGACACTTCGGAGAGGACTTTAAGCAAACCCAGCTAAACATAGAAGGTTCTAAGGCCAGCACCCTTGAGAGTACTGAGGTACCCGTGTTACCTATCCTAGAGGAGCCGGGTGCATAGGGGTCAAGTGATGCCGGAAACCTTCGTCGTTTTCAATGGCGTGTTGCGGAAAAGTGCTGCTGCCGGGAAGATGAAAAGTGTCTGGTGTGATCCAAGCCTGGATCGGAGATGAGAAGAACCTGAAAGCAGAGGGGACAGAGTCTGGGTCACTTCACAGTGACCAGGGGCACGATAGACGAATGCCCACCGATGTCAGGTGTCTCAGGTGCGCAGAGGTGAAGCTCGACTCTGCAGCCACGGGGACCAGGAGACGTCTACAACGTCCACAGTCCGGATCCGAGCTGTCCCACGAAGGATGTCGAGTGCTGGGGGGTCAGTGTCCGGATTGAACACCAACAAGCCTTGGCAACTGCAACCCGCGCGGTCAGAGGAAAGATGCTTCTGCGAGGACCAGCAAGGTCTTGGGGACTCTCCAAGCTATGGAGAGTCAGGGCACGTCTGGAGCAACCAGGGAAGCCCACAGAAAGTCAAAGTTACCTTCACAGGGACCCACAGGCCAACGGACCAGGGATCGCGAAGGGACCTCGAGCTGAATCACCAAATTCCAGCCCACGGAACACTCGTGAAGTGTAGGCCGGAAATCTTCAGTGGAATTACTGCTCTGGGTCAGGACTACAAGTAGCCCAAAGCACAGCCTCCGGGATCGCCGAAAAGCATATGCTGCTGCAAATGTACACGGTGCACAGGGGTACGGGTTGCACGGTCCCCACGAGGGATACGGGCCTCAGAATTGCTGAGAGCTCAGATCAACCTCAGAGACTTGGGAACCCACCTCCTGTGTTGCAGAAATCTTCGGAGTCCTCAGGAGCTCGGGAGATGCAAACCGGTCAGATGCGTTTAGGTGCCTGCTCAGCAGGGGAGTAACTCCTTTACTCCAAGGGAGATTTCTTCAGTCATCCAGCGTCGTGCAGATCATCGAAGTACTTGGTTTCTGTAGCAGAGTTTAGTCCAGGTAAAATCTAAAGTCCTGTAGTCAGGGGTTCCTACTTTATATCCAAGGAAGGGGTGGGACAAACTCTGGGGACCCACCTATGGGAGGGTCAGGACAGAGGGGTGGCTACACCCATGTCCTTTGTCCAGTTTCGCGCCAGAGCAGGAGCAAATGGCTCCTGCAACCGGTTTGAGCTGGACTATGCACAGGGACACCAAATGTGCCCCCCAGTGCAGACATCAAAGCACTCTGAGAGTGCACCCACCCAGCCCCAATACACTAAAGCCTGTCTGGGAGGTGGTCACACCTCCCTGTGACAGGAAACCTATTGTCAAGCCTTCCCCTGCCGGAGTTTCGTCCAGCAGCAGGAGGGCAGACTCGTGTCTGTGGCTGGCAGCATCCATTTTGTGATGCCAGGGTCAAGAAAGCTGGTACCGGGTGTACCGGTGTTGTCATATTTCTCCCTCTAGGAGGGTGGAATCATACCTCCGGTATGATTCCAAGGTGTTTGACACCAAACACGACATGTTTCCATGCAGCCGTTTTAAAGTTAGCATTTACCGCAAGGTTATAATGCACTTAAGTATATATGGTTGGCTGCATCACAGACAACCCCGGAAAAGAGGTTCCGAAGGCTGCAGAGGGGCCCTGCTCATGCATGGGCACCCTCTCACATAAAACCCAGCACCCTGCCTTCAGGATTGATAAGGCCTGCCATGGGGTGACTGATAGGTTTATATGTGCGGTGATTAGGAAAGATATAGTGAACCTATATCTAAGTAAGGAGTGCATGCACCACCTTACACAGGCTGCTGTAGCAGACCTGTGGTGTCATTTTAAATGGTCTCTCAGGGGTGGCATAATACATGCTGCAGCCCCTGGGAGGCCTCTGGGGTACCTATGCCCTGGGTACATAGCATACCATATACTAGGGACTTATAAGAGTACCCCAGAATCCAATCTGGAGTGTACCTAAAGTACATAACACAACCAATTTAGGGAGAAAGCAGATAGGCTGGGGTCCCGAATAGCAGGATCCCAGTCAGACTAGTCAAAAACCAGCAAAACACCAGGAAAAAAATGGGGGTAACCATGCAGTCAGATTCCACCTTCCTACAGTGTGTACGGAGATGTGCTCAGTGCATTCCAGTTCGGTACCTTGTGGTCCTCTACGAGAAAAAGGCGAAGCAGGACTCACAGGAGGCGTAGTCACGGTCAGGAGAGAGACACAGATTACAGACCTCATGAGGATCCAACCACGGATATTTAAAGTTGCACCGGGAACAACGTTGAAAGGATGTCTGTTTCATCATCGCTTTCCAGTCTGCCTTCTCTGGAACCGTAGACCCCAGAGTCCGGGGCATCATTAATCTGTAGTCAGTCTTCTGGAAGTCTCTGGTGATAAAGCACACTAAAATGCAAACTTGTTTTCCCAGGGAGTCAGTGTCCAAAATAAACCATGTGCGCCCACAGAACTTGTTAAAACATTACCAACACTGTGCTTTCTGGGTACGTCCAAACCAGATAGTGGAAAAAAGATGGAGTTGTGCCCGTGCGCATTATTTACTTAGGAAGGAGATTCAGCACAACTTGCGAGTCAAAAGACTTCTTCGAAGACAAACTTGCTAATGTCCAACACTAGATGACAGGAGTATGCAGAGCATGTGTATCTACAGTCACACATACTATACTTTCGTTATCTAGTGTGTCGTTATTCCTTTTGACAGTTTATCACCACCCACTCTCCAAAAACAGATTGACTGTATACCCCATCGAAACCAAACTCAACACAAATGTAAAATTGCCATCTTTAACTCAAAGTAGAGGCGTCATCCGATGCATTTTGTTTGTAGTGGATAAGGCTTGGGTGCAGAGTTCTCAAGTGTCAACTTTTTAAACAAAATACGTTAATTGATAATTTATGGAAAGTAAAATTTCAAAAGGTTTGCTCATCAGCAGTACTGCAGTAAGTATGCTTAAGAAAAAAGACTGATTGACTATATTTAGGTAACACAAACACCGCAGTACTGAGCACAACACATTGTAATACCCAGTCTAGTTGGATCCTTACCTTTAAGAAGACTGATGGTATCTTTAGAGATACTGAAATTAGAGAATGCACCTTCCTTCTGCTCTGCTGTTAGCTCCTGAAAAAGGCAAAGTAAAAAAAGGACATTAGGAAAGTAGTGCTTGGTTGTTTCTTACGTCAATTCAAGTTTATTAATTTACTAAAGATGAGCAACATTGAAAAAACATTTTTTTTCCATCTGCACCATCGCATTAAGTCTACAAAAAGATGACACTTCATTTGTTCATTCAGCCACTAAAATACTTTGAACATTTGATTTAAAACAGAGCAGGCCTTTATGTATCTACATTTCTTCATGGCACTAAAGGGACAGATAACACTAGCAGACCTGGTCAGAAAGCTGTCAGAGTAGAATTCAATGTTAAAAAGCCATGATTTTAGGTGTCGTCAAAGTTTGGCGCATTAAGCTTAGTACGGAGGTTTATGGGCAAGGTGCTTATCGGCTGTTGTGGAAAAACAGCAATCTCCAAATGTAACTGTTCTCGATCTAGGGAATTGTCTGTAAAAAAGAGGCTGGCATAGATGAAGTGGGGATTATCGCAGTAGGGAACACATTTAGAGGCCAAAAAAGCCATGGCCTTTTTGATGTAGTGCTTTGTGAACAATGGCTTATGCTTTGAAAGAAACTCAATAGTAGATGGACAGCCAATGTAGAGATCTTAGCACCAGCATGATGCATGTTCTCTTTGGGGTATCAGTAATGACACAGGCAGCTACAGTTTGAACAAAGTCAATGGAGCAGATTTTGAAGGGACACCGGACAGAGTTGCTAGAGTTAAGACTTGATTAGATGACAGTGTTAACAAACATAACATGCAGATTGTGGTCAATAACTGTCAGGATCTTCTTAAGAATACATTTAGACGAGTTAAGCAGGTGTCAATAACTTTTGTGGCCTGGGCCTCCAAAGACAGAGTGTGATCTAACAGAACACCAAGATTGCGCATTACTTCACAGGGTGCAAGCGGCAGACTCATGATTTCTAATCACAAGGACACATTCCGCTCTAAGTTGCAGAATAGCTAAGTAGAACTTGTAGTATGTGTACTAATACACATGCAATTTTACTGAAAGCAAAAGACCCTTGGCTCAGCAACAGAGTATGCCAACCTAAGCAGCTCACATTTTTAATACTTAGGATCACAAGTATTGCATTTAACCTATCAGTTAACAAATTTAGATACCAGACTATGTTAGAACATAAGTACACAATGAAGAGCAGAAAAGGATTCTGAACTACTTCACATTAACCAAGGGAGAGCCCAAGAGGAACTACAACGAGAAGAAATCCCTGTGCAGTTCTAAGTGATTGAAACTTGTGTTTGAAATATAGTAGATGATTGGCTATATGGCCTTTTCTTGGGATCCCAAGGCAGTCAGGCGTTTACTGGGCAGCACCCTGGGTGGGTAATAGCATACTGTGGGAAGCTGGCTCTGTACATACTATACCAAAGTAAGGTATAGTGTGCACAGAGTCCAGCGGATCCCCAAAGGTAGGCAGAGGTAAAAGTAGATAGTACCTTACTCTCTATTTGTGGTAGTGTAGGCGAGCAGTAAGGCTTTATCAGAGGGTAGTGTTAAACATTTATTGTACACACTCAGGCAAGAAATGGTTTCACACACACAAAGACCGAACTCTAACCAATTTGTTTTGAGTAAAAATATTATTTAGTAGTATTTTATTTCTAGAACCAAGCCAGGCCTGGTACAGGTATGCGTAATAGCACTTTGCAAGAATAATGCAGTTGAATACAGTTTGAATGCAGTTGAATGCAATTGGATTGGATACGGATAACTCACTTGTTCATAACCAGTTGAAATTACTTTTCAGTCACTATTGAAATTACTTTTAAGTTACTTTACAGATTACTTTTCTTACTCAGTGTGGTATACCTAGATACCACACTGGGACATTTCCCAGATAAAGGTAAGTAAGGCGGTTTATTATCACAACACACTTGTATGATTTATAGAAAAGCAGTCAAAGCAGTCCTATGGAAGGAAATGAAGTTAACAGTTAACAGGTAAGTACTTGGTCTTTGGGGTTGAGTTTCTGGGGTTAGAACAATGGTTACCCCAGGGTCAAGGATGAACTCTCAAAGAACCCTCAGCTGCACTAGGGCGGCTGGGTGAAGAGTGCTGAGGCCCAATGTTATACTATGGGGGATAGGGGGCCTCCGGTTGGTGGCTGCTCAGGAGCAGGCCACAAGGTTGTGGCCTGCAAAGCTCCCGGAATTAAGCTCAAGGCAAAAGGGGGTTCAAGTTAGCACTCAAGGTGCACCCACAGCGGCACTAGGCCGGCCAGGTGCAGGGTGGTGTTTTGGCGTCGGGTGCCCTGTGACTTTCAATGAGGATTCTCCGGTTTCAACTAACACTGCAGGCTCGGTGACGAAGATGTTCTGAGTCACCCACCAGTTGGAGAGGTAAGTTGGGATATTGTGGGATGCCGAGACAGTCGGTTGGGCCACCAAAGGCCGATGGGCGTTGGGTGCAGGGATGTCTTTTGGCGTCGGGTTTTTCTTACCGGCTCCAGTTGCGGTCGGGGGGGATCCTCCAGAAAGGGGCTGCAGGTGTTGTAGGGAGATTTGAGGTAGGTCAGGGATCACTAGATCCCAGGACAGGATCGCCGGGGCCAAGTCAGTGGGTATCCTCCTCTTCTTCCTTCAGCAAAGCTCTTCGGTCCTTCTTGTTTCTTCTCGTCTGAGGACGCAAGGTTCAGGGTTGCCCCCAAATACTAAATTTAGGGGCGTTTCAGGTAGGTGAAGGTTGAGACCAATGGGTCCCTTCCTTGGGGTGGGTACACCCCCTATTATGCCACCTTTCAGCTTTGTTTCAGCACCCTGAGAGCAGGAGGCTCTCGACCCATGGGTAAGGAAACATGTCTTTGGGATGGCAGCTGGCGAGCAGCCACTCGGCCAAGACACTAGAGTCAGGTCGTTTTTCACGGGGCATCTCTAAGATGCCCTCTGAGTGCATTTTAAATTCAATCCCACACTGGCATCAGCGTGGATTTAATGTGCTGAGAAGTTTGATATCAATTCTTCATCTTTATTCGGTCAAAAGATATTAGACCATAAAAGCACATTAAGCATTAACGAACAAGTTACTCACCTTCGGTAACAATATATCTGTAAGAAACATTAGTAGTGATAGATTCCTTACCTTAGAATATCCCCAGGCGTCAGACTGGATCCGGAAAGTTTGTCAGCAGTACCCCTGCGTGTCGGTAGGTGGCGTCGTGCGGCTCCGCGTCCGTCGTTGGCGTCGTGGTCGCCGCGATGACGTCGCGGGCGCTATTTAGACGCCACCCACGCGCGCTGACGTCAGTTCTGTACACAACTTCCCGCGCCAGGAACGCAGAGCCATGCAAGATACTGACCACTGGTGCATTGAAACTAGGGCCCTGAAAGGGATAACCTTAACCCTAGAAATCAGTTCGCAGAACGGGGAGGATGGGTGGGGCGGTAAGGAATCTATCACTACTAATGTTTCTTACAGATATATCGTTACCGAAGGTAAGTAACTTGTGCATCTGAAAGAAACACATAGTGATAGATTCCTTACCTTAGAATAGATACCCCAGCAAGTGGTGGGTCTGCGAACCAAGATCACACCAGAAAGTCACGGAGAACGGAACGGCCAAAGAAGCCGTCTCTCCGGACTTGGCTGTCGAGGCAATAATGCTTGGTAAACGTGTGCAGCGAGGCCCACGTGACTGCCTGACAGATGTCTTGCAGGGGGACACCACGTCCCAATGCAGTAGTGGCTGCAGTAGCTCTGGTGGAATGAGCACGCAGCCCCACCGGAGGTTGTTTTTTAGCCAAAGAGTAACAGGCTTTGATACACAAGACAACCCAGCGGGAGATAGTTCTCTTGTGTACCGCCCGACCTTTCTTGGTGCCAACGTAGCCAACAAAGAGCTGGTCATCCACCCGGAACTGCTGTGTGCGGCTGAGATGAAAGGAGAGCGCACGTTTTAGGTCCAGACGGTGGAGCCTCTCTTCCTCTCTGGAAGGATGCGGAAAGAAGGTGGGCATGGTAATAGTCTGCCCAATGTGAAAGGCCGTAACCACTTTTGGCAAAAAGGAAGGACGGGGCCAGAGCACAACCTTGTCCGGATGGACTGATCGGAAAGGAGGCTTACAAGAAAGAGCCTGGAGCTCACTCACTCGCCTAGCGGAGGTGATGGCCACCAGGAAAGCAGTCTTCAAGGTCAAGAGACGAAGAGGACAGTTATGAAGTGGCTCAAAGGGAGCGCACATCAAGTACGTCAGAACTAGATTCAAGTCCCACTGAGGCATCACGAAAGGAATAGGAGGAAAAAGGTGTGTAATGCCTTTAAGAAATCTATTTACAACAGGGGACTTGAAAAGAGAGGGCTGATCAGGGAGCCTGAGAAAGGCCGAAATAGCAGAACGTTAGCCTTTGATAGTGCCCAGAGCAGAGCCCTGCTGGGCCAAAGAAAGAAGGAACAGTAGTACTTCAGAAAGAGGGGCTGAAAGGGGATCCACAGCCTTTGCTGTGCACCATGCCACAAACTTGTTCCACCTGCAGCCGTATACCACTTTAGTAGAGGTACGCCTGGCTGCCAGAATGACATTACAAACTTCAGGAGGCAAGTCGAAAGGAATCAACTGCCGCCGCTCAATCTCCACGCAAGGAGGTGGAGACTGGACAGGTTCGGGTGGAGGACCCTCCCCTGCTGCTGCAACAGGAGATCCTCCCGAAGAGGCAGTCTGATAGGAGGATCGATGCTCATACTGAGTAGCTCGGGATACCATACTCTTCGAGCCCACTCCGGGGCCACAAGGATGACTTGTGCCCGGTCGCGCCTGATCTTCAGCACTCTGGGCAGAAGTGGTATAGGCGGAAAGGCGTACAACAGACCGCAACTCCACTCACGACGAAAAGCGTCGCCGAGCGAGTGCCGCCTTGGAAATTCCAACGTGCAGAACTGACATTGCGCGTTCTCTTCGGTGGCGAATAGATCTAACCAAGGCTCTCCCCACTGCTGAAAGAGACCACCTCCGAGTGAAGACGCCATTCGTGATCGAGCATGCACCTGCGGCTGAGTTCGTCCGCCCTGGCGTTCAGAGAACCTGCCAGGTGTTGAACCACCAGGGACATGCCCTGATGTTCCAGCCATGTCCAGAGACGCAGAGCCTCCTGACAGAGGGTCCACAACCACACTCCGCCTTGCTTGTTGCAGTACCACATGGCGGTGGTGTTGTCTGTGAACACCTGCAGTGCTCTCCCCTTGACAGAGGGAAGGAATGCCTTCAGTGCAAGCCGTATCGCCCTAAGCTCCAGAAGGTTGATATGGAGCTTGGACTCCGCCGGAGACCAGAGGCCTCTGATCTCCGCCTCTCCCATGTGGCCGCCCCATCCCAGGAGGGACGCATCTGTCACCACTGTAAACTCCGGTTGGGGAAGGGAGAGGGATCTGCCGTCGACCCAATGCCGGTTCGTGAGCCACCACTGCAACTGTCGTGCAGTGCCCTCCGAGATCTGGACGTGATCGGACAGGTTCCCCTGATGCTGCGCCCACTGGAACTTCAGGTCCCACTGCAGAGCCCGCATATGCCATCTGGCATGATCGACCAGCAGGATGCAGGAGGCCATGAGGCCCAGCAGCCTCAGAGTCACTCTGACCGAAACCCGGGACAAGGGTTGAAAGATGGGAATCAGAGCCCGAATATCCCGGACTCGCTGTTCGGGAGGATAAACCCGAAACTGCGCCGTGTCCAGAACCGCTCCGATAAAGAGGAGCTTCTGAGAGGGAATCGGGTGTGACTTCGGCACGTTGATGGAGAACCCCAGCAGGTGCAGGAGGTCGGCCGTAGACTGGAGGTGGGAGACGACTGCCTGGGGCGAGCCCGCTTTCAACAACCAGTCGTCGAGCTAGGGGAAGACTGAAACCCCTGATCTGCGCAGATGAGCTGTGACCACCGCCATCACCTTTGTGAACACCCGAGGGGCGCTGGTAAGGCCAAAAGGGAGCACGGTGAACTGAAAGTGCTCATGGCCTACCGTGAACCGCAGGTAACGTCGGTGGGCTTGCAGGACTGGGATGTGGAAATAGGCATCCTGCAAGTCTAGCGCTACCATCCAGTCTTGTGGATCGAGAGCAGACAAGACCTGTGCCAGAATGAGCATCTTGAACTTCTCTTTGCGGAGGAAGCGATTGACGAGCCGGAGGTCTAAGATAGGACGCAGGCCCTTGTCCTTCTTGGGCACCAGAAAGTAGTGGCAATAGCAACCACAACCTACTTCTGGCGTTGGAACGCGCTCGATGGCCCCCTTGGCCAAGAGGGCCGCAACTTCCTGCTGAAGAAGCACCAAGTGATCCCCCGACATGCGGTGGTATTGAGGTGGCATGGCTGGGGGGGTAGTCTCGAAGGGGAGGGAGTAGCCCCTCCGGACTATCTCTAAAACCCACCTGTCCGAAGTGATGGTGCGCCAGTGAGGGAGGTGATGGCGAAGCCTGCCGCCCACTGGCGTTTGATGGGCCAGAAAGTTCGGACTAGGAAGGTTTGGAGGCAGTGGTGGCCGGGGTGGTGGTGGACTGACCCGCCCGCTGGCCCCTTGGTCCGCCACGGCGGAACCCGCTTCCGCGGCCACGCTGCGATGCTTGCTGCGCAGGCCTGTGGCTCTGTTGCGAACGCTGTGGGGCGCCCCTTCCGGTGCCACGAAAGGAGCTTAAAGCAGAAGGCGGAGGCGGGCGGACTGCAGAGAGTTCCAAGGACTTGGCTGTAGCCCGTGAGTCCTTAAACCGCTCTAACGCGCCGTCTGCTTTGTCGCCGAAGAGGCGACGGCCATCAAAGGGCATGTCCATAAGTGTGTTTTGGACATCCCCCGAAAATCCAGTGGTCCTCAACCAGGCGTGGCAGCGAACCGCCACCGTCGTAGCAATGGATCTGCCCAGTGAGTCGGCGGTGTCCAGACCACAACGAATCATGAACTTAGCTGCGTCTCTACCCTCTGCAACAGCCTGGGAGAGAGCTGGCCGGGCCTCCTCCGGACAGTGGGGTAGCACGTTCGCCACCGTATCACACAGAGAGTGGGAATAACGGCCCAAGAGGCATGCGGTGTTCACGGACCGCAGCACAAAACTGGAGGAAGAAAAAAATGTCTTTGCAAACTGATCCAGTTTCTTGGATTCCCTACCCGGTGGTGCGGAAGGGAAGGCGGTAGGGGAAGCAGAGGCTTGGACAACCAAGCTCTCGGGGGTGGGATGTTGGAAGAGGAAGAGGGGGTCACCCGGAGTCGGGCGATGGCGTCGGGCCACGTTCCTATCCACAGGAGCCCCTGTGGTGGGCCTGGACCAAGTGCCCAAAAGAAGGTCAGAAAGGACTTCATTGAAAGGAAGCAGCGGCTCCGCAGGAGTAGCTGCTGGCTGAAGCACCTATGTCAGGAGGTTAGTCCTGACAGCCACCGTAGGAAGCTCGAGGTGTAGGGCCTCGGCTGCCCTACGCAACACCACAGCATAACTAGCACCCTCCTCCGTAGCCACGGTAGGAGGAGACAGCATGCCAAGGTCTGGTGAGGTATCCAGACCACTGGCACCCCCCCAACTCCTCAGCCCAGTCCTGTTCAGACTCGCAAGCAGCTGCGAGAGGGTCCTCAGACCCTACCACTCCTCCCCTAGCTCCTCAGGCTGTTCAACAGGTGTAAAATAAGAAGCAGGGACATGGGGATAGAAATCCCCAAGCAACGTCGAGAACGGCATCGATCGACGCCGCGTCCACTTCGGGGCTGAAACCGGGGTTGACGTCGTCCCGAGGAGCGGGCGACGTCAAAAGTGGTGCTGGTGGGGTCGACGTCGGTGGAGGTGTTATAAGGTCAACCAGCATCGACCGGGATCCAGGCCTGGATCCAAGGGGGTCCTGCGGCGTCGAGGCCGGAGCCGACGGCAACGCCGGGGCCGGAGTCGCCGGCGACGAAAGGCGAGGACCCCCAGTCGGGACCGCGGGGCCCGAAGGCGCACCAGCGGGACCCGACGGCCCAAAGAGGCGGGCCATGGCCGACAGGAATTCCTGTATTTGGGCCGGCGTCGCCGACGGACCCGGAAAGGGTGGGTAGGCCGGCGGCGACTGCACAGGCTCCGCCGGAGCCGCGGGGGAGGCACCACCCGCACCCTCAGCCACGCCACGCGAGGGGAAGTCGGAGAACGATGTCGTTTCTTCGACTTCTTGTGCTTCGCCTTACCTGACGAGTGCGAAGACTTTGATCCCGAAGACCGATGGTGATGACTCCGCGCACGGTCCCTCGACCTCCCACGGGACCGGGACCTCGAACGGCGCGGAGCCGACTGCCGAGCTTCCAGCAACTTTCGGGACCGCTCCCGCAAAGTCTTCGGCGCCATGGCCCGGCAGTCGGGGCACGACGTGGAATCGTGGTCGCGCCCCAGGCAGAAAAGACACACACGGTGCGGGTCAGTCACCGACATCATACGGTGACAGTCCCCGCAGGATTTAAAACCGGGCATCCTATCTGCACCAGGAGTCGAAGACTCGATGAAAAAACAGAGACAAAAAGCCTCAAAGTCAGTCAAAAATTGACTGGGGGTTCCTGCTCTTCCCGGATCTGAGCTTGCTGGCGCAGAAAAAGAAAGAACTGACGTCAGCGCGCGTGGGCGTAGTCTAAGTAGCGCCCGCGACGTCATCTCGGCAACCACGACGCCAAAGACGGACGCGGAGCCGCACGACGCCAACGACTGACGCGGAGCCGCACGACGCCACCTACCGACGCGCAGGGGTACTGCTGACAAAAACTTTCCGGATCCAGTCTGACACCTGGGGATATTCTAAGGTAAGGAATCTATCACTATGTGTTTCTTTCAGATAGACCTATATAATAGATAAAACAATACATTATCAATCCCATTTCATTTCCGTTTTATTACCACAACAATTTGCACATATAATATAAGATGGCTAAAAACTAAGAATCATGCTTCATATTTAAAAATTCATTCTGTACCCGTCCAAGAATTTACCTATACCGTATGATAACTTATGTCCGTTAAAAAATTCTAACAGGGTAAACATAATAGAAAATACAGGAAGGTAAAAACCTCAAATCTGGGTCCGTCATACGATCCTATTTTCATTTGTTCGCTATAACACTTGTTAATAAAATTGTGAATAAAACAATGATGTATATATTCAGTATAAAAAGTAACAAACATCAGATTTCTCGCATCGTGCTTTTATAAGCTGTTAACCCGTGCATTGGGATTGTCTGTATCCTCTAGCCATATGGTCTTCCTTGCATAAAAAACACTCCATAAAAAGGATGACATTCTTACACAGATATCGATTGCGGGTAGGGACTGTAGAAAAAGGTATGCCGGGCGACATTGAGTGAAATCTAGGTGTTTTAAAAAGCTTGATATATAGAATTTCCTCCACTGTTTATAAAATGTACAAAAGAATACCACATGCATTGTAGTCTGTGTTGAAACATTATCACAAGGACATTTTGACAGATTAGAGGACCAATTATTTTGTTCAGGGACGGTGACAATGCGATGAAAAATGTCCATTCTAAAACGAGTTAAAATATATCTGTTTCTGATGAGGTACAAGTCTAAGGTATAGTTGCATATCGTAACTGGTTAAAATGAGCTGGTTTCTTAAAACAGTAGGTTTTAACAATTCTACAGACATCCTAACGCTCTCTAGGTGTGTTAGACAGTCGCCCCTCAGATCTTTCCTATTTAATTCAACCAGACATTCGGGGTTAGCTAAATATTCCGTATGCCCCAAATCCTGACAAAAGCATTCTATATATCTCAACCATGGGATGCGTAAGTACAGGGATGACCTTAGGAAATCCCTTATAACGAGCCGGTTTAGGGCGGTATACTCTTACGACCATACCTTGTGCCAGAACAGGATGGGTTGGATCTTGATTAGGTTAACAAGGAACGATACACACAAAGATTGAGGCAGATTTAGGTGAGGCAAGCAGGCACCTTAAGAACTCGTTCTCCACTAATTGTATTGCCATACAGTTTGCGTAGTCCCATATGCCAGCCCCGTATACTGCTTTGCTTACACATTTTGCCTTATAAATTGGAAGAAATTCTCGCTGCGGGTTTGTACCTAGTCTTACGGCAAATTTACGTAAGGCCATACAGGCGCTTCTGAAAAGCAGTGTCCTAGTCTTGATGGCGGGGGTCCATGTTCCGTCTTTATCAAATAGGACACCCAGGTACAAGAAAGTGTCGGTACATTCAATGCTGGATTCCCGGATTCTGATATTGCGGCAGTTGCCCATATTCCTACCGCACTTCATTATAAGTGTCTTGGTTTGATTCACGTGCAAATCAAGTTCCTGCATATAATTAACAAAGTCATTCAGTACCAGCTGCATGGAGATTGGGGTGCGTGCCATCAGGACAGCGTCATCAGCATAGAGAAGGGCGGGCACAGGGCGGTGTCCCACCTGAGCCGGATCTTTTGGTTTTTATGTAGAGCGAAAATAGGAAAGGTGCAAGGAGACAGCCCTGCCTCATCCCTCTTTCTATGCTGAATGGCTTTGTACTTTCGCCCATATTCCCATATCTGATCCTAGCCTTAGTACCAGAGTATAAGTCACGTAGGAAAGAAATAATAGCGGGGTCTACACCCATATCACTCATAATTACCCATAGCTTTGAGTGGTTAACGCAATCAAAGGCGGAGGACAAATCTACGAACCCCAGGTACAGGTTTCCAGCTTTGAGCTTCGTATATTTCCCTACTAAGATGCTCAGGTTAAGGCTTTGTTCGATAGTCCCCACCCCAGTACGAAACCCATATTGTGTATCCGCCAAAACACCCTTAGATTCGGCCCACACTTGGTCTGTTCAGGATTATTCTCCCCGCTATTCTGACTAGTGAATCGAGCAAAGAAATCGGCCTGTAACAGGCCGGATTACGTCGAGCCCCTTTTTTATATACGGGTACTATTATTGATTACGCCCAAGTCGGAAGAAAATCTGCAACGCAACAGGCCCTTAGGACAACGGTTAAGATGGGCCCTCACAAAGGGATATTGGCTTTGTACAGGTCTACTGTAATGGCATCAGGCCAGGCGCTTTTCCCCCTTTGCTAGAAGTTATAGCGTTAGTAACTTCGTTTAAGCTGAATGGGGTGATGTTAAGCGACTTTTCATGAACTGGGTTACCACTGATGTTAAGAGGCCGAGTACCATCAGATTCATGGATCTGTGCAGAGTAGATGGCGGAGAAGTGTTTGACCCAGTCATCCTCGGGTATTGCAACCACGATCCCAGGCCCAACGTCTTCTCTCAGCAGGGGGGGGGGGGGATTTACTATTTTCCAAAAAGTATTGTTCTCATTCTTACTGCTTGCCTCACATAAAGCGACCGAAGCCTCTTCCCTCAACTGGCATTTCCGCTTTTTCTGGGCCTCTGTAAGCAGACCAGCATTGCTGGAACTCAGCTCTGCACCTAGGGTTTCTATGAAGCGCCTCTTTAAGCCTCTTGTTGGCCTTGGTACACTGTGTATCAAACCAGCCATTTCTGGCTTTATCTGTTTTCCTAACCGATTGTAAATTCTCCTTCACAGACTTACTAATGATTATAAAAGAATTTATGATCTCCGTCGGTTGTGAGTTATCATCCAGGAATATCTCAAAGGCTTCCCCCACATCACAAATTAATTTTACCAGAAAACCCTGCGGGGTGATCCGATGCCATCGCAGTGAGAAACTGTGTGGCTAGCTCCAATTCTCTGCTAGGAACTTGGCCAGGGATATTCTGTTCTCTGGTTAAAAGACCCTTTGTGATTTCTACAGATTGAGGATAATGGTCACTTAATATAGAATGGGTTTTAAAGTTAAAAACATGAGAACTCAAATTATTAGAGGTTAAAACATAGTCGATGATGCTGTGATTATTTCTCCCATTAAAGGTGCACCTGAATGGAGCATATGGTAGTGACATTTCGTTTGAAAATGATAAATCCAGCGTATAGACAAATTCATTTAGTTTGTCTCCATAGCAGTTATGAGTAAAGTGCGATTTACTAGTACCGATTTACTAGTACCGTCTAGATTATTCATGCCACATACTTTCTCAGTAAATGAACTACACAGTTGAATATTGAAGTCGCCTCCCCACACAATCGATAACTTTTTCTATTGTTATTAAACCACCTTTAGATCTACCATGGGTCCCTGGGACAGCAGAGACATGAAATGTTCTAAAACCATTCATATGAAGAGGTTCCACCAGCCAGGTCTCCTGGAGACAGATAAAATTGTAACCCTTTACAAAATCTATCCATTCCGGGTTATTAATTTTGTTCCGAAGCCCTGCCACATTCCAGAACAAAAAGCCAATACAATTGTTGGGAGCGTGAAAAGAACCCCCCACAGCAGTGATTGACCCAACTTCATTGTTGGGCCTGGCGGGATGCTGTAAGGGGTCGGTGTCAGGGTGAATAGTTGGATAGGGAGATACTAAGGTCTGTCCTTCACTACCATGCTGATGCAATGCTTTTGTCCCCTCATGTGGGCACTCCATTCCCTCCCGGTTCACCACTGGTGGTCAATCTATGTCTTCAAGGCTTTCTAGTCCCTGATATCTATTAAAGGTTGGAACATTGTAAAGCCGAAAGGTGGCAGGTGGATGGATGCTTAAAGGCATAGGCCAGTTAGGGGGTCCTGTTAAACCTGGATGGTAGAAATATCCTAATGGGAGTGCGGAGATCGTATTTGGGGTGATATGGGTGGGCCGAGTTCTATTTAGGACATTCTCCACCAGTCTTGGTGTTTTAAAAGACAGAACTACACAGTCTCCTGGTAGAGATTTCTGGCTCCTGCCCACCCATTTAATTCGTCTAACCATCTTTAAATCTGCAAACAAATGCTCAGTCAGGCCAGATCTTACCCCTAACCAGTTTAATGCCTTATTCTTAGGGGAGGTTCAGGATTCAAAAGTCTTGTGCTTTAAAGGAGGGACATTTGATGATAACAATTACATATGGAGTGGCAGCAGGTGGAAGATCTAAAAACTCTGGTGGCTGTATTAACGGGGCGTCTACAAGTGGATTATTAGTAGGCGAAAGCAATGGTTTAACGGGATTATTCCCTTTATTTCGGCAGGGGCCTGCTTGGTCATGGGATGTTGCACCCTGAGGGCTATGAGTACGTAAGTGATTTAGTTCCCTCGCTGTATTAACTACAGCTAGGTTACGAACAGCTATTTCAGTCCTGGTTGGCTCACTTAACAATCGGGTACTCAGTTGGTCCACGCATATGTTGCATTTTGTTTCTAGTTCTTTCAGGCGCGTATTAATGCTTTCTAGGCTATTTTCATGACCTACTCGAGGGATTTGACGGTTGAACATAGCGTGTCCAATTTTTCGTTAATTAAATCACGTCACTGCTTAGGCTGTTCAGTGGACACCATTGTTGGGTTATTCATGATCTTATTCTGGGCTTTGGTCCTTCTACTACGGGATACCTCCTTATTTAAAGAGCTAGTTGTGGTACATATACGTGTTTTTTTTATCCGTTTGGAAGGCAGTGGAGAATCTGATTTGGAGGAGTTAATAGTATCAGATATGTTCTGTATACACCCATTCGTTCCCTTATCTATTGTTGGAGCCGTACCATACCTCTATCACAGGGTTTTGGATTCTCATCGTTATTAACTGGACTTTGTGGAGCGATCCGGGGTGTAGTAATTTGTTCTCCACAGACTAATAATGATTCCTCAACATTCGTAATCAGATTCTCAATTGCCCCCATAGCACCTGAGATAAACTTTAACAGTGAGGTCTGTGTATGCATTTGGGGCTGTTCTGGGGAATTAGGCCTTCCATGATCAGGTTATAACTTCCTTTTTCCCATGTTTACTCTGAGTGACCCACAAGGTAAGTTACCGTATATAGTATATGTGCAGTGAGGGAGAAGGTGAAGCACTAAAAGTTGAGATAAAAAGTTTATCTAATCAGCTTGGATAAGAAAACCCAGTAAAACTACGATTTGGCTAAAAAGGTCTAATATTATAATTATTAAAATGAGAAAGAAAATGACTAAGTCAAACAGCCAGCCCTGCAGCTTATTAGCACCAAACTTCAGAACTTCTAATGGTTCGAAAGCAGGCAGGTTTCCACATAGCAGGACATAAGATGGTACCTTTACTCACAGTTTTGTACTTTATGCCTGCCTCAGTCTCAGTCGCAATGTCACGGAAACGGTCTATAGAATCCAGACAGTCTCTTTAATTAGCTAGTAGTGATATAAACGTGAAATCAAGACCGCCTAATCCTGCCAAATCTCAGACAGGCGCATATAAATCCAAATACCCAGGGCAACAAGGGCAATACGACTCGCAAGGGGGTACCTGTGGACCGCTGTACGATGGGTGCGATAGGCCGGCTACGTCACCAAAGTCCTCCCCTAGAAGCTTTAGTCCATCCTCTACGGCTCCTTGCCAGGAAGCAGTTGATATGTGGCTATTATCACAAAGTGCACTACTGTCCCAACTGAGAACCAAGAGGGGTGGCCCAGCCCAGCCTCCTCCGGTCACTGACAGGCGCAGGCAGGCCTGCCCGCGCCCCGGACACGCCCGCGCGCGTCCCGCGCTGCGGGAGTGCGCAGCTGATTTGAAGGGCACCGGGAGGGAAACGTCACCTCCTGCACCGTGCGCAAGGTCTACTGGGGGACCAAGTCCCACCCCAGCGATGCACGGGGCCGGTGCTGGAGGTCACCTGATTGCTGCCTGGATGCTGGCCAGGGGCCTCAGACGGCCCGCGTTGCAGTCCCCACTCCGATCTGCAGGTAAGGGCAGGGCAGAAAAGTGCTGCAGAAACCACATTGGGGCTAGAACAGCCCTTGGAAGCGTCCCAGTTTTCAGTAAAGCCATTATGGTGCTATGGAGTTCGTAATGACAAACTCCCATACCATATACTCTTTATGGCTTTACTGCACTAACAATGTCTAAGAATGGACTTAGACACTGTAGGGGTACAGGGCTCATGCACCTGTACCCTCACCAGTGGCATAGTGCACTCAGCTAGAGGGGTGGCTGCCTATGCCATAGGCAGTGCGTTGTAGGCATGGCACATAGGGATGTGTGCCATGTCGACTCTTCACTTTGTTCTGCACCAAAACACGCAGCCTGCAATGGCAGTGTGTGTGTGTGTGTGTGTGTGTGTGTGTGTCAGGGTACATGGCCTCTAAGGGTGACAATATGTGCTGCAGCCCTTAGAGGCCTTCCCTGGTCACAGTGCCCTTGGTACCCATGGTACCTTTTACAAGGGACTTGCATGTGGCCAGAGAGTTGCCAATTGGGTGTGCAACAGTACAGATTTAGGGAAAGATCATAGGCCCTGGGTACCTGGTTGGCAGGAACCCAGGGCACACTTAGTCAAAGAGCATCAACATCAGGCAAAAGTGGGGGGCAACCTTGCAAAAAGGGGCACTTTTCTACACATACCAGTGGTGTAACAGAGCCACAACAGTAGTATACTTCAACTCAGTAACCATGTTAGTCCCTTTGGGCACTTGACTCAATCAAAAAAAAGAAAGAAAAGCTGTCAAGGTTTGCTCATGGAAGTAGAGGGGTTAAAAATTCAGATGCTGTAAATAACTTATAACGAGGAGATGATGCATCTCCACGACTCAGATACCTTTCATCTTCTCCTGGCCAGCTGGGCTGCAAGGACCTAATTACTTCTGCAAAAGCTCAGACTAATGAGACATCATCTAAGCATAGCATACCTTCCAGTCAGCTGAGCCTCGTAGAGAGCTTCCTCTTATCGGGTTGGATACTCTTGGGCAGAATAGTCAATCTCATCTATTAGATGAACTCTCCTTTGCCACACAGGACAGCAGCAAAGCTGCACAAGGACTTCCATGACTCAGCCCCAATCTAGAGTTAAAGTAGCTACTTAGAAAAGACTCCACTCCAGTTTTGATGTCCTAAACAGCTGTGCAGTCCTCCTTAATGTCCAATCGACCAAGTACTGGATGAAGCAAGAGTACTTCTACTCCTCTGCCAGACAATCAGATTGATTTAAGTGCTAAGGTGTTTTCCCCTTAGTGACTTGTATGGTTTTGTTTTACTTTTGGGACAGGTCTTCATTAAGCTTTTTTGGCCACAAATGGTACCAGACCGACCAACACTGCATCTTTTCCCCACATGTTTGTGATTGCAAAGATTAGTGGGTTACTAGAAAAGGCAAACATAAGGCATAGTTGCCTGTTTTTCAAAAAGAAGAAAATGTTGTGCGAATAAGTGTTTTTTTGTTCTTCTAAAAACGACACAAATAAAAGGGATTCTTTGCTGCAGTCGCCTTCTTCCAAGCTTGCTGAAACAGGCATAGAGGGAAACGTAATGGTTACTTACCAGTAGGAGTAGTTTTGCAGCTTCAAGAATTTTCTGGATGCACATGCGGGGCATAATTCCGCCATCTAAAGGTTGGGTCCGGAATTGTCCATGTTTTTTCTCAGTGAGCGTCAAGCATCATTTGGCGTCATGTCCATCCCTTCTGTGATGTCAGACGGCACCCCAGAAGGTCCTATGCGTGGTCGTCATCTTCAGATTCTTTTTTTTTTTTTTCACTACTGTTCTTCCCACCTGTATGCTTCAACTCCCATTTCTGGCAAGGTGAGTGGGTCACATGTGAATCCAGACAATTCTTCAAGCTGCAAAACTACTACTGGTGAGTAACCATTTTGTTTTGCCGCATGAATCCTTTTCTGGATTCACTTGATGTGCATTGGATTATGTAGCGGTATCCTATTCACTGGGTTGGTTCAGTTGAAATGTGGATGTGTTGGCAAACAGGTGTTGTAGTATTGTATTGGATGTCCACGCAGTAGTGTTTCGTGAAGTTGTGTGGGGATGACCAGGCAGCTGCCATGCAGATTTTGTCAATGGGTACGTTTGCTAGGAATGCAACTGTTGCGCCCTTCTTCCTGGTTGAGTGTGCTCTGGGATGCACTGGTTACTTCTTTCCCACTTTTGCATAGCAGGTTTGTATAGTCTTCGATATGCATCGTGTGATGGTTCCCTTGGTCACTGGTGATCCCTTGCTTGCCCTGGGAAAGGAGACGAATAATTGATTTCCTTTACGAAAACCCTTTGTTTCTTGTAGATAGTACATTAGTGTCCTCCGCACGCCCCAGTATGTGGCCGGCTCTTTCTGCTGGTGTCTTTGGTTTTTGAAAGAAAGCTGGTAGCTGTATGCTTTGGTTGGCATGGAATTGTGATACCACCTTTGGTAGCAACTGTGGATTTGTTCTGATGACCACCTTGTCCTTATGGATTTGCAGGTATGGTTCCTGTATTGTCAGTGCTTGTAGCGCGTCGACTCTGTGTAGTGATGGGATCGCTATTAGAGAGGTTATTTTCAGGGTTAGAAACTTTAGATTTGCCTTGTGCGTAGGTTCAAAAGGCCCTGTCATCAATTGTGTTAGTACCGTGTTTAAGTTCCACATGGGGGCTGGTACCTCTATTGGTGGTGTAACCCTTTTTGAACCTTCCAGGAATCTTTCAACTACTGGAAGTGTGAAGAGGCTGCTTCCTGATGATACCCCGAAACCGGTCCCAGGATGCTCGTTTCCGGTCCAGGGAGGACCTCGCCTGGCAGCTCAGGCTGGACTATTCCCATGGGGAGTAGGGTCAAGACTGATTTGCATATGGCTGGGTCCAAACTGGGATGGCATGGTGGGTAAACAAAACGATGGATTGGTATGCGGCCCGAGCGATTGCCAGTGTCTGAGATCAATTCAAGCATTCCAACCATCACCTTATTTTTGCTAGGCTGAATGTGGCTGGTTCTGGATGGCACACTTTCGTTTTGTATTGTTAGCAGGTCCTGTTCTGCCTTGATTGGGATCATGTCCCCTCTGGACATCTCCAGCAGGTCTGAATACCAGGTCCGTCTGGCCCACTGTGGGGCTAGGAGAACGAGCGTTGTCCAAGGTTATCTGGTCTTCTCCAGTATGCTTGGGATCAGGGGAATCGGTGGAAAGACGTATGCAAATGCCACTGACCAGTTTAGTGACAGGGCAATCGCCTTGGATTGGTAGTGTGATATTTGTGAATTTCACCAGCATTTCTTCCTCAGAATGCCCGGCAAATGTTAAACTATAGAAAAAAACACAATTTCCTCACCTTTAGTAACCTGATCCATGAGCAGCCAACTGCAAATTCACCCACTGTAAAGAAATGGCTCGTTTTGTATGGCCATGCCCACGTTTTTGGATTGATGCCGACGGTTTTTTCACTTTCGAGATTGAACCCATGCCTGCTAACCAGACCTGTGTCAGTTCCTTGATCCTAAAACATGCAAGTTGCATTGGCTTATACCCAATTGGCAAAAGCTAACTTACCTCCAAGTCCCTAGATAACGATACCCAGGGTATCAAGGGCATGTAAGTTAGAGGGTCAGTGTAGGTAGTGCCCCTTTTTGCATGGTTACCCCCACTTTTTGCCTGACATCTAATGCAACCTGACTTGATGTGCACTGGGTCCCTGCCAACCAGGTTCCCAGGGCCTGTGTTCTTTCCCAAAACTGTAGCTTTGTACCCAAAATTGGCAAATCCCTGGCCACAGATAAGTCCTTGTAAAAGGTACCATAGGTACCAAGGGCACTATGACCAGGGAAGGCCTCTCAGGCCTGCAGAACCTATTGGGCCACCCTTAGAGGCCCTGTACCTTAACACCCACACACTGCCATTGCAGGCTGCATGTTTTGCTGCAGAGAAAAGTGAAGTCGACATGGCACACATCCCTGTGTGCCATGCCTACAACCCACTGCCTGAGGCCTAGGTAAGTCACCCCTCTAGCAGGGTGCACTAGCCCACAGGTGAGGGTACAGTGGCATGAGCTCTGTACACCTAGAGTGTCTAAGTCCCTTCTTAGACATTGTAAGAGTAGTAAAGCCATTATGAGTATATGGTCTGGGAGTTGGTCATTACAAACTCCACAGCTCCATAATGGCTTTACTAAACACTGGGAAGTTTGGTAGCAAACTTCTCAGCACATTAAACCCACACTGATGCCAGTGTGGGATTTAATGTAAAATGCACTCAGAGGGCATCTTAGAGATGCCCCCCTGAAAATGGACCTGCCCTGGTGTGGTTGCTGAATGACTGCCTGCCATTTTCCACCACCAGACAGGCTTCTGGACCCCTGGGTGGAAAGCCTCCGGCCTATGGGTCCAGAAACAAAGCCCATCCTGGGCAGAGGTGTGTCATGCCTCCTACCCCAGGATAGGGCGAGTCCACGAACGGGAGGTTCAAAGGCCTGCCACCTTTGGAAACGGTCCCTGCCTTTTGCTGCCTCCATCAACTGGCTCCCACCGTTCTGGCCCTCACTTTGGGCAGGAGAATCGGCGGGAAAACCAAGCTAGGAAGAGGTGTGCCCACCTTTGCCAACCCCACCCCTAAGGTGGGGAAGGCGAGGTGAAGCACACATCTCGGTCCCCTCCATCTTGAAGATTAGGGGGACCCAGCCAATTAGGGAGAGGCTCATGCACCCCCCCCTCCCACTGGAGGGTGGCATAATAGGGGGTGTACCCACCCCAAGGAAGGGACCCTTTGGTCCCGACATGCACACCCCTAAATCTAGTTTTTAGGGGCAACCTTGCCTCCTCAGATTCGAGGAAGAATGAAGAAGGACCGAAGAGCTGGGCTGACCCAAGAAGAAGAGGACACCTACTGCTTTGGCCCCAGCCCTACCGGCCTGTCCCGACTCTGACCTGCCTACAGCGAAGAAACCGGCGTGTCCAGCAGCCATACAGACCCCCAGAGCCCAGAGGACCTGCCCTGCACTCACCTTACAGACTGTCTACCGTGAGCACTGGATTAAAAAAAACTCCAAGACCAGAATCCGGATTCCGGCAACTGCAATTCTGCACCATTCTGCACCCGAAGCCCACGGGCCGAGTTCGAGTGGCCCAACACCACAAGGTCTCCCCAGCGATCCTGACCTGGGATCTGGTGATCCCCCGGCCTCCCTAAAGCTTCAAGACGAGGCCGGAAGCCTCAGTCTTGAAGCCGACCGGCGTTGGCAAGAAAATCCAACGCCAAGGCACCCCTGCACGCAAAAACCTACGGCCTTGGGTTGCCCAACCAACGGTTTCCAGGCATCCCCCAAGAACCCAACTTACCTCTCCAGCCTTCAGGAAGTCTCCCTGCACGAGCCTGCAGCAACTTTGCCGAACTGAAGGTCTCTATTGAAAAGCACAGGGTCCCCAATGTCTTCTTGGCACCCTGCACCCGGCCGCCCCAGTGTCGCTGGTGGTGCAGCTCATGTGCTGGTCGTTGGCCCCTGCAGTGCTGACCTTAACCCCAGGAGCTTTGATCTAACACCCGAGTGGACTGCTCGCAAACAGTCCCTAACCGAAGGCCCCCTTAGCCTCACTGGCTAACATTGGGCCCCTATACTCTGCACCCGGCCGCCCCAGTGTCGCTGGTGGTGCAACTCGAGGGCCTACCTAGGCCTTGGGGAACCTGGTCCTAACCCCAAACACTCCCACTTGTAAGACGCTTACTTACCTGTAAAACCAAAAACCATTCTCTCCCTTAGGAACCCATGCTATGAGATTTTGGGCCTAAAATGTTTCAAGTGCTGAACTGTTGTTTTGTATGGGGAAAACAGTAACTATAATTCAAGGCAAGAAAAGTATTACTTACCTGGTATTGTGAGATCCTTAAGTGTGGTATCTAGGCATAGCATCCCCAGTATTCAAAGTAATATGAAAGTAACTGAAAAGTATACTAAAAGTAATTACTGTGTTATTCAAACTGCTTTTTAAAGTCATACCACCTGTAACAATTACAAATCCATCCTCAATTGCATTTCTGTGTAAAGATTTACAATTGAAATATATTTTACCTACCTGTACCAAGTCCTGCTTGGTTCTAGAAATAAACTACAAGTATAACCTTTTTTATACTTAATCAATTGGTCGGGATTCTGTCTCTGAGTGCGTGCCATCAGTCTAGATTGAGTGATTACAATAAATGCTTAACACACCATTTGGATAAGCCCAACTGCTCACCCACACTACCACAAAAGAGAGCTGTTAGTACTTACCTAATTTAGCCTCTGCTATACCCCTGGGGACTCCCTGGACTCTGGACACTATACCTTACGTTGGTATAGTATATACACAGCCAGCTTCCTACAGTCACCCCAAGGATTGCAGCACTGGTTTTGCAACCCTGGGTGTGACACAGCTAAAACAAGTCTTCCAGTCTGCCACTGCAGACTGGAAGAGCAGTTTTAAACTGTTTGCCATTGCTTTAAATGGCAAACTCAGGCTAAGTCAAGCCACCCCTTGCAATATCTGCAAGTCACCCCTATGGCAGGCCTACCGAGTCCTAAGGTAGGGTGCCATTAAAGATAATGGGGTAACCCGGTGTCCCTCAGAACCTGGGTATTGGTAATACAGTCTACAATAGGTTCTGTAGGATAAACCAATTGCTTAGTATTCAATAAATGATACAACAAAATAAATTAATTATTTATAGGAACAAAGTCTAATAAACATTTCTTAGACATCAGATGAAACACACCAAAGATACTCATTCATTTGCTCAAATGTAATATTTACTACTTTAGTATATGGCTGTCACATATACAAATTTCAACAACATGTAACAAATAACGTGACTTTCGTGAGTCAAGTGACATGGAGTGAAAGGTGGTGCTGTGAATGAAATATAGAAGACATACGGATTACAAGTATATGTACGTAGTATCAATTAATGCCAGTCTGTCCTTTTACAATTTATCTCACATGTTCTAACTACACCCTCAAAAATTCCTTTTTCTGATATTGGGGTGAGGAGACTAATGGACATGAGCTGAAACAGAAGCGTCAACGTTTCGACCCAAGAGTATGCGCGAGTCAACAAGCGTCACAGCTGGTCTTCCTTAGGACTGATAACAGAAGTGTAGACAGCCAATTCCAAATAAGGTAAGACTTCCCGCAGGATGAATATGACTTGAGTAAAAACAGAGACTGCGTCAAACAGCTACAGATGCTGTAGAATTAATCACAAAGAATCGCGAGAAGGATGGCATTCACTGCCTCTCCAAAGTAAAGAAGTTGTCCTCCATATTGTACATTCCACCTAAGACATAGACCCTTACTGTTCTCCTGCTTAAAACCTTTATCGGGGGCGTGGCCTGGGAGTGCATTGAGTGAGACATGCTTCACTGCAGCTCTGGGCTCGGGATCGGACTGGCCCGGCGGTGCTCCATCGATATGAAGAGCCACGACACCGCTGACGCCCGGTCCGGATAGACTCTCCTCTTGGGAGTTGTGAGGCCCGCCTTGGTATCGCGCTGCTTGCGAGGGGGCGACGGGCCGCCCCCGCTGTGGGCTGTGCTGGGGCTCCATCGGCATAAAGTGCTGCAACATTACTCCTGCCCTGCTTCAGGCTGACTGATGTCTTGGGGGCTGTGGGACCTGCCCCCATTGCTGCGCTGCGGAGGTGGTTGACGACCCCTGCTGGGCTTCGGCCAATGGGGACTTCCAGACTGCGCTGCTCGCCTCCTGCAGCTGTGAGTGCTTGCGAGAAGAAACCTGGCTGGGTGGAGCCGGGGCCTGGGAATCGGCCTGGTCCAGTGAGGCGTAGAACGGCCTGGTTGTGAGCAGGTTAGTCACCTGCCTCTGGGGGGCATATCTAGTGTGGGTCACTGCTGCACACCGCCTGGGGCCCCTGCGGGGCGGTTAGGGACTCCCCGTGCTTGGCTGAGCCTCCTGGGAGGCATTGCTCGGGTCACAGATCGACAGTTTTAACCATCCACGGCTGCCACCCGGTGAATAGTGGTGAAGATTTCCCTAACCTGGAGCCTGGCCCTAACTAGCCTGTGACTGGTGACAAGGGGCGAATGACTGCATTCTAGGCCCTTGCACTACCCCTGGTGGTGATAGTGGCTGGCTCCCGTTTATCTGGACCCCTGGTGCGGCCTGCCACCGCCGCGGTCTCGCGTCTGCCTGGGTCTTGCAGGGCACTCATTGACTGAAGCGTGGGGGGGGGAGAATAGGGGACCCTGCTGGCTTGGCCTCTGCAGGATTGCATTTACTGGACCTCTGGGTCATCTCTGCACCACAACGGAGGCCCACTGTTGCGAGCTCGATCTACTCCTCCCTGGGCAGTGTTGTACTCCCTCCCCACACGGACTCTGTCCACTGTCGAGCTGCATGCGGACCCGCCCTACTGGGACTGTGCCGAGCGTTGGGTGATTTGAGGGGGCATCTGGGTCCCAGAGCTCCCTCAGACCCTCCTCACCGGGAGCCCTGCCGGATTCCCCCCAATTGCCTGCAACCCCCTCTGCCCTGCGAGTGGCCGACATGCCGTGTGGTAAGTTGGCGAAGGACACCCCCATAGGGCCCGAGAGAGAAAATCCTGACTTCCCTCTGGAATACAATGCCTGCCCCAGACGCTGAAGCGGTCACTCCCCCTGGCCTCTGGAGTGGACGACGGCGCTACGCCGGTGCACGTCTCTGAAGCTTATATGGACTGCTTTCTACAGGAGACTTGCAGCGAAATTGGATCCCTTAAGACTGATTTCCAGTTATGTCAGAGATGTCAGTCGCAAGGTCACAGATCTGGGGGGAGAGTGGACGACCTAGAGCGCGCAGTGGACGCTCGCTCCAAAGATCAAGAAATGGTCTGCCAGTACTGTTGCTGGAGGAACATATAGATCTCCAAATGAAGCAGGAAGACCTTGAAAACAGTAGCCGATGGAACATATGCATCAGGGGGGTCCCAAAGGGGGCAGAAGGCAGCGATATAATGGCCTTTATGGCGGAGCTTCTACACACAATTTGTGGGGACGACGATAGTTCTTCCTCCCCGCTCTGGATAGAGCACACCGTGTGGCCCCCAACCTCGGGGACGCTCCGACTCTGAACCGGACCCGGACATCTGACGCGTGTTCACTTTTTCACTGAGAAGGAAGCCACCCTAAAGGCGGCGTGGAGCAAAGCTGAACAAACATTCCGCGACTACAATATTTAACTATTCCAGGATCCCTCCCCTGTCACACTGCATCGACCAGGGATTTCCACCCAGTTACAGATAAACTGCGAGACCTCAATATTCAATACCAATGGAGCCACCCCTTCATCATCATGTTTACGTGGGAGGGCAAAAGACTGGCTATCCGGTCGTTGACCAAAGCCAAACAACTTCTTGGACTAAGGGCGGACCTGCTCGAGGGCACAACATCACCTCCCGCCTACCCCCTAGAGAATCCTTATGCCCCATTTGGCCCCAGGTGCCACCCCGCCATGTGGGCAAGGCTCATAAGTCGGCGACGGCCCAGGACACAAAAAGAGACATCATTCAATGCATACGCAGCATGGATGGGACATCACCTGGGCCCTCTCGACCACGGACTCCGACTCTGCACTTCTGGCTAGGCCGGCACTGAGGAGGGATGTTGACAGACAGGAGAATCCCCAGCCACTGGATCTTCTGGCTGGGCGTCAGTGCCTTGTGTAATTGGAACCCTCATTTGGGCCTCCTGCCGGGAGCGGGGGCCTGCTTTGGTGGGGGTGTGTTGCCCTGTTCTGTTCTCCCTGGCAACGTAGGCCTACGACTACCAGGCTTATTTGCGCAGATCTTCTTCCAAGCATGGTTCCGGATCTTGCAGGCTTTGGGATCCCGGGGCCTGTGGATGTCTCTAGGGTTGTGTTGACTCACCTGTCCCGGGATGAGACATCCCTCTCTGGACCAGATGGTGGCACTCTTCTGCTGGCGCCATCACCTTCAGGACCCCAACATTATTTTCCTCCAGGAGACTCATCTCCTGATGGCGGACAGTACATGCATGTATCATCAGAAAAACCCACACCACTATAGCGCACATGCATCCATTAGGACAGCCAGAGTATCCATCCTGCGTAAGGCAGGATTCTGCACCAAAATAGTAAAGGCAGTACGAGACACTAATGGTCGATATGTGAGACTCACCTAGCAACGGTGCACTTGCCTTCTTACTGTATTAAATGTGTATGCCCCCAACCAGGCACAAGACCTGTTTCTTAGGGACCTGCTGCAAGAGCAGCTAGCCTCCATGGAAGGGGATATTATTATGGGTGGTGACCACAGAGATCAAAACCCTAGAGCGTCTTGACCAGTCTGCCCCCTCTCGGCGCCACAAAAGACAGCTCGGTCTACTGCGAGGCCAGCTTCGCGTGCATAGGACCAATAAAGCAGAAAGGGCTCTACTGGCCTTGCGTCAGCGCTACTATGAAGGGGGGATAAAGTGGGAGCACTTTTGGGGCGCAAACTGCGTCAACAGCAGGCCCGTACCCACACTGCCAAGATCAGGACAGACAATGTACACTGGGCCACTACAAAACAGGCGAAGTAACAGGCCTTCTATGATTTCTACAGGGGCTCTTTACTCTGAGGACGGAGTCCCTCAAAAACACATTGATTCCTATCTCGGCGTTTGTCCCTGGGACTCTTTGGACCCGGAACATGTGCAGCTCCTGGAGGCCCTCCATCCCACTTGCTGAATTACAGCAGGCTCAACAGGACCTCCCTTTGGGTAAAATGCCTGGCCCAGATGGGCTTCCGGTCGCTTTCTATAGAGCCTTTCTCCCTCTACTCCAGGACCGTTTACTGGGGCTCTTTAACTCCTTCACCTCCGACACCGGCCTCACCACAACGATGGCAGCGGCAGAGATTGCCTTTGTCCCCAAGCCTAGCAAGGACCCCTTCCTGTGCGCGTCTTATCGTCCCATTGCACTCTTGAATACAGATGTCAAGCTCTACACTAAGGTCTTGGCAAACCGTCAGGAGCTGTATATCCCCGACTGACCCCGATCAGGTTGGGGTCATCCGTAACAGACAGGGGGCAGATAACATCCGGCGGGTCGCACACTTAGAGTAATCTCAACGCCACAACATTCCTGCCTGCCTCCTCTTGCTCGATGCTGAGAAGGCTTTTGATCGGGTCAACTGGTCCTTCCGGCGGGCAGTGCTTGGAAAGACTGGTCTCAGGACAAAAATTACATCTTGTATCATGGCCTCCTATCTAGCTTCCACCGCTACTATTCAAGTTAACAGCCTTCACACCAGGCCGGTGCGACAAATGCGAGGCGCGCGTCAGGGATGCCCACTCTCACCGCTATTGTTTGCACTTGTGGTAGAGCCCCTGGCAATTACTATCAGGCAGATGGGCACTATCGCGAGTATCCCCTTTGGCGGCTGTGCACATAAATTGAGCTTCTTCGCAGATGATCTTATGCCGACACTCACCCAACCCCCGACCAATCTTCCGGCGGTTGTTACAGCATTGACAACCTTTGAGCGGGTCTCAGGCTTTAAGGTTAACATGTCCAAGTAGATACCCCTGGAAAAGAGAATCCCCAGTTAAGTATGTGTAGGTCCAATATTTTTAACAGAACCATATTATGTTTGTGTATCTCCTACTGAGAATAGCATTGCCAAGAATTGGACGAGGTGGGCTCACTCACGTAATGAGACATGCTTCATCATAGGCCACCTCATCTCACCCAGGTAAGACAGTACCACCATGGCGGACTCAACCTTGGGTTGGGCTGTCCAGAGGAAGTTCTTAGATATTCTTCTCTTTTCTGGATACCAATGTCCAGTTACTAACAAAAAATACTTCAGGGTATACCACTAAGCATCCTTTAATTATTGTGGTACCTTGGGTATAGATAAAAACAAATCCTCATAAGGTAATGAAGGGGTCTGGCCCAGAATATTAGGACCCTTGCCTCCCCATAGTTTTTACCAACATGTTTCTGTCCTTCCTAGCAGACTATTCGGTCTTGGGCATTCGTCAGGGTTGTGAGCTATACCCCTACCCTATCAACAAATGAGGGCCAGGGGGACTTATATAGGAAGAAGTTCAAACAGAGATGCCCTACCTCTCTGAGTTCAAGACATCCGATTTAGGTATCTCTTCAATGTAGGAGATAAAAACACAGTTATTGTGACCATGCAGGAAATCTAAGACAATTGTCAAGTCGGTATGTCCTATTAAGTAATCCCACACACCATATATATGGCAAGATAAAATCATTTTAGTGGCTCATAAAAACAAATAAAAGTACATACATATTTGCAAATATATACCCAATGTGGAACACGTGGGAGATAAAAAAGCAGGCTCACAGGTGACAAAAGACACGTCACACTTAACACATGCTCAAAATAACGGGTCCCTGTGCAACTTTACCTATACTCTTGTAGCATTTAGCATCATGGTCTGTTGAGGGTGGGAACTTCCTGTAGTCACACTAAAAGATTTTTACATCAGTTAGTAACTATTCCCAGGCATGTTCTATTGCATCTTTTCACTTCCTCGTAAAAGGAAAAGTATTGAAATGCCTCTGGAAAACATATCCTGCTGGAGGGGGGTTATTCAAAAAGTAGCACAGAAGTGCCATGACTTACTTAATCCAGGAGTAATGCCCTCTTCGATCCTACCCTTTCTCTCACTAACAGCCAGCTGGTAGGATGGCGCATTCGGTCTGAGCTAGTCTATTTAAACAGCCGGGCCCATGTTGTAACTCTTTTCATTGGGGCATAGCCTGTTTTATGTTTTGGTTACGCAGGGGGGGGGGGGGGGAAGAGAAATGAAAGACAGCATGCTGTTTGTAGCAATCCCCATTTTTCCATTCAATCAGCAAGTGCTTGACTGGGACGAGGGCATGCCTTGGTTAGACTGCCTACCCCCAATAAGTTTCCCCATTTTAGGTAGCACAAAATTCGCCGTGTTTTTCTTGCTGATGCAATTTTTTTGTGACTTCGTGCTACCTACGTAAGAACAGAGATTGACTATTGGCGAGGTTGTTTTTTTTTTTCGTCATTACCGCGTCATCCGGCTGCAGATTGTGGCCTACACATGCGCTCGGGGAGCTGGGAAATGGAGTCTTTTTCCTGGCGCCGGGCCCGATGCACGAGTCATACAGCAGTAAGAACTGGCCCAGTTGATATTATTGACTTAAGGAGGCCCAGGGAATGTCATCATTCAGGCCGTGTGTGTGTGTGTGTCTTTAAACAGAACACCCACCGTTGTTTATATCTCAGAAGGGCTCTTGCTCATGTCAGTATGTCTATGATCTAGTTTTTTTATGACATACCATTCTATGTTGCCTGTAGTAATGTGTTTCTGTTCTTCAAAATGTCTAGTGAGTTTGGTGTGGTCATTCATGCATCTTATCGTGCTCCTGTGCTTCGTGTTCTTACTTTCCTAGTTGTCATTCCTACGTATAACAGGTTGCATGGTCATTTTGTGATGTAGATATCACAAGAGTTGCAATTTATCACATTTTTAAGTACCCACAGCGTCGTCATTCCCAAATCCACTGTAGTGCATTTTCTTGTGTACTGACATACCCCACAGCTACCAAAGGGTTGGTGATCTGTGGGGGTGGGAATGTTACACACTGTACGCTGTGAGTCTGGGTGCCTTCATTACCTAATGGTAATTTGTTTTATCTATACCCAAGGTACCACAATAATAAAAGGATACCTAGTGGTATACCTAAAGGTATTTTTAGTTAGTAATTGGACCACTGTTATCCAGAAAAGAGAAGAATATCTAAGAACTCCCTTGGGACAGCCCAACCCGAGGTAGGGTCCGCCCTGGTGGTACTGTCTTACCTGGACAAGGGCAAACTGGGCGCCCTATCGAAAATCTGTTTTGGATGATTTCCGCCAGTAGCGGCCCCTGCATTCATCTTGGCTCCAACCGTTAAACGCCGTAAAAATTTTCATCCTCCCCAGGATACTATATTTGTTTCAGACACTCCCAACTCCCATACCATGTAAGCACATTTTAGACTTGCAGCATGGGGACAGAAGCAGCCCAGGTTTTCAAACTTGGTTCTGATGCTTCCCAGGGACGTTTGGCGCATCCTAACCTCTTGGAGTATTACTGGGCGTCCCACTTGCATTTCATATCCGTATGGGTGGTGAGGGAAGGTGAGAAGCACTGGTTCCATATGGACCAGGTCGTCGCCTCTAGGCCCTTGTGGGACTTAGCCTGGCTCCCTAAACCTGTGCCGACGGGGAGTGCATACTTCGCGACTCCTACTCAGACCGTCCTCGAGATTTGGGACAGGATTGCACTTACTACACGTGGACTTACCACATTCCCCTCCCTAACACTGCCTTGATGCGTAATCCGGAATTCACTCCAGCTTTGGAGCCTCACTCATTCCATGATTGGGAAGTCGGGGACTGCTGCACACTGCGCAACCTGTTTGCTGGAACTTCCATCAAGACATTCGATCATTGTAAACAGGAGTTCCACCTACCAAAAAAGTTGCGACTACAGTACTGCAAGTTGCGACATTGGCCCCTCCATCCACTGAACACTCAGGGAGCGGCCAGACAATTTACCCCTTTTGAAGCTCTGAGGGCTTATGATGGCATGAGAGGGCTGATCTCCCGCAATTACCAGGTACTCCAACACTACCACAATGCATACCTATCAAGCACAATGCATACCTATCAAGCACAATGGCAAACTGATGCCACTGAGGGCATCTCACAGAAACAGTGGGAGACGCTCTGGAGCGACATCCCCAAAATACATTGCAGTACACAACAGCGGGAGATGGCGTATAAAATAATGACCGTGGTACTATACACTATCCCGCCTTCGCACTATCGCACCACATCCGACCTCTGCTGGTGCTGCAGTACTGCTCCAGGCGATTTACAACACATATGGTGGTCATGCTCGGTTATCTCTACTTATTAGAAGGAAATTCTGGGCCACATCAAGGGTGCCCTGGGCTTGCCCCTCCCTTTCTCTTACATCACCACTGTCCTGGGGATTCGGCCTGTGTAGCTGGAGGCCATGACCATGCTGGGCACAGCCAAACAGATTGTAGCACTTCACTGGAAGCAGACCCCTCCCCTAATATTCCCTGGCATATTCACCCTACCTCGCCATAAGTTCCTATCATGCAAAACACTACCGCGGGCACAGGTTCTCCCCAGGCATGGAAAATCACAATTCGACCTGCTCAATTGTTGTTCCGTTACGGTTTGTGTTTTAAGATCTTGCTTCAATGGCAATCCTAAGACTGATCACTGACCCACTCTGATACTTGCTGTTTCCTTTTTGTACTACCCACTGTATAAAGTATGTACTTTTTGGCATATTACGGGATTTCTCCCGCTCTGTAAGTGTATCCACAATGCAATTGATGCCACTAGATCTCTATGGAGCGAATGTCTTGACTGCTTTGTTGATCTCGGAAAAATTTACTTTTCAATAAAAAAACGTTGAGTGAAAAAAATTTAAAAAGCTTTATTGGGATGGTGGGGAGGCTTCCATGCTCATTTCTTTGTGGTACTTGGCGCACAAAATACACTTTATAATGGTGAAAAGCAAATTTTACAACAGAAATATTTTAAAAACACAATGGTCCAATAAACAGCAAAACACTACTGATAAGTAAAGTTAATTACTTATATGGAGAGCAATACATATCAAAATGAACTAAAAAACAAGTATGACTAAAGTTTTTATTTTTTTAACGAATTTAGATAAATTAATTTCAAATGTTCTCCAGCACATCCCCTTGTATATAGTACGTTTGTCCAGCCAAGGGCAAACCTCACCCATTCCTCACTGCCTTCATAACAGAAGCTGAGGTAGGCTTCAGTCAGAGGACAATACACAATACTTTGACCAGTCAGAACATGTGATAAAGACTCCAGGCTCAGAAGCCCACAAAATCTGGCACACAACATGGAAAGGCTGCTTGTCCAGGACCAGAGACGCACACTGACTTTGAAATAAAGCAGACCACCTCAGTTGGCGCCGGTGCCCCACTTGAACACAAAAAGACTATAAATTCTGGCTCACTCAGCCAGTACTTGGTTCATACTTTGTCGTCAGGACACCAAGGAAAGCAGCACATGACTGAATGAACATTAGACACTATAACATCAGTGGAACCTTTGAATTTCCCTTTCTACTCCAGACTTGCCTAAGGTCAGAGAAGCATGATGAGTCACTGATTGCTGTGATGTTGGGAGAGAAGGAACTAATCTGCCTGCAAAGGAGCAGAAGTGGCCAATCAAGGCGGCTAGTGAACACTTAGTCATTTTGCTACTGTTTAGAAACAATTCACGTTTGATTGTAGCATGCTAGATCCTGTAAGCCATCTCTGTAGTGTATTATGTACATGTATCAAAGGACTTTGCCCCCTGAAGAACAAAGCAAGCAGCACAGTTATTAATTGCTTTAGGTGGCTCTTCAGGTAGAAGTCATCACAGCTGAGTATAGTCTCAGATACAATGTGTGCATTTTGCTCTAGTATATTTCAGTTAGCGTGTTCTGAATGGTTAGCTATCCAAGTTGGTGAGAGGATATTGATTCATTGCTGAGGTGGTAATGGTCAGCCAACTGTTTAACCTTAGAGCATGATTGTACTAGGAGTAGTGACAGATGCATACTATTAGAGGTCAGAAGTAGAAATATGGTTTACTGACAGAAAATGGATCTGCCAATCTAATATGAAAGTAGAGAATGAATGAATTTAGTACTTGTAAAGCGCTCGGCCACTCCCAAAGGAGCATCCTAGCACTGGGCGGCACGTGAAATGACTCCATCACGCAAAAATGACCCGAAAGAGGAAGTTAATCAGAGAATGAACGTGTAACAGTGCGAATCAGAGGCTGCAAAAAGCCAAGTCTTCAACTGCTTTCTGAAAATTACTTCAGATTCAATTAATCTTAAGTGACTGGAAAGTTGGCACCACGCCTTAGTACCCACAACAGAGAAGGATTTACCTCCTTGTGTTTTGAGTCTGAAAGAAAGGGGCTTAAGAAAACTAGCATGGGAAGATCTCAGGGTCCTTTTGGTAGTATAGTGGGTGAATCTGGCCATTAGATATCTTGGTCAAATCGATCTGTAGGCTCTAAAAGATAGTAAAAGAAATTTGAAAAGGACCATTTTATGCACTGGAAGTCAGTGTAATGCTTTTAGAGCTGCCGAGGCAGATGGCCATCATGGAGGTTTCAGTACAAGTCTGGGCGCCGCATGTTGTACCACCTGACGTTTCTGGACAGTTTGTTTTGAGGAACCCGCATACAAACTATTGCAGTAATCCAATCTGGACGTTATCAATGCGAAGGCCATTGTCTTTCTTGCAGACAGTGGGAGGAACTCGAACAATTTTTTCAATGATTTTATTAGATTAATTAAAACATACCTGCTACTGCAAGAGCTTGTGGGCAGAAAGAGGCATCACATTTTACTCCGAAGTTTTTTACAACATCAACAGTAGCAGGCGGGGAGTTAAATTAGGCCACCATTGGGCTGGGGCGCAGAAATTAGACTTGCAGAGCATCAAAATCTCAGTCTTATGAGTTACATTTTAAATGATTGGATTGCATCCACCGGATTACTTTGGTTAGGAAGTTTTTTAAATTAAGCTCCGAGCCAATGGATGCTTTATCCAACCCTAAGAACAGCTGCGTGTCATCAGCATATGAGGTGGTTTCTATTCCAAAGGAAGTAATCAATGCGATCAGGGGGCATTTAAATGTTATATAATGCAGGGCTGGGAGATAAGCCCTGTGGTACCCCCTGAGGTGACAATCCTTTCGGGGAATGAGGAAGGTCCTAATGCCAACAGTGAACCCCTAATCTTCCTTGAAGATGTTGCATTTAGAAAGGCCTGGGCATTGATCGCCTGGAAATGCACGAGAGACTGGCTGATTTTAATCAACACAGCCAAAAGAATAGCAGAAACTTTATTATTACAGATCCAAGCAAATGAACAGGGGCTTAGAACAAGCCTACAGTTAGCAACGTACAAAAAAAGACTGGAGGAAACGAACAGTGAAGTCGCTGAATACAAGGAGTATCGGATGCAGTCTAAGATCAATACGCTTCAGAAAGACTTGAAATGCTTCTCCAGGGAGAAAGTATATCCATTCACTACAGATGAATATCTCCAACGGAAACAGCTAGAGATGAAGAAGGGTTCCCAAGGGGGAATAAAAGGGGACATCTCACCCTCTGCTAGTGATAGCAGTGATTACGAATACAGGCCAAGGAGAAGAGGCAGGAGAAGAGGCAGGGCAAGAGGTTTTTATCAGGGACAAGGCCCAATGTTTAACCCGATGTTCCCAGGCCAAGGAGATGGGTGGCCCCAGGTGTTCCCACCAATACAAGCTATGCAACCTCCCCAAGAACTATTGGCTCCCAATCCTTTTTTAGGGAGAGGTAAAGAGAGGAAAACAAAAAGGGCCACAAGTCCAGTGGGAAGACCTCAATCAACGGGTGACCCGGAGAATGACGCAGGACTTTGTCCCAGG
Source organism: Calotriton arnoldi (assembly GCA_963921515.1). Taxonomy (NCBI): domain Eukaryota; kingdom Metazoa; phylum Chordata; class Amphibia; order Caudata; family Salamandridae; genus Calotriton; species Calotriton arnoldi. Next base: position 1,392,531 of record CAWUFW010005099.1, read on the forward strand.
GACGAGCAAGGAGTAACCTTAGTGATGAACAGACCAGATCCTTACAGAACAAGAGAGGGTCCTCAACAAGGGCTTAAGCTTTGTCCCAACAAATCTGTTGAATAGTTTCCAGCTAAAACAGGAACGGGTGGAATTGTTTTGAAAAATACGTTTGAAGATATTTTTTGATAAGGAGGTAGACAGGACACAGAAAAGAGATACAACCTTTCGTCCCAAATCAAACTTTGTTTCACAACTTTTACTACTACCGCCAGAGGTGGCAGCGTTTGAGCAGGCAGTAGTACATGAAATAGGGAAATTAATAAAACCAAAGATGATCCTGTCAGAAACCTCTCTAGTCTGGAAAGGGAAGCAGTGAATGAACTGAGACTAAATACCAATATGGTTATAAAACCTGCCGATAATGGAGAAGTCCTGGTACTCCATACCAGAGAGGCCTATGAGGCAGAGTGCTTACACCTCTTATCAGATAGGCGGAATTATACCATTCTTGACCGAGATTCCACCCCTGAAATAAGAATAGAGATAGCCATCATGGTTAATGAAGCTGTGAGTAATAGGGAAATCCACCAAGAGGGCATCTTCCTATGTAAAGAAAAAACAGTCACTCCAGACATTTACACACTGCCCAAGGTGCATAAACCCACCAAACCTCCACTGGGACGACCTATAGTGTCGGGTATTGGCTCAAAATTATAGCGGCTATCGCAGTTTGAACTTTCTTTTCCAAACCACTGGTGCAGAAAATGGAGGCATACCTCAAAGAGACAAGGAATATCCTCAATCTACTCAAAGAGATGGAATTCGATCCAACAAGAGATTAGACATCAATTCCCTCTACACAAATATGCCGCAGAGGGAGACCCTTCGGGTAGTGGAGGACATACTATATGAACAAGACTGGACCTATGGTACCCCTAGGTCCTTCATTCCCAACCTAGCAGAAATAGCACAGACTAAACTTTTTTGAGTTTAAGGATACGATTTACACCATGAGATGGAAGTCAGCCTTTCCCCCCACACCACTCACCTGGCACACAGAGATGATCCGCTGGGGAAGTGAAGAGAGTGCTATTATAAGAAGGGAAGAACTCTGTGGCTTTCGTAAAATACCCATATCTTTGGAATGGGATCAGATGTTAGAATCTTTGAAAGCCATGGATCCCCTTGAAACCCCATCTTCCCAAATCGAAACGCCACTTCCCCCGTCCACGCTCAGAACCATGACTGAGCCCGTATAATACCATGTATTGCACAATGATTTAATACTTAGGAATCAGTATATATATACACCATTGCCATAATTACATAGTCATACGCGAGAGAACATAACCTCTCAACATACGTACGCATAGGTGTGAAGCCAGGATAATGGGTGGGTGGGGGGATTCTTAGATTAGGAAATGTTAGTTTGTAGCTTAATGTGTAGTAATGTTTCATATACTATATATTTGATTATATACAACAGCGGTCATTACTTATGGCATTTGTTACATGTCTCTGACGGTAGATGCTGTTATGCATAAATGTTTATCTGTGCAACTACAAATTATTTACAACATTGTAGCGGACGCTCAATGTCGCATGTATATATGCTATTGTACAACCATGACTTCTGTATTACGTAAGAATTGCAATAAAATCAAAACTGTGTTTTGAAAAAATAAGGATACGATTTACCTCCAGACCCATGGGACATCCATGGGGAGCGCATTTGCACTAAGCCTGGCAGGACTATACTTGCCAGATTTTGAGAAGAAACACATTTTCATCCATGTGAGTCCTTGGAAAGACCGGATTAAACTCTGGAGCAGATTTATTGATGATGTCCTATTGATCTGGAGGGGGGATGAGACCTCCATCCATGAATATTTTGAATGGCTTAATCGTAATCCCCTATTACATTTCACTTCAACCATCACACAGACCTACTTACCATTCTTGGATCTTGGGATTATAGCGAGGGAAGGAAGGTTAACACAGGTGTACCATAAACCAACAGACAGAAATGGCTTGGTGTCCTTTAATAGTTTCCACCCTCGATCCCTCAAGGAGAACCTACCGATGGGACAGTTCCTTCGACTATAGATTACAAGAAGGAATCTATAAGATTCTATGGCAGATTACAGGACAAAGTGATAAGTAAGGCTCAGAAGAGAGCATTAAATTGCAACAGGGACGCCATTTTGGAGAGTAAGGAAAAACCTGAGGTGACCAGTGTTATCTGTGTCACCACCTTCAATACAGCATCAAATCGGGTGAAGCGGATTATAGCGAAGAATTGGCGTATCTTGAATTCTAATGGTCTCAATCTTGAGAAACCCATGTTTTCTTTAAAAAAAAAAAAGTGCCAGCATGAGAAATCTACTGGTGCACACAAGACTACCACAACAGGCCAGGCCCCTCAGCAACAACAGAGACTATGGGACCTTCCTCCTGTGTCAGGACACACTAGATGCGGCTCGTGTGATGCATGTCATTTGACCAGCGAGACAAAATGCATTGATGTGGGAATTAAATACCTGTGGGTCCAGAAGAAACACCATCTGTAACTCAGACAATGTCATCTACCTGATCAGATGTCCCGGTGATCTCCTATATATAGCCATGACATAGGCATGACAACCCGGAAGGTAAAGATGTGGATCATGGAACATAGGAGTAATGTAAGATGCCAGAGAACCATGGCAAGATTCACTACACATTTTCTGGAAAAGAAACACACAGTAGATTACATGTACTGGATAAACCAAATATCCCAAACACAGTGAGGGATATAAAGAAATTCCTATTGCTTAGGGAACAAAAGTGGATATATCGGGTCCGCAGTCATGCGAAGGGCCTCAATGATGACATTGCGTGGTACCTACTCAATAGACTCTAGGTACCACATAAGGGGAACGACATAGCCTAGTTATACATGAATGCAGTCAGCGCAGCAGGGACCTGGGAAACTTACTGCATTTGAATGTGTTTTTGGATAGCTAACCCCGTTTCAATAGTAAGACGGGACCTCTAATGACATCCCCTAAACAGGTATAACACCCACGTGATGGGTGTTCTGCGAGTACACACATACAACCAGAATTGAGTCAGTCATTCAGTTTCATAAAGGATTGGCAACACTGGAGAGATATAATCCTCTAAGAAGTGGTAGCAAACATGTACAAGCTATATATAAGCCTATCCAGCTAATCGGACAAACAACTTTATACAGAAGAGATGGACTTATCCATAATCCGTTTGTCCTTCGGAGAAACATTTGTTTTTGCAAGCAGAGAGAGAAGGGGTAATTAATGTACCTCTGACAAAGGGTCATGTTTTATGGACCGGCTTGGATTCGAGCACTTTTCACCCGTAAGATGGTAGATGAGAGGCGCCCGTGAGATGAGTGCAGTCGTAGACACTGCCACGTGCCATATATCACATGACCGGGACCCAGGTCATGTGATAGGAAGGGCACGCATACAAGGTGAGACGCAAGTTAGAACCGGCACCTACACGGTGTACAGAGAGGCTAATGGACGGGGGAAATTGGGGTGGACCTAAGGCGGGAAGTACATACTCTCGCTAGGTGTTAAAAACTGGGTCCAGGTCGGATAACCCCCGACACAGGGACGGGGTGTTTGTTGGAAACTGCAGCTCCGTGAGTCGGAGCCGAGCATAACCAATGCTTTTTACCCTTGTGTACCGCAGTGTCTGAAAATGGGGAGATGCGCTTGCCACAATTCAAGTGACTCAATATATGAAACTCGGTAAGCATTTCTTTTGATGAATAGCTTGTCTTTTACGATTGTCCCATCTCATTTGAAACTAATTCAGCACTCCTGAGGGCATTTCTGAGTAAGGTTTTCACGGCATGGAGTTATGCACATATTTACATGCTCCAGAACATGGTGAGAGAAGGTGTGGCTCGCCTCTTTTTAAAAAAGAGCTAGGGGCGATTGCATGAATCACCAATGTAGAAGAAGGGTGTATCATGAGAAGTAGTGAGTGGATGTTTGGGGCACACTCTGTGTGTGAGCAAAGAACATTGTCGGTCTTAAATGTGTTAAGTGTCACTGACCTCCATAAGAGGAACGTTGTGTTTACTTGTGCTATGTTTCATTGCAGGATATACTGCAGGTGACTAGACGGATTTGGTCAGACCTCAGTCTACCGACTGAGAAAGATAGAAGAGTAGGGGTTATACAGGATCTATAGTCCCGACGAAGGCCGGATGACCCTTATGGGCCACTAAGAACGGCTGAAATGTGTTGACAATCTTGCAGATAGGAGGGGTGTAGGGGTAATAACTCTCACTGACACCACCATCCAATATTATACACACTTTTAATCCGGACCAGGAAATCCATGCATAAAACAGGGAAGGGATATTCCTGAGCCAGTTTTAAGGATTATGTTACTTACCCAGTAAGCATCTGTTCTTGGAATGTAGAGCTGTAGAGTCACATGCTTTGCATACTCCTGCCATCTAGTGTTAGGTCCGCATGTTTGCAAGCAGTTTTTCTTCGAAGAAGACCTTCCTAGTCACGAGGTAAGGTGGCTCCTTTTGGTGATAGTGCGCATGGGCATCGACTCTATTGTTAAATTGTTTTCCGTAATAGGGTAAGAATGGAGTAAGTAAGTTTAGTATAGAGATGTCCATGCATGTATAGTCAAGAACTGCAACAACTATAGGTGCCCGGGAAGGCGGGTGGGCGCATGTGAATCTACAGCTCTACATGCCAAGAACAGATGCTTACTGGGTAAGTAACAATCCGTTCGAGGCATGTGTGCTGTAGATACACATGCTTTGCATAGACTACAAAGCAGTATACTCCCAAAGCGGTGGCTAACCTGTAGATGTTGCAGTTGTTTGAAAGTGTTTAAGTACTGCTTGGCCTACATTAGCTTGTTGGCATGCTAACACATCTACACAATAGTGTTTGATAAATGTGTGTGGTGTAGACCATGTAGCTGACTTGCATACGTCAGCTAGAGGAAGGTTACCTAAAAAGGCCATAGTAGCCCCTATTTTGCGAGAGGAATGCGCTCTAGGGGGTATGGATAACGTTCTTTTAGCTTTTGCATAGCATGTTTGAAATGCATTTAACAATCCATCTTGAAATACCAGATTTAGAGATGGGATTGCCTTTGTGAGGTGGAGCAAATGCAACAAACAGTTGTTTTGTTTTGCGAAAACCTTTGGTCTTATCTATGTAGTACTATAAAGCTCTTTTGACATCAAGCGTGTGAAGAGCCCATTCTGATATAGAATCAGGTTGAGGACAAAACACAGGTAACTCAACTGATGGTTTATATGAAAAGCAGAAACCACTTTGGGAAGGAATTTAGGGTTGGTACGAAGAACTACCCTGTCTTTGTGGAGCTGAACGAAGGGTTCTTCCAAGGTTAATGCCTGTAGAGCACCAACTCTCCTTAATGAAGTGATTGCAACGAGGAAAGCAACTTTCCATGAAAGAAACTGCAAAGGGCAATTGTGCAATGGTTCAAAAGGTGGACCCATAAGCCTTTTAAGGACAATGTTAAGATTCCATATTGACACAGGGGGAATTCTTGGTGGTATTACACTTCAAGCCTTCCATGAAGGATTTGATTACTGGAACTTTAAATAGTGACAAATGCTGCCTGTTCTGCAAATACACAGCTACCGCTGCAAGGTGCAAACGAATAGATGTACAAGCCAGTCTAGTTTGCTGTAAGTGTAACAGATAATATTTTGTATAGAAGCATCTAGAGGATTGATTTTGTTGTTATTATAGTAGATAACAAACCTTTTCCACTTTGCTGCATAACAAGTTCTGGTAGTAGGCTTTCTTGCTTCTTTTAGAATAGTCATACAGTCTGGTGGTAGATTTAAATAACCAAACTCTGACTTCAGGATCCAGATCGCTAAGTTTAGTTCTTTGGGATTTGGATGCCCGATTTCTCCATGGTTCTGAGTGAGGAGCCTGGAGGTGAGATGCAGCTTTTAATGTGGAACTACTGACAGCTCCAACAGGGTGGTGTACCATGGTTGATGGGCCCATGTGGAAGCTACTAGAATTAGTGTTAGTGATGTTTGTCTGAGCTTTCGAACCAGACAAGGAATGAGTGGGAGAGGCGGAAAAGCGTAGGCAAATATCCCTGACCGGTTCATCCATAGGGCATTGCCTTTTGAGAGCAGGTGTGGGAACCTGGAGCCGGAGTTTGGGCATTTTGCTTTGTTGACTGTAGCGAACAAGTCTATTTATGGGAATCCCCATTGTTGGAAGTATGGAAGTAGAACTTGGGGATGAAGTTCCCACTTGTGAATTTGCTGCCTCTTTCTGCTGAGGTCGGCAATCTGATTGTTTACCCCTGCAAGTTGTTCTGCCAGAAGATAAATCCTGTGATGGATTGCCCAATTCCAAATGGCTTGAGAGAGGCGTGACAGTTGGAGAGTGTGTGTCCCCCCGTTTTTGTACATAGTACATTGCTGTCATGTTGTCTGTCCGGACTAGGACAGCTTTGCCTATCAGGTGAGTTTGAAAAGCTTTGAGCACTAAAAAGACTGCTAGAAGCTCTAGGTAGTTGATGTGGGGGCTTTTGTGCTTGTTGCTCCACAGGCCTTGTATTGTGTAATCTTGGAGATGGGCACCCCAATCTGTCAGAGATGCGTATACCGTGAGCACGATCTGTGGAATAGGGTCGATGATAGGCCGTCCTTTTGATAGATTTTGTGGGTTCCACCACTGCAGAGAGCGATGGGTGCAGCCGTCTACCAACACTAGATCGGTTAATTGACCATGCGACTGATTCCACTGATGTGCTAAGCACACTTGTAGGGGACGCATGTGGAGTCTTGCAAGGGGTACAATTGCGATGCAAGACGCCATCATTCCCAGCAGTTGCATGAACACTCTGGCTGGTAATGTTTGGCTGGATTGAAACTGTAGTATCATAGACTGAATGTTGTGAATTCTGGCTACATTGGGAGAAGCTAGAGTTTTAATAGTGTCTAGAGTGGCCCCTAGGTAAGATTGCATCTGTGAAGGATGCAGGTGGATTTCTGTGCATTGACCGTAAAGCCCAGTTGATGAAGTAGGTCTAATGTGGTCCGAGTGTGTCGTAGACAGTTTTGGTAAGTGCTGGTATTGATGAGCCAGTCGTCTAGGTAAGGGAAGACGTGAATGTGTTGTCTCCTGATATGAGCTGTGACTACTGCCAGGCATTTGGTAAATACTCTGGAAGCAGTAGTCACTCGAAACAGGAGTACTTTGAACTGGAAATGTTTGCCTGCTATCACAAATCTAAGAGTATTTGCGATGAGCTGGATGAATTGGAACATGAAAATATGCGTCTTTTAAGTCTAGAGTAGACATAAAATCTCCCTTCTGTAAAAGTGGAAGTACCTGTTGAAGGGTTACCATGTGGAAGTGCTCTGACTGTATATATTGGCTTAACTCCCTGAGATCCAGAATAGGTCTTAAATAGCAGGCCTTTTTGGGAATCAGAAAATAGAGAGAGTAAACCTCTGAACCTTGGTACTGTACTGGAACTGGTTCTATGGCTCCTTTTAATAAGAGAGATTGCACTTCCTGTTCAAACAACTGCAAGTGGTCTGGAGACAATTTGAGAGAGCGAGGCAGAATGTTTGGTGGTAAGCTCCAGGCAATAACCATGTTGGTTAATTCAGATCACCCATTTGTCGGTTGTTATACATTGCCAAATGGGGAGAAATTGTTGAAGTCTTCCTCCGACAGGTGTGGTATGGTCGGAGGGAAGCATGTGGAAGTCACTGCTTATTAGGGGAAGGGGAGTTACGGGGTGTGGTGCCTTTACCCCTGCCTTTAGTGTTGTTTCCTCCATATCCTCCTCGAAAAAAGCCTTTTGAGGAAGAGGACTGGTTATTACCTTTGTAAGAGGAGGTGTTCTGGTCTGAGGGTGTGGTTTTGGACCCTGCTCGGTAAAAGAAGCGAAGAAAGGAGCCTCTGTTTGAAGGAGACTGGAGCGCTCCCATGGACTTAGCCACTTCAGTGTCCTTTTTCATTTTCTCAAGCGCCTGGTCGACCTCAGGTCCAAAGAGATTTTTTTGTCAAATGGTGTATTTAAAATTAATTGTTGGACTTCGGGCTCAAACCTGGAAATCCTTAACCAAGCAAAAACTTCTGAGTAAGATGCTAATGTTGACTTCCCTAGCTGCGGTATCAGCAGCATCTAGAGCACATCTTATTGATGAATTGGAAATTAGCTTTCCTTCATTTACCAAATCTTGCGCTTTTGCTTTATGCTCATCTGGGAGATATTGGAGCAACTGCTCCATTTCATCCCAGTGTGCCCTGTCATATCTGGTCAAAAGGCCATGCGTGTTTGCAATGCGCCAGTGATTGGCAGCTTGAGCAGCTATGTGTTTGCCAGATGCGTCTATTAGCTTGGATTCTTTGTCTGGGGGAGGAGCATCCCATGAGGTTTGGGAATTCACTCGTTTGAGAGATTTGGACACTACCAGTGAGTCTAGTGGCAACTGGCCCTTAATAAATATCGGATTTGTTGGGGAGGCTTTACATTTTTAGTCGACTCCGGGAATCAAGATGCGTGCACGCATAGGATCTTTAAAAATTTCATCAGCGTGTCTCAAAATACCTTTAAGCATAGGGGGTGTTTGAGTAAACCCGTGTATGGATCCTAATGTCTCAAACAAAAATTCCTCTTCTAAGGATTCTTTGTGTAGTACCACCCCCATGGTATTCTGCAGCCCTGGTAATGAGTTCCTGATAAGATACATTGTCATCAGGTGGAGCTGGCTTGGCAGGGTAAAGGTCTGGATCATTGTCTAATGGAGGGTCAATTGTGTAATCCCTCCCTGGATCTACTGGTAAATGAGTGTCCCCCTCATGCTGAGATTGTGGAGAATCTTGAGGTGTGATGTGCAAAGGATTTAAAGTTGGAGAAGAGGGTGGTGGAGGGGATGCTGGTGGTGGATGAACGGGGCTGGTACCAACAGTCTTCTTTTTTAAAGGGATCTTGTAATAACTGTCCTCATCAGGAAGCTTGTGTTTACGAGGCAGCTTGGTATGAATATGACCAGTTTCTGATTTAATTTAAAGTCTCTTCTGTTTGGGATCCAATTTCGGTGGAACTATGTCTAAATTTGGATCCAAAGGTACATCTTTCGGTGCCGAAGTTTTCGGTGCAGACATGGACTGGCCTTTGGGTGCGGAAGATTTCGTCTCCGAAGGCGGTTATTTTTCGGCTCCGAGCCGGATTTCGACTTGGAACCCGAGGGCTTCGATTCTGAAGTGGGTTTGTGTCGACTTGGTCCTGAGCCGGAAGGCTCGACTGGGTGTTTCGGAGCCGAGCGGAAGGCGGGGCGTCAGAAACGTTGTCTTGGTGCCGACCTTGGCCAGAAGGCAGAGGTGGTGCCGAAGCCTTAGGTTTTTTGTGAGTAGGTTGATGGGGCAAGGGGTCTTCTGTACTCGCGTCACCCTGTCCCTTTCGAACCGGAGCGCAGCAATACACATCCGAACTCGATGGCGGAAAAAAAACAATCTAACAATGGAGTCGATGACCATGCGCACTATCACCGTAAAGGAGGAGTCACCTTACCTCGAAACTAGGAAAGACTTCTTCGAAGAAAAACAACGTGCAAACATCCAGACCCAACACTAGATGGCAGTAGCATGCAAAGCATGTGTATCCTCAGCACACATGCCTCGAACACTTAATTTCTGCACATTCAATGATCCCATAAAATTGTTTATGTTGTCTTCCCCACCCTTACGCTCCATCCCAGGCGTTGGTCTAAGCAGGGATGTTGTTAGCAAGTCCAATGATGAAGCATGCCACAATTTGTGGGTGAGGGCATTTTTAACAAGCTTTGTTTGAGCCACATTCATCTTTTGTTAACTTCTCTTTCCACCTACTCCTTCTTGTGTGGTTGGTTAGTAGAGTGGCATAGGAGAGGTGGTACTTTCCCCTTTATTTTGTGAGGTATAAAGGTCCTAACGCAACAGCTTGTTTGCGCTCTGTGACGAAGGACTTAATCAAGGACAGGGCAAAATGAGAAATCCAACAGTCGATACGTTGGAGCAAAAGGTCATGCGAGATGGTATTGAATGTAGCAGATAAGTCTAATAAAATCAACACTGCATGCTTTCCCGCATCCAAAGTCAATTTTAAAGTATGTGCGACCTCCAAAAGAGCGGACTCTGTTGACGGTCTTGGGCGAAAGCCAGACTGACGTGGATGAAGTATATTAGCCTCTTCCAGAAAAGCAATTAATTGGCCATTTACCAAATTTTCAATTATTTTTCTCGATGCAGGAAGTAATGAAATAGGGCGAAGATTTGAAAGAGTTATATGCTCAGCTAGGTGTTGTTTTCTGCAGCAGTTCAACTGCCCATTTCCAGCCATTTGAGACCTCTGCAGTGGCCGATGAAGCATTCAGAATTTCATTAATCACTGGATTGACAATGTCAACAACTTTATGAAGAATGCGAGGAGGGCAAGGGTCATTGGGGGATCCTGAATTGCAGGACAATATAGCCTGCCGTGACTGGGCTAAAGTGATTAACAGAAAGGCTGTCAAAGGTAGTGAAAGAATACAATGAATATGAAAAAAGTTTAACAAATATTTTCAAAATCTCATTAGTAGAGATTTAGTCACTTTGGCAATACTAAGAAGTGAAAAGGGGCCCATGGATATGAGAGTTATTCAGCTACTGGTTTTGGCCTTGCTTACAAAATTTATAAGGGCTAAACCATGCACACGGCACATTTCAAATTTGAGGATGGACATTTGTTAATAGCAGCATAGAGCACCACATTAAAGTCCTCAAAAGACAGGCCTGCAGAGACAAAAATACACAAACATCATTTTTAGGGTTGCCTAACAGACAGCTATTAGCTGTCAGTAGGCAAAGTCTTTTGCGGATCATATGTACAGTGGACTTCGAGCCTACCCACTGTTTACATTGGTTGGCTTTACTGTCACTCTTTGCTTGCTTCTTATATATGGCTTGGCTTCCACTTCTTCCGTTTCCTTTCCCTGGAGCATAGCCTTTTTACCACCCTTTTCATTGACTGACCTGCACCCTTCAACTGCTCACATTTAGGGAACTACTTTTTTCTTTTTCATTAAGCACTACATCAAAGTATATGTGTTTCCTGGGTCTATCGTGTTGTGCTGCTTCCTTACCCCGCAAACCCACTGCTTCCCCTTCAGCCATCCTGCTCCTTTGTTACTCACATAGCCCTCGTCACAATTGATTTTTTTTTTTTTTTTTTTTTTTTTTAAGATGGCCCAGCAGCTGCCATTTGCTTCCAGGCCGCTCCCCATTGCATAAAACGCTTCAGTGCGCCTCCGTAGCTCCTGTGCCTTTACTTCCGGATGCTTCCCCCACCCACCCCACATTCTCCTACCCCTCACGGTTATTTTCTTTTTAATGTTTTTTTTGGAGGGCAGCGCAGCTGCAATTGGCAGCCAGGCCATTCACCTATACAAAAATTGTTATTACAAATATATATATTTTTCAATTTAATGATCTAAGTTGCAACTGCAAATATATATTGCTAAATAAAAAGTAAATGGCACACCTGCCAGTCTAGGCACAGGCATGCATAGCGACATATGCCCATGCCTACAAAAAATGACAATGCTGCATCACTGGGACTAATTTTTTTTGGGCCGATGCTATGCATTGGCAAAGCCAATAAGTCAGAGTGAGACCTACTGGCTTTGCCAATCTTTGTTTTATTCAAGTATAATAAAAGGGTGATAGAAAACCTTAAAAGACTCTGACCTGCTCTGTACTACAGCAAGACATACTAGGAAGAAAAAACAGTTGGACCAAGAAACCCTAGAAAGGCTTCAAAATAACTAAGGAGAATTATCATGAAGGATGACAAAGGTGAATAAAGTTGCCTGACTGAAGAAAGCTGGGCAGTAACAATAGATAGTTTGGAACAATGCGAGATCAGGAACCTATGAGAAAGACATTATTGGGCTTTCACAATTGAGGAAACTTTGGCAATATATTAATGTCCGACATATGGAGACAGGAGTATAAACAAGAATGTTTCCACTATTCCAGGGCTCATGGGTCGTTCTCCACAATAAATTATCTCACCATGACTTAGGATCTACTACCCAGGTTTAGAGACATAAGTTACCTGGGGGGGGGGGGGGTGGAGCACAAAGGGATCATTTGTTAATATGGACGTGTCGTGTAGTTCATATAGTACCCCTGCAGGACCTGCACGTTTGGATAACATAGACCGTGG